>CM019149.1:261947967-263407967 GCA_009733165.1 Naja naja | reverse complement strand
TAATATTTTTAATCACATTCTTGGTTCACTTCACAAATACCGTATTTACTCATACAGACTTCAGAACAGTTCCACCAACATTATTGTAATAGGGCAATTCCTAAACAGAATCTTTGTGGACTACTGTAATTGAGGAATTTAAGTTGTCTGAATTCACATTAGAAAGCTCTGATTGACCTAGAAATGTTAGAAGTGTTTAGATCACCAATGTTCCATTTTCATGAGTAATTCCCATACCAAACAACATTCCTATCTCTAGTTCTAAGGTATGTATATAGGTCGCTAAATCCATTTCATCTCTGCAATCATTCATATTAGGGGATTCATAATTTCCATGATTTCTATGATTTAATTTTTTTAATACTGTTTTGTTTCAAAAAGAAATTGTAGACAAGTGTATTCCTCAGTAGTTGTGAGGTAACTCCAGCATTAGCCTTTCTTTAAGTTTGCTTGTTTTTATTTTGGTTTTCCATTTGATAATGAATTTTGATTTTAATTTTTATATTCATTATTTTGATTGTCTATTACTTTTCCCTCTTGTTTTGTAAATCATTTTGGGTTCCTCTAACAGGAGCGCAGTACAGAACCATAAGGAAGGAAATCTATCAAGGATCCAAAACAACGTAAACTATTATATGTAACTATAAATTTCTGAATTGAAATATCAGATACCTCTTGTTTACTATAAAAACTAAACTAAATGTAAGTACAATATTTGATCATACATAATCTTAGATTTCTACTTAATAGAAAAATAATACCACTGAACTGGGACATATTGAGAGAATTCCAATGTTCTGAGGTGGCTACTTTGCATACAACTCAAGAAAGCTCATAGCTTTCTTTTATCAAACCTGACAGTAGTCTAGTAAGTGGCAAGTCAACCTACTGTGGGTTAGTTTGAAATGAAAATATTCAATTTTTTTTATCCTAGTATGAGCAATGGGCTATGGTTTCCTGTTTCATAAAGCACAAGAAAAAAGAAAGTATGAATTCTAAAGAACTGATAAATCTTAATTGAAGAAACAATGTTTACATTTTGCTTGCTTAGAGATTTTCCAATACTAAATGTGCTTCACTGGACTATTATAGTTAGTGGAAATACATCATTCTTACTGGTCTCTTTTCTTTCTTTTCACAATCAAATGGCAATCTTGGGGGCTTTAGTTCAGAGAAAAATAAAAGTAACACCCTACAGTCCTGATTTAAAACTGTGAACTGACTTTTGTTATAGACAAACTGGTATTCTTCAAGATATAAATAAACATAGAAAAATGGCACCTAAAAGGAAAATTTAAAAATCAATGGGCTATCTGCACTTATGACTTTAGTTATATTTATTTATTTATGCAGCAGATAGAGCATTGAGCAGTGATATAAAATTTGTAACCATTAATTTTCATTATATATGCGTGTGTAATATGTCTGGCAGAAATGCTACATGAATATTAACAAAAAGGCAAAGATAGTTGCATGATGTCCTTGTTTTCAATTTCTCTGTCTAAAGCAAAACAGACATAGCATAAAAGAACATGAACCAACTCTATAATGAATAGATTTGGAAGAATCATGAACATCAAATTCCAACAGCTACACTACATAAAAGTTTTAAGATGTGAGAATGGGCTAGATTTTAGCTAATTTAGGTAACGGTTCTTGACAACAAGCATTTCAGTGATGGAAAGCTTATTAAATAGATATGCTTGCAATTGCTTCCCTGAACACCTATATGATGTCATTTCACTTAAATCTCCAATCCTTTCTTAAAACGCATCTATTTTCATGAAAACCTTAGTACAACTTTCTGCTGTTTCTGCCATATTATTAGTCAACCTGTAGCTAAGCTCATCATTTCACTATTTACACCTACCTCCACTTTTGTTGATTTCCATGTTAAATTTTAGATTATAAACTCCCTGAGGCAGAGACCTTCCCACTTATATTCAGTGTGCGACATGTATACTGATGGCGCCATATAAATAATAAATGATATGTCAGCTCCTTACCAAATCAAGCCAATCATATTATTCAAAAGAGAAAATAAGAAAAATGCAATTGTTTTAGAGATTTAGTATTATTATGGAGCACATTAATTTTGAAACATAGAAAAGCAAAGTGTTTAGAATCCTGACATTCTGGTTAAATTCTTGAGCACTCTCAAGACAGACAATCTTCATTTAATAATTAGTGTGAGCAGACTGTGGTACAATCTTCCACAAATATGTAAACAAAATTTCATTTATTTTCAGCCACAGGAGGTGACAGAGTGATTTCTTTTTAGGAGTTATACAAAGGAATGTTTTTATTTTCTCTTTCACATAGAGCTCCACTTTAGACTTTTGCTGATTCAGTATTCCACAATAAAGTTTTAAATAAAGCACAGGTTATGTCACATTCTACTCCTTCTGTATTACTGATAATTTAAGACACTCTTCTTACATCTAACTTGTTAGTTCCTGAGGTACTTAAAAGTTAGTTTTTAAACACCATTTAATATTGGAGATTTACAAAGCAAAAAATAGTGGATCATGGCTATTCCATATACATTTAAATTGGGCCTTTTTCATCAGTTTCACTTCAGAACTTATGAGGTAGCCACAAAGGACCTGTCAAAACAATAACAAGGTTCAGATTTACCAGCTATGTTCATTATTTCTAATTGTAAGGTAAATTTGTTTTACAGGGATTTGCCCATTCATGTAGGATCAGTTAGTTAGAACTGATAGAGACATAATATTTTAATGATTCATATTCCTCAGTTCCAACTAAAGACTGGTTAAACATCCTGTTAGAAAAGCAGATCAATTTGTCTGACTTTGCAGTTATAAATTGTTCTACAATAATTCAAAATGTATTTCACAAAACCTGCTAGTGCAACTGAAGCTACTCCCTTTAACACTTGGAGGACTCATGAAACTGCTTCGAAGGTTTTAACTAACTGTCTACTTGTTTGTGTGTTTATGGACAATCACTTCAATATGCAGGCAATTTCAGCAGAAGGGTTTTCTGGGTGTGCAAATACAGACAAGGGTCAGTATTTGAAACAGCTGCACAAACCTTCCAAAGGATATAGCTGTTTAACACTTCAAGAAAAGGGGTGGGAGGAGGCTTCTTCACTTATGTTTTGCCAGCTCTATAAAATAATAGCAAATATGATGCATTTTTCTACTGTATATTTAATTTTAATATGCTGAGCTCTAACTTAGTAACTGTTCTTATTTACAGAATGGCAGATTTATCCTCTAGAGAGAAAATTCTTCATCAAGATATTGTAGGCTGCATTTTGTTAAAGTTCATGCATTTAGTTTTTAAATTTGCATCTTAGCATGTTGTTTATGTACTAGTCTTTTCCTAAAATTTGTACATTTCTGTATGTCCCACTTGAAGATTTTTTTAGTAATTTGTTAACATTAGGTGTATTACGTTTTGAAATCTTCTTTGTAATCTTGAACATACTTTGAAATGTAAAATACAATTAAGGATTAGTTAATTAAAAGATGAAAAATTGTTCATGACACATCATAGCCCATATAAATACTCCAAACATTGAGTTATTTGCTCCAATTGTTACATTACTGATCAGAGTCAGTAATGTTGCATAAAAATTAACAGGAATGTGTTATGACATTAGTAGTACAATAAAACCATACAGCTCAGGCAGAATTGTTGGGAATTTCAGTCATCAATGATAATTTAGGACTGGAAGACAAAAGTACATATACTTAGTTGAATATATCAATTTCTATTAAAACTATATTAATAAAGATTAAAATATTACAATGTTTCTCTGGACACTAATGTTAAAAGATATCATTAACAGAGATCATAGAAAGAGAATAAAAGACCAAAACAGTAAATGGTTCAAAATTATAGCATCTGCTCAAAATGATAAGAAAAAAAAGATGTAAAATGTAACTAGGTTGAGAAATAAATCCTAAATAAAGTTATCTTTTTCTTTAGCACAAAAATAATCCACTTTTCTTGTGTCTGCTAACTGTCACTGATATGGAGTTAATAGAATTTAGATTTAAAAGAATCATGTTAAACAAATAGCGTGTCAAACTATTAAAACCATATCTAATTTAACTTTCTATACAGTTCATAAAGACATAGAAGCATATCAAAAAGAATTATGTTTTATTTAAAAAAGAAACAGGTCTAGAGCCATGCTCTGTCTCACTTTCAAATATATATGAACATATTCAGGAATATTAAGGAGTCTATTCAGATTTCAGTTATATAAAATATATGGTGCTTTTTACTTAATATTCACATGACAAAAATCCCTTTCATTTTTAGAAATGTTACATAAATTGTATGAGAACTGAGCAGCTGTTTGTTTGTAGATAATTTCTGGAAAAGAAAACAGTACTTACACCTTGATTGCTAACGTATTTTTTTAGAATAGTGTGCCACTTCAAAGATGAAATGGTATTCCAGTATACACAAGGAAGCTCATGTAGAATCTGCTGGTAGTAACTTACAGCCCCTGTATCTTCTTCTGAGATTGTGTAATTGCAGTGCAATGCCAGAAGAGACATGTTGACAAGAGAAGCTGCAAAGGCACTTTGGACCACTTTTTTGCTTCCAAATGTAAAATGCTGCATAGCCTTCTTCAAAGCAAGGTTCCAATTTTGACTTAAAGAGAACAATAACTCATTTGCTTTTCCCTTAATGTCAGCTTCTCTAAATGAACGCTTCCAAGATACACTGGATTACCACCTCAGTAATTTCCGGGTTGAATGAATGGAAAAAACTGACACAACAGGAAGTACAATCTGAGCACCTACTAGGCAGAAACAAAGATTTTAGCTATATCTTTGTCTGCTTATTCACTTTATCTTCATTAAGATTCTTCAGGTCTATTGTAAATGGTGAAGGATATAGACCAGACTGTTTCCTTCAGCAAAAGGAATACCATCTGGAATTTTTCCCAAAGAGAATCATGCTGATCTCCTCAGTTGAAGGTACAGCTTCTTCAATTGAACGTTTCACTGTATAGATGTTTCACACTGCATGCCACCTTATTTAAATACCTCCTAGCATTTTATTTTATTTTTTGGTAATGATGAGTGAAATTTCAGGCTTTAAAATGGTTATTTAGATAAGTGGTTAAAAGATGGCATTAGCCTATCACACATCTCAAGGATTCCTATTGTTATTTCTAAACATTCAGGTCAGACATAACAGAAAACCAGTTTGGTCTAGTGGTTAAGTCACCAGACTAGAAACCAGAAGACTGTGAGTTCTAGTCCTGCCTAAAAGTCAGCTGGATGACCTTGGGCCAATCTCTCTCAGTCCAATCCAGCTCACAGGGTTGTTGTTCTGAGGAAAACAGGAGGAAGATGAGTTGGATATGTTCACTGCCTTGAGTTACTTATAAAAATAATAAAGGCAGGATAAAAAATATCTAAAAAAATAAAGAGGGGATATGAATTTAGCAAATATATACATAAACAGCATACACTAACATTCACAGATGGAAATTGATTGGCTAATTTTTAATCAGATATTTATAATCAATTACTACAATTACTGAGGAAAAAAGACTATTATTTCAGAGATTCTAAATAGAAGGAAATAGAAGGAAAATCTCTATACTCAAATCCTGGAAACACACACACACAAACACACACAGAAACAGAGAGACAGAGAGAGAGAGAGAGACAGAAACATGCCTCTTCTCATCAACAAGAGTCATGTTGTTCTTGTGCAATTTTACCTTTACTAGGCATGGTATCTGCTAGTTGTACCTATTAAGTAATATAACATGCTTAACTTTATGCTGTAATTAAAATTTATTTTATTCTACTCCTGCTGAAGGCTTAGGTGAAAAAAAACTCCAGGTATATTATATAAATGTTCCACAGGTTTCAGACACATCTTCATAACAGGATTCTGATGTTCTGACAATAGCCTATTCACCATTTCTAAGCAAAAGGAGTCTTATGACATACTTTGAACATAATGCTTATGCAGCTTGAAAAAGAAAAAAAAGATTTTTAGAGATATTAACCTCACTCAAAAATACCATATTGGTAGGGTTTAATACTCAGCATTGTACCACTGAGATGATTGTATATTTTCCAATTTATTCACTGGAACGGACTAACTAATAATTGTTAAATGTGAAAACTCTTTATTGCTTTCACAGCTACTTTTGTATTATACTCTAGGGAAAAGATTTGAAGGGAACAGCTCAAATCTACCTGCATATTAAGATACCAGCATTTGCATTACTTGTGTTTAACAGCACAATAAACATATTATGCAAGGACATTAGAATTCTAATAAATTTTAAGAGTTGTAAAAAACCAGGGGCAAATATAGCTTAAAAGTCAGAAAAGTCCAATACAGATTTAAAATGATTTTAGGGTCCTGATCATTATCAATTCCTCTAGTTTTTTAAAAATTACTACCACCTGCTTGAACTATTACAAATGACTTAATGAAATCATTTACAAAAAAACTCAAAATGTTGCCATAAGAAAGGAAAGCACAATACTGTAAAATAAATTATTGAAATGACAATGAATGTTGCATGTTTTTTGCTTACAATTTAATTAAAATGTGTATTCTCCATTAAAAATGAATTTCAAAAATATTTAATTTGTTCTACAGATAATGGTTTATAAAAAAACCTAAACTGTACTCAGAGCCTCTAATTCTACCCTTTCTCTCAGATTTTAGGTTTAAAAATGTAATGAAACATGAAAAACTTTACTGAAAAACACTAATATGCATATTTTTCAAAGATTTAATGCCACAAATACAATAATTATACATTCAGAAATACAAAAAAACACAAAAAACTGCTTAAGAAAGAGTATTTCCTATATCTAAGGACCATGAATATACTACCTGATGGTCCTTCTTATGATATAAAAACTGGATTTTATCATCTAGTTTTCATAAATTCCAGATTGCACAGCTTGCAGCAACAAACTACAGTAAACTACAATAAAGTTCTACAGTAGAAGTTTATATGTATGTATGTATGTATGTATGTATGTATGTATATACATACATACATACATACTTACATACATACTCACAAACAAAAAAATCTCCACACCACAAGCCAAGCAAACACGTGGGCACAAACAGACCCCCCCTGATACCTTCAGCCCAAACACAGGCCAGCCAGCCACCCAGATGAAACCTAGCTTCCTAATAAACGATAGCCGGCCATTCACCCGAAGCCAAGCCGCGCTAAAAGCCCCCAATACACGAAACACAATGTTGCCAGCCAATCAAGGCAAAAAAATGCTATAAAACAGACAGAAGATACTAGAAACACCAATCAAACAGAACACAGCAAACTCCAAGACCAATAAATACAGACCAAGACTCCCAACCAATCAGGATGAAGAAAAAACCATTCTAACAAAGCATGAGGCTAGCACCAAATTTAAAACAGAAATGACTGCAGAAGCCTGACACACAGAGGAACCCAAAACACAAGCCTGATGATGGCAGATGAGATTCTGCCGAAACATCGCTACAACTTTAAAAGCACAACTATAATGATGTGGGAAAATACCCGAACAAAGCTGAATACCATACATATACATACATACATACATATCCATTTTATATAAAAAGTTGCTCTGAGAATAAAAACAGATGCATTTTCAGATAAAAATCTTTTTGATTCACTGCAAAACCATTTTTACAACTATAAAAATAGAAGGGTAGCGATCTCTTTAAAATAGTTGTTTTGTTTTTAATTCTATTATACAATTTACAATTTAAGGTACATTCAGATTGAAATATGCAATTTTTAATCTTCCCAAAGACCTTTGAAAAACTCTGCAAAAAGTGGAAACAGAAAAAGCCACACAATATGGATACCTGAAAACAATTTCTTAGCCACAGTCTTTTAAACCTATTTGAATTGTACACACTCTCACGCTTTATCTCTCTCAGGCATACTGGGTGGTCCCCAACTGGGTTTTAATGATTCCTTTTTATCAGTACTGTATTATTACAGAGAAATTCTGATCTCTGATTCTTCCTTGTATTTAACAACTTTATTAAAGTACTTCAGCATCTCTTGCCAGCTTATATACTATTATTCAAACATATACCTTCTGCAGTAGTCTAAAAACAAATAATTATACAACTACTTCAGTTTTTCTACACAACGATATCACTGAAATGAAGAGAAATTTCAAATTATGAGCAGGTCAGGGCATGGTTTTCATGTTTTGATTCAAAAAATCAATTTCAGATTGATTTTTGTCTATATATCGTTATTGTCAGAGGATTAATTGATGAATTTTTCATTTGATGAGCTATAGAGTAAGCTTCAAGGCACACAGTGAGAATTCTAATTTAGTGTGCTTTTTGACCAGATTAGAAAACAGTATTACATTCAATCATAATTTAATACATTATCTCAAAATAAAGAACATCTTTTTTATGGTTTACTGTTGAACTTTGTATAATTTGCATAAATGGCAACTTTTTGAAATCCACAATCTAAAATGTATTAATGGCATGTTAATTTCAAATTCACTTTCTAATTTGATCTTTCACTGTTACAGTCAAACTGGGCTGTAAGGAATTTAAGCAAACAGTGTTTATCTTTTAATTGCCTTAACTTTACTTTTATTATTTGGAAGTATCATGCTGAGGGTGGGGGAATAATGTGCGATTGCACATTAAAGATTATGTTTGTTGTGACCATTTTAGAAAAGATAGTCAAAGAAGGCCTCTTAAAAAATTCAGTCAGTCGTAATTGATAATCAATTACCAAACTCTGGCAAAATACTTAACTTGACAGTGATGTAAAATTAATTTTAACAGATACAATTCAGAACTTTAAAAGCACACACAACCACCTTACAGCTGGAATGTCAGTAGCAGACTAGAATATCTAGCTGTCCCTGGATATTAGGCTTCGGCTCTGGAATGTCCTTACCTATTAAGAGACCCTTGGTCTACCAAGGTCATGGAGATAATGAAATGGGCTGACAGATGGCTAGAGTGTGGGTTGAACACTGCACTAGACTGCATGGTGGAACACTGCTTAGGAGCCATTAGAACATCTATGCTATGACCTTGGTGGCAGAGAATAAGGCTTTTTTTTCTTCCACCGAGTATCTACTAAAAATTGTCCAAAGGATAATAGGATAGCATGGACCTGACCCAAGTTGTTGGGGAGGGTTTTCATGTACTCCTGAAGATATTTTAGAAAGTTATTTATTTTGAGACAATGTAGTAAATTATGACTGAATGTTAACAGCTTTTTAAAGCAATCTGGTCAGAAAGACACTAAATTAGAATTCTCAATGTGTCGTGAGCTTACTCTATCTAGTTCATCAAATGAAAAATTCATCAATGAATTTTAATGGTAAACCATGATGGCTTTTCAAACTTTTTTTTGCAAAGGAAGTCTCTCATATTCATAAACAGACTGAAGGCAGTTTTAATTACAAAGAACGTACGTAGCAAAGATGCTACTGCAGTCTTTAGTCCAGTCAATTTTTTACTTCTCCTTGAGAATATACATAGGATTTTTGTATGAATTTGTGCTATTATTTCTTGTTCTATTTTGGCTTATACTAGAAGAAAATATTATCATTAAAATCTTTCTTGATTTTACTCAGGGGGGTAATGCTAGGGACTTTAAATGTGGTAACAATAAAAGATCTTGATTCATATAGACTACCCTCTATTTATCATTCCTAAGTAAGTTTTCAACTGGGTTGTGGATATGCATCTATATGTGTTCTGGAATGATACCTATTATTTAGAACAATTTCAATCTAGTTTGGGGCTTAAGGCTGAGACATGGAATATGCAAAAATTTGCTCACCACAATGGACAATATGTTGAGGGAGCGTGATGGACAGTGTATCTTAATTTATGCCCCTAGTTTTTTTACTGGCTTTTATGCCACTGATCATGATATCCTCCTGGACCACATAACAGAACTGAATATTGAAAACATGGTTTGTGGCTTCATTCCTATTTTGTTCATCAGTCTGAAATGGTAGTTTTGAAAGAACACAGTCATCAAGCCACTAAGTGCTCTATTCGATCTCCAAAACCAGAGCTAAATGCTACCTTGATGAAGATGGTACTTAGGTCTATTTTTCTTTTCCATCAATATCCAATGTTACTATTACCTATTTTTTAAATTATGATTTTTTTTCAAAATAAAAATATAAATTTAAAGAAAAAAGAAAGTAAAGTAAAAGTAAAATAAATATAAAGAAATTACTGCAAATTTTATAAATGCATTCATATTTTATTTCTTTCTAAGGTTACATCATTTTATTTATTTTATGTATTTATATTGGGATTTATATGCCACCCTCTCTCCCGAAGGACTCAGGGCGGCTCACAACAATAAAAACATACAATACAAAATTTAAAATTTAAAAAGTATCAAATAGAAATCCCAATAATTCAATTAAAACCGACACCAGCTAATATAAACCAATAAAAACCCAGCCTCAGTCCAGGTTGGCCCGTTGAAAGAGCCAAGTCTTCAGGTCGCGATGGAAGGATCGAAGGTCAGGGGCCATCCGCAGCTCCAAGGCTAACTGCTTCCTTCTTTCCATATTCTACCCTTTCTAATCATCAAACCCATAAATCGTAGGTTCTTTTTTAAAAAACTTAAAAAAAAACTTTCTCAGCTTTAAAGGGCTAGGGTCACTAACAAATATTATTCTTTTCTCTAATCAAGCAAGTCAATTTTGTCATCTCTGCAAATTCTGTCATCTTCACCAGCCTTTCTGGTAATCTACTGTGGATATTTCCATCTTTCTGCATATAATAATTTCACTAAAAATTATCTTGTACACAAAGAATCACCCGTCTTTTCTAGTTGTGTTAGTCCCATCATGAAAAGTTCTTGTTTTAGTTAAATATTAAACTTTAACTTTGTTTTACATAATTGCACATATTTGAACCCAAAATTTTCTAGCTTTTTTACAATTCTACTAAGTATAATAAAATGATCTTTCTTGTTTTCCACATACCAGCATAGATTTAAAGTGTCTTTATATACTGTACATTCCAGAGTTTTTCTAGTGTCATATGCCAATAATACATCATTATGTAACAATTCTCTTATAAATTATAACAATATGAATTTCAGTCTTTTCAGCCACATATTTTCGACTGCTCCATCTGTATGTTATAACCAAGGTTCATAGGTTATTTTATATTACATTTTTAAACTTGTTCTTCCATTTCAAATTTCAGCAAACATCTGTACATTTTAGTAATTACATGTTCTCTTTCAAATTCTGTCTTGTATTGTTCAGCTCCAAATGTTCTTGTCTACTTTAAATCTTTTTCTTTTTCATTGGAAACTAAATCCTTTTGTGATCAGTGGATCTACTGACTCCATCTTAGATTCTCCATGTTTTTGTTCGAACAATTCTTGATGTGTCAACCATTTCTTTTTCTCTGCTGCTTCTTTTCAATAAAATGCTTCTGATGCTAAAATCCACAAGGCATTTTTGGGGACAGCCTGGGATATATCTATTCCATATTCTTAGTATGACGCTTCTGACATGATTTCAAAATCTACATTAACCTTAACTTTATTGTACCATAAAACCCCCATACCATCCAAATCTGAGGTCATGCTTTTTTAAATATATAATTGGCGTATTTCTCAGTAACATCCAACTTTTTTCATCCAAACCAAACAGCTGGCTGCAAAACAGAATTTCAAATCAGGCAGTCTCAATTCCCATAATTCCTTTGCCTCTTAAAGAATTTAATCAAAGCTACTGTTATTTAAAGTCATAAACTGCCACATTCTGACCTTGCCTGGAGAATGTGAGGTTGAATCTGACTAGACAGACAGATAGACAAACGTTTGAACAAAGTGATTAAAGATGTGCTTGTGGGAGAGAGCAAGAAAATGGAATAATATTATTTATCTTCATAGTAGATAATGCAGGAAAGAGAAATCTTTCCAAACTGACTTTTTTATGGAAGGCATCTGAAGAACTTAAACTGAGATGACAAAAGATTAAATGCTTGGCTTAACAAATTAATAATTAAGAAATCACTACGCACTAAAGAATAAATAAATAAGTATATAATATATAACTTGTGTTTTTTAAACAAAAGTAGAAGAGAATTTTGAGGTAGATAATGAAACATCAATTTTTAAAAAGGATAAAAGGGATGTTCAGGAAATGACACAAACTTGCCCAATATATGAAAAAAATCAAGAAAATATAAAATGATCAAGAATATAGTTTAATGATTGGGAATCTCTCTGTACTACAGCTGGTCCAAAATACAAACTAGTTGCCGGTGGGCTTCTGGTTGCAATTCAAGGCATTGGTTATTAGTAAAGCACTTCATGGCACAGGACCAAGTTATCTAACTGTCTCCCATAGTTTCTGCCCATCTGTGTTGCTCTCACCCTGATTATATTCTGGAAGATGTTAAAAACTTGGCTATTTTCCCAGGCCTTGGGATAAAGTAGTGATGGAGACGCAGGAGACTTCCTTTTTGTTGTTATTATTCTTAACTGGCCTTATTTGATCTAATGATTCTGGCCAGAATCACTATTTTCTTTGCAGTCAGGCAGCCTCTAATCTCAGAAATAAAAAATTACAAAATAAATAAAATGAAATACAAATATATGAAATTTCAAGATTATGCTGGCTGGGATGGCACTCTTTGTAGTCCAAAAATGTCTTGTAAGGTCATATGTTTCCAATTACTGATACAAATTTTCAAGCTGTTTTCCTGGAAAAAACACATGCTACTGATAATGATGGTACTAGGGATTCAGTATTTGACTTTATTTTGTATCGTGGGTGAAATTTCTTTATGCAGGTCTTACAAATCCATGTTTAGTCTTGTCTGCAAAATTCCTAGAAAAATGGATATAAACAGACAGACAATTTTACACTTGGAAAATCATCACATTTTCAGGTTGACTCTAGTTCCTTTAACTTTCAAACTGTTTATCTTCATATTCTGCTAATCTTGGAGTAAGCACACATAGCTGTTTTAGAAGACATAGCCTCATGAAGCTTTCTTTATTTCATACACAAGGCACTGTGGAAGCAGACTAAGTATGTCCTTTTAAGAAACTGCTTTTAATGGTTACGCAGCACTTTCCATCTTCTCCTAACATAACTTGGCAGGCACTCTATGACATCTCATTCATGATCTTGATGATTATGCAGTCAGGGACTAAACTTTTCAAGCAGCTATGAGGGGCAACTCATTTCAACTTGGACTGCAGGAGAGACTAGACATCAGGTTTCCACAGAAACATATGCCTTTTGATTCACAAAGTGCTACTTAGGCATTAACTGGATTCTGGAATGGTAGTCTTGTGGGCAACCACAAATCTGTTATTAAACATTTGTTCAGTTATCTTTCAAGAGAGTGGTAGATCTGTCTGTAAAAAAAGAGCAGTTGTCAATTTAAACTGAAAAAATACTTATCACTGATTCTGGAAGACTCCTCCAGATATGGAGTTCATAGATTCTAGAACAGAATACAGCTTTCTAATATAGCAATCAAACAAAATAGATTATGTTTCAGTAATACATGAATAGCCCAGCAATTATTACAAATAGCTACTTAGAAGCAGAGCAGAAAACACTCTGACTGATCTATTTTTCTTTTCTTTCTTTCTTTTTTTGTTTTCTAAGTGAGAAATAATTAGTCAACATAAGAAAACAACAGGACAATGTCTGCATGTCTAATAGGCACATCTATATTCACAAAAGAAAACATACTTTAATAGAAAATAAAATAACACTGACAAATTGTAGAAGGTAAAAAAAAGAATGCTACCATTAAGAGTTATAACAAATAATGGATAACAAATTATACATTCATATTAGCAACATATTAAACAGACATAATTCTGAATTTTTAGAAAAATTGACATTCCAACATTTAATCAATTCTAATAACTTTACAGGTTGCATAAATCTCTCAAGAGCAACAGCTCAGATGACTGATTATCAATGATGCTAAAAACAGCAATTCATTTGAATGTTAATTTCCCAAGCCCGTTTAGGTCATTTATTTCCAAAATATTCTTTCCTTTAAGTCTTCTTTCCTTCATTTTCCTCTAAAAACTGATTAAATAAGCAGAATGCTTTATGCCCCTTTCAAATGCATCAATTCAAGCACAAACCTGGGTGATTTGACCTATATATATTTAATACAGAAGATTCTCTCAAACATGGCCAAAAATCATTGCAGAATACAAATATTGCTGCTGCCTAGCCAAAATAAAGTTTCTTTTTGGTTCTTTTTTCAGACTATTCCAAAGAAAACAAGAATTAAGAAAAACAATCTCTACCATACTAGACAGGAAAAATGATACTTAAAAATCTGCTAGTGATCTACTTCTTAACCCTTTTTGATTGTTTGGTGTACCCATTTTTGATTGGCTCAGCTGAGTATATGAGGTAAAAATCCTGTACAGAGATTATATCTAAACTTTCTACATTCCAAAAGAAATATTATAGGAAAAAATCTGCTATACAGTTCTCATTCAATTCAAATTCAAAGTAATTAATTCCAAGGAACCAGGATTTTTTCCATTTCAAGCAATAATCAGTAATCAGGTCTAATGGTTAAAGCACCAGGTTAGAAAACAGGAAGCTGAGTTGTAATCCTAGCATAGAATGACTGCTAACTGCGTAGTGTTGGTCCAGTCATTCTCTCAGTCCAACTCATCTCACAGGGTTGATGTGGGGAAAATAGGAAGAGGAAGATAGATATGTTTACTGCCTTAAGTAATTTACAAAAATAACAAAGGCAGAATGAAAACATCTAATACCCTTTCCTCCAGCTAATGCAAGACAAATGGCTGAATCTTTAAAAATGTTTTGTTATTTCTTGTTCAGATTTCTTTCTCTACATTTTTTCTTTCCCAAATGTTTGCATTATTACCTCTCCATGTGTGTTTCTAATTATTTAATATTGTTTAATACTCAATAAATGTATACTGATTTTCTGTCCAATCCCTTGAAGGATACTTTGTAATACCTGTTTAGGTTATTTAAAGATGTTCAAAACAGGTCGGTAAGTTTTGGCAAACATTTCCATGGGTATGAACATTTCCATGGGTCTGATCAAAGTTACTAACAGCTACCTCAAATTTCACACATTAACTTTTTTTTTAAGGGTAAGATGGGATCCACTAACAGGAAACAAAATTTAACATTTTTCATAATCATTTCTTTTTCATTAATATCACTTTATTGGAATTCTTTTCACTTTTCTTAAGCAAACTTATACCTCAATTTGTCCAAAGTCTATTTTCCTAAAAGCCTTATCAAATTGCTAATAGCTGCAGATGGGCTCCTATAATAATTGTGTGATGATGTTAATTCAAGATCTTCATTTGCTAGTTATGACTTATAAAGTTTAATCATTCAATTATCTTTGTTCAGTATGAGTTAAATGATTCTCTGTAATAATTTATTTTCTGATTTTTCCCCAACAAAGTATTTTTGCATTATGAATGTGTACCAATTAAACTATTTCATTTATTTTTCATTTATTTTTTTTACACGTAGCTACTTACTAAATTTCATCTTTTTGCATGGTCAAAAGTCTATTAAAAATAATACCTTATATTCCATGGATATTGGCAGGATGAAGGCCTGGATCCTTTTCCCTGCAATACCATGCTCTGGAAACCTGAGCCCTCTCTCTGGTACTCTGTTTAACCATCACAACTGAGAAAGTCAGGATTGTGAAGCAGTCAGATGGTGTCTCTCTTACTGACTGTGATTCTGATCTCAATTGTGGCCATAGGTGAAGGGCACCTGCACTAAGCATGCTAATATACATCTTAGCCCTTAAAACAAAAATTCCCTTAACTCATAAGACAGTTCTCTAGCCCCAATTCTCAGTATTTTTTTCTTAATGTAGAACATTAACTTTATAAACACTTAAATTCTATGTTGAAGAATCATCTAAAAGTATCACACCACCAGAAATTTTATTTCAATATATGAATCAATCTTTCCAATCCCTAATTAAGCCTTGTACACTGAAGATACAAAGGAAATATCTAGATATTTGTAACTTTCCTGAATGTCTCTGATTTGACCTATTCATTATTAAGCTTAGTGGTTAGATATTTTTTTAAGTTTATACGTTACTTTCTAACATGTTGAAAATAAAATATTAGGTAAGATAAAACCTGTGGATTCATCATTTTGAATTCTGATTCAACTTTGAGTATCAGAAAAGAAATGGTAAAAAAAATGCCAGTAAGATTTTATGTTCTTTCCTCTCAAATATGAATTCCATTCTATTAAAGCAGAGTAAACAAATAATACTTATTTTCCTGAGCCACCACAAATTGTAACTGTTAAAAATCAATGACAGAATTTTCTGCTATATTGGGCAAAAGCACAAACCAAAAATCTGCATGTGAAAATCATGAAACGAAGTTAAACATAAAAATAACAACTCCTTCTCTTAAAATCCAGAAAAATACACACAAACAAAAATCTTGGCCAAATAAGAGTTTGACAGAATATCATTAGGGACTTCTTGCCTTTAAAATAGTAAGTAAGGTCTTTGAGTGTGGTCTGCTTCTTGTTTCATCTTATTCTTCAGCACAAGTACATGGGATTTTTTTTCTAAATATGCTTGAATCAATTACATATGCCATTGATAGGGAACTATTTTTCCTCATCATTGCCTGTGCCAAATAATATAATAAAACTAGATCACTACATTAAATATAATTTGACACAAGCTATACAGGTAATCAGTTTATATCACTTATACATGTCTGTATATATGGGCTATTTTAATCATAGTTAAGAAACATCAAAACAGACACAATCTTTCCCTACCTCTTATTTACTTGATTTTGTTTCTTGCAGCACAAAAACTATTCAGAAACTATAGAGTCCTATTCCTTCCCCCACCTCACTCCAAACATCTTGTACTTTTATCTATTGTTACAGGTTCGGTGGTGCAATGGTTAGAATGCACTACTGCAGGCTACTTCTGCTGATCACCGGCTGCCAGCAGTTTGGCAGATCGAATCTCACCAGGCTCAGCCTTTCATCCTTCCGAGGTGGAAAAACGAGGACCCAGATTGTTGGAGGCAATCTGCTGACTCAGTAAACTGCTTAGAGAGGGCTGTAAAGCACTGTGAAGTGATATATAAGTCTAAGTGCTATTGCTATTCATAACTGGAAACTGGAAGTAGATTGAAATTTGAGACTGCATCAGCCTCAATATTTTCACACCATTCTTAAAACTTTCTTAACATAAAAAACTGATTTGTATTCTATAAATCTTTTGCATAATAAAACAGTTTTGTTTATTTAGATCGGAAGTTTCACTGAAGTAAAGCAAAATCAGAATGAGACAGAATGATAGGAGTGCCAGGGAAACTGAAAATGACCGTGCAGATGCTAAAGAGTCCTACTCCCTCTCTCCCCTTCATCCCCATTTTTGCTATATATTACTCATTCAAGGAACACTGAAAAACAAGGTTTTGAGGCTTTATCAATTTCTCCCAAACTTAACTATGTAGATAATATTACTTGAATCCAACACTAAAATAATATTTATACTGTGGCTCATTTTCATGCTTTACGGTCTTAATTTTCACATTTCCCTATGTAGCAATTTTGCTAAAAATCCCACCTTCCCTAGTTTCAAAACTGCACTTCCCCATGATACAACTTTTTTATAAGCTTGATTTTAAAGCTAAGCCAATTTTGTTAACTATGATAATGTTATAGTCTTTCAAAATAAAACAGTAAGGAAGCTACTTCAGTGTTTAAGCAGTAAATGTTTTGCTGGTAACAGCTGAAAAACATACCAAAAGTCATTCAACTACCATTCCCCCAATACAAAGTGACTTGACTGACAAGATTGACATCAGGGAACTCATCTCTGAACGAACAGGCCAATAGCTGAATGGCAGAATCCTCTGTTACCACTGCCCGAATGTCAGATAACACAAAGAAAATGTTACAAAGGTCAAAGCATGGAGATGGTTCTTTATAGCTGAAAGTACAACTCGTTAGTATGGAAAACAATGAAAAACGCCACAAAGCCCAAAATTAGCATCCCTTTTATCAACTGTTAAAAGAAATTATAGGAATGAGAAAAGCTTTCATATATAAAATCAGTAGATGAGCTCCTCTACTTAGTGCCTTCAGCAATATAGAGTAGGCTTGCCACAGTTCAGTTTAGAAGTTCCACATGACTATAAACTACATATACAGAAGGCAAAAGATTAAAACAAGAACTGTATTTTTATATAAAAAGCAAGCCCTATGATTATTATCATAAAACAATATCACCAGAAAGATTTTTAAAAGTAAATTTAATTCTTTTACAAAACACAGTTTACTTGATTTCCATGTCTCCAAATGTTTTTTCATTAATATTCTTTTTAAAAATCCCAGATTAATATTCTTTTTAAAAATCCCAGATTCAACTACATTTTCTCCTGGGAGTCACTAAAGATAAATACCCCAAAAAGATCCGATACACATAATAATGGCGGCAAGAATTGCCCTAGCGCAGGCTTGGAAGATATCTACCATTCTGTCTGATGAAGTTATAATTCGTAAAATCCTGGAATGTGCAGAGATGGATAGACTCACAATGAAATTAAATGATAAAGAAGACTCAGAATATTACTCAATTTGGAACATTTGGTATCAATGGGTAGACAGTAAAACATGAAAAATATAGATTAAAAGAGGAAATAAAATTGGCATATTGGTATATAGGTAAGACGAATGAGAAACTGCTGAAATCAAGAAACTGCCAGAAAAGTGAGATCTATGTAAATATTTGTATTTATAATATATATGTAGTTATATTGTATACTGAAAAATATACAACGTATCTTCTCTTATGGCTCTGGAATAGAGAGCACGGTACATAGACTATAATCATGTAGATTTATCTCTTATTTTCCTCTTTAGATACATATATGTACTTAGTGTTAATATGACATTTTTCTCTTTTGAACCGATGACTTCTATACATAAATCACTTATTAACAATATTATTACGGCACTGTGAATTAGTATTACCAATACTATGAATAACTGTCAAGTATTAATTGTATGTATTGTATTTATTGTACTGTCAAAAAAAATGTTTTAATATTTTGAATTTTTGTAAACTTTTTAATAATTTGAATGTCAATGAAGTATTTTTTTAAATTAATATATATATATACTGGTGGTGATTTAAGAAACAGGAGAGATGATGAAATAGGAGCGATGACTTGCAGTGTTCATGGCACATTTGTCTTTTTGAGAAGACCCTGCTATCTATTTGTACCCAGTGTTAACAGCGTAAATTTGTAGTAATACTTGAACAAAACGGCAAAGGTTTGGGTAACAAACATATCATCACACTTATCTGATGAGACGAGGAAGATTTATCAGTTCAAAAAAAAAAAACACCCTTGTTCTACAACAGAAATTGACAGTGAAAACAACTTTCCATAAGGAAGACTTCAAAATAAAAGAGTAAATATCAAGAAGTAAGAAACACCGAAAATCTTAGTAGCAATGCTGTACTGTATGAAGTAACAGTGACAGGGAACTTTAATTATCCTTTCATCTGCCGGGAGCCAAACTCTTTCAAACCTGGTCCTTGCAGAAAATGTCTTATTTGTCTTACTGACAACTTTGTGTTTCAGAGAGAAGACATGCGACAATCAGCTATTCTTGAATTGATACTAATCCATAAAGAAACTTTAGTCAAGGGAGTGGAAAGAGCAGGAGTAAAGAGAATGCATAATCTTGGAATTAGTGGGGTTTTTTTTTACAGTTTATTCTACATTGGTCCAAAAGAGCTTTGGTGGCTCAGGCTGTAAATGCCTGCTCTTAAGATCCAGCTGTCTACAACTACTGCTCAATCCCACCAGGCTCAAGGTTGACTCAGCCTTCCATCCTCTCGGTAGGTAAATTGAGGACCCAAGATTGTTAATTAGCTGATTGTAAAAAATAAGCAGGCATATACAATGTAAGCACATTGGATTGTAAAACTGAGTCTTCTATATAACTAACTGCATCCAATTCTGGATATCATGCTTCAAGTTTGATTTAAGCGCTCTGAAACAAGTTCTGATAAAAAAAATTAATAATAACCAGGTATTCAAAACCAAATCCTATAAAGAGACTGAAGGAACTGAACATATTTCAATTATGGGTAAAGTTTTTGTCAATATTAGAAAATCATTATATGTGATGATCTGTCCTGTTGGGAAAATTAACGTGATTTTGCCAATTCTTGTGAAGTTACATTAAAAGTTCCTGAAAATTGCAGAAATGTAAGAAAGTATTTTAATCATCTACTCTGTGTGTGGTGTTGCCTAATAGCATTACCAATATTCATATTCTCTGACCTTGATTGCCTACTAACATTTCTAAAGCCAATCAACTTCTTGGGAGATGTATACAGTACATGTATACATGTATACAGTACATAGCCGCCCTGAGTCCTTAGGGAGAAGGGCGGCATACAAGTTGAATAAATAATAATAAATAACATTGAAAACCAAAGAATTTGACCAGTATCAGAGAGAAGCAGCTCTCAGTACAGTAGTAAGCACAACTGGCACACAAAATATCTCTGCAAAGCCTCCCAAGTTACTAACTCCTCTTCCAGTTGGAACTACAAATCTGGGAAGACCCTCAAACTGCACATCAGTTTCATCTGGGGAACTACTACACCATTTCAAACCAGAACTGGAAACTCCATGGATCAGTTGGTTCATAGGCAATTGATAAGGTTGATTTTAAGTCTATTCCTTCCCCCCACAGCCTTTATGCACTGGAACAATAACTTGATAGAATTACTCATACAGCCTGGGTGGAGATATATAGCTAGGTGTCACAAGTGTACTGATGGCCCCTGATCCTTTGTTGACAGATGTGTTCACCTAGTGACTTCATATAAGTGTTAAATAGGACAGGCAAGAAAATCAGGTTCTGTGGTAACCAAGAGATCAAGGATTTGTTCTCCATCAATATCAATTGAAATTTGGAGAAAAGGGGAGACACAATGCAACACCATATCCCCCAGAGTCAATTTCTATAGTCATTCCAAAAGGATACCATGTCAGTAATATTGAGAACCACTGGGAGACTGAGGAGAGAAAGGATGATTGCATCACCCCTATTCCTGCTATGCTGTCTTAGGGCTACGGCCCACCATGAACTCTGATTGAAGAGTACAGACAGTTCATTTCTTCCAGAATTTTCTAAAGCTGTAGCTAGACCTTTTATTGAGATCATCGGCTCTCAGGCTCCCAAAGATAGACTTGAGTTCATGGGTGAAACATCACTTGGAAGCTACAGTACATGGGGGTGGGGATGGATCCAGGACTAAGGCACTAGAATAGATCTGTGAGGTTTCTTATATGGCAAAGGTGATCCTTGATTATCTGCCCCTGATGCAAATTCCATTTAAGAGTTGTTACTGCCCAGAATCCCAGAATCTCCTATTTGGAACAACGGTTCTGTTCACCAGAAGCCCTTTGCTCTTTTTAAAACCATACCTGTTGATGATTTCACTACAACACTCTGACCCTTTGACTGTAATTCAGACTACATTTTGGCTCAATTTTCTGGATTTCTGATTATGACCAAGCCTATCCAGGAAAGCTAAGGGCAGTCTTACTATTTACCAACCTGGCATTTAATCAACTTTAAAATATTAACTGCCAATGTAAAAGAATTTCAAATTCAACCTAATAGCATAGTTTTTTTCTAGACAAAGAAATCAGCAATATCAGTTACAATATAATTTTATAAATTGCAAATGATCCAGCTATTTATTTCCGTTCACCTTTTTTTTTTACATTAAGACAAGTACCCCTCCTGAAAATATAATGGTGGAAAAAGAAGTTCCAGAACTCTTTCCAGAATACTTCAATGCCAAGTTTTTCTAACAGTAATTATGACATTTCATAGTAATGTGGTTTAAATCTTTGGTGATTATAGTAAGAGTTATGGAATTTTTATTTCATAAATACATCCAAAGTTGATAGATAAGATTTGAGATTTGGTAATCACCTTGCTAAGTCACTACATTTTGAGAATATTTTCCTTAGTGTGAGTATTGTCCACACATTTCTTACATTTTCAACATTATTATTCAGTGAACTTCACTACCTGGGCTTTTGGAATCATCTTTAATGTCTCTTAATCATATGTTTCCTCTCTATAAACTACTCTTTTACTTTCTAAATTTGAAAGCAGGGATATTGCTTTCATGTAACATATGTTTTCTAGATAATGTTCTTTTATTGCAAGAAGTTTTATAGCAATACCATTGGAATGTTTATAATGGAAAAGCAGCACTTTTTATTAATTTTGTATAAATTATCCTCAACCCTAGAGATTCCCTGGAGGGGAAAAACATGTCTGAATTTCACTATACAGTGCCACAGGCAGAAAGTGAGAGAAACTAAACAAGCCCATCCTGAAGGAGAAAAACCGCCTGCAGCTACAAATGACCTATTACATGTCTCACTGGAAATGTTTTCATGTTGTAATTTGGTAATTTAAAGAAAAAAAAAGACTATTATCAACACCTACAGTTTGTTCTTCTGTTGTTATTTGATTTTATAAAGGATTTTAAAATCAAAGATGACAGATTATATTTAAAAGGACATTGTTTTCAGATAATTATGATATTACATAATTCTTGTATGAGAATCCCTGTAGCAGATTTATTTTGTGATTATTTAGCTACAGCAAGAAACTTGCAATGGGAAATAGAAATACTTGATTTTTATTCCACAACCAATATTCTAATATATCAAAGAATGTTTTTCACCTATACTTCCAATGGTTTCAATCAGCATATTTTTATCTCTTTGTTGAATTTCATGGTCATATTTTCGCTTTGGTAGCTACAGAAAATCCTGAATATATGAACATGGTTCATTGGCATTGGCATTTAAACAGCTATGAGAAATCTTAGCCAATTATCAAATATTTTAAAATATAGAATAAAATTAATTGTATTATAAACTGACAGTCTTCCAGATTGCACGTCTGCCAAATAAACTTTATAAAATTCGTTGCCAGAAATCTGATTTATTAATTGAGAAATTTCAATAAACACTAAGGTCTGCAATGGTGAAGATGATGCAGCTCCATAGAGAACAAGACAACAAACAATCCTTCTTTCCACTTTTCATATGGAAGCAGAATTACCAAAGCATTTGCATTAAAATTCCTATGACTTCCCCAGATCCAAAATTAATAGAAGAAAGGGATTATTTAGGAGTTTTATATATAGGGGAATCCACAGGGTATGATAAAAAAAATTAAGCTGTGATAGTGTGATCAAAGCTGCAACTGTTTGTAAATGCAATGCATATTAAAAGCAGAAAAACCTCAATCACACTGTTCCAGCTGCCATCTTCAGTTTTCTGACCACATCCTGTGGACTGGCCTTGGCCATTAAAAGCCAAAATGCAAATCCTTCTTGAAGCACTGTGAAAGAAAATGAAGCACTAGTTGTCACTGCCTGAAGGTACCAACATACCTTTCGAAAGAAGAGTCTAATAGCATGCACAAATCTCAACCTCAACAACAAAATCCTCTGCAAATTGTTATACCTTCTATACTATAAATATACCCACCAGTTCTATGTAAAATTACTTAACCAGTGGAAAACATGAAACCTGTGCCACTGTGAAACTGTGTTAGCTATCTGTCCTGAGTTATTAATTTTGTTCTTATTTCTGATGTTGCTCTGCAATTACGAAACTATGCATTTCACTGCATTCTTTTTGACAGGAAGGCGATGAATGTATGTATACTTATTAACTGTTTTAAAACATCATAGAGATAAAGCAATCAATTCTGAACCTATGAAATATTCATCTTACATATCTACTGAAGCATGCAGGGTTACTCTTTCAAACTACTTTAGTAATTTGTTTACAGTTTCTAAAAAGTACAATATTAAAGAAATAAAGATTGGCAGGACTCTTTCATACTGAACCAGTTCTTGCATGATGTAATCCATATTTAGTGTGTTTCAGGTATTATTTTGAGAAATGTATGTCTTTCTGAGATTTGAAAAACCATATGCTTCATGTCAAATGTAGAAGGAAACAGAAGGCTCTAAGTTCAAACAAAGAAGCAGATATTTCAAAATGGATTACCTTCCCATTTTTGTATTTTCTACATGTTCCATATTGTATTTAATATTTATCAGTACAAATATCCATTTATATCTTGTTAAATGTTGCAGAAAATAATTTGTACTAATTCTACATTGTATTTTGTGACAATGCATTTTTCCACGTGTATGAAAAGCATGAGTATTGATTACAGAAAGAACAAAGATTATTTTATTACACCTTCACACAGCAGAAAGATTTCTATTTTTTAAAAAAAATAAGAATGTACACAAAAGGTTAAAGATGAATAAATAAAAGTACTATCTTTTTTTCATTTTAGGCAAGGCTAAAAAATGTTCAATTAATTATTATGTCTTATTGACAGCAGATTTCCTTGGGGAAGTTATTTAAAAAGTTTAACCCCTGATCAAATTATAGTTTCTCTTGTCTTTGAAAGTGTCAAGTGCATTGATTGTAATTGCAAGAAGGGTTATCTTCTGCCTAGAGATTCACTTCCTTTACAATCTTAAACACTATCTCCTTCCCAAACTGGCTTTGATTCATCAATTTAAGCCACATCAGATGATATGAAAGGCAGAAGCAGCACAGAAAAGAGGCCAGCTGTTAAAATAAAATACAAATTGGAGGAGGATCACAAATCATGGATATGATAGGACAAAACTAGAGAGAAAAGCAGATTTGAAAAAGATTTTGGAGTGATTTAATATGAATATGATACAAATTAAGCATAATTTTTATACTTGCTTTCTCTGCATTTAAACACATCTCTCTGAATTGAAATTCTAATCATACCTAAATCAGCAAGGCTTTTTATATACCTATATAAATCTATTATCTCCACCGCCTTTCTTTAGTATCCATAATCACTATGAGGTATCCCATGCAAAGTATTAATAGCATAGAATTCTAATATCCAAATGAATTAATGAAAATACCACCTAATTCTTAAAACAATAAAAAATATCAATAGTTGCTAGGAATATTTTTCCATATTTAAACATAAAGGTTATTAAAACTGAAGAAATACTTTTAAAAGCATCAAGACTGTGCAGGAATATTAACAATGCTACAAATCACATCCCATTGTAACAGATTCACTAATATATATAGACTATCATGTATTACTCCCATTATCTTCAAAATCTGAAACTTTACACCATTATTAAAATTCAAGTATAGCTACTGCAATGAGACTTATGCTACTTTGCACATGAATCATAGACAGTGTTCCCAAACTTCCACAAAGTAATTGGATTTTCAGAACTGCAAGTGGTTTTATTCCAATTCAGTCATGACAGGGCCAGGAGGTAATGATACATCTGCCGTGATGCAACAAGCAGACCTGTCTTCTGTCAAGAGTTGAAATCATAAAGGAATAAGCTGTCATTAACAACCTCTCTTCAAACACTAGAGCTGTCATCTCATTGTTTTGTTCTACTGGCTTGGGGGGCTTCATATAGTCTGTCAATGAGAATTTAACTATTCTCTTTACTTTTCCGTGAGCCACTTTTTCTAAGCATACCCAAAACTATGACAAATTCTCAACATAAAACCAATTGTGGGAAATATCCATGTAGCCCTTTTTTGGAAATTCATTAATTCAATCTAAATTTCACAGACACTGCTGTGTATTCCTAATATAAATGCATTTTTTAAATTGACACTTAATGTTCTGCATATTTCATAAAATTTATTTCCTTAATATTTGTATCTTGCCAGTTGAAGTGAAAGAGGTTTTTCTGGCAATGGAACTCCTTCTTAGTCTCATTACCCCTCTTCCCCAGTCCCCCAACATTCATATATCCTCAAAATCTGTTGGTAATAAAAATGGAGAATGTGTGTGGGCTGAAAAGAGAAAAGAACATCTTTGTGTACAAGAACAAGACCATATTCCTCCATTTATCAATGCATAAAATGATTACTTACCCCCAATTAATAATATAACGATTACTATAAATTAATTAATGTAAGCCTCCAAAACTCCAAAAGTTTATAGAAGGGTATTTCAAGACAAACTATATTATATGGACATTCTGTGTAAATATGCTATAGCCATGATGGCGAACCTATGCCATGCGTGCCGGAAGTGGTACGCAGAGCCATTTCCCTGGCACGCGAGAGCTCGTCCGGAAGAGCCCCACTGCACATGCGTGTGCATCATCACCACCCGACAGCTGATTTCGGGTATCTGGTGCGAATGCACAGGGGGGCGGGGGAGACACGTGCACATATGCAGAGATGCGCAGCGCATGTGCTGGGGATCGCAGGCATATGTGCAGACACATGGCAGGATCATGCACGCATGCGCAAATGGATGATGTGCAAAAGTGATTGCGCGCCTATGCGCAGAGATGTGCAGCATGTGGGAGTGATCACGCATGCATGCGCAGGCGTGTGGCTCGCAGGAAGGGGAATTACGCACTCATGCACAGACGCAGGGGGTGTGGGGGGCAGCACACATTGCCTTTTGGGTGCTGGTGCACAAGCACGTGCGCAATTATTGGCACGGGAGCTGAAAAACGTTTGCCACCACTGTGCTATAAATGATTTCATGGACGTAAAAACACAGGAAGAAGCAGTATTAGAGCAGATATTCTTTTATAATAGTTTCCCTACTCCAGAAGTCAGATTGGTGTAAATTCTGGTGTGTTTCATGAAAGTTGCTAAGGCAGAACTATTCCACAGGTCCTTTGACAGTTGATATGACCCAAGGGAGGTTAATACTGTTATACTGTATTACTGCAGTGTATTATATAGTCTGTTTTATATTATATTGATGTTGCAGTTTACTTTATATTTTTTAAAGTGTAAAGTATTAAGAATCATTGACTTTGCATTATACAAATAAATCAAATAAATAATATATTCTGCACAATCTGATTTTATGAGAAACACCAAGCCTATAATCTAATATTAAATTATTAGTGAATATTTCAGCAATTCACCCTGAGATCTTGAAATGACAGTCATGGCTAGGTTAGATATGCAAAAAGCGTTAACATGTACAGACTAAATTTCTGGAGTGTATGGTGAGAAAGAAAATGGATTTCCCATTATTACTTGATTTTATTCCTTTTGTTCAAATTCTTACAAATTACATTATTAACTACAAGTTAAAGTGTATCATACCACTTGTTAAGGATTCTTTACATACTTTTGTTTCAATTTGATTCTGGAATCTTTGTATTCAAAGTATACTAGTGAATTGAACTGAACATAAGGTAAAAGTAAAAGTTCCCCTCGCACATATGTGCTAGTCGTTTCTGGCTAGTGCATATGTGCAAACATACATTATTATTATTATACAGATGATATGTCAGGCCTTATTAATAATTATCAAAATGCTTTACTTAATCCTGTATACTATGACAGATTTTACTGGATATACAATAGACTGCAATGAATCTAATATATTACCAATCAACAAATTGTTCTTATAGAAATACGCAAAAGTGAAGGTTGTTTATTTTGTAGAAGCTTATACATTTGAGATTTTTTTTCCAAGAAAAGCATTCATTAGTAGATGTGAAAACTATGAGCTTGTATCACCTAGCATCAGAGGTAACTGATGACTGAAAGTGCACATAAGTAAAAATATAAGGAACAGAATAAATATTAGAGTGAATTCAAGATCAAAACTATTATATCTTTAGAAGGATACCTATTTTAATTCTACTTAGTTACTTTGGAGAAAATAATAAGCAAAAAAGTAAATGTTTATGACATTTCACTCTTATCTAAACTGCAACTCCCAAATTAAAATAGGGTATTTAATTTTTCCGATTTTCAATTGTACTTTTGCTCATGTATATTCATTTCTGTTTTTATGTAAATGAGTTTGATATGAACTACTAAATGTACAATTAAATACTTATCATAATAAAAGGTCAGCTAACAATTCCTGCCCTTCTGTTATACCTTAATGACTAAGATCCCCACAAGAAGCAAGATAAAATTCTCGACAAGGAACTAAAGGGGAAAGGCAGCTTAATTTCTTGCAGAGCAAAGTGGGTTTTATTATCTTAGTCCCTTGCACAATGTTCTGCCTCCAGTCCCATGGAATTCATTCAAGTCCTCATAAAATCCTGGGATTCCACAGAATCCATCCTATTATATGGGTACAGATGTAATGTATTAGATTTAAATTCTAGAATGTTCACTTCCTATCAAATTTTCTTTATGGAGTAGTTATTGCTCATAATGGCATATTTTATAAACCCATCCTTATTTACTGATCAAGTTCTGATGCAGTGGACAGATCGTAAAGCAAAAGGGTTACTAAGAGATCGTGTGTGTGTGTGTGTGTGTGTGTGTGTGTGTGAGAGAGAGAGAGAGAGAGAGAGAACAGAGACAGAGACAGAGAAATGATCGCTGCTTGCTGTAGTCTTATTCAGATAAAGCTCTCATTCTGGCATTCATTGTTGTCAGGTGCATGAATTTTGGTGTAAATGGTTCATTGATTGAAATTTTTTTCATTACCTTTGTATTTGCAAATGGTTGCTAGCTGAGGTAGTCACTATAGGTGGGATGAATATAATTTTATTTTCCTAGCCCTAATCTTCCATCTTGGTATGTAGGGAATCTAATCTTACCTTCATGCCTCCTGTTATTGCTATATCCTCCTACTATCTCCTACTCTTTCTGAGTGATTTTAGTAGAATTGGGTCAGCCTGGGTTGATTTTTTTGTAGATACTAATAATTAGCTATTGTTATTACTTGATGGGAAGTCGTGTTATTTTTCTCTTAATTTTATTGCTAGATTTTGTTAATAGAAGTGTGGCAAAGGGCAGGTTTTTAGAAAATTCAAGAAAATTAAGTTTTATTATCAATTTATCAGAAATTTAATTGCAACTAATCAGAAAATCCTTGTAACTTCAATCACAGATTTTGCACTACAAAAATCAATAGCAACACATCACTATAAAACACTACAAATGCAAATTTATGCAAATGTTGTATTGCAATGCAAATTTAGCATTAAGCATCTGACAGTCCACTTGGTTCACTTGTATTTAAATGCATACTGTATTTAAATGCATTTCTTTATAAAACCATAGGAGCTTAAGTGCCTTCTAAGATCAACTTCTTATAATAGGTTGACAACATTTTTATTTGAGACAGAACCAAGTTAAACCTTTTAAGCTAATAATTTTTTTAAAAAGATCCAATTTAATAAATCATTACATTATTTTTTAACCATACATGTAACAATGAATTTCAATACATTTAAAGATTCTGAAACACAACAGAAATTGCATACACGACTTGAAAACAAAACAATAACATTTGATATGCATTAAAGGGCCTTGGTGGCTCAGGCTGTTAATTGCCTGCACTTAAGTTCCAGCTGCCTACAACTGCTGTAGGCTCGAATCCCACCAGGCTCAAGGTTGACTCAGCCTTCCATCCTCTCGGGGTAGGTAAATTGAGGACCCAAGATTGTTGGGGGCAATTAGCTGACTTTGTAAAAATGCCGCTTAGTAATAAGCAGGCATATACAATGGAACGAAGGCTATTGCTGAGCACACTGGGTTGTATCCCCGCAAAAATTGTAAGCCGCCCTGAGTCTTTGGAGAAGGGCGGCATATAAATGTAATTTTAAAAAAACACCATACATACGGAACTGTGTACACTAACCCCCAAATTATTCCATTAAAAAAGAGATTCCCCTGAACCCTTTGATTGTATGGTCAATTAAAAAGCTTTATATGCAGTTCTCAGAAAACTCTAAAAGTTGTTAAATTTAAATCTGTAATATTACAGTTATTAAATTTGTACCAGTACAATATTACAGTTATTAAATTTGTAGCAGTACAATAACTATATTAAATTGAAATTCAATTTAAATTCAAAACAACATTTAATTTCTGTCTTGACTCTAGCTTTTTGAGAAGATGGGCTTCCAATACAGTATAGGTAATCCTCACCTTACAACAGTTCATTTAGTGACCATTCAAAGTTACAACAGCATTGAAAAAAGTGAATTACAACCATTTTTCATAGTTACAACCTTTGTAGCATCCCCATGATCATGTGATCAAAATTTAGATGCTTGGCAACTTATGACCATTGCTCTGTCCCAAGGTCACATGATCCCCTTTTGCGACCTTCTGACAAGCAATGTCAACAGAGAATCCAGATTCATTTAATAACCAGGTTACTAACTAATCAACTGCAGTGATTTACTTAACAACTGTGGCAAGAAAGATCGTAAAATGGGACAAAACTCACTTAACAAATGTCTCATTAACAAAAAAATGAGGTGGAATTATGGTGCTAAGTTGAGGATTACATGTATACCATTCAGAAACCAAAGCATAACAAACAGTTTGGGATGAGTCGTGTACCTCTGTTTTAGGAAAACCCATAAATATCTTACCTCTATAGCTCTTTTAATATAAGGAATCTGAGTGCCGCTATCCAGATCTTCATTTATAATAAGCCTTCTTGCCCACTGTCCTGCTCTGACAACACCACTGCCTTGAATTAAAATCATCAGTTTATCAGGATTTATCAGTGCATCCTCACTCATAAAGATGAAACTCCTAGGTTCAGTCTCTTCTGCATCTACCTAAAATGAAAACAAGATTTAGTGAATATAAACAATGACACAGGGTAATATAATAGTCACCGGAAGAAAACAGTGGCTGCAGCCAGCAATTCATACTGTAGTTTTGTTTTATATAAAAAATAAATGTCTAAACAATACTGCCTTATCCTAAAAAAAAAAAAAGCATACTGTCTTCAATAGCAAACTGCAGACCAAAGCTATCATTTTTCATACATCATTATCAGTAGGCATCTTTTTATTTGGCTGTTTGATTTCTACATTATCCTCTCTTCAAAGAGCCCAGAATGAAATATTGGAGGTAAGTTAAACTGAGAGAATGGCTAGGTTTATTATTTATTATTATTCACATTTATATGCTGCCCTTCTCCGGAGACTCAGGGCGGCTTACAATTTTTGGAGCACAACCCAATGCGCTCAGCAATAGCCTTCATTCCATTGTATATGCCTGCTTATTACTAAGCAGCATTTTTACCAAGTCAGCTTATTGCCCCCAACAATCTTGGGTCCTCAATTTACCTACCCTGAGAGGATGGAAGGCTGAGCCAACCTTGAGCCTGGTGGGATTCAAGCCTGCACTAATTGCAGACAGCTGGAACTAAGCACTAGGCATTTAACAGCCTGCACCACCAAGGCTCTACAGATCGTGTTTAATAAAATGTAGTAGTAGAGGTCACTACTACAATAAATGGAGTGCTAAACAATTTATTAGAAATAGCAGTATAAAGTTATGGGTTGGGGGGGTCTCATTTCTCTAGAGATCACCAATGGACTCCTATCTTTATGCCTGTATTTACCTATATTGGTAATTTGCTGCAGATTCCCAAGGAATGGAGTAAGTTTTTAGTAGTTCCAATCTATAAAAAGGCAGTAAAACCAACCCAGCTCATTACCTTCCAATAAGCTTTTTGTGAATAAATAATAAATACACGTGAAATGTTTCTACTACAAATTAGCTGACTTGATGAACCAAGAAAGAATATTAGCTGTGGATTAAGCCAGTTTTAGATCATGTTTGTTCAATTGTGAATCAACGTATTACTTTAAATTAGATACATAACGAACAATGTTACTCTCTCCTGGGAAGATGATGGAGGAAGAATATTTTTGTGGTGTTTCTTTCCACAGCTGCAATAATCAGGTAGCTGGCAGTTGGCTGGTTTTAAAAAGCTGTACTTTCAAAGCAATTTTGTTTTTTACTTATACATTTTTTCCACTGCACCACATCTTAGAGGTTTGTGAGCTGATCTTTCTTTATCTTTCTCTTATCCGCTGCAGATAGTTAAGACTGATGTTTATAGCTTTACATATTAGAGAGCCAAAGAGCAATAGCAAAGCACTTAGACTTATATCCACTTCACAGTGCCTTACAGCCCTCTCTAAGCCGTTTACAGAGTCAGCATATTGCCCCCAACAATTTGGGTGCTCATTTTACCCACCTCAGAAGGATGGAAGGCTGAATCAACCTTGAGCCTGGTGAGATTTCAACTGCCAAACTGCAGGCAGTCACCATGGCTCATAAATATAAAAGTATGAGAGAAATGTTTATTATAAAGATCCATGCATTACAAAATGTTTACTTAATCTATCTGCAAACAAATTAGTAAGTATGTACGAAGGCTTAGACAACCAAGCCTTTACAATTTCAATCTTAATTTCATTTGGAAACATTCCATCAAGTCAAATTGTCTTCAAGTTGTCTTCAAATATCAAATGAAACTTTCACTAAATTACAGCTATAAAAAGGTCGTAGTAGTAGCCCAGTCACACTTTATTGGCAAACTGAACTAGTTTGGTGACAGTGTCTCTAGAAATTTTTATTTTCATGATATAAATCTCCTCATTTTTCTTTTAAATGATCATGATACTAGGCTCAAATTGTTATGGTCATGATTTCATTTAAAACTGTTTTTAAAAACTTTAAAAATCAAAGAATAATTATATAAATATCAGACAGGTGCTCAGTCATAAAACCTATTGTCGTATTGTCAAAAATGTATTTTCTTTTTTGCCATAAAATTTGCAACAGTATCCATCATGAAGCTTCACCTATCTTAGAAAATGAGATAATCCAGTGATCTCAAAAGTCAAACTGTCATGTTGATCACACAGAAGCAGATACAAGTTTGGATGAACTGCAGATTTTCTATTCACAACAGTTAATGAAGAATATCCATTACGGATTTTTACAGCATAGCATTATTAATTTTATTCCACTCAATATCAAATTTTACTTCATTCAAAAACTCAACACTATGTTCTGTCCTCAGAATTTTTTAATTTAAAGCACATACATTTGGAGCACTGCAAAGCGAATAGGAGATTCGTAGTAATAGTTCTTGCCATCATGAAATCTGCATTAACAGTTGAGACTTAATCTGGAGACTTATCTGTACAATAGATGCACATTACACTCTGTACACTTTACATCTGGAATTAAGCATTTATTTATTTATTTATTTGTTTGTTTGTTTGTTTGTACTTGTATGCCGCCCCATCTCCGAAGACTCAGGGCGGCTCACAACTAAAACCAAACAATCAACAATAAATAATTAAAAGAAGATTAAATAATCACAAGCCCAATATTTATAACAATTAAATTAAAATTAAATTTAAGAATTCCCCACCCCTCAGAAGGTCAGCACAGCCTGGCCTGTTCAAATAACCAGGTCTTCAAGTCGTGACGGAAGGTGCGAAGGTCAGGGGCCAGACGGAGCCCCAGGGGTAGTTGGTTCCATAGGGCGGGAACTGCCACAGAGTAGGCCCGCCCCCGGGGCACTGCCAGCCGGCATTGACTTGCCGACGGAACCCCGAGAAGGCCCCGTCTGTGTGCTCATACAGGGCGGTTGGCACTCGATATCGGCAGGAGACGCTCCCGTAAGTATCCCGGACCCATGTCTTGTAGGACTTTGAATGTTTAAACTAAAACCTTGAATCTCACCCGGAGCGCAACCAGCAACCAATGCAGGTCGCGCAGGAGGGGTGTAACATGGGAGAATCGGGAAACTCCCATCACCACCTGAGCGGCCGCATTCTGCACCAGCTGCAGTGGATGGTATGCAAGGGCAGTCCTAGCGTTGCAGTAGAGGGAGGTTATTGACATGGGAAGAATCTGTGGCCCATCACTTATCCACAGCCTCCATGCTTCCTTTTTACATGCAAAACTAAGCTAAAATGAAGCAGCAATTGGAGGCAAGCACTGGTTGTATTATATTCCCACCAATATCCAGAACAACTCTTTGTTTAGATATTAACAACATAAAGGACTTCTATTTCCCAGTGAGATTCATAAAATTGAGAAAAAATTCAAACCAAATGAGTTCTTTAACATGAACAATAATAAAATTTCTGAATTGCCATTCTTCGGGAATGGGGTTTTTACAAGCCCTCACAAATAAAGTAATAATAAAAAATCATTTCCTTACATTCATTTTTACAATTTAATGTACTTTAAGAAAAGAAATGTATATATTTAACTTACTGGGACATATACTTTTTTCAAATGGCATTCTTCTTCTAATAATTCATATACATATTTAGTGATGATCTACAAAAGAAAAAAGTTATATAATATTTACAAATAGTCTTTTTTGTAAAGTTTTGTAAAAAATTGCAAATGGTTTATCAAGCTACTGTTTAGAAAAATACAATGCATTCTGTAAAGTAAATAGTTTATTAAATCTTCTAGTTAAGAAGCAAAAAGTTCTGCCTTATAGCCTCAATAAATTTGTCCAGAAATATATATGATCTAGGATTTTGCTTCCTCCTGCTATGTGAATAATTTTGCTAAAAATTAAGGATAAAAAAGCATCTATTTAATGCGTAGTCAATGGCACAAAGAGAACTCTTGGATTAATTTGTTAAAACTATTTCAAACAATTTGCAGTAAGCATAAGAACAATTTCTTATAACAATTTCATTTTACTGTGGCATATCCAAATCTTGGCCTATGTAAACGATGAGTAGCGGAAGCGACAAATAAAGGAAAGCCTAGATAAAAAAAGAATCCCATAAAGAAATATTTTAATTATTTCTCTTGCAAAGTCATTCCAGATGTTACACTCTTTCAATGGAGAATGAAAACCTTGTGAAGAACTGAACTTTACAATGGGCTGACTACTACTTGAAATATCTTTAACCCAAGCTGCCCTTGTTACACTTCATTTGTAAGATATACTAGTCCTGCCTCAGGCACAGAAGCAGCTGAGTGACTTTGGGCCAGTCACTGTCTCTTAGTCCAAGGAAGAAGACAAGGGCAAACCTCTTCTGAAAGTGTTGCTGAGAAAATTGCAGGGACTTGTCCATTTAATCATCAGGACTCATGGCTGACTCAAAAGCACAAAAAGAAAACCATAACCCAAAACAGTTTAACAATACATATAAATAAGAATATCTACAACATTCTCATCTGGGACTTTAAACAGACACAAACCAAAAGCCTCCAGGTTGTAAGATACTAAACCATTTAAACAACTACAAAAAACAACAATGAAAAAATATTATGTCTTTTTGTTTTAAAATCTAACCATTAAAAAAAGTGAAACCCTTTCACATTTAAATATAAAAGACACTTTAGCTAAATTAGTTTCCAAGCAATTATTCTGTCTCACACAGAATTGATTCATGTTTTCAGCTGTTAAACCAAAGTATTTTAATATTTAACATATTAACAATGTGTTGGACCTCTGCCAGACATAGCATACTTCATATGGCAAAATTGTACAAACTATTCTTGATGCATAATTTTTGAATTATTTTTATTTTTAACTATTTTTTAGTTAAAAAATTAAAACTTAACTATTTTTAACTATTATAGGCACAGAGTCAAAACACATCTGTAACATTTGGAATATAAATTATTGGAGGGTCATAGTCTATGAGGTAGGCAGCCATATAAATTGACTAAAGAAATGTCTGAAGATGATTTATAAAATAAATTCTACAACATTATACAAATATATTCTAACAGATATTTGGCATTATAATTGCTTCCAGTATACACACCATCTTTTTCATGCATAAAAGTTTACATTTCAACTTCATATTAACATATTTAACCTTAGGGTATATAATATTTCAGAAGTAGCACGGGTCATCCCCCACACCTCATTTTGGCTGGCAGGGTACAGCAGAAGGCATCCGTCTGGTCTCCTACCCCCTGCCCAGGCCACAGAAAACTACAATGCTGATCTGGCTCTCAAAGAAATCCAGTTTGACACCCCTGCTCTACAGCTATCCTAGAGCTGCATGCATTCTCTATTACAGTCAAGCTCAAGGTCCACAGGTCGCATCCAGCCCATGTGGTGCTTATATCTGGTCCAAGGGGCCACCCTGGAAACAGCAAAGGACTGGCCCGCGGTGCCTCTGCCAGTGAAAATTTGCAGTCTTCCTGGACCCTGTTTTCACTGGCAGAGGGTTGCAGGAGGTCATTCCGGCTAAAAATGGGGGCCAGGAGGCCATGCACAGCGCTCCTGAGCTCAATTTTGCTGGCTGAGGACTAACAAAACAAACTAAAAACAAAACAAAAGGAGAAATGTTTCCCCTTTTGCATTTGAGTATGCAAGAAGGGACAGGAAAGGAGAAAGGGAAAGAGGAAAGACAAAAAAAAAAAGAAAGATGGAAAGACAGCAAGGAAGGAAAAATAAGGAAAGAGGGGAAGGAAGGAAGGAGAATGAAGAGGGAAGGAAAAAGAAGAAAAGGAAGGAAGGAAGGGAGGGAGGGAAGGAGGGAAAGTATAATGAGAATGAGAAAGGGTCTGAGGGAAGTCATGCCTTAGCACGTGGCCACCACAGGTGCCCCCAACACAAGTGATGTCGAGCTGGTGACGCCCAGCCTGACCACAGCCAATCTGGCCCCGCAAGGTCAAACACAAACCTGATGCGGCTCTCAATGAAATCAAGTTTAACACCCCTGCTCTATTACTTTCTCTTTAATAAATTGTTTCTACAATCAGTTGTAAGAAAGTTTAAAATTCTCTTGGCCCTTGTAGTTTTCTAGTTCTCTGGAAAAAAGCAGACTAGATTTTAATCTTCTATTGGAGATTTCATTTGAAGATTTTTAAATCAACTCTCATCACTTAATGAAGCAAACATTTTTCATCCCAAATATGGTAAGATGTTAGTATTTGTATCCATACATTTATTTGATAAATATGAGTGCTTAGCTAGTAACAGCATTTTTGCTGATAGAATAAAATATTTTAATAATTGCTTTGCATCCTGAAATGCTAGATTTCTATACAATCATTGAAGTTCTAGTAATATTGGATGCTTGACATAATTGCTTAAAATAGACAGAATCTAGAATCTTAATATTCAGAGAATCTTATTTCTCTGAATATTAAGAAAGCTTTCAATATTGTTTCTTGGAGATGTTCAAAGTAAGCAAAAGTTAATATCAATTTTCTCAACATTTTAAAGCTTAGATTGAATTGTTTTATATCAAGTATAAAATCTAAAACCTAAATCATTATGTGTTGTCATTTTAAAGTTATGCTATAACCATTCCAATAGTTTATTTTTATAATTGTTTTATATTTTAATAATTGTTTTATATATGCAATATTTTAATTAATTAATGTATGCCTCCCAGAGTCATTTCTGAGTTTTTGTGATAAATATTCAGTATCACCTTTTCAGTTTGCAATTGATTTTTTTCGCTTATATTAGGACTCATGAAAATAGTAAAAGGATCATAATAGGGGAGCAGAGTATAAGATTCTGTTATACACAAATGATATGTTTTCTAGGACAATGAGAAATGTCCATTTCTAATTTTATTTTGCTAACATGAGGTTGGACTCCTACCTGACTAGTTTGTAAAGTTAAAAGAAATCAGATTAAATATAATTGATCATCAGTAATAATTTCAGTGTGCCTAGGGATTTTGGGGAGTTAGGTTGTATTCCAGCTCCTTTATTTATTCATTTCTAGATTTTCTCTGCCTCTCTACACCAAAATAGCAGTTATCCCAATACAAGAATTCTCAGAAATCTTACTTAACTAATACATGTCATGTTTCATCTTTTATTGGCATCAAAACTGTGGGTAAAATAAATATGATCAACAAGCATTTAATTCTGAGACTGATCAATAAGATATTCAGTACTTCCTTTGATAGGAGCTTTTAAAAAAATATATGCTGTTATTACAACTGCCAGCTGGGAATGTGGATTTTATTTTCTGTACTTTTAGCTTTATATTGTTTTCAGCTTTAAAACAGGACATAATGTCAAATAATGGAAGAACTGTGCAAGAGCTCAGAATAGCCTAATTCAAATACTTTTCTCTCCATTCTTATTTTTCATTCCCCCAATTCCAAACTAGTTCTGTACCATCTGCAGCCAGATGCCTCTGCTCCCAGGCACTCCTAAAGCTATGGAGGCTTCAGCTGCTGCTGCTACAGCAAGAGTGCCTTATTTAAATTGTTAATTTTTTTAGCATGCTACTAAATTATGCTGAATAATCTATAACGTAGTTTGAAACCTGTAGTTTGAAAACCTTTTGGATCATTTGCAGCCTACCATATTGCTAAGATACAAACAAGTCACAGCCAATGCCATGGGAAGTTCAGTACCTGAGGTGAGGGATTTGCTATAAAAAATAAATTGGTCAAAACAAGAATCTTTTTAAAAGTAAAGTATTAAGTGCTTTGAATAAAAGTGATCCTGTCCGTTCTCCTGAAAAAGATAACTCCATCTGTTCATTCTTGGCACTTTTCCTAACAGGAGGAGAAAAACACTGCATTTTCAAAAATTAATGCTTCTATTACATTTTTAAATCACTTTTATGCTTTAATTGATGGATTATGTTCATCCATCCTTTATTTCCTCCCTCCCCAAATACAGTTAAGATTCAATTTAATATTTCTCAGCATGTCGATTATCAGGCTTTTATGGAAGCTACGACGAGATAACTGTTATGTATCCTGTTATGTGTTAGTTGTATCAACAGCAGGAAAAGAGCCAACTTTTTTCATTGATACTTATAGTCTCCATATTAATGTTCAAACAAGATACATTTTCAGTTTTATTTGAAACTTTACTCTAATTAAAAATAGAGCTGTGTGATTTGATTTGAGGAAGAGTTTGTATACATTCTGGAACTTGCTGCCTGAAGAAGGCTTCTTATTCCTCCCATTACAACTTTCTGAGCCTGCTGACTGAAAGGTCCAATGGCCTTCCCTCATGCACACCCGGCAGAGCTCCTTGAACAGCCTTCCTACTTGATGACCACATTGACACATTTACAGATGATCTTTCTGCTGTACTAAACTGATGATATCAGAGGTTCTTTATTTCTCACATACTTTCAACACAAGAGCAAAAGAAGAGGTAACATAACCTTTGACCTTTCTTACTTACATTCAATATCAGATTTGTTATTTTTAACATCAGTGCATACTATCATTGCTCAGTCTGCCACTCCTCTAAACAATAAGAGACTAATGAATGTCTAGCTATGCTAGAGTAGATAGTCTATCTTGCGTCATCCATTACAGATGGTCCTCATTTAATGGCCGCTCATTCAACAAACATATGAATGTACAACGGCATTGAATGAGGGAGACTCAATTAGGTCTCTAATAGAAGCTGTCACAGTAGTACCACAGGCACATGAGCATAACTCAGGCACTTGGTAACTGCTTTCCAATTACAACCTTGCAGAATTCTGCAGTTATGTGATCACAATTTGCAATCTTCTTGGTCAGCTTCCTACAAGCAAAGTTGGGGAAGTTGGCAGGAGATTGCAAAATGGTGATTATGTGATCACCTCACTTAACATCCAGCAATGTATTGCTTAACAACAGCAATTCCAGAATTTCTGTTGCTATGTGGCAGTCATGTGAAGTTGCATTTTACGACCATGTCACTTAGTGACAGAAATTCCAGTCCCACTTAACATTGTTAAGTAAGGACTACCTGTACACAAGACAAAACCTGATGACCACAGTAATGAAAAAGCTTAAAGTTCAATAGAGAAATTTTAAGACCTTTTAAAACCGTACATTAATATCACCAAGATCATTACGTTATACTGGTTTAAATAAGGTTAATATCTGAAAATCAGATTTTTATAAATGAAATATATAAATGACAAAGTAAATTACAAGTTACCCAAAATATGTCAATACTTACATGAGAAAACAAAATGAAAATAGAATCTAAAACATTATTTAACAAGAATTAGACATTTGTTTGATATTGATAAAATATTAACAAGTTCAAAATCAACACAAAAGGATTAAATATGTTAAAAAACTAACAAATAAATATAGATGGAATTGCCTGCTCCTGTTCATACCTGAATTTGCAATAAAAAATTCTGACACAATAACTGCAAGTTTTTGTAGAATACAGAGAACATGACATATTTTTCTTATAGTTAGGTATATACATATACGTCTCAGTGAACAGTTAGTTCACCCTTAAAGCAATACAATAACTTCTTGATAAATTTATTCTTTGCTTTTAAGGCTAATCAGTATCATGCTATCCTTACAATACTATGTTTTTTTCCTTTATTTAGCCAAATATAAAACAGGCATGCTGTATGCATTATTACATTATTTGTAAATAATATATACCTCTCCAAGAGCTTCATAGCGTTTTTGGTTCCATCTATGTAAATCTTCTCGGTAGTTAAAAACAAATGGCTCTCCAGTTTTTATATGCCTTAACTGCCCTTCTATAAAGAAAAATGGTAGTGTTAAATTTAAAACACAACATTCAAAGTGATAATTCACTATAAAGACATAATATTTCATGACACAAACATATCCATATTAAGTGGTGGCTCAGGCTGTTAAATGCCTAGCACTTAAGCTCCAGCTGCCTACAATTACTGTAGGCTCGAATCCCACCAGGCTCAAGGTTGACTCAGCCTTCCATCCTCTCGGGGTAGGTAAATTGAGGACCCAAGATTGTTATAAGCTGACTTTGTAAAAATGCCGCTTAGTAACAAGCCAAAAAGTAGTTAGCTTATGTTCCATAAGAGATCTAGTTTGATTAAGGCACCAGGGTAGAAAGCTGAAGTTCAAGTTCCACCTTAGCCACAAAAGCCAGCTAAGTCACTCTATGTTTATACCACACTTATGCACTTAGTTATGAGTGCATAACAGATAAAATAACTAAAAACAGATTCTCTCTTCAGTCATTCCCTTTGCATTTGGCATTGTATAAAGGTGTCAAAACAATGAGTTTTTGAAATATAATTGTGATATTGGACTGCCATTTTAGGTGACATTTTACTCAGAATCATTGGAGTTTTAAAGAAGTTTTATTGGATTTTACAAGGTTTTTGGTATGGTTTTAAACTATCGGTCCCCTGATGGGAGTGATTGATATATATATATATATATAGTGTGTGTGTGTGTGTGTGTGTGTGCGTGCACGTGTGCAATAAATAAAATAATGTAATATTGAACAATTCTACAGTACTCATAAATTTTTACCCATGTATGGATCTTGATAATTAAGGAATTCATTCTAATTTTTCAAATTCATTAATGCATTAATTGTCATTTCAAACACTGTGGATCACTAATTATATGCAAATGCTCTTAATACTATTTTCAATAATTAGTAAACATAGATTTGTTATTATTTTGCTCTCCTATCCACTTAAGGTAACAAAATACATGCAAAACACCTAAACAAAAACATCACAGTTAACTTACATCCTTCAATCAAATGTGGAACCAAATTTGAGAAATCTTAAAATATGGGATCATTAAAATACTAACAAACATTTTTGTGTGATTAGTAACTAAGAGCCAGTTTGGTAGAGAACTTAAGGTAGCAGTTCCAGCTGGAATCTGGAAGACTAAAGTTCTATTCCTGCCTTAGACACAAAATTAGTTGGGTGTCCTTGAGTTAGTCATTGTGTCCCAGCTTTAGGAAGGCAATGGAAAACCATTTCCAAAAATCTTGCCAAGAAAATTGTAGTGACTAGTTCTCTCTCAAACACAAAAGTAGTGATTATTTTTCATAAAATATGGATTTATTTTGCATAATAATTATTGATGAAAACAGATACAAGAGCAGAATTTACAGTCATAGAAATTTGACTGAGTTGTATACAGTTCAATATTTTTGCCTAAACAAATAAATAGATAAAATCATTTCTAGTATGAAGTGTGTACTTTATGCTATCCCCGGATTTTTGCCTCTTAATATATTAATCAGGCTGAAGTATTCTTTCTTACAGAAGTCTTTTTATTCATTATAAATTTCAATGTATTTACTAACCACCAATTAAATGTTCCACTCCAACTTCACATCCAGTTCCAATATCCCTTCCTTAATGCCAATCATTGTTTCTTCTAGCACAGGGCTGTCAAACTCTCGGCCCACGAGCCGTATGTGTCACGTGCTGGCCACTCATGCCCGGTTTAGTGAAGGAGAAAAAAGTCCCAATACGTAATGTGACACCGCCATGATGCCGCGAGTTTGTCACTCTTGTTCTAGCACATCTATTTTTTTTAATCCCTGCTCAATTTTTGTGTTTATTTTTAAAGCAGGATACTGATGTTATTTCTCCCTAAGGAAATCAGAATGCTGTTTTGAATTGCAGTATATTTTGAAGTGCTCTTAATTTTCATTGAGTCACCATCTACAATTGTTCCCTCCAAATCACAAAACCATGAGTGAGGATATTAAAAATTCTAGTAACAGCCCCAATATGATGACGTAGAATAAAGAATTATATAGAATATAGTAGTGCCTTTCAAACGTAAGGATGATTGAACTTTTAACCTTTCAACATCTTGCATTAATATTTGTGTTACTAGGTTTGAGCAAGCTAATATGCATTATTAAATGGGAAGTCCTAGAACGAAGCAGAAGAGTACTGCTCGAAATGGTTGAATTATTTGTTTCAAAGAATTAAAAACTTAACAAGCAAGATTTTTTTAATACTCTCCAATGAAACTCTTTGAGTTACTGAAAAGCTAAGCGTTATATTTTTAATTGTTTATGTCTCATGAAGTCACTGTTAATGAAATTCTTCAGGATGAAATTCTGAAATACTTAGAAATAGAAATTCTTCAGGATGATCTGTCACCAATCAGGCCCTTCAGGTCTTCCAACAATGCACCCATTTTCTGAGGTAATTGAGTCCATCCGCCTTGTTGATAGTCATCCTCTCCTTCTTTCCTTCCACCTTTCCCAAAGTTGTAGACTTCTTGAGAGAGCTAGGCTTTGCACCATGCATATCACCAAATATGGTAATATAAGAAGTCTAAATTAATCTTTCTTATGAGCCATTTATTTTCTTTATTATCTATGGAATTTTCAGGTATCTTATCCAATATTAGCTTTCAAAAATGTCAATACTCTTTCTATCCTGCTTCTTGAAAGTTCATCTTTTGCTTCTTCATAGTATCAAAGGGAAAACCACTGCCTGCATGATTGTGATCTTAGTAGGTTAAACAAATCACAATATATACATATCTTTTCCAAAGCCTTTATTGCTACTCTACCAAGTAATGTTCTGCAACTTTCACTTTTCTTTTGGTTTATGATTAATAGCCAAATCTAAAAGCCAGACACTATGTACTAATATATTATTATTGTTGTCAATTCTAAGAGTAGCTTTTATACCTGCTGTCATTGGTTTGGTCTTTTTTATAGGTAATCTATTTCCATTTCTTCACTTTGCTCCTTGACTTTCATTAATAGGGTTTCTAGATCATATGGATAGACAATGTAATTGTAATTGACAATTTAAAATGCTATATATATATGATTATATTTTTTAAAAATCCTCCATAAAATTGGAAAAGATGACATGTGAAAAGAAGCTAATGTTTTTATTTTTGGTATTTTGTTAAACTAAAATCTGCAATATCTTTAGGACCGGTTGTTACGGTATAGTTCACAATGTTATTTCAAGGAAAAAGATTCAGATTTCTCCCCATTGTATATTTACAATTCTTTTTTAATTCATGTATACCAAGAACGTGAATATCTGTACTTTTCTAACCAGGGAAAATTTATTTCAGATTATTGCTTGTACTGATTATTTGATACATCTGTAAAAGAATAATCAGTACCAAGCTATAAAAGTAAGGTATGGAAAAATATTTATTTCTAAGTGATTTTTTTCTGAAACTATTACTTACTTTCATTAAATGTGTATTCAAATCCTTCAAGAGTATCAGGAAACTCAAGAGGTGGTTCATCTTTTTTCATCAGTTCATCCAAGTCTATTCTAGACAACAAGTCTGGGGGGAAAAGGTGGGGAAGAAGATAGTCTTTCTGTAGACCTCAAAGTTATTACTTTTAACAAAAATAGTGACTTTAAAAGAATTGCTAATTTATCACAAACATATTCAGCAACTTCCCATATACACAAAACATTTAAGTTTAATAAAACTATAAAAATATTGACAATATATTGTTCCTACAGAGTTCCATCAAGTTATGTTTTTCTTCAGGCTACCAACACTGAAAAAGATTTTGAAGCTGCCAATTCAAATCTCCCAATTTTCTTTTTCAACCCACATTCGATCTTTTGAGGCTACTGAGTTATTTTAGAATTGTCCTTCCAACTTTAAAAACTTAATTTGGTATATTTACAGACGCTGGGATTTCCAGAAATATACTACAGTAGTACCGGTATGATTAGTTTTACAGAGAACTGATTTACTTTCATTTCTATCAAATCTCATGACCAGTCAGAGTTTATTCTTCAAATAAATGACAACACACTAAGATCATCTTTTGCATCTGTATTATTGCAAAAGGAAAAACTGGCCTAACCTGCCAGAAGATGCAGCACTGGGAGACAAGGGAAATGCAGGGCAAAACAGGCAAGGAACACAAAACATCCAGGTGCTTTGAATACATTCAACTTGCTGGAGCTGGATGTACTGGATCACAGGGTGCTAAAGAATGTGCCTGAAATAATCTTAAAACCACTGGCACTAATCATTGAGAACTCTGGAGTACAGCAGAAACAGCATAGAACTGGATAAAAACTAACATTATTGCAATCTTTTAAAGAGAGAAAAAAGTGGACCCACGAAATTACAGACCAATCAGCTTGACATCCATACTTGAGAAAAAAAAGAAAGAAAATATTGCAAATACTTGAAAACAACAACATATTTATTAGAAGCCAGCTTGGTTTGGTTGATAATAGGTCATGTTCAACATATCACAATACTTCTCCGTGGTAATCCACAGAATGCCACCTAGTGGCCCTATTTAGGGTTTACCCGGACAGTTCTCAGGAAAAGAAGCCCAGAGGCCCATCTGCAGGGCTATGTGGAGGAATTTTCCATACATCTGGAGGATAAAATCTCTCTGATTCATTCCCAGTTGGATATGAAGCATGGTACAAGTACTGCCCAGGGAGCAGATTTACCCAGCTATCTGGGAATGGTTTGCTTCTGTTGGACCTGAGGAAGTGGACAGGTCCTCCAGAATGTAAACAGCACTACCTGTCCATTAGATCCATACTACTCCTATCTGGTTAAGGCCACCCAGGAGGTGTCCTATGGATGTGTCCAAGTGTTGGTGAATTAATCCTTGCTGCTCCTTTTAAAAAGGTGGTGTTGTGCCCCTGCTCAAGAAGCCATTGCTGAATCCTACCATTCTGGATAATTTTTGTCCACTCTCCTACCTCCCATTTTTTGGGAAGGTGGTGGAGAAGATGCTGACACTGCAACTCCAGAAAATCCTGTAAGAAACAGATTATCTGTGCCCTTTATCAGTCAGGTTTCAGGCCAGATATGGGACTGAAACAGCAATGGTCTCACTCATGGATAATCTCTGGCAGGAGCAGGACGGAGGTAGTGCATCCATGATCTTCTTTCATTACCATCAACCATGGTATTTTTGGGGGCTGACTTAGCGAGTTGGGCATGGGTGGCACAGTTATATGCTAGTGCACCTCCTTCCTCTGAGGTTGGCCCCAATCAGTGTTAATAGGGATATCCAGTTCTTGGTCCCACAGGGTTCTGTGTGCTCCCCTCCTTTTTAACATCTATGTGAAACTTCTGGGTGAGATCATTCATCACTACAGGATGAAGTATCACTAGTATGCTGATGATAGCCAGTTATATAGCTCCGTCCCAGGGGAAGTAAGTGATGCAGTGGACATTCTTTCATGATGCCTGGAGGTTATGGGGGCCTAGATGAGAAACAACAGACTTCAGCAGAATTCCCTTTCCTGCATATGGAGGCTCTCATTGGTCAATCATACCCTGGTCATTTCCCGTTTGGGCTAGTGCAATGCACTTTACATGGAGCTAGCCTTGAAAAGTACCCGGAAGCTTCAGCTGGTACAAAATGTGGCCACACAGGCAATTTTAGGCACCCTAAGAAGGATCATCTAACACATGATAATGTGTAATACATGATCACATTTCAGTCCACCGCACCCTTGGTGCTACAAACTCATCCTCAGTGCCCCCCACCCAGGGGTGGGATTCAAATGTCTTAACAACTGATTTTGTGGGCGTGGCCTGATTTGTGGGCGTGACTTGGTGGTCACGTGACTGGCTGGGCATGGCTTGGTGGTCATGTGACTGGATGGGTGTGGTTTGGTTGTCATGTGACTGGGTGGACGTGGCCAGGTGGCCATGTGATTGGCAAACCAAATATAAGTGGTCCTCACTTAATGGCCAGTTGCTTAGCAAGTGTTCTAATTTATAACTGACCTCCCCAGAGCTACCTGACCTGTTTTTGGAGTTTTGACAGCCATGCACACACACACCCGTACACACACACCCTTCTAACCCTGCTGAAGCAGGTGATATCTCATTCACTTTCTCCTCCCTCCCTCCCTTTCTTTCTTTTTTCTTTCTTGCTCTTTCTTTCTGTCCCCTCCTTCCATCCCCCCTTTCATTGTCCACCCTTTTTCTTCCTTTCTCTCTCCCTTTTTCTTTCCCTTTTCTCTTTCTTTTGTCTCTTCCTTCTCTCTCGTTCCCTCTTTCTCTCTCATCCCCTCTCTCTTTCTCTCTCTCTCCCTCTCTCCCTCCATATCCCATGCACTTTCTCCTCCCTCCCTTCCTCTTACTTTCTTTCCTCTCTCATTCCTTCTCTTTCTCCCTCTCTCTCTCTCTATCTATAAAGCTGTCTTTGTCCCATTACATTAGCCCATTTCAAATGGTGAGGCTAGGAAGATATGTTGTAGGACCTGTCAAAGAACTCTGGGCTGTTCAGAAATGTGAAAAATAATCTCTTTGGATTAGTGTAATGAGATTAGTAAACCAAGAAACTACTATGGATATAATACACCTAAGCTTCACAACTTCAGTAAGGGTTGAGATAGGATTAGGCCACAGCCTCTTAATAAAATGGAATAATGGTCCTATTACCAGGTGGATTCACAGTTGGTTAAACAATCATGTATAATACATGATCCTTAATGGATTTATATGTACATGGAAAGATTTCATCTTAGGCCCACTGCTCTTCAACATTTTTATGACTTAGAATAAGAAATAGGAGGGATACTCAGCAAATCCGCAGAGAACCCCTCACACTCAGGGTTCAAAAAGACTTGAATAATGTATCCTATTCAACAAAATCCTATCCAATCATGATAAATGTGAAGTTTTGCATTCAACTAGATTAAAAAAAGTACAAATATAGAACAGACATCATCTGGCTTCTCAATAGTACTTGTTAGGAGAGTTTCAACAGATTAAGGAGGAGTTAGCACTGTGCTGTACCTGTCCAAGGAGCAAGTGCAGTCTTGGGCTGAATCAACAGTGAAGAGCAACGAAATGTGCTCTTGAATGTGAAGATCTTGGAAGATAAATTCTATGAAGAAGGATTAAAATAACTAATAGCAAAGAAGGGTAAGGGAAAACATGTTATCAGTTTTCCAATTCTTTAAATGCTATCACAGGGAAGGGAGTTTGGATTTATTCTCTGTATAGAAAAAACAACTCGTGGTAGCTTTACAGAGAGCTAAAGGATTTGTTGATTGTGAGAGCTGTAAAGCAACATAATAACCAGACATCTGAAGCTGTTGGTGCTCCCTAACTGGAGATTGTCAAACAAAGATTGAACAGCGACTTGACTAGAATGTTTGAGGAGTCCTATTTTGGCAGAAGGCTGGACTAGAATACTTCCAAAATCCCTTCTGACCTGACGAATCTATGACTAATAACAGCAACAAAAGATACTTCAACATTAAAGGTAAAGGAAAAGGTTTCCCTTGTCCAGTCATATCCAACTCTAGGGGGCAGTGCTCATATCCGTTTCTTAGCTGAGGAAGCCAGCATTGTCCAAAGACCCTTCTATGGTCATGTGGCCAGCATGACTAGATGCCAAGGCACATGAAACATTATCTTTCCAACAAAGTGGTACTTATTTATCTACTTGCATTTGCATGCTTTTGAACTGCTAGGTTTTCAGGAGCCAGGGCAAAAATCTTTAACTTTTGTATTTTTGTTATTTTCCAAATGATCTCAGAAGAGCTTTCTTTTATGCTGAAAATTTAAATTTGACCTTCTTTAAAATACATTACTTTTCTTTACATACATACATCTTTAAGTATGTGTTTACACATTGATTTTATCCCAACTTAACACCTACTGGCCAGGAAAAGAATCACAGATTTTCTTCTATGGCCATTCCAATGTTATGGAATACCCTCCTTCAAAAACTATCATTTCCCCCTTACATTGTGATGCTTATCTTTTTAATTTGCAAGTCACCCACAGTAATTTTGGAGATGAGAAATGTGTTTTCCTAAATGGGTAAACCACTAAGTACATTTGAATTATCCTTAGAATGGTATTCAAACAAATCTATGTAAATATTCACCACCTAACTTCAATTTTATACATGCATGCATGCATGCATACATGCATACATACATATTCTCTTTCTGAACAAAACAAAGATAAGCAGTATAATCAGGCAAATCCATTGCAATAATAACAATACATGAGCCAGAACTTGCACCTAAATTGACCGAGGGAAAGTGCAGAAGACAGCACTATAAGAGTGAGGAAATTCAATTGCCCTGCCTCCTACAGAGTGAAAATGTTTGAAGCTATCAGGTGAATATTGCCTCCAAGAAGCATATTGATTATATTTGTGTCCTGTCAGTTTTCTATATAATTCAGGATAGTATACACAGATTGACCGTTTATATGGTATTCTATTTCTGAAGACTAAAAACAGCATATAAAATGGGATATAGTATCCCATTTTATGTTCAGAGGAATAAAAACAGGCATGTTGAAGAGAGTTCAGCAGGGATTAGGATTCAAAACTGTATCAGATTAAAAACTATAGAAATCTAAAAGTGAACCAAATAAGCAACAATTCCTCCCAGTACACGCACACAAACAGAGATATAGGCATACAGAAATCTAATTCAACTAGGCTGCCATGGTGGAATTTTGTATGTCCTTCCACTGAAATAATTTTGAAATTATTATAATACATTAATTCATCAACTTTTGCAAACAATTAAGGTCTATTTGTTTACTCTTTAAAGCACTTCCCGCACACTACTTTGTTCCTTCTGTGTGTTGACTAATATGCATAAGTTGTAGCATTTTTCTTTCCATAATAGGATTTTTGCCATCAAGGAGATCCAATTGGCATCTCTATCACAGCTAACAGCAATCCTGTTGCATGCTGATATATCTTTTTTAGAAGCAAAGAGCAAAAAATTCTGGATTATGGATATATGTAAGAGATTTACTGCAGCCAAGAAATGTGGGTTGTATCGTTTGTACTTGCTCACCTGTTTTACTAACCACAAAATTATAGTTCATCAGAACACAGTCTACGGAGTGCCTATGGAGGAGAAGTTCCAAATTAATTTGTACCCTTTAATGCTGTAGTCTTCTCTTTTTCATCAGGACCTCCTTGTTGGAGTTGCGCCATATTTATCCAAACTCTCAGGAAGCTTAAGGCAATGATGAAAACATGCATCAATCTTGAGGTGATAAACTGAAAAAAAATTATAAATTAGAATGCTAAATTTATTTTCCTGAAATATTCTGACTAGAAAAAATCATTACAGAAATCAAACAGCTTTTTAAAATCAATATTATCTGAAAAAAGGTGCTAGAATGGAAGTGTTGCTAAATAAACAAATAAATGATTCCAGAAAGTCTGCTGGTGGCCAAGTGGTAAAACAGGACTTCCCTCACACCTTCCCTCTCAACCCAGCCAAGACTGAGTGGCTGTGCGTACCGGCATCTCGGTTTTCTCAGGATGTACCATCTTTGGTCATGGGGAGGTGTTGCCCCCCGTGGACAGGGCGCGGAATCTGGGCATCCTCCTGGACTCACAGTTCAGTTTGGAGGAGCAGGTGGGAGCTGTGGCCAGGGGGGCCTTTGCCCAGGTTCGGCTGGTTCACCAGCTCCACCCTTACCTGAGCCGAGATGCCCTACGAACAGTCACTCATGCGCCGTCACCTCGAATCGACTACTGCAACGCTCTCTACATGGGACTGCCCTTGCAGACCACCCGGAGGTTGCAGCTGGTGCAGAATGCCGCCGTGCGGGCTGTGATGGGGGTGCCCCGATACTCCCATGTTACACCCTCCTGCGACCTGCATTGGTTGCTGGTTGTCTTCCAGGTTAGTTTCAAGGTGTTAGTAACAACTTATAAAGTCCTAAATGGCTTGGGGCCAGGGTACTTGCGGGAACGCCTCCTGCCAGCATCACATTCCGATCACCCAGTACGCTCCCATAGGCGGGTCTCCTTGGGATACCGTCGGTTAGCACTGTCGACTGGCGGTGCCCAGTCTCCTTGGGATCCTACCGTCGGTTGGTACCAGGGCTGCCCTGAACAGTGCTCGTCACCTCCGAATCGACTACTGCATCTCACATGGGACTGCCCTTGCAGACCACCGGAGGTAGCTGGTGCAGAATGCCGCCCGTATGGGGTGCCCGATACTCCCATGTTACTCCTGTGCATTGGTTGCTGGTTGTCTTCCTTAGTTTCAAGGTGTTAGTAACAACTTATAAAGTCCTAAATGGCTTGGGGCCAGGGTACAACGCCTCCTGCCAGCATCACATTCCGATCACCCAGTACGCTCCCATAGGCGGGGTCTCCTTGGGATACCGTCGGTTAGGCACTGTCGACTGGCGGTGCCCAGTGGTAGGGCCTTTTCTGTGGGAATGGAACCAACTCCCCGTGGACCTCCGTTTGGTCCTTGATCTCTGCTCCTTCCACCGGGACCTGAAGACCTGGTTGTTTCAACAGACTGGTCTGGACTGACTTTGGGGGTGTGGGTTGTTTTTATTTGTTTTTATTTAAATTTTAATGATTGATTAGGCTTGTACTGGTTTAATGTCTTTTTATTGTAATTGTATTGGGTTTTTATTGTTCGCTGCCCTGAGTCCTTAGGGAGAGAAGGCGGCATACAAGTCTAATAAATTATTATTATTATTATTATTATTATTATTATTATTATTATTATTATTATCTTCTGCCTGCCTGCCTTCCCTTCCTTCTTTTTCCTTCCCTCTTCCTTCTTCATTCTTTCTTTTCAACATTTGTCATAAAACGTATCTCATAGCATATAATTCTAGATATCCTCCCTAACAATAATTCTTACTACTTAACCTACTACTTAAAAAAATATTCATCACTGTAATTTGCCTGTCTCTGTAGTCTCTTTTGCTGATATATCAGATTAAATCTGCTTGATTCACAATCACTTTTAAGTCCACGGCTCTGCAGTGCTTATTATCAAATATCTTTTCCTGGTACATCAAGATTGTCTTCTTCCTCCCCCAAATTCAACATGCATTCATACTAATAGAAAACTATCAACAGGAAGGATAAAGGTTAAAAGAACAAATTAGATAACAATACTCCTTGCAAACAGCACCCACCTAGTCCTTGCAGTCCTTGCTGGCCTCACTCAGAGCTTCACTCCGTAGCACCCATCTGCAGTCCTCACTAGCCCACCTGCACATAGCATCATCTGTAGGAGCCCCCACCCTGCATTCCTAACCTAGGACTCCTACTAGCAATGTCACAAGGTAAACCAGGCAGGAAACAAAAACTAAAGCTAATTCTACTTTATTCTACAGCTACATTAATAGAGTCTTCCAAGTCTGAAAGTACAATCCTCCCACCATCACCTTTACAGCCTGAGAAAATCTTGCTCTGCCCATCATGCAGTTTTGGGCTATGCTGCCTCTTATCTGACTGTTCCTAGACAGCATTCTTTGCTCCATCTCCCAAGATCATTCCAAAGACCATTACACCTCTTCCTTATTAACAACCCCATAGTCCTAACATTATGATGGTAACTGGGACTGGTGGGTTTGCTATTGCTAAGCAATGTGGACAAAGGACATTGCACTTCACTAACACATTACTTAGTAACAATCTAGGTCCCAATTGTTGTGATAACCGAAGGACTACCTGTAAAAAGGTGCACACAATTTCATGATTTGATATTGAATAGACATGTCACCAGAAGAAGAGTCAAAATCTTTGCAAGAAACTTGGCATTTTTTGGCCAGAAACTGTTTTTTTCAATATTAGGTTCAAGCTTTCATGATAATTCATTTTTAGTAAGGATGTTCATTTTTGCCCTGTGTGAAGTTTTAATTCTCTTCAGGAGTGAAAATAAATGTTCACACTGTTATATACTACCAAATATTAAAATTCTTGTAGCAAACATACGCATTTCAACAAAATGTTTTAATAAGAATAAAAATCTGGAACACTAACTTAATTATATAGTATTTTTCTTTTAGCACTGTGTTACACTGAATTTCAACAAGTTTCATCTGAATTGTAAATGCATAGATTGTTATTTGTACTTATGATACTTTAACAACAGCCATGATTGCTTATATCTTGGTTTTTATGAAATTATAAAGTAAGTTGATCTTATTTTCTTATTTTATTAGTGTTGTTTTAATGTATATAAGACTTGAATTAAAATGACTTGAAGCTGTTTAAGGGTTTCACGATTTAAACAATATAAATAATATGTCAGATCACAGCCAACCAATGATCCTATCTATAATCAAAGGCTTCCAACAAGGTCTTTATAAAACAATAACACATTTTGACTTGAGACAGTTAAACAATGAATTGCTTTTAAAATGAATGTATTCTAAGAAAAGGAAGCTCCCAATTGCTTACACTTTGATACATCATTTAAACATCAATACCAATTGATAAATAGATAATGGGGAAGTGTTTGTGCATTTTACAATATATTAAAGATAGAAAAGTATATTAGACAATGTTAATGAGACAACTTCTAATTGACTATTCAGAGCAATTTCAATGAAATTGTACAAAAAAAAGGTATGCGTGAGTAAGTAAACTTCAGCATAACACTGTACTACTGTATATCATTTCAGATGCATTAATCCTATTAAAATTTATTATCATAAAAAAAGAAAATAAAAAGTACCAATTTTGGAAATTTTACAGAATTTAATTTTACAGAAATTATTTTACAGTATAATAAACATGACAATAATTGAAGAATAAGATAGCAGAGTGTGTTACTTTTGGAAATTAAAATATAGCAATATGCAAATGACACATTGCCTTACACGAACACACATTGATTCACCATTTTAGCAATTGGCCAATGCACAGTGTGATCCTTATGTTTTCAATTCCAAAGGAATTGAAATATCAATAAAGATGTACCCTGCATATTTATATGTAGATCTATGTAAGGTTACTTTCTATTAAACCTTGTACTTTGCAGCATTATAAGAAAATAGAAAGACTGTAAGAACTGCACCTTGCAAAGTTTTTTTCCCCATTATACCACTTGGAATCAGTGTACCAGACTTTTCTCTATTTTCTCTGGGGACCATGGAACAGATAGAACACCAGATGGGCTTCTTGAAAGAGATGGCAATAAAGATAAAACTGCAGAATAGTTATGTAAACTTTCATCATGACACTATTACTGTACTATAAAAAAATCATAAAAGCTTCTTCCCAATATCTAATTAATATTACCAATGCCTCATGGGAAAAGGCATTAACATTTATAAATCAGCATTTTGTTTCCCTATTTTGCTTTGTTACATTTTACGCTTTTATTTATTTTTATATATTTTACACTGTTACATTGCTGTGTCCTCTTGTTACAACAACACATATACAGGTAGTCCTCAACTTATGAGCCCAATATTTTTGTTGTTAAGCAACAGTTATTAAGTAAATTTTGCCCCATTTTATAACCTTTCTTGATGCAGCTATTAAATGAATCGCTGCAGTTAATAACATGGTTCTAAAGTGAATCTATGATCGGTTATCACCACAGATGCTGAAAGTAATGTCTGGGTTCACAAGAATACAGCCCAATAACTTTGAAAGATGTCAGGCTGGAGAAGAATGCACTAGATAAAATGATTATGTGACTGTTCTTTGTTCTCTATTGGCATATTGAAGAAAAAAAGCATAATCCAATAGTTATCAATGATGCACCCAACCCTACGTTCCACTGTTCAAGAGCTATAGGTTTTTTTTCATTTACAACATGGACATTCTAGTTCAGTTTGCACAATCTACTTTTAGAATACCAGACTGCATTTTTTGTGAATCCCAACAACTATATTAAGTAAACAATGGTAAACAGATCTCAGATAGAACTGCAGAATCACAACTGGTTTCCATAGCAACTGCATTGATATTAGTGCAGATCATTACCCTACTTTTTATTACTATTTTGCAAGTTGCATTAGGAACAGAATACTTTATTACACCACCATTAATATACGTTGGCGAATATGACCTCTCAGTGAGGAACTTTGGGGGATCAAGTACTAACAATTTTAGTTGTTTTAATTTAATTTTAATTGATTACTTGTTTAATTTATTTTTATTGTAATTTGTATGGTTTTTTAAATGTTCGCCGCCCTGAGTCCTTAGGGAGAAGGGCGGCATACAAGTCTAATAAATAAATAAATAAATAAATTAAAAAAACCCACGTGAGTGAACCTTGTTAGTGACTGAACTCAAGGTGTGATTATTCTGCGGGAAATCCGGATCGTGGTCATTCTGGCACTTTTAAAACCTCCAGTTCGGGCTCAAACACAAACTGCCTGTTGATCAGACACCCCAATCCAGGTATGCAGCTTTTTTTTTCTTTCTCAAGCCGAGTCATCTCTTAAGTGCCTGATTTTGGGACACTCTTGGGAGGCCAGGTTCGATCTTTCAAGAGACCCAGAAAAAGCATCTCGAAAACGCGCGCCACTAGAGTGGGAAGGACAAGCAGTTCCTGCGATTTTCGAGGATACGTCCGCTTGTACTTCCTGTTCGTGACAGGCGACCCCCCCCCTCAAAAAGGGACACGGGGCTGCCACCGCCCCAGGGGCTTTCTCCTCCTCTCCTCGGCAGGTAACCACCGCCGTGCCCGTCGATAGCGCCGGTAGAGGAGACGAAAGGGAGGGAAAGCGAAATTCTCCGCGGAGCCCTCCGCTTCCCAGGTATGTTTTAAGGCCAAGGACGCAGACCAGAAGTGGAGGGAAGGTTCCTTCTCCTGCGCCGCCCATCCCTCCTCACTCTCAACACGCACACCTGAGGAAGGGGTGGGGTGGGTGGGTCGGGAGGGCTTGCCGTCGCCCGATCGGAGGGGAAAAGGGCCATGCCTGCCGTTGGCGTACGCAAAAAGCAAAGCGCAGCGGCTACACGTACCTGCAGTTCCGGGAAAGGGGGCGGGGCAAAAACTGTTACCGAGAGACGCACCGCCGCTTCTCCTCCTTACTGTTTGGCTTTGGCTTATCCCGCCTTTTCCGTTCCTCCCCCAAAAATGTCAAACCCCAGTTCCGGTTCCGGTGACGTGAACGGAGGCAAGACGGAGAGTTCGCGCTTTTCGCACCTTGCTCGCGCTTCCCTCCCTCCCTCTCAATTGGAAAGTGAGGAGCTGCAGCGTAAACGCTCAGCGTCCCGCGGGTCTTCCCGCGCAGAATCCTGACCTGTATATCAGCACACATGACACCTCTATTCTGCAAGCTACTTTGGTTATCGGTTGGCTTCCAGGTTCAATTCAAGATGCTGGTAATGATCTGTAAAGCCCTACATGTCATGAGCTGGGTTATGTGAGGGACCGCCCCTCTCCAATCACGTCCCTTCTGGAAGGACATGTGGGTCCTATCCACAAAGGAATATCATGACAGGACCCAGGAGAAAAGTCTTCAGCCATTGCACCTGCTCTTTGGAATACCATTCACTCTGAGGTCAGATTGGTCCCAAACATGCTGGCATTCCCAAGATTCCGAAGACATGACTTTGCCATTTGACTGGAGATCTGGAAATGGAACTATGGAGGTTGCAAAGAGGCTGTATTTCTAGAAAAATTTGTTAAAGGTCCTTAGCCTGATGAGGCTTTGCCAAAATAGGATTTGAGCTGGAAAGGTATATTAATATCTATTTATGTATAAGTAAAAGAGAAATCCCCGCTGGATGCAAGATAAGAGGCTCCTTCAAAGGGAAAAATCACTAAATATTGTTCATACATATTGGGTTTGGAATGTGTTCTACCATTGGTCAGCATAATTTGATTCATCTGATATAGTGTGCTTGCTCAGTAATTTTATATGTAGTTCATATCATCCCATAATATTATTAGCATGATCTTGCTAATGACCAATTACATTCAGTAGGTGTGAGTTTTCAGATGCTTCAAGTTCAACTCTCTGGGTAATTCTTGTCTCTGGCCAGTTTGGACCAGTTTTTATCAGAATTTTATATTCTTGCCTGTTACTTCAAAAAACTAGAAACAATCAAAGGCACTCTTTGTTACTGAAAAGAGTTACTCAAAAAGGCACTTCTCTCCTGCTCCCATCCAACTGAGTCTGCTCTTCTACAGATTATATTTTTTATGGCTTTAAGTGGTTTTTATTTGGGAAATTTCATCCCCCTGGCTAATGGGTCTATATATTGTTTGTGCACATCCTGTTTCATACTATCTTAGCCTGGAAAGTCTTCAGAGCGCTGTGGGAGCACAGGTTCACTTCCGTAGGGAACATTCATTATAAATAAACCTTGAGAAAATGATGTGTGTGCAATTTCCGAGGGACTTCAAAAATTATATTCAACTCTCAACACAAAATAGAACAACAACCTTGTTTAAGTACTTGGGTTTTGTGCTTCAGATTCAGAGAATTGATACTTTTCTATTGGATATTATCCCAATGCTCAAGAGATTTCAGGAGGATTTTGGTCTTTTTATCTAGAAACCTAGTATATGCCAACTGGTTTGAAACTTTTTGAACCTAAAAAAGCTGCTACAGTTCCTATATAGAACTGTAATTTCCATCGCTAAGTGGCATACTGATGGGACATTGCTGTTTATTAAATATTTTTAGTCATGGAAATCCCTGTCACAACTGCCATTGTTAATCAAAGACTATCTGTATTCTTTAAAACGGGGAGCCTTTCATTTGGTTGTATAAAATACTCCATTTTGATATTCCAAATTTCCAGGAGGTTATTCAAATATATATCTGAAATATTTATGTTAATAATCAATTATTGGCTTAAAGTTCCATAAAGGCCATCTCCAATAACTTTAAAATCTCTGCAGTTTCTAAGGTCAGAAGGGCATCAAGGCTGAGCAGTGTGGAGTTTTAACTGCCATTTCTATGTAAATTATATTCATTTTGTAGTTTTGATAGTTTTAAAATTATTGTTATTTAGTAGCTGATTTTGATGATTTTCTTAAATGCCAATAGCAGCCATTATCAAATAAGAATTACTACAAAGTGTCACTTTGTCATGAGAAGAAAAATCAAATTCAAATCTTCTTCCCAATAAGGCCAAGATGTATCTAGCCACTATCTTTCTACAAAGACAGTCCATAAGCAGGAATTTCTTCCAATTATGAGATATACATCTTGGTAGTATCTGAAATGCATATTACTTCAATATGATAAAAAGGCGGATTGTGATATTTTCTGTTTTATCCTTTGTGTTCTTTAAAAATACAGAAAAAAATAACACATAGGCACATGGACAGGCATAAGATATAGCTCTCGACTTATGACCACAATTAGGAGCACAATTGAGCCATAGTCAACTTTACCACCTTTTTTATCACAGTTAAGTGTTAAATGAATTTGTCCACCTCCATTGTCTTTTCCATGTTAGAAGCTGGCTGGGAAGGTCACAAATGGTAAGCACATGACCCTGAGATGCTGCAACCATTGTAAATACAAACTGGTTGTCAAGCAACCAAATTTTGATCAGCTCACCATTGAGATACCGGAAATAACTTTTTTCAGTACTGTCGCAAATTTGAATGGTTTAAATGAATGGTTGTATGTTGAGGACTATATTTAAAAAGAAATGTGTGAATCTAACTATGCCGATAGTCCTTGTTTAGGGAACTACAACCGAGACCAATGGTTGCTAAATGAAGCAGTTGCTAAGTGAAACTGAATGTGCTTCATCTTTCCTTTGCTTTACAGATCTGTAAAGGTTGTAAATGTGAGAATTGATCACAAAGTTACTTTTTATCACTGTGATAACTCTGAATAGTTGCTAAACAAGGACTACTGTAATGGTAATGCCAGCAAATCAAGCAAAGCAATTCATCTGTCATTCCTACTTTTGCTTCCAACACATATGCAGCTATCTAGAAAATATTCAGAAAAGAACTTATAATAGTGATATTTAGCTAAAAGCATAGAAGAAACAAGAAAAGGTTCATGTTTAAGATATGCTTTCTAACTGTTCCAAAAACAGTACATGTAACAGATTTAAAGTATGTATGGATTCTACTATAGATTTTAGTATATTATGCTGTGCAGTATATACAATTTACATTTATATTAACAATTGTTAAAACTATTTTTCTCATCTTGCATATGACAAAATATTACTATAAAATAAGAAAACACATTTATAAAATATAAGATGCAGCTGTTCCCTAGAAAATACCAATAAAATAGAATATGTACAAATTATGTAGTTGGGTTTTTTTTTTTGAATGCCATCTTTCAAAAAAATCTATTTAACTGACATTAAGAATGCATAACTAAAAGATATCCTTATCAGGTTCTATTATTCCTTATCTTCTGAAGTAAGAGAAGGTGGTGTGAGATATTTTTTTTGTAATTTCTCTAGCATCGCTCTTTCTTCCTCTTTCAGAGTTTCTTTCTCTTTCATCTCCCATCTGAAATTAAATATATGAGGTATTTATGTTAGTCACACCGGAACAAAAAATAAATTATTGTAATGCATTATATGGGAACATATTACAATTGTTAGGTTATAACTGAGGATACAAGTTTCTTATATTTTTGTACAAGCATTTTTTTTACAAATCTAGCACACAGATATGTACTAAAAAAAACCAGTCTCAGAATATTCCACTCTGTAAATTTCTCAATGTTACTATGTTCAGGTTCTCTTCTGAATCTAGTGTATAGAGCTACTACTGAAAATTATAAAAGGAATGTAAACAAAATAGACCAGAATTTGTTCCTCTGTGCTTTGGTGCCTGTCAGCAAACAAATAATAGATTCTGAGCTCTCTACATCTCTGTGCACTAGAAGCCTCTTATCCCGATAGTAATTACAGACAGGAGAGATGTCTTAGACACTTATGTCTCAATATAGAGGAGGATATATAAATAGTAAAAACTTCCATCCATGCATTTCTTTGCTGAGTTGCCATTATTAAGCAAAGGTTACTCATTCCAGCATCAGCCAGCTTAAAAAACTGCACAGGAGTCAGTTAAGTGTCCATGTTTAGCATTATTATTCTGCACACTGCTCGACTTCACTTGCTTCTGACCTTTGCAATGTTAGCTACACCAGCATAGTTGTGAGAGATATAATCTTCTGGGTACTCATTTTACCAATTTATTAATAATGCATATATTTTCCTCACTTATTTAATTCGTTGCTGTCAAGGCAGAACAATGAAGAAATACTTGTATGTAACCTGCCAGACTTCTCCTGGGCAAGCTGGATTGAATAGATAGAAGTATACAAAGATACAAGATGGAATAATTTCTGATTTATGAAGAAGAAGAAACTAAATTGCCCATTACAAAAGAATTTCAGTGACTGCTTTATTTCAAGTCCTGTTTATGCTGCAATGTTCAATTTTGTGCTCCTTTTTTGCCAGCCTGCTCTATGTATGGGGCTAGAAGTAACTCTTGGCTGGAAGGGGCAATTTCCACCTTTCTGTTGTTTTGTTAATGGACAGACTTGGAATCAGATTCTGTGGATTTATTTACTTATTTTAATAAATGTATTAAGTATATTTGATTTATTTATCAAATTAAATTAAAATTTTATGCTGCCCATCTTCCCTACAAGGTGACTGGGCATTTGATTATATGAAAACTAGATTTCACACAAATATCTTGTATGTTAATTTAGAATAAGAGGTACTTGCTCAATAAGTCTATGAAAATTGGGGAAAGGATGCAACAGAAAAGCAGCAAATAATAATAAAGTCTGAAAATGCAGACATATATTACATATCTTCAATAATTTCACATGAAATACATTAATTTAATAGGCAGAGTTCTTTTTCTACTCCATGGTGTATCGCAAAGAATGAATCCCACACGTCTAATAACCATAATATGAATTTATGACTCAGGTGTTTCAAGATCACAAATTTGAAGTATTTATCTTAACAAGTTTCCTGTTTTACACATAACATAAACTATAAACAAAACATTGAAAAAATAAAATATAACATTTAAATGTTTGTGAAATTGAATAACACAAATAAGGCACTTAGATGCTCCTTATATGTCAAGCTGTTTATCCACTTAATAATAAGAGAGTTCAATTCAGTAACAGAGCTCCATCTTCAGTAAGTTTTCTATACTTGTTGAAAATATCTATCACTATTTGAATGATAAAAAATTGATTCCAAAATGAAAACCTAGGGGTTTATCATGTATAATTTGCATGCTTCTTAGATGTAATTGCATTATTATGTTTAAAGAAATCCAGAAATATAAGAAACTCAGATGCCAAGAAGTTATTTTCATTTGCATAAAACTTAGTATTGAAAGCTCCAGAGATGTCTACAGCAGAAATGTCTTTATTAGCATATCCAAAATATATTACATTATTTTGGCACCATCAGCTGGCAAGATCTGATCATATACCAACTCAAGTTAGATGAATCTGTTCATTTTAAAATTCTGGCTCTGTGTGCTGAATTGCCAGCTTTTAATTTATATTATTCCAAATTAACAACAATGTGACTTTCAGATAAGTCTATTAAATCTATAACTGGCACATCCCTTATTTAGGATTTTATTAGCATGTTGAAAGATTAAATTAAATTTGCTGTCCAAATAAATAATAATTTGGTCCAAATCTTAGTGACAATATGGAATACTTGGTTTATGATTAAAAGAACAATCAGAACAACTCTGAAAATTTATATCCCAGACAATTTTATTTTCATACAAATTGTAGAATTATTTGTTTCATAATTTATAGGCATGTTCATATGCCTAAATCTTGTACTCATATGAATCAGATAAAATATGAGCCTGGGTGAAATTACATTGTGTAATTATTTTTTTTATGGTTAAAGAACAAAATCATGCTCTATATGCTGTACATATGTGAATACTGTAAATATCAATACTATGTAAAAAACAGAAATAGAAAATAAATTATAAGATGTTCAAGTCAATATTCTTATCTGTATGGACTGTGCAGTTAAAGATATACATAGGTTGTAGTTCTGAAAATTTAATAACTCTTATATTTAATGTCTATGATAAAAGTCCATGTAAAAGGTGCTTCAGAATTCTGTATTTTCTTAGATTGTGGCAGTACCTGATTCCATGTTTAGTTACCAATTCTAGAACAGTTGCACAGTGATCTGCATGGTAGCTGGGTGTGTGTGTTCATATATATTTGCACAAAGGAAGGGCATCAATAGATCACTACAGAAGGGCATCAATAGAATACATGCATGTGGGCCCACGAACATACCCTAAAACTCATCACACCAAGCAATGCAATCTGAAAGCTACACAAATATGGCACTATGGACTGTATGAAATAAAAACCAAAAGCCTAATAATTTAATCCAATTTTCTTTTTGAAAATGTACTTGAAGTGAAAAGAGCCAATTTTAAAGAAGTCAGAGGAACAAAACTGCTGCCTTAGACAATTGCTCTACCTTTCCCTAAATTGATGTAGGGTTACTACCCATGTTTCTCCAAAAATAAGACCCGGTCTTATTTTCTTTTGAGCCCCAAAGTAAGCACCCGGTCTTATTTTTGGGGGGATGTTTTACCCACTTACCTTAGGATCGCCGCAGCCAGGCCTCCCACACACCAACACCCGTCATGCTGCTGCACAAATTCTTCTGTGGCTGTCCACGGCCAGATGCCACATGGTGTATTGTGCCAGTGCCGCCACTCGCAGTCCTGCCACAAGAAGCACCACCGGTGCAATGCGCCACATGTCCTGCCACAAGTGGCTACAGAAGAAGTTGGGTAGCGGCACAACAGGTGTTGGGGCATGGGAGGACTGATTGCTGTGGTCCTAAGGTAAGCAGGTGTGAGGTGCGTGGGGCAGCTTCACCCCCCCCATCCCCACCCTAGCTTTTCTTGATTTTTCACTTTCTTTCTCAGATTCTCAGTTTTTGAGGATATAATTTTTGAATTGATATAATTCAAAACAATCAAATGTTAATAAATTAATTCCCATATCATTTTTGTAATCACCTTTGCTGTCTTTTATAACAGTATATTCCCAATTCTGAATTCCAATGATATATTTCCAGTCCCACGAGTGCAGTTTTTACAAACACATTAAATAAGCTGAAAGGCATCCAATAAGCCAGGGGTGTCAAACTCGCGGCCCGCGGGGCAGATGCGTCATGTGCTAGCCCCACCTCTACCCAGTTTATCGAAAGGGAAAAAAGCCCCAATACATCACGTGATGATGCCGTGACGACATGAGTTTGACATCCCTGCCATAAGCAAATCACACCAGCATATATTTTAACTGCTTCCATTTGAATTAATTACTTCTGAAACCCTATGATTTCTTACTTCTGAAACCCTATGATTTCTTTATTCTTGAAGCATTTAATTTCACCATTTTTGTAGGGCATTAATATTGATAGCATTTGTTTCAATTCAATTCTTTAATATATCACTACTATTCCACACAATCTCCAGACTTCAATCTTACAAAACATGATCATGACCAGATGTGCCCATACATACATATTTATGTCTCCTAAACATGATAGTTTTGGTCAATCAAGGATTTCACATAAGACTTTTCAGTAAAATATGAAAAATTAGATTTAGATTATCTGCCTTTGCTATACTTATGTGCCCTACAGAATTCACTGCTAAGGGTAAGAACACTACTCATAAGATTGGGCACTTTTTGCCAGTAAACTACAAGTGCAGCTGAAACCCAACTAAAGTCCAAGCTTTCTTGCCCATGCTGTAGATGCAAGCTGGGATTTTTGTCTTCACCTTGAAAGCTGAAATATCTTACAATGGGCTAAATAGACAAATAATAAAAGTTGATGTAAAACATTTTTGCACATTGTCTAAGTTCAATTTTAATTTCTTATATTGTTTTTTCAGAATATAAGAGTGATTACATCCACAACTAATAAGCATATTTTACTAGGTATAGAAAGATTACATTAACACCCATCCCCAAAGCTGAAATAATTTAAAACAATGTATTAGAAAGAGTTTTATTAATAGACACTTGAGAGAAACTTCATAAGATGTTCTATAGACAGAAATAGCCAGACCTTCTTGAACCCTTCTTGTGATTAATTAGAAAACCAGTCTTACATATTTTTCTCTCAGGTGTAATAACCTTGTTAGAGTTTGTCATTAAGAACTGATAAATAAATGCTTGGTTAAGCATAAATAACTTGACAGCAGTAGGAAAGAGTGATGATCTTGGGTTTATACAAGATACCCATGATTTAATTTTTAACTTACAGGATCAAACAGTATAGATTATAAAATAAGTTCCAAAATATCAAATTTAGTTTTAATTTGCTAGTAAAAACATCTGAAGAACAGCACTAAAACTATTATAAGCTAAAATATTTCAGAATATTTTTTCTCTGTGCTGTTTATTTTAAAAACAAAACGACTATAAAAAAATAAATAACACCAAACCAAAATCAATGGTTCTGATTATACCCTTTGACTACAGAAAACATAAGAGTTTTCTCCATTTTCCTTACTTTTTCTGAAAAAGCTTTGCTGGATCTGAAGTTAAATTGTTTCATAAATTTCACACCAATTCCTAATGGAAGCTCTACAATTAAAGGCTTTCTGATGGAGGAAAATCTCTATATTCTTATCAGCCCATGGAAGGAGGTTTCATGAGGATTACATATAGCACAACACAGTATCTATATCTATCAATGGGCATGTCTAGTTAATATCTAGCTTCTATTTGTATTCTATGGTTATTGTGGCCTTGGGGGAATTTTTAAGGACTAAGGCCTGCTGATCATAGCTCCATCCCTCTCCAATTCAGTCCTATATGCAATATCTATATGCAATAGATATTATTACATTTACAGAACTATGTTTTTAGTCAATTAATCCAAAAGCTTCTTGAAATTTTCCCAACACATTCTTTATTTCTGAGTGTTTGTAAACATTGTACCACACAAGATATTTTGTGTGTGTGTGTCCTCCAAAAAAATGACCAAATTCCTGGAGGGCTTTATAAAGGAAATTTCTTCTTTGCTTATTTGATAGCACTTTTACAGCTTTAAGGGATAGTGATTGTAGCTTCAGTGGCTTGGATCTGTTTCGGTTTCAAGACATTGCAAAAACTTAATTGTCCCTATTAAATCCACATAGCTTATAGTGTTCCCTCCAGGTTATCTGGTTGCTTCAGTGTTGCTTGGCAGACTATATCTTCAGAAATACACTTAAAGGATTTAGCTGCAGATCATAATGTTTCTCAGAATGGAAAGCTTTAGTAGGTAGTAAGGTAATCCAAGGAAAGTGGTCACAACAGAAGAATTCCATTTTATTAATCTACCATAACTGACAGCCATTATAGTATCTGAATTAGTAACACTTGAATTCAAATATACTTGTTCTGATCTGACCAGAAGTGACAACAAAAGCTACTAGAAGATCATGCTTCCAAAATACCCAGTATTCTTCTCCAGTGAGTCCTTCCTTCTCATTAGGTGGCCAAAGTATTTGAGTTTCATCTTCAGGATCTGCCTTTGTGTGGTGCCTCCCTATTGGATGATAGGTGTGTTGATGATTGGTGACTGGCTTTGGTTCCTTCTGCTGCCACGCCCTTGGCTCCTAAATACCTGATAAGCACTCCTGTTGACTGACAAGGGGCTCATTTTCTAGGCTTCAATCATTTCCCTGACTATCTTTGTACCTTTACCGCCAACAATCTTAGTAACTGTAAAATTAAATATATGCCCTTGTTCATTAAATGTGAGGTTACCAATGAGTTCAGGTCTCCTTGTTTGACCCGAACATTTATTGCAGAAATACTTGCTTGTGTTCCTGCAATAAATCATATTTACCATTCAAATTAGACAATTTTAAAAAAACTAAGAAGGAGACAAAAAGACTAGCAATACATCATTTCTAGCACCCAATACCTAGATAACCAGGGATTAACATCCGACAAACAATTAAGGAAAACATATTTGCAACTACCAAGGAGAAAACCATATCCTACCAAAATTGTTAGGGCAAGCTACTGTACATAAATAGGCAGCAAACTCCACATCGATCAGTTTATCTAGTTGGGTAATGAAACATCAGCAGAGACCACTAAGAACTACACAAACCCAATTCTGAAAGAAAATTCAAAGCAGTGAAGGATTGGAGCACAGTAGAGTTTGGGAAGGAAGGATCCCTGGAAAGCAGTCGAGACTTTTGGGGAAAGAAAAGTTGCTGAAAATTAGCCAGCACAGAAGGAATAATCTTAATATACAATAGTCTTTGCTATCTTAATTATTCTGAAAGACAACTAGGCAAAGGCCTTAATGTTGTAAGAATGATTATCTACATACATAACCTGTATGTAAATGTAAAGGAGCTATTTTAAGGAAATGTATCTTGCTGTGCTAGGTGTTCCATGTGACACATGAGTGAAAATTGGTTACCAAGGGATGGCAATTCCAGCACAGATTGACCATAATAAACTGATGGCAGACAAGATTTGCTTCTTATCCGAGGATTTGTTGTAATTCTGTTAAGATTACAATGATGACTCCCCTTGTTTTGTGGTGTAATGATCCCATAAAGAAGTGGCTGTGTGACAATTACACTCACCCAAGCATCACAGGTGCTAGAATACCATGTCGCAGGAGAATATGAACAGATGAAAATTGCTGAATAGCATTAAGCAATTCTGAGCAAATTGCTTGTGCTTACTTTCCATACTACAATAATCTGTACTAACCTGACCATGGACCATGTAGTCTCTTTACAACAGGAAGACACAGACATTTCTAGCAACTTTCCCCAATGAGGGCACTAATTTCTCTGTGAAACCCATTGAGGAAGCAGTGCTACTGAGTGTGGATGTCCTGGACAGTTTGTGGCAGAACTCACTGAGGAGTTCAAAAAGAAGCAGATGTATTATAATGTGGAATCATTAGTAATAGTTGTTGACCATGTCCTATTGATCTTGGGTGTTGTTCATTGGAGTTATAGAACTCAATATACACCAAGAGCTGAGAATCCAGAATAATTTCTAACATACAAGGAAATGTTTAACCATTTTACTAGTGTTTTGGAATATATACTGTTATGGGGAACAATAATATATATATATATATATATATATATATATATATATATATATATATATATATATTTATATTTATATTTATATTTATATATTTATCAGGAATGACCAAAGAGCTCAGCTCAGAAATCTTACCAGATAGCTCAAGTGAAGCATCAGAAACAACAGAAATTAGCAGCAAACATTAAGAGTTGATGTACAATACCAAATTCATTGTATGCCTTCCTCCACCAATTTATCCTATAGATCTGTGTGCTCTTCCTTGTGTATTGAGTTTGTTCTAACTAGAACCAAAGCAATCCGTGGGAACCATAAGGAGATCTACAGTGCCTCATAAAAATTAACTTTAATAAGGAAGAATCTGAATTCATAACTGAGCAAGTTAATATTGTTAACTTTGTTCATATTGTTAATATTGTTATGGTATGTTACAGTCATGTGATCAGACTGGATTTGGTATTTTTATCCACCATTGAGTCCTTTCTAAGGATCTGGGATAGGCAGATGTGGATGTTTTATGGTGTTAAGGATATCATCGTAGGGTATATAGGCAGTTTCAAGTAAACAACTGCTCCAGTTGTTTAGGATTACTCCCAAAGTGCCTATTACTATTGCTATCAACTTTGCTTTCTTTTGCCGCAGTCATTCTATTTCTATTTGCAGGTCTTTGTATCCTCCCCAATAAGGTGACTCTGGGTGGTTATCTAACTATGCTCATGATCATACCATTTTAAACTGGCAGCCAGCAGACTAAAGTACATCAACCAACCCCTGGGCCATGGACCAATACCAATCCATGGCCTGTTAGGAACTGGGCTGCGGAAGCAACAGAGGGGAGCGAGTGAAGCTTCATCTCCACATGTGTGGGCTCTAGACTGCACATGAAACCATGCTCCCCAGTCCATGGAAAAATTGTATTCTATGAAACCAGTTCCTGATCCCAGAAGGGGACTGCTGACCTATGGAACCATTATCCTTCAGTTTGTGACCTCTGCCTTCAAAATTACTTAAAGGAAGAATGGGAAGGGAAATAAACAACCACCAAAGTTTGGTCACTGCTGACAAGGACAGTACTATAGTATTGCCGCTTTCCTCTGTCCCCAAATGGTATTTCTGCTGAATTAGCCTTCCCAAGGGCAATTCTTACATGCTTTTGATAGCAGTACAAGAAAAGCCTCTGGAGGAAATCCCACCCCCCATCTCTGCATATTTTTTCTTTTTGTTAAAATATCCCAATCTGTATGGGATTTGAGTTTACCACCTTTAGATCAACAGCTGGGAGCTCTTAACTGTTCTGCTCTTTAAGCAATTGGATTTGAAAACCTTCTTCGAGAGTTTAGCTTAATTCCCTCTTCAGAGCTCTGAGAACCTCAGGGAATAATGGCTGTCAGTCACAACTTCAACAACTTCCTCTCAATGTCCTAGCCGTCTTCATCCATTGCTCTGGAATCTGAGCAGCCATGCTCATATTATTCGTGCCACTCACAGCTCTGTACGTAAGGAGTGGAATCAGGAAGACTATCAGCAGTAGCAGTTGGAATAAACAGGTATGGAGGCAAGTTATGCCCCTAATGCAGCAAAAAAAAATCACAGTTTTAAGATAAAACTGGAAGCACTGTACAACCATAGAAATGCCTAGATGGATACACTAGAAATAATAAATTTATTGCAACATTCTATGTACAAAATGTTTTATATATGATTGAAAAGATACGATGCATAATATATAGTACAATCTTAAATCAATTTTGAGCATTTTCTGTTCGCATATGGATACAATATTATATTAACACTTGTCTGAATGAAAACAAAACAGGTTATTACATATTGGAAAATTATACATATCCCTAAACTGCCAAGTCAATGAAACATACCCACCAGGGGCTTTAAGTAAAGGTAATTGTTCTATGTGTTTACAATTGGTTGATTACTTTACTTTGCCAAAAAAAGATCATTAAAATAATTTTGAGACTGAATTAAGTTTAAGGTTTAACTGTATGCTGTATATTCTAAGTAAGTTCCATTTAGCACATTTAATAGATGTAAAAGCTCACAAGTGATGATATAAAGGATAATTTACGCTTGCAATGCATTTTTATCCAATTAATAGATTGCCTGTGTGTTGCATATTTTGCATGACAAAAGAGGTGAATATTAAACTGCCATTCATAATGAAAATGCACTTTGCAAATTAGAAGTGCCGAAACAGAAATTTTTCACCCTGTTTAGGAAATAAACAGTCCTTAACCAATTAAACTGCATTGTAATAATTCTATGATTTATTACAAGTTGTTTAACTTTCAAAACTTGGCTAACCCATATTAAGGTCACAATCCATCATGTCTTGCTTGGAAAGCCAGCAAATAATGGCTGTTGTATTAGCTGCTTTTGATGATAATATGAAAGAAGTATTAGCACTTGTCAACAAAACTGCTTACAACATAACATTAGCATGCATGGGCTGCTGTACCTATTTATTATTCTGGCAGCTTCACACATATTGTTACAAGCTTATAAAACATTTTGTTGGGTAGAAACCAATGTACACTGTTGATTTTCTGATAGACTGGCAGCACAAATGTCTAGGCTGACTTAGTTCAGTTTAAGTGTAAATAGAGACAAAAAATTTTCAACCTGTTCTCTTATTGATATTGAAAAGTGCTGAATTATTCAGCATCTAACTCTTCTGTTTGTGTCTATCACAGTTATCAATTACCCATCAGTCTACTTGTCAAAACAGAATGGATTAATGTAGCTGAAAACAAGACAAATAAATAGATACTATAACAGGGGTTCAGAGTTGACAAACTGTCAAAGGGAAATCCAGGCAATGACATTTACCGTCAAAAGGGGGATAGCTGGCTTGAGAGAGCAAACCATACCCTTTCATGAGCCAAGAATGCACTTATCTTATTGTAGCTAAATCTGATTACTGTACTAATACATTGACAATACTGATACAACAATAGTCAATATAAAAATAGGTATTCTGTTGTACAAAGATCTTCAAAATCTCTTACAGAATATCTTGTAAATTAAAAAAAACCAGAGCAATATAAATACAATTTCAATTATCAGGAACAGGTTATGGATCTCTAGGGATAGAATTTTAAAAAGTGCTTGCCAAGATAGAAAAATAACATCCAGCAAACCCGGTCTTACCTCCATTCTGATCTTCAGAGAAGAAAGCACTTAGTTTGATGCCATTACTTCTAAATATCATAGGATAAAACCAATTTGATTTCTTCAGGAGGAAGGTTAGTAATAACTACTAATTTAAGTTTAGTTTTGGATTGCTGTAAAGATTTTCTTTTACTAATAAATGTTTCCCAGACCAGTTTAAAATAATTATAATCACAAAATTCTTGAATCACTTCAGAACAATTGTTTCAGGTTAACAATATTTTCATTTATTATTATTATTCTGTAAAGTCAATGTATCTCATATAGCACTGTAAAGTCAATTGGTATCTCATATAGCTTCTTTGGAAAAATTAACACTTTTAATTTAATGAACTTTAAAAAATGTATATCTTAACATTTCATATGTTAAAATAGTTATTCTTAGATAAATGTATATAATTGCACCTTTTATCTTTTTAAAGAAGTTAATTAATTATTACAGTGCTCTATAGTATAATACCATTAACATGATTGTTTGACAAATGCCAAATCATTTCATTTTGTGGAATTAACAGCCAGAATCAGCTAATTTAAACATGGAGATACTAAGTAAGAGGAGGAAGATTATAAAGAAATGAATGTACAATCAGGTTTGCTAGATGTGATAAATGTTAAAAACTGTTTATAAAACTGCTGTATCTGCTGGAATGGGATTATGTCAAGCTTGTGTAAAGAGCCAATGTTGTTTTTACTTAAACATGTTCTGCTTTATTAATTCTATGCAAAACAAAAATCACACACACACACACACACACACACACACACACACGCAAACATGGGCTATATCTTTGACCCTATAACAATTAGAATATTTAGTTAGAAGGAATATGTAATCTGTTCCTGTCAAGAAATATATAAATTGTTGAATTCTAAATTAGGGATAGAACACCATCCTTGCAGAGGAGAAACAATACTCCAGATTTCACCAGGAAATGATCCATTAGTGACAGAGATGACCATTACATTTCACATCTATAGACAAAAACTTGCTAGATTGAAGACTCTACTATCTGCATCTAAAATATACTTTGTGAACTGTTAGGGTGGGGATACCTTCATCCTCTTCCTGTCACATTGAGTTTCCTCTTACTCCTCTAAATTTCTTTCTCCTAGGAATCCTCCTTCTGACTACATTCTATTATGTTGTTGCCTCAGCTCCAGCTCTGAATAAGCACTAAATGGATGTTGCTCTTCAGTTGCAGCCTTAGGTGCTAATGTGCAAGATAGCTGGACCATTATCCCTCCTATAACCCATAAATGCAGGTACTCATCCCACCCATCCACTCACCTACCCACCCACTCAGACAGACAGGTAGGGAAAAGGATGGCCTCACAGGAAGAGTCCCAGCACACTGTCAGGTATAGAAATAGAAATAGCACTTAGACGTATATACCACTCCTAGTGCTTTACAGCACTCTGTAAATGATTTACAGAGTCAGCATATTGCCCACAACAATCTAGGTTCTCATTTTACTGTCCTTGGAAGAATGGGAGGCTGAATCAACTTTAAGACAGTCAGTATCGAACTCCTGGCAATCTGTGGGTCTGAAAATTATAGGGGAAATTACATGCATCTCTGTGATTGAAGCAAACAAAAACAGTTTTCTCATTCTTTGCCCAGATTTAGATATTTTAAGTGAGCTAAATAGATTTGCTAGTTAGGAATTTCTCAAAGGCAAAGGAATTTGGTGGTGCAGGCTGTTAAATGCCTAGCACTTAATTCCAGCTGCCTGTAATTAGTGCAGGCTCGAATCCCACCAGGCTCAAGGTTGACTCAGCCTTCCATCCTCTCGGGGTAGGTAAATTGAGGACCCAAGATTGTTGGGGGCAATAAGCTGGCTTGGTAAAAATGCTGCTTAGTAATAAGCAGGCATATACAATGGAATGAAGGCAATTGCTGAGCGCATTGGTTTGCGCTCCAAAAATTGTAAGCTGCCCTGAGTCTCCGGAGAAGGGCGGCATATGAATATGAATAAAAATTAAAAAAAAAAATTCTGGATGGCTCAATCAATGAATTTAATTACATCACAAATAAATTAATAATCCATTATACATCTAATTGATAATACTATTTAATGGTTACTTCTGTGCAGTTATGAACAGGCCGTGCTACTTTATCCTGCCTATGTGAGCCCTACATTTTAGACAACTATCTTTATCATAAAGTGAATCCGCATGTATGTTTTATTGAAATATACAATAAATCTATGCCCAATTCTGAACCAAGTCTAAAAGGTAGACTTATTATTCCAATAGTTTACAGTATTGAGAGGCAATTGCCATAAAGTGTTTTTAATCTCAAATCTTATTGGCCTTACATTCTCCCCTGAATTTTTGTATAGATCCCTTATTTTTCCTCTCCACCATTGGGCAATCATGTTCTATACTTTGTAACAGTTCCGGCCTTCCTGATATGTTAAAGGAAAACAACTATGAAGGGTAGATATAAAATTTGAGATTAAACTAGGCTTTTCTGCCTGCAAAGCAGATGCTCTTCAGCAGACTGGGTTACAGTCAGTGGTGGGATTCAATTTTTTTTTTTTACTTCAGTTCTGTGGGCATGGCTTGGTGGGCATGGCAGGGGAAGGATACTGTAAAATCTCCAGTCAGAGGTGGTATTTGCCGGTTCTCTGAACTACTCAAAATTTCCGCTACCGGCTCTCCAGAACTGGCCAGAACCTGCTGAATACCACCTCTGGTTACAGTTCTTCCCTTCATATTAGAAACATCAATAAGCACTTAGAAGAAAGAATAATCTACAAGCAACAGCTTTTGCTGCATGGACATATTGATACACTTGTCCACAGAGTAGTCCCTTTATTTTCACAAGTGGGACTCTCTACAGCTAGTCATAGACTCCACAATTGGGACCAGAATTTCATTCACAAGGTAGTCCAGGCATTAAGTAAGGCATAATGTGACCAGACTCAATTTTATAACCATTTTTAACCATGGTCATTAAGCAAATCACATAATTATGAAATGATTCAAGAAATGATGTTTGTCAGAAGCTGATTGCTAAAGTTTCAAATTATGATCACATGACTCCAAGTTGCTGCAGTTGTATAAATGCAACCTAGTTACCAAATGTCTGAATTGGATCACAAGCCTGCGGGGATGGTAGATGGTCATTATTTTGACCATGGTAGATGGTCATAACTTTAGATTGTAAACTATTTTTTCTGACATAACTTTGAAACATTATTGAAACATCAAGGACTACCTGTACTTGAATCTTGGAAGGTTTTTTTATGTAACTTCAAGGAATAAATTATAGCTCTTTGGAAACTTAACCTTTCTTCAGCAATTGGTTTAACTTGGCAAAAGTCTCTGAGTTCTAATTTGACTACTCTAAAGTTGTTATTGCATAACGTAATGAAGATTTATACATAGTAAAGCAAATAAAATAAGGAAAGCAAAGCTCAAAAACATTACATTGGTCTATGCTCCAACTTTTTTCCTTCTGTATTTCTGAACACCTGATTGTTCTTTTTATAGCGTTGTAAGGCACCTACATATTATATTAATATCATCATTCTCTCCAGCCTGAGAACTGCTATTCATTTATATATTTTAATATTAATCCCAGATAAATATTTTTTCTTCAGATAGATATGTTATTGAGGAAATGTATATCAGAAAATATTCTAGACCACCTAGGTTTTCATAAGCTAAACTGAGTTTATCTATTGTGGATGAAGCTTTTAATTGATCAAATTTATCATTGGGTATATATATCTTATCAATCACAGTAAAGTTTTGGCCAAATATATCCATTTCTCCTGATGTTCCCCTGTAAGACTCTACACAGAATGCTGATAAATGTTTCAAGGCTATAAGTCCATAGTGAGTTTCTCATTTGCACACAGAAAATCTCATTCTTAATGTTGGCTTTTCTACCTAAATCTAGGAAGAATTCATTTGAAATCTGGGACAGTGGCTGTCCATGTATAGATAATGCTGAGCAATTGAGGTCAGTGGTCTGTTTCCTATGTCCTAAATTGGGACATAAAATCTTTTCCTGACAAATCATGTAACCTTAACTACTAAAGGTTATATGACTGAGGCAGTTTTAAAAAATCAAATAAATAAATACTGAGTAATTAAATTAATTTTAAAAAGGTAGTGTTGCAGAAAATACACAATATATTTTTGGAGTTGCTTTATAATGTTTCTGTCTTAAAAATGACATTAGTTGAATTCATTATATTTTGCACAATGATCAACATAAAACAAGGCATGGTACAATAAAAATATTCATGCTATGGTAACTTTCTCAAATATTATATAACATCCAACTGATATTAAATCTAAAAAACTAAATGTATTTTGAAATGCATGCAAATAAAAAATTGAATAAAATGTTGGTGATACTTAAACTATGAAGCAAAGTAGTGGGAACACAAATATATAGTATCCAGTAAATCTAAACTATTTTATATTCTAAGTATATATTCTTAGAATATAATCCTAAGAATATTTAAAATTCTTTAAAGCAATTTATTAGTTATTCATTTTTGAACACTGCAGGTAAAATGACAGTATTTAGAACATTGAATGAGCCTTTTATTGTTAATTTAGACAGCAGCCCCAAAACAGACAAATATATTGTGTGGTGATACAATCAAATCCCATTCATTTAGAGAATAGTGAAAAGGATCATAATGATTGGGAATGCTGCATGGTGTTGTGGGAAAGGCCATGAGGAGAAAAAAGAAGAAAAATTAAACAAAGTAGGGAAAATCAGTCAGAGAATATACTATTGATGCAAAGCCTCCACTCCATACTTTTCACATTTAACTATCATTTTTTTCTCTCTGTGCTGTTGTGCTGAGAATAAATCTATTATATGATTAAATTAAACAAATATTTAAGTGCAAATTACAACTAAAGAAGTTGAGCTGCTCTCCATCTTTAATTCTCAAAATTTGTATTTCAGATAATCTCTGTTACTTAATCCACTTGAAAAATTAGATTACAATATATAACAGTAATTTTCAGTAAGTTATCTTCATTATATAATTCACACTAGTGTCATCACAATTAAATTTGTTACCATTGTAAACAGTTATCTTCACTACTGTTTAAAAAGTAGTGTTTTGTTCAACTGGGTGCTAAGGAAGAAAACAACAAATCTAAACATTTTTTATATAATATTTGAATAATAAACTTTATTATTCCATGTTGTTTCAGTAAAATGTATTTTAAGCCATTGCACTTAAAGTGCATTGCACTTAAAGTGGAGCATTGCCATCCCATTTTCCATTAACTTGCTGTAAATTATTACAATAATGCATTTTCATGACAAGATCATTTTCTGTGCACAAACTGAGTTTATTTTCATAACTTCTATCTGATCATTATACAGTCAAATAATACTACCTATGACTGAACTACAGACACTATAAACTAAACAGCAGTTGCAATTTAAAAAGTGAAAAGAAGAGCAACTAAGATGATTAAAGGCCTGGAGACAAAAACATATGAGAAACAATTGCAAGAATTGGGTATGGCCAGTCTAGAAAAAAGAAGGACGAGGGGGGACATGATAGCAGTATTCCAGTATTTGAGGGGCTGCCACAAAGAAGAGGGGGTCAACTTATTTTCCAAAGGACCAAAAGACAAAACAAGGAAGAATGGATGGAAACTAATCAAGGAGAGAAGCAACCTGGAATTAAGGAGAAACTTCCTAACAGTGAGAGCAATTAACCAGTGGAACCATCATTGGAGGCTTTCAAGAAAAGCCTGGACGGCCACCCATCTGAAATGGTATAGGATCTCCTGCGTGAGCAGGGAGTTGGATTAGAAGACCTCCAAGGTCCCTTCCAACTCTACTCTGGTTGAAATTAAAATACAATTTGTCGTAATGAAATGTTTTATTTGGCATAGCTGGTTAGGAATTCCTATACTGGAGTAAAGAATAGATTATTAATTTAATTCAGTTCAGAACTATTTGTTTATCATTTTCCAATTTATATAGTCATCAATCTCAATTTGTGACTCTGGAGAACTTACAAAGAATTAAAAACAATATAAAAATCCCAAAGCAATTCAACAATTTAAGAACAATAAAATAATATAAAATGCACATACAGGCTGGACACCACTACCTATGCTTTATGATTAGCTATATTTTATAATCAGATGCGGACCTTGGTATGGTTCAACCAATTAGACACCTTTATTTAATTGTAGGATAACAATGATCTATCTAAAACTAAAACTCACTAGAATTTATTTGCAAAGATGTAAAAAAAATAAAAGAGTGATTTTCCTAGTGGAGTTGGTTAATTTGATAGAACAAATGCCATAGTTCAAGAAGCAGCAGCAATGCACCCACCAAAAACAAAAGTAAAATATCTTCTATAAGAGTGTTTTAAGTGTTTCTGCAAAAAAATAAATAACCCAAAACTTAATGATCTTTTTTTCAGGCTCTCTTGGCAGTGTTTCAGCTTTCTCAAGATACCTCAACACAAAGCAAATATAATTCATCAGAAGTTTCATTTGGTTCTTGTTATCACAACTTATGCTGCTTAATTTTTATTCAATGAATTCACTTTCTTATTTATTAGATGCAAGGTAGCTGCTCTTCCCTAAAGGCCTTGTATGCAAAACCTTGCTTGTAATCCTGTCATTTCAAACCTCTATAGGCTTTTACACAGCTTCAGGAATTAGGAAGAAAGAAGCAAACAATTTAGATTCATTCATGCAGATATTAAATTTGTATATGAGAGGAATTTACACAGAAAACCTAACATAGCTGCTGCAGACCAGTGGACTGTATTAATCCATGTATATGTACAAATTAGCAAATTTATTTCTGCCCTTAAAAACAATTCAATATAATATATTTAACTTGAAAGTTTCTGTTTCTCATATGTGCTTTCAAAGTGGATTTTTTAACTGTTCAAATAACAATATATCCAGTTACCACAACAATGCCCGATATTTCTATTAAAATGCCTTATATTTCAAAATATGCACATTTAAAAATATTATAGAAGTTCTGAGCATTAATGATGAAAGATTATTAAAGGCAAAATAAGATTTGAATTAAAGTTGCTACTAATTATCAAATCTTTTCTAGTTTTAACTGTCTAATGCTTGTTATGAGTAACAATACAATTATCATAATACTCGATGCCTTAACATTTAAAGAATCCCAGATATTTCAAATTAACCTCATAATTTAATACTATGAACATCACTAATATATGAATCACTAACTGAATCAAATAAGTTTTCAGGTACTCTTAGGACAATTATGAATGTATAATATTATCTACAAAATAATGCATATTCATTTTATAAAGAAACTATAAAAGCATACACATTCATAAACTAGTAGTAAAATTATAGGAAATACATTAATATTAATTTTTGAATTATTTATTGCTTATCTGATTAGTGTCCAAAAACTTAAAAGTATAGTTTTTACTTGTATAAATACTTATATTAATTGGTATAATTTTAACTTTACAAAGCTATGTAAATTGAAAATGTGGCACTGCAGCATTCACTAAAGACAGCAGTAATTATTTCCATGTTATTAAATCAGTTCAGAATTCTCAACAAACTGATGTAGTCCCAAACAAGGCAACTGAGTAAAAAGTCACTTTTTTAAATACTAGTCTCAATAAAAACTTCATAACACCATGTAATTTATAAGTTAGCTAACAAACGCAAGTATGGTGAAGAGTTAAGTATCTCTAAAACACTTTATAATGCATATCCCCTTTAAAGTAAGCAGAAGTAGCAACAGATGACATTCTTAAGCATAAGGGTACTAAAATTTTAATTAAATGTGACAAAAATTTAACTTAGTTCACTTTCTGAATAATTAGACCTTGTCTGATATCTATATTCACATTTCAAGATTTGCTGTTCATATGACTTGTAGAAAAATCTAGCTTATCAAGTTTAATACACACTATTTCTATGTGTATGTCACTATGATTTTCATATGATTTGCCACTGATTAGCCTATACAGGACTTAATATAGATGGGAAATTGTAACAATCCCTTAAGCCCATTTATAATAATGATATACACATTTATTGGTAATATGTACACTATCCATTATTTTTTTATTGCACAACTCTTACATATTTGCACTTGGAAATTTTAAAAGTCACCCTGTGATTTTTATAGCACAATAGTATGCTAGATGAAGATATTTAAGATGTTACAATAAACTGCTTCTGTTTTCATTTTGCATTTAATTTCAGTGCCAGACTCAAAGCATAAATTTTTTATCACCTGCAATGCTATGAATAAAAGATTAAAAAAAAGATCTCAGAAGAAATTCTAACACATGCGGTGCATGCAGCACATTGTGCAGTCACAGTGTGCATAACTAGATGTTTAATTTCCATCATTTCCCCCTATGTCAGGAACATTATTATTAGGGTTAATACATCATGGAGTTAGTTTCCAGTATTCCAGCTCCAGTATTCCATTAAATTTCAGTTTGCTTGTTTCTCAACAGGAAATCTATCGAAAAGCTGCAGAATTTGAAACAGGTAGGTATTCTGTTAGAACTCCACAGTTTTAATATAAAAATATAAGTATCTTGTGGGTGTAAAGTACATATTGACATATTACAGTACCACTTTTTGTTTGTTTTCATGAACTAGCAAATAAATCCATTTGTAAATGCAAAGCAAATAAACCATTTTAATGGTAACTCTTATTAAGGCTTACTTCATATTTTAAATCAAAGGACATGATGATTCCCAAAAAGTGATAGGTGATGGCATGAGTTCACTCTTAAAACTTTTTAAATTTAATACATAAAAGTGCATTCTGTAGTAGCATGTATTTTCATTTTTAACTTCCTTAGCATGCCTCCATTATGTAGATGGATATATATTCATCACAATATTCCCTTTTGAGATAAGCAGTGTTATGCAGACTGAAAAGAAGAAGTGAGAAATAGTAAACTAGATTTTAAAAATATGAATGAATGGACAAAAGCCAATTATTTTTATTTATCAAATTTCTTTGACATCCATCTCACAGTTCAAGGTGACTCTGAGAGGCTTACAGAAAGATAAACACCTGATAATTATTAATATAAAACCAAATCAAAATTACAAAGTTAAAACAAACTTAAAAAAACCCCAAGTGTTTAGAGGGGAGAGGGTAAAGCTGCCTTGTGTGTTAGTCCAGCCAACAGCTTCTTCTTTAGGACCTCATGCCAATCAGCATAACCAGGTTTTAAGACTTTTCCTGAAAAGAGAGGGTGGGAATCTTTTGTCCTGTGGCTACTCCCAAAGGGCAGGAGCCATGGCAAAAAGGGCTCTTCTTCTGGATCCCACCAGCCAAAATTCCTTGGCTGATAGGATCTGCAGTAGGCCTCTTTTGCCAGCTTGAGTGAAATGGGCCAATCCATAGGGAAAACACAGTTCCACAGATCTGTATCCTGGACCCATGCCATAAAGGGTTTTAAAGGTAATAATCTACCAGAAGCAGATTTTGTAGCCAGTGCAGCTTGTGTAACAGTGGTATTACATGTGCCATTACATGATTGTATAGAATGCTATACAATCAGGCCAGAAACATATTAACAAGAGAGATCAGAGAAGCAAAAAGAAGCTACTCTGAAAAGTTAAGAAATCAGTTCTCAACAAATGAACCAGCAAACATGTGGAAAACTCTTAAAAACATCACGGGCTACAGCAAACCTCCTTCCCAAGCAGAAGGAAATCAACAACTAGCAGATGACCTGAATGTGTTTTTACTGCAGGTTTGAAAGGAAACTACAGCCACCTATCTCCACAACCCCCATCTCAAACACACCAACAGCCAAACCTCCTACAACTGGCCCCAACCCATTGGGTTCACAACCTTTTGTGATCACAGAAAAAGAAGTGCAAGATCTATTTTTTTTATTCATATTTATATCCCGCCCTTCTCCGGAGACTCAGGGCAGCTTACAATTTTTTGGAGCGCAACCCAATGCGCTCAGCAATAGCCTTCATTCCATTGTATATGCCTGCTTATTACTAAGCGGCATTTTTACAAAGTCAGCTTATTGCCCCCAACAATCTTGGGTCCTCAGTTTACCTACCCCGAGAGGATGGAAGGCTGAGTCAACCTTGAGCCTGGTGGGATTCGAGCCTGCACTAATTGCAGGCAGCTGGAACTAAGTGCTAGGCTATTAACAGCCTGCACCACCAAGGCCCTATTTCACAGACAAACGCCAGGAAAAGCACCAGGCCCAGACAAGATAACTCCTTCTTGCTTAAAAGTCTGTGCTGACCAATTGGCCCCCGTCTTCACCTGAATCTTCAGTAGATCACTAGAGATGTGCTATGGAACAAAAAGGGAAAGGATTAGTTTACATCATGCTGCACACACATGCTTGTTAGTGCCATAGCATAAGCCTCCTGTTGAGAAGGGTATGCCTGGGATGAATTGCCTTGGGGCTTGGCAAAGTGGACGCAGGAGTGGACCTACCCAGAAAAAAAAATCTAAGTGCCCCAGGAAAGAAGACAGTCACTGAGGCAGGGAAGAATCTAATCTGCCTAAAAGCTGAACCAAGAGGCTCCTCCCCAAGGTGATGACACAGTCTGTGATTATAAGTGGACAAAAAAAAATTGAGTTACACACATCCAGAGTGTGTACACACCCACATCTTCTCTGAATGTCCCCAGAGAGGCTTGCAGTAAGGAAATGGAATGGCACAAGAATGGCCATTGAGACCCAACTAAACGCATACCTACTTATATCAATGGGGAATGGAGGGGCATGGGTACACTCATTATTGCTTGTAAGGTTCAGACTAACCAGTGTGCACCTTATCCCTCTGTCCACAGGTTGTGCAATCAGTGGCACGTGGATGCCTCACCAGTGGCCCTTCTCCAGCAATGGTCCCAACAGCCTATAGGAGTGAGAGGAAGCCAAGGAGCTTGCTGCTGCTCTGAAGTATGAGGTTAGGGTTAGTCTGCAATCAATCGGCTGAACAAGAACTGTAACTTAAGGCAAGAATTGTACTGCATATGGTTTTTATGTTTGCTGGACTTGTGAACAAAATGGACTTATTAACAACCTCTGGGAACATAACCCATTTGTAAGTAGAGCACTGTCTGTAGTTTCTTTCAATTAAGCAAAGCTAAATTTTTTGAAAATGCATGTTTGTTAGCAATTAAACCAATCTTTTATTGTTTTAGAAGATAATTAATACTCATGTATAACTGTCACTGACTAATGAATATTTAGGTAGTTTGGGAAATTCCATCTAATTAAGGAATATAACTTTTTTTTTTGGCTACTGTGCTATTTCTAAAAAGTGAGTAGATTTCCACATGGAGAATGTGACTTTACCTTTGGGGTTTTATTTTCTTTTTTAACCTGTAAGCTTTCCACATCTTCCAGAGCATATTTGGTATCCTAAAAAGAACTGCTGTAGATAGATGTTCCATTATAGTATTAGTTCCAAGGGTAATGAAACAATCAGTGCTGGATACGTATTTTTCAATAATAAAAGTATAGCACTTTGTATTATGATACTTTTAAATATTCTTAAGTTAAGCTGTATTCATAGATTTCAAAAGAATTCATTATAAATTATCTGAATCAGGAAGAAAATACTGTCTTTCTCTGCCAAATAACAACAATTTGAAAAGGCACACAACTGTGAAAATGATAGATGTCCAATACCCTGACATTGCTGCCAAGATGCAAGAGATCCAGTAAATTCTTGTCCTCTATCACTGAAATTTTAATTTATCAGAAAATGAGAGAGGAACAGGAGGTCTCCTTGGATGTAATCATTATTAACAGGGAAGCGGTATAACATACAATATAAGGAGTATATGAGCCACTGTGTAGGACAGACTGGCAGAAGACATGATGAAACTTCCTTAATCTCATAACACATGGACAGACTCAACTTTAGTTTCAACTGGGAAACTGTGAGCATCTTAGACTAAGATAAAAAACTAGGGAATTCCTGGAAGCTTGGTACACTCAGATGCATCAGACAAAAATATAAACCATATTTGCATACTATTGAAAGGGATAATAAAAAAGCTAAGAAGGAAACAAAGAGACCAGAGCACATCCTCTTCAGTAGTCAACACCAGACAATCAAGCAGAACACAATACCTTAAGGAATTACCAAGAAGAAAACTACTCCGCCACTCACCATGGCAGGGCACGATCCTATATATAAACAGGGAGCAAATCCCACTCTCACTAGCACCAATGATGTTACCTAGTTGGGTAATGAAACATCTGCATGCAAACAACCAAACTCAAAATGCATCAAGGATTCCACAGGGAGGGGAAAAGGCTTAAAAAGTAAAGGTTACTGGTATGTGTGAGAAAATGCTCATACTATATTATGATACCAAGAGGAACAGGAATACAGACGATTGAATCTAGATCTCAGAAGAGAATCTTTTGCTGAATTCATAGGGTTGGTACATTAGATCCAATGGCTTAAAATCCATAAAGCATAAAATGCCTGGGAAGGACAGAAAATGCTGTAAAAGTTAAGGCTTGCAAGAAACATTGAAATGAGAAAAGAAGGATTTTACAGGTGTGCCAAAAACAAAAAGAAAGGCAAAGAGGCTTATCAATCCTACATCACACAAAGAAACAAATAATATACAGATTTCAGTAAATTATCATTAATGCTAGTCTGGGGTAAATACAAAAAATCCTGAAAATTATAAGCTGAATTTCACATTTTCATTAATAGTTAATCATTTCAAATGATTTAAAATGCACCATCCAACCTGGAGTAAGTTACCATTTAAAAGGTAAACTATCAACTGCTTCTCTCTTGATTGTTTGCTTCCCCCTACATTCTTTTTCTAGTCTCCTCACAGCCTCTCACAGTTGTATAATTAGTAACAGAATGTCCTAGCTGAGAAAGCATAATGAGAACGCATAATGTCCTGGCTCATATTTTATTTTTCTTAGAAGGGAATTAATGGCCTAACCTGGGGATGTCAAACTGGTGCCTGGAAGCATCCTGCACAGGTCATGCCCACCCCAGCTCCGTGAAGGGAAAAATCATTGTGATACATCACGTGATGGCAACGTGACGCCACGGTTTGACACCCGTGCCCTAACCTAACTGGTAATTGTACTATTGTGGAGGGAAGAAGCTTTATTTTCATTTGTATTTAATGTTATGAAAGTTAATAAAAATGGAAAAAATCTGTATGTTTAAGAAACACCATAGTTTACATAAAATACAAGCAAAACTTTGAGAAGGAAGGAAAGGGTACATCCAGATTTAAAATAATGTGATGTCCAAACTGAGAATTGATTATTTTCTGGACTTCCTTGGTTTTTTCTTTGAAAACATTTTGCTTCTCATCCCTCAAAAAAGCATTTTTGGGAAAACCATGACCTGCATTATTTTTTCCATCTAGAGGGTAATTTCCCCCCTCATGCAGACTGTCAAGATGCAAAAGCATTTACTTTCACACTATGGGAAATGTATCAGTATTCAATTCTGATTCTACATTCATAGAGCTACAATCCTAATTCCATTACTTCTGTGTTAGCCCTGAACTCAGTAAGGTATTACTTATTTGTTTCCTTATATTTCTAACCCTCCCGTCTATCTCAAAGAGATGGTTATTAATTGTTATTTAATATGGACCAAATGCAGCTCCAAGGATCATCTGTGAGCGAACTGGTTCTCTCTGACAATCAGCTGCTGGGCCCGCTCACCCACCTGGGCTCTATACTGATCTTTATTTTCTGGTTTTCAAGCTCAGCTGCTTTGCATGACACAGCAGATTGCCACGCATCAGCTGTTGAACACGCAGGGAGAGTGCAGGATTTCAGGAGAAGGTCAGTATCAAACCCTCTGTGCTCATGCAAAGTGCATGTCTGGTGTGTGTGCATGTGCAAAGCACGCCCACCAAGTTACGCCCACAGAAACAGTGGTAAAAAAAAAGTTGAATCCCACCACTGACCAAATGTCATCAGTAATATGGTTTACTAGAAGAACCATATACTGGTCTAGCATGGTGGATCCAAACTGATTCATAGGAGGGGACTGAAGCAATTAAAAAAGGCAAAATCACTCATTTTCAGTAGCTCTCGCTTAGCACCACTAAAATTAAAGCAAAAAAGAGCCTCATGTAATGGACAGTATATACAAAGCAATTCACTTTCAGCTAATACTCTAAATATTCTACCTATCTACAAAGCAACTTTTTATATTGTTCATTAATTGTAGTTTCCCCAAGGTTTCAAAGTTTCATTGGCTCATTGTGTTATAGTGTTGTGCAAAACATTCCACAGAAGTATAGTATAGATAAAACACTCTCACTCGCTCATTAAAAGTGTTTGCAAAGCTCACATACTTGTTTCGAAATACTTCCACTGGGACAATATAATGGGAGATGGAACAGGAAAACAAATCAGGTTTATATTTTTGTGCTTGTTTTCAGTTTTAGCCAGAAGTCAAAATTGTAAATTACAGTTAAAAGATCTTACAATGAAAACATTGAGGAACTTTTAGAAATGAGAAGGAAAATAGTTACTTTATTAATATATAGTGCTTAAATATTAGGAGGATTTGAAATTTAAGTAGAACTTTGAAAATAGTTTAACATTTTAATAACTTCCTTTTCCTCCCACATAACATTAATCAGTTTTATGTATACCATAAAAATTATCCTTCTTAAAGAACATTCTGGATTAAATGTAGTTTAATGTTACTTTGTCAAATATTTTGTCAGGCTTTTTAAATCTTTAAAATTAGTATTGATTTACTTTACTTACTGTTTTTATTTTATTGATACTAAGCAATTTTAGAGTTCTAGTTGCTTAAACTGCAATTGTTCCTGCAAGCACGTTTATGCTGAAGGGCTAGAATAGAGAATAACAAGTTAATTATGATGATGACAATGTTGATAAGAATAATTATTATGGCATTTATAATTTATCTTCCTAAACAACTAATTCAAATCATTTCAGTATAAAAACTGCAGTACTTATTCAGGAAGCAAACATTAAAAAGTTTGATGGTTATGGTCAATGGCCTGAACTCCTGGCAATCATTACACATGAAACTGAAGGCAGACATATTTTCACTCAGGTTGGTCAAAGGTATATAGGCAGAAGTAGATTAGAAGTTTGAGCAGACTAACAAAGGCAAATCTAGCATCAGGATCACAACTCTATGGTCTGCACAAGCAGGTAACTAATACTATGGATAAGTGAAATCTCTGCTTAGTGGAACCACACAGAGAACAGCTATAAATTATATTATTGCTTGTAAGCTGAATTATGATCAGGAATCAGATCAGCAGATTCTTAGCACAGCCATGTTTAAGATTATAGCTTCAGTCTTTGAGTCCCAAACTGAACTAATTATGTGCCAGAGATGTTATCTAAAGGAATCCTATAGCCTTGATTGACTTAACAATGTTTTCCAGATCAACCATAAAAACATTTGGGTCTAGTAACTGCTACATGTGTACAGTTATGTAACTGCACTGATGTTATCTATAGTAACCCACCATAATTGAGTCTTAAAGTAAGCCACCCACACCCATACTAGTTAAAGTTGTACACTAATAATAAATAAGACATTGACTTGCTGATCCACCTGACACAGGTCTGTGCTGACGACATGGAGATATCATTTGGATTGGAGAAGTGTAGCTGGGTGATAGTCAAGAGATGGAAAGTAGAATTTAGAATAATAGAGTTGGAAGGGACCTTGGAGGTCTTCTAGTCCAAACCCCTGCTTAGGCATGAAACCCTATACCACTTCAGACAAATGGTTATCTGATCTCTTCTTAAAAGCTTCCAAATGAAGCATTTACAATTTCTGGCGGCAAGTTGTTCCACTGATTAATTGTTCTAACTGTCAGGAAATTTTTCCTTAGTTCTAAGTTGCTTTTCTCCTTGATTAGTTCCACCCTTTGCTTCTTGTTCTACCCTCAGGTGCTTTGGAGAATAGTTTGACTCCCTCTTCTTTGTGGCAGCCTCTAAGATATCGGAACACTGCTATCATGTTAACCCTAGCCCTTCTTTTCATAAGACTAGACATATTTAGTTCCAGCAACCATTCTTTATATGTTTTAGCCTCCAGTCCCCTAATCATCTTTGTTGTTCTCCTCTGTACCCTTTCTAGAGTCTCAATATCTTTATTATATCGTGGCAACCAAAATTGGATGCAGTATTCCAAGTGTGGCCTTATCAAGGCATTATAAAGTGGTATTAACACTTCATGTGATCTTGATTCTATCCCTCTGTGTATGCAGCCTACAGTAGAACTGTGTTAGCTTTTTTGGCAGCTGTAGCACACTGCTGGCTCATATTTAAGTGATTGTCCACTAGGACCCCAAGATCCCTCTCTCAGTCACCACTATCGAGCAAGGTACCACATATACTGTACCTGTGCATTTTTTTCTTGCCTTACTTTTTTCACCATTGAATTTCATTTTGTTAGATAGCACCCAATGTTCAAGTCTGTCAAGATCCTTCGTATATTAAGCCTATCTTCTGGAGTGTTGGCTATTCCTGCTAGCTTGGTGTCATCTGCAAATTTGATGAGTTCCCCATCTATCCCCTCATCCAAACGATTGATGAATATGTTGAAGAGTGCTGGGCCTAAAACAGAGGCCTGGGGTACCCCACTGTGCCTCCATGTAGACACAGTTCCATTGAGGACTACATGTTGAGTGTGGTTGTCAGCCAGTTACGAATCCATCTGGTGGTGAGGCTGTCTAACTCACATTTTTTTTTATTTTATCAAGTAGTAGGTTATGGTCTACTTTGTCAAATGCCTTACTGAAGTCCAAGTAAATTATATTGATAACATTCCTTTGGTCCACTAATTTTGTCACTTTGTCAAATAATGCAATATTATTAGTCTGGCATGATTTGTTTCTTAAGTCTTAAGTCTTAAGTAGTTAAGACTGATGGGGTAAAACTACCAGCAGGCCACACAGCAGACATATAGACAAATATTTTGGTATCCAACAGTCACACGGGAACCATGATGAGGAAGCAAGGAAGACAGCAGCATGCAAGTATCAACAAAGGATAAGATAGGTCCTGAAGAACTATTCCAATGGGAAAAACAAGACCCAAGCCATCAATATTTATGCCCTTCCAGTCACCAGACACCCTGCCTGTATAGTAAGTTGGCCATAGCACAACATAACACCCAGTTACTGTACATCAGATGGAAAGAGGCCAGGCTGGGTCTGGTGAGTGTCAAAGCCCCTTTCCTGGACTAATACCTAGGAATACATCAGCAGGTATGGTACCCAAGATGAACTACTGAGGGAAGATCAAGCAAAGTGCCATGGCAAAGCAAGATCCTTCATGGGATGCACCACTGACAGATAGCTGAGGCAACAGACATTGGGAAATCCTACTACCGTGTTTCCCCGAAAATAAGACACTGTCTTATATTTTTTTTGGCTCCCAAAAACACACTAGGTCTTATTTTCGGGGTAGGTCTTATATATTTATGGTGCCAAATAGTGGGTGTGAGTGTGTAGGGGGTGTTTCTGGTGCACGGTTGCTCCCTGAAAAGTCTTCCTGGAACTGGAGATTTACACTAGGTCTTATTTTCGGGGTAGGTCTTATATTAGGGCAGGTTTAGAAAATAGTGCTAGGTCTTACTTTCGGGGTAGGTCTTATTTTCGGGGAAACACGGTAGTGGCTGGAAAGAGCTGAATTTAAAAGACAGCATTGAGGCAGTGATCATAATAGAGTAAGAACAGACACTAAGCACCAGATCCATAGAAGCAGGCATCTATGGGGACTTCCGGGTTGAGCCTTCTCGAGAACAGGCGGCGGTTTGTGATCGCCCACGCAGCCTGGCTCTTGCTGCAGAGAGCCCCGATCCTGCAAGGTTCGGGGCTGAAGCTGCCTCAGAGGGGCGGAGAAAGGGAAATCTGCCAGCCAGAGTGAGGGGAGCCGATCTCCCCTTTGGGTCTGGTCTTTTCCTCCGAAGACGTCAAGAAGTGGTGGTCAAAATGGCCACCTCAAGAGAAGGTTTCAACGGGATTAAGATTGGTGCAGGAGGAAAGAGAGAAGTCGACAGCAGAGGAACCGGGAGTATCGGATGGTAAGATCAAGGCACCCGGATTAAGATAAAGATGAGTTTTTAAAAAAGAGAAACAGAAGCGGCGCAGTTCCAAGTGAAGAAAAAATAAGTAAAATATTTTTGACAGCTATAAGGGCTTCGAACCGGAAAGGAAGAAGCCAGCGTAAGAACTTAAGTTTGGGGCTCGGAAAACTTTGAATATTAAAATAAAAGGAAAGGGTTAAGACTCTGTGCAGAAAGTGCCACTTTGTGGAGAAAAATTGGAAGCTAAAGAAGTAAGAAACTATCTTGTTCCTTTGTGGATTGGAGTTGTTACATTTTAAAGAGACACAAGACTTATAGAAAGTGAAAGCCTGAATACACAAAGACGGATTGCGGACTAATTGGTGATACTGATATAGACTCTGGACCTGGGTTAGGATCATAGAAAATTTAAAGAAGAAGAAGAAATAAGGAAAATTAAAATTTTGGTGGTCATCCAAAGAATTAAAAATGGAGTTTAAAAGTATGAAAGAACTGTTACAGGAAGTGACTGAACTAACTTGGCATGTTGCAGAAAATATGGGCATTCAAATGCTGAATAAAGAAGGAGCCTTGGAAAGGGTGGAGCCAGCACAAGAGAAAGCCATCTTAAAAAGACAATTAATACAAAGATTAATGCAAATAAAAGGAAAGGAAGGGTGGCTAAAAAACGGAACCTAAGAAAGTATCTAAAAAGGGGAACATTTATGAAATTAAGCATGTTAGAAAGGTTCAGAAGGAAAGGAACAGAAAGGTAAAGAGAGAGAGGGATTCAAACTGGATAGAGAAGGGGAGAGCAGGATAAAAGGGAGGAGAAGGAGCCAGCACAAAAAGCCATTTTAAGAAGACAATTAACACAAAGATTAATACAAATAAAAGGAAAGGAGGATGGTCAAAAAATGAAACTTAAGAAGATAATTAAAAGGGGAACATTTATGAAACTAGGCATGATAGAAAGGTCCAGAAGGATAGAGAGCAGAAAGGTAAAGAGAGAGAGAGGATTTAAACTGGATAGAGAGGGGGATAGCGGGATAAAAGAGAGAAGGAACAAGAAACAAGAACAAAAGATAGAGAGACACAGGAATTACATAATAAAGAAAGGAACTTGTTTGCATAGAGACAATGGTTAACGATTTAAAAGGGGTTCTGCATGAAGAAATGGTAATAAGAATATATTGTAATTATAAAAGTGTAAAACAAAGGGGGTTACTGACAATTTTTACTGGTAAAAGGTCACATTTTTCATTTCTTATTCACAAAAGAAAGCTAAATGATGATTAGATGAATTGAATTAATTGAAATGATCTTAGAAAATGCCTAAAAATGAGATTTGTCAATAACCAAGATTAGCTATTTTTATTATTATTTTGGAACTATAATTAATCTTAGGGGGGATATGTGTTGCAGAACCCGACCGATTAGAGATATATTGTAAGGGAGCTTTTCTCCTTTTCTTTTCTTTTTCTCTATCTTCGTTTTAAAGAGAATGATTATGATTATGCTACTATATTAACCACTGAGGTGTCACTTTCAAAGTAGTAAAAGGGGGCAAGTCTAGGTTTTTTTTTCATTCTTTTTAGTGTTAACATTGGTACGGATTTAGAATTATGGAGAGAATATGTGATGAAAGGGCAAATCTGACGGATAAAAGAATTCTGTAAATGATAAAAGAGTATTAACAATGTGAAGACAATTAAAGGATAGATATGGATGAACTTTATTTTTAATATGATGGGCAAATATATTGTTATTTGTAAGATTTATACATGAAGTTTTTAAAATATATATGTATATTTGCAATTAACTTGAAATGAACTGGGGGCTATACAGATTGAGATTAAGATTTGAGATTAGGATTAATTTCTTTCACCCTTTGTCCGCTAAAATGGAATAGAAGTGAAGTCAAATGTTTAAAATGAATATAGATCTACTGTCATATTTGCATGTAAAAGTGATGACCCGGGAACATGCTGTCTACTGAAAAGAGCTGTTTTAAAAAATTGTTAAAAATTGAATAAAATTTGTTTAAAAAAAAAAAAGAAGCAGGCATCTATAACACTAGACAGGATCCAAAGTGTAAACTATGCAGACAAGCTTCAGAGGCAGTCCAACATGTAGTGGCAGGATATAAGATGCAGGCGGGTACAGCATACACTGAATGGCACAACTAAGTAACTGGCATTGTGCAGAGGAACATCTTCACACTATGTATGGGGTAGATAATCCAACACCCAAATGGAAGATCCCACAGAAGATTGTAGAAGATAAGAGGGTTAAGATTCTGTGGAATTTGCAGATCCAGATAGATAGGCAGGTACTAGTTGTTTAGATGTAGAGGTGCCAACTGACAGCAATATCAGAAAGAAGTATGAAAAACTGGAGAAGTGCCACGGCCTGAAGAGGAGATAAAAATCATGTGGAAAATACAGGCCAAAGAGGTTCCAGTGGTGGCAGGAACACTTGGGGCTATGACTCTTAAACTGGAAAAATGGCTTCAACAGATCTCAGAAAGAACATCTAAGGTATTGCATAAAACCCTCAAACTCCTAGGCATCTGGTAGAAGAGCCGAAATTAATGAAGATATATACCACCCATAAACATGAGAAAGGGTTATCTATCTATCTATCTATCTATCTATCTATCTATCTATCTATCCATCCATCCATCCATCTATATTTGTTGCAAATATTAGATATATAATGTAAGAATTTGTGGCCATACAGATGTTGGATTATAGGTGCTTAGCATAGGCATGCTTGTAGAAGTCTGGAATTGCAGTTCAGTAACTTCTTCCCACCCTTGCATTAAACAATATTTTACTAAGATTACAGTTCCTTTCTTTTTAAGGACTCATCATAGGCCCCATCAATATGTCTCAGCCCACCGCTGCCATAATTTGTATGTTTGGTCACATAGTACAGCAAGGAATGCACATAAACATAAATAACATTGAACTAACTAGAACCTCAGTTGATGGTTCAGATATTCTATGTTGCCATTTCAAAGCATTATGCCACATATCTATTATATTATTCATTCACTGATTAACTCTTTTATGTTACTTTTCAAGTTTTTGTTCAAGCAGGCCAACTCATGTATAAACAGCTGATAGCAAAAATATGGTATAATAAGGATAATATTCCATATCCATGCTCCTCATGAATGGCATAGCCAACCTTATAATCCTTCTATACATACAGAACCACTATACTCAATCTTCCATTTGTAATGCTGATTCATATCTTGGTTTATAAATGAGTATGATTGAAACTGGAATACTTCTATATTTTGTAAAAACCAGCTATTTAAACAGATGTTAAATATGAAAACACATTTATATATTTTTATTATTTCATTATAATGTTACTTTGACACTAGTTCAAGTTTGAAATGATATGTGTGCAAAATATCTGAAAATTAGTTACCATTATTATTTAGAAATTCTTCAGTTTTCTCTCTATTTGCCTATATTCTCTAATCTTTTGGGGGTGACAGCTTTGGTTGATTCCTCACAACCATTTGGACTAGTCCCTGTAGTTCTCATGGCAAGATTTAAAAAATGGTTTACTATAGCTTGCTTCCAAGGACTAAGAGAGAATGATTGATCCAAAGTCTAGGAAGCAACCAACTTTATGCTGAGGGGGGGGGCATGGTTTCCTGGTATGTCATTTGGTGCCTTAATCACTACATCAAACTGGCTCCTTTATTCTCTAATCCATTAGCCTTTTAATATCTCAATATTAATAAAGTCAACAACAACAACAATAATAATACACATGTAAATGCAATTTACAAGAAACACTTAATTTGTATAAGTATTACAGGAAAATATTACAGTAGAATGTTATGATGCATTATTACATATGACTACACCATTTTAAATATTTAAATGAATTTATAAAACATAACATGGTGTGTAAAATGAGGTTGATATAATTTTTCAATGTTGTTTATGTGCTTGTCTATTGAGTACTCCAAGTTCCTACTTCTTTCAATACTCTATAACACGGTTACAAGTGCATTGAAATTCATCTTGTTAGAATGGTGGTAATATATCCCACCAGGACTACTGTTCCTAGTAGCAATTTAAAATAATTATTGTGAGACTTGATGCTAGACATCAGGTTTGCAATAGAATTACAATGAGGGAAGTGTATTAGAGACAAAACATTGCTGGAAGAAAACTTCATAATGGCACAATTTGGAACTAAGCTTCAATTTGCAGTAATAGATTCTCTTTATGATGGCACAAAGGAATATATGCACTTAGCAAATTTAAATCTATTATTAGTCATGCTTTGTCGATTGCAGTGGAAGAAGGAGAAAAGAAATTAGCTTTTTAAATATATTTCTTACATAAAACAATCTACTCTGAAGAACACTATACAAAAATCTCCTTGTTACTGTTCAAAAATATACTTAGCAGCTTTAAGAAGCAGCTGCATGAGTTCATACATTATTTTTAAATTTTTCTGTTTCTCATCTACATTTCTGAACTTTCAACAACGTACAAAATATCCCACTGGAGATATAATTATGTAATTCTTAATTTCCTAGAATACCTTATTATAAGAAAATTGGAACAGAGAAATATTTACAATTCATATTAGTAGAGTAAGCTCCTCTAAACAAGAATCTATATTATTGTCGTGGTTTGATGTCTCTATTTAAAAATATTAAATCCCTTCAGTGTCTTCTAGAGCAAAACTCTGGCAAAAAGAAAAGTATCTTCTAGCACAATATTTTGACTGAACCCATATTGATTGATCCTAATTTTCAAGTATATTTCTTTCCCTTCTACCATTGCAAACCATCTTATTTTCTTAACTTTTCTTTTTTTAAAAAAATTTTTTTGTAAAAAATAATAAAAAGCAACTTGCAATAACCTAATCATGTAATAAAATCAAATTCAAGGAAAATTGCATCACATAATATACTATTTTTATGATGCGTTGTTACAAAACAATGGGAAAAGTAAAACAATAATTTTAGCATCTTGGTAATATGTTAGGATAGGAAAATGCAGAAATTTTAAGATATTTGTAGAAAATGGTACACACACACTCCCTCCTAACCCTGCTGGAGCAGGTCATTGGACTAGAATCGGCAAAGCATCTCTGATTAGATTCTAGTAGTGAATAGAATCTAATCAGAGATGCTTTGCCGATTCTTGTTGATTTGTTTTATTTGTATTTAGTTTATGTTGCTGAATTGCATTGACATGTGTGTCCTTTCTTGTTCACAGCCCAGAAGCTTTTGTGATTCTTCACAGCAAAAATTACCAACCTCTGGCTTTGCTCTACTTTTCAGACGTGACGCCACTGCCGCGTTCTAGGTGCCAGCCCCGCAGGTCCATCCCATTGAGCCCGCTGCCCTGGAGGGACCTGCCCAAGCAAGTCCGAGTGGAGCAGCAGGCAAAGGGTGCAAGCCGTTTCCCCCCTCCCATGCCCCCTAACCCCAATTCTGCCTCCATGCATGCGTGCCCCTTGCAAAGATACAGAAGGCTGCCAGGGGGGGTGTCCCAGACCCCGGAGTGAGTGGGTGGGTGGGTGGGTGGGTGCAGGAGACTCCTTAATCCAAATTGCAACCGGGGAAAGGGTGCAAGCCTGTTCCATTTTGCCCCCACGCCCCCACCCTCTCCCCAATTTTCCCAACTTGGGAAAAAAAATCCAGTGCTGCTTCCCCCCCATGCCGTCGGTCCATTCCTGTGCATGTGTGCTCCCGCTCACCCACCCACCCACTTTGCACCGACAGGACATCCTTCCCCCTGCCTCTCCCCTTCACTCCCGCCCTCCGCCGTGCAGGCACCCTTCTCCCTTCACTGCACCTACTCCTGGCTGGCAGAGGTGCAGCACGTCTGGCCCTGCCGCACATCCCTCCCATTAATCCCGGTGCCGGTGGCAGAGGAAGAGGGAGGCCTCTCTGCAAAAGCACGGCTTGCTCCTTCTGGCGTCCAGTGTTGCTGCTGCACAGGCAGGCTAACCGGTTGCTTCCCCCGCCAGCGCTTTGCACCGGCTGGAGTTGAGCAAGCAATGTTCCTGGTGCTGCTGCCGCCGCCCTCAGTCAGCCCCCTCTCCAGCCCACAGACTCCTTCGCCGCTGCCTCCTCCGTCCGATGCCCCGGCCAGAGAGGCGGCCCTGGCCGGCTGCAGCAAGGAGGCACTGGTGTGCCGCTTATGCCAGGAGGAGGCCAAGAATCTGGTGGCGCTGGTGCAATGCATGTAAGGGTTCTGGCAGTTACTCCAATTAAATCATGAGACTTGAGCCACACTCCCAAAACTAAAGAGAATTTATTTGAAGGTAACATTCTACATCCAGCACTAATCTGGGCATAGCCAACTGTGAGATGCATAATTCACTGTCACCCTTGATCCTGCTTTTCCCCCACCCCTCTGGGTGTATAATCCAACAAAAAAACATCCATAGCCAAGAGTCATCAATCATGCTCTCCAATTAGATTTTTTGCGGCAGAAGCTTCAGCCATCTAATCAGAAGAAAATATGAATGGAATGTAGTTTCGATTTACCCTGTGGCCTGCTCTTTGAAACTCCCCCCTTCTTTCTGTTGTCAACTATAAAACGTGTATACAAAATGTTTTATGAATTGACATTCGGCTCCCCTCACTTCTTGAAGATGACCTGTACAACACACATAAAAGACAAATCGATTGCAGATATGGAAGCTTATGCTCATGAACCCCCCCTCAAGGCTTGGTTGGATTTTCTGCATGGAACCTTACTATAAGACCTACTGTTCCTACTGTTTACCCATGATGCCTCTGTTCCTACTGTTTACCCATGATGCCTTCCACTTGATTAAATATTGGAGTTGTTTCCTGTGCCACCTTGAATCGAGGATTCGCTGCACCTCATATTGGGTTTGGACTCCTATGACCATGGGATCTGGGGGCTCATGAGGTAGGGGCCTCAGCGTTGATCCGACCACAGGTTTTAATAGGCTACTATGGAATACCGGGTGTATTTTCCCTAACAATCAGGGCAACTTCAATTGACTGGGTAGATGATCTTTACTATGGGGAATGGTCCCATGAACTTTGCCCCCAATTTCTTGCTAGGGAGTCTTAACCTCAGATATTTGGTGGAGAGATGGACCTTTTCCCCCAACTGGCATGGTAATTGCGGGGCTCAGTGTTTGTCTGCCTGTCCCTTATAGGTCTTGCCAGTGCTTTTTTGACATTCTCCCAAGTTGGTTTCAGCACTGACATCCAATCTGTCAGGCTGACTGAGGAGGGGGGGATCCCTTGGATACTCAGGCATTGGGACAAAGTCCATGCTGCTCACTACCTTGAAGGGAGTTAGTCCCATGCTACTGTGAACAGCATTATTGTATGCCACCTCCTCGAAAGGCAGGAGGTCCATCCAATTCACGTAGCACCTCAGATACTGCTCTACCATGGCATTCACCATGGCTCTAGGGGAGGGGTAGAGGTGTCCATAGCATTCCAGTTAGATCTCAGCTGAGTCAAGGAATAAAGCTAGCTGGTCTGGATCTCCATCAAATTTCCCCCTGAACCGGGGCGGTTTGTTGGGCTCTGCTCCTTCCTCTCCCTGTCGCCCTCTGTAAGCCTGCACTTGAGGTGGCTGACCTTCCTCCCCAGCTCTAGTTCGCACAAGAAGAAGGGACTGCCTGCTGCATGGGCTCTTTTTTCTTCTGGTATGTGGACAGGGAGGGCTGTGGTCTTGACTGCTTCTCCCCAGTTCAAAAGGCCCTGTAAAACTTCCCCTCTGTTTTGGGTGGCAGGACAGGCCATCATCTCGAATGGTGGCCTGTTCAGATCCCTCCCTCAGCTGCCCTATGGTTCTCCCCAGGGATTCCATCAGGTACTTATCTGGTTTTCTCCCTTCCAACAGAGCAGGTTTCTCCTCTCTGGAGTTGAAGAGGAGCTGTCCTCCCTCTGTAATTATGCTATCAATTTCTGTTTGCTTCTGGCTGGAATCCAAGCTTTCCCCTGATAGTCTCTGCCATGGCTGCCCGCATTTCTCTCCACATACCCCAAAAGTCGGGGAGCGATGAAAGAGGCCGGGACGCAGGCACCCCAGTAATTAATTAAGAGAGTTGGCTATCTGTCAGGGTTCCGGCAGTTACTCCAATTAAATCATGAGCCCTGAGCCACACTCCCAAAACTAAAGAGGATTTATTTGAAGGTAACATTCTACGTCCGATGCTAATCTGAGCGTAGCCAACTCTGAGATACATAATTCACTGTCACCCTTGATCCTGCTTTTCCCCCACCCCTCTGGGTGTATCATTCAACAAAAAAATGTCCATAGCCAAGAGTCATCAATCATGCTCTTAGATTTTTTCGCAGCAGAAGCTTCAGCCATCTAATCAGATGAATGAATGGAATGTACGTTCGATTTACTCTGTGGCCTGCTCATTGAAACTTCCCCCCTTCTTTCTGTTGTCAATTATAAAATGTGTATACAAAATGTTTTATGAGTTGACAATGTGGCCAGCTGATCCAGGGCGTGAACCAGCAGCTGCAGGAGCACCTGTGTGAGATCTGCGAGCTGAAAGCCGTCAAGGGGGGCTGCAGGTGGAGAACCATGAGCTGCGTGACCTCTGCTGCTTCCTGGACGAGGACCAGCTGAAAGCCAAGCGCCTGGCCTGCCACTGGCAGCTCTTCGGGCATCACGCGGCGCAAGTCCTATGCAACGAGGTGGCTGGCTGCCTGCACAAGCTGGCCAGCTTGTAAGGGCTGCTCACCCCATTGAGCCCCTTGCACCACTCCGGTGCAACAGTCAATGGGGTGAGCCTGCGGAGCTGGCACCTTGAATGCAGCAGCAGCGGCACTTTGGGAACCACTGTTCTAGCAGAACAATATTTTGTAAGAGAATTCTCAAAATTCCTCCAAAACTCAAATGTTACCTACCTCTGAATATCCACCTGAATGAGGTGGAGGAACAGCGTTTTTGTCAAGAATGGGCTTTAACAAATCAATACTAACATACAGTTATATTGCTGTTAGTTGTATTTTAAAATTAGTGTTAATCATACAATAAAGTAGTTTCCAGATAACGAAAAAACATTTTTGTTTTACAGTTGTTATGTGAGAGAAAAACCTAGTCCTATATTATAAACCCACAGTTTTTAGTGAGCTTTTTCAGTTATCATTGTTTATCATACTTAAAAACATTTAATTAGGGAAAAAAATGAAACAGTCAATGACTTTCTGAGAAATTTCTTGATGCTACCTCATTAATTTTTGATGACTCTATAAACACATTGAGAAAAGAAAATGAACTTAAGGCTGAAGTCAGAAGTTTCATAAAACAGAGTAAAAAGACAATCAGAAAAGACAATCACTTAAAGTGGCCATCCATAAAATAATCATATCAAGTCATAGCTATGTAGACTATATTAGATCTCCTTGTATATCAGTTTATAAATGTGTTATGAACAGATATTGAAGGGGAGCAGTTAATGTATTCTTATCAACAGTATAAAATATTTTCGGCTTACTATACTTCTCTTAGGGTTTAGAGTTATATAATTCTACATAGTTATATTGCATGATATATAGATTTAGTTACAGATTTAATAAGAAAACAGTGAGAACCTACTCCAGCAACATCATACAAGAAATATGAAACTAAAAATTTTGCTTTATTCTTGCATAATAAACATTATATTTAACAAACAGGAAAGTCCAAAAACAAACAACTTGAGCATCAGCTTCTGTGTTGACTTCTAATAACATTCACACATGTGTAAACAATGTCTTCAAATTACAAAACTTCCCAAAAAACTTTAACTCAGATTGCTTAATATTTCTTTCCCAAAATTCAGTAGAAAGCTATGTGATTTCTGAAATATCCTCAATATTTACATAATTTATACAGGTAGTCCTCTACTTATAACAGTTTGTTTAGTGACCATTCAAAGTTACAATGGCACTGAAAAAAATGATTTATGACTATTTTTCACACTTACAATCATTGCAGCATCCCCATGGTTATTTGATTTGCATTCAGATGCTTGACAATTGATTCATATTTATGACCGATGCCATGTCCTGGGGTCATGTGATCATCTTTTGTGACTTTCTGACAAGCAAAGTCAATGGGGAAGCCAATTTCACTTAACAACCATGTTACTAATTTAACAACTGCAGTTATTCACTTAGCAAATGTAGCAAGAAAAGTCATAAAATGGGGCAAAACTCACAACAATTTTTTCACTTAGCAACATAAATTCTGGATTCAATTGTGATCGTAAGTTGAGGACCACCTGTTGTAACATGAGGTATTCTGTTTTACTTCCTGGATGCATATGCTAAATTTGTTATTTATCAATTTTGGTTCTGAGATTGATCATATACTCCAGATGGACATCCTGATGAGTCCTCACCCATTAGTGATGTGAAAGGGTGTCTGGAAGTTTGTTTTGGAATCTATGAGCTGTAAAAATAAAAAAAAATGTGCCCACTTGATTTTGCCAAGGGCTAAAAGAATGAGCATTTTGCAGAATTTGTCTTGAAAATATACAAATGAGAAAAAGAACCTTCAATAATATCAAAGGAGAAGAATGTTAAAAGCATGAACAACTATTTCTGATGCTGAGGAAACTCTCAAGCAGAAATGGCTTTCAAGATTTTTCTAATAGACAAAAAATGTTGATATGGATCATCTAATAATTATCATCTAATTATCAATAACAGTACAGAATTTAATGGGGTGCGAACAGTTGGCAAATAAGAATCTCAATTACCAGCAAATAGTAAAAGTAAATCAAGTGACAATATGCTAAGGAATCAGCATTACTAAAGAGAAGAGGACTGATAACAGTCTAATCCTGTGATGGCGAACCTATGGCATGCATGCCAGAAGTGGCATTCAGAGCCATATCCGCCGGCATGCGAGCCATCGCCCCAGAGCAGGTTCACTGCGCAGGCACACGCCACCCACCCACTGATCATCGGGTAGCTGCCGTGCATGTGCTGGGGATGAGGCGCACGCAGGAGCCATGCATGCATGCGTAGAAATGCAAGGTGCATGTAGGGGGGCTGCACATGCATGTGCAGACATGCGGGCACATGTGGGGGATCACATGCGCATGTGTAGAGACATGCAGCTCGCATGTGGGGGGTCGTGCTTGCATGCACAGGGGGCATGGTGGGCCCCACGTGCATTGCCTTAAGGGTGCTGGCACGCAAGGAGAGAAAGGTTAGCCATCACTGGTCTAATCTGATATAAATCATTATATGAAACACAATATTTATCCTTCGGATAAACTAGAGTTACTAATTATTCTTTAATTTCTCTGTGTGAAGCAAGAATCCCCAACCTCTGGGCCGTGGCCCACTAGTGGGCTGTGAGATGTTTGGGCTGCAGAAATGGTGGGCACACGTGCATGCACACACATTCCCATTTGCACAAGCAGTGGTGTGCATGTGCACATGTGCTCCATTGTATGAGCGGCAGGTGCCTGTGTTCACAGCTCGCGCAAATGAAACTGCATGTGCACTTGCCGGCCACTTGCGTGGAACCATCCCCTCCCCCTGCCAATCCATAAAGCCAGAAATGTTGGGGAACTGTGATCTAAAGACCACTAAATAGAAAGCAGGCCAACTTGTTCTACTATACTTGTCAGATTGGCATCATGTCTTGTACTGTACATGCATGCAATGCTGAAGCCATAAGGATATGAATAACCAAGAACTAGTGTAAAATTATCAAAAATACCTACCATTTTGGACATTATGTCATCCTTACATACTCTGTCACATACCAATGACTTACAAGAAATATTCATAAGTATACTTCTCACAGAACATCCATAATAATCAGTCATTTTTTTAGAATCTCAGAAAATGAGTATCTTACACCCTCCAAATGGTTTCAAGAGATGAATCAGTCTCACCTTTCACAGAGACACATGATAACACTTCCACTTGGCATTTACCATGCTTTCTAACTTTCAGCTTAAAACCAAGTACAGTTTCTTCTACATAGCATCCCGATTAAACAAATTAACTATGGCACTGACTACAAATGTACACACTAGAGTGCTGGAAATGAACAGATACAATGGCCAAGTCTGTATTTAGTTTTAATTAAATTCCATTCTGTAGCTCAATTAATCCACATCTCCAAATGTCAGCAGGACTTAAGCAAATGGAATGACATCTGCTGCACTGTATATTGACTATAAAACCTTTACTACATGCTACAGCTCTGGAAGTATACCAGGAAAATGAAATATTTTCACTAACATATAGATATGTAATATGAAAACTCAAAGGAATTTTAACATAACAACAAAGGACTTTTTAAAAAGTAAGAATTTCTTCTATTATTAATATACCTATAACAAGGCAACATAAAAAGAATAATTCAGAACTAGATAAAAATAAGTATTAAAATTATTAATTATTCATGTTCAGCTTCTGCAACATGACATTGTTACTGTCAAACATCATGCCATTCTTTGGAAATATCTCAGAGTAAAAAGAAACTCTCTTACTGGTGGTGATATAATAAACTTAAAACGTTTCTAATAAATAACTTTTTAAATAAACATAAAGGTAACGTTTTATAATTTTTAAATTCAAATTAGTGTCTTCTCAATGCAAAAGTCATACCTGGGAATTATATAGGTGTTACGCTGATATACATAAATGATTGTAAATCATATTTATAGCATCAGTTGTCAAATTTCAAATTAATAGCTTTTTTTCATTGAGGCTCTTGAGTTGATACAGATTTGAAGAATATGTAATAATCTACAAAAACAATATGGTAATTCTAAACAGCTTTTCTCAACATATTCTATAGACCTATAGTCTTCAACTTTTAAAGTTATATAGCAGTGTTCTCTAGTAGGGTGTAGGCTCAGCAAATCTGAAAGAAAGGAAGTTTGTTCCGGCATCAGCTGGCATCTATATGGAAAAAATGCCATATATAAAATGTACCACATATTAAAAAATACCATACATAATCCTATATTGTTTAGGATTATATATAGGTACAATTCGTTTCATTATTTAGTAAGTCTGTGAACTGGTTTTTGTAATGGCTTTACAAAATTTACTGAGAATACTTACACTTCTTATTCTAACAGCTTCAGCTACATTCTAAGCACCGAGTCAGAATGACAAGCATAGTCAGATTTGCTGACTGAGGTTTCATCCTGTTCATATTTGACATTGGGATATGAAAGAAAATGAACTAAGCCATTTTTTAAAAAAAATTATCATAATGTTTCTAGTATAAGGAAACTTGCCTATTAGAAAAATGTTTCAGTAGTAGAATGCAGAAGGGAAAGGGGAAAAAGGATTGGGTTCTTGTTATCCATGCATCCTGTTTCATTCCTCAGATTTATTTTTAGTGCTTGAGACAAACACATAAACTACAAATGTGACTCTGCCTATCTTACTTGGCTTGACTCTCAAATCACACCTAACCTGAAAGTTCATACAGAATAGGACTTACAATATTGCAATACTACCGAAGTTGGTTGATCACATGGAGTGCATCTTTACTATTGTTCTCTTTCCTGGCTACATATACTTCAGTAAACACTATGAACATTGCTTTGAGCTCTTGGAAGAAAGGTCAAATATAGATCTAATAAACAAATAAATAAATGTGGTAACGTAAATTGCAAGATCAGCAAAATTATTAAGCTACAATATTATCTTTGCCACTACTTTACCTCACATGCAGTCAAGTAGATTTTAGAACTATATGGAGCAAATTGAAGACATAAGGCTTCACTTGTGACTTGATCATAATCACATACAATATTTCCCAGGGTACTTTCTCAATCTGGTTCACAATTTTTAAGAATGAATAGTATTTTCTTTACACTAAGTATTCCACCTGTCCTGCATTCCACTTCTGCTGAATTTCAGGATAATTATCAATTTTTTTGGGAATGACACTGTATAAAAGCCTTTCCCTAGAGTAAGTTTCAAGGCATTTTAATTGCAATAATTTTAAAACAAAACAAAGACAGCACAATAGTGATGACCTATTGCCTGGAAAGATTCAACAGTAAATCATAAAAAGATCTCTTTGAAAATACAGGAATTATTGGAAATCAGCCTTGATTTGTCAACAGCAAATCTTGCCAGACTAACTTTAACTCATTTTTGGATATTGTAATTTTCTTCATTGGGATAATGCTATCAACATGAAGGGCCTTGGTGGTGCAGGCTGTTAAATGCCTAGCACTTAAGTTCCAGCTGCCTGCAATTAGTGTAGGCTCGAATCCCACCAGGCTCAAGGTTGACTCAGCCTTCCATCCTCTCGGGGTAGGTAAATTGAGGACCCAAGATTGTTGGAGGCAATAAGCTGACTTTGTAAAAATGCCGCTTAGTAATAAGCAGGCATATACAATGAAATGAAGGCTATTGCTGAGCGCATTGGGTTGTATCCCAAAAAGAGTCTTGGAGAAGCGGCATATAAATGTAATTAAAAAAAAAAACATAGCAAACCCTGACTTCAGCAACATATTTGAAATTGTGGATTAGCAAGCTATTTAAATGTGAGCCGAAAGATATAACATTTTAGTAGATACCCTGGTAGCTTCAAAATGATATTCAAAGAGTACTCATAAGTAGTTCGTCGTCAAGTTGGGGAAGTATCAAACGGGATACTTCATGTAATAATCCAGAGCTTCCTATTTTTCAGAATTATTAATTTGGATGATAAGGTGGGGAAAAGACTTACCACATTTTCAAGTAACACTAAACCAAGCTGAATAGCTAACAAACTAGAAGACAGAAATAAAATTCAAATGACTTTCATGGGTTGGAAAAATGAGTAGAAGAAATAGAACAGAATTTCACAGAAACACATAGAATTATGCAGTTGGAAAGAAAAAGCAAATGCACAACAATAAGATGGAGAATTCTTATCTTGGTAATTGAACCTTGGAATAATAATTAACTACAAACTGAATATGTGTCAGCAGTGTGATGTAGCTGCAAAAAACAAATGTGATTTTAAATTGCATAATAGAAGTGTCCTATTGAAATCATAGAAGCAATAGTTCCATTTTATTTTGCTGTAGTCAGACTTCACTTGAGGTATTGTGTCCAGTTCTGGCCACCACACTTAAAAAAAAAATCAGAGAAATTGGAATAGATGGAATAGCTGGGAATTAGAAGCAGTTTGGTGTAGTGGTTAAGGTGCTGGTCTGTCCTCCCTTAGACATGAAAACCAGCTAAATGGGCCAGTCACTTTCTGTCAGCCAAACCCACCTTACAGAGTTTTTCTTGTGGTGAAAATAGGAGGTGGGAGTGTTAAGTATGTATGCTGCCTTGAGTTCACAAAAACAATAATGGCAGGATAAATCAAATAAATAAAAATGGATCAGGCAACTACCTTTTTAAGTATTCTGAATCTTATGAAGAAAAATTCTATACATTAGTCTTAAGAAAAGATAATTGAGTAAGAATATCTTCAACCAGTGAAAGAATATTATATAAAAGAAAGTCAAGCCCTGTTCTTTTTCATTTCAGAATGAAATTATCAAATCATTGATTTAAGTTACATGAACTAGATTGCAAATGAATGTTGCAAAAAGTATCCTAACAGAAAGAGTAAATCTATAGTGGAATCAATTCCCAGGTAGGTGGTAGACTTCTTTTCATTGGATATGCTCCAGTGGAAACTAGATAGCCATTTGGGATGCTTTAATTTGGATTTTAGCACTAACTAGGAGGCTTGTTAAATGATTCCTTCCAACTTTATGATATTTCTTAGTTTACAAAAGGTAAGTACTAGATTATACAAAACATTTTCTACCCAATAGAAATAATCTGTAATACGATGGGACTTCCGGTGACGCCTCGGTATGGCGAGGTAGGGAGAAATACTAGCACTTCTCCCACCTCGGGTTTTCCGTCCAGGAACGGCCGTTCGTGGCAGGGTGAGTTCACATTTTGAACACCCTAACGAGGAGTAAAACTTGGAACCTGTTTGGGAAGTGCGATCTCAAAGGTAAAGAAGAGTTCAGAAGTTCGAATGGAAGAAGCCAGACCGGAGGAGTACTGGTGAGGACTGCAAAGGGTGATGAGAACAAGATTGCAAAAAGGATTGGGGCGAGAGTGAAAAGAGTGGCACCAGATTTATCGGAAACAAAGAAGGAAAGAGGGAATAGAAGAGAAAGTCCTGGTGGAAAAGAGAAAGTACTTTGTGAGGTGTTTATCACTGGAAAGAGAGTGAGGTTGGAAGGAGAATTGAGCGAAAGTGGCAATAGAGAGTTCATGAGGCACCAGTCGGAGAAAAGACCTAGCCAGAAGAACGATTTAACAGAATAGAGGAGAACAGCGGAGGGAAAGGAAAGAAAATTTGAAGCAAAACGGGAGGACCTGCAGAACCCAGCGGCAAGAACGGACGAGGGGAAGGACGGTTGACAGTGCAAATTGACAAGCGGACAAACGCATTGAACAGCTTCAGAAAAGGGAAGTTATAAAAACTTAACCAACTTAACCAACTTAATTAATATTTGGAGAACATTGTTGCCCACTGAAGGAAAGGAGGAAAAATACTTGGGGAAAGAAAGATAGAAAGGGAAGGAAGAAATGTGAGAAGAGAATAAAGAAGAGTGCTGCCATCATGACAGTGCAAATTGGCTGTTTTTGACAGCATAATAACTTAGATATTGAGAACGGTGGTACTGAACAACAGAAGTGGACCCTGATATCGTCTTATATGTATATTATTCAATTGTATTTTACACCATTTAAATCGGAGAAGGCTAATTTAAGTAACCAAGTAAACAGAAACTAATAGAGATTTAATAGAGATAGATATATATATAACAGAAAGATAGTAGAACTGTTGTACTTTTATAGACGTTAGGATTTGAAATACTGCAATTAATTGAATTATTTAATAGATAGGATAAGATTTAAGATTTAAGATTTAACATTTAATACTTAAGATATTTAACACTCAACATTTAAGATATGTAACCTATTTAAGACTCTAGTATATTTAAGATAATACTGAGTTGAAATAGATAAAAGCAGATCATTGGATGATATATAAGTTGCTGATTTATAGTAAGTAACTAATTAACTCATACTGTCTATTAAGATTTGATTGAAATATTTTATATAAAGCCCAGAATGCCACATCACAGCCTTCCACCCAGGATACTACATCACAGAACCTTGAACACAACACAAAACATCAGGAGGTTGCAGCACAGACAACGACCCAGGATAGAGCAGTAACTAAGCACCTGGTAACATTACATCACAACAATAGAACTCAGAAGGTCATCACAGCCCATTACCCAGGTTTATAACACAAAAGGCTGAGAGACACAGCAGCCAGCACTCTCAGCACATGGTCTCAGAGTAATCAATCATGCATACATCAACTCTCACAAAACCAATCAAGAAGTACAACACAGCCAACTCTAGAGTTTAAAAAGGGAAAAGCCACATCATTTCTTCTACCGAGCTGAAGCAAGACACCTGAAAGACGGATGAGATTGGTCAAACGCTGCTAAGGTATTCTCAACCTTACACGGACAAGACCGATACTATATATACATATACTCTTTCACTTTATTTAACCTCTTTCTTCTTGGGGAAACTTATAATTCACCTGTAACGTATACTCTGTCTTTTATATATATTTTTAGAGTAATAACGAACTGCAAGTAAGGAATGTAATGAGATTGTAACCATTGTCCCCCTCCCTAACATTAATAAGAAAGGTACTAGGCCCTAACCACAATATAAGATAAAATAAGAAAATAGATATTCCTTTTCCCTGGTAAGAGGTAATTGAGTGGAATTGCTGAAAAGGAGGGGTCTTCGGTAAATGATAGTTAGAAATGTGACGTGGGGAAATATAAACAAAATTCTCAAAGAACAACAAAAGATTATAAAGGAAATGACATCCACAACGACCACTATTACTAAAACAGGGAAAAAGGGAGCGATAACTGTAACTCCATCCACCTACGACTCCTCCCAAAGAACGACAGAAGGGATGTTAGGCCCGAGAAATCTAACACAAGCGACCTCCCAAACACTACAGAATACACTTCAGACAATTCAAAATATGATGCTGTCAATGCAGGAAACAATGATGAATAATCATGCAGAAAGTAAGAGAGAAAGAGAATTGGTGAGATCAGAACTAAAAAGCGAACTGGGAGAGATGAAAAATGAAATTAAAAGCTTAGAGGGGAAAATAGGACAATTACAGGAAATGACAAGGATAAATGAAGAAAAAATTGTAACAATCACCAAACAAACAGACCAAACAGGGAAAAAAGTAGAGGTCATCGAGCAAAAAATAAAAGATCAACACAAGGAAACAAATGAGACCCTGAACTATTTAGAAATGGACAGAGCTTCTTATTATTTAAGGTTTCAAAATATACATGAGGAAAGGGGGGGAAACCTGACTCTAATAATGGCGGAAATATTAGCAACTCTATTGCGAAAGGAGAGAGACCAGATGATACAAGAAATAGATGAGACATACAGACTGTTCACAAGCTATGCAAGAAGGTATGGACTCCCACGGGAGGTCCATGTCAGATTCGCGAGGAAAAGAGTTAGGGAAATAATCTATAGACTGACGAGGGAGGAAACCATAAATTATAATGGTAGACAAATTATAGTACTAAAGCAAATACCAAGGAGGGTGAGGGGACAAAGAAAAGAATACAGATTCCTCACGAACCACCTCAATAGAAAAAACATATTGTTTAGATGGAATGATCCTGAAGGGGTCCTGGTTACATGGGAAGGCAAAAGAACAAAGATTGACAATCTATCCAAGGCCCAGAGATTTTTCGAACAGATAGGAGGATCAGAGGAGGAATTAAGCAGTAGGGGAGATTCACAAAATACGAGCCGTGAGGACCTACAAGCTAGTATCAGAGAAGAGAGAAAGGGGAAGGAGGGGACAGGGAAACAACGGCTGGGGAAGAAAGAAAGAGGGAAGAGATAGGGGTGAAAACCAGGAGCCAAACAACAGGTAAAACGTAATAAAATCTAGAAAGGAAAAGACCAAATGGGAAGGGGAATAAAATTAATATCGATAAATATTAATGGGTTAAATAGCCAAGTAAAAGGAAAAATATTTGCTAGATTGGAAAGACAAAAATGGGATATAGTATGCCTTCAAGAGGTCCATATAAAGAACAGGATAAAAGATATTTAGAGAATAGGAAATTGGGAAAAGCATTCATGGCCTTAACAGGGGAAAATGGTACTATATGTAAAGAGGATATCACAGCAAAATTGATATACAATGATATAGCCGGAAGAATGTTAATGGTGGAAGTGGAAATACACAATAAGAAGACCTTATTAGTAGGAATTTATGCACCAAACAAAAACCAAAAAGAATTTTATAAAAACTTATATGAAAAGCTGATAGTGGTAACTCAAGGGTTTGTCTAATGGGGGACTATAATGCAATAACTGACAATAAGCAAGATTATAAATGTGGACATAATCAGTACCAAAAACGAAATATCTTGCCAAAAATATTTTTTGAAATGTCAGAGGAGCTAGGATTGGAAGACGTATGGAGGAAAAGAAACCCAGGAATCACACAGTATACTTTCCACTCCAGCCCACATAAATCATGGTCCAGGATAGATATGATATGGATAAATAGTGAACTAAATAAGGAAATCCAGGACACAAAAATTTTAACAAATATATGGGCTGACCACAACCCAATGTCACTCATTTGGAAAGAAGGGGGAAGGAAAGGACAAAGATGGTCGTTGAAGACACCTGTTTTAAAGGAAGAAAAATATTTGCAAAAAGTAAGGGAGGAATTAATAAATTTTATAACTTCAATAAAAAGAAGACACATCATTACAGAATTTATGGGATACGATTAAAGCCTATATTAGGGGAATATCAATTGCATACACAGTAAACAGAAACAAGGAAAGATGGAAAAACAGGATGAATTAATAAAAGAAATTGGAAAATTAGAGAATAAACAAAAGAGAAACCCAGATAATGAGCAAATTAGAGATGAGTTAACACAAATAAAACATGAACTTAACACACTTGAACAAGAGGAATTGCTTAGAAAGTTACAATACACAAAACAAAACTATTTTGAATATGCAAACAAACCGAAGGTGGTTAGCATATAAACTGAGAAAAGAGGAGCAAAAAAAACGATACAATATCTAGAAAACAAAATGGGGAACTTGAAGCTGATTCGGAAAAAAAGAAAGAAATTACAAGAGATTACTTTGAGGATTTATACAAACAAGAAAAAGTAGAACTAACCAAAATAGAACAATACCTAAAAGAAGGAAACATTCAGGAATTAGCTGAGGATGAAAGAGAGATATTGAATAAGGAAATAACGATAGGCGAATTAAGAGAGGCGATTCAGAAACAAAAAAATAATAAAACACCAGGTCCAGATGGATACCCAAGTGAATTTTATAAAAAGATAGGAGATATACTAAATAATACTCTTTTAGAAGTTTGTAATGAGGTATTATTAAAAGCAAAAATAACCAACTCATGGAGGGAGGCATATATAACACTTATACCGAAAGAAGAGACAAACACCAATCAAATTAAAAACTACAGACCAATATCACTTCTAAATACAGATTATAAAACATTTATGACAATTATGGCACAAAGATTAAAAGGAATTATTAGTGAGAAAATTAATACAGATCAAAATGGATTCTTACCGAAAAGGCAGATTAGGCATAATATAAGAACGATAATAAACATATTGGAATACTATGAAAACCACCGGAAATCAAATGGCATTGATTTTCTTAGACGACAGAAAGCGTTTGATAATCTGAATTGGGATTTTATGAAATCGCAAATTAACAAAATGAACTTTGGACATAATTTCGAAAGAATGATTAATGCAATATATGATAGCCAAAAGGCAAATATATTGATAAACGGGGAAACCACTAAAACGTTTAAAATAGAGAAAGGGGTTAGACAAGGTTGCCCTTTGTCACCATTGTTGTTCATCACAATATTAGAAACGCTCTTAGTTAGAATTAGGGGAAATGGGAATATAAAAGGAACGAAAATTAAGAACCAAGAGTACAAGGTACAAGCATTCGCAGATGATATGGTATTTATGATAGAAGAACCATTAGAGACGGGTCCTATACTATTGCAAGAGATAAATAAATTTGGGGAATTAGCAGGATTAAAAGTAAACAAGGGGAAAACTAAATTGTCAGTCAAAAATATAACAAATTCTAAGCAAAAAAAATTGAAAGAGATAATGGGATTACAAATAGTAAATAAAATAAAATATTTAGGAATCTGGATAAGGGCAAAAACAATAATGCTATGGGAAGATAATTATATTACAATTTTAAAGCAAATTAAAAAGGACTTGGAAATCTGGAATAAAATGCAAATATCCTTCTTAGAAAGAATCGCGACAATTAAGATGAATATACTACCCAAAGTTTTGTACTTATTTCAGACGATTCCAATACTAACAAATAGAAAGTTTTTTATGGATTTGGATAGGATGACGATGAAATTTATTTGGATGGGAAAAAAGGCAAGAATAAAGAAAAAATATCTACAAGATGATAAAAGTAGAGGTGGATTCTGACTCCCGGATTGGGAAATTTATTATAAAGCTGCGATCTTGGTATGGATAAGGGAATGGGTGAAATTAGAAAATAAAAGAATATTGACACTAGAGGGGCATGACTTACAAACGGGATGGCACTCACTCTTGTGGAATCCGACTGATAAAAAACCAAAACACATAATACGTAAGTCATTGATCAAAAACTGGGTAGAAATAAGGAAGAAAAACTATACAAAAATACCGAGATGGCTCTCAACAATGGAGGCAACCTTTCACCCCAACACATTGGATTTAAATAAAAAACTTAAATATTATCAGATATTGGATACAGAGGGAAAACTAAAAACAAAACAGGATCTGGAAACACAAGGAATAGTGATAGACAACTGGGTTTATTTACAAATTAAAACGAGGTACAATAAAGATATAAAGGAATACGGAATAGAGATAAAGAATACAAATTTGGATAAATTACTTCTGGGACCGGAAGAAAAATTAATATCTAAATTATATAACTTACTATTAGAACAAGAAAGAATAGGACAACTAGTAAAAGGATCAATGTTAGCTTGGGGAAAAATATAGGATATAATCTGGACTTGAACGACTGGGAGGATACATGGGAGAAAAATTTGACATACACAAAGTCGGTGGCATATAAAGAAAACCAGTACAAAATGATGTATAGGTGGCATTTGGCCCCTGCTAGATTAGCAAAAATATTCCCACAGGCAAATCCAAATTGTTGGAAGTGCCAAAATAAAATTGGCACTTACTATCATATGTGGTGGACATGCCCAAAAATAAGAAAATACTGGATGGAAATTAAAAATTGGATTGAGGATGTGATGAAATGTGAACTGGAGTGGAAACCAGAACTGTTTCTACTAGGAATGACAAAAAGAAATTTTCCCCCAGAGGACAAATACCTAATAACACATCTACTAACAGCGGCTCGAATTTCCTTAACTCAGAAATGGAAGGAACCTATAACTCCATCCATACAAGTGGTAATAAAGAAAACATATGAATGCGTAGAATTGGAGAGATTAACACTTAAATTAAATGAAAAAGAGGACTCGGATTACTATAAGGCATGGGATGTATGGTATAATTGGGTAGAACGCAAGAATGGAGGAAAAGGGAACATTGGGAAATAAGGCACTATAGTAAATAGAAGAAATTCATAGATAACAGGAGATGTTATGCAACAATTTAGAAAAAGACATAGGAAATACTCTAAAATAACCCAAACCAAGCAAGTTGAAAATGAAAATAGTTATGGTTATGTATAAATGTAACTTTATATGAAAAAAATGCATATTCGATCTGCAACCAAAAAACTAGCGGGGAAAACGAATCACGCACTGTTATGTATTTATGTTATTTGTGACTGTAAGTCTGTGTGTCTTGTTTTTTAACAATTGTAAACAAACTTTTTTAAAATTAAAAAAAAAGAAGAAATAATCTGTAATACAATCAGTACTCTTTGTTGATTAAAAAGATTATCTCAAAATAAGTTGAGGGCCAATATGTAAAAATGGTTGAAGTAGCTGTTTGTTTGTATATGATATCCAACTAGTTTTATGCTGACCAACTTTTGTATGCATACTAAGTTGGACTATATTGAAAAATAACCTATTTTCAGCTCTCTCTCTCTCTCTCTCTTTCTGTCCGTGTGCACGTGTGTGCATGTCTATGACTCTGTGTATCTGCATGTGCTTGAAATAAATATGAGTAATTTTTCAAGCTGCTCCAATCCCAGAGAATACTAAACCTAATATTCTCCATCTGCCTATACTTAATTAATGACAAGAAAGCCATAGAACATTTCCATGTAGTTTCATTTAGCAATACTGACATAAGTTGAAAAGTTACAACCAATTTTATTAAAGAAGGATTAGTAAGATGTCTACGCGTATCTGTAGAGTTCAAAAACTTAAAAGTTTTACTTACATATCACCAAAAATACTTCTTTTCTGTGACACCCTGTGGCATAGAATTTTCATAATTAAAGTCCTGTAGGTACATAGGCATGATATAGCCACGTGAACTTTTGTTTTATCTGCAAGCACTTCTAAAGGCTTCTGAATTTAAGAGGTACCTGCTACAAATCACTCAAATGAGTTTTCTATAAACATTGTGTTCTCTGAATCTAGCACCATAGTTTATTTAATCGCTTTAACTGAAAAAGAAATGCTTGTTTATTAAAGTTTGTTTGAATTCCTTATTTTGTATAGAGAAAACATAATTCTGAATTCACATAACACCTTCATCTTAAAATAAACCAGGGAGAGCAGTTTGCAGCTACTTATGAGGAGAAATCATCAGATGTGTTTTAGATAAATCTAGTTTTATTTTTACTGTATTGTACTATTATGTTAAGAGGTAAGACACATGTCTGAACCATGTAGAATGGTTTAACATAGTTATTTAAAATAGAGAAACTGATGATACAGCAAAGGAAATGCTTAGTAGAGCCTCTGAAAAAACTGTTGGACATAGGAACAGATTACATAAGGAAGCTATTTAAAAATCTCTTATTCTGCTATTAGAAATTGTGAGAGTAATTTTCAGCTCTGTCATTTGTAAGACTTGTGTGGAATCAGATATTCTGAATTCATCCTCTGTGCCTAATTCTAGTTATTTGCTAAAAAAAATATACATTTACAATGATTTGTTGAGCCAAATACAATTGACAGGATATGAAATGGAATTATTGATACCATTGAGACTAGCTTATATATGATTGCTCCAAAATATTTTCAATATAACTAAACAGCAGAATTCTTATATGTAGTATTTTAAATTAAGTTTTGTTTTGGGGAAAATCAATAGTGGTATTGGATGCGTTTAGTAAATATTCATTTTTCATGTTTGTGAAATTCATGTTTCATAAGCCATATTTTCCTGTCTTAGTGTTACTCAACCCACATTATTTTCTATTGTCTAACTTTTCTCTTCTTAATTCCATGGGATTTCCCATCCCATCAAAGAACAACTTAAATTACTTGTCCAATTTCGACTTTGAATCCCAACTGGAAATGGTCACTAAGGTATACCTGAGATGGATTTTAAATATATGACTGTTATTTTTTCTCTTGTTATAAGAAAAGCTACAAAGTGAAATAGTCTAAACTACATGATGCTTTACTCAGAAAAATAAACTAGCATGGAACAATTACATGTTATCACAATTAGATGATGAAAGGGCTGTATCAACAGAGTCTATGAATGTTAGTACTCCCAATGCTTCTATTTTTGATTGCTAAAAATTGTCCCATAATTTCCCCTGCTGTTGCTACCACTGTATAATTTCAGGTAATGAGGTAAGGGGGCACTCTCCATTTTTCTTATGCCAAAATGAAGAAAATGAATTTTAATGCTAAAAGATGAGATTGGTGTTGCAGACAAACTAAATTTGACCAGCTGCTATATAAAACTGGAATCTGGAAAGGAAATCCTGTAATTAACTGAATAGTGAACTAGTCTGTTGCACTTCATCAACACTCTGTGTTATGCAGAAAAAATATGCAAGAATTAAAAAATATTTATAAAATATTTTCTATATTATCTAAAGTAATAAGATCCATTGCTCTTTTCTGCATAGTTATGTGGTATATTTTAAAATACCATATTATGACACAATTCTAGTTTTAAAAAGTAAGTAATACAAGCATAATAGATAAAAGACATACTTGTACATGTCCTAAATTCTGGCAGTTCCTAAATTTTGTTTTTATTTCATGCTAGGCAAAAACATCTAGATTCATATTCATCCCAAAGATTTGAGGTAAACTAAACACATCAGAAACAAAACTGACTCAGATTTATCCCTTTCTTCTTTAATGTCCTCCCAAGTCCTGCTGTGCTGCCTCATTGTGATGGTGGGATCTCCTGGGTGGATGAGTGAACAATCTTGAGAATGTGTGGCAAGAGTATATCTCAGCAGGGTTGCCTAAGGTGTTGTGAGAAAATGAAACTGGGGTTGCTGCTTGCATTTGGGAAAGCAGTTGCAGTTGAACAGATATACTTCCCATTCCCACTTCCCCAAAGACAGCCTCATCTCATCTCATCTCATTCCTTTCTCCAAAGGACAGTAAAAGTTTACAGTCCCAGAAACTTGAGAGGAGAGGGGCTCATTCATTTTTTCCTTCCCCCATTCAGTTTACTTTAAGCATCCATGCCAGCATTCCAAATGCACGTTAATTAAGCCATACCCTGGCATTTTTAGAAACACGTACAAATTCATAGACAGCTTCACCCACCCAAGCCCTTAGACTACAAAAGTGAATGTGTGTAGATGAAAAGGATAAGATAGCAAACAGGTGAGGGAACAGGGAGTTATGTCTGGCAATTTACAACTATTACAGGGAACCAAGAAAGTTATCAATCAACTGCCAGGACCATAAGCTACAATAAGCAGCCCACTGTGGTGTGATTCCTGCCTGGAGATTGGTTTAGAGCTTGGCCTAGAGTTTGATAGCAATCAGAAGAAGAGTAACCATTCTAAGGCAGTACCTAATTCCAACACAACACTTTTGGAGACAGGCACAAGTAGCATGCGAGTTTAAAAATGGTAAGATTCTTGTTGCAGGGTTATAGCCATCAAAGACTTACTTACATGGCTACATGAACTTGAAAATCCTAGGAGGGTTGAGTTAACTCGGGGCATAAGCCAGTTGTTAGGAAGCTGCGGAATTGGACAGCTTGCTGCAGCCAACTTGCCAGGGGGCAACTCGCCATGGCCAATTCACCATGGGACGACTCACTGTGGGACAATTTAACAATTCAATTTAATTATTTAAAATAATTTAAAATATTTAAATTTTTGTCATTTCATTTTGTGCCTCCTTTTGCATCCTTCCTTTAACGATTCCATTCCACCACTTCTCTGATATTAATGTAATTTTTGTCCCACAGCAAGTTCACCACGGCAAGCTGACTGGCAAGTTGGCTGTGGTTAGTTGGCTATGGTGAGTTGGCTGCGGCAAACTGTCATAGACCCAGAAGGTGTGGCTGCAATAAAGCACTGTATACAGCTATCTTCTAAGCTGTGGCATATTCAGCCCTGGATAACAATCCTCACATCCTCACAGATGTGAATGTCATCTCAGCTATTCAATTTTATAATTTTATCATGAAAACCATAGAAATGCATAGAAATTATAAAATCATTGACAAATCATGCTAGATAATGGGCCTTCTGATTGGATGGCACTCAATATGCTACAGAGAGATCATTGAAGTTTTCTGAAGTACAGATGGTCTTTAACATGGCTACATTAAAGTCTTTGGGACAGCTGCAAGTCATACAGGAAAACAAAAACAAAAACTGCAAAGTCAGTATTACAGAAGGAACATAGAAACTAAGAAGCTCAGAACAGGAAAGTTCAACACCGTGAAGAAGAAATGGAACAAGTACAACTGACATAATAGACTTCAATGAAATGATTGAGATTGCAACTTTCAGTCAAAAGATCACAATGTTTATTACTCAGTGTCATGCCCCTAGTGGAGACTAACTCCGAGGAAGAGGAGGAACAGCCAACAGGGAGTGGGAGTGTGGCTCCAGAGGTGGTGGAGGAGGCTGGGGAAGGGCAGAGGCTGGCTGAGCAATCAGAGGAGGATCCAGGCCCATCTCCTATCCATCCCAGGGCACGCAGGGTGGAGGGGATCAGGGAAAAGCGTGGTCTACTCAGGAGGAGAGGGCCATGATCCTCCTCAGGGCTTACAGCTGGGAGCTATGTATATAAGCTTGTAACTGCGTAGTCAGAATTGCTGGAGTCAAAGTTAGTGTTTCCTTTGAAGGAGGTTTATATTTGTTGGCGTTTTTTTCCAGGGACTTTCCCCGGTTATCTGCTTGGAACGTATGATTACTTATCTTGGTTTGCTTCGGAACTCTCGCCAAGACAGTTTGTTCTTGTTTTCTTTTGCCTCATTATTTACTTTTGGGACTTTAAACTGTGACTAATAAAACAGTTAAGTTGAAGGCATTGCCGGACTTTAATCCATGTTTTGGGTTTTGGGTTATTTTGACAGACTATGGGTCATCACACCCAGGACATGAAAACAAAGAAGAAATGGCATTGTATTTATAGTTAGGAAGGATATAGCAAGATCAATACTCGATCACAATACAATTAATAATGAAAGACTTTGTGGACAACCCTTTAAAATGATAACCATTCAAATTTATGCTGCAATCACTGATGCAGAAGAAGAGGTTAAGCAGAAGTTGGTCTATGAAGAAGCAAGGCAGGAAGAGCATTGACACTTTTCAATTTTGATATTGGAGAAGATTCCTGAGAATATTGTGGACAGCCAAGAAAACAAAATATAGATCATTGAAAAAAGTTAACACAGAGTTCTCACTCGAAGCACAAATGGCTAGGTTCATGTTATTCTACTTCAGATACATTACGTGAAGGCCTAGCTTTCTGCAAAGGGCTCTAATTCTAGGAAAGGTGGAAGGAAAGAAAAGAGAAAGACAGCAGTAAGGTGAATGGAATGGTAATGAATGTATCGGAAGACCTGAAAGGCCAACTTAAGGACATTGTCAGCAAGAAAATTTATGTAATAACTAAGAATTGACAATGATTTTATGGCACTTAATCAAATCAAATTTTATTAACTATATTAATTTTGTTGCATATTTTACTTACTAAATGTGCAAAAAAATTAATATAAGCCAAAATGGAAGAAGCTGTTAAATATACATTATATTTTATTTAATTTGGTTACCCTCACCCCAATTATTTGAAAAATTATTCTTTCTTTGAATAAACTTTACATGTAGGCAAGGTAAGATCTTGGAAGGGGAAATAGTTTGGGGCAATAGTTAGATTTCCCAGTTTAATCATTTGATCAAAAAGGAATTATTTGTAACTAAATGCATACTAGCCAGAGCCATCCACATTACTTGCAATATTTCCATGCCATAGTTTTTTATAATGCTATTATAATAACTCCATTTTAAATTCAACCTGGTTCACAGTATATGCTGAATTTGCATTTTCCAATCTTACAGCACATTGAGCTGATGTTTCCTTTGAGTTTCCATACAGATTTTTTCCCTGTGCATTGATACTAAATTCAGATGTCACTCAGGACACAAATATATATTCAATTATTTTACAAAGTTTAAAAAAGACGTATGCAGGCGGTTCTTTAAGGATCTTTGAAAGATGTCCAGCTGCATTACTCTGCTGAATGGCATAATAAACCGAATAAGAATCCATCTACAACCCTATTTGATGAAGCAACTAACAGGCTTTAATGGGCCAATTTTCATTTAGTGTTATCTAATTAAAATCTTCACATCCTGATGCTTTTTTAATTAACCTATACATATAATAACTTGCTCTGAAACTATATACTGTATTTTTCGCACTATAATACACACTTCTCCCCCAAAAAGTGGGTGGAAATGTCTGTGCATCTTATAGATTGAACATTGCTGAAGCCCTGCCTATCCACCAGCCCCAGCCTTTGGCCATTTTTGGCCTCCACATGCCCCATTTTCAGCTTCTGCATGCCCCATTTTTGGCCTCCACACATCCCATTTTCAGCCCATTCCAGGTGGTGGGGATTGCTGGCGCCTCCACCTATCACCACCAATCACCACTGCTGCTGTTACTGAATGGCAGTGGTGGCAATGAACAGCAACGGCAATTCACAGCAGCAGCGATCGGTGGCAATCCCTGCCACCTGGAACGGGCCAAAAACAGGACACGTGGAGGCCAAAAATGGGGTACGCGGAGGCTGAAATCAGGATGTGCAGAAGCCAAAAATGGGGCACATGGAGGCATCGATAGGTGGCGGTGGCAATAGGTGGTGGTGATCCCTGCAGCCTCGAACAGCTGATCGGTGCTATTCCGGGAAGCCGATCCAACCACCAATCAGCTGCATGCTAAATCAGGTTGTGCTGAAGCTGACCAGGCTGTTTGCTGTTTGCTGCAAGGAGGAAAATTACTGGGAGGCAGAAGCAGTAATTTTTTTTCTTGTTTTTCTCCCCAAAAGCTAGGTGTGTCTTATGGTCTGTAGCGTCTTATAGTGCAAAAATACTAAAATAATATTCCAGGATTTTCAATCTTTAAGTACAATACAGAAATAAAAGCCAAGAAGGGCCTTGGTGGTGCAGGCTGTTAATAGTCTAGCACTTAGTTCCAGCTGCCTGTAATTATTGCAGGCTCGAATCCCACCAGGCTCAAGGTTGACTCAGCCTTCCATCCTCTCGGGGTAGGTAAACTGAGGACCCAAGATTGTTGGGGGCAATAAGCTGACTTTGTAAAAGTGCCGCTTAGTAATAAGCAGGCATATACAATAGAATGAAGGCTATTGCTGAGCACATTGGGTTGTATCCCAAAAATTGTAAGCCGCCCTGAGTCTCCAGAGAAGGGCGGGATATAAATATTATTATTAATAATAATAATAATAATAATAATAATAATAATAATAACCATCATCATCATCATATCTGAGCAAAAGAACAGAAGACAGGATTTTATAAAAACTAAAATGCATCCTTTAGAGAAAGAAACTGATTATCAGCTCAGAAAGGACTTGACTACACCTGATTTATTCCTACTCAGAAAAACTAGAGGCCTTAGTGAAAACAAATAACAAATACTTGTACCTTAGTTTCTTATGATAATTTGAATGAAATGAGGGAATAAACCCTGCCAAATTTCATAAAAATTTATATAGAGTTTAAATTACATACATTTATAAATTATGCTGTGAAAATGCTTATAACAGTTCAATTTTTCATATTTCAAGATACTGCATACGGGAAATTCATTATGAAGTGATAAGATGAAATTTCATACACATTTGAGCAGGGACCTTTAAATGACTTTTTTTTTACCATAGCAATACTCATTAAGTGTACTTCCACATTATTCCTAGTAATGTTTTGCTAGCACAATTAGGTTGAAGTGCCCCTCAGGTATCTGTCTAATGTCAGTCTTACTACACTAACAGAAAAAGATATACGTTCCCATTAATAAACAAGCTATGATCCCAATGCCTGTCAAGACCATTACCTGCTCTCTGCATAGGTGATGGACCCAGCAAACAGCCTTGATTTTGCTAGAGATAATAAAACAGGCTAGGAGATTATAAGAATACAAATTACATTTTTTTCTATCATTTTATCACTTCCACACACACACCCCATTCCCCCTCTACAAGGATTCCTGGCAATCTACAACACAAATGAGGGAGGCCTCACTGCAAAAATCAAACACAAATGAGAATCCATTGTTAAGCCATACCATATAATATTTTGGAGCTTAAAAATACCTGCTGTGACTCATTTGCAAATAACTTTATGGATAAAATTCCTCTTCCAAGTGCTGAGTAGAATGCCACAATTGATGCAAGTACAGTTGAGGGTCCAAGTTTCCATATTACTTGTGTTTAGATTTTGAAGCCCAAATTGTGGACCTCAGATGTTTAAAGTTAAGTTTCTGATCTTATGTATCCTTGATTCCTGCCTTTATTGCTAATCTGATCTAACCTAAGGAAAGAAACATACATATTCTGCAGCAGTTGCTCCTCAATAAACACACACTTGACCTTAACCAATGAATTAATATACCATTTTAGATAATTGTTCAGAGTAGAACAACTATAGATGCTATTGTAAAAAAAATAATTTCCAATCTGGGTTTAGGACTGCATAAGGGATTGATGAAGTATTTGTTACTGTTTTCTCAATATAACCTCATTGTCCATGCTTTCTCAATAGTTTTTTAGAATTATTCTTCTAGACCACGGGATGGATGTTAACTGCTTTGAATGAGACTGCACCTCCTCTGAAAGAACAAATGAACACTGGGGAGTGATTTTAGAAGTACCACTATCTACTTCCAAGAAGTGCTTCTTCCAGCAACAGTTAGTATGCCAGCTGAATGAGAATAAGCCAGTCACAGTATCCCTATATTGGTTATTCCCTAAAGTCAGAATTGAGAAAATAACAACAGACACTGAATGTGTCTCCACAAAGAAATGGCAGCTGACCGTCTAATAAGTTGCCGCAAGAAGATCACTGACTACAAGCAATGGCATGACAAAGTAGCAACAACAGTGCACTAGAATATTCACAAGGAATACCATTTACCTGCAAGCTAGAACTGACAGGACCACAAAATAGACAAAGTAATAAAAAATGAAAAAGCTAAAGTGTTTTCGGACTTTGGAGTTCAGACAAACAAGTGCCTGCTACATAACACCTCAAACTTAACAACTGTTCATAAGAAAGATTTTAAAAACGGTCTGGATAATGGACATTGCAAAACCTGGAGACAGCAAAAGAGAAAGAACTGGAGACAACCACAGAATACAAAGAACTGAAAATAGAAGTAGAACTGGGGGAAAAAAAGAAGAAGCAAAGATAGTACCAACAGTAATAGGTGCTTGAATGCAAACCCAAAACGTCTGGAGCACCATTTGAACACTGTCAGCATTGACAAGTTCACCATCAGTCAATTGCAAAAAGCAGCTTTATTTGGAAGAGCTTACATCCTATAATAATAATTTGAATACAATTATAAACAATGCCTGCCTATCTCAGGTTCTTGGGAAGTAAGTGTACAAAAATGCCAAATCCTGTCAAAATATCTACTGTATGATGAACCATAATAAAAATAAAAATTATTGTTACAAAATTAAAATAATGTGGCATTTCCAAATACAAATTGATAAAGTTCGTAAGCCACCAGATTTAACTGTGGTTGAAAAGAAGAAAGTCTGAACAATTGATGTGCAACTATCAAGGGACAGTAAAACAGAATACAAAAAATTGGAGAAAACCAGAAAGAACGGATTTCTGAAAATCAAACTTGAAAGATAATGGCATAAACCAGTTATGGTGATCCCAATGAACCTGGGTGTCATACCAAAAAATATTGGGCAGCAGCACTGAGAAAATCTGTGCATTGACAAAATTTCCATCTGTCAGTCACATAAAACCACACTACTTGGATCTGCACATATATTACAACCATACATTCCTAAATTCTAGGTTCTTGGGAAGAACTTAAAGCATATGAAGGTCAACACCCACTAAAGAACTGGCAGATATAATTTTACATTGCTGTGTATATAATAATAATAGCAGCAAGCTTTAAAACTGTAAACTTGTTATTTTCATCAAATATTTTTAAGTCAATATAACAATCTAAAAGCTTCTAGAATGACTGAAGTAATGTAGTTCATGCTTTGAAATTCAGTCAAAAGTATTTCTAAAGATGTATATAAAAATTATTTTAACATATCAAAATAATTTTGTAATTGATATAATTTTAAAGAGTTACATGTATCACACTTGAAATTCATGTCTTTGGAAATTATATTTTGTACATTACTTCACTGAAAGTCTGTGGTTTAACAGGTTATAACTCATTTATACATTATTAGATGCTTCTCTTTCTTCCATAATACTTTCATCTAGTCTACGCTTCATGCTTGAGTCATGAAGATTAGAGTTGACTCTCAATTACACAAAGTCTTTCTCTAAAGATGACAGTCCAAATACAGTAGAGATAAAATACATCAAGGTCTGAAATAGGTCCGTTCAGCCTCAGTGCTGCTTCATCACAAAATGATATAATTCACTGATGCCTCTGCCTAGCCTAACATATGTTCTATTCACAGCCTGCGTCATTCTTCATTTGTAATTATTTCTTTTTTTTAACCTATCTTGTAATACTTTGCTTGACTGAAGACAAATACTGAAAAGCAAAAGAAGTATTATCATATGATGACCTGTTCCAGGGTATTAAACTCCTGTCAAGGTTTGATTTTAACATGGGGTATCAATGACAGTACATCAATTCAAGTATCATGTCCTGAATTAGACTATATTAATTATCACTTGTGTGCAGTATGCATGAAAGTGCAGTTTCATTGACTAAAAAGATTTGACTGAATAAAAATCCATTTCTCATTTGGTTGCTTATGGATAAAGACATTTGCTCTGTTTGCCTTGGATTGTTCTTTATTAAATATGATATGATTATTTGAATAAATCATCTCACTGAACAACATATTGGAAACTACAAGTAAATTGAAATAAACAAAATAGATGGTAAAATAAGTTCTTAACAATATAACCCAAATAATATAAACAACACAGTTCTAATTAAGTTTTAAATAATATTTAAATATCTATATATTTAAATTCTGTTAGTTAATTAAATATAATTATAATTTCAATATTTAATTAATATTTAAATATTGAAATTATAATTTTGTCAAATACAATTAAACTACAAATGAGATAAAATGCAATGACTTGGCTCTTTAATGTAAGATTGTACTTTTCAATATACCACTTTTAAATCTTATTTGTGGGAAATAGAACGTGGATGTTTCCTGGAAGCAGCTCAGTTAGGGACACTTTTTAGGAAGGGATAACAAATTTAAAAGGTGAAATCCAGAACCTATGCATGTAAACTCTTTAAAAAAAGTATTTTGTTTTTAATTATTCTACTCATTACTGAGGTGTGTAGATTGATGGGGTCTAATGCAATTAATTAACAATGAATGCCAATAGATTAAGAGGAAGGATTTGCAGTGTCATATTAAGTAACAAAAAAGGGAATCCCAAGTACATCATTGATAAATAGCATTAATTCTTTTGCAGGTTCTGAATTATATATTTTGGTATCTTCATTTCCAATAAAGCTATTGGTATATTATTTTATTCCTTCACTGAATGAGAAAACAGGCAGAAAATGCAAGAGGATTACAATTTGTTTCTGATGTCATCTGGAATTACACGAGAAGGCCTAGCAACTGCTCATTAAAAGCCCCAGTTGAAAGCTTCTTGCATGTGATATTACCATGCATAGCACAAAATATTTCTGCATTAAATAATTTCTGCTCAGTAACAGGATAAATTGCAGACCATGTAATATTCACAAATAATTCAGTATCTTTCAATCAGCAGTCAATACTTATATTTTAATAATATAAGAACTTGCTATTTTCATCATCACTGAATGTAAATTATAGACATTTCTCTCAGCGTTCTCTACTGATTAGGTGATTGTAACAGTCAACTAACTCCCTATAACTGGCATTTGGCTGATATTTCACCAATGCACATATAAAATACAATCTCCATATTTTGCAAAAATGTAGACTAAGTAACAAGGGTGACCTCCAGTGTGCAATAGGTTTATATACAATAGCAAATTAATTTTATCCCCTAAAACTATAGATAACAATTTTATAGTTATATAAATGAAAAACAATATAGGAATATTCGAAATAAGATGAATTTTACTGTCTTCTACTCTTAGAACGAGGTTATTTGGGTTTATAACTTCTGATTTGCAGCAGTAGGTACTCTTTTAAAGAATATAATAATTTCCTTTCGAAAGCTACTATGACTTTTAAAATGCTTGATGGATAGTAATTGATAGGGAAGACTTGTCAGTCATCTAACCTTCAAGACATAGACTTTTGATTACTGATGCTGCTCAACAAAAGAAACATTTTTACTTGTCTTTTTTTTTACATTAGCATAAAAGACCTACCTCCTAATTCTTATTCTTATGATGGGGCGCATAATGGGAAAGAACTTCAAACTATAAAGCAATCAGTTATTGATAAGTATTGCCCTGATTTTCTTCTGACCAGTTCAGTGTGATATAACTCTTCTGTCATTTTTCTTCACAACAAGTCTTTAAGTTGGTTCTTCCAAGGTATAGTAATGTTGCACATGGTCACCCAGTGAAATTCATGATGACATTTAAACTTGGGTTTTCCAAATCATTCCTCCCACAAATAATACCTACCACTTAATACAGAATATTATTAAATGGATAACACCACTGGTCTATCTACCTGTCATTCCAATTAGTCTTAGGAGTGCAAGTTTGACTTGGAAGCTCTAATTAAGAATCAAAGCTGCAGCCTCGTGTGTTTTTCAGTGAGGTTTGACTCCATATTCATCCATCCATCCATCCATCCATTTATTTATTTATTTATATTTATGTATATTCCACCTGTGTCCTAAGGATCCAGACTGTATACAATGTAAAACTCATAAAATATCATAAAACCAATAAAATAAGACATCATAAGCAGAATGAATATTTATTTCTTTATATTTTAAATCTAGGCAGTAAAAATTGGTTTCACCATAGACAACATAGTAGAATGAGACTCTTGTTTTGGCTTTATATGTGTTTTTGTACTTCAGTCAGATTCAGATTCATTTCTTAGAGACCTATTGCTTATGGATGTTATGCACAGGCCACTTATACCATGACACTGACTGACTGTTGTGATAGGAATGACATCCTTTCCCTTCTATCAAAAGGATTTATTTACCCCTTACGTCTAGCTGTCTGGGGTGCCAGAGAATTCAAATTTAACTTTGGATATTCAGTAGCTTGTTATCAGTTGTCTATTAAGAGTTAAGCACAGCATCTGTAACAAGGTATAGCATTTTTTTAGAATATTACCATCCTTTTTTAAAATCACTGCCACATATTGACTGTTGCTTTCTATGCTATTTATTTCAGATTGGCAATATAAGTGGGAATACCAACAGAATTTACAACCATGCAGTGTAAGTAACTATCAATATAATTATCTTTTCTACTAGTCTTAACATACTAAGATCCCGATTAATCACAGGCAAGTTCCAGCTTAGAGGTAAAAGCCAGCTCATAGGTTTGTTCTGCCTATCAATGAGCATATGAGAAGTCCAAATATCTTTATTCAGAAGCACAACAGTTCTCTGAGTAATTCTGTCAAAGGTAGTAACTTCACCATTTTTCAAAACATACTATATATACATACACACATGCACATACACACACACACAATGTTTCCAAGTGTCAACTTGGAAAATTTTATGGCACGTTACATATGCCCTGAATTGCAAGCTTGTGTGTGTTTGTTTAGTACAGGATTTGTGACAAAATCCACAGGTTCATTAAATGATTTTCTCACTACTTCTTTGTTGAATCAGGGAATGATTTTAATTCATTCAAAAAAATTCTCAAAGGGATTAGTATACATGAGTACATAAGAGCCAATATCCCAGCTATCAGTTTTCATACAGTCTAGCTGGATCCTAACATTACTTCTATCCCACATTTATTGTTCTTTCATTACAATTGTCAGGTTTTCCTGACAGCACATTATAGAGCACTTGGCTACAGGATTTGATTCAATCAGTCCAAGATCATGCAGATATAAGTAGCAGCCTACTGATAATACATCTGGAATCAAACTATTTTGGTTTAAACATAAGGTTCATAAAACCTATCAACTCAGAGGGAACTCCTTTTTCCTTCCACCTATTACAAACTATAGAAGGTTGGCACCTTCTATTACTTACTTTTTTCTAGATAGGTGAAATGAATATATTAAAGTCAACCACACACATATATCTTTATTTTTGTACACCCATAACGCAGCAATTAATAAGAACTTCACTATATTTCCTTTACACTATGAGTAGCTGAAATTTAACACAATACCTGCCATTATTCTAATGCTATTGCTTTCCTCCATCTGCCATTGAGAAGAGCATTTTTATTGTGTTGAAAATACCTCACTTCAAAAAGTATTTCAGGCCTGATATCACCATTTAAAAGTAAAAGTAAAAGCAAATCTATAGTTCAAAGGAACTCTTCATCAAAACTGAAAATGCCATGTTAAAAACAAAAGGATCTAATTTTTCTCCAGACGTAAATAATAAAAGAAAACAAGAGTTGCATGCAAATTTAGTAACATAAAATTTGAGGTGATAAACCGAATGGAAGCTGGCTTCTTGCTTAGTATTCCTCAGTTATCACCATAATTGCTGCATGTCTGTCATCACTAGGAAAAGAAAAAAGTGTCTTTCTCAGCTGCTCCCCTGCTTGTTTTGTTCGCTGTATTCTTGTAAAGTGGGAGAAAATAAGTGTCATTTAATGAATAGTGCTATTCTTTGTCTGACAGCTTCATATCTGTTAGGTGTAGGAGGCCTAGTACTTTCCTTTCTGATAATGTTTTTGACAGTGCGCTAAATTCCTCCCCCCAAAGGCCAATGTAGATATTCTGCTAAAAGAAGCTCTATCTATCATGAATGGGTGCCCTCTTTTAACCCCCTTCAGCTTCTGTTCTTACATTAATTGAGCTGATCAGATTGAGTATATGAATTTGTCTTTGATGTATTCGTATGTTTAGTTGATGCTGCTTGCTCTCTCATTGGCCATGGACTGAGCTTTCACACAAATAGAACTGTTGTCATAGTAACAAGGAAGAGCTAGGGATCTCTTGAAAAATATTTTTGTTTCAAAATTCAATCTGAAAAATTCTCACTGGATATGGTTCTTGGTTCTAAACATGTCATATCTAATGATGAATGCAATTAGAAATCCCACCAGTGTTTTAAATAATAAATTAAGCTAATTTCCTAAGCCTGGCATGACAACATACAAATACTAAAAAGGAATCGTCTCTTTGTTATCCATGACAAAGGACTTATTACTTTTGTCTTTAGGATCTGAAAAATAACAAACCAGAAAACCAGAACCCTTGGAAATAAACTTTTTCCAAGGTTTTTCAAACCATTCTTATATTCAGTTAATTTCATATTTCAGCAAATGAAAAAATCATTTTACAAATGTTGAAAGGCATAGCAGTTGGCAAACCTCTGAGGGTAAAAAAGCCCAAAGCCATTTTTTAATTGCTGAGCATGGAAAACGATAGGTGTTGAACATATGTTTTGTAGGCCTCTACAATCTTTGAAGTAAAGGATTTTAATTCCTAAATTCATTTTGAATGCAAAAAGAACCTGAAAAACAAAATAGCTTAGCTAATAGGAGTGATAGCTATGATTTGTATCTTAGTATTCCACACTACCATTATTGTCCCTGGAAATGAGATTCTTGATTTTTAAAATATTATATACTAATACATTGCAGGAAAGAACAGTAGAATTGCTTCTGTAGCATATAATTATGCTACAATGAGACCTATTACAAATAGATAGTGTCTTTTATGCTACCTTCAATTAGATTTGTTCAGTCATCTGTGGTCATTTCTGTTGAATTCAATGTTGCAAACAATGTTAAAATTCAAAACTTCCATAATTTAATGTCAGTCACAAAAAAGCCGATATCATAGTACAAATATTATTACATAATGTCTTCCATATTTATCAGTTTTTGAAAAGTATGGTATTACAGATATATGTCAAATAATATAACAAATCACCCTTTTTTATAATAAAATGTGAAAGTACCACAAAATGAGCAAAGTGTTACAGCATAGCGCTTTCCCGTGTTGCTGGGACTATGTGGTTTTGCAAATCCATTTCAATGAGGTAATGTTAGTTTAAGAAATAAATATGAGTTCTTCCCAGTATTTGAAGCATCACTGCAAAATAAATATAATGACAAATCCTCCCATGTTTCTGAAGTACTTTTGGTATTAGACATCCAATTGGTAGTAATGTAAATTCTAGAAAATCCCAATTTATGGGAGGACAATTCTAAGACCTAGAGGACAAGAACCAACTTATATACAATAGATGATACTAAACTGTAAATCCCTCCTCTATAGGCCACATATCTTTAAAATATTATGAGCTGACATTAACATAACCATGATTATAAGCATATGTTACATTTATTATGCTTATGAATTTAAAATGAACTGGAACATCTTCATTTGTACAAAAAACCTATGACTTAGCAAAATATCACTGTCCAGATTGAACCATCATACCAGACCATAGCTAACATAACCATGGTTATTGAATAAACCACAATTATTGGGCTCATATTTCACTTCTATAACAGTCAGGGAAAGTCAGAGGTGGGATTCAAAATTCTTAACAACTGGTTCTGTGGGCATGGCCTAATTTGTGGGTGTGGCTTGGTGGTCACGTGACTGACTAGATGTGGCTTGCTGATGGGTGTGGCTTGGTGGTCACGTGACTGGCTGGGTGTGGCTTGTAGGTAAATATTGTAAATATTTATGTAAATATTTTAAATATTTATGTAAATATTGAATTGTTTATAAAAAAAGAGCAACTTTTACCCAAAATAGGCAAAGCAGGCAGGCAGATTGAGTTGCTCACAGAATCACAGATTCACTCAGAGATCTATCTTTTTGCAATCTATTGCCTGAGTCTTGTCATATAAAATTTGCTTGCAAACGAACTCATAGTTTCCTAACAAGCAAACTCACAAAATTAACACACAACACACCATGTATGTAAATATTGAATTTTTTATTAAAGTAAGAGCAACTTTTACCCAAAATCAAGCAAAGCAGGCAGGCAGATTGAGTTGCTCACAGAATCACAGATTCACTCAGAGATCTACCATTCTGCAATCTATTGCCTGAGTCTGCACTGAAAAATAGAAGCTTCAGTCCTAAGAAAGGTTCAGTTCTGCTTTTAGGCTAGCTAGAAAGCAAGAAATCCAACAATTTCCTGCTTTCTAGCTAATCTAAATCTGGGTACAGCAGAACAGCTGATGGTCGGGGGGGAAAAGAAAGGAAAAATAGCAACTTACCAAAGGCAGGCACGTTGAATGGTGCGCATGCCAGTTAAGGAGTGAATGGGCGGGGTGGGGCCAGCCAGTGGAGCGATTTGCCAGTTCTCCAAACTGCGCAGAATCATAACAGAACCTGACTGACCAAGCAGAATCCCATCCCTGGGGAAAGTGATGTAAAACCAATATTCCCACATACAGAACTATTTCCACACTGCCAAAAGAATGCCTAAGGGGGATGCACTATTTTTGGTGGAAAAAGACAAATACTAGACTTGGGCTTAACAGTTGACAGTACAACCAACTGAATCACAGATGTAACAAATTTGCAAAGTTTTATTTAGGATCTATAATATGTACTGAGTAAAAAAATTTTCCTAATTAAAAATGTGAAGTTAAGGTGCAGATAATTTACATTTTTTAAGCCACCCAAAGTTGCAGAAGTGAGCAGTCATAACACGTTTAAATAAATAAATAAATTTTGGATATCCACTATTACTGTAAGAAATCATATTTTAATGCATTAAAAACACTATTGTGTTTTTTTAAGGGCAACATAGAATAAAAGAGTATAGAGAATCATGTCTATCTGTTTATCATTTATAAGAAAAAAACATGCTATTTAAAATAAAACTATTCCCTTTAAGTTAAAGTATTAATACTCTTCAAGTAACTGTTGACTCTTTAAAGAAAAAAACAACAACTCAGCCCTCAGCACATCCATATCTCCAATAATGATTTTTTATACAGATTCCCACAACATGGAACCTAACAGAAGCTCTTTTTTCTGGCTTTTAGGGTTTCACATAATTGTTGATGTAGTCTCTATCAACATTTCATCATGGGGCCTTACAGTTTTTCAGTTTTCAGAGGACAACAATATTCCCAATATTCCTAATATCAGTGAAGATGTTATTAATCAGCTTTTCCACAAAATGCTAAAAGCTTTGAATAGTGGTGGGCAACTGTTTCAATCAAGTTGCTGTTTTTAAAATAATGTTTGGCTCATTTGTAAATAGATGTAGGTTAAGAATGGAAATAGATCCTTGTTTTGCTAGAAATACAAGAAAATGTTGCTAATTGTGTAAATGTGTAAATATTATTTCAATTTTAACGTTTGCTTTCTTAGTGATGTGTATTAGAGTGGAAGCTTGTTGACCAATATTCACAAGGTTTAAAAACAGAGTCCAGAGCTGGTAATTGTTCTGAAACCAATAAATTAAGATAATGATCTTGCTAAATATTTCGTTTCTCATCCTAAAAAATAGTTTATTCCACTATTTTAAAGTGGCAGCACAGATTAGAACTAATGTTACATTTCAGGGGCTATGTAAATAATATATGTAGCAGGTTATTGAAAGATTGCAGCAACCACTTCAAAGTGTTTTTTTAAATGAGTATTGCTTTTAGTACATATATATTATTTTAAAATAAATGTTTCAGAAAAAAGAAAATTATAGTTTGAGGAAAGTTGTTCAGTCATAAAAAATTGAAATAATACTGCAGGTAAAATGTCATCCAGTTTTTTTCTATTGCTTTTTTCATGTTAGTACTGAATATGAAAGATTAAATTAAGTATTATATAAGTTGACTTCTACCTACATTAATAGTTTCCATTCTCTTTTTTTATGCAGATGATTGCACTAACCCAAAGTGTTCCAGGAATCTCCCAATCTTCTACAGATTGGAAACCATATCAAAAAAGCTATACACAGAATGGGATTTCAGTCAGTAAGATCTATCTATGATTTTATTTATTTATTTATTTATTTTATTTTGATTTGTCAATCGCTTACAAGATAATAAGTATAAGATAAACATAGTTATGAATACATGAAATGAATACATATAAGAAAAATAAAAGAAACAATAGGACAGGGATGGTAGGCAGGTTGGTGTGCTTATGCACGCCCTCTACAGACCTCTTAGGAAAGGGGTGAGGTCAATAGTAGAAAGTCTAAGGTTAAAGTTTTTAGGGTTTGGGGAAGAAACCACAGAGTCAGGTAGAGTATTCCAGACATTGACCACTCTGTTGCTGAAGTCGTATTTCCTGCAATCAAGTTTGATGCGGTTAACCTTGAGTTTGTATCTATTGTGTGCTCTTGTACTGTTATGGTTGAAACTGAAGTATTCATTGACCGGTAGGACATTGCAATGTATGATTTTATATGCTATACTTAGATCGGACTGAAGATGGTGTAGTTCTAGGTTTTCTAGGTCTAGAATTTCAAGTCTGGTGGCATAAGGTATTCTGCAACGAGTAGAGGAGTGTAGAACTCTTCTTGTGAAATATTTCTGGACTTTCTCAACTGTGTTGATATCAGATACATGATGTGGGTTCCAGACTGATGAGCTGTATTTGAGTATTGGTCTAGCAAATGTTTTGCTAGTTAGTAGTGTGATATTACCAGAGAAAATACATTTTTTATGAATACAATGAACAAACTTCATTATCCATATGAACAAGAACCATAATAAATATTATGAACCATAATAGTTCTACATAATCGATAGCCTGTTGGATTATCTTTCCGATATATTTGCGAGCACAGATTGCTTGAGTGTGGAACATTTACCCAAGGAACTTATAACCTTTCCTATAAGATTCGTAACTGATTTTCTTCCTGTAAGCTTCCCAGGAAGGAAGTTGCAAATCCTAACTTGCCTTTGTGCTCCCACTATCAGCTGTGGTCATTTAATCTCCACTGACTTCCCAACTGATTTGTGTCAGGGAATGTTGTAAATGAGGATCATGTGATTGCAGCAGTATGGCCACAGTGCTCAGCAGCAGCATTACTGCAGCATGGAAATGTCAAGAACTTATAAACTTTATTCGCATGGGAGTAATATGTCCCAATATTCTGTAAGTTACTCCATTTGAGACACAAGAGTTTTAGTAGGCTATAGATACAATGTGTAATTATATATACTTATTTAATAATAATGAATACAAATTTATTATATGCAACTTTGCACATAAAGTTATATCCCGTTTGGAAAGAGATTAGCAGCCACATACCTCGAATTAATAAATAAGTCAATAAATAATACTCCTTAATAAGAACGAATAACTAAACCTTGGATGGCCTATCAACAATGGCTGACATTAAGTTGGCAACAGGGTGCAACTGCAGTTATGTAATTAGTCATATTCCTGACCGTATTTTGGAACTCTACTGCCTTCATTCATTATGTTCACATAAAATTGTTCACAAAGTAGTTTGAATTACATGAATAAACAATTGTATAATGTTTTAATATATTATGCATGAAATGTTACATAAACAATAAAATAAATCAAATATTTATTGTTGTGAACCATTCCAAATATACCCTTCTTAGGTAGCTATTACTTCTGGTATATTTTGTGTACAATTGTAGAATAAAATTACTGAAGCTATGATTCTCTTAATATTTAAATAATATATTAAAATTTAATATTCAGCACCTGGAAAATCTGTTTGCCAGCAGATGAGATAGCTGGGCCTGGAGCTTTTATACATATGGGACTCAAAAAAACCACCTATCACAAATAATTACTAAGTTTACTTGCTGCACAGGCCAGAGTTACTTCTGTTCATTCTTAGACATTATGTCTACACTAAAAATTCACTGTGTTTCATATATTATTTCTAACATATTTTACAAAATTAATATTCATAATAGTAATTTAATAAAACCATAGGGGCTCTACTATTTTTTTCTGAAAAATTGCAAAAGCATATATGTTCATAAATATATGATCATTTTTAAACAAACATGCACATTAGCTATGGCTCATTTCAATATATATTAATATATTAAATAGCAATTAAGTTTTATTTTAATGCAATATTTCTAGGAAAACTGTATAACTGAATAGCATTTATATTTGGGCACATTGGAAATTATCCATGTTTGTATATTTAATCATATTATTATTGATGGCAACATAAATTCACTGAAAACAGAAAGAGCAGCAGATAATTGAAAAATACTGAATATATTTAAAATATATTTTATAATACGTAATTTTTGCATGTTGTATAAAGCTCTTCAGCTTTGAAGAGGGAAAAGAGAAGGGATAAGTATGAAACATTTGTACCTCATTACACCCAAATAATTCAAACAGAAGTCATTCTAGTACTATCCTGCTAATAAGGCATTCAATTTACTAAACAATGAAGATTGAAAGTATATAAAAAAGTTACAAATGACTGTCCAAGGAATGACACTGGAAAATATTAAGCAGCAGCTCTACCTCCAGATAAGCTTCACAATTAAATAGTTTTAATGAAGAGAGCTTTCAAAGACAAAAATTGGGAGGCATTGGTTAGATTGCCTCCAACTTTGTGTTTTGACATCTTCGTCTTTCGTGGCATTATATTGTCTCTGTGCATCTTACAAAGAAACCCTTTTACTAGGCCCACACATGAACAAGAGACAGCAGTGCTTATAAAAGAGATTGTCAAGGGTGTGAGCCAAAATGGGTCTCATTTGGATTTCAAGTGAACAAAACTCCTAATGCATTTCATTATAATGCATGTGAACCTCTGAAAAGAAGGATGGACTGGGATTTTCATCCCTATTAATTTATTGAAATGGATTCATTTTTCCCCTAGCATATCATGAGAGATCATGAATTTCAGAATGTGTAACTACACACACACACACACACACACACACACAGAGAGAGAGAGAGTCTAAATATAGAACAAATACAGAACCCAAATCTAAATATGGTCCAGGGTTTTTGTAACATAAATGAATGCTCTTTTAAAAGAAATACATGGAAGGATTTAAAAAGTAGAACCATACATGGTTTTCAGAAAGTATTCATTTTTCCAATGTGCTAACATTGTATTTACCCATCTTATGCATCTTCGTTTTCCTCTCATATGTATTCCCAGCTGGATGTAGTGATAACTAATCAAATCTATATTGAAGAGCTATAAATAAACAATACTTTTTAAATAAATGTACTCATAAATATAAAAATAATTTGGGGGTCCAAATCTTCTTCACCATGATTCAATTGCAAACAGAAGTTGGATGCAACAAAAATACTAAGTGGAAGAAATGGGAATAATTTTGGTCAGTTCTTTCTTCTTCCTCCAACCCCTCCCTAATTGCAGACACTTCTATCTGATGAAGAGGCCCAACTGACCTCAGAGGGCAGATTTTGGAGGACAAAGTAGTTACACAGATAATTGGCTGAAATTACTGCAACTTTCCCACATTCATCTGAGAATTCAGGTTCATGTAACTCTGGGCCTAATCCAGAAATTTTCATTTATTGACAAAATATATTTTGTATATTATTTATTTAGCAATGACCTACTACTGTAAACAAATTATAAAAAATAACAAAAACATCAACTTATAGTCTAGAAATTCTGTGTTTCTATTATATTTAGCCTTACTTGTATGTTCTCTATACTTTTTGAATTTCTATCATAAATTACGTATATAAACCAATATTCTAATATATCCTTTTATATATATTAGATTTGAATGTGATGTGGTAAATGCAAGATGCTTAGTAAATACTAATATATACCTATACATATTAATTCTTTAGAAGCCCAGTAGGAAGTGCCACAGATATTTATATTCTATGGCCTGTTTTTTAAACATTCCTATTACCCAAAGTATGATAAACAACTCTTGCCAAAATTATAACAACAGATACTACACTTTGAACTTAGCCCAGGGAATCAACAAATGAATAGAAGATGCCCTCCTAGCTGAAAAAATATACTGCATTCTTTACTTTTTTTGCTTGTCAACTAATCATAAATACACATGTGTGTGTTTGTGTGTGTGTGTATTTATTTAAAGGTATCTAAATTCTGTATTGTGGCCTGTAGCAGAAAAACATGCCTGACTCTTGATTGGTAAAAAGAAACTTCTCTAATTTTCTTTTTTCTTTTTAATTATTATTCTTAGATTTTGGATTATTTTATACTAATGAATTTTGTGTATTTAGGTGCATGACATAATCATCATCAAAAGAAGTGTTTTGATATGAATTCTTATTGTCATAAAATTATAATAAAAACATTTCAAGATTTACTGAAACTTACCATTAGATTTAACCTTTAAAAATCCTGAGAATTACTATGACAATAAGCAATATTTTAATGTACATCTAAATATTTTATTATTATTTAAAAATAAGTGTATATGTATTTCATTGTCTATTGTTATTATTATAATCATTTATCTGCTGTGTAATTATAAAGAATGTAAATGTATCATAATCAATTATTATAATGACTTAATTGAAAAAGGCTTTATACCATTTCCCTAAGTATAGTAAACAAAATTCAAGAATGAAATAATAAAATATTAAGATCTTTGGTGAAAAAAATACTGCTTTCCTTGAGTGTAAAAGATTGCAAATTTCAGATCAGGCATGTCTGTAGAAATCATTTAAAAAAATATTTTAAAAAGGAAATGACAATGGCAGATAAATTTTTAAAAGTTATTGTTAACATTTCTAAACTTGCCAGTATCTACCTATTATATAGCATCTATCTACATAGTTATCTACTGCACAGATACATAGATGTAACGTGGGAAAGTACAATCACGATTTGCACTCATCCATGCAAATCCCCCGAGAACACTAGCAATACAATTTTATTCTATTGAATTAATATCTAGGCTAATTTGATGAATTGATGAAAAATAGAGGATAATTGGTTATGTAATCTTAAATATAACTGGACAGAAACTCTTTGTGCATATAAAATTGATATAAATAACAAGAATCAAATAATTTTGATTAACAAAATTGAACAGCAAAATTATCCATTGATCTGTGGATAAAATTATCCAATTATCCAAAATTATCCCAGTTCTGCAAAATCTGTTTATGTGGAATATGGTTTTTGTCATTTTTTTTATTTGACATTCCTTTAGTTTCTACTAAACTCATCCCAAATACAACTTAAGGAAATTAGATTTTGCAATTTAAAGTGTATGATATTCTGAACAGAAAAACATAGCATGTGATCAATAAACTAAATGATGTACTTATGTTAATTCATATTTTAAAAGATAATAGTTTAGTTCAATTTTTTTGATAGGCCTGTCATTTATTCTGAAGACATGTTGAAAAACACCCTGTTTTCTTTCAATTTCTTCTCCCTTTCTCATTTTGTTACTTAAAAAAGGATCAAATTCTTGTTTTCACATTTTAGAAGTTGAAGTGCCAACTAGTACTCAGATAAATACATTTTGGTTGAAATGCGTTCTCATTATTCTAGATTTTCTTTTTAAAAAGTTACATATTTTAGTCATACCTCAACCTATAAAGGATTTTTTCTCTCTTGGATAGAGATAGGAGAAATTGGGTCACAATAGTAAATAGTAAATCTTTTCCAACTAAAAAGATCATATTAATTAAAATAGTTGTATCAGTCATTTAATGCTAGGTTAGATTTGTGGTTATCTTCTCATGCTGACATATTTGTGAATGTATAAATAAAATCTTTGAAGGACAATCTACTGACCTCTTATGGCCCTTTAAACACTAAATTAGTAGTGCCATATTTTGGATTAAAAACATTTAATGAACGAAGCCTTTGCGACATCTGGCGGTGCAAAGTATATGCAAAAAAATTACTTTTGTTTTTACAAATCAATCAGTACTTGAAATTTGCTCTCCAAAAGGCTTTGATACCCCCTAGCGGGAGGACAAAAGCAATCTAGTTTGTAAAAAACATGGACTATCATGAATCCTTATGGTGCAAAGGTCAGATCTTGAGATGTAGTGACATTGCGACAATGAGACACTCGCTGGACAGAAAGCCTGCACATTTAAATATAAAAAAGATCTTCATGAAATGTTCCCACACATTTAAAAGTATAAAAAATCAATCAAAACAACCAGTTCAAATGCTAAAGAATGACAATAAAATGTGTGTATGAACGTTTGTGTTCAAATTATTGTCTTAATTTCTAATAGCACCATTTTGTTATTAACAATTTTTGAATAACACATAAACAGACATGAAATCTTAGGATTTTCATATGTCTTTTATATATCACATTCTACTTTCTTTAAATGTAGTAGTATAATTGCTTAATTTGAACTGCTTCTTTGAATCAAATGCCAACATAATATAAATAAATATGGCTAACTTGAACAACTGATCTTTTTTTATAGTCATTTTACAGAACTATAGAAACATTTTCCCAGTGGAACTTAAGAATACATGATGTTTATAGTAAAAAATAATGATAATGGTAAATGCACTAGCAGTTAAGAATCTTCTTAAAAATAGAAGGACATTTTTAAAATTACGACCTGAGTTTCAAGTACATGTCTGCTCAGCCAGAAAGGCAAACTTGAAAAGTAAAATATTTGAGATAAAGTTTCAGTGTTATTAAATACAATTATGTTTGCATAAATTCACATACTATTACCAATATTCATATATTTTGCCTGATAGAATACATTTATTTTAACACATTGGAAAGAAGCTCTGAGTATATTAAATATTATGACTAATTTTTTTGGGTTTAATTATCTTCTTAAATATTAAGCATAGAAAATTTAATTTGTCTGATTACAGTAACTTATACAAAAGAAATCTAAAAAGAGGATATTATTTCACTATCGCACATAGTAACAAAAAATTAAACCTTAAAAGAATGCTTGCATTCAGCAAAAGGGATACCAAGTTATAATAGAACATACTGTAAAATTATTAAAATCCTATTTTCAAATACATTAAATTTTATTGTGGACAATGAATTGAGTCCAATGGCACCCAGTATATAGGCTGTGTTTTTTAAACACAGAATAAAAACTCATTGAGCTATGTTTCCGGTATTTCGTATCAAGAAAGCAATAAGTCATTAGACAGGACAGAACTAGGATTGAACACTTTTGTTACCTGCACATGGAAGCTCAGTGATAATGAGCAGAAGTACAGAAGTACAGAATTTTTTCAATGAGTTAAATATTCATGCCAGTTTTTTCCAGCCCTTACAGAGTAGTACAAAGAACAGGTATCTGTTAGATTATGTCATACACAAAATAAGAGTGAAAAAACTAAATTAAGATTCAACAATTATGATCCGGAAGAGCATCTTCTGTATGTATTATTTAGAAATATCTGGCATACATCTCAGATGGATTAGGGTTAGGGTTACTAAAACCAACTTTATAGTAACTTTATAGTAACTTTGTTATTTAACAAGTTACATGTGGCTGAAAAGATTAGCTTTTATTTTAATAGGAATCTGATTACAGTAACAAACTTGCTACATTAGTAAGGAAATTTATTCTAGAAATAAAAAAGATAAAGGAAAAGAAAAAAATCAAAAGAAAGACATACAGTCAAAAATTCAGGGAAACAATAATAAAAACATTGTAATTTAGATTTTCAATAAAACATTCATTTAAATTATCATTATTATGGAATAGTAAACAATATAACTTAATAACTATATCAAGCAATACATAAACAGATATGTACATTGATACACAGAGTTTACCACCGGTAATACATTAAAACACTAACATAAATTATATAACGGTATAAAAACAAAACTATACTAATGACAAATAGCAATCAATCAATCAATCAATCGTGGGATAGTTTAAAGATATGTATATGTCTTTTGGTGTGTGGTACCTTAACCACTGCCAGTTTGTCACAATGGTTAGGGTACCAGGCTAGAAAATGGTGTTACAAACAAATTATTCCTATTAATAATTTTAACTATTCCTACCAAAAGATTCTAGGCAATTTACATTTTTTAAAAGATCACATAATTTAAAGAAACACGACTTACTGAACAAAACTACACAAACAACATCCAGAGGAAAAAAACTGATAGGGGCCCCCAATACATCCTAACCCTAACCCTGGAACAGAGTCAGGCCTTAACAGTCTCTATGTCATGCAAAATATAACATTGATTCTTTTCAGATATCATGCTAAATTTATGTAATTACGTTATATGATAAGCCTTGAGATCCTGTACAAGCTTTTTCTCTTCTCTGCTCTGATGCAAACAGAAAGTGGAATTACATGTTCTAACTTTTACTTTGAACTAGGGTGCCCACATATGTTTGAATTCAGAGACTTCATTTTTTTAGAGAGTTCATATAAGCCATGATCAAATGAGTTTGGAAGGGAGAATATATGAACTTTGAGTCTTCTTCGTTTAATCTTAAACTACTGTATAGTTTAGCATTTGATCTCAATCAGCTAATTGTGGTTCTTGTTAGATACTGTCTTTCAACTTAAATGGCTGAGTAGTAGAGAGTAGCAAAGGCAAAACATAACTTGTCATGTAATCCCACTTAGATTCTCTCACACTCTCCATTACAAAAAATGAATTTTTGACATTTATTTTGATGCAATACTATTTAGTATTTATCTTAATTGTTTGAACTTTTTTGGTCAGGTCAATTATTTCCTTTACCTATTTAGTGTGCTTTATACAAAGGATGTAGGGGATGCAGTGGCTCAGTAGCTAAGACGCTGAGCTTGTCGATCGTCAGTTCGGTTGTTCGAATCCCTAGCACCACATAACGGAGTGAATTCCCGTTACTTGTCCCAGCTTCTGCCAACCTAGAAGTTCCAAAGCATGTAAAAATGCAAGTAGAAAAATAGGGACCACTTTGGTGGGAAGGTAACAGTGTTCTGTGCGCCTTCGGCGTTTAGACATGACCACGGAGACGTCTTTGGGCAGTGCTGGCTCTTCAGCTTGTAATGGAGATGAACACTGCCCCCTAGAGCTAGAACAACTAGCACGTATGTGCAAGGGGAACCTTTACCTTTATACAAAGGATGTAATCCTTTCTTGAACAATAAATTACATATGCACAGATAAAAATATCTTGGATCTATTTTTCAAGGTTCTTGCTTCTGAAGATTGCATTGCAAATTGTGCAACAGAATGCTCTCAATACTGAAATAACTAATATAGTATTGTAAGTTTTTTCTTCAGTCCAAATTAGGCATTTAAGTTGGTCACGTAGTCAGCTAGATGTTTAGACTGGATTTGGCATTTTTATCCATCTATTGAGTCCTTCTCAAAATCTTGGGATAGGCAGATATTGTGTGATAGTGTTAAAGGTATCATCACAGGATATAAGCTGTTCCAAGTAAAGCTGCCTAATGGTGATAGTGATAATGGTGATAATGGAAATAGGAGTATATATTATACTCCTATAAAATATATTTTATTCTAACATGTTAAGCATCAGGAAACATATCAAGCGCTAAAAAAAATCAGGAGATCCAGATAGTTCAACTGTGTATAAAGATTTATTGTAAGCTTGAGTTCTCTACAAGAATCTGACCTAATAACGGCCAAGGAAAGTTAGTGGAAGATAAGATTAGAAGGTATTCAAGGTGGGTTGGACTTAGATCTGTTCTGGGTATGAAGGGACTCATGACTGGTGACATACTTGACACTTCCCTCGGGCTCAGCCTGGTATTCCTACAATAATAAAGAATTATATGAATGTTGCATCCAGTTCCATAGCCAAATTCCAGAAAAAGGATTTTTTAAAAATTCATATTTATATCCCGCCCTTCTCTGGAGACTCAGGGCGGCTTACAATTTTTGGGATACAACCCAATGCGCTCAGCAATAGCCTTCATTCCATTGTATATGCCTGCTTATTACTAAGCGGCATTTTTTACAAAGTCAGCTTACTGCCCCCAACAATCTTGGGTCCTCAGTTTACCTACCCCAAGAGGATGGAAGGCTGAGTCAACCTTGAGCCTGGTGGGATTCGAGCCTGCAATAATTACAGGCAGCTGGAACTAAGCGCTAGGCTATTAACAGCCTGCACCACCAAGGCCCATTGGGCCTTATTTGGGCAGCAAATCAAATAAGAGCAGTACAATGAATACCTGGGTTCAAGGATATTTATCAGGTTTCAAACAAAATCTTAGGGATATGTCCTGCATGGGTCATAAGAGGCAGAATAACAGATATACCTTGCTGACTATTTACTGGAACTCCTAGATAATACATGTTTGGGTCTAAAAATAAAAAGTATGAAGATATGTTTCTGCTGCAATCATAAACTTTGGTGACCTAAATAGGTAACATGGCTTCATAACTATTTTATCCATTAGTTTAACTTGCCTTTGATTATACATACAACAAGATGACACCTTCTTAGATATGGAATGAACTATTGGAATGTTTTTCAAGTAACTTCAAGTGAATTTAATCAGAAGAAATATGTAGCTACTTTGTAATTTATTCATTCCACTCCATAAAGAGCAAAACCCCAAATGTGTTTCTTTCTAATATTCCTTCTCTTCCCTAATTGGGCCATTTAGTTTAGGAGCTCAGAGCTCTTGGGATTGAAGAATTAGTATAAGATTCTGTCACTCCATTTATCTATCCATCCATCCAAAAACAGAAGGTTCAAATTAGAATTCCTAACTGTTGGCATTTTAGATTCAGAAATATCTGATAGGTGCCTGAAAGCCTATCTTATATGCTTTGACTGATACTGGTATTTTACACTCATTGTGCCCTAGTGATCTGAGATCTTTAAAAAGTTATTATAGCAGTATACAAGAAATCAAAACCTACAAATTGAGAAAAAAATTACATATGCTTTTGTTTGCTTTAGTTTCTTATGCTAATATAAAGCATCCTATAAAAATTGGGGTATTTATACAGAATAAGTCATAAGAAAAGAACTGTCTTCAATTATATCTTATTTTGATCAAAAAAGAAGATAGTGGGAAATAAAAAAAGAAAATAAAACCACAGGTGAAATAGTATTACATTAGCTATTTAAACTGAGACTGATGATAAGAAAATTTGATTAAGGAGATTCTGCTGCTCTGCATACAAAAAGAAATCATTGTACTTTATTAACAATAAGAAGTTATTGAATTCAATATAGCATTTACTGAGATTTGGCTTTATGCATAGAAGTGACTTCATTTTTTAAAGCAAATGTAGCATTGAATAAGCTATGCAATTATTTCAGAAGTAATTATATCATTTTACTGCTAATTTCATTAAAACCACACTGACAAAGATTTAGTTCTTTACAGGTGGTTAAAAAGTTCTTTATTAGAACAATTAATACACACATACTCATTATATTTTACTGTGAATTTTCTTAAAAGGCTGCAATTACTAAATTAAAGAATAACAAAAAGAAGTATAAAAAATAGAGGTCAGAAAAAGGCAATTTTACTCCTCACTGTATTAATAACAATAGCATTGATATAGCAAAGAGCATGAAAAAGTAAATCTTCTGCTATAGTAAACAAAGCAGGCTGTTTTTAGGAGAGAAAAATATGCTAGTTAGACCTTCAAAAACTCTCCTCTTCTATAAGAGGTAAATTTATAATTATGATTTTTTTTTAATGTTCTTATATATGCAACATTTTAACATGGCTGGCATATCACATTCCTAATATTTTCAATACCAGTTCTTATATTAAAACCAATCTTTGGATGGAAATTAATTTCCTGATACTTAGATTTTAACTAACATTAAATTTTCATTAACTTCATAAATGAAGCTTGTAATTAATAATTACAAATTATTATTGTAAGCCAACTGGATCCTTTCAGGATTATAAAACAATAACTAGTTACATAGCAAAACTAGTGTGCATATAAATCGATGTAGTCACATTTTATTACTGCAGTCCTTAGAGATAAAAATAGATCCAGTTTTTAAAAATTAGTGCAAATGTTTGTTTCCCTTACTTAAATTACAACAGCATTTTTCAAGTTGAAAGAGAAAAAGGCACAAGTGTTTGCAATCCCATTTTGACAGCATTGTGTGGTAGATATGACTTTCACAGTCTGCTGGCAGTTTGTAGGAAAGCCACCACACCTGTGACTCTGCTGTTGATTAATGAGTCTTTCAACTTATCGCTACCATCTGAAGAAGGGCCATGGCCTTTCCAAGCTTCACTGGTTCATTCACTTTCAACTGCAATCCTACCGTGCTAGCGTCTGTACAAAAAAACCCACACCTGGTTAAAGCAAATGAAAATATGTTATGTTTTTTAGACAAATCAAAAAGGATGTAAAATTAAACAAAATGAATTGAAGAAAAAGGAATACAGTTGTATCATAACTGTCAACCTAAAGATTCATTTAAAAACCTCCCCTCAGAAATATATTATATGCTGCAAACTTTTGGAGTGACACCATTTTCTCTTCACAACAATCTGGAGGACCACAACAAAGGAATTTCCATTTGAAAAAAAGAATTTGCTACTTGATTCCAGAGAAATCTTTCCATATGCTGCCATTGTACTGAAGAACTTGTAATTTACAATTTTTTTATATCTGTCAATTAATAATACATTGAAACAATGAAGTAAGTGCCAACTTTACAAATCAGAACACTATAAATGTCACAAGATTTTTAATCTCTCCTTAGAGAACAACTGGCTTAAACCAAAAGGGATCCTTAGGCAATAAAGATAACTACCCAATGAGCCAAATATCAATGCTTTGGGATAACTAGATAAACTTTCTCCTTTTATAGAATTGTCTATAGTCTTCGAATTCTCTTTTCTTAACAAAATATGATATGAAGTGTGAAGACAATTATAATTGGCTCAATGTCCTGAAAATAATTGCATTCATTAATTAAGACAAAAAATCCTCTTTGGAAGAAAGAAAAATAGACTATAATCATAAAAATGCTTAAGAAGGAAGCATTTTTTCTCTCCATTTTATGCAAAATAAGATGCAGCCGAGATAAATTATTTTGGCCAAACACACACACAAAAATAGAAGCCTATGTTGTTATTCAACTTTAATTATGAAATGAGATTATATAATGCTGAAACACAAAATTATTTTATTTTCTTCAGTGAGACCACTCTGTAAAGTAATTAGTCTTAGTCAAATCATGGAATATTGCTTGTTTAGTTTTACCACTGGAAGACACAAATGTAACACCAGCATTAGTTCAGACTGACTTAATTTCATGAATGAACAATACAACAACCCCTCAATCTTTGACCGTAGATATAAATCTAAATGAACTGGATAGAAAAGGTATTTGATGCTTTTGAATATTGGTGTTAAAGAAGATGCCAGAGAACACCATGCACAACCAGAAAACAAATGGATTATTAAATAAGGCAAAAATGACCAGGTTGAAGTTTCCATATTTTGAAGTCATTATCTGAACACTTTGCTCCCTTGAGAAATCAATAATATTGGGAAATGTAGAAGAAAAGAGAAAGCAAGGCAACCAGCAGCAGGTGTACAAACCTGAATATAAAGACTATGAGTGCATTGTTGAAAGTTCTGAAGAGACAGGTTGGGGACAGATCATTTTGGAGATGAATTAACTATCTCATTCCTAAGAGTCAGAACAACTTAAAGGCATATAATCTATCAATATAATTGTCCCTTGTAAAAGAGAATACAGCTATGAAGAATTAGCAATCATGATAACTACTATTACTTCAAGCATTAGAGGCAATACTTCCCTAAATAACAGCTTCCAAGCATCTATATGGAGATAAATAAATCTGTATTAGTCTTTCACTTTTATCTCAAGAAGGTATAAATAAGATTATGGGGGCCCTTGAATATATATAGGTTTATAGGCTTCAAGGAACATTGACAAGACTTTTAATATTTAATATGTTTCTACTGTAGCATACAGCACACAAAGAAACTGGTTTCAATTTAGGTTTCCAATGAAATATTGCTGTCACAACTGTATGACCCATATACACACAACCACTAGTTTGTCATAGATTTGGAAGAGAAGGGATCAATAGAACAGAAAGGATAGGCTGTTGTCAGGGCTAACATTCAGTTTCAAATAGGCTCTAATTTAGAAAAAAAAAGTAGAGAGAATTTAACTATTAATAGATGAGACATTCAAACAGGGAATATTATGACAGTTGAGTCTTTTTTATAGCACAACTTTATCATTGTTAAAGATAATATTTATAAAAAGGATAAAAGAAATAGAGCTAGACTGTATAAGAGCCTCGGTGGCGCAATGGTTAGAGTGCTGTACTGCAGGCCACTTCTGCTGACTATCGGCTGCCTGCAATTTGGCAGTTCAAATCCCACCAGGCTCAAGGTTGAGTCAGCCTTCCATCCTTCCAAGGTGGGTAAAATGAGGACCCAGATTGTTGGGAGCAATATGATGACTCTAAACCGCTTAGAGAGGGCTGTAAAGCACTGTAAAGCGATATATAAGTCTAAGTTATTGCTATTGCTATTTCTTTTCTATACTAAGTGATTAAATACAGATACCCTTAATGCCAAAAACATTGTTTAATATATTTTGGAAAATTGTTTGAATTATTATGTATACCATAATAATAAAGGTTTTAAAGCATGCTGCTAGAGAAAATCAGCAATACGATAAATATATAAACATTTTCTCTATACATAGCCATATATGACATATATGTATAGACATATATGTATAGACATTATGACCTATGACTTGCTGTCTATATGTACACTGTGAGTTTATACACCGGAGACAAATTTCTTGTGTCTCCATCACACTAGGCCAATAAAGAATTCTATTCTGTTCTGTTCTGTTCTGCTCTATTTATTCTATGCTATGCCATGCCATGCCATGCCATGCCATGCCATGCCATCCTTTGTCTTGTCTTGTTCTCTGATCATTTCAAACAAGAATAGTTATACTACTGTGTATTAAATATGTGCAACTAACATTTTACCAGTGGCTGGGTGCAACATATAACCATGTATTTAGTGATCTATGAAGCAATGTTGCAACTTTGTCCTAACATACCCATCACAAACATATTCTGCAAGGAAACAGGTTTTTCCAAATGCAGACCATACACTTTTTTTAACAATCATCACTAGAGCTAAGGGTTTAGTAGCATTGCTATTTCAGGATAGTAAAAACTATTTAATCAGTTATGTTATTTTTACAACTGAAATTGTTTAGATAGTCCTTGATTTTCAACAGTTCATTTAGTGACCATTCAAACTTACAACAGCACTGAAAAAAGTGATTTATGACTGTTTTTCATGCTTAGGACCATTGTGGCATCCCCATGGTAATGTGATCAAAATGTCAAATGTCACTTGTCAAATGCTTATCAAATGGCATGTATTTATGATGGTTGCAGTGTCCCGGGGTAAGGTGATCCCCTTTGGCAGCCTTCTGACAAGCAAAGTCAATGGGGAAGCCAGATTCACTTAACAATCATATTCCTAACTTAACAACTGCAGCTATTCACTTAACAAATGTGGCAAGGAAGTTTGTAAAATGGGACCAAACTCATTTAACAGCTGTCTCAATTAGCAACAGAAATTTTGGATTCTATTGTGATTGTACGTCAAGGAGTACCTGTATATCAAATCAAATTGATACTTCAATAACTCTCAAATAAAATCATTTTCAACTCTTCAATATTGCATAGCAATTTAAAATTTTTCATTTGTTATTGTTGACTCTAATGTACTTTCAAGCTATCTTTGGGCAACATATCAGAGCTTTCTTTTATCTGCAAATAGCATAATTTATTATGAGCTGGTTGTTACAGAAATCTGCTGTAGCTCTTCTTATACGAGAGACTTTGTGAGGCCCATACTTCTCTATTACAGTACTATACTGCATAAGAAACAAAATAATTTCTTCACTAATACATAACTTGCCACTCTTTTTAGTATTCATTACTATTATTTAACATATCATACAGCAAATCAGTTACAATGGTCATTTGTTATGATAGAAATTCTCCAGAGACATTCTTAATCTGCCATCTTTTCATGTAAGTGAACATTAATGCCAATAAAATCATGAAAAAAGTCACATCTTTAAGAAAATAATACATATATATCCTACTTTTCACCATTTTCTCACCATTTATAACTCAATTAATACAAACTCTTTCTATGTGGCTTCTTTGTAGAAGAAAGGATACATGCATCCTTCTTTTATGCTGCCATTTATTTGTTTGTTTGTTTGTTTAGTTATTGCATTTAAAAGACAATTTCACATCTAAGGAAAGGATATCAGTTTCTATGGAATTAAAACAATACATCCCACATAAGGTAGCACCTCTTATTTCCAGAAGTATATTTTCAAAAAGGAAGATAGTAGAAAAGATGCAATGAGCATCGGTGTAGAAACAGATCTTTATATTTAAATTTTTAGTCCATTAGTTAAAATGACTTTTTACATTGTTTCACATTTTATCATTTCAACTTAATCAAACAACACAAAGCTGGTCAAATTCTAAGAAAACTTTCCCCTTCCCTAATTGCATTACCTGTGTGCTAGCAGTGTCCCAAAGATGATTCTATTTTGTCCCAAATAACTTGGCAGCATATCTGACCAATCCCACTTCCACTCATTAACGGCACACTGTTGATATAAAAAAAAGAAAGTATGCTTAGTTATTAATCAGAGTTAATATGTTCAGTAAATTAAAACTCCAGCTGCCATAAACTAAATAAGGAGATGCGAGGGCTAGAGCAAGGACTTACACAGATAACATCAATCTTATCACCAGAGGAAGTGTTTTATTCTAGTAAGTCAGCAATTAATTTATAAATCCATTTGGGGATGTAGCCATTATTTATATAAAAATAAATCAATTTTTGAATTCTCCGGTTGTTAATGGTATTTTACTAAACCATTTTCCTTGAAAGATTATACATTTTGTATGCATTGTAGCAAATTACCTTTTTACTGACATAAAACATACCAACAGAAAGACCTTAGTGTAACTAAGGTATGACTTTACATATCTATTGTTATATAAAATAATCCATATTCCACTAGATTATTGGATATTTCTGAAAACTTATATAATCAATGCTAACTCATGTAATATCCACATTACACAAACATTTTCCTTGCGGTTGTCAAATGATTTCATGGAAGACAGAATGCCATCCAAAGCAATATGTGAGTATGCAACATTAACTGTCATTAGGTGCAAAATCAAATGTCATAATGAGAAGGTGGAAAGATAACTTTTAAAACAAGGTATATTTCACCAAAAGCTGCTCTCACTGTAAAGGATTTCCTTAGGTAGACCGTTCTTTATATTCAGTTACAATTATTTATTTTAGTCCTTTGAACTCTGGCAGACTATCAGTGTTTTTCAAACTTGGCAATTTTCAGATGTAGCTGGGAAATTCTGAGAGTTAAGTCCACACTTCTTAAAGTTGCCAAGTTTGAAAGACACTGATCTAGTCCATTCCTATCTGGAAAAGTTATCTCTCTTCTGATAGAGCCACAGTCATTTCCCAATCTTATCAGTGTTTAAGCCCATATCTCAGGTTGTATCTGGAGATAAGAGATTCATATGTGAGTGGCCCATGTTTCTTTTTTCACTTCTAGCTTTAATCCCAGAACATTATCCATGAAGGAACTCAGTGCTTAAACTGAAAGGGGGTTTCTGACATTGAAAAGATTGAAGTGTGATAGATTACTGCCTGCATTCCAAAATGGTACCAGTTTAATTCAGTTTTTTAAAACTAACTCTATAATTGACAGCAACAGTGTTTTAATCTTTTAATATCTTTTAATTCCCAAATGTGATCTAAGTTTCACAGGCACAAAGTTGACAAATGGAAATGGTCATCAGGTCTAAATGATTTTATGCTGGCTCATTTAAATCTTCCTAAACTACTAAATTTTAAACCGATCATAACTGAGATAGGAATTCTCAAGATGTTATAAATAGTTCTAATAAACAGTTATTTCTAATTAAGATTTATTGATTGAGAGATCTAAAATTTATAATCCAATAACCAACAGCAAAATGAAGTATATAGATAATTGGTTTAATTAAATGTGTCTCTTTCTTATGAGACAAGATAAGTCAATATTTCATATCATGTAAACAATCTTCCTGATCTTCCATCTCATTGGTTTATAATATTCCTACCCAGAGTTTTTTTTAAAAGAAATCTTGATTTTTAAACAGACAGTGTAAACGTTAATACTATCAATTCTCCTTTTAGGATCCTGGAACTGGAACTGCTATCTGTTCCCTTGTTCAACAATTCAAATTAGGGAAACTTCCTGGTACAACAATTTGTTTTTCTTGATTTAATATAGGCAAATCTGATATGGTAAGTACCTCTAGTTGTTAACAACTTAAGATAATTCCTTTGGGTTGGAAGAGGGTTCTAAATGCCTCAATCCACAAAATGGGACACCCCCCCCAATAAACCCTACAAATTACAGATATTTAAGATTTTTATCCAATATATGGAAACTGTATGTCAGATTTCTAAATAATAAATTAGCATCATTTCTACAAAAGGATTCTTAATCACAGAAGCCTAAGCTGCTTTTGTGAATCATTGCTACTCTAGATCATTGTTGGGACCTTTCTCATGTTGCAGAAAAGCATTCCAGTCCCTAAAGGAGGGAGACAGTTTGCTGCATTTATGGATCTAAGACCAAATTTGATGCCTAGACCCAAATTCTGGCAAAAACTCAATGCAATGGTATCCAACTAGCAAATACTCCTTGTAAAAGCTTGTACAAAAATAATCAACTGCAAATAAGATGTGGCAAAGATGGCATTTTTACAAATGTTATTCCTGTGAATGAAACTCAGGGCTGTATTTTGTCCCCAACATTATTTAACATCTAACTTAATACCTTTGGAGTCATGTGACCATATAAAACTATGCTTGTGGTTATATATTATATGCTGACAACAGAGTTTTGTTCTCCTATTCAAGACTGGCCTTTTAACAGCCATTGCTGACTAGGGCAGACAAAATTGATATTATAAGCCGCCCAGAGTTGCTTGGTAGACAGAAATAAGTGGAAATCAATTGATCAATCAATCACTCAATCACTCAATCAATTCCTCATAATAAATTGGGACAAATGAAATGTCCTGTCCTTTGAAAGTAAATTTAAGCACTATAAATGGCTGATTTGGGGCCCTTCAATTAAAGTTTAGATATCTTGGCTTGATGTTTTACCATTCTTTGTCTGGATCAACCCATCATTTTTATGCCTTTCTGACATCATGTGTTTCATTCCACATTGGGATTATTTTCTTATCTTGTTGACAACCCATTTATAAGTTGCTTGTTGATAATTACATCTCAGAAAATTAATCACATTGCCCTAATTCTAGATTATCTATTTTTAATGGGACATATTTCAGCTTTTTTCTTAATTACGTAAAGACTTTCAGATGTAAGCTCACAGAATTTAATGAATAAAACTAACTCCTTCTATTCAAATATTTAGACATCTTTTATTAAATAACTAGCAGATAACCTCACATTTAACCAATTTCAGTCATAGTAGTTTCTAGATGGCTTTTGCAAAGGAACAATTAAATGCCTTTCCAATACAGGTCCTGATAAGAAGATCGGACAAGATTACAGTATTGATATTGAAGCAAGCATGAGAAAGCAACCCAAGATAATTGCACCTTAATTTGTTTATTATAAAATGAGACACAGAGAAATCTCTGATTTTCATGATTCCATTACAGCAGTGGTCCACAATCCCCGGTCCACAGCCCAGTGCTGATGAATAGACGAACGTATAAAAACTTCCTACAGTTATATAGAATAACAGAAGGAACCTTGGAGGTCTTCTAGTCCAACCCCCCGCTCAGGCAGGAAACCCTATACCCGTGATGGCAAACCTATGGCACACGTGTTGGAAGTGGCATGCCAGCCATTGCCTGTTGCTCTTCCAGGTTCCGGTGCATGCTTAGGTGCCAGCCAGCTGGTCTTCGGCACATGAGGGAGTGCCAGAAACAGGAAGAGCAGCACCCTGGCATGCATGTGCATGCCAGGAAGCTGAGCTTCTGGTTTTCAGCGTGTGCATGCGTGCCGGCCAGAAACTGGAAGACCAGGTGGCCGGCACACATGTGCACACCAGAAAACGGAAGCTCTTCTGGTTTCCGGCACTCCCATGCATATGAAGACCAACTCTTCCAGTTTCCAGTACTCCCGCACGCACCAGGGAACTGCTCTTCTAGGTTCCTGTGTTTCCCCCATGTGTGTCTGCGTGCACGTGCTCCCGTTTTGGCACTCAGTGCTGAAAAGGTTCACCAACACTGCCCTATACCATGTCAGACAAATGGTTGTTCACTTGCACTGTCATCAGTAGAACGAGGCACAAGTTACCTATTACCGTATATCCAAAACTGCCCTAATATTAGTTGTAATCTTCTTATGATAAAAAACCATAAAGAGTCACCAATAAAGGTAATAAAACATGATATAACTATGTGGATATTTTGAAGAAAAATCTGATCATTTGTTAACAGTATCAATTTACTGAATTATTTTTATATGATAGAATAATGAATGTTTTACAAAATCTCTTAGCTGCAAAGTCAAGATAGTATAACAAAGGTTTCCGAAGTTGTAGCTATTGTACAGTAACAATTGCTTGTCACTTGCAGGTTAATAGAGCAATGCAGTCCTGTCACACGGTGACTGAATTCTACCCAGAGTTGTCAGCTTTTGAAGGTCTTACAGTACTACTGTATTAATGAGTAGAGGAGTCAGTTGTAGCAGCTAAAAATATTACCTGCATTCCAAATTAAAGCATAGCTTAACCTAACCATTTAAGTCAAGCAATATTTAAGACAGCAAAAAATCCAACAGACAAATCTTCAGTTTAAGTTGAAATTTATCTGAAATGAAACCTTAATCAGCTTATCTAGTATTCATGAGTACTTTTATCAACTTTTTACAGAAATATAGAAAATGATAAAAACATTTGTTCATTAAATGTTCAAACTAATTTTTGCCAATATTTTCAATTTTATTTCCTCTGCACTCTTTGTCTTTTGAGGCAGGATGAGTGAGCAAACAGATGCCACAAATTTTAGTGGAATGCTACTTTATTTTTATAAAGCTTAATAAACACAATTTTGAAAGCCTGCCAGAATTTATCTTAGCCCCTTCTTACACCAAACAGAATCAAGGAGAGGTCAGTTTACTTCTTTCTCACACTTTCTCTTTCCCAGGAGTAAGTTATCATTTATCCTTCCTTAATGTCTCATGCATGCATTGCCAAGGTTACCACTGTTAATATTTCCTAGAACAGTATGGGGAATAGTTCTCACACAGTTACCAGGATTATAAATAATTCCAACTGCAGCAAAGTAATTAACAAAAAAGTAACAGAATTTTGTGCATAAATTCCTGGTCAAATTCAGCTCTGAATATGTAAGCAAGTATATCAGGCTACTGGCTCTGACAAACTGATGGTTCAGCACACTCAAGCACACCTTTATTGTTAGCCTAACAAGGTGCTCAAAGTCGTCAGAGAAGGTTATATAAAGTTGCACTACAGAGCAATATAGATAATGTTGTTAATTACCTTGTTATGTAATTTACCTGGATATTCAAAATAACAAGGCTGCCTCAAGATTTGCACTGTGTGTGTGTGTGTGTGTGTGTGTGTGTGCGCGCTAGAGACAACATATTCAGCATATGAGACAATGATTGGAACATTCTTGCTGCTTCAGAATCTGTGTGTACCATTGAGCATCATAAAAGTATTACTAACTCAGAGAATATTGATTATCTGTTTGGGGCATGGCTCATAACAATCAATTCATTTTACAATGGACAATCAGGTGTATCAGAGCTGTACACACTGACCACTTGCTGGTCCAATATATAATACAATATATGTATCTTATTTTAAAAAGAGAGATCTCTAGATGTGAATTACTAAGTTTTTAAAATAAGACAGGTTTTTATATTTCTGGTAAAGAAAACAGAAGTTCATAGATTTCATGATATTTAAAGGAAAACCAGGGAAGAGGACATAATTGAGGAGTTTGTAAAATAAGAACTGAAAGAAGAATTTTTAGAATGTTGAGGTGGCTTCTCCCCTCAAACTCAAATTTCAAGGAATGAATGTGAGTTATTATACCAGGCAAATAATAGATTTATCCATCTTGTTCTAATGTTTATGTTGATTTATGTTTCTCATGAAATTTAATCTGCTATTTCTGAAAATAGAATTTTAAAACCTGGCAACTATAATTTATGGAGGTTTTTCAACAGTCCTCTCAGATACTTTAATATTGTCTTCTATAACAGAAGGGTGATGCTTACAAATCAGAAACACAAATACTGAGTTGTTTGGTTCTTCTGGCAACTATAAAATGTTATCCAGGTGGCTCCATGGTTAAACAATCTTAACCATTTTATTTTTTATTTAAAAGGGGAAAATCAAAGAGGATTTTTCTACAAAAGTAAAAGGGGAATCAAAATGAGTAACACTAAGATGAAATAATCCTACTTAATTAATGGAAGGTTTAACCACAGTTTAACCACAGAATCAGAAGTGGTATTCAGCAGGTTCTGACCAGTTCTGGAGAACTGGTAGCGGAAATTTTGAGTAGTTTGGAGAACCGGCAAATACACCTCTGACTGGAGATTTTACAGTATCTTCCCCTGCTACGCCCACCAAGCCACGCCCACAGAACCAGTAATAAAAAAATTTGAATCCCACCACTGCACAAAACCATCTCACACAGATTCTGGCAATTAATTTATATGCAAAGATCCCATTCTTGAGATTGGTGTCAAATTGTTAAGTAACACTTGATTGCTTAGGTAAAACTATGATGTGGGTTTTATGTTGGAAGAAGGAGCAGAATTGCACACAGACTTCTTGCTGCTTCAGAATCTGTGTGTACCATTGAGCATCATAAAAGTATAGGGTAGGGGTGTCAAACTGGCAGGCTGCAGGCCGAATGCGTCACATGCAGGCCATGCCCATCCCAGCTCCACAAACTGGAAAAACATCATGAAACATCACTAGACAGCAATGTGACCCTGTGAGTTTGATAAGCGTGCCATAGGGTAAGGTTATTTCCATAATCTATCTTCTTAACTACTTCTTAACAAGTAGTTAATTAACTACTCCTAGTAACCAAAATAATTTGGGATTTATTATATCTTCTCTGATACAATCCTGTTATAATTTGGGAACAGATTTACTGTTTGCCTCACATAGTACACCAATATATTAACTTCAAATCTCTGCTACATGTCAATTTCATTTAATATCACTAAGAATGTTACACTTTTATATATTACTGATCTGAAGCTGTTCTGAGTCAAGAAGATAATTCTTCATGAGATGAGATTGATCTAGATGTTCCAGCTAGTAAGGCTGCCAAAAGTTCCAAGTTAAGTATAGTTATAGGCATAAGGGGTCAAAAGAAGAAAATCTGGCAAAAGATCTATTGGCTTCTTAAGAATTTTTAGAAAGCTTTATTTAAGCTTTATTTATTTAGAGTCTTGGTGGTGCAGGCTGTTAAATGCCTAGCACTTAAGTTCCAGCTGCCTGCAATTACTGCAGGCTCGAATCCTACCAGGCTCAAGGTTGACTCAGCCTTCCATCCTCTTGGGGTAGGTAAATTGAGGACCCAAGATTGTTGGGGGCAATAAGCTGACTTTGTAAAAATGCTGCTTAGTAATAAGCAGGCATATACAATGGAATGAAGGCTATTGCTGAGCGCATTGGGTTGTATCCCAAAAATTGTAAGACACCCTGAGTCTTCGGAGAAGGGTGGCATATAAATATAATTAAAAAAAACTGTATAAGATAAAGGCCACTACTATCCTTTTTGTATTTTAGGACCTTGAAAGCAAGTTCCTTCCCTCCCTCCCTCCCTCCTTCCTTCCTTCCATCCATCCATCCATCACATCCCACAAAAACTACACCTTTGGGCAATAAAGATAGCTGGCAGTAAGATCAACAATATAGAGACAAAACTCAGCAAAGTAACATAGGACATTTTGGGAAAATTATAACTGGCTATTTTCATTCATTCCATTTTTAATCAAAAAGTTTGGGTTTCAAAGTTCCCAATAATGAATCAGGTTTTTTTTTATTCCTCCAATCATTGTTGTCAAATTCCCTGCACCCATATGAAAGATAGCTTCTAACTAAAGAAGACAAATATATACAGCACCCACAATTTTGTCAAATGGTGTATATGTGTATCCAAAGAATTATAACTTCAAGGCTTTCAAAAGCAATCTGAGCAAGGCATTGAGATTCTTTTGTTAACAGATTTAAACATTAAACAACATTAGATTCTTCATATAATGACTAACCTTTTTTAATACATTAGTGTAATACCAATGGTGCACCTGGAAAGGGTCAAAAACAGGCTGTTCTTTGCTTCTTAATATTAGACGTAAAGGTCTGATGTTTGCTGGATTTTCTTCTGAAGTTCCCTCATAAGATAGATGTTCATTCAAATAATCCTTTTAAAAAGAATTCCAAATGAGTACTAATTACATTGGAGAAGAACAAAGAGGTCAGTTATGTAAATGAATAAAGGATTTAACTTTCTCCTATATATTTTTCAGAAACATAATTAAATAATTGTATCTTTTGTATCTAAAATAAATATTTTAGATAATTCACACTGATGGGATTGTGGCTACTCTACAGCATCATACGGCATAGTGACCTCCCTGCTTGAGCTGCTTGAAATTGTGGCAAACTTAGTAGTGGATTACATCACAATAGTGTGAGGGGATTCCAACTTGCTTTTTTTGAGCATGGAGTCAGAAGTAGCTTGTGATGTCATGGCCGGGCCCTATCACTTGTGGCAAAAGCCAGGTTTTTACAGCCTTCCAGAAAGCTAACAGGGCTGACCTATCTGGATCTTCATGGATCTAGGGCTGGATCATCTGGATCTTCATGGCTGTTCCACAGGGCGCATGTTGCCATAGATAAGATATATCTATCTTACGTACAGACAAGATCTTCATGATGAGATTCATCCACTGACATTCATCCACTGAAGGGTTGCTTGAATTTGGTTTTGCCTCAGGGCAATGGATACAGGGGGCATTCAAATCAGTCCCCAATCATGGTCCTCTGATTCTTTTGGATTTTTCTGTACTGCTACCACCATGCAAGACTTCAAATATAATTTGGGATTATTCCTGAGGCTCTGATGCACAACTCAACAGAGGCCTTGCTTGCCACTTGGAATGAGAGGGCAACAATGGACTTAGATTGGATTGCACCTGGCATTGCCTTGCTGCTCACAGATCCAGTGGTACAGAGGTGATATTCAGCAGGTTCTGACCAGTTCTGGAGAACTGGTAATGGAAATTTTGGGTGGTTCAGGGAACCGGCAAATACTACCTCTGACTGGAGATTTTACAGTATCCTTCCCCTGCCACGCCCACCAAGCCACACCCACAGAATCTGTGGTAAAAAAAGTTGCATCCTGCCACTGCAGTGGTACCTCCTGGTTTTCAAGGATCTGTGGGAGATGAAACAGCAAAAGAGATGTCTAAGTACCACTGGAAAAAGCAAAACCAAGAGCTTTGGTGGCTCAGGCTGTAAATGCCTGCTCTTAAGATCCAGCTGTCTACAACTACTGTAGGCTCGAATCCCACCAGGCTCAAGGTTGACTCAGCCTTCCATCCTCTCGGGTAGGTAAATTGAGGACCCAAGATTGTTGGGGCAATTAGCTGACCTTGTAAAAATGCCGCTTAGTAATAAGCAGGCATATACAATGGAATGAAGGCTATTGCTGAGCACATTGGATTGTGCTCCAATTGTGAGCAGCCCTGAGTCTTCGGAGAAGGGCGGCATATAAATGTAATTAAAAAAAAAAAACCAACCAAAAAAAAGAGCCTCTATTAAGGATTACCTCAAGGTATTAAGGGCAATCTTTTCCTGTTCAAAAAACCACCACTAGACCTGACGTGTGGGGTTTTTTTTATCCAATTTCCAGCCTCCTCTTTGGGAAAAAATTATGGAAATGGTAGCTGAGCTTCAACTTTAATGGATTCTGGAAATAACAGATTATCCTATTCTTTTCAAGCAGAATTTAAGCCTGAATATAGCAATGAGACAGCATTGACTACATTTGTGGATGACTTTGGAGGAGTCAGGAAGCCAGTAATATTCTTATCCTGGCCCTTCTTAATTTGACAATGGGTTTTAACTACCATTGATCATGGTATCTTTCTGGATTGATTTAGAGGTGTGGGATGATGTTGTAGTTTTCTTCCTCCCTCAAAGGGCTGTTCCAGTTGTTGAGTGAGGATGAAGGTTAAATCCTAGGAAATTGCTTTGTGGGGTACTTCAGGCTGTAAGCTACTAATCCTATTGAAACTTTATATAAAACCACTGAGTGAAGTCATCAAGTGTTATGAGTTGAACTGTCATTGAACTCTGATAATATTAATTGTACACCTCTGCCCCTTGTCATTAATTTTACATTTCTGCCTCTTTTGATTCCAAGGTTCCTCTTTAGTGTCTGGAAGCTCTGGGGAATATGGATGGGGAGAAACAGGCTTAGTTTGAACCCTAATAAGATTGAATGGTTTAGGGGCCAATATTTTGGAGAACCTTCCATCTTTAGTACCGGGTGGCACCCACTTCCCCAGGCAGAATATAATTTGGGGATCCTCCTGGAATTATGACTCCTATTTAAGAACCAGATGGCAGCCTTAGATCTGTCCTTAAGTGTCATTCAGAAACTGCAGTAGTTGAGAATATGCCAGTGTGGATAGCTATGGCCACATATCATTGCACCTATGCTCCACCACCACTTTATTAGCTGCCAAGATTCAAGGTGCTGAGTGTTATCTGTAAAGCCCTTTATGGCAAGGATCTCCAATCCTCAGGCGGTGGCCCTCTACCGGATCATGGCCCACTCAGAACAGGGCTGCGCAACTGCCAGGTGAGCATGCACACGAGAGCAGCTCCACTTGCTTGTGGAAATGGAGTTGGGCAGACTCACACACGCCTGCCACTCGCACAAAGTCGTTCCCTCTCCCCTCCCACAGGTACGCCAAGCAGGAAAAGTTGGGGCCTGCTGAGTTGATTTACCTGCTTGACTAATATTAATTCTTGTTGATCACCAGATTCAACAAAGTTGGCATGCTCTAAGATCTTTCTATGAAGCAATGTCATCTGATGGAACCCAGGAAGTATCCTTCTCTCTAGTAGCATCTCTCTGTGCAACACTTTTCTCTAAAATTCAGCCAGGCCCAACTTCTTGGCTTTTTGAAAGTCCCTAGAGATAAGACCCTTGGACTTTAGGCATTGGATTAAGACCAGTGGTGCGATTCAAACTTCTTTACTACCGGTTCTGTGGGTGTGGCTTGGTGGGCGTGGCAGGGGAAGGATACTGTAAAATCTCCAGTCAGAGGAAGTATTTGCCGGTTCCCTGAACCACCCAAAATTTCCATTACCAGTTCTCCAGAACTGGTCAGAACCTGCTGAATATCACCTCTGTACCACTGGATCTGTGAGCAGCAAGGCAATGCCAGGTGCAATCCAATCTAAGTCCATTGTTGCCCTCTCATTCCAAGTGGCAAGCAAGGCCTCTGTTGAGTTGTGCATCAGAGCCTCAGGAATAATCCCAAATTATATTTGAAGTCTTGCATGGTGGTAGCAGTACAGAAAAATCCAAAAGAATCAGAGGACCATGATTGGGGACTGATTTGAATGCCCCCTGTATCCATTGCCCTGAGGCAAAACCAAATTCAAGCAACCCTTCAGTGGATGAATGTCAGTGGATGAATCTCATCATGAAGATCTTGTCTGTACGTAAGATAGATATATCTTATCTATGGCAACATGCGCCCTGTGGAACAGCCATGAAGATCCAGATGATCCAGCCCTAGATCCATGAAGATCCAGATAGGTCAGCCCTGTTAGCTTTCTGGAAGGCTGTAAAAACCTGGCTTTTGCCACAAGTGATAGGGCCCGGCCATGACATCACAAGCTACTTCTGACTCCATGCTCAAAAAAAGCAAGTTGGAATCCCCTCACACTATTGTGATGTAATCCACTACTAAGTTTGCCACAATTTCAAGCAGCTCAAGCAGGGAGGTCACTATGCCGTATGATGCTGTAGAGTAGCCACAATCCCATCAGTGTGAATTATCTAAAATATTTATTTTAGATACAAAAGATACAATTATTTAATTATGTTTCTGAAAAATATATAGGAGAAAGTTAAATCCTTTATTCATTTACATAACTGACCTCTTTGTTCTTCTCCAATGTAATTAGTACTCATTTGGAATTCTTTTTAAAAGGATTATTTGAATGAACATCTATCTTATGAGGGAACTTCAGAAGAAAATCCAGCAAACATCAGACCTTTACGTCTAATATTAAGAAGCAAAGAACAGCCTGTTTTTGACCCTTTCCAGGTGCACCATTGGTATTACACTAATGTATTAAAAAAGGTTAGTCATTATATGAAGAATCTAATGTTGTTTAATGTTTAAATCTGTTAACAAAAGAATCTCAATGCCTTGCTCAGATTGCTTTTGAAAGCCTTGAAGTTATAATTCTTTGGATACACATATACACCATTTGACAAAATTGTGGGTGCTGTATATATTTGTCTTCTTTAGTTAGAAGCTATCTTTCATATGGGTGCAGGGAATTTGACAACAATGATTGGAGGAATAAAAAAAAACCTGATTCATTATTGGGAACTTTGAAACCCAAACTTTTTGATTAAAAATGGAATGAATGAAAATAGCCAGTTATAATTTTCCCAAAATGTCCTATGTTACTTTGCTGAGTTTTGTCTCTATATTGTTGATCTTACTGCCAGCTATCTTTATTGCCCAAAGGTGTAGTTTTTGTGGGATGTGATGGATGGATGGATGGAAGGAAGGAAGGAGGGAGGGAGGGAGGGAAGGAACTTGCTTTCAAGGTCCTAAAATACAAAAAGGATAGTAGTGGCCTTTATCTTATACAGTTTTTTTTAATTATATTTATATGCCACCCTTCTCCGAAGACTCAGGGTGTCTTACAATTTTTGGGATACAACCCAATGCGCTCAGCAATAGCCTTCATTCCATTGTATATGCCTGCTTATTACTAAGCGGCATTTTTACAAGGTCAGCTAATTGCCCCCAACAATCTTGGGTCCTCAATTTACCTACCCCGAGAGGATGGAAGGCTGAGTCAACCTTGAGCCTGGTGGGATTCGAGCCTACAGTAGTTGTAGACAGCTGGATCTTAAGAGCAGGCATTTACAGCCTGAGCCACCAAAGCTCTTGGTTTTGCTTTTTCCAGTGGTACTTAGACATCTCTTTTGCTGTTTCATCTCCCACAGATCCTTGAAAACCAGGAGGTACCACTGCAGTGGCAGGATGCAACTTTTTTTACCACAGATTCTGTGGGTGTGGCTTGGTGGGCGTGGCAGGGGAAGGATACTGTAAAATCTCCAGTCAGAGGAAGTATTTGCCGGTTCTCCGAACTACTCAAAATTTCCACTACCGGTTCTCCAGAATTGGTCAGAATCTGCTGAATATCACCTCTGAATAAGACATTGAATGAGTGATTCTGGGAGATGTTTTAAAAAGTGCTTTATGGAGTTTAGTGATAATTCTTGATTGCTGGTTATTTATTTTTTCTTCCACCTATTTATGCCCAAATCAAAATGGCAATTCCTCAAATAATTAATAAACTGTACCCAAAGTTACAGTGAGTAATCAAGTTACAAATTCCATTTTTAACCTTTGCTCCTAAATGATTACAGAAACTAGCACATATGATGTAAAGCTAACAATTTTTTTTATTACGATAGCAATTGTGTTCATTTATATAGTTTTGGAGTACATGCATACTCATGAATCTAATATATCAGTCAGCAATGGTCCATAACTGAGCAATGACAGTATTGTATGTAATGAAGAAAAAATGCTTCAGAAGTTAATTCAAAAATAAAAGTTGTCTAATTTACTAATTGGGCAATCTGCACAAAGCTGAAACAAATTCACTTTCACTGAAGAAAAAAAGTGATTATGGTTGATAAGTTTATATTTTTAAAAAATAGAATCTGTACACATCCATATTCTTTTAATTATTACATTAATCTAATTTCCCTTAAAATAAAATGGAAATAAAACAAAATAAAAAGAAATGAAAACAAAATGATTTTGTATATACTTATACAAATGTTTTTTGTGTTAGTTTTAGAAATCAGAAATCAGTTAATGAAGCATGACAAGTCTATATACCTAAATAAAAGGCATATGATGCCGTAAAATAACCTTTTATGAAAAAAATGCAGAAAAGCTTAAACTGAACAGTATAACCCAGTGAGATATTGACTCAGGTATTGACTTTAGGAAGCATTATCACCTCCTTGAGTAACCCTTAGCTGCCAGCAGATGCTGCCTCAGGCCACTACACACCTAATTGCTCGGTAAAAAAGGCCGTTTCCCTACCTCATTGAGCTGGATGATGTGATAAATTTGCCTCAGGTATTCACTGCCACCTGGTTTGTGGCAGATATCCAAGGCCATCATGTTTATTTTCTGCTCAGTCAATTCAAGCTCAATAGTTTCCTCTTCTGAGTTCCTACTATCTTTTGCAGTGGTAATTGTACTAAAAAGAAAGCACAAGTATTACAATATGAAGCAATGAATACTGCCAAAAGATAGAGTCTTAATCCAGGAGACCAATATAGTTACATTTCCTGATTTGGGCTCTTAAGTCCTTAGAGTGAATAATTTGGCAGTGAATAATTTGAAATTACAGTCACGACAATTTAATTCTGCAGATATGTGCTATCATTATATTTGATCTAAAAGTTTCCAAAGAACTACATCTTTACAAGCATAGCAAAATTAAAAAGTAGTGTTTTGAAGTTGTATAGTAGTGCAGCTGAATGTTATGTCAAGCTGCTTACAGGATGACATTGAAAAAGTTGAGGCCCTCTGACAAATGACTGTTTCAGTGTCAGCACACAAACTGTATCTTTTCCTGTCCATCACTGTGCAGGTGAAGCAAATGATTGGATTCAGTCAGTGTTGTGATTAATGAGTTCCTCTCCAGATTTGGGACTGCCTATCAATCATGTCATTAGGGAGAATGTGCCCTGAAAGAGGCAGACCTCAGCCAAGGAATAACTGCATTCATCTTAATCTTTATATGCACCCAGTCAGGCAACTCAGGGTCACCATAATGAAAAATAATAATGTTCGACTCAACAAATTACATTGAAAAGCAGACATTTCTTTTGAGACTGTGTATTCTCCACAATCTTAGTTGACAAGTTATAATTTGGCGGTGGGGTTTAACAATAAAGTGAAGGTTATTTTAGTAATAGTTTAATGTACAAGACAGACAATGAATACAATTGTCACTTTTCCCATAATTCTGACCACTATTTCTACGAATATGAAATTTCTGTCTGTTAATTGCAGGATTTTATTAAGCTAAGATTATATTCTTCAAAATATAATCAAAATTACATTTGATACTTTAACTTTCTTAACATATGCAAAAATATACTACACAGTTTATAAAAATACACACAATCAAATTTAATAAATGTTTCAAGAGGACAGTAAAAAGGTAATATCCTAAATACAAACATTCTTTTTTTGCTCATTTTTTCCTGGTTTAGATAAAAACTATAACTGTGGTTTTTTTAAAGTAGCACTTATTCAAAATGGAGTTGTGCAACCAGAGCACACAGTGTCATATTTCCAAAGACTCTTTCTCTCTCTGAGGAAATTAGTCCTAAAGAAGCCTGTTTCCTTTGGAACGTTGCTTAACAGTCATCTTATTTCTATCCATGCCCACTAATGAAAATCAAAACAACTGCCTACATTCTTTGGATAAATGGGCAATATATGAAATCTATTCTTTGAACGTCATCTTTAGTAACAATGAGTTCCAACATTATCACAGAATTCTGCACTAACACAATTTCAATGCTGGACTTCCACTTTTGAGATGGCACTATAAGCCTGTCTCTCACTTCTCTCCTGACTAAGGGTTTTCAAATCCTGTATTATCAGACCTTTTGCATAAAGACTCTGATCACTGGGTAATTAAATTTTTGTATTATATATTATCTTGTTTTAAATGAAACTCAAATTAAAAATTAATTGTTTTAAGTGAGACCCATACAGATAACACCTAGCTACATTCCAACTGTGTGTCATTATCTGCTGAGCCAGAAAAGATGGCAGAAGAGGAAACTTCAATTATCTTGTTAAAAGAGATTCTGGCCCAAGTACAAATCTTGAAGCTGATCCAGCTTGGTTGAGCTTAAGAATGGTTTTTAAAAGATGCTAAAAGAAAACAGATATATATACCAATGTTAATGGAAGAAACTATACTTGATGCTTACATCTGGGTTCCATGAACAGCCAATATAGAAAGTGCTGTATTAAGACTTGAGAAACCCCAGTTCAAGTACACTCTTATCCATGGATACTCACTAAGTGACTGACAGCCAGTCACAATATGTCAGCCCAACCTATCTTGCAAAGTTCTAGTGGGAAAAATTGGTCAATGGAAGGCAGGATATAAATACAACTATCTAGTTACTAACTAAATCTACAACCTAATTTTTATCATTGTAGATCATAGTGTAGGAACAGTAAAAGAAAGCCAGGAGACAAAAGAACACAATGGCTGGACACCATCAAAGTTGAAACCAGACAGAACATAGAAAAACTCAAAGTAGTAGTGCAAGATTGGAAGATGTGGAAAACCCTATAGAATCACCAAAAGTCAGACACAACTGAATGGATATTATCATCATCATCATCATCACCATCATCTCCAATCAGTATCAACAGGAGCAGAAAAGAAAAAAAAACTCCTTTGGTGACCATCCAGATAACCACCCACTGATAGCAGATTAAAGGAGACAAGCACCAAATCAATATGCCCCCCTGAGTCCTTAGGGAGAAGGGCGGCATACAAGTCGAATAAATTATTATTATTATTATTATTATTATTATTATTATTATTATTATTATTATTATTATATATTCCACTGACTGCTCCCAAAATGGCTCCTTTTTTCTTTCTTTCTGAAGTAGAATACTAACAGTGATACAGGAAAATGTTAGAGCAAAGTTCACTGTCCTATGAGTAGAAAAGGCACAGCATTGGTTAATCTAATAATTCCACTGCCAATAGCTCTATTATATCAGAGGAAATTTAACTTTGGCGGATGCTTCACTTCCTTTTCCTTCTCCTGGAGATTTTCGGTGTTCAGAAGTAAGGACTTGTGCTTTTATTTTGGACACAAATTACTTTTCCTTAAAGTGTGGCAGAATCTACTGATTTCAAGCCTGATGTGACTGAATGTACTATGGAAGATTCCATCAACTTATAATTAAGTTCTCTCACCTTCACAGAAGAGTGTGTCTTCAAATTAGTGGTACAGCCACAGAGGCCACAGTAGAAGAAACAGAATGAATAGAATGAAATGGGAAGGTGAGAATTCTATGGGTTGTTCTTATAATAAAACCTGCAAGCAGATTATCCTACGAAAAATATGGCAAGAACTATAAGCATCATCAGTGTGCCCTTCCCCGAAGCACAGGAGGCCAAGGATTCTTTTCTGAGTGAGAGAACATTGCCTCATCAGACACACTGTTGAAATGGTGCTTTATGGCTCCAGGATGAAAGTAAATCACCTTGAATCACTTGAGCTTAAATTATATTACCAAACAGGAATATGCCTCAGATATTAAACCACCTTCCTGATACATAACCACAATAGATATTGAAACAATGACCAAAAATACATCTTTGTGAATTTAACCCTTTATCACTAATACAATTTCTTCAGTTAAGACCTTTCACATATATAAAGCACACTGAAAGAATTCAATTTATTTATTTGGAAAATAGCCAAAATATCAATAGCACCACAAAACTCAATTATTTTAATAGGAAATCTTAGTAGCCTACTGCAAAACAAAAAGGACAATGAAAATTGCATTAAGCACAAAAAATGCAAAAGGATTTTAGAAGTGAGACCTGGTCATAATGAGGAACTTGATTGGTACATGTGAATTGATTTTTATATTTTACTATTTTTTAATTTAATCTGTCTGGAACATCAGCAAAAAAGAAACTGGATTTGCTGGGTTATAAATTTCCACTGAAACTTTGAGACTAAATGGCATTTACATCTTTCCTTATACACTGTTTGGCAGAAAGAAAGAAAATCCAAAGATACAGAAATGTAACAATGCATATACACACATTTACTTCAAGGGACCAAATATTTGGGCAATGCAGTAAGGCTTTGATTCAAAGACAGAAAACCCTTCAGAGACAGAAAGACATGAGAGAGTTTCAAAGATGACCTCTCCTATAGTCCATAACTAAAGATAGTTGGAAGTGGAAGTAGCCTGAGTATAGCCCACTAAATAATTAAAAGGACTCGAATAGAACAACCACATGCTTTTTTCCAGATAATTTGTATTATTTTCTCAGAATTTTTTTTAAAATTACATTTATATGCCATCCTTCTCCGAAGACTCGGGGCAGCTTACAATTAATGAGGTTGCCCTAAAAGACAAAGTACATTGAACTCCAGTATCATCTAGTATCATCTGGAAAGTATGCAACTTGCCACATGTATTCTTATAATCATCAGTAGATGATAAAGATACATCAGTCAGAAAGACATAAACAACTCCTAACAAATCTTCCAACCACTGATTGTGAAATAATACATTTTAATGCTTTTCTGAAATGCTTCAATTTTCCATTAAGTCTATTTTTATATTACAATATTAAAGGTTCTTATTTCAAACCAATCAATAATCCAATAGAAAGCTTCTATGTAAAGCACTGCCACTGAAGTCTAATCTCCATAGCAAAATTCATTGTCTAAGACTAATGAAAGGACAAATAAGGAAAATATTTTTCTTGTTTTCTATTTATTCTAAGAAGGCTATCTTGGAACACAATACTATCTACTTCAAATTTTATTTATTTATTTATTGGATTTATATGCCACCCATCTCTCTGGAGATGACTATTTTACTTTATTATAATTAATTATAATTAACTATTTTGTTATAAACTAGTTGAACATGATCTATACTTAAACAGCAGCAGCAGCAATAACAACAACAAAGAAGAAAAATGTTTCTTACCATTCTGTACTCAGTATTTTTGCTTTTAGTAGTTGCTTTTCAATCCAGTTTGGGTTCTCCTGTTCAATGCTCTGAATTATCTTATGAATTACTTGTTTAGGATTCTTTTTCTTTTTTCCTATAATAGTTTCCAAACATATGCAAACTAAACTGAGCTTTTCTTTGCTCCATCTGTCAAGAATTACACCCGTTAAAAGTTCTGTGATGTTTCCATCCTCAAATATCTGACATATAATTATAATCAAAGTCTTGACAAGAAAACCATATTTCTCTGATTCAATAAACTTTGCTGGTATTTTTTTATCAGATATTAAAAAGAAATATTTAACTGGGGATGGCAAACATGCTATTACAGAAGGTAACCTACTGATTACAATAGATAGAACTTGAGCAGCAAGCCTTGTGAAACCTAAAACAAAAATGAAATCAGATATAATTAAGATTAAACCATTTTATTTTACAATGATTCACAACCTATAAAATTAATTTAATTTAATTGTGTCTGTCACACATTTCTCTCACTCATCTGTCCATTATGGCTTATGAAACTGAGCCAACCTGATCACCATTGCTTCAATCGTGCGGATAAAATCTGATATAGACTAGGCACTGCATCTGAACACTGGAACAGGCAGAGTCACATTTGGAATGCATTTTTATTTTTATTATATTCTTTCCTAGAAAGATTAATCTGTTCTTCGTCAAATCAGATGTTTGTACTGGCTTATCTAACTAGCTATCATGACAGGACACATTTTAATGATGTCCTATCACGATAGCTATACATTTACACATTTTTTTCAATAAAGCTCCAGTGTACAATATTTACAGAACAGTAAAACAAATGATTTTGTTAAGTGTGTGCAAATCTTGAGAAGCAAATTCTTTCCTTTCAATAGGCCATATCATATCTTGCATCCATCCTGTGCTACTGAAAGTGTTACAAATTCACAATAGCCAATATTGTTTATTTGTTTATTAAATTTTTGTGCCACTCAGCTCATTGACATGATTTTTCTGGTTGTCTGGAAGCTAAAGCAACTTATAGCAATATGAATACAAGATATTCTATAAGTGTACTTGGGGGCATATATTGTTTGCTGAAGTGATTGTATTGAAAAAAAATGCTTCTTATTCTGCCTAACCTATTTATAAACATTCATTCAAATACATTACTAATTCTAAGAGTACATATTGCTTCTATTTTGCACTACATTCCCAAAATATTTTAATTTATTTAACTTTTTAAAACTGTGTTTAGAACACAGCTTTTATTTAACTGTGCTTTATGGTTTAGCATGTTTTCCAATATTGTTAACATAGCCATTTAAGTGAATTAAAGACATTTAATCACCGTCATCAACTCTTACAGTGGAAAAGATAGAGCAACTCAACATACTGAGAGTAAATGTAGTTCTTTAGTCCAGAAATGACGGAGCTCAACTACAACAGAGAATTCTAGGGAAAATGTCACAATATTCAGTTGTAAAGAGCTCTTTCTTCCTCCCCTCTGAACATAATTTACTTTGTTGCATCTTTTTTATTAGAATTATACATATTTTACCATTAAATTTCTTAAAATTAGGCCAACCATTTTATTAATAAACAAAAAACATAATAAAGTGGTTACCAAGATATTCATTATCAAAACTCTTCCATTTTTACATATTTTCCTTAAATGGTTAACTAATATTTTGACAGGTTTAAGTAAAGATACTTACATTTCCCAGATTCTTCTGTTTTCACATCTTTATAAATGTAATTCCATTCCTTTGGAACTGTACTCAACAAACTTTCAGGAACCGTTTTATTAAGCAAATAGGTGCCATATTTCTCTGTTGCTTCCCATGAATGCATCAAGGAGATTGCCTCCTTTACCGTTCCAATAACTGAATTAATCAAAGTCGATTTCAAGCGTTTGACGACTTCTGGCTCTGACTCACTGCAATTAGAAACTTCAGAAACAAACATTAATGATAGCAAAACAAGTAAACTCAGGGTTGAGTAAATTTGGATATTAGAATTTTTATAAAGTTTCTTTTGGTTTTTAATGTTAGATTCTTATCATTAAATATAACCCACAGAACTCAATTTCTTTATGGCATAATTATTGTAACTTTAAATATTTATTTTTCTCAGTAGAATATTTTAAAGGAAAAAGTAAAAATGATTACCAGTAGCATCCAACACAATATTTCTTTTGTTTTTTTGTTTAAAATTTAAGAATGCTTGTATGACTGGTTCAACTGTTAAATATTTTTGTTAGACGTACATTTAGAAAAATAATGTCTATTATTATCATTATCATATTATTATCATTCTCTTGAGATATTTGGTAAGAAACAAAAAAAGGAAAGTTCAAAAATTAAATACAAAGCACATTTGTAAAAAAAAAAGTACCTGATACTTGGCCCAGACCACCAGACTGACTTTGTTCTCTCATCTTCCCAATCCCAACTGATATGAGACTAACTTATACTATTTTACTGAGAAAAAAGTTATGTAAGCTTCTCTGACATAAATGAAAAGGTAAACCTCAGACACAGGGTGAATCTGAGAGGACTGCAGAAGAATAAGTAGTTGAAGTTCTCCCCTGCTAGTGTTCCAATCCATCCCACTGTGATAGTTATGTGTGAAAAAACTGTCCTGCACTTGAGGACAAACTACATGATTAATGTTTCATATAGTTTATTCCTGAAATGAAGTTAAAATTGGAAGTGCCAAGGGTAACTACATATCAAGATGAGTAGGGAGTAATTTCTGTAGCATTTCAAAATATCTCAAAGACAGAAATTAAATATTCTCAGAGGAATGTTACTGTGCAAATGCCACATCCATTCTTGCAGAATTAATATTTTACATATGAAATTGTTTTCAATGAAAACAAATGTAATATTTAACAGTATCAACTCAAGTCTAAAACACTACCTTGCCCTAATTACTATAGTATCTTGTATTATTGAATAATTTAAGATCTATGTTTTAACACACCCTGTAAATCAAGAAAACTGAGTATATAATATTCAAGATGTATTTTATTGCATTATACATACCTGATATATTACGTAAGAAATCCCACATGTGTTCTTTTTCCATGTAGCTCTGAAGGGCATCACCAAGAGATTTGGGAGATAAAGTGCAATAAGACAATACTGTGAATATTGCTTCAGCTAGATTGATTTTATTGTTCTCTTTCATATCTAGGCAAGTACTTTGTTCATTATTTTTAGACAATTCAGATTCTGGAAAAAGAAAAGAAAGAAAAAGACATATAATAGAAGTTCTAGTAGATCCATACATTCTAACAGGACTATGGTTGATTAGGATTTAATTCAAATAATCACTAAAGAGTCCATTATTCCATCCCTATTTTTCTTTCCATTTTCCTTGTTTTTTAATTACTCAACTGAGATAAAATTAAGTAATCAAGTTAATTAAATTACTTAATTTTGTCTCAATTGAGTAATTAAGAAACAAGAGCAAGATATCATCTCTTGGAGGAATTTTCAAGTTTGCAGAAATACAAAAAACTATGAAAGCCCCCTTTCCACAGGAAGATTCCCCATTCAACTCAATCCTAATCAATCAATCAATCAGGATTAAATCCTAGTCAATCAAATCTTCCTTAATTCTTAATTTTGTCTCCATTTCAGAGTGCACTCATACTTTAATTTCTTTTTAGAAAAAATGTGATCCATGGATCCAAGCTACCTGAGAAACCTTTTCACCCTGATGGGCTTCGACTGTCCTACTCATGCTGGCAGAAAAGACATCCTGCAGATCCTGTCAGACAGGGAATTCCAGTTGTGGAGTCCAGGAGAAAAGCCTTTTTCTGCTGTGGCTTGTTCTGCCCTCTGGAATATTGTACCTCTTCAAATGAGATCCACCTCATCCTCTTAGCCTTCATAAGACCGTTAAAATCTGACTCTGCCAGTTGGCCGCACCACTGCATTCCAAATCAATTGTAGCTTCCTAATGATCTTCAAAGATACCCTCAAGTATAATTATTATTGCAATAATCCAGATGAGAGATAACCGCAGTATGAGTAACTGTGTGCATGGCCTCAGGATTTAGAAAAGGGTGCAACTTTCTGAAAGTTCTGAAAAGGCTCTCCTAGCCACAACTGCCACCTGCTCCTTGAACAGGTGTCATGAATCTAGTATCTATTCAAATATCACTAAAACCACGCTGTTTCTAGGAATTAAAACCAAACTCACCTGAGTTAAACAAAAATAAGGCAGGAAGAAAAATTAATATAAACAAAAAAATGGAATAATGTATTGTATATAAACTCATACAGTCATATATGCCATTTCAAAAGCAAATATGTCAAATAGCTCATTTAAAAAAAAATGGAATGGAATAAATTAGAATAGCTTTTGTTTAACCCAATCAGTTTACAATTGTGTACATTCTTTTGTTTAACCCAATCAGTTTACGATTGTGTAGGGGTGGGATGCAAATATTTTTACTACCGGTTCTGTGGGCATGGCTAGGTGGGCATGGCCATGTGACTGGGTGGGCGTAGCTTCCTTTTTGTGCAGACTCCCCCTGCTCCATTTTTTTGGCCTCCTGGGCCTCAGGGAAGCCTCCTGTGCGAAGCAGTAAGACAGCGAGGGGGATCCTGGCACAGCTGATCATTGGAACAGCTGATCATCAGGAGTAGAAAATAGAAAAACAAATACCAGTTCGGCCAAACCGGTAGCTGTTTTTTTACTAACAGTTTGCCTGAACCGGTCTGAACAGGTAGAATCCCACCACTGTTTGTGTGTCTTTATGTGAGTGTATGTATGTATACTCAAAGATCTTAACAGAAATAGTTTTGGTCAAGCTTTTAGCTGTCCTGAAATAAGAACCTGCTAATAGTTTTGTAACAAGAGTTGCAAGCAAGAACAACATATCCAGATTTCTTTTATGAGGTTCCTGAAACTTTTGTCTATAGTTATTGAGAATAAATTATTTCATTTTGAGGTAAAAATCACCCCAACATTATAAGGTAACTATGAGGAACAGTCAGAAACTGTTCTGCATGTACAATTTGAGCATTCTTGAGAGTGGGAATCTGATCTGAGAAAGGATTAAAGGTGCCCTTAGAAATTGGTTAAATGAACAGGCAGGTTTAATAACTATATCAGAAGGGGGATTTATGTACACAGAATATATTACCAATGTATGAATATACAAAGCTTAGCATCTAATCAACTATATTTACCATGAGAGTAAAAAAAGCATGATATTAATCTGATATGTGTCTGGAAATAAAGGCAGAAGGAATTGACCTCACATTAAGGATCCCTTGGAGAAGAGCATGCACAGTGATAGACAAAGTGTGTACACATAGGAAATCCTTAACACTTTAGCTACACTCAGTTTTCCCTTGTGGTCAATAGATGATAATGTGCTAAAGAATCAGTGTTGTTGGATTTAATCCTCCAACAAAAAGGAAGTGCAACACAATTTTTAAAATAAATAACTGCTAATTATTCTGTAAATTTAGAGAAAAAAGACATTTAGTCGTGTGTACATGAAATGAAACATCCAATGCTGGAACAGATTTTTGTCTCCTAAAAATGTTGCTTATCACTGCTTTAAAGGGATCAGATAATAGATGATGTAGCTGCCTGACACTCTTGTGAATTGCTATCAGTAAGAAGAGACAGCACAGATAAATGAACAAGCAGACTGATATAAGGTACCTTAATATATCATTAGGGGGTAGTAGTATGCTGAGCACAGAAAACATCCTTTCTTCTTTCACATTCTCTGATAATTTCTCAGTATAATGGATGAATTACCTTCTTTGAACCCATAATTCTTAACACTTAGAAATACCTGCCTATAACTTATTCTCTCCCCCATTACCTGCTCACTTGAGACAGGATGTGTTTTTTTTAACCTTTCCAGGGCCATTTTCAGAACTGGTAGAAGGGGCCAATTTCCCCCTTTACTTTGGCCAATTTTAGCACCTTGCAGTTCCTTACCGTAGTTTAGGTAACTAAGGTGCACAGAGTTGAAGTACTGTAAGATTGTACAATTACTATTTCTTCTTCTCTGATTAATTTGTCTAGAAATATTATAAAAGGTAGAAGCAATAAGAGGAGGAGCCAAAGAAAGTCTATGCACAAAGCTTGCATTAGGCGAGTTATTAGAACTGCAGTAGATTTGGCAGGAAACATTGGTCTAGGGATCAGGTATGGTTCCCAGTTAGTCGCAAATAAGCCTGCAATACAAAAAGGAATACCTACAAACAGGAATTTAGTTGATGCAGATTGCCATTGCTTAATGGCCCTAATTGGGAGAAACAACTCTGCCGCTATGGAAAGCAAGTCATTAAGTGGCAAATCACATGACTGTGTAACTGTGCTTTTTGGCTGGAAGGAGACAAGACTAGCCAATTTCACACCTCTGATTTTGTTTGCTTCCTAACCGCTCCTCCAACCTTTGGAATGCTTGAGTGCCTGATTGCACACATCGTAAACAATGTAATTGCACCACTGTCCAAGGTTGGGAGCCATAGGCGACTTAGGCAAACACTTTACTCTCTTGAAAGCCCTTTGTCTCTATCGCTCTGCTCTGTGAGGGAGGCCAGGGAGAAAAAAATTGAGTAATTTCTACAGGCAATCCATTGGCTAACCATCTACAACCACTGGTATTACTGCATTGGACAATACTTACTCTCTCGAAATCTCTTCCTTTCCAGTCTTTCCATTTGGGCGATAAGAGTCAAGTAAAGGAGAGATTAGCTACAGAATTCGCTTCCCCTCCCCAAGCAGAAAGACTGAAGAGAAAGGGATTGCAAGAGAGAAAGGAAGAAACAAGGTACCAGACCAACCGCATGGCATATGCTACCATACATCAAAAACATTTTGGAAGCTGTATAATGCAGCTTCCAAGATCTGCAAGTGCACATCGCACACCGCCAAGAGTCTATCATACAAGGCAAATTATGCATTGTAAAGATCATTTGAAGGTGGTAGATACTTCCAATGTAATGTACCAAATCCCCTGCATGGATTGCCCCTGTGACTATGTAGGACAGCGAAGCTAACCACCAGATTGCAAGAACACAAGCGATCAGTCAGATGAAGAGACCAAATTCATTGGTAGCCTCACATTGCAATAAACAAGGACACACATTCAATTTTGCAGCTATTAAGATAGTTGGACAAGCAGGCACAAAAGCAGCCAGGGAAGTGATTGAAGGTTGGGAAATAGGCCTCTTGTCAATCAACAGGAGTGCTGATTTACCACCAGCCTTTTAAGTATGTATGTATTTATTTATTTTATTTTATTTTATATTGCTGCCTATTCACCTATGGCGACTCGAGGCGGCTTACACAATGTAAAACCATATTTAAAACAAAAAATAAAAATAAAAACAATAAAAACTAACAAAAAGAATCAAATAAATTAGTAAACTAAAATAGAACAAAATTTGGGAAAACAAAAAACAAATTTAGAAGCTGAGGACTGACTGGGCAGCACAAGCAAATGACAGCTAATGATATAAAAGCCAGCCATCAACACACCCCAATCAAATCTAAAAAACTACTTACAACAGGCACTATAAATACCACATACAGAACAGCATACAGCATTCTCTCTGCTAGAGAGAAGTTCCCTCAAGATGGGCTCCAACACATGTCCAATGCTCAGAAGACAAAACCTCTCATCACAGCGACCGACTCAGATTGGAACCTGCAACATTATCTTTGGATGCACCCTCATTTGTAACACTCTACTGTGTTCTAGTAATAGCAATAGCAACAGCAATAACCCACAATTCAAGTCAATTGCCAGTTCAGCCAGCAATCATATTTCACTTGATTGGGAGAGTTAACAATTTTAGAAGGTATATTCCAGTTGAAGATAAGAGGACAAGTTATAACTTGAACTAGAAAATAAAATTAGATTCCAAATCTTATGTATGTATGTATGTATGTATGTATGTATGTATGTGTGTATGTGTATGTGTGTGTATATATATATATATATATATATATATATATATAGGTCTTGGTGTATTCGGTCTTGTCCGTGTAAGGTTGAGAATACCTTGGCAACGTTTGACGAAATCTCATCCGTCATCTTCAGGCTGGTGTCTTCTCCCAGGAGAACGAAGCTGAAGACACCAGCCTGAAGATGACGGATGAGATTTCAACCTTACAGGGACAAGACGAATACACCAAGACCTACATACCTTTACCCGTGAAAATCTACGAAAACAAATATATATATATATATATATTTGTTTGTTTTCGTAGATTTTCACGGGTAAAGGTATGTAGGTCTTGGTGTATTCGGGTCTTGTCCCGTGTAAGATTGAGAGACACACAGCCAGCACCTCAGCCACACAGGGTCTCAGGAAAAAGCCATCCAATCTGCATACATCAACTCCACAAACCAATCAAGAAGTAACAACACAGCCAACTCTAGAGTTTAAAAGGGGAAAACAGCCACGATCACACACTTCTCCCAGGAGAACGAAGCTGAAGACACCAGCCTGAAGATGACGGATGAGATTTCGTCGAAACGTTGCCAAGGTATTCTCAATCTTACACGGGACAAGACCCGAATACACCAAGACCTACATACCTTTACCCGTGAAAATCTACGAAAACATATATATATATATATATGTGTAGATTTTCACAGGTAAGTATGTCTCCTCGACCTGGGTAATGGGCTGTGTGATGACCTTCTGAGTTCTAGGATGTCACAACAATAGAACTCAGAAGGTCATCACACAGCCCATTACCCAGGACGTTACAACACAAAAGGCTGAGAGACACACAGCCAACACCTCAGCCACACAGGGTCTCAGGAAAAAGCCATCCAATCTGCATACATCAACTCCATCAACCAATCAAGAAGTAACAACACAGCCAACTCTGGAGTTTAAAAGGGAAAAACAGCCACGATCACGCACTTCTCCCAGAAGAACGAAGCTGAAGACACCAGCCTGAAGATGACGGATGAGATTTCAAACGCTGCCAAGGTATTCTCAATCTTACACGGGACAAGACCCGAATACACCAAGACCTGTATGTATGTATGTATGTATGTATGTATGTATGTATGTATGGTATTTAGGTTTCTTCGGGTATTTTCCCACGTAATAGTTGTGCTTTTATAGCGACGTTTCAGCAGAATCCCATCTGCCATCTTCAGGCTTGTGTATTGGGTTCTTTATTAATCGTGTGTTTCAGGCTTGGCAGCCTTTGACAGTTTGAATTTGGTTCTGGCCCTGTGTTTTATTTGAATGGTCTTCTTTTCATCCCTATTGGCTGGGAGTAGGTCTGTGTTCATTGTTGCTCGAGTTGCTGTGTTCTTGATTGGCTGGCAACATTGTGTTTTGTGTATTGGGGGCGTGTTTGGGTTGGAGGTATTGGAGGGGTTTTGTTTGTGTCCAGGTGTTTGTTTGTATTGTGGTATAGAGATCCTTTTGTTTGTCAGTGAAGGCTTCCAGATGATTGATAGTCTGGTGGAGTCATCTCTTTTATTCATACTATTAGGTCTTTTATCAATTTCTATTGCTTCTCTAATGATTCTGTGGCTGGGGTTTTCTGTAGGGGCTATGGTTTAGGTGCCATTGAAGTCGATGCTATGGCCTGTGGCTTACATATGTTGGACTAGTGAGGAAGTGTGTTCCAGCTTTTTTATTGCATTCTTGTGTTCTTCAAGGCGGGTACTTATTTTTCTATTGGTTTGTCCTATGTATGTGGCAGGACATGATGCGCAGGGTACTTCATATATGCCTTGGTTTTCTAGGTCAATTTTGTCTTTGGGGTTTCTTAGTACGAAAATTGATACAATAAATTGATAAAATTGATAAAATAAATTGATAAAAATTGATAAAATATATTGATAAAATTGATAAAATAAAATAAAATTGACCTAGTTACTTACTTACTTACTTACATACATACATACATACATACATACATACATACGTGTTTTCGTAGATTTTCACAGGTACAGGTATGCAGGTCTTGGCGTGTTCGGCTCTTTTCCCATGTAAGATTGAGAGTATCTTGGCGATGTTTCGATGAGGTCCCACTTGCCATCTTCAGGCTGGTGCTTTCAGCTTTGTGCTTGTGCAAGCAAAGTGTGATCGGAGCTGCCGTCTCTCTATAAATACTGGTGGGGAGGTGTGGTGTGCTGGCTCTGTTGTAAGCGGGTTGGTTGGCTGTGTTGTTATTTCTTGATTGGTTGATGGAGTTGATGTTTGCATATTGGTTGGCTTTTTCATAAGACTCTGTGTGGCTGAGGTACTGGCTGTGTGTCTCTCAGCCTTTTGTATTGTAAGGACCTGGGTAATGGGCTGTGTGATGACCCCCAAACTAAGCAAACTGACACACGCCATGAACACATAGCCAGACCTCAAACTCAGAGCCAAACCAAAGCCCGGAACGTTACATCACAGCCATCCGCTCAGGATATCACATCACGGAACTCAGGAGGTTACACCACAAAACCTCAGAATGTTACAACACAGCCAACGACCCAGGAGATTACAGCACAAGACCCAGGATGTCACAACAATAGAACTCAGAAGGTCAACACTTTGAAATCAACGCTCTAGACAAATCCCAACACAAACTCAAACTCTGGCTTAGATATGTAGATGACACTTTCATAATTTGGCCACACGGGAAAGAAAAACTGGACAACTTCCTCACACATCTCAACAGCCTACACCCCAAAATACAATTCACCATGGAAACAGAAGCCAACAACCAACCTCCCTTCCTGGATGTCCTAATTTACAAAAAACCCAATGGCTCCCTAGGACACACCATCTACCGGAAGAAAACACACACCAACTGCTACTTAAACGCACAATCCCATCACCACCCTGCACAGATCAACTCCGTAGCCAAGACCCTCATCTCCAGAACCAAATGCCTAACTGACAAATACCACCTGAGAACAGAATTGCACACCCTCACTAACGTATTAATTTCCAACGGATTCCAAAGAAACACTATTACCAACCTAATCCTAAGGGAGACACCCCCAAAACACCGAGACTCAGAACAGGACAATGGTATTGCCCTCCTCCCCTACATCAAAGGCACCACAGATAAAATCAGCAAAATTGTCCACAAACACAATATCAGGATAACCTTCGGCACTGACCCAAAAATAGCCAACATCTTAAGAAACCCGAAGGACAAGATCCAGCTATAAAACCAAGGAGTTTATGAAATACCATGCAAAAATTGCCCAGCCACATACATTGGACAAACCAACAGGAGAATAAATGCATGCATCGCAGAACATAAGAACGCAGTCAGAAAAGAAGAAAATACTTCTTCCCTTTTCCAACACCTTAAAGCCACAGGACATGAAATTAATTTTGAGGGATCCAAATTAATCTCCAATACTGAACACTTCAACAAGAGAATAATCAGGGAAACCATCAAAATAAAGAAACACCCCCATAACATGAATAAACAGGATGATACCTCCCGCCTACCAGACATCTGGAAACTAGCCCTAATCAACAAATGAGTCCCAGCCACGAAAACCAACACCGGACCCAAAACAACACATGACACCACCACCAATCTCCCACACCAGACTCAAACCCAAACCCATCCCATAGTCGAAAGACAACCACCGTCCAGAAACCAGACCACGGCTGCATCACCAGCTACTACACCCTACACCAGTATTTATAGAGATGGCAGCTCTGATCACACTTTGCTCGCACAAGCACGAAGCCAAAAGCACCAGCCTGAAGATGGTGAGTGGGACCTTGTTGAAACGTCACCAAGATACTCTCAATCTTACACAGGAAAAGATCCGAACACACCAAGAGCTGCATATCTGTACCCGTGAAAATCTACGAAAACATATATATTAAGAGTTGTTAACCTAATCCTACGTAGCTTTTTCTCTGGTAATATCACACTACTAACTAGAGCATACAAAACATTTGATAGACCAATACTTGAATACAGCTCATCAGTCTGGAACCCGCATTACGCATATGATATTAATACAGTTGAGAAAGTCCAGAAATATTTCACAAGAAGAGTTCTCCATTCTTCTACTCATTGCAGAATACCTTATGCCACCAGACTTGAAATTCTAGACCTAGAAAACCTAGAATTACGCTGCCTTCAGTCCTATCTAAGTATAGTATATTAAATTATACATTGCAATGTCCTACCTGTCAATGAATACTTCAGCTTCAACCATAACAATACAAGAGCACACAATAGATGCAAACTCAAGGTAAACCGCACTAAACTTGATTGCAGGAAATACGACTTCAGCAACCGAGTGGTCAATGTCTGGAATACTCTACCTGACTCTGTGGTTTCTTCCCCAAACCCCAAAAACTTTAACCTTAGACTGTCTACTATTGACCTCACCCCTTTCCTAAGAGGTCTGTAGGGGGCGTGCATAAGCGCACCAACGTGCCTACTGTCCCTGTCCTATTATTCCTTTTTATTGTTCTTATATGTATCCATTTCATGTATTCCTAACTATGTTTATACTTATACCTGTTATCTTATAATCACTTGACAAAATGAATAAATGAATGAATGAACGAATAAATAAATAAATAAATAAATAAATAAATAAATAAAATATGGATGTTGTAGTCATTAATTGCTTCCAGACTGTACAAACAATATCCATCTATGATTAACTGTTAATGGCTAACAGTAAAAGACGTAACTTAAAATCTCTCATACAGTAAGTTGTGTCTACAACAATAGAAAGTCCCCTGATTCATCAGTGTCAACAGTGAGGAAACTCCACAAAGTATTCTAGAGGAACATCATACTGTTACTACGAAGGCATGAGTTTCTTTTAGCAAACGACTACCTAGCCATGCTAAAATTACAAGGACAAGCCTTCCTTTCAAATATGCCACATTTCCCTTAATGTTCTTGAAAATGTGGGTTTATCTGGGAAGGTTCCATAATACACCTTTTTGTATTTTCAAGGACATTGGTATTTTTTCCTTGTTGGAAGCTAGAAAGATAAAGTGGAATGGTAAGAGCATGCAAGATAAAAGCAAATGACTCTGCAAGGCTGCTAGGCAACAATCAAGTATCCATAGCGGCCATTCTTATTCAAGGCCAAGCTTTAGCCAGAAAGGCTCTGCTGATAGCATCAAAGCTGAGGCAATTCCCTCTCCATCATTCAGAAAATATATTCTTAGTTAGTTAGACAATTAAAAATCCCTCATGGCAGCCACATTTATAAGCGGAACAATTAGGACTTTTTCCCTATAAAGCACAAAGAGCTATTAGAGATGTTGATGAGAATACTAGTTTTCAACTTGTAAAAGTAGACAACCACTATGCCTAACCTGCAAGCCCATTTGAATGATTTATAAATCAAAATCAGTGCATTCATTATGTGCAAATGCCCACACTATAATTACAAAGCAGACTGAACTTAAATTGCCCTATTCATGTAGAATTCCCCCAAATTCATGCAGACCACCTTGGGGATAACAGTAGCCTTTCCTTGGTGACTTTAAGGTGATCTTGGTATGTCTTGCTCAAATTTATCAGCAAACAATGTTATTGTACCTCAGCTGCTGATGTCTACATCTGGTTGAGCTTGTTGCATCATCACAAATGCACCAAATGGAATTATTCTGTTAGTAACTGAAACTGACAGACAACTTACCTAAAATATGCTTAGACATCTAACTGCTCACTCATACATTTACTGAGTTGCCTGCTGTCCATAATAACTTCTAATTGCCCCCTACTATGGCTTTACATGACTATCATCCACAGAGGAAGTGGCTAAGGAAAAAAAAACATATGTAATGCTGCTGTCAGGGAATATTGCATGATAAGATCTAAGTTCCCCAGATTCATGAACAATTTTACACAATTGGAAATCCTATTATTTCAAGAGACTTGGAAATAGATGACCACTGTATAAATGTCTACAATTCCACATGGCCTCCTCTTGTTTACGGGACTGGCTGAGTATATAATTGAAAGGTCTTGTATTCACATACAGGTATAAGGAAAGGTATGATTTTATATAAAGACAAAAGAAAAACAGTATTCCTGCTAAACACAGTATTCCTCCTGGGCCAGTAGATTTGGATGAAAATAGAATACTGGTATCCTGGATGAAAGTGGAAGATTATCTCTAGATTGCTGTTTTGCAAGGAAAGGGATGCTAACCATACTGCAGATTGAGACTGAGGTTTTTATTCCAATCCTAGCAATCAATAAATAGAAGCAGAATCCTGGAAAAGGGCTGAGTTTTAGATGTTAAATAATAAGGTCCTATGAACATCCAATATATGGAGAGACAGTTCTAATGGCATAGATGGGCAATGGTAAAACTATTAAATATCTTCATGGCCGTTTTCTTCCTTCCCAATGACTAGAACTCCAAAACAATTAGTGCTATTTATAGTATAGGGTTTCTTTCATGAACCCGAGGTTGGACTAGAAGACCTCCAAGGTCCCTTCCAACTCTGTTATTCTTTTTTTTTTTTTTGAGTTTTAAAAAAGTTTATTTACAATTATAAAAAAACACACAACATACAAACTTACAGTCACACAAAACATAAATACATTACAAATTTTCCCCACTTATCCTTTTTTTAGTTGCAGATCGAGTATGCATTTTCCCATATAATGTTACAGTCATACATAGCCATAAAATATTTCTTCAGATGAGGTTCGCTTGGTTTGGCCTATTTTGGAGCTTTTTCTTGTCTCTTTTTCCAAATTGTTACATAACCTGTTATCTCCTGTTTTCTATAAATTCTTGTATCTAGAATGGTACCTTATTTCCCAACATTCCCTTTCCCTCTGTTTTTATGTTCTACCCAATTATACCATATTTCCCATGCCTTATAATAATCCAAATCTTCTTTTCCATTTAGTTTAAGTGTTAATCTCTCCAATTCTATGCATTCATATATTTTCTTTATTACTACTTGTATAGATGGAACTATAGATTCTTTCCATTTCTGAGCTAGGGCAATTCGAGCCGCTGTTAGCAAGTGTGTTATCAGGTATTTGTCCTCTGGGGAGGTTTTTTTATCATTCCAAGTAGGAACAGTTCTGGTTTCCACTCCAACTCACACTTCATCACATCTTCAATCCAATTTTTAATTCCCATCCAATATTTTTTTATTTGGGGGCATGTCCACCACACATGATAGTAAGTGCCAATTTTATTTTGGCACTTCCAACAATTTGGATTTGCCTGTGGAAATATTTTTGCTAGTCTAGCCGGGGCCAAATGCCACCTATACATCATTTTGTACTGGTTTTCTTTATATGCCACCGACTTTGTGTATGTTAAATTTTCTTCCCATGTATCTTCCCAGTCATTCAGATCCAAATTGTATCCTATATTTTTTTTCCCAAGCTAACATTGGTCCTTTTACTAATTGTCCTGTTCTTTCTTGTTCTAATAGTAATTTATATAGTTTAGATATTAATTTTTCTTCGGATCCCAAAAGTAATTTATCCAAATTTGTATTCTTTGTTTCTATTCCATATTCCTTTATGTCTTTATTGTATCTCGTTTTAATTTGTAAATAAACCCAACTATCTATTGGTATTCCTTGTATTTCCAAATCCTGTTTTGTTTTTAGTTTTCCCTCTGTATCCAATATCTGGTAGTATTTAAGTTTTTATTTAAATCCAATGTATTAGGATGAAAGGTTGCCTCCATTGTTGAGAGCCATCTCGGTATTTTTGTATAGTTTTTCTTCCTTATTTCTACCCAGTTTTTAATCAATGAATTGTATTATATGTTTCATATGATTTTTGTTTTTTGTCAGTCGGGTTCCATAAAAGTGCCATCCTATTTGTAGATCATGCCCCTCTAGTGTTAACATTCTCTTATTTTCTAGTCTCACCCATTCCTTTATCCATAGCAGAATTGCAGCTTTATAGTAAATTTCCCAATCCGGGAGTCCCAATCCACCTCTACTTTTATCATCCTGTAAATATTTTTTCTTTATTCTTGCCCTTTTTCCCATCCAAATAAATTTCATTGTCATCCTATCCAAATCCGTAAAGAACTTTTTGTTTGTTAATATTGGAATTGTCTGAAATAAATACAAAACTTTGGGTAATATATTCATCTTAATTGTCGCGATTCTTCCTAAGAGGGATATTTGCATTTTACTCCAAGTTTCCAAGTCCTTTTTAATTTGTTCTAAAGTTTTTATATAGTTGTCTTCCCATAGCATTGTTGTTTTTGCCCTTATCCAAATTCCTAAATATTTTATTTTATTTACTATTTGTAATCCCATAATTTCTTCCAGTTTTTTTTGTTTAGAATTTATTATATTTTTAACTAGCAATTTGGTTTTCCCCTTATTTACTTTTAATCCTGCTAATTCCCCAAATTTGTTTATCTCGTTCAATAATATAGGACCCGTCTCTAATGGTTCCTCTATCATAAATACCATATCATCTGCGAATGCTTGTGTCTTGTACTCTTGGTTCTTGATTTTCGTTCCTTTTATGTTCCCGTTTCCCCTAATTCTGATTAACAGTGTTTCTAGTACTGTGATAAACAACAATGGTGACAAAGGGCAGCCTTGTCTAACCCCTTTCTATTTTGAACATTTTAGTGGTTTCTCCATTTACCAGTATATTTGCTTTTTGGGTGTCATATACTGCATTAATCATTCTTTCAAAATTATGTCCAAAATTCATTTTATTAATTTGCAGTTTCATAAAATCCCAATTCAGATTATCAAATGCTTTCTGTGCATCTAGGAAAATCAATGCCATTTGGTTACTCGGGTGGTTTTCGTAATATTCTAGTATGTTTATTATTGTTCTTATGTTGTGCCTAATCTGTCTTTTCGGCAAGAATCCATTTTGATCTGTATTGATTTTTCCACTAATGATTCCTTTTCATCTTTGTGCCATAATTGTCATAAATATTTTATAGTCTGTATTTAAAAGTGATAATGGTCTATAGTTTTTAATTTGATTGGTATTTGTCTCTTCTTTAGGTATAAGTGTTATGTATGCCTCCCTCTACGTGTTAGGGATTTTGGCTTTAACCAATACCTCATTGCAAACTTCTAGAAGAGTGTTATTTAATATGTCTCCTATCTTTTTATAGAATTCACTTGGATATCCATCTGGACCTGGTGTTTTATTGTTTTTTTGTTTCTGAATCGCTTCTCTTAGTTCATCTATCGTTATTTCTTTATTTAATATCTCTCTTTCTTCATCAGCAAGTTTCTGTATGTTTCCTTCTTTTAGATATTGTTCTATTTTAGTCACTTCTACTTTTTCTTGTTTATATAAATCCTCAAAATAATCTCTTGCAATTTCTTTCTTTTTTTCCAAATCAGCCTCGAGTTCCCCATTTTTATTCTCTAAACATTGTATCGTTCTTTTCTGCTCCTCTTTTCTCAATTTATATGCTAACCACCTCCCGGTTTGTTTATGTTCAAAATAGTTTTGTTTTGTGTATTGTAACTTTCTAATCAGTTCCTCTTGTTCGAGTATATTAAGTTCATGTTTTGTTTGTATTAATTCATCTCTAATTTGCTCATTGTCTGGGTTTCTTTTTTGTTTATTCTCTAATTTTCCAATTTCTTTTATTAATTCATCTTGTTTCTTCCATCTTTCCTTATTTCTATTCGATAGATATGCAATTGATATTCCCCTAATATAGGCTTTTATCGTGTCCCATATATTCTGTAATGATGTATCCTCTTTTTTATTAAAATTATAGAAATTTATTAATTCCTCTCTTACTTTTTGCAGGTATTTTTCTTCCTTTAAAACCTGTATGTTTAATGACCATCTTTGTCCTTTCCTTCCCCTTCTTTCCAAATTAAAGACATTGGGTTGTGGTCGGCCCATATATTTGTTAAAATTTTTGTGTCCTGAATTTCCTTATTTAATTCGCTATTTATCCAGATCATATCTATCCTGGACCATGATTTGTGTGGGTTGGAGTGGAAAGTATACTGTGTAATTCCTGGATTTCTTTTTCTCCATACATCTTCCAATCCTAATTCCTCTGACATTTCAAAAAATATTTTTGGCAGTGTGTTTCGTTTTTGATATTGTTTGTGTCCACATTTGATCTTTGGAGGGCCTGGGACAGGGGTTTTTCCTCTGTCCTGGTCCTATTGGACCTCTCAGCATACCATCGACCATGGTATCCTTTTGCGTTGGGAGTGGGAGTTCTTCAGGGTTCTCCTCCTAGGGCTCCTCGGTGTTAGTGGGAATCTCTCTTGTGGGGTCTCCGCAGGGGTCGTCCTTTCCCTCCCTTATTTAATATCTACATGAAACCGCTGGGTGAGATCATCCGTGGCTTTGGGGTGAAATTCCATCAGTACGCTGATGATACTCAGCTGTACTTTTCCACCCCTGGCCAGATCAGCGATGCCCTCTCCTGATGTCCGTGCTTGGATGCGGTACGGACCTGGATGAGTAGGAACATGCTCCGACTCAACCCGCCAAGACTGAGTGGCTTTGCGTGTCGGCTCGACCCAGCCAGGATTGTTTATCCTTGGCCATAGGGGGAGGTGTTACCCCTGTGGATAGGGCACGGAATCTGGGGGTCCTCCTGGATGCACGGCTCCGGTTGGAGGAGCAGGTGGGGGCCGCCGCCAGGGGCCTTTGCCCAGCTCCGTCTTGTTCGACAACGCCCTTTTTCTGGATCGAGACGCCCTACGCACGGTTACTCATGCCCTTGTCACCTCGAGACTTGACTACTGCAACGCTCTCTATCTAGGACTGCCCTTGCATACCATCCGGAGATTGCAGTTGGTGCAGAATGCGGCCGGGTGGTGATGGGAGTTACCCGGTTCTCCCATGTTACCCCCCTCCTGCGTGGCCTGCATTGGTTGCCGATTGCGCCCGGGTGAGATTCAAGGTTTTAGTTTTAACATTCAAAGTCCTATACGGCATGGGTCCCCAATATCTGAGGGAGCGTCTTCTTCCAATAGCTAACTCTGGCGCCTGTGCGGCTCATAAAGGACTCCTCGGGGTTCCATCGGCGGTCCAATGCCGGTTGGTACTTCCCTGACGACGAGCCTTCTCGGCCCCGACCTCTGAATCAACTGCCTCTGGAGCTCCGTCTGGCCCCTGATCTCCGTACCTTCCGCCAATTAAAACTTGGTTGTTTGACCAACCGGGCTGTGACCCTCCTTTGGGGAGGGATGGGTTTTTTAATATATTTTATTGTCTTGTTGTGTCTTATATTTGGGCTTGTTAGTTTAATGTCTTTTTAAATATTTATTGTTCTATGTTTTTAGTTGTGAGCACCGAGTCTTCGGAGATGGGGCGGCATACAAGTTCAAATATAAATAAATAAATAAATTTATAATCTTGCCTATTATCAGTTATTGCATTGTAGTCCCCCATTAGACAAATCCTCGAGTTACCATTCTCTATCAGCTTTTCATATAGATTTTTATAAAATTCTTTTTGGTTTTTATTTGGTGCATAAATTCCTACGACTAAGGTCTTCCTATTATGTATCTCCACTTCCACCATTAATATTCTTCCGTCTGTATCATTGTATATCAATTTTGCTGTAATATCCTCTTTTACGTATAATACCACCCCTCTCTTTTTTTCCCCTGCTAAGGCCATAAATGCTTTCCCCAGTTTCCTATTCTCTAGATATCTTTTATCCTGCTCTTTTATGTGGACCTCTTGAAGGCATATTATATCCCATTTTTGTCTTTCCAATCTAGCAAATATTTTTTTTCTTTTATTTGGACTATTTAATCCATTGATATTTATCGATATTAATTTTATTCCCCTTCCCATTTGGTCGTTTCTAGCTTTTACGTTTTACCTGTTGTTTGACTCCTGGTTTTCACCCCTATCTCTTCCCTCTTTCCTCCTTCACAAACCATTAATTCCCTGTCCCCCTCCTTCCCCTCTTCTCCTCTAGTAGTAACTCGTAGGTCCTCACGGCTCGCATTTCGCGACTCTTCTCTACTACTTTATTCCTCCTCTGATCCTCCTATTTGCTCATAAAATCTTTGGGCCTTGGCTAAATTATCAATTTTAGTTCTTTTACCTTCCCATGTTACCAAGACTCCTTCTGGATCGTTCCATCTAAATAGTATGTTTTTCTTGTTTAGATGATTTGTGAGGAATCTATATTCCTTTCTTTGTTCTCTCACCCTTCTTGGTATTTGTTTCAATACTATAATTTGCCTACCCTTATAGTTTATTGTCTCTTCCCTTGTCAGTCTGTAAATTATTTCCCTAACTCTTTTCCTCGCAAATCTGACATGGACCTCCCGTGGGAGTCCATGCCTTCTTGCATAACTTGTGAAGACTCTATATGATTCATCAATTTCTTGCATCATCTGGTCTCTCTCTTTTCGTAGTATGGTTGCCAACATTTCTGCCACTATAAGAGTCAAATTTTCCCCCCTTTCCTCCTGTATATTTTGGAACCTTAAATAATACGAGGCTCTATCCATTTCTAGATAGGTCAGGGTCTCGTTTGTTTCCTTATATTGATCTTTTATTTTTTGTTCAATGACTTCTACTTTTTTCCCTGTTTGATCTGTTTGTTTAGTGATTGTTACAATCTTCTCTTCATTTATTCTTGTCATTTCCTGTAACTGTCCTATTTTCCCCTCTAAGCTTTTGAGTTCATTCTTCATCTCTCCCAATTCACTTTTTAATTCTGATCTCATTGATTCTCTTTCTTTCTTACTTTCTACATGATTGTTCATCATTGTTTCCTGCATTGATAACATCATATTTTGTATTGTCTGTAACGTATTCTGTAGCGTTTGGGAAGAGGCTTGTGTATTAGATTTCTCGGGGCCCAACATCCCTTCTATTGTTTTTTGGGAGGAGGTCGCAGTGGGGGTAGAGGGGGTTGCAGTTATCGCTCCCTTTTTTCCTATTTTGGTAATAGTAGTGGTTGACGTTGACATTTCCTTTATTATCCTTTGTTGTTCCTTAAGGATTTTATTTATATTTCCCCACGTCTCGTTTCTAATTATCATTTACCAGGGGCCCCTCCTTTCCAATAATTCCACTCAGTTAACTCTAGCCAGGGGAAGAAAGGGAGAATATCTATCTTCTTTTTTTTTAATGTTAATGTTAGAGCCTAGTACCTTTCTTAATAATCTTGGGGGAGGGAGGGACAGTGGTTACAATCTCATTACATTCCTTGCTTAGAATTCGTATTACTCTAATAAAGGGTGTATAAAAAGAAGAAAAAAGGACAAAGTATAGATTACAGGTAAATTATAAATTACAGGTAAATTATAAATTCCCCCCAAGCAGGAAAGGGTTGAATGAAATGAAAAGATATACGTATATATATGTAGAAAAGAAAAGAAAAAATTCAATCAAGTCTTACTGATCTATATAAATTAATTACTTGCTATATATCACAACTTATATATCATCCAATAGTCTATTTTTAACTATTTTCACTCGATGTTATCTTACTAGAAATCTTAAGTCAATTACGTATCTTAAATGTTAAATAATAAATATCTTAAGTATTAACTATTAACTATTAATATTTCAGATCTTAACGTTTATAAATATACAGTGATCCTATAAACTTCCCTTCATTTGTATATAAATCTCTATTTGTTTTTTTTACTTAATACTTGATAGTTTAAATCGAGCTTCTCCAAACTAAATAATATAAGGTACAATTGAATGGTATACGTGTAAAACGATATCAGGGTCTACTTCCGTTCTTTGAGTCACTGTTGCTCGTACCGGTTTTCTCAATGTCAAAGTTATTATACTGTCAATGGCCGCAAATTTGCACCGTCACGATGGTGGGGTTCTTCTTTATAGTCTTCTCCCCCTTTCTATCAATCCTTTCTTTTCCAAAAGTACTTTTCCTCTTCTCCTTTGATGAACAACAATGATCTCCAAATGTTGATTAAGTTAATTAGGTTTTGTAACTTTCCCTTTTCTATGGCTGTCCGTTCACTCGCTAGTCTATCCGTATTCCGGGGGCTCAACAATTTGCGCTGTCACTATATTAAGCACCCTTGTCACATCCTCCGCCCAAATTTTCTTTTTCTCTCCTTCACTGGCAAGGGTTTTCCTCACTGTTCTGTCGGTCTACTTCTCCGTTGTTTCTTCTGTCATGATGGCCGCCTCCACAGGCACTCTGTCACTGCCCGGCGTATAATAGTTCTTTCGTCTGCCACTTACTCAGTTCTCAGTTCTCTTCCAACCTCGACCGCTCTCCTTCCAGTTGGATAAGGACCTCTTTTCACAAGGTACTTTCTTTCTCCACACAGGACTTTCCCTTTTCTTATTCTTTGAAAGGGACTGCGTCCTTCTCTTTCGCTTTGATTTCTCTTTGGGGTAATCGCTAGGATGGTGCCGCTTTTTTTTTTCCTTTTGCTTTCGCCCCAATCCTTTGGCAGTCCCCCTCAAATGGTCTTTCCAGCCTTTTGTAGTCCCTCACCAAGCTTCTTTTGTACTCCTCCGATCTGCAACTTTCTCTTTCAGCTTCCTTCTAATGGCACACCGCCCCGTCTTCGGGCCAGCTCTGGCGGAGCTGGCTTCTTCCGTTCAGAACTTCGGGAACTCTTCTTCACCTTTTGGGATCGCACTTCCCAAACTGGCTCCAAGTTTTTCTCCTCACTAGGGTGTTCAAAACTGAACTCACCCTGCCACGAACGGCCATTCTTGAGCGGAAAACCCGAGGTGGGAGAAACACAAGTATTTCTCCCTACCTCGCCATACCGAGGCGTCACTGGAAGTCCCAACTCTGTTATTCTATTATTCTCTAGGAAATGTCTTCCACAAAAGAATTTGCACAAAGATGCAGAAAGAGAACATAGGGTTTTTTTTTTACAAACAATACAGGGTGTCCAGCTTCTTGAAGGAAAGTGTCTGTGAGGCTAGGCACAGCTAAGCATCTTCATAGATTGAAGAAGCATAGGTGAGACAAATATTGCTACTGGTGTGTGAGAATAATCATGGATCATAAGCGAGATCAGCACATACAAGTCAAACAAACAAATAAAGATGCAAGCAAGCAAACCACCTACTGAAGAATTAGTCCAATGCACTTTTTTTTTCATAAGGCTTCTTTACATAAGATCTAAAAACTTACAAGCTTACAAGAGGGAAAGGATTGATACCCTACCATTTAAACTAGGGGGGACAATAATGGTGTTTCAGAACCTCAGATGATGAATCTACTTTTTTGAACCATTTGTAGTAGTTAGCAGTTATTCTTCAGAATCTGTAGGAGTAATTCAGAAGTAAGCAAATAGCAAGGAAGAGAGAAATGAAGTACTATAATAGATATCTGTCTTTTTTTACTATCAGGCCACATGCTAATATAACCATTGGAAGCACTTGTTAATCTGAAGGCCTTGATATTACTTCAAAAATCTTTTAATGCCTTTATATTCAAGAGGGAGTAGGATCAGTTTTCAGTTGATGGAGTAGTTTAAGATAAATTGAGACCTACGGAATTTCGTTGTCAGTGGCCTGCTATTATTAGACCCATAGCAGCCTTTGAATCTCAAAATGCAAATGTTTCTTCTAAGATCATTATTTTATGTAGATAGGAGTAAAAAGTAACTTGAAATTTATTCCATTATTACTTATATGTATCTTATATCATCTATTACTTATGTACAGTATACGTGCGCCAGCATCATTTTCGCCTCCATTCTGAAATGAATAAATATTCATCTCTTTGTCTGCAGGAGAGTCTTTCACAATAATTTTGGAAGAGACCCCTTCAGTATGTACTGTCTAATAAACAATGCAGTGAGCTTTGATTATTTGTTGTTTTGATTCCACAATATCATAAAGTCCTCCTATTAATATTTAAATAATTTAAAAGATTAGGGTTAAAACTATGAAAAAATATGAATATGTTTGCATTTACATTGTTAGAAACATGATAAAATTAATACTTACTAAAACTTCTCAGCAAAATTTTCACTAATAGGCAATCATGATGTAGTAGTGTTCGCAGAAGCAAGTTCCAGTTACAATATGGCTGGGATAATAATAGCTTCAGATGACCCTGAGTTGCCATTTCTCTAGCTGATGGAGTCCTTTCAAAATGAAAGATACATACAGAATAATACAATTTATCTGTGAAATCAACATCCTTAAAGTTTAGGTTAATGCCAATTCCTTTAAACTCCAATTCCCCACAGTTTGCTGAATGCTTTAATGTCTGCTTACTATTTGTGTACTTGATGCTATTGGGGGAAGGAATTATATTTATCTTAACTACTTAAAAGCTGATTAACATATGTTAAACGAATAATAAATCTATAACAGTTACAAGGCAACCTCACTTATTTTCTTTATTGGGATTATTAATTCTTGTGTTCACAAGCCAGACATTGTTTTAATGCTCATCTAAATATGAATCCTTTAGTATATTTCAGTGTTATATTTGTTTAGAATTATTTCCGTAAATATTTGAAATGAAGTCTAAAATCATAATTTAAAATATAACATACACACTATATATACATACATACATACATACATATACACATACATACATATACACACACACGCACACACACACATATATACAGAGAGAGAGAGAGAGCCATATAAAGAGGTACTGATATAAAATATCTGTTCTAACTAAAGATCAGTATTAGAAAGCGTTATTAGAGACATGTATTTAATAGACATCTGCCTCTAAAATAAAAATGCTTCATGAAGCATATTTTGGGAATATTTTATCTTCAATTACAATATATCCTGCTATATTGGATGAAGACACATATAAGTTCTCTATAATAAAACAAATAAATAAAGAGTGTAATTTATTTAAACAAAATTTATGTAAGAGAAATTCTTAATAGATTGTGTTCCTATATAAATTCTTCTGACACATAATAGAACGAAAGAAAAATATACAATGGTTGGTTACAATTTTAAATGAAGCTTTTTTGGCCTTGTTTTAGGATTTTAATTTCTTGGTTAGAAATAAATTATGCTATATAATACAAAACCTAATTGTAGCCTTTTAACATGTCTTACAGTTAAACATATAATTATACTAGCATATCATTCTATACTGCACACTTGTGAAACATATTCGATACAAAGGCTATTAGACAGCTTATTCTTCATATCATAATACATAATATATAAACTTCATATCATAATACATAAACTTTCTTCATATACATTTATTTGGATATTAAGAAAATGAATAAAACTTAACATTATAACAATGCCTAAACACCTATTCATAATTCAATATACTGTATCATAAAATATAATTTAGCAGCAAATTGTCCATACATTAATTAATTAGAAAAGAGCAGGATCTTTGTAACATGAAGTTCATACAAACTTTTATTACATCTAACCAGATGGGGTTTATTTTACAGTATTTACCAATTGCTCTAGACTCTTAAAGCACACTGCAAATTGAAATGTTCACTTAGTCATTGTGTTAATACTAATAAAACTACTGAAAACTTTTTTACTGGTCATATGGAGAAACATATGTTACTTCATCTTCCAAGTTCATACAACCACAAATGTAAGACTAGCTACATACATACAGCAGAAGATTGACATATAAAATATGACATGAATAAACAATTATGTAGTGAGGAAAGTTATGGTTTGCATCCATCTGAATAAAACACTGTTGCAGTTGAAGGGTAGCTCATAGTGCCACATGCAGACTTCTGGCAGCATATACTCTTTACTAAATGATGATGTTGATTTAGTTAAGCAGAATTACCTAATCCCAAATTGGGGCTTTACTAAAGTACATAATATAACTACTGAGATTTTCTTTTAGAGCAATGCAATTCTATAAAGCAGAAGAGAAAAACTAAAAATCAGAACTAGAAAACATGAATAATAAAGCTAAACATTTTTTGTTTCATAATACGAATGAAAAAAAAATCTAGTATTTAATTAGAAAAAGATTACTAGGAAGAGACACAAAATATTGTGAGAAGCCCAAACAGGTTTTGAAATCAATGTGAGAGGACTTTGATCCAAAGTTAGAAAAGAAATGGCAGTACAGCTGGTAGCATATGTCTCATATGTAAATTGTTATTACACTTACTGAAACAGCAAGAAAATTATGCATTTGCTTTTAAACATGCCATTTTTCTAAAAATACCAAATAGGAACAAAGCAATAAATGTAAGCTTTAGTAGCTTCACCAATCCCCAAGATTGCTACTTTTTCAAAGTTAAATCAAGTACAAAAAATATATAAAAATAACTGCTGTATAAAATTTGTAAAACAAGAACAAGTTTTTAAAGAAACTAGACAATGAAATATATATTTTAAGAAAATGTTTCAAAGTGGTATAATTCATTTCAATTTATCAGTAAAAGCAACATGGAACACAGACATGGATTCGAGTCTTGTCTAAATTACAAAGATACTTACTTTAACAATGAAGAAGAAAACTCTGATATGCCATATAACCAGTGCAATGGTTGGTAAACAGCTTGTTTCAAAATATCTGAAGACAAGTAATCAAAAATGCTTTGAACTTTTCTGAAAAAAATAAGCAATTCAAAATCAGAATTTATCATATTCCTTTGACAGGCAATGAAGAGAAAACAGGTAACTGATTTCAATTCCAACAGCTTCATATTTAATGTAAATATTTTGGCTTACTGCCATGATATTGTATTTCAATTCAATCCACTGTCCCACTCAGCATGCTGTAGAACATCAGAACATCAACCAAGGTAAAGAATGGCTTTTATGGACCCTAGGGCTCTATAGCAGCAAGAAATAATACTTGTTGCATAAGGAGAACTCTGAATGGAATTCTTATAGCCAGATTAAAGTGACAGAAAAAAGACAGACCTGGCTCTGCTTTTTTGCTTCATTCTTTTCTCCCTCAGTTACATTCCAGCTAGACTGATCAGGGAGTCCAGCAGCCAGATCAAATGATGGTGGGCACCCCAAAAAGGATACTTCTGTGTGATCAGAATTTAGTTACCAGTAGCAGGGACAGTGCTCAATGAGTAAATCAAAGGAGAGACTCTTTTAGGGGATTCACCTTCTATACCCAGCTCTAGTGCTTCACTGGCTCACTTGGTTTCATTTTCCTGCTCTGCTGATTGATAATGCATTACTTTAGTTAGTGCATGTTCTTTATATATAATATATGCTATAGCAGCTGCCTTGTGTCTCAAAGTTGGGGGAAGCATCTGTGGAACTATGTATCTGATATCAAGGAAAAATTCCATATTAGGATGGTGTTATTCTTCTGTAATATGTGACAAGATGAGAAGTGATCTTGTAAATTTCAGCACTGGTGTGAAATTATGAGTTGCCTAAATAATAATCTAATAGATGCCTCATAAAATTTAAATTGTTGAAAATTTCCTTAAATTACATATGATATTAAGATTCATGAATTTAGACTATTTTTTTAAAATCACAAAAATACTTTCAACTACTAAGACTGCTTTTTTTTCCAAAAGGAAAGATACTGTATTTAGCAAATGGGCTAAATAAAAAGTTTCTTTTTACTCAACCTGATTCCTAATGACTTCATAAACACCTCATTTGTTTTTTTTTAAATAATATAGAAATATTGCAAAGTGGGTATTTTCTGGCACAGTTATCTACCCTGTTTTCCACAGTGTTCTGGAGCAAGGGGGCTTAATTTTCTGAAGAAAATTATTTTGTGAATGAGAGACTGCAAGGTGAGCAGAATGATGCAAGAATGGACAGCTGCTTAGAAAACCTAAATTCTCTTATCGTATTTAATTTAATTTAATAATGGGATTTCTATGCCGCCCTATTTCCCGAAGGACTCAGGGCAGCTTACAGCAATAAAAACAAGAATACAAAATTTAAAAAACTATTAAATAAGAAACCCCTAAACTCATATTAAAACATTAAAACCCACAAACAATTTAAAACACTTAAAAACCCCTTCAGTCCAGATCGCGACAGAAGGATCGAAGGTCAGGAGCCAACTGGAGCTCCACAGGCAGTTGGTTCCAAAGGGCGGGAGCACCCACAGAGAAGGCTCTCCCCCTGGGGGTCACCAGCCGACATTGTCTGGCCGACGGCACCCTGAGGAGACCCTGTCTGTGGGACCGCACAGGGCGATGGGAAACGGTTGCTGGCAGCAGGTGCTCCTGCAAATTTGATGTGGATCATACCAACACAAGTGTTCTATCTGAAGTATAGGTAACCCTTGAATTACAACAGTCTATTCAAAGTTACAATAGTACTGAAAAAATAACCTATGATCATTTTTCATACTTATGATCGTTGCAGCATCCCCATGGTCATGTGATCAAAATTCAGCCAATTGGCAGCTGACTCATGTTTATGACTGTTGCAATGTCCTATGATAAACTTTTGTTACCTTCTGACAAGCCAAGTCAGTGGGGAAGCAAGATTTACTTAACAACTGGGTTACTAATAACTGCAATGATTCACTTAACAAGTGTGGTAAGGAAGGTCATAAAATGGGGCAAAACTCACTTAACAAATGGTGCTCGTATGTTAATGACTATCTATATTAGCAGACTGATATTTAAACCAACTTTGGGGCACAGGGAACAGCTAAATGCTTTTCTTCCAGAAAGAAAATGATTAGATTATGATTGAGAGGGAGTGGGGATCAGGTAATCTTGCCGTAAATATGAGATCACAGATTTTTACATTCTTTTTTTACAATTCCTCCTACAGAGTAGTATAATTTTCAAGAAATCTTTTTTTAACAAAAATTGAAGAAATTGGGGAAATTACCTAATTGACAATGAATCCTGCTATTGGTTAGCTTTTCATTTCTCCTAAAACATATTGAGGCATAAGAAATTGATTTAATATACTACAGATCAATAGATTGTTGTAGCAAAACACTGGAAAATTGATGTTCAACTTACTTGGTGGAACTTAAAAGTATGGAAATAGAAAAAACCTTGAAAAACATTATAATTAAGCATTCATTTCCGAACTAAAATAACTAAAAGAAAATTTGCAGAAAACTGATTCATAAAACTGCTGAGAATCAGGCACAATTGAACAGATAGCATCATCAACATCCTTGTGAATTTTTTGATCAATGATAATAACAAAATCAGCTAACACTTCAAGCAGTTACTTGGCTGCTGATAGCTGTCCAACTGCATTTCTTCTTTCAGCTGATCAAATAAGGCAGTTAATAAAAGAGCAGTACAGCACCCATTTGATTCAGATAACTATGAAGAGTCTCAATCAGAACTGAAGAAGCTTCTTGGATGAAAAAATAAACTTTTTGGGGAAAAAGCCAAGAAAGCCCAGGTGCCATTTAATTTAGATAGCTTATTTACATATGCAAATCATCATAGCTTGTGAATCACAAAGTGAAAAAGAGTCTACTGCAACAACATGCTTAATGATTGAGTGTCAAAAAAAAAAAACCCACTAAAATTTAGGAAGAGCCCCCCCCCCATTTTGCCAGAAATACAATAAATCTTGTATACAATAAAGCTGATCACTATCATAATATTATTTATTGATTATGAAGCATGCCTCTGCTCTGAGGCATGGAAACTGGTGATCAAGAGCATATGTAACAAGATGTTAGATGTATTATTTGTGCAAGTATTCATTAATCAATAGTAAGTTACAAAAAAGTAATATCTATTGCATTTAAGTCTAGAAACCGGCATGTTATCTTGTTCATCCTAGTCTCAAAGGAAATGCTACAACTTGGTCTCTGAGACCATGTACCTGGTTTCATGCAATTTAAAAGAAAAAATATCTTTTCCTGCACTGCAACAAATGAGGACCATAATAACTATATACATAATATACAACATATAATTGAGAGAGACAGTGAGTCACATGTTCTTTATAAGATGGTACAGATCTGGTCAGATACATTTGGGTACTGTTGGTATAAGTTTGTTTTACACAGATAGTAATATTAATTTTTTACTTGTTATATTTTTATACTGGTTTTTTTATTTATCTTTCTTTCTGTAGGTTTAGTTTTACTCTTTTATTCTAGTCATAGGCATGTAGAAATCTAGTTTTTATTATGTCTTCCTTTACTTCTTTCTTCCTTTTCTGTTTCCTGTTTATTTTTATTTTAATTGTCACTCCATATTTTTATTATTTCAGCTCTACAGCTAAAATATTTAAGTTTCCCCATCGAGGGATCCACTGGTTATATGTATATTTCACCTGCTTTTTTTTCTTATATTCTTTTAGTTTATTTTGTTCTTCTAGTCTCTATCTCCTTTGATCAAATTCACATTCTCTTGACTTTTTAAACTTTTCCTTTTCAGAAGTGTTCTATCTGTTCTGCCCTTGTCTAAATGACTACAGATACAAGGCCTATTTGCCTAACCCCTATATGCAATGTGAACAGGTGAAGGATAATTCGCAAATTTTAACACATACTTTAAGGAATTAAGGTGTAAAAACTGAATGAAAATTACCTACACTTACTAAAGTAGTGTTTCTTTAATGGAAGAAATCAATGCTTGGACTTTGGGGCTTTATTATCATATTAATAAAAGCCATTAAACAAAGAGAGACAATTGTCACTCCTATTATAGGCTAAATGTACAATATGTTAATCTTGAAGTATCACACTTACTTGTACAAATTCTCTAGTGGTGAAGTTAAAACAAGAGCAGCTGCAAATAAATTATTGCAGTATCTGTGGATATTATAAATACGAGGATTTCTGTCTTTATGTGGATCTAAAAGTTCTTGCATGGAACCACAAACTGACCACAGCATGTTTTCACATGTCATCAGGATTGCTGTGACATCTATTCTGTAAGAGACAGAATAAAAACTCTGGAAATAATCTAGCAATATAATATAATCCATAATCATGACTTATTTGCCAAATTACAAAATATATAGTTTTTATTCTTAAAATTATCAGGATTCTTAGGCAAAAGTAAAATAAATGATTATAAGTAGCCCTTGACTTGCAAACATTTGTTTAGTGACCAAAGTTACAACAGCACTGGAAAAAGTGGCTTCTGACTGTTTTCACACTTATTATGATAGTTGTGGCATCCCAGTGATCACATGATAAACTTCAGACATTTGGTAACTGGCAAAACTCACTTAACAATTGTCTTGCTTAGCAATGGAAATTTTGGGCTCAATTGTGGTCATAAGTTGAAGACTATCTAGAAGAGACCCAGCTTATAAAGCAGCATCCCCCAGAAAAAAAAACTAGACTTACACTAAGACTTATATCAAACAATTTGTTAGCAAAATTTAATTAATATATCTCTAATATTTGCTCTACACACAAGGATCACCTCATTCCATAAAGATGAAAAGGAATGCAATTTTCTTGTATACATGCTGAATTATGGATCAAAATTATTATTTGCTAATATTTATTAGGTAAATAATAAATATTTATTATTTTATTTATTTTAAGAACACATTCAACAATATAATTTATTGTAATTTATAATTTTGCCTATTCCATATGTTGTCAGCTGAAGCTGATGCAATGAATGCAACCAACACTTATTTACATTTTAAATCTGTTCAGTAATAGATGTCATTTCTTATCACTGCCTCTTAAAATTTTCAAACCCAATACTAAGTATAAATATGATGTGTAATATTTATGGATCTCACCTATAGATTTCAAATTATTTAATTCTATGTTTGCTTTGCAATTTTAAGCACTCAATTTTTTTAACATTTTCAAATGCATTTTTTTCCTTCTTCTATTTCCTTCTTCTTTCGATCTTATCCGGTTCCCCATAGAACACAGTACTATGTTAGGATGCCCATCTCTGGCTGCCACAAGAGTAATTGCAATTAAAAGATAGTCAAGACCGTATGCTAAGATGACAAACTGTATCTCACTGATATAACTGGCAAAGGCCTTATTTCAAAACAGCAAACGAACATATCTGCAATTATCTTTTTAAAAAGAGTGAGTGACTATAATATGCGCTCTGATACAGAAACATCTGCTGCTGCCTAGGATTGAACTCTCAACCTTGCAAGTGTCAGACAAGTGTCTTCACCTCTAGACCACCATGCTGTGCAGCTTTAGCATATAATAAACATATATTCATTTGGACTGCCTGGATTCCTGATTTCTTCCACTTGACAGAAACTGGTGCTGCTCACGTAATAGTGTTGTAATGTGGGCAAACTGTGGGGTGCTCACAACTGCACATGCTGCTGCATTCTGCTTCTGGATGAACTTCAAAGGCAGTTCTATTTTATTGTGTATTTCAATAATCCAATTGGGAGATGACTGAGGCCTGAATGCCCATGAGCAAGATTTGGATAGCTTCCATCCAGTCTCCAGTTTTTGCTGTTTTGGGAAGGTTGCTGAAAGGGCAGAGGCCTCCAGCTGTGGCATGCGCTGGATAAAGTAGATTATCTGGACCCATATTAATCAGGATTGAGGTCCACAGTACTGTGACAACATTAGTTGCACTGATTGCCAGTTGACTTCTAGATGCAATTCCAGATTCTGGTTATTGCCCATAAAGCCCTCCATATGTCAAGGACCACTTATCTCTAGTTTCTGCCATCCATCATAATCAAACATAGTGGGCATGCTTCAGGTCCTTTCAATTAATCAATCTCATGTTATGGAAATGCACCTTCCCTGTTGTGGTGCCTGCTTTTTGGAATAGCATCCACCAGAGATCCATACAACCCCTACCCTGGTAGTATTCCAAAGGTTGTTGAAAATTTAGCTTTACTCCCAGGCCTAGTTGAATGGTAGCTGCCAACTCCCTATCGGGTTTTTTGAGGGCTTTGTGTGTGTGTGTGTGTGTGTGTGTGTGCTTGTTCCTTCAGATTTTTTTTTAATTGTCTTTATTTTTTAACAGTCTCTAATGTTAAAAATAAAACATGAACTTCCCAGAATCATCTGAAGTTGGACACCCTCAGAATTTAATAAAATAGAAACAAGTAAAGTAAAATAATCTTTTATCAAATGTATGATCAAACACCTGGCTATTTTCCTTTAACCGTTTTGATTTCAACAGGATTTTAATGTGTTCTTTTTGTTTTTATCTTTAAATCAATTGCCTTTAAATTATAATTTTTTTAAAAATATGATTTTAATATTATTTTAACTGTAATACTGCTCCTTCATTTCTAAAAGCTGCTTTTGGTTAAGAATAAGTTACTGTTGCTATCATCTCATTCAAAGTACATAATTTTGCTAAATTATTACCTTATTTGTGGCGTCCGTTTGTAACTGGGTTGGGCCTGAAAATATCTGCAAGTCAAAAGTGCTAATGATTCTTCCAGCACTTCTGTTAGAATCTCCTGAGCTAATACAGGAGGTAGAACAGTCCATAGATCATGTTGAAGAGCACAGCAGAAATAATGCCACATATGGATAGAAAATGAGCATCTTTCTCCCTGGCAAAATAACCAAAGATTAAACAATGCAGTAGAAACCTATTTTCCTCAATATTACTTTGGATTCTCTCAATTCAGACTGAAAAGAACTACTGAAGAACAAAAGTTGTTGAGTTAAACTCACAATATTTACAACGAATTTTGATTTTTAAAAACCCAACAACTTATGCTTTATTAGTTAGAAGTCATCATTTTTACATTAACCCAAATAACAGAAATTTGAACTACTATAAAACATTTTTTCCAGATTTAAAATAAAGATTGCCAGTACTAAATTTTTAGTCATTAAAATGTGTCCAAACACCAATTCTTCATTGATGAAAGCAAATTTCCCTGTAAAATGTAGGAAGCTATGGGATAGTTGCTCCTATTTGTGTTTTTGTTACTGAGAATGTTATTCTCAGTAATTATTAAGTGAACTTTAGGTACTCTAGTTTAGAGGTACTCTACTCTAGATCTTTAGGTACTCTAGTTTCTAAACCACTTACTTCCAAATTATGGATCTTATCCACTTCAATTATTGAATTATGAATAAGGTGGTTCAGATAATTCATCAAATTGGGGAAATGATTAATAAACAGTATGCAGTTATACTTTTTGTAGATAAACATTTTTGGTGATAAAGTGCTTCAGGGATTTTTTAATCAGTCACAATCTTAAAATATAAACTTAAATCCATAAGATTTACAGCAAATTAGGATACAATTTGCTGTAATCTTAAATCCAATTACTCAGGACTATTCCCTTTTGGGTGAAATTTATATTAGGAACAGTGGAATCACACCTAAAGCAGAGATATAACAGGATGTCTGAGAATCAATGTAAGCTCACTGGCCTTGTATCTTAGAACCATTAAAAGATACATCAGGCAGGCAGGCAATTAGATGAGTGGATACAATCTTAAAACTTCATTTTAAATCCATTTTGTTTTGCATCTGTTTTTCAAACCAGTCAAAAAACCTACATTTGTATACAAATGAAGGATAGTAAACTTACTTTCGTACCTCATAAAAAGCTTTGTTGTCAGCCCAGTAATGACCCTCAGCATCCTGTAAAATGCTTGTAACACACACTTGTATGCAATAATTTGTAACTTGAAACTGAAGAATGCTGATCAGTTCCTTATATTGCTGGAGAAGTGCCAGAAATAAGGGCCTGTTCAAGTGCAAAGATCATAGGGGAAGAGTTAAGAACATTCTACAAATGGTTTGGATTATTAAATAAGCAATTATCCATTACCATGATTCCACATTCACTTTAAAATCTAGTTTCCATTACATATGCTCTTTTGAAAATACATGTAATTTTATAAATCTATACTATTTATAAGGTTAGACAAAGATTTAAAGAAAAAAATACTTAGCTAAATAATCAGACACTTATTTTGCTGTTATTAAAAGGCATTCTGTTATTCTACTTGTTTATTAATGTATAATTCTTTTTTATTCAGAATGACAAAATGTTAGTTTTACACTAATATGAATTTAAAATTAAAATAAATATTAGCCTTTTAACACATACACACACACAATCAGAATAACAGAATGACAGAGTTGGAATGGACCTTGGAGATCATCTAGTTTAATCTGATTGTTTATTTGGCATAATTTAATATCTTTTTAATTTCTTTTAACTTTTGTACTTTCTGTCTTTTATGTACGTCGCCCTGAGTCCTTCGGGAGAGAGGGCAGCTTATAAGTCCAACTAAACTAAACTAAACTAAACTACCCCGCTGGTCAGGCAGGAAATCCTATACCATTTCAGACAAATGGTTGTGTCCAATCTCTTCTTAAAAACTACCACTGTTGCAACATTCACAACTTCTGGAGGAAAGTTGTTCCACTAAAGAATTGCTCTAATTGTCAGGAAAATGCATGTCTGTGCATGTGATATAAGTATATACAGTATATAAGCACACACTATCCATACATATGATATAAACATACAATTATGGGGATAATTTTTAACTTCAAATGTATAGCATACGTAATATAAGGTGCAAAAATATGAAAGGTAAAAGCAAGGATAGGAAGCCATAAAGGCTAGTTATTGCATTGTGCCCTAGAGTCAGACATGAGTGGACAGAGGAAACTTTTACCTTTTACTAATAGCTAATTTAATTTTTTAAAATTATCAGTTTTAACTAGTCACAAAATTTAATTTCAACTTTTTAAAATAATGAAAGCTTTTTTTAAAAAATTAGTATTTTTGTCCGTATTTTTCCTGACATAGCTGCTTTTTCTAGTCTTGGAGTATTTTAATTTATCCTATCATTTACTAAGTACTTAGACAGATCAACAAATCAGCCAATTGGTTGCAAGAATGGGAATGAGCACAGATATATTTATTATTGTAAGAATGACAATGATTTGTGCTCCTTAATCTATTGGTCTAGAAGAAATACTGAAATGTCAAAAAATACATATTGTTATAAACCTATCAAAGCAAGCGTCGGTAGGATTTGTGGCAGAAGATTTTTCTGAATTTTGAATACTTTTATAATATTACTTTAATAATTTTGGTTTAATTTAGGTTTAATTTGTTTTTATGTAAATTATATGTAAATATGTGCTGTTTTAATGTTAGCCGCCCTGAGTCCTTAGGGAGAAGGGCGGCATACAAGTCGAATAAATTATTATTATTATTACTAAATTTCCTGCAATTACCCTTTACCATTGAAATTCATTCATAATGACATTATTGTGTTACAATAAATGCCTGCTTTAAAAATATCAGTAATTTGGGGGAAATTATCATGTGGCATTTTTTTTTTACTGCCTGAAGCCCTGGGCTCAAAATATGGCTTCTAGGTTCATACCTTAGCACCCAATGAAACAGACTGAGACAGGAAGATCTTTTTATTTCAATTTATTCAGAACATTCTGATTATAAGAGATTCCTCTTATTAAAGAGGGAACCTCAAGACCCAGCTTTCAGTCCCTTTTATAGTTAACACATCAAAGGAAATTACAAGAGAAAAATAGATTGGATAGGACAAAAGTGACCCCTCCTTTGCATAGTAAATCAGTTACATGGAGTTATGTCAGATGACATACAATATGCCTCTATCCCCCAAAGAATGCTTCACATTAAAATATCAACCTTCAGTTTTAGCAGCAAATTAGGGCAAAATTTAGCCAGAATAGATCATAAAGGAAATTGAAAGAAAAAAAATAATGAAAACACGTTATCACTGAAAAGAGACTTACTTTCCAGAGTCCACTTTCATTACATTTTGATACATTTTAAAACACTGATATACATGTACTGCTGTGGAAAGAATGGTATATAAGTTCTGAAGTGGAGCTTTTGTAGGAACATCTTTACTTCTCTCTTCCAGTCTGCTCAGGAGAGCTGTTGCCACTTTGCTGCAAGCCTCTATAAAATTTGCTCTAATTTCCTGGAAAAGTTCAACTGTGCATGCCAGAGCCAATGGGAGCAACATGTCAAGTACTTCCATGATGTCAGAACAAAACTAAGAAATATAAATGTTAGAATTCAGTTATTTTTAATTCCAAATATTTTAATGATACACAGGGCAATCATTGAAATATATACTTGACATATAAAACAAATCAATTTTGAAATCATTTTATTTTCTGGTACTAAAAGGCGAAGAATGAAGAGCAAAGAAATATAGCTTGTAGATATTAAGCACATTAAAAAAACTGGGAAGAATTCAAGATTAGAAGTCATGTCACCTGTGGCATTTTACATTCAAATAGATAGTATGCCAAGCTTATTAAACAGGAAGACAACTTGAATTTAAGTAAAACCCTCTCTCTCAAAGAAAGAGCTGACAGCGAAAAATATACATTCGAATTCATACAAAAATCCTGTATGGTAGCCAGCTTCTTCAAACTTGTAAAAAAAAACCTGTCTCAAGTTCCACTTGAAACTAATTTTAACAATTTTTTCTCCCCAAATAACTATATATGACACATACATGTATGTGTGTGTATGTATGCATGAACACATGCATCAGAACCTAAACTCCAAAAGGTCTGGGGTAGGTGAAAATAATCTTCAGTAGTTGAATTAATAATTACCACCTAAAATTAATTGCATCTGCATATATCAACCATTTTCTCTTTTATTCACAAACTATTTTCAGACACACTGGTCTCCCACATCCCAACAGCAGTAGTAGAAAAAACATGGCTATAGAAGGAAAAAGAAGCAACAGCTGGCTGGGAAGAAAAGATAGAAACATGAATGAGGCAAGAGATAGGTAAGTGGGCACTGAAAGAAATAAAGAAGATCTATTTAACACCACAAAAGAATTAAGTTCAACATCCTAGCAACCTTTATCAAGACAGGAGTAATTTTCAAAGGCATCCATTTTTTCAGCAGCCGTTTTATAGTAGCATTCCTGATCCATTTTTTTTGTTTGTTTGTTTTCTGTCACTGTGAATGACACTCTTCATTTTAAATATAGTTATTTGGGAAGGGGAAATCTACTGGTTAAATATGGTATATCTTTTAAATCCTAATTCATTCCATTCCAAGCAGAATCTATTACAATGACCAAGCAATCCAGCATACTCTACAGTAATAACTGACAACTCCAATTAATTTACTGTTAAATAAACAAGACCAGTGATGGTATTTATGAGTATTATTGGTTTTATAGGTACTTCCAACAAACATAATATCCTATAGAACCTCAAACCTTCATATTTTTTGATACATGCCTTTGAAATCTGCTTTGGTTGCTCTTTCTCATGGACAGCTCTCCAGGATTCATTCATGTTTTGTACATTTACAAGACACATCATATAATAGGTAGCTGAAGAATGTTCATTTTGTTCATGTTCAAGAATTTTACTGGAAAAATCTTCAACTGCAATTATTAAACTGTGTGCTACTGAAGAGGACAGGTCTTTAAAAACATTTCTCCATCCAAACTCTAGCATGGTAGACTGAAATATAAATTTATACAATAAATATTTAACATACAAATATGCAGCTTCAAATATCTATGACAGTTTCAAACATCTATCTGAATTACCTGAAAGGAAATGACAGCAACAAAAAATAGGCAACTACTTTTGTATTTTCCCTACCCATTACAAAATTTATTCTTGGGAACTTGATAGATATTAAGTCTCAATATCGTTCAGATAAATTTTGGACCTGGCTTGGAGAAGAAAAGGAAAAGCCACAGTTAATTTGGAATATAATATAATATGACCAATTTTTAAGATTGTCATTCCTAGGCTCCAAAATATGGTGCATGGAATTGAGGGGAGGACCATTATTTTATCAAAACTTTTACTTGTTCATGCAAAGTGAGCAAACAATTGTCCTTTCCCACCAGCTCTAAATTGTGGTAGCACTACACCCACAAAAATATATATAAGTGTCTTTTATATGTAGTGAGCTGTACAGACTGTGTAAAAAGGAAATAACTATCCCAAATTAACAAAATAATAGACTTCTTAAAGTCTTTTTTGTTAAAAACATGGGGAAAATATTTCTGCGTGTTTTAGTAGGGCTCATCAAAGTGTTCTGTATTCTCAAAATTAATATTATCATTCAAGCTTAAATTAAATTAGTTATTGTGCTGATATTAACATTTATATATAAGTGATTTGTAATGGATGTTAATAATCTATACTAATGTGTACAGAGGAAAACCATCTCTCAGAATTAAAGTATTTTTAATTTTTATTTTACCCACCTTTTTAACCTTAAGAATATGCTCAGGAAATTTGCTGGATTCATTTGCTCTACTGTCCCCTGTAAAAAGTTCCCCACAAGAATTTTTCAGAACTCCTGCAAAATATCAGTAACAATTAAAATTAATTTTGTGAAAAAACTTCTAACTTATAAACTTTCTGAAACATAAACATGATCTATAAAGATGTTTTGAATTTAATTGAAAGCTGTTAGCAAAACAAATACTAAAATGGTTTCTGCATACAGAAGGCCCTGTTACAGGGATTGCTAGTGATACAAAATGGTTTTTCTGGCAATCCTTGATGTTTCAGATTAACTCTATTAATTTAGCTGGCAGATTTCATATTTCCAGAATATTGGGGGAAGTGCTTCCCCCACAAAACATGGATTTCAAGCTAGCACTCCCTTTCTTAGTGCATGTCCTGATGTCCAAAGAAAATAACTAGCAATATTTAGAACATGATTCTCCCTTTTTGTTGCTGTTTCTGGCTATTATTTATCTATCTGGCTTCTTGCTACAACTTATTTATCTAAGGATTTTGCAACTAATCAATCATCTATTAACCAATTCACAACAAACACATGCGACATATGAATGCTTACGAACACTCAGGGGCAACAGGGGCAACAAGGGACCTTGTAGGTCATCTAGTCCAACCCCCCACCCAAGCAGGAGACTCTACACCATTTCTGACAAATGGCAGTCCAATCTCTTCTTGAAAGTAATGGCGCTCCCACAATTTCAGAGGGCAGGCTGTTCCATTGGTTGATTGTTCTCACTGTCAGAAAGTTTCTCCTTATTTCCAGGTTAAATCTCTCCTTGTTCAGTTTCCATCCATTATTCCTTGTCTGGCCTACAGGGTCTTAAACAGTAGATCCTGAATGTACTCAAGCCTCTTCAATAGGAGATTCTATTGGTGTTTGGGAAGATAATATTGATGCTGAAGTTCTCTTCCCTCCATCCACACAATATAAATCCTCTGTAGAATTTGCACAAATGGAAAGTGTTCATCCTTCCCCAGCCTACCTCCCAATCTAATTCAAGATTTTCAGTAGGGAAAGAAATGAAGAAAGAATGAATGAGAAAACAAATGTAGAAAAGAGAGTCAGAAGAAAATGATTAGGAATGTCAGCTTTCCAGTATCATTAATTAATTATGCAAACTATTTTGTTCTGAAGAAATGGATCTCCCCAGCTTAAAAATGATTACCATCTAGGGTAAAGAAAATAAGGGCCAACTGTTCTAGATTGATTTTTTTTCCCATAGAAACTTGAAATGATTCCAATTACTGTTTTTTATCATTACTGGGCATTTAACTCTAAATTTCTTCCACAATAAAAATTATGAATATATTTTAGAAATAAGAAAGACAATAAGCGTCCAGGAAGTATAAGGACTTATAATGTGATTACTTCATTGTAAACCTATATTATTTCCTATGGTTTGGTTATATAGAAAAATTCTAGCAAACCTGTTAAACAATGTCTGATTGCTACATTCTGAGTAAATGTTTTATTCCTCTATTACCATGTTTCCTATGTATGTATGTATGTATGTATGTATGTATGTATGTATGTATATGTATATATGATTTGCTACAGTATTCTTTTTAGGATCCAGACAGAATCTAAATGTTAAACTGGCTTCAGCTGAAGCAATTAATGCAATTAATACATCTAAGTGCATCATGTTCAACAAGTGATTTATGTACAGTAACAGATTTCTTCTTAATCTAGAAAGGAAAGACTGTTGCAAACCTTTCTAGCTTCCTGAAGCAAAGCTTGAAAACTCATCTTGAGAAGTTTGCCCAGGGTGGTTTCAAAGAGCTCCACTGGAAAAAGCTATTCTTGGATCTCATTATCAGATCTGTCTAAAGTTCACCTTTCTCAAACAAATGGGGGGAAAGGTGAGAGGGAGATGAAAAGTATGTTAGATGTTTTTGAAAATCTTAACAAGAGACTTCTGAAATATCAGAGGAATGAGAAAGCCTACTAGAAGGGATGAAAAACATTATTTGGTCAAATATCCCTCACTTTTAATACAGATGTTCTGCTTTACAGTATTCTTGATCTCTACTAAATGTTCCAAGTACCTTCAAAGGATCTTATCTCCAATTATAAAAATTGTAGTAGGTACAGTAAAATGTTCTAATAATTTAATTGCAATGTAAATTTAGGAGAACAATGGATCAGCAAATAAAAGAAGCATTCTTCTCAGTGGTGACCAAAACTGATTTACCAGTTGTATTTTCTTCCATTTTCTGCTAGTTCTAGGAAAGCAGAGTTAGGAAATCAAGACACACCCTTCCTTTCTTAGAAATATCTCCCAAATCCTTGCCCAAACAACAAAGATAGGGTGCCATATAAATCCCATCATAAATAAAAAAATAAATATAAAATTTTGAGTGATGCTGCTTTCGAGATGAATTCATTTCACTTTATTGTTAATTCAATCAACTAGCTTAACGTTTAAGAAACTTTACTGTTTTCTGAGGTTCATTGATTCATCTAATCAAGCATATTCGTGTTTACATGACTTATCATATTTTTCAGGTTAATTTTGATCTCGCAAAGTTGGAAGGTCTGAACTATTTTTTCTACCATAGACCCACGGACTACTTTTGTTTCCCTGCACACGGTGGTGGCAGACAGAGCTGGAAAGGTTAAAGGATGTGACTACGCTGCGGTGGAGTGGGAGGTGAGGGTTTGGCATGGGTGGCCTGGCTGAAGGGCCCTCAGGTAAGCCGCTGGGGGATGCGTGGGACAGCTCTGCGCAGCAGCCACAAAGCGAGACTGTGGGTAGGTGGAGGATGAAGCAAGGCTTACCTGAGCATCCTGCAGCCAGGCCATCAACTTTCTGACAACTGCCTCATCTTGCGATGGCTCCAGAAACCCCGTCCAGGACCCCATGTGCATAGCTCAGCCTCCTGAGCTGAGCTGCAGCATGCAAAAAGAAGCAGGCCATTAGCCACATGGGGTCCTGGATGGGGTTTCTGGAATTGCTAGACAGTTGTCAGAACATTGATGGCCTGGCTGTGGGGCCCTCAGGTAAGCTTGTGCAGGACATGGGGAGGGGCTCCGGACCCTATCATCTCATTTCATCCTCCACTCCACTGCCTCGTTTCATCCTCCACAACCCATCTTGTACCCAACCACCGCCTCATTTCATCCTCCAACGCACTGCATCGTTTCATCTTCCACAACCCATGAAACAGAATTTTGGGGTAGGGCTTATTTTAGGTGCAGATAGACTAGAACTTAGTCTCCTGGTTTCTAGGCCAACAGCATAACCACTTTAACCTTTCTGTTGTGAAAGTTGTTCATATTTTTATTAGTTTCATATTTGATATTTCACATGAATGTAGCCTGTAGTTTTAGAACTACTGTAGAAATATAACATAAATATATAGAAGTCAAATAAACAGTTTAAAATGAAATAATTTCTGAATGTTATTCTCCTAAACTAAATATTTATAGCAACAGAACTGAAATAGACAATTTAAATTATAAAAAGTTACCAAATAAATTTAATTTTTATTAAGATAAAATATGATTTCATATATTTTCATATTTTTGTATATAGTATAACTTATAACGCTATCATTTGTTGTTGGGATTACCATCAGAGAGCATTAGTGGCTTGAGCTGTAACTTTTATTTTCATCTATCAAAATTGACTTTCACAGCTTTCCACTGTGCAAGCTGTCAAAGAACTTGTCCTAATGGTAGCTCCAAACAGTGTACGCTAAGTGTCTCTCTTTTCTTCAAAGTTCTCTCTCTTTCTTTCTGGTTCATAAGTAACTTCTTACCAAAAGAGAATCTGCAGAAGAGGTTATATCCAAGTTATAACACTATGGAAACATATGAAGAGAAGCCCAGGTGGTCACCTTGTAGATTTCCAACATGGAAGCCTTCGACCTCTCCGCCCAAGCAGCAGCTACAGTTCTAGTGTAATGAGCTTTACAAACCCTGGGAGCCACTTTAGCCTTAACTATGTACACCTCCCTAATACAGTTCCATAATCATCCAGCTAAGGAAATCTTGAAAGTTATCTGACCCCTCTTAAGACCTCTAAGACTACAAACAATCTGCCAGAAGATCTGACATCTTTGATTTTTTTAAAATAAACCCTAAGTGTTCTTCTTACATCCAATTTATGCAGCCATTGCTCTTTGTCATCATTTGATCTAGAGAAAAATGATGTCCAAGGAAACTTCTGGTTTAGCTAAAAACCAGACATTACTGTAGCAAAACTAAAATAAAAGATAAGGAACTTTTAAAAGAACATTTTGGATTTTTAAATGAAATTTTACAAACATTTTGTGCATCAAATCAAAAATATTAACACAAGAATCCAAACACAGAACAGCTAAACAATATTAGTTTATTTTTATTTTTTGATAAATTAACTGGCAGTACAAAGCAAAATGAAGTACAGCGAAGCAATTCCATAAAGATGACAGATACAAAAAGGTTCCCTGAACATTCTTCCTTAACCCAATGATCCTTATTACCAATAGGAAGACAGAGAAATGTGTATCATACTATGGGTCTGTTGACTGATACCTATAAAAATAGCCAGCTACCTTTTAGTTCTGGCAAATGGCATTACCTCATTACCAATACTAATGTAAAATTCATCCGCCAATCCCATTTAGTTCGATACTAATGTGATGGACGTTTTGGCCAAAGAAAGGAGAACAACACCGAGGAGAAATTGCCAAAATTTATTCAATGATCATTGGGTACCTGCTTTCCAAAAAAGAGGGACTTTGAACACTAGAATTATTGATTGTTACATGCTTTGGGACTGAGAGATGGGAATTCTAAACGATCTGATTCATGAACATGGTTTGAGCAATGAGATAAGTGTTTAAACAAAAAGAAAAAGTATTATTGTAAAGCAAAGCCATGACAAGACAGCCTAGCTAAGGATTCCAGTGTTGATAGAATATTGAAATAAGCAAACATGTACTTGATTAGAATGAGGATGAACTTTTAGGTGAGATCTTTTGCATTGTTTTCCTTCTGATAGGCTTAAAAGCTTATTTTGGCTGCAGAAATAAGTCATTTTGGGTTATGTATTAGCCTAGGACTGGTCAGGGAAAAGAGAGGGCAGAAGAAATGGGAAAACAGTTTGCAAAGGAGGGCAGAGAGAGAAAGGAGGAAGAAGAGAGCACAGTTTGAAGTTTCTTTTATTAATTTTTTATCACAACTAATTTAAGAGGAGGACATTTTAACTTTTACTTTAAGTCAGCAAAAAATCAGCCCAGTAGCATAATTTCCATATAGATCTCCTTATCATCTATTTCTATTTTAATCAGCATTTAATTAACTCATTTAAAACAACTCATTGTGTTACTATCTTTTAATAAACATGCATAGAAATGTCACATTATAATCAAAATAGCTACTATTGTATCACTAGTTTATATTCCCATTTGTCCTCTGCCAAAATTTTTCTACTTTATTTTCTTTTCCTATGGACTGATTATTTTTAATACCTGTTTTCAACTCACTCTTTCTCTGAGTAATCCATGAGTTATATATCAGGTAATTTTTCATTTATCTATCTATTAAATATAGTAAAATCTAATAAAAAGTGAAAGAAAGAATAGAAAGAAAGAGTACAAGGTCCAAAGACAAAAGTAGAACATAAAAAGAAAAAATATGTAACAAAGGAAAAAAAATATGTAAAGAAGTGATTTCCAATTTTCATCACAAGTGTAAACAATTTTTGCAACTCTACACCCTCTCTTATTTACACAACCAATGATTGTTTCATCCCATATCCCACTTCTAATCTACAGACAAATCCATAAAGCATAGTGTTTTCAATTCTTACATCAAGAAAAAGTCCGTTAAGGATTACTAGAAATAACAGCATATATTGCTTTAATTTTGATCAAAAAAAACCCAACTTTATGTTCGTTCATGTTACTTCTTACAATCTTAATCTGTATGTAATCCATTCAAGTAATGTCATTGAATTTAATTTCTTTTCATTTCTTCTTTGTTCCTTCTTACAAAATTCTTCAATTCTTTAATAAGCCTCTTTTGTAAACCCAATATAAAAAATTATCCAATTCACTTCCTTGATTTATTATTTGCATTTCCCTTTTGATTTTTGAAGTATCATAAAGTTTCTTTTGTATGTCCAATGAAACATCTTGTGGCCTGCCATTCTTGTGGCCTGTCATTTGTAGATCTGCTTTTAATGCCATCTTTCTATTGTCAAATAAAACTTGTTCCTCATCTGCCATTTCTCCTATAACATTTTTTGGACTGTCCATAGAAGCAAATAATGCTATTCACATTGTTGATATTAATTTCTGAATTCTTAAGTGTTCATTTTTTCATTGCTATGTTTTGTGTCATTTCATAGTCTCAGTTAATTAACTATCAATAAATAGCAAAAACCTAGATAAGGCTATGATCTGAGAAAATTATAAATGGATTAAGGATCCAGATACTTTCAATACAAGATTTTAGAATTAACTATAAAGGATAATCTATAATTAGTTCCAAAATCTTATTCTAAATTTAATTGGATCCTTAATTCATTTATACTTTCCTAGGATCAAAGTCTTATTTAGCTTTTTGCTATTTATGTCATTTTTAAAAAATTAAAGAGTATGATTAAAATTTTATTTTATTAAGGACTGAAGGCAAACTAACCCAGTTGTCAATCCAATGGACTTCAATAGCTTAAAAGTGGTTGACAAACAATTTGTAAACATGATTAGAAAGAGATATTTGCAAACTTAATATCCTTTAAAAGGCATAAACCATAGTTGGTGCTGATCCTAGTGCTGAAAACCCACCAGGGACAACTGTCTTGCAATCTTGCAAGGAGCAATTGTTTGGAGCACAACAAAGTTCTGAAGAGCCAGTCTACTTACTGGCTCTTCGCTGCAGTTGTTGGCCCTGCTTTTTGCAGAGTTATCCTCAATTTGCCATTTTTTTCCTCCTGAAGTCCATATCAGGTAATTTTTTCACAATAGATCACATGACATTTTATTTATTTATACACTTTATATGATTCTCTATCTCATATGTTTTTGGGTAGCATAATTCTAGCAATTAGTAAAGGAAATTAACCATCAAGAACAAAATACTGCAAAGGACTGTATCAAAAATAAGTTGCTATTATAAAGTTGATGAGAATGTTATTGTTCTGTTTCCCTTATTATATCCACTGAAATTCTACAAATCAATTATTTGAAGAAAACAGTATATGGAAAATATAACCATACATTACCTTGAATACTTTTGCTCTCAGACATACATGCTAACAGTAATCCTGAAGATAGTTCTTCAATATTTTCTTCCATCAACAAAAATGATTTTATAAGCTGAGAAAGGCACTTAAGTTGATGTAATGTTAAACATTGGTTTATTCCTTTTCTGCAATTTTCCTCAGCAACTATAAATAAGGAGAAAGAAAATCAGATTCAAGTGTCACATTTGCTTCTTAAATGAACTTTAGGTGAGATCTTTTTCATTATTTTCCTTCTAATGGGATTAAAAGGCTATTTTGTCTGTGGAAATGCAGTCATTTTGGGTTATGTGATAACCTTTATCATTAAATTGTATGCTGTGATTAATTTTTCTGATTATTTCTAAAAATGAGAGATAAGAGTATGTGCATGTTTTATGTACATATGAATAAAACAGAATGCTGTTCTGATATTTGTGAAAAAATATTCAGTTTCTTATGTAGGAATATTGAGAAATTAGAGCTATTTCTCAGGTTCATGACAATAAAGTCTAAGAAGGATATAGCTCATTCATAATATTTTAAGAGATTATCTACAAATATAATAGTACTGTGTTTCCCCAAAAATAAGACCTTGTCTTACATTTTTTTTGCCACCAAAAAAGGCACCAGATATTATTTTGGGGTGATATCATCCACTGACTAACCTCACTTGTGTATGTTGTCCCCGGCCTCCTTTTCACTGTCAGAGGCCTTCAGAAACTTCTTCTGTGGCTGGCAAGGCTTTCCTGAAGGTCTCTGCAGCCAATAACAGTGCTCCGGATCGATCCAGAGCTTTGTTATCAGCTACAGAGGCCTTCAGGAAAGCCTTGCCAGCCTTGCCAGATGCAGAAGAAATGGGCCGGCAAGGCAGGTGTCGGCGTGTGCGAGGCCTGGCTACAACTGTCCAAAGGTAAGTAGTAGGGCAGCTCCACCCCGCCATCCCCATCCTAGCTTAATTTTTACCCATGTACTCTGAAGTGGGCAGGATCTTAATTAGGGCTTATTTTGGAGGTATGGCTTACAATGGGCACATGTGTAAAATCAAGCTAGGACTTACTTTCAGGGTAGATTGCATTTTCAGGAGAAGAGGGTATGTTAAAAAATCTGGTTAATTTTATTATTTTAAAAATATAAGATGCTTTCTCATTTAGAAAAAAAAGGCAAAATCAACAGAAGATGAAGAGAATGCTTTTGAATAGTGTTTTGGTTTGGTAAAAATGCATGTTGTTGCATTTCTGCAAATAATAATTTGCAACCAGAAGGGTCTATATAAATCTCAGGTGAGGGACTGAAGCAGTAGTATCTTGTGTCGAGGGACTGAACCAGTAGTATCTTGTCTCGAGAACACCTGTTGTATCATCTGACATCCTTTCAGGTGATAATAATAATGGCAATCATAAGCCATTACTAAGCATTCTTGAATAGCTGTTATGGAAATACATTCTATAAGAATTTAGCCTTGAAAAATTGCAAAATACAGTGGCTTGCCTCCTTATCAGATAGAAAATTTGGAGGATATTCAAACTCTGATTTTCTCTCATATTGGATGCCAGGTTTTAGTCACAGTTGAATACAGTATGTTAGTTAGCATTTTTAAATTGCTGTGTATCCTGGATTCAGTAAGAACAGAGAAAATAATGTCAAAAACAATTTTAAATGCCAAAAAATATTAACAGCATTTAGCAACATAATATAAAGCAGTAAAAATGAAGACTTCAAACCTAAATCTTTATTCTTCTAATGCAGGGGTGTCAAACTGGGGGCCCGTAGCCCGGATGCCCTTCTCCCTTGATATGACTTGACTCTTTCAGCCCTGTTTAAGCCATTTTTACTCTGGTCTGACTAATTGCAATTTTATGTCTTAGTTACTTATAAGCTGTCAATGACGTTATCTCAGTATTGAACATCTATGTACAGTAAATGACTTTCTTTATATGTACTCTGAGACTAGAAAGATAAAGCTTTTATTACGATATGTTTCAAACCGAAGATTTCATGATTCCATTCTCACCTCCCAGAAGGGAAATATATCAGTACATATTCCTATAGTTGTTACACATTCATTAAACACCGGGAAGCAGTGTGCTACTTGTTTCATCTTTATTTGGGGCTTATCAGTCACATACAACCATAGTAATTAAAAATTATGTGGTTCAACCTATCTACTTGGAATTGAACCCATGGACCATAATTTCACTTCCTTGCCAACCTAAAAAGTCACTGTAGCTTATAAAGTGCACTGTATATAGTACAAGAGCCTATCAGTTTGATACCCAGCAGAAAACGTATAATTTTAACAGTGCAATATTTTTATTATTCTTAATTGATTTTATTAGTACACATTCTGACTTCAATTATATTTATTTTTATTTGTCAGTGAATTGATATTACCTTAATATTACTAATGAATAAGCATTAATTAATGAAGAGGGTGAGGAAGAATTCACTAAAGGTAGATAATTTGAGGAATTTTTTATTGTGTTATAAAACTGTTTATCCCCATGAATAAATATTGGGGGGAAATGGAACTCCTAATAGTGGAAATAACAATTAATTGTTGCCTAGTCTGTGGAATGTGTTTGAAAAACAAGAGATTGGGAAATAGAATTTGGCCTGGGAACAAACATTACAGCAGGGGAAATATAGTGAAAAGCTGTAACTTGGTCATTGTAATGAAAGGAAGGTACACTGGAGCCATTGACATGATTGATTGTAAATGCCCTCTTCCCTCTGGCAGAGCACCTGGACACTTCAGTTTACAGGGCAGCTAAGTGAAAGGGCGTTGGTACTTTCCTGAGACGCCCGTTCTCTCTGAGCTGTGTAGAGCATCCAGAAGTGGGAGGTGCTCAGACTCCTGTTGTGTAGGCTGGGCTAAACTAATTAGTAGGATGCGCCTCCTCCTCCTTGATGCTCCTCCTTGCGTCCCCAGTTTCCAGCGAAGACGAAGTACAGAAGAGTCTAACTATATATAACCAAAAAAACAAGTAGCTGGCTGGAACAATGCCACCCCCAAACAGACGGATACAGGAAGGGTTGGATGCTCTACACAGCTCAGAGAGAACGGGCGTCTCAGGTAAGTACCAACGCCCTTTCTCCTATGAGCTGTTCCGAGCATCCAGAAGTGGGACATGCCAAAGCTAGGAAGGCCCGTTGGGAGGGAATCCGTCTGACATACATCTCACTCAATCCTTGAGAACACGCTGCAGCACCCTTCTGCCAAACGAAGCCTCCGTGGAGGCAAAAACATCTATTCTATAATTCCTAATAAAGGGAGAGGAAGAAGCCCACGTAGCAGCTCTACAAATCTCCTCAATTGAGGCTTGGGTGGCCCACGCTGCCGACGTGGCTGCACTCCGGGTGGAGTGGGCAGTGATGCCCTGAGGAACCGTACTCGATTGGGCCTCATACGCCTTTGTGATAGAGGCTCACAACCACCGCCCAATAGTAGAAGAGGACACTTTATGTCCTAGATTACCCGGAAGGAACGAGACGAACAGGGCTTCCGATTTGCGGAATGGCGCTATGCGCTTAATGTAGACACGTAGGGCCCGCCGAACGTCTAGGTGATGCCACTGTCTTTCGAGCCGGTGAGATGGAGCCACGCAAAAATTTGGGAGGACTAACTCTTGAGCCCTGTGAAAAGCTGAATTGACTTTGGGAAGGAATGTCGGGTCCAGGCGGAGGACCACCCTGTCCTCATGAAATACACAGAGACCCTTCCTGATGGAGAGGGCATTTCAGAAATTCCTCCTAGCAGCGATTTCAGAAATAAGTAATGGCCACCAAGAAGACCACCTTATACGTCAGTAGTTGGGTACTGATCGCCCGTAGTGGCTCAAAAGGCTCCTTGGTAAGGGCGTTTAAAACAATGTTGAGGTCCCAAGTAGGAAACCTATGGATAGTCGGTGGTCGCAGATTCGTGGCCCCCTTGAGGAAACTATGCACCCGTGGATGACTGGAGATGGATTTGCAGCCAGTCCAGGAGAGCACGGAAGCCAGCGCCGCCACCTGCCTCCGAAGCGTATTAGGAGAGAGGCCCTTTCCAGGCCCGACTGAAGAAACTCTAGCAGCTGAGCCACTGAGGGGGAGGACGGGTCTATGTGCACCTTAGTGCACCAGCGACAGAAGCTGGACCAGGTGGCATTGTAGATCCTATTCGTAGACGGTCTCCTCGCCGCCTGGATGGTCTCGATCACCCTAGAGGACATTTGTTCCTCCCTCAAACGCTGCCGTTCAACCTCCAGGCAGTCAGGTTGAGCCACTGGGGCTCCGGGTGATGGACCGGGCCCTGAGAGAGCACGATCTCTAACGGAGGAATTCACCACGGCTCCGCCACGGACAGCTGTTGCAGATCCGCGAACCAAGTCCGCCTCGGCCAGAAAGGGGCCACAAGTATGACTTCTGCTCTCTTCTCCAGGACCCTCCGGATCAGCCTGGGTATGACGGGTAGAGGAGGGAAAGCGTAGAGGAGACCTTGGGGCCAAGGACAACGTAGCGCATTCGTGTCCTCCGCTCCCTGAGACGGATACCGGGAGAAGAACCGAGGAGGTGAGATTGAGGCGTGGCGAAAAGTCGGAACAGTCGAACCTCCTGACAATCTCCTGAAAAAGTGAGGTGAAGAGCGCCCTCCGACGGGTCGATCGTGGCCCTGCTGAGCCAGTCCGCTTGTATGTTTGAAGCGCCCGATATGTGCTCTGCCTTGATGGACAGCAGGTGTAACTTCGGCCCAATGGAAGAGTCTCTGTTTCCGCATCAATGATTTGGAATCGTGCCCCCTTGCTTGTTTATGTGGGCTTTCACTGTCACATTGTCTGTGAGAATTTGGAATGCGTGCCTTGCTTGTTTATGTGGGCTTTCACTGTCACATTGTCTGTGAGAATCAGCACATCCCGTGATGTTAGTTTGAGCCGAAACCCCGGAGTGCGAGAGAGCCGCCCTCAACTCCAGCCACTTATGTCGTGTGCCCGTTGTAGAGTGGACATCGACCCTGGGTCGGTGAGAAGAGGAATGAGCCCCCAGCCGCTCAGGCTGGGGCGGTGTGTGATGGTTAATCGTCGTGGCTCTTTGAGTGGACAACCTTGAAGAAGCGCTGGAGAAGACCACCAACTGAGGGACCTCAAGACCGCGGCCGGTAACAAGACCCGAAGGTTGGATCCGTCAGCGTCCCGTCCGTTGAAAAGGTAGGAGAAACCATTGGAGAGGCCTGGTATGGAAACGAGCCCAAGGGACAATATGTATGCAGGAAATCATCTTACCCAACAATTGTGATAATACAGACAGGGGAACCCTTTTAAGTGTCCTAACTACCCCTACTAACTTGGTGATACTATCCCGCCGATCCGGGGAAAGGAAAACCTTCTCCTGAATAGTGTCAATAATTGCTCCCAAGTGAATGATCCTATAAACGGGAGTCAAATGGCTCTTGTCCCAGTTCACAGAAAAACCATGCTGTTGGAGAGAATCAATGGTAACCCATGTGTCAGAATCAGACTGAGAAACAGAAGATGACAAAATTAAAATGTCGTCCAGATAACAATGCAACTGATAAGGTTTGGCTGAGAGGAGCGGCAAGGGCGCCAAGACCTTAGTGAACGTCCTAGGGCCAAAGCTAACCAAAGGGCAGGGCGAAATACTCGTAATGCTGGTCATCATAACAGAAACGGAGGAACTTGCTATGGGAAAGCCGAATAGGAAATATGTAAATATGCTTCAGTAAGATCGATGGAGGTGAGAACATCGTTCTTCCTAATATACATGAGTATGGATTGAAGGGTAGACATTTTGAACTTACGGTAGACTAAGGAACAATTCAGGCGTTTGAGGTCCAAGATAGCTCTCCAACCCCCGAGCTCTGGGGTACCAGAGAAAAGGTGGGAGTAGAACCCCGGCTTCTCTGATCCGGGGGAACTGGTTGGATGGCCTTGATGGCCAGAAGGTGGGATATGGCTTCCCTCATGAGAGCTCTCTTCTGTGGATTCCTAGAAAGAGGACTGGACATGAAGAACTCAGGGGGGGTGGAGAGAAATTCTAGAGCCAAACCAAGTCTGATGGTGTCCCTAACCCAGGCATCTGAGGTTGAGGCAGACCACCTGTCCGCAAATAGTTTCAACCTGCCTCCTATGGGAAGGACCTCGTTCGTCCTATTTGGACCTCTGAAAAGTCTTGTTGCCCGCCCCCCTGTACTGCCTTCTGGGTTGACCACCCCTACGACCTCTGTGGGAGAAGTCCGGCCTGTCGGACTGATTACCTTGTCCCTGGAAGGGAAACCTGTGGTACCTTGGGGTATAAGATCCCTGGGATGGGGGACAAAAGGAACTCCTATGAAAGGACTGTTGAAAGCGGGATTCTGATCTCCTATAGAGGGAAGGGAGAATTTTCTTCTTATTTTTAGTTTCTATTAGGAGGGGCTCTAAGGCCGCCCCAAACAATTTGCTGCTGGAGATGGGTGCAGAGGCAAGCTTCCATTTGTGCTTAGAGTCCGCCTGCCAGTGTCGCAGCCAAAGAAGCCTCCTAGCCGAGATCTGAGAGGCAATGGCTCTCGAGGAGAACTTGACCGCATTGTAAGTGGCGTCCGCGGAAAACTCAGCAGCAGCAGTGATCTTTGCGATATCTTGATGGGCACGAATGTTGGAAGGAGGTATAGTCTCCCTCAGATGACGGAGCCATCTAAGAGAAGAGCAGGTAAAAAAGGCCGCTGTGGCCGCCCTAATTGCCCATGCGTCTGAGACATGAGCTCGACGTAAAGCCAGTTCCGCCCTCTTCTCTTCAGGTTTGAGGGCCTCCTCCGCCTCCCCAGGGATGGCTGTTGAAGAAACTAAAGCCACGATTGGTTCGTCTACCTCGGGGGTATTCAATGAAGCGGAGAAACCCGGGGCCATGTTATACAGCTTCTTGTCGTATCCGGAGGGGGCAGGGTAAGATGCCGATAAGGCCCATTGTTTGTCTACCAGTTCCTCAAATATGTGTGGAACCGGAATCACCTCAGTTTCAGTGGGTGGGTGAGAGAAAATCAAATCCCCCTGTTTCTTTTGGGCCCCCGAAGGCTGCGGGTCAGGAGACTCATCAAGGCAAGCTGTTTTCCTGGCCTTGAATAAGAGAGACTTGAATAGTGGGGGATGGAAAAGACCCGTGAAAACCGGTTGGTCCGGAGTAATGCCTTCGTCATCAGACATACCCCACTCCAAGGGGTCCGCCTCAGAGGTGTCCTGGGCATAGTGATGTAAGGACTCCCCCCCCTGTTCTAACCATTCATCTGGGTTCAGACACTCCCTCGGTTCCGGGGGGGTTCTAACACAAGGGGAAGGAGGGTCCTCATGTGGGTATTCTGACTGGTCAATAACACTTACTGATCTTCCAGAAGCCGAAGCGTAGTCGGGGAAAGATTGTTGGCTGTGATGTCGCGAACACCTTAAGCCCGAAGCTATACCCTTTGCGATGGCCAACTCCATCCACTTCCTCATCTTCGCCGGGACTTCCGCCATCACATCCTCCTCCTCCTCCCGTAAGCCTGCAGCGGTAGGCGTGAAGGTAGCTTCAGGTGTTCTGCGAGGAGGTGGACCCTGCGATGTATCATGTGGAGAGGAGTCACACCTAGAATGGACTGAGAGATCAAGGACCAGGGCCACTGGACTAGGAGGCCTGGCGGGAGTCACGTTCACTAAAGCAACCGATCGCTCAACTTCTCTGGTTCGCTTACGAACTTGTTTTTCAAGGGCCTGGTGCCTTCTGAGGGCATCTTTCTCGGCTGCTTTTGAAGGTCTACCTGGGTCAGTTGATTTTTCCCGGGGTCTAGTAGAGGAAGATCTGGTACCTTGACCACTGGCCATAATGGTAATATGTTGGAATGTTGAGTGAGCCTCAGGCCGCAATTCCAGAAAAAGATAACCTTGAAGAAACTCTTATCCCGGCCCCCAGTAAGGGAAACCGAAGAAGACAGCCAATAGAGTTCAATACAGAGTCAGATAAATACAAATTGAGATAGAGGACCGCTGCTGAGGCCCCCAGTAAGGGAAACCTAATTCAGAGGGGGAAACCCCGTGGATTGGTCCTGGCCCCCAGCAAGGGAAACCCACCGGACAGAATAATATATATTTACTTACAGTAGAGACCCACAATAATTCTTCTATTATATTTCCATATATGGCTTTCCCCCTTTTTCCTTCCTTTTTTTTTTTTAAATATATTTATTAAAAGAAGTCGGAGAAGAAAACAAGCCAGTCCCCAATCCGGAAAACTTAAGACCAAAAATCAAGTATCAGTACAAATCAGGGGAAAAGCGCCCCCCCCCCACGGTCCCCAGCAAGGGAAACCGGCTGGGTAAATAAGGATCCAACAGAAACCACAGCCACGCGGTTCAAAATGGCGCCCACGGTTTCCGATAGTGAAACTGAAACCGCAAGTGGAATTCTGCTCAGCGCAAACCCAAAGGGGAAAGAAAGGCAGCCAAAGTAACTAAAAATCACAAGAAAACAACAAGAAAAACACCCGTAGCGGCTCCGGACCTCGCCCCGAAAGCCGCAAGCGGAAAAACAAACCGCCGATCAATAGATCGGAAAGATAAGCCTTGCGGCAGCCGCCGCCAGGCATTGTGAGGCTTCCTGCAGCTAAAAATAGACCAGGGAAAAGGGAAAAAACCCCCAAAGCTACAATCGACTAGTAATTTCCCTCCTAAGGGGGGAAAAAAGGCAAACCTGAAACTCCTTAACTTTCCTGCCTGAGAAAAGAATCCCTGTTCCGGCCAGCTGAAGAGAAAACCCAGCTATCTGTAACAGAGGCTGAGCTGGAACTGGGGACGCAAGGAGGAGCATCGAGGAGGAGGAGGCGCGTCCTACTAATTAGTTTAGCCCAGCCTACACAACAGGAGTCTGAGCACCTCCCACTTCTGGATGCTCGGAACAGCTCATAGGAGAATGAAACAGATAAGTAGAGGGTTGAGTGCAAATGGAGGAACCCTTTGTGAGAAACTGGCCTGAACATAAAAACGGGAGTCTTCCATCCCTTTCTTAATCCTGTCTCCACTGTGCTTGCCAATAATAAGACAGCAACAATTTTCTGTACTGTATAGTAATTCCTCCATAAGATGCTAGAGAAGGAAAGCTAGAAAATATGGAAACTTTCTATTATCAATTTGCCTAATTCTTTAAAAATTAATTTGATCAGATTTGCCTTGATTTGTATTCTACTGCTGGGAAAGGACAGAGTGAAGTAACCTTGATGTCTTGTGTGACTCAGATGGATTCTTTTCAGTATATACATCTCACAAAGTGGGCAGCATGCATTAAGGCCACTATTTGCCTTCTAAAATGTTTAAATATAATTCAATTTCTAAAATCTCCATTAGGTTTATTCTTGTGTCTTGCATTTATCACTTTTTTTAATCTACTCATGTCAAATAGCTACCTTTATAATTAATCCCCATTTTTCTGAAACACTATATTTATTTTATATATACTAATCATATTCACCTATTATTCATTTTAACTAAAATGAAAGAGTAGGTAAAAAATTAAAATTATTTTGTTATATACACAAACAACTTAAACTAGATTTAACAACCTATGCATTGCTGCCTAATAATTTATGCAATTTAATATTTTGGAATAGTTGCTATAATACTGTTTCAAACTAAAGTACTAGGGACAATGGTAATAGTCTTTCATATGTAACTTGATGTAGTGGTTTAAAAATTCACATCAATCATTAGAATTTAAAAGCTAGCTGGGTTTTAAAAGGCAACTGGGTTTTGAATCACAGAATGATTGGACTGTACAGTCCATCCATAAAACTACAAAGTGTTTTCAAGTGAATCTCTCTGACTTTGTTAATCTAATGCAAACATTGTTCACAGATTGCATCTTTATAAAATATGAAAAGAAAGAAGACCCTCCTAATAGGTGTTGATTTTGATATTTGTGGGCAGTGATTTAAGTGCTATTTACCAAACAGAACAGATGCAGATGCTGACGAATAGGTAAACAATTGTTGCATGGCTTACTGCCAGATTCCAAACCAATATATTAAACTCCAAGTGAAGCACATTTCCCCTATGGATTGCACTTATTGCCACTTCATTTCCTACTCGCACTGTCTCTCTATTGCTGTGCCTGCCAGTAAGCTATTTTCAGTTCTTTCATGACCCCTGAGGCCTAGTGCTACCTCACACAGCCATTAGCGAAGGGAATTGCATGTGTGTGACACGGTCTGAAACCAATTATTTGATATTTTCTTCAGAATGATGCCCAGGTCTGTTGGGAATGAGCAATCATGAAATAATTTACCTCCTGATTTAATTTTTTCCTTCACAAATTAGTTGTCGTCTGAGCTTGCTATACACAGCTGCCCAGGATATATCTCTGTCTTATCAAGATTATACTTGAAATGATGTAAGAGAGAGGGGGATGAATAAAGCAGACTAGGAATTTCTGCTTTAAACAGGCATTGACAAGTTTATCAGATATACTAATGGTAAGTGTTCTCTGCTGATTGAAAGATCATAAAATCATAAAAAACGTTAAGGTGCTAAAAGAAACAACATTGATGTAAATCATTACCATAGTATTTAAGCTTTACAGTACTGCTGCTTTTCAGTTCTTTTTTGAACTACTGAAACCTATTAATATTAAAAATGTATTTTAGAGGACAAAAAATAGAGACTAAAATGAGCAGACAATCCATTCTGAGCTAGTTAAGATTTAGTTCTTCTCAAAATGGAAAACTGTATTATTTTCCTACCAAGTAAGTATGTATTTATGTCTATAATAGTTCTATGTTGCATGAAAAATATTTCCAATCTCTGCAAAAAAAAATTCAGAATATTCTGTAGCACATCATTATATGGAAAATCCCCACAATGAGATTATATAATCACATTGCAAAGGATTTTTAGGAAAGCATTCACAAACCATGTTCCAGAAAGTCAATTCAACAGAATGAAAGTATGGGCTGGGATCCAAAAAGCAGTACAATTAGTTCCACATACATTAGAGAGCTTTGAGCATGTGTTTCTTGAATAGCAGCTGCCATGCCACATGGTAAATCAGTTTTGAAGCACATGGACTTCAAAAAGCAGGTTCTTATGTAATGTGGGCTTTATATTCAAAGAAAATCCAATCTCACTGGACATCCCTTTCATTATGGGGAGAAATGTAAACTATCAAGTCATTTAGAATACTTCAATACAATAAAGAAACCATATTATAGTTTAAAACAAAACATTTGGGATAATGCATCTGTGATATTTTGGGGCAATGTCTGTATAAGTAGGATCCATAAAACTCAATTTTCTTAATGCAAAGATTGATTTGAAAGTTGATACTGGTGTCATTAATATCTATTAGATAATACTGCCATCAATATCAGGTTTTTAGTACAAAACCATCAAATTATAGGAAATAGTCATACATCTTGTTTGTCTTGTCTGACTCTTCTATGGCAAAGAGAAATAAATTGTGAAAATTACTTCCAGAGCCATTTTAGAAAATAACATAGAGATAAGTGTTAAACGTACAATGTATTATAAAATCATGCCATTCCTTAATAGTAGATTAACAAAATTATTTTACTAAATAATTCTATTAGGACATTTTCAAATACTTCAGTTAAATCATTGAATGGAACATGTTAGTGAATATGAAAGGAAAGTATTTCATTTTTCCACCAACAATGTCCTCCATTATTTCCAACAATATATCTGACTATAAAAATTAATTAACTATAAATCCTAAAGCTATACCACATCCTAGTTTCATTTGTGACAGAATTTCAATACCAAAATTTATATTTAATATTTAGCATTTATAGGTCAAGATATATGAATCACAATCTAAATTCTTTATGGATAAATTCTACACACATAAAAGAAAAATGACATTCTAAATTAAATAAATAGATATATATTGGCCATTTTATTTTGCTTCTAAATCTTGTTCTCAAACGTATTTGCAGTAAACTATATATTGTAATAAAATGTTTTATTATTCAAGTCTATTTAAATGTATACATTGGGGTACGTTTTCAGAAATACATGTTTATTGTGTGAATAGGCTCACAAAAACATTAAGAAAACTGAGAAAAATGTAACTATAGAAATAGATCTGTTAGAAAGTATACATAAAAGTACATTTGAATATTCAAACTTTTTTTTAAATTTGCAAACTTTTGCTAAAATTGGGTGGAAGACACTTAAGGTACAAAGTATAAGAAACACAAACCAAAATACAATTATTGGTTTAAATCAGGTATGTTTGTCAGGAACATGTTTAAAACAACCATAGTTATTTTCAGTTATGAGACTGAGCAATATTATGAAAACATTCTAAACCCTGATTACACTGTGTTTCCAAATCTGTAGACAGATTTTTTTTATCCCAATGACTGACATCTGGTAAACATACTGCAATATAAAAAGAGAGTCTTTGCATTTTAGTAATATTTCAAAATAAGACATATTCAAAATAAATTCACAAATCCATGCCTGTCTGCCTCCCCTCAGTTCAGATTTTTGAAAAGCTTATAAAGGCCATCATTTTTATAAAGGCCCAGGTACATATTAACATACTTAGCAGAATATACAGTATACAGAATTGATCCCTCAAATCCATTGTATTAAAATGTAACTATCAGAAAGTAATATTCAAATTTTAAACATCTCTCTCACAGATGCCAATTTAATGTGCACCATTTTAATGAGGTTATTTCTCAAAAAGAAAAAAAAAGCTAAACCTAACCAAACTTTATATTACTGAAAGCATGCACAATGCCACACAGCTTAATAGTATCTCAGCAAGGAGCACTTAATTAAGTTCTGCTCAGGAGACAGTTGATACGTGTTGAAAAGTCTAATAAAGAGACATGTAACATTTTTTTCCTCAAACAATAGTGTAAGTGCCTTAGGAACCTCTTCAAGAGACCTTTTAGAAGTCCTTCTTCTTTTAAGTCTCATAGGCATGTATGGTTTCCTTTACACACTACAGTATGTTTTAAAGAAAATGTAACTTAATTCTCTCTCAACTTCTTTGTTGCACTCTTTTTTTATTAAAGAAGGTACTCTAATACATAAATCTCACATTGAGTCCAGACCGATCAAGAGAAATCTGACCAAAAATTAAATCATTTTTATCTTTTATGCTTGGGAGGAAAATGCAATAATTAGGGGGCATGGTGAGTTACCCTTTTTTTTCTAACCATAGGAAGAACACCCAGGTGTACAAAAGAGGCTTTGAGATGAAAACAGTGTTTCTAACTGGAAATGTTTAGATAAAATGACAAAATTCTGGGTTTTTTTGGAAAATCTTCCTAGCAAATTAAATTTGACATTTAACAAAATATTATTCCACAATATACATGGAAAAAATAAAATTATAATACAATTCTTTGAAACATAAGATATATTATAAACTATGTATAACTTTTTTAAATGAAGTAACCCTATCCAAGAATACCGGTGTCCTAAATATAGTAATAGATTCCCTTTTCATACAATAGCATTAATAAGTGATTTGAATAGTAAGGTATTCAGTTTTAAAATTCTTTTAGCAAAAATAATTTGAAAACATTTTATCTTCTTAGCTGAAAAAAGCAAGCATTTCAACATCATATGAACATAATGAAACATTTTCTTCCGTTTGAACAATTCTGTTTAAAAGAGTGTCTAAAATCTCCACTTCTCATTTTCAAAGTATATGTCAGTTTCTAAGGTGAGGGAGGAATACCCCTTCTTCCCTTTCTAATAAAGTAACAGAAACTTTCCATTGACAAAATGAAAGATTGGGTACTACCCTTAATTTTTTTCCCAAAGTTTAATCATATCAAGAAAAATATGTGTAATCTTTTTAGTTTTTTAAGACCTTGCACCCATTTTATACTGCTTCCTATGCAAATACATCCGTACGCAGTTTACAAAATGCAACATACAACAATAAAGCAATATAAACCATAATATTTAAAAAGTTGTCAAAAAAGTAACAGTCCCACTCCCCTATCATCCTGTACAGATTTTCAACAGGCATCTAAAGATATAATAGGCACCTCAGCAGTTTCAGAGGAAAAAGCCTTCTAAAATCAAGGTGCTGCTATGGAAAAGACCCACTTATAAGTAACCACCAGGTGGCATTGTGTAACTCTTGGCACATTCCTCTAATGATCTCAGTAATTAACCAGACTGCAATGGAGAAAAAAGTCAGTTACATAGCTGTTCAAGTGTTTAGTTATAAACAGAACTGAATCTGGCTCAACAGCTAACTGGCCACTCTAGTTGTTTCAAAGGAAGTGTGGCTTCAGGATAGTTAAGTGTCCTGTTGGCAATCTAGATACCACATTCTGCCTCATTTGCACCTTCTATGCCAAGTGGAAAAGTAGTTCCCATTGAAGACATTATACTAGCTACTGTAACCTAACAGCGCATGGATAACTGTAGCTGTCGTGTCCAGGAAAGGGCATACTATAATATGCACTCCTGGACATTGCAATCACTTATAACTGCCAGGGGTAGTTAAGAAGCTCTCTCAAAATATGTAAATACTCTTTCTGGAAGAATGCAATAGCATTTGGAATATGCAACCCACTCACTCTCATCTCACAGAACCCAGATAACCACCTGCCCTGCTCTTTGTCTTGTCAGGATTCATTTTCAGTTTACAGATCTTTATTCATTCCATCACTACATTTAGACATTGGGTCAGGACATGTACAGCCTCTCTTGATTCAGGTATTTTGGAAGAGTTATCAGCAATCTACAGTCAATGGTATTGAAGGACACTTGAAAAAAATCAAATAGCATATCATGTTTAAGGTCCATCTTATCTTTATAAGCCATTCATTATTTTCCTGAATTGTGTCTTTTCAGATACCAGTAGTAAAACACATGACAAAAAGCAAAAACAAACAACAATTAAACAAGGAAAATTCCAACCAAATATTGGTCATAGCAAACTTCCCCTTAAAATGTACAGGTAGTCCTCGACGTACAACCACAATTGACTCCAGAATTTATGTTGCTAAGTGAGAAATTGTTAAGTGAGTTTTGCACCATTTTACAACCTTTCTTGTCCCAGTTGTTAAGTGAATCACTTCTGTTGTTAAAGTGAAATTGATTTCCCATTGACTTCCCATTGACTTTACTGATCAAAAGGTTGCATGACCCTGGAACACTGCAACCATCATATATGTGAGTCAGTTGTCAAGCATCTGAATGTAAATCACATGACCATGGGAATGCTGCAATGGACACAAGTCACTTTTTTTCAATGCTGTTGTAACTTTGAAGGATCACTAAATGAACTGTTGTATGTCATGCCCTTGTTGGAGTCTGATTCTGAGGGGGAGATTGAGCAGCTGACAGGGAATGGAAGTGTGGCTCTGGTGGCTGTGGAAGAAACGTGGGAACGGCACAGTCTGGCTGGGCATTCAGAGGAAGACCCAGGGCACGCAGGGAGGAACGGAGAAGGGAGCAATGTGACTTACGAGAGAGAAGAAGGTCCTGATCCCTTTCATTAGTTCAGCTGGGAGAACAGGATATAAGTGGGAGGTTTGCACATGGCTCCTTGCTGGAAGCAAAGCGTGTATTATCTTGGTCAGCCTTATCTGGGTTTTGGCATCCTCCCAACTGTGGGTGCTGCGTTATCCTTTGAAAGTCTGCAATTTATCATCCTGGCCTGCCGTGTTAATTACTTCAGTGTGGTTTGTGTTGTTGTTTTTATTTCTAATTATCTTTACTTTGGGTTCGGACTGCATTTCTGCCCTTCGTAGACTGTTTTTTTTTTTGAAGAGTTTGTTATCCAGCCGAGGATAATTGGACACTGGGGCCAAGCTGGAGGCAGTAAAGGGAATTTATTCTACATTGGTGACTTTGTTATTTTTGTGTCATGACCTGGGTCATCACATTGTAAGCCAACGACTACCTGTATATTTAGATCACATCTTATAAAATGCAAGAGCCAAAGCCAAAATGTTCAATACATTTTCCATGTGTACTGTTTCCAAGTCACAGCATTTTGGCAAAAAAAATTCTTTAGCAATAAATTAGTTCTCTTTCAATACTTTTAAGTTAACAGTTAAAAGTAGTAGAACCAGTTTAAATTATGTTAAAATGAGGAACAAAGTTTATCCTGAATAATAATAATTGCCCTCAGTGAAGCACTACCTTTACATGGTTGTCAGGCTGATGTGCTCTGAGGAAAATGAGAGCTATGACAGAAGTTCCACCATACTGGACAGATCTCATCAGAGGAGTCAGACATAAACTGTCTCTCCCATAAAAAATATGGTGAGAAGTAAACTACAGAAACACATTCCAGCTTGGTTGTTGTCCATAGAAAGTCAAGGACTGTGTTAGGTGTTGGAATTTCTGGACATCAAATCAAGAATGGTCTACAGATCTCAGGATTGTTGGCTGAGCAATCAGGGCCAGAAGCTGGTTTACCCATCGCAAATAAACAGAGATATAAAAGAAATAATGATCTGTTGTTACAGATAAAGCCTAACAAGAAGCAGCACAACTGGAAGAATTGCAAAGGTCTACTCAGGGAAAAGAAAAGAAAGCCTGAAGTAATTCAGAGTGTAGAGGCAAACCAAGGGGGGGGGGGTTGGTAATAAAAGATGCCAGGACATTTTTCATTGCAAAATCAGGCACCCTCTCCTCTGCCTCAGAAAGAACAAAACTCTCTAACTAAAGAAGTACAAGAATTAAAACAAAGATTCATTAAGCATCTAGAACAGCACAAAAACACAGTAACAAAGATTGCCTGCCTTGAAGCTTGTTCCAAAGATACACTTAGCACAAGGATTAAAAGATACCAATATGGAAGGCATGGTTGTTGGTGAATGGTCATAGGTTGGGAGAGGTTAATATTAAGGAGGAATCTTTCAGGGAGGCTCACTATCACCTCCACTGTTTGTCATGGCACTGACTCCTCTGTCAACGATACTGAATAACTATCATAGCTATCAAAACTGAAAACATCTGCCAGGCTATCCCACCTCCGTTACATGGATAATTTGAAGCTGATTGGAAATATGCTATCTGAAATAGAATCACTGCTCAACACTGCCTGAATATCCAGTCAAGATATTGCAATAGAAATGTGTCACATTCATGATCAAATAGGAAAAACAGTGACAACTAAAAGAATCAAGATGTCTTAGACTCAAGACTCATCAAGACTCTGTATGAAGATGATCACTACAAATATCTGAGCATCCTTCAAGCTGACCACAACAAACACACTGTAGTCAAGAAAAAGTTTAGAAGTTAATACATCAAGAGAGTGAAGAAAATCTTAAAGTCCAAACTCAGTGGATGAATTACCACAAAGGCAATCAATACCTGGACAATTCCAGTTATTAGATACACAGCTGGAACAATGGACTGGACTCAAGCAGAACTGAAAACCTCGGATAGGAAGACCAGAAAAATAATGACATTAAATCATGCCCTTCATCCTTGCAGTGATGTTGACATTTAGCAAAGAAAATAGTGGGCATGGAATGTTGCAAATAAATCAGACAATTCAAGAAGAAAAAAGGCAATGGAAGAATATCTGAAGGATAATGAAGAATATATACTGAAGCTAATACACCAGGAATGCTTACTTAGTATTTGAGACCAAACTGGTCTACGAGAAATACTAAATGAAGAACAAAAAAGAGAGGGGGAAGAGAAAAAATTGCATGACTAACACATTAAAAAAAAGCAGGGAAAACAGATCTAGTAACAAGGTCTGACAATGGTTAAAAGCAAGAAACTTAAAGAAAGAAAGAGGAAGAAGGAGACAGACGGACTAGTTTTGGCTGCACAAAACTAAGCTTTAAGAACAAATATACAAAACTCAAATTGAGAAAACAGCAACAGACAACAAGTGCCATCTATGCAAAGAAGCTGACCACCTGTTTAGCTGCTGCAAGATCACACAGAATGACAACGAACTGTGATATGACAAAGGTGCATAAGAATATCTGCAAGAAATACCATTTGTCTCCAAGCAAGAACTGGTGGCACTACAAAATAGACAAAGTAATAGAAAATGAAAAAGCTAAAGTGCTCTGAGACTTCAAACAGACAAGCACCTGATACATGACACTTCATATTTAACAATTGTCAGTAAGAAAGACAAAAAGGCCAGTATGGTAGACATTGCATTATATGGAGAAAGCTAAATAGGAAAAGAAGAACTGAAGAAAATCACAAAATACAAAGACTTGCAAGTAAAAGTAGTATGACTGTGGCAAAAAGAAAGCAAAGGTGGTACCAATAGAAATAGCCCCCTTGGGTGCAATTCCCAAACATTGAGCATCATTTGAACATTATCACCTTTATCAAAACCATAATTAGTCAAGTTTAGTTGGGCAGCTTTTCTTGGAACAGTTTACATCCTGTGATGACACTTTTAATACTATCAAACAACATCTGCTTATCTCAGGTCTTTGGGAAAGATTCAATAAATGGATAAAAATGCCAAATCCAATCTAAACATATGATTGACGGTAAAACCAACCATAGTATTTCCAACCTTTGGGTGATTATCATCATAGGGCTCCTCTGTTTCAATTCTTACATTTTATGCTTTCCCTCTTTCCTCTTTATTCATCAGTTTACTCTGAACCAATCTCAAGATGCAATTCATTCATTATTCTAATGCTATTAAGCATAATATGCTGAATATGCTAAAATAAAGTAATTCAAATTATTGTTAAGTTTGAATAACATGATTTTTTATATCCTATTTTCATTTTCTGCTGTATTCCTCCTATCCAGCAAGTTCAACTATGATAATTAACATATATGCTGAATGGTTTTATTGATTCTTTATTGTAATAGAAAAGAGAAAATAATTGATTGTTCTAGAATTGTTTCTGCAGAATAAGTCTGCCATTCGTTTATTATATTAGGATGTACGTTTTGGCTATTTCCCTAAATATAGATTATGTTCAGAGATTGTTCATTAATTGTTATAAATCCGTGTTCATAGGTAGGTACCATTTATAAGAATATACCTTAAGTCTAGAAGTATCACCTCATTGGTTCAAAGAAACAACTCAATGATACACATATATGCAAAAGTCTAGTCACTTAAAATCTCATCCTACCCCAAGAAATCATATCAAAGTGATCATAAATTTTTTGTTATGCAATTATAATATAAACAGAATTATATTTCTTATTTTTTCAGTTATATAAATTCACAAATAAGTCAAAAATTATTGCAACTCAATAATGTTCACTTACATAAAATATATTTGAAAAGGTTATTTTCATTTGATTTGTAACTTTCCTTTTTTTTAGAAAACAGAACCCATTTTTTCTTATAAAGTTTTAGAAGTATCATCATTTGTTTATTTCACACATTACAATTATTACAGATGATGTTCCCCAAGAATGCACATAAAAAACTTTTTCATTTATATGATAACAGCACTAACTGAATATTAATTTAAAGTAATATCCTTCCATCTAAAAATAGCTGATGTGTTCTTTTCCCTTTCTTTATCTGTGCATGCAGCTCAACATACAGAAAGAGGAAAATTTGAACCTCCCTTCTTTGTGCTCCAATCTGTCTCCCCTGCCAGTCAGCAGGATGTGGGAGAATGCATGATTGAAATGAAGAAAACAATATGTTGTATTATCTACCCCACTTGGACTGTCAACAAACTAGCCAGTTATCTGGTGAGCTGCCAGATCCCAATTTTGCTGGGATAAGAAGATACTCAAGCAGCATCTCTACACATGCCATTCCCATTATACAATTGTGGTGACAGGGATTGGAATTTGAAATAGCAGGACAGCAGTAAAAATAAGAATCTGAGACAGGCCATTTATGCAGCTCATGTTCTGTCCAAACATATTCTCATATTATACAATTAATAAGATAATTTGATAAAGGTTTATATTACTTTGGCAATTAAGTAAGCCATGTTAATTATTTTAACAATATTGAACAATGTGTCCATGTTTTCAGAAACATATTTCTATTTTTATTTCAAATGCATATGACTCTTCAAATTACGTAGGCTCAAACAATGAATGTTATAGTTTAAGATTAATATGATATATATATATGATATATATAAATAATTACATATTATAATTATAATATGCTACTTCAATCTGGATGTAATTAGTGGGTAAAAAACAAAATAAGCCCAGTCTTATATGTAGAAAGGCAGTTAGAGAATATAGAAATTAGACTTGTCAATCTACATCTTTGACATTTTTGCTTGATAATAAATGCACTGTATTTAAAAGAAAATCTAATTCTCCACCCTCCCCACTAAATTTCCTTTAAAATGGGAAAGTTGTTCTTCTATATTAATGGAGGCAAACAAGATTATCTTGCTTAATCTTTCCAGGATTGGGAAGAACTGTAATCCTAAATTTAGGATTGTATTTCTTTAGGTATATATGGCAGTATACTATATGTATGTATGCTGACATTAATTACATTCCTGCACTTAGCTGAATTAGCTAAAATTTGTATCAGAAATTAATAAAAAGAAAACAATTAATGAACATAAAGAAAATTTTACTAACCCCCAACTTGAACCAGGCTTCTGTTTTTCTTTGAGTTCTTGCTTGTCTTTATAGCATGTAGTGTCTTTTCTTTAAGTTGAAGCTCACAAAGCATGTGAAGAACGAAAGTGATTTCTTCAGTGAATGTATCCAAGTAAGTTTCATTAATAAATTTCAGTACAGAAGAAGAATCAATAATTCCACTTAGTATATATAAATCTTCTTTTATCACTGCACAGAAGGCAGGAATGGAACTTCTGTAATTATGAACAATCTTTTCAAAATTCATTTCATCACCCTTATCCTGAGCACATTTCTGCAAAAGATCACTAACCAATTTATTCTGCATTTTTTGATACTTGACTAGAACTTCAGATTCAGGATAAAGAAATAAGAGATGCTGCAGACACTGAGTTTTAAATTGCAGTTGATGTTGTAAAGTACCAGTTTTTGTTTCTTGATTACTTTGCAATTGATGTACTAAGTAGCGTCGAAGATGTAATCTTATATCATCCCAAATGCAGTGAACATCCACTGCTGTATTGTCTTCAATACCATGAACGGAACTACTGGATACGAATTCAAAAGATGCTCCACTTGAAGTACATGGAAATAAGACACCACACTGAGTGGAGAGTTCAAGGAGAAATTGAAGAATTGTTTCTTCTTGATTTTGTTCATTCTTCAATAATCTTTGCTACAAAAGGATAAATGACAGATGATATATGTAATACATGAATAACTATTTAAAGTAAATAATATTTATCTGCAAAGTAAAGGTTCATCGTTATCTCTTAAAATCTAGATTTTTTTTCAAATATATACATTGCATTTTTATTTTGCCAGTTGCATTGCACCTTCATGAGATAAGGGGAATAGCAGCCAGGTGGCAATGTTTTTTAACTAGTGCTCTTGCTTTAGGAAACGTCCTCTCCTAGGAACGAAGACTTGTGCCATCCTTCTTAAAGCAGTTTGAGGTAGTAGCTAAGGTACTGGCCTACAAACCAGGAGATTTCTAGTCCCACCTTAGGCATGAATGCCAGCTGGATAACTTTGGGCTAGTCACTCTCTCTCAACCCAACTCACCTCCCAGGATTGTTGTTGTGGGAAAAATAGGAGGAGGAAGGAATACTAGGAATATTTAGTGAGTTACTTATTAAGTAATACGGGTATAAAAATATAATAAATTAAATTCTAAAAGCTGATTAAGATCAAAGTTGTCCATGGAGCACTGGGTGACTGGTTATCACTGTTTTTTAACTTCAGTTTAAGCGATATGCTGCACTTTTCTTGTATTCTGATTAGTTATTTTTCATTATTATTATTCTACATTGCATATGTTTTTACTTTAATAATGTTTACTGTAGACATAATGAGCAATATGTTTTACTGGATTTCTGTAAACTACCATTGTGGACCAGCTCTGGTGGGAAAGGGACAGAGTTTATTATGTTTTTAACTAATTACAAAATTAATATCATCTAAGAACAGGTTAAAATATGTGTAGCCTGGATGCAACTGATTGTATCAAACAGTACTGATCTACTCTCAAGACATAAGTACTGAACGGAAAAATCTACACAACTCTAAAATTTGCCATTAAGGTTAGAAACCTTGTAAATGAGACATAATTGTCCAAAATTCTACAGTGTTTTGTGAAACATACAAAATTCTGCAATTTTTAAATTTAACTGCATTTTAGACTAGCAAATAGCAAGTTCCAAAAGGACAAGTGTGCTATAAAACTGTTTTCTATCATAACATAAAAAGTAGCATTTTCACCAGTGTTTGGAGAAACTTGATTAATTCTCCTTGATGGGTTGAAGAGAATTTGGTTGAACTGAAATCATGGTTATTTAGCCAATGAAGAAAACTTGTGTCCTGCACCAACTTATCAGAACAAGTTTCATTTAATTGCAGTTGTAGTTCCTTAAGACATTGATCCACACTAAACCAAAAAGAAAAACAAGTATTTTCATTATTTTTAGTATATTACCTACATTCTGTACAATATCAACATTTTATGTCAGCCTATAATTTTGTTACTTAATTTGTCATAAAAGAAGACTGTCATCACTTTATACATGGGCACCTTCAAGATGTCTGGATTTCAACCAGTGGTGGGATTAAATTTTTTTTTACTACTGGTTCTGTGGGTGTGGCTTGGTGGGCGTGGCAGGGGAAGGATACTGTAAAATCTCCAATCAGAGGTGGTATTTGCTGGTTCTCCAACAAGAATTTCGGCTACCGGTTCTCCAGAACTGGTCAGAACCTGCTGAATACCACCTCTGATTTCAACTCTCAGAATTCAGTTTGGGCATTAATTTGGGAAAACCAATATAAGTAATGTTTGTTTAGGAATATCATATGGAAGTATATGCATAGAAAGGTTGTATGGATTAGAATAGCATCACCATATTACTACCATACCCATTCCAGAGGGTCAGAAAATGCAGTATCCATATTTCAAGTAAATAAAGTTAATTATATTGTTTGTATAAGACTGCCTTTTATCAGGCTGTAACATCTATGCTAATTTGTCAAGATTACAAAACTATTCTGACTTGAATCAAAAAGACTACATTTTCAGAGTTCTGCAAATACCGTGTTTCCCCGAAAATAAGACCTAGTGTAAATCTCCAGTTCCAGGAAGACTTTTCAGGGAGCAACCGTGCACCCGCGAAACACCCCCCCTACACACTCACACCCACTATTTGGCACCATAAATATATAAGACCTACCCCGAAAATAAGACCTAGTGTGTTTTTGGGAGCCAAAAAAAATATAAGACAGTGTCTTATTTTCAGGGAAACACGGTATAGCCAGGAGAAGCTTCTGAGGCAGCCATGTAAGCCTTGCAAAAAGTTGGTTGTTCTAACAATTTGAAAAGAGATATATAATTTGTGTTCTTCCATGTTACAAACAACTGTTCTGTAAAGTTCATAAATGGACAAGCAGCATACAGTAATTAAAAAAGCATGCAGAAAACTCTTGAAAACTGGATTATATGCAATATTGAATAAAACAGCTTACCATGAAGTATTTTTCTTTATTTTCTCATCAATGTCACCAAGTACCTGTTGAACCTCCAGATTTCCAGGAAATGTGTTTAGCAAACAATCCAAATTCAAAGAATCATGAGAAAAATCACTTATCCACTCCATTTCTAAATAAATATAGAAAATAAAATGTCCAACTCCTTTTGATTGCTGACATAGGTATAAAAACTTGATTGCAAAATTGCTAGCAAATAAAAAACATGAAAATACTTTCTCTTTTCTTTCTTTCAATGGTTGTTGTTTGTTTCTTTGGGGGGGAGGATTGGCAGCATCTATTCTGTTTACAGCTAGGAAAAATAGGCTGCTTACTGTAACTCCAGAATATTTTTAGAAGTCACATGTGAATTCACATAATAGAGTTCTATATCTCTGAAGATTCCCATTCAGAACATTAAGCCCATTCAGAGGTGGGCTTGGAGCAGAAATGTTTTTCGGATAATAAACTATAATTACACAGAACTGTTATTCACAGGAATTCCACCAAATGTAGCCATTTTTTTGAATATATCAAACAGAAGTACAATACTTGGTAGAAAACAACATCCATGTATCTATGGTCACTTGGAGACTACTGTTATAGATGAGTGGACAATATTTTCATGAGTACTATGATTCACATATATTATTCAGTTGTAAGTTTAACTGTCTTAAGAAGAGACAGATGCCAACTTTAGCATCAATTATATAGATGTTGCCATTTATGAGACATAAGTTAAGCTGTCACATAAAGACAGTATATGGGGACCTAGATAACAAATGGCACTGAATTTTAGCTATTAGCAATTCCCATATATATAATTTTTTTCTTTGGAACCGAATATTTAACCATAAAGAACATATACATAAAAAATTCGCATTTTATCATTTTTTTAGTAATGAAGTTTACATAGCTGGCCATCTCGCCCAAGGTGATTCAATATGATGAACAAGCAGTGGGTAAAACCATATTAAAAACCATAGGTATAAAATATATATATATAAACCACATTAATAGTAACATGGAGATACAAACTCTAGGTGAAGAGGGAATAAAAATAGCCAGCTCAGTAATGGAGCCATCTAAGCATGTCTCCAATTTTCTGGGAGCCCCAGGCCTAATATAACAAGATGTTGTGAGTTTTCTGAAGTATCAAAATGATATAGACAATATAATCTGGCAGGGAAGAATGTTCCAGAAGGTAAGCATCACAGCAAATAAAGTACTATGTCTCCTGGGATCCACCAAATACAGGACCCTAGCTGCTGGTAACCTAGCATGCATTCTCTGGCAGATCTAATGGAGTGCACTGATGTAACTGGGGAGAGATTTCCTTCAAATAACCTTTGAAGGCTTTAAGAGATCAAAACCAGCACCTTGGAGTCTTAAGGAGCTTGTAGAGCAGAAGCGTAACATGCACCATTCCAGGAATGCACATAACTACTGCCTTCTGTATGTGTTTGTTCTTAAGGTTTGTTCTTATGCAGCCAAAATTTCTATTCAGTTGGATGGAGCTTGTTTTCACTAGATGCTGTTGGACTGCATTGGCTACTACATGTTAGCAATTTGACTGGTGGTAAGCAGGTCTGCAGTTGCCTAGTGCTGCCCCTTTTGCTGAATCCTTAACAGGTAAGTTTTTGCTAGGTGTTAGTGTTAAAAGAATTTTCCTGGGTCCCTTTCTCCAAGATGGGAGAACACAGGCAAATAAGACACAAGGTATGCTGCTGGAGGTTGATCAGTTTATTTCCCAACAAGGGCTTTGTTCTTAGGGGTTACAGAGAAAAATGGGGTTCTGAAACTTTTTATAGGGGGACTGATCATTGGTGTGGTCTTGGGGGAGCATGGGTTGCCTAGATGTTGGTTCTAACATGTGACTGTCACTAGGTCAAACATAATTGTCCTCCCTGGTGTCTGCTGGCTTGCCTTTCATTGTATAGGTGGTCCTGGGCAGCCTATTTGTGGGTGTGGGGAAATTTATTTATTTATTTATTATTTGGTCTTATATGCCGCCCTCTCTCCCGAAGGACTCAGGGCGGCTCACATAAAAACAACCATACAAATACAAAAGTTAAAAAAGAATTAAACCAAATTCGACCAAATAATCATTAAAACCCATTTACAAACATTTAAAATTTTAAAACAACCCCCCCCCCTTAGTGACTGAACAAGGTTTTTCTTTTGTAACATAACTTTTTTTATATTCTACAATGTTTTTCAACATATCATTGAGACATTTGTCAATGTGAGAAAGTTTATCTTTGTTGATTCAGGTAAAATATAAGAAGTAGGTCCAATTATTAAATTTTGTGCAACTGTGGAATTCATCATTGATTTCTGAAATGTAAAACAGCCAGTTTCATATAACATCAGCTTCATGGTGGTTAACGCACCAGGTTGGAAACAGGAGACCGTGAATTCTAGTCTAGCTTGGGACAGTCACTCTCAGCCCAACCTACCACATGGAGTTGTGAGGAAAATAGAAGGAAAATGTATTGGATATGTTAGCAGCTTTGAGTTATTTGTAAAAATAATAAAGGCAGGATAATAATAAATAAATGCATCTGGTAAAAACAAAGCATGCAAGAGAATGAACAAAGTTTAATGGATATTTGTACATCGAATATGGGGCAAGACATGAATTTGTGATGCTTCCTTGGTGGTTTTACAGTATATAATTAAATATATAGGGAATGCTGTGCTGACATTAGAGATGTTAGTTGGGGATATGAATCTACATGTAGTTTTCAGTATAACTGATGAATGAAAACCCAAATAAACACAGTGAATGTTAGATTGTATGATGCAATGGAGAGTCTGAATCTTAAAATTAAGGAATTAAGGAGGTAAAACAGTTTTGTCTGTCAAGGAAAATAGAATGATTGCAAATTATACATATAATAAAATAGTGTAAGTACATAACAAAGAATAGTGTAAATAATTATACATAACAAAAAATAGTGTAAGTATCTTAGTAAAAAGGTAGAAAAATGGATAGTGAAAGGTGTGCATATGTTGATAGTATGTGTGCATGTGTGTGTGTAGTATATATAGAAGTAGCAGGCAGTATACAGTGTGAAGAATGAGTGTTGAAAGAAGCAAAAATAGCTGTAAGCATCTCATATTTACTTATCAGTAAAAGCTATATGTAATCTAGTTTATTAAACTACCTCTATTTCTAGAGTACATAAAGTGAACCAATACTAACTACACAACTGTATTTTTTATTAATTGCACACATCCACTGGTTTTATTTATTTAAAATGTTTATATAGCTGCCCCTCTTATATTGAACGGGCAGCTCCGATCCTATTCTTATCTAAAGAGTTAAAATATAGACTTATTCAAAGGAGTGAGTTTGTACACTCCTGAAAAATAAACCCTGTTGCGTTCAGTGCACTGACTCTCAAGACAAGCCCGAAGAAGGAAGACAATGAATGGGAAACAGCGAATCCATGGCCTGAGCTACAATGTACATACGCCCTCACGAGGAATATCTCTTACTCCGGATGCAACGATAATCTTCGAGACATCTTTAAACATATCATGGATTAGGATCTACATCGCCAGCTGCAGGGAAGAAAGACGAACTCCTATGCATGGATCAATGCGTGGGACAGTTTTCAAAATGCCGCCACTTTTTTTTACGGCAGGTCAAGAACCTGAACCTAAAGAAGGGGAGCGGAGCACTAAACCCAGTGGAGACCGGGGGAGGGAGGCAAACGCCCCACAGATTCCGACGTATCACCTAAGCCTCTCCCCCTTCCCCCCGCTTCACTGCGAGGGAGATGCATCCCGACGTCACTTACCAGGTAGGCCAGCCGCCTCTGCTTTCCGAGCCTGGTAACCCCGGAGACCAACCAAGCTTTAGTAGCGACGGCCCGGAACGGTTCAAACATCCGGGGGAGGAGCCACTGAAGCCTGAACCGCGCGCGGGAACGAGGAAGGAGACTGAAGAAACTCGCGGGCGAATTTTTCGCGGTAAATGGCTCCGTTTGGGTAGCGGTGGGCTAAGTATAACCGGATTGGATGGGGGGAGGCAGGTGAGCGGCGGCTTTCCCTCAGGGGCTTTTTGGACAGAATGTTTCCCACTTTTGAAGCTTTGGTGGGAGGCCGAGCGATACCCGCGGGTGGGAAATCGCCGTTTTAAAGAAGCGCAGCATTCTTGAGCAGATGCGCCTCATTTCGGGGGCTCTTGATACCGATTTCACGTTATCTTTCCCACCGTCCCAAAATGGTTTTTGTTTTTAACCTTAGACTTCTGGCGTAGGAGGTTATGTAGCGGCTAAAAAGGTGAAGAAGTTTGCGGCACTATTTCCAGGTAGAAATGGTTGTGAAGTCTGTCCCAAAGGTGCTTTTTTTTCAAGAGGCATTGGACTTTCTGGGTTTTTTTTCTTTGAAGACATTTCGCTTCTCATCCAAGCAGCTTCTTCAGCTCTGACTGGATAATGGGGAATGGAAAGCGCCACTCAAATCTGAAGAAGCTGCTTGGATGAGAAGCAAAACGTCTTCAAAGTAAAACCAAAAAGTCCAGTTGCCTCTTGAAAGAAAGCACCTTTGGGACAACCATGACCTGGATGACTGAGAATCTCCATAGACAAGTTGTGAAGTCTGTTTTTCTTTCTTTCTATAGTTATTGCTGTTGGACTTGAAATGTCTTGAGAGTGAGATCTTGAACCAATTGGCTAATCGCTCTTCCCTGATCACTGGCTTTGGAATCTAGTTGGATGCATGCTTAGGTTGAGTTTGTTATTTAGTATTTTTTACATAGGATTAAAGATTTGTTCTGTTGGTTGCAACAGTTGAGGTCCTGCTTTAGTTTTATTCAGGGGTGGGATTCAACCGGTGTTACTACCGGTTCGGTGATTACGTTTTCCTGCGCCCGCCTTAGGCTGTGCCGCCCGGACAGCAGAAAAGCGCTGCGCGCAGGTGCGCAACATTCGAAAAGCCTCTATTTCCCTGCTTTTTCAACCTCAACTGTGCCACGCAAAGCAGCTGAGGTTGAAAAAGCAGGAAATAAAGGACAGGTAAGAGCCCAGGCGGGTGGGCCAAACAGCAGCAAACACAGAACCGGTTCTGTGTCTGCTGCTCTTCAGAGCTACCACCTCTATAGAACCGGGCAGAACTGGTAGTATCCCACCCCTGGTTTTATTTCAAGTAGTCACACCAAAATTATTGCAGTTAAAGTTTTTTATAACCCTTTACATCCTCTTAATTTGAGTGGGATGTCTGGATGCAGCCCAATATTTAGTTTAACTGTGGACAGAAACATAATTGTCGTAACTGTAGAAAGAACACTGCCATCATATGAAGCAATTATTGCATAACTGGCTGGCTTATTTAGTGTATTTTAGTTTTCATGGAGTTATATAGCAAAGTAGACAGGACTTCCCATCAGGCTGACAAAGTAAAGTACAAATGCTGGCAGTTAAGTTAGCATTTATGTTAGCTCTATAATTAGCAGTCATCTGGTAATGATGGGTTACTAAGAATTGAGAGTAGGCATCAGAGAAATTAAATGGGAGGGCTGGTTTAATAGTCCTGTGAAAGCAACCACATTCACCAGAACTGGAGGGATTTGTCAAAGAATGGTTGCTTGACTGTCTACCATAAGAAAGCAATTCAGAATCATTTGGATATCTTTTAATCTGGATGAAGTGTTGGGGGGAAATTAAGGTAGCTACCATGTCATTTTTACATCCTCCAGTCACTATTTGCTCCCAATCAGATGTCTGCTTTCCCCCAAGTTTCTGCTATTGGAGATCTGACTAGGAACAATGTCACTCCGCAGGCATTGAACTCCTTGATCGTTGCTTTTCAGGAGCCTTCAGCTAGCAAGAGCAAAATTGCCAGACCTCAAAAGATGTGCTACTTAACATAACTGCCCTGGGCAGTTATTTACACACACACACACACACACACACACACACAGAGTGGGTATGTATGAAAATAAGTGGGTAAGCAATTTCCCCCCTGCTGTCTTATAACTAATTGCAAATATGATTATATCCAATGGGAACATCTTTTGTTGGCTTTCTTGAGAAGTATTTGATGGCCATTAATCTTCTGGCCATAGGATGAAAATGTGCTCCACTTCCATACCTGCAGTCTCAGGGCAGCTACTAGTAAAAACTGACCATATGTTGTCTGGTTAGAAGAAATGTGCTGACCTTTTTATCTATCTATAATGTTATTAAAATTTGAACAGAAACTCATTGATTTCAATATAATTGAAGTTTCAGTCATACTTTTTTGTTTCTGTTTTAAACAGATGGAAGGGAAACCAAAGATTCAGTTAACTGGATTTAAGAATGAAGAAAAGAAGATTCTAATCCAGTTGATTCTAAAATTAGACTGTGTTTTCTTTAACAGTGAGGTAAGAGTACTTGATAAATACGGTATGGTGATTATGGGCTTGCAGCAGTTTTATTGGAAAGAGTTTCTGATTGGAAACTGAATTCAGTTTCTTGTCTTAGTATAAATGGATACATACACACACACAGGATAAAGGATAGAATAAAGAAAAAGAGTAAGAAATTAAGCCATGAGATAAGAAAAGGAAACACAGTACCAAATGGACTCATAGATATTAACCTATAACTCTTATTGTGGCTTTGATTATTATAAGTGTTAACATTGTTTTTCAATAAGATAAGGTGGAAACTACATTACCAGTTTTAGTCACGCCTGTAGCTCTGGCAGTATTCCTTATTAACAGTAAGGGGACAGTAGTCACTCTGGCACATTTTGATCATATTGCCACAAGTACAACCAAAGCTCAGTTTTACTCCAAACATGCCCATACTATTTTATGCAAGCTAGAATATTCTGTGCAGCCAACATACTACTGTGTGCATCCCACTAAGAGTTACTTGTTAATGCAATGTGCTGATCCACGGTAAAGATGCCTACTAATCCTTAACACACATTTTAATAAGAATTCTGTCTTTTTTTTTTAGCAGTATGAAAATTGTACTCATCTTATAGCAGAAAAGCCTTGCAAGAGTGAAAAGTTTCTAGCAGCATGTGCAGCAGGTAAATAATATATACTGTAGTTATCAGTATATCAGGGGGAAATGGCACTTGAAAATATAGCAGAGACCTTGACATGGATTTCTCTGCTACTTATATACAAGGAAGACTATAATTTGACATGTCTAGAACAAAAAACAAAAACCTAACATATGTTTTTTCTTTTATTCTTTATATACATCCACATTATCATGCATTGAGAGTAAGCACCATTATGTAAAGTGCAGAAATGGAAGTAAAAATGCTAAGCTGAATGAATTAAAGGCCAAAATTCAAGACATAGTTTATGTCAATTCATTCATTATTCCTCTCTTTAGCTTTTAAACCATTCTCACTTCTACTCCTAAACATGGATTGGGGTTTTTTTGTAATAATTTTTTTATTTTTATATTTTAAAAACATCTCTTTCAGTGAACAACGTGGTTCCAGGTTTTTACACTTCAATACAAACATTTATTTATTTTATTTATTTATTTTATTAGACTTGTATGCCGCCCTCTCTCCCTAAGCACTCAGGGCCTTAGTATATATTTATCTTTCATATTCAATTCTATATCATATCATTACTTCCATTTTCCAATAAATTTTCTCCATTCTTATTTTCTTTACACTTATTAAATCCATCTTCAATTTATATCTTAACTTAATTCCTTTTTCTTTAAATGTTCTCATATCTTGTTCTATAGTCTAACATTATTTTTTTATTCTAAATTCATTATACCTTTATACTTTTATCTGTCACATTTGTAATTTTATCACATACTTTTATTTCAGTAAATTTCATCTTAAATCTAATAATTCCAAAAATTTCCCCCTTTAATTACCAATTAGAGTGTGCCACTCTTTTATCTTATACATCCCTCAATTTATTCCCCTTTGATCCATAGTCAAAATTTTTCATAATATAATCACTATATACTTATCACATTCTAATTTAATAACATGAATCTCCTAACTACTATGTCACATATGCATATATATATTTTAAGCAAGATTCCGCATATTTTTTCCCTCAATTACTTTTTAAATCATTTATTATTTCAAATATATTGATCTATTCAATTAATTATAGAAACTGATATTAGTCTTTTCATTAGGATCCTCATAATTCATTTTAACTGTATTCTTTGTTTTATTAAATATAATTCATCTTATCATAGCTTCACATTTATTTCAGTTATATCCATATATAAATTCACGATATTCCTTAAAAAAGAAGCCAATTAGGAAATATATATATTAGTTTCATTAACTTTTAAAAACTACGTTCTTAAGTATTGCAACACATTACCTTGCAGAATTCCTTTTCTTTAATCTGTATCTACCCATTGTCTCTATGTCTCCTGACTAAACAATTTCTTATTGTTTTTGTTCAGTTTCCATATCCTTATTTTCTGGTTCTTTCTCTTATTCTTTTTCCCCTTCATTTTTTCCTTTCTTTTCTTATTCCAATTTTTATCCTCCATCTTTAAAATTTTCTTCTGTAATTCCCTTTTCTGCTATTTCCTTTTTCTTTGGCTTTCAAGACATTTCCCTCTTTAATTGCCTCCTCAAACCTCCAAGTTTTAATTCTCATTTTTTCCCCCTTCGTTTAATGTTTGTTGCTCTATTTGTTCGTTGAAGCTGGCTTCTTTAATCAGTTACTCCCCTTCTGGCATTCCTTGTTCTTTGTTCTCCAGAATCACCATTTCTATTAATTGATTCATTTCTTTCATGTAACATTTCCTTTTTGTTTCTTAATTCCATTTTTAATTCCAATAAAAGTTCTGCCATTTTTACACACTTCCTTTATATTTTCTTTATCCTTTTCTTTAGTATTTGAGTCCATACCAATTGTCCAGTAATTTATTTTAACCAGTGTCTTTGATGTTTATTTCCAACTATCAACTTCTATTAATTCTGCTTTAAGTTTTTTTCCAAAATCATCAAATAATCCAATATCCATAAGCTTAAATTTGTGGCAAAATCACCAAACAGTCCCAAGATAATTTCTTCACGCTTCTTTCTTTTATCTCAATATTCTGTATTTTTACTTTTCAGGGTTTCTATTGTAACAAAGTTCTTGTTATGCATCAAGTTTCAATTTTGAAAGAACCAGGCACTTTTTAAAAAGTCACTATAATTTTTCTTTTACCATTAGGTGGCGCTCTCTGTTACATCCAAATTTCACCCTTTCTTCCCACTTTTTTCCCCTCTTTATTTGAGGCTTTTAAGTTTCAAAAATTCAATAAATCCACATTATTAATCATTTCCTTTTGGCACATTCAATTTCAGCATTTAATTATGCCTATTTAGTGCCAGAATCATATTTGTCCAAATTTTCTTCCAACTTCCTCCTTCAATTTAGCTCCTGTCAAAATTCAAAAATTCAAATCCTCTTTCATTTATTTCATTTTTTCTCTCTCTCTCTCTGGTCGCTGCTTTGTAATCCTTTTAGAAAAATTATTTATATCTTAATTCCGGGGTATCTTTATGTCCATAAATTATGCCTGGTCTTCATGCTGCCCACTTCTTCACCTCTCCAGCACAAATTTAATTCCCGGATAGCTTTCTGTCTTCAGGGCAGCCATTAAAGACTGCCTCTTACTCCTGTCTTTGAAGGGAGTATACCTAGCCAGGGAGGGGAGATGCGGCTCCCCTTGACCCAGCTGGTGATCTCCCCCTCTTTCCCCACCCCTCTGAGGTGGATCCGGTCCCTCCAACAGGGAAAAAACAGATTGAAGCCATGCACAGTTGCGGTCTCCAGTCCGTCACTGACGGAAGCGCCACCGGAACTCCTAAACATGGATTGTTGATGGCAGTATTATGTAGGTGCCCTATATAGTAAGGTCCTCCTGGACCTAGAACCAGCTGTTAGGTTTGGAGTAGCTTTTGCTCCAAATGATTTAATACTACAGAAATTGAAATATATCCAAAGTTTAATTTTTGAATCACCCCAAACATAACATTACCTTGTAATTTTATAGAATGCGCTATCTATAACTTGACTTACAAAAGGAAATTTGGTGTAAGTGAATCACTGCAGTTGTTAAGATATTAACATGGTGTTAAGTAGATCTGGCTTTCCCATTGATTTTGCTTGTCAGAAGATCTCAAAAGATGATCACATGATTCCATGGCACTGCAACTGTCATAAATATATGCCAGTTGCCATGCGGCCAAATTTTGATGACATGACTATAGGGATGCAGCAAAAGTCATGTGAAAAATGGTAACGTCACTTTTTTCAGTGCTGTTGTAACTTCAAATAATCACTAAACAAATGGTTGTAAGTCAAGGGCTCAGTGATATTCTTTATATCTGGAAACAAAACTTTTGTTGAATTTATTTTCTTTTTATATTCTATTACCTTTTTATTTTCTATGACCTTTAAAGCTGTTTGATTATTTTTTTCTCCAAATGTATCTTCTAATAATATTACTTCTAATAATCTCCATTAAAATAAGTACATAATGATTTGCTTCCAATTCAGTTTATCCTAGTAAGAGGAATATATCCCTCGAAACTGATAGGGGTATTTGGGTAGCTCTCCAGAAAAGATTGGCTATGTCAGAGGCATTGGATTAAAAAAAAGGTGTTCAGGTCTGGTAAATTCAGTATTTCCAGATACCGAGGAAGTCCCTTAATTATTACTCTGAGGTCTTCAGTCATGATTGAAATGAGAATGGATTTCTTTTTCATTGCATTCAATTTTGATGTCATATTTAAGTCCCTGTAGTTCATAATTTTTTCCACTAGTTTTTTCTTAATAAAAGTATAACCTGGTGTCTGACATCAATATGATTAAATATGACAACAATGAAATAATTTTCTTCTTTTCAATAACTGTTATATCAGGCATGTTATAAATAAGTTGATTGTCTGTTTGAATCTTAAAATCTTGTAAAATGTTATCTACTCATTTTCAAAACTCAGCTTGATGGTCCCAATAGTCTTTACATTTACATTTTTTGCTGTAATTGGATGTTAATTTGCTCAGCTTCTCTAAATTTGCAGTCTGTACAGCCTTTTCCATTTTGTTTGAGGAATTAGAAGTACAGTATAAACATCCATAAACATTCAGTTTGGAACAATTTAAAAACTATTCAGAAAATTCTTCATTTTCATGATGAAAGAAATCTATGGAGCAATTGAATATTTTTTTTAATTACATTTATATGCCACCCTTCTCCGGAGACTCAGGGCGGCTTACAATTTTTGGGTATTGGTATTTAAATACCAATGCAATCTTCTTATTGGGTAGAAGCCAAATAAGTCTTTCCAAGTCTGAATGGAAATTGGGTAGTATCTATAAGTCATAAATCACTTTTTTCAGTGCCATTGTAATTTTGAAAGGACACTAAATGAACTGTTATAAGTTGACAACTACCTGTACTCTAAAAAGTACCAATTATGTAAGATTTGTGAATTAGTAATCTTGAAATCTGCTAGCCCATTTCTGTTCTTCTCTATTGTGACTCCTTGCTATTACTGTTTATACTTACATTATTTTATGTTTCTCATATTTCTTCTAGCAATCCAATACATTGTCTTTGGCTATCCATATGTGAACAGAGTATCTTACACATTAGTGTTGTTTATGCTTAAAAGGACTACTTGTTTCCCATCATGTTGTGCAAAAATAATTTGAGAACGTTCCATTTCTCATCTCTATTATTAATAATTATCAACTGCTCAAATATTAAAATTACAGTCTCTTAGTGAGAAAACTGTCTAATCAGAGTTTAGACAGGAAGCAGAATGTACTTTGGCAGTAATTTTTTATATTAGAAATGAGCTGAAGAAGATTCTTGGATGAAAAGTGAAACATCTTCAAGGAAAAAACAATCCAGTTGCCTTTTGAAAAAGCACTTTTGGGAAATGCCATGATACTTAACAAATTCAAGATCTCCTAAATTTTTCCCCTTAAAGATGACCATATATATTTATTCCACAATATCCCTGTCTGGATTGAGCAAATTTCTCTCATTTGTTCTGAATTTTTAATAACATATATAACCAATGAAATCTGTATTACTATTATGTGTGCACGATGTAGTTATAGCATTTTAGTATCTGATAATTATGATTTCATTCATCCAAGCCACCACAATTATTTTTATCAATTTTATTCCATTGAAATATGCTATAATATATATTTCAATCAGAGAATTCTGTATTATAGCATAATGTAATAGCTTGCCCCAAAGAGGCTGAGAGTACCTTTCCATCAGATGATTGCTGGCATCCAAAGCTAGCACCTATAGAAATACCATCTGGTAAAATAGTAATATGCAGTGGCACAATCTGCTTTGCTCTGCAATGAAATGATTGGCATCAAACTATGAAACAAGCTGAAGTTTGTTTTTATGTCAAAGACATGCTATTGCTACCACTGATATGAATAAATAATGAAAAATTAGGCAATGTGTTACCTCTGAGTATATTTCCATAGGATTACAATATTATTATATAATAATATGCTATTAAATAGGTAGATGTATAGGTCTTAAGCTAAGATAAGAATTTAATGATGCCCAGAAAAAATATACATTAAAACAATGGTTAGATATAGTAATGTAAAATGTCATTTAATCTCTAATTGTTTTGCCTTAAGAATTTTTGCTTATTTTTATATTTGACCTTTGACAGCAGTTTGTTTACACAAAAATTTGGTGGTTGACACTTCATTTGTTTTTCAGGAAAATGGGTACTAACTAAGGACTACGTAATTAATAGTGCTGAAAGTGGCAGATGGCTTGATGAAACAACTTATGAATGGGGTTATAAAATTAAAAATGATTCTCTTTATTCACCTCAAATGCAATCTGCACCTAAAAGATGGCGCGAAAAGCTCAGTCGTTCTGGTGCTACAGGAGCCTTCCACAGATGGAATGTTGTTCTGTTTATTATGAGTGGTAATAAACGAAAGGATTCTTTGATAAGGTAGGGAAAAGAGCTGAAATTTTATCTTATGAATGATTAAGTCATTAGAAAATAATTGTTTTTTTGTTTGTTACTAAGCTGGATATCAGTTCTTTTGTAGTAGTATTCTTTATCTGATATGTTCTTAATATGAGTTAATCTCTGCAATTAAACATCTCTTTAAGATACCCACATTGTTAATTGAGGGTATATTTTAAGTGCACAAAGCAGTGGAACAAAATTTTGTTTCTGTACAGATTGCCCTTGATTTAGGGGGAATGGCATCTCAATCTCTAAGCAATTTGGTCATAAAGCAGGACAGCATTGTTTAGCAATGGCAATCCCTATAATCCCAGTTGCTATTTTTAAGTGAATCCTACAGTTGCTAGCTGAAGCAACTTCTTGCCAGTTTGCCAACCAAAGTCAGTGGTGGAGCCAGCAAGAAATTGCAAGCCCTAGGCAATTGTAAGTGGCTGCAGCTTGGTTGGGGAGTGTTACTTTCTCAAGTGGATCAGATTGGACACATAACCAGATAAGCCAATTCTACCTTATTTATTGTAAGACGACATTGCAAGTTTGATGGCGCAAAACTCCCACCCACTCTTTTACATCCTGAGAAATTAGTTCGTTTCTGGTGTCTTCCTCTGCCCCTTATGCATCTGTGGGTATGCCCTCTCTTATCTGACCATATTTTCCAACCAACCACCCATCCTATCCTATCCCCACATGCCATTACAGGGAGGAAATGCACAAAGGTATACGGGAGAGCCAGGAAGTGTGAGCAAGAGGTAGGGTGCAGGCAAGATGTGTGAGGCAATGCATGAGAGATGTGCAGGTCAGGGACAGGGTGCAAGATAAGTACTGTAGGATGTAAATATAATTTTAGGTGGGATGGTATACAAATGTATATCGACACACATGCATGTATACCAATGTTTTATTTTAAGGATCTTTCCCCATTTATATCAAACTATGGCACAAATTTACCATGGCAACATTTTTCTCTCATGTTCCATTTGTCTCATTGCCGTTCATGAGACAGAAATAAGTTATCTTTAGATGTACTTACCTTTAAGTAGTATTTTCCCATTTATTTTGATACTATTGCAAGTGCAACAACAGGATATAAAATCTGATAGATTTTGTTACTCATTACTGATGAAGAAAGTCAGATGACTTCCGTGATTCCAAACAGGCAAGAAAGGATATAAATTGGTTATGGGGAGAGCAAATTTCAAGCCAAAATAGTTTTCTGTCAACTTGGGAATAGGTTGATAGCACTTAAATTTAACATTAGAAAATGTCTGAGTGTTATTGTGGTTTTAATTATTTAGTTTTCAGTATTGTACTCTTCAGTGTTATTTTTTTCCCTTAGCTTCATTTCTACCTGGAACAGATAATAGAGCTTGAACAATGAGAAGTCATGACATTCACTTATAGTAATAAGAATAGATAGAATGTTTTATAGGTAATGAAGAGTCTGGGAAAGATTGGGAAAGAATATTATTTTTATAAACTTAGCTTTTGAAATAGAATCATTTTTAAATTTGAAATATTTATCTTTCCATTTTTTTCAGAGTTCTAAAAGCTGGGAAGGCCAATATTTATACAGCACTAAGTACACCAAAGGATATTACCCATATTTTAACTAATAATACAATATTAAATCAAGGAAAACTGAAACATCTCTTTGGGACGACTCCATGTTACCCAATTCGTTATTTAGGAACTTATCTTTTAGAGGCAAGTATATAAACAAAATTCATGCCTTAATCATAGCTGATGAGTTATGATCAACTAGTTCTAAGTTAAATTATCATTGTGAAACAGTTCTCACTCTATCATATTAGTTTCTGAACTTTACATTAAAAAATAGTAGATACGGTTCTAAAGTGAGAATCATTAGATATCATTACATTCTTTTTTTTATGTTGAATCATATATGGCACTATTCAGGGCATGACTATGATTTTGTGTGTTTGAGATTAATCAGTCCTGTCTCAAGAATTGCTTAACTGGAGGGAAGAGTTATTACAGCCTCAGCTCAATGAAACAGTAACTTGTTAAATGTGAATACAGTTGGCACACACATACACATATAGACTTTACATTTCCCTTCATGTTAGCAGCACATAAATTCAAAAGATACACTTAATTACAGTTGCCTGTTGCAAACAAATTAGGGACTATGACTTTTTATTGTTGTTATTTGCTTTGCTTTACAGAAGAATGAAAGAAAAGGGATATAAACACGCCAGAATACACAGAGAAAGCGATTCAATATTTGAACAAAGCATTAAACCTTAATCATATAAAATAATTTTATCACTCTTTTTACTCACAACAGAATAAACATATATCACTGAATCAAGTATTATGGATCTCTTCTGTCCATCATAAGTAAATAACTTTTTGGTATGCCCCACAGTTCCATGTTCAATATATTGAACATTACTGTCTTTATTTTGTTTATTTATGTAATGTTATTTATATTCCACCTTTATTATTTTTACAAATAAGGTAGATAACATATCCAGCACACCTTCTTAGAACTCATGGTCTCCTGGTTTCTCCTAATCACTAGACCAAACTGGCTTTCAAAATTAACATGTTATTGTTCTTAAAACCATATTAACAAATTTGTGGATACTTGTCTAGATAGAATAAGCCCATATACATGTAAGTATTCCCTCCATGATTTTATACTTGGAGCATAATGAAATTGACCACCAGCCTTTTCCTAAAAATTTATTTTATTTTACATTGGGATTTATATGCCACCCTCTCTCCTGAAGGACTCAGGGCGGGTCACAACAATAAAAACATACAATACAAAATTTAAAATTTAAAAATATCAAATAGAAATCCCAATAATTCAATTAAAACTGACACCAGCTAATATAAGCCGATAAAAACTCCGCCTCAGTCCAGGTCGGCCTGTTGAAAGAGCCAAGTCTTCAGGTTGCGACAGAAGGATCGAAGGTCAGGGGCCATCCGCAGCTCCAAGGGTAACTGGTTCCAGAGGGCGGGCGCTCCCACAGAAGGCTCTCCCCCTGGGGGTCGCCAGCCGACACTGTTGGACCGACGGCACCCCGAGGAGGCCCTGTCTGAGAGCGCATGGGGTGCTGGGAAGTTGTTGCTGGCAGTAGATGCTCCCACAAGTACCCTGGCCCTAAGCCATGTAGGGCTTGATAGGTGATTACCTGATTTCTGATGTGTCCAATAAATATGAACACTCTAATGTGGAATACAACTCATAATAAGATCACATGAAACATATTTATTACTATTTGACTCATAACTATTAACATCTTAATAATATTTTAATTGTCTATTTAAAAATATGCATTCAAAACTATCCAAAACATGTTTCACTGCTAACAATAATTCAGGAATGATAATTGCTGTGAATACAACTAGACCAGATTGCAAAATCAAAAGATGTTTTAATTGAATGTAGCCATTTCCCAGTTTTAGACGAGACACTCCTGCAGTATGTCAAATGGTTTTGGAAAAAAAAATGGCTGGCAAAAAGCTGATCTAAAGTGTTAACACCTATTAGCCAATGAACAACAACAAAAATCCTGTGATTATAAGACCAGAAAATCCAGAATTGCTTCTAGAAGCAGTAGAATTAGAAACTAGCTTTAAATCAAGGATTAAGTTTTTTATCCATAAAGTTTGGCTTGTAGCGTATTAGTTCAGAGAATAGCTTGTTTATTAGCAAATGGAAAGCTATGATAAATTCATTTCTGGAAATTTTCATATATATAATTAGAAGGGTAAAATATCTTCCGATGGGTTGTGTTTTTTCATGTATCATGGTTTAATCTTGAACAAGAATGATACACATTTCTATACCAGGATTTCCTCATTCAATCCACATATTCAAAACTACTATACAGTATATAGATATTTGAAGCCTACTGTATATGTTGACTGTTTAAGCAGGTTCTTTTCAAACTTATTCCCTCTGATTTATTTTATATTAAGCTGTGTATTTCTGCTCTAATTATATTTTAACTATAATTTTTTGAGTTCATACTATTCTTTGGCTAACACCTTGCTTGTACAAAAAGTAATGCATTATATGTAATGCTTAGAATGAAATTAAAAGCAACATTGAAGAATACCAGAAGAAAAATGTTAAATATGAGCAAGAATCGAGAGAAGCAATGGTTGATATGCAATTTGATGAAATGAAAAACGCACTTATCAAGCATATATATTATCAACAGGTAAGCACTAATCTTTATAAACCTTTTGCACTCATGGTATGAAAGAACAGGAACAAAAGCAACTGCAAATAGAAAAATGCAACTTATATAAACAGAGTTGAGCCAAAATTATTCTAATATACTTAGTTTGGCTGTCATTGTTAATTTCAATTTAGTGAGGGTTTCCAACTCTGATTTAAAAACAGCCAGGTTGACCTTGGGTGAAGAGTTAAACGTAGGAAGCTTTGAGATATTAAATTTAAGAGTTTTCTAAACCTCAAGTATGAAATCCCAAAAATGGATTGCCTGGGGTGAAAACTTCCTGTATTTAAAGAAGAGATGCATGACTTAGTTACTAGCATTTTTTAAAATTAAAACCTAGTCAGTAAGTGTGAATACTATTCAAGAACAACTCAGGTATTTTTCAGACAGAATTGAATATAGTGAAAGTTGTTTCAGTCTTGCACTTGTTACTTCGGGTAATTTGATACCTACTTTAAACAATGGAAACCTAATAGGCATTATCTACTCTCCAATGTCTTTTCAGGTTGTTGGGAGCCTCTTTAAACAATTTAAACTAATTTGGAGGGTAAAATTGCTAAAAATTGTACAAAAGTATTTTTTTAGAAATTAATCTAAAAAAGCAATCTAAATGTAACATTATACTTCATCAGACATTCTGCATATCGGAGGCTACACATTTAGAGGGCAAAGTAGCAGAAAAATATATAGATCTGTTTTTATCTATTTTAGCAATTCACTTAAAAATAGGTCTGCCTAATGGAAACTTTGTCAAGGAAATTGCAATAAGATAATACATATGCACGTAATATGTATTTTACAAGAAATGGAATATAAAGTATTATCAGAAAAAAATAGACAGGAGGAATCAGCTGCTAAGTCCTTTAAATGAATTTGACTATAATTATCAGTATTCTTATTAGAAATTAGCAGGACTGATAGCCATATGCCTGTTTAATTTATTTATTTATTTTATTAGACTTGTATGCTGCCCTCTTTCCCTAGGGACTCAGGGCAGCTCACAATATAAAATCACAATACAATAAATTAATTAAAAAATAATTAGATCACAAGTCCAATAAATCTAAAACCCATAAAATGCAATTAAAATCCCTTAAAAAAACCCCACCCCAACTCATTTCAGTCCAGACCGGCCTGTTGAAACAGCCAAGTCTTCAGGTCGCAGTGGAAGGAGCGGAGGTCAGGGGCCAAATGAAGTCCCAAGGGGAGCTGATTCCACAGGGTGGGTGCTGCCACAGAGAAGGCCCTCCCCCTGGGCACTGCCAGCTGACATTGTCTAGCCGACGGCACCCTAAGGAGGTCTGTGGGAGCGCACGGGGCGATTGGAATGCGATGCTGGCAAGAGACGCTCCCACAAGAAATTTGTCATGTAATATTTCTATGCATTACATTTAACAAATTGAATATAACAAGAACAACTTGTTTTTAACTGACAGGCAATGCTAAGCAAGTACACTCAAATGGGCCAGAAGATGGAATTCAACAAAGAGGTAAGATTCTGAAACAATTAAGTTAGAAGGATGCTTAGAAGTAACATGCAAAGTGTATCCATTCACATATTTTTCTTTTCCTTTTGTTTCACTATAAATGCTGTTCTGGAAGGACTGAATTTCAGCAGGTTCTTTTTTACCCAGAGATAGTAAGCATGTATGATTGTATGATACTATAATATAGATTACTGGCAGCCATAGATTTTTGCTTAAGTGAGTATGAAACTGCAACTGCTTGCTCTAACTTTAAAAAAAAATCTAGTTTAATGTACCCATATTATTTTTAAAAACAAATTCTTGAATAATGAGCTTTGTTACTATAAAAATGAACTAATTCTTCATTGGTTATAACTGATTATGCTCAGCAACAGTAATAGTAATTACAGTCCCAAGTGCTAAAAAGCTTACATGTATAAAAAGTGTGCACAAAATTCTGTATTTTAATTCTCTGGATCACCTCAAAATCTCTACTATGGACGCTTGAATACTATTGTAAACCTATCTTTTATGTCTATTGAAATATTGACAGTAATATCTCAATACAAATGCATATTTCACAGTAATTGAACATTTGTTTAGAGTGTGAATCCTGCAATTAATGATAACATTAGATAATGCAGTGAAATAATATTGACAAAACATGTAAATCCCTGGTTAAAACATAGTGATAACAAACAACAATGTCTTTGTTGTTTCAGATGTTTTGTAGTTTCAGTACTAGCACGCTTGTGGGAATATTTTTTGGGAAACTTATGTTCACAGTTTCAATTTTTTAATCTAAATGCAGTATATCTGTAACACTTTTTTTGAAAGTGAAGTCTTAAAAACAGTTTAGGTCTGGAAATTTAGATTAATTTGTTTTGTTTATAATCAAGTATAAGATAAAAACAAATGTTAATGAAGATTCTTGTAAAATTGTGGACACCAGTTATCAACCAGTCATAATACAATTTCTGTTTTCTCAATCACCCAAATTTCAATTTATTATTTATGCTGTTAAGTTATGTTCATACGGAATTATAACTGATTAGTCAACAAATTCATATTATGAATCCAGAAATATTTTTTTATTTTTGTTAGCACCTAATAAAAAGTATGTCAATAATAATTCTTAAAAGTTTTACTTCTTAGCTTGCAAATGCTCCATGTTCCAGGGGAAACAAGATATTGGAAGAACTAGTGGATGATCATTTTTTACGAATTGCAATCACAGAATTTTTCTCTGGAAAAGATTCTATTCCTCCTGCTAAACTAATCCATTCTCTTTTACAGCATATTCTCCAGGTGAGATCAACATTGTTACTGTAAAAAAAAATTACATATTGAAATTATTAGTATTAACCAGAGTGAAACTCAGTTATTAGTGTTGAGATTGTGAAAATTAAGATTGTGTGGTAATCTTTGTACCTTTGTACATTGTGATATAATTTTTGAGGTGTACATTTAAGCCAAAGACTAAGACACTTTACATTAAGCATAAATTGATTTTTTTGACAGAAGAAGACCCAAAGAGAGGCCTAAAGAAAGCTGGGGTTGCACACCCTCTTTGTAGACTTAAACTATGCATATGATTGGCTATATTAGCCAGACATTTCACTGGATATAAAATCTCATGTGCTTAGTGAGATCAGTGAGACTATTAGGATGTAACTATGAGATAATGGGGGCAGGACTACAAAGACAGCGATGTTTTGAAAGAACAAAGAGGCAGTATGTAATGAACATCATCTAAGGCAGGGTTGTCAAACTTGCAGACTGCGGACTGGATGTGTCAAGTGCTGGTCATGCCCACTCCCAGTTTAATGAAGGGGGGAAAAGTCTCAATACATCATGTGATGACATTGTGACGACGCAAGTTCGACACGCCTGGTCTAAGGGAATTAGTTTCCTTTCCTTTCCCAAAGTTCTGCTCACCTTCCAGTAACTTTTCGCAGCTTACCAGCATTCCTTCGCCTTCTAAATGTTAGGTGGCTTAGCTGACAGTATATAGTTTTCTTGAGAAAGTTTTTGTAATGAGATAGTTGGCCAATTTAATACCATTTAACTTAACCAGTGCTTCATTTTTTCGAAGAAGATGGTATTTCAGTTAGGGGTAAGAGTTTTTAACTTTGTCAAAATCATCTGTAATACTGCCTTCAACTTTGTTATGAAGAAAGTGGGTTGCAGTGAAGTAGAGATTCTGCTTAAATGATAGATCCCCAAAAGTAAGAATATGATTTGATAAAATATAGAAAGATATTGTGTGTGGGTGTGAAATAAATCACTCTTAAATTCTTCAAGACATTCAGTTTTAAACTAAAATAATAATCAGATTAAGTTTGGAGCAGAACATGAATCTGATACACATTCATGCTTGCTTACAGGGCAGTTCAGACCCTACCCTTTCTGTCCAGTTTTTTCATATAATGTATACTCTCCTCGAACATAATCCTCCTTGGAAATCACCTTCTATGCTAAAGTATTACCTTGAAATTCTTCAGTGTCCTGTTTGTAAGAATGGAACATGGTCTCTGATGGAAACGCTTGTCAGGTAAAACCTTAATGAAATTATTACATCATTGCTGAAGCAACAAATAAAGTTTTGATTTTCATATGAAGTGAATGTTTGTTAAGAATTTTTTTTGTTGGATAGCTACTATTTATTTATTTATTTTTTTGGGCTTATATGCCGCCCCATCTCCGAAGACTCGGGGCGGCTCACAGTTAAAACATACAAATACAATAAATAATTAAAAAGAAATTAAATCATTATGAGGTCCAATAAAACCGAATTAAAAATTAAAACTGTCCCATGCCCCGGTAAGGTAATCACAGCCCGACTTGGTCAAATAGCCAGGTCTTCAAATCGTGGCGGAAGGTGCGGAGGTCAGGGGCCAGGCGGAGGTCCAGAGGCAGTTGATTCCATAAGTCGGGAGGCCGCCACAGAGTAGGCTCGCCATCGGGGACCGCCAGCCGACATTGGCTTGCCGACGGGACCCGAGGAGCCCTGCCTGTGTGCCCGTACAGGGCGGTTGGTCCCCGATATCGGTAGGAGGCGCTCCCTTAAATATTGTGGACCCATGTCTTGTAGGACTTTGAATGTTAAAGCCAAAACCTTGAACCTCACCCGGAGCGCAACCGGCAACAAATGCAAGCCGTGCAGGAGGGGGGTAATATGGGAGAATCGGGTAACTTGCATCACAACCCGCGTGACAGCATTCTGCACCAGCTGCAACCTCCAGATGGTGTGCAAGGGCAGTCCTAAATAGAGAGCGTTGCAGTAGTCGAGTCGCGAGGTAACAAGGGCATGAGTGACTGTACGCAGGGCATCTCGGTCCAGAAACGGGCGAAGCTGGCGAACCAGCCGGACCTGGGCAAAGGTCCCCCTGGCGACGGCCCCCACCTGCTCCCCCAATTGGAGCTGCGCGTCCAGGAGGACCCCCAGGTTCCGTGCCCTATCCATAGGGGGCAACACCATTCCCCCTATGGTCAACGATGGACACTCTTGACTGGACCGAGATGCCGGTATGTACAGCCACTCAGTCTTGGCCGGGTTGAGCCGAAGCATGTTTCCGTCCATCCAGATCCGTACCGCATCCAGACAGCAAGTCATCACGGAGAGGGCATCACTGATTTGGTTTGGGGTGGAGATGTATAACTGGGTATTGATACCTCACCCCAAAACCACGAATGATCTCACCCAGCGGTTTCATGTAGATATTAAATAAAAGGGGGAGGACCGACCCTGAGGGACCCCACAAGTGAGCGCCCTCGGGGCCAACCTCTGTCCCCCTGACAACACTGATTGTGACCGCCCAGAGAGGTAGGAGGAGAGCCACCGAAGAACAGTGCCCCCCACTCCCAGCCCCTCGAGGCGTCGCAAAAGGATACCATGGTTGATGGTATCGAAAGCCGCTGAGAGGTCTAATAGGACCAGGACAGAGGAAAAACCTCTGTCCCGGGCCCTCCAGAGATTATCCATCAGTGCGACCAATGCCGTCTCCGTGCTGAAACCAGGCCGGAAGCCCGATTGGTACGGATCTAGGTAGTCTGCTTCATCCAGGAAAAGTGGAAACTGCTGAGCCACCACACTCTCAACAACCTTCGCCAAAAAACGAAGGTTGGAGACTGGACGGAAGTTGTCTAACGGTCGGGTCCAGGGCAGGCTTCAGGAGGGGCCTCACCACCGCCTCTTTCAAGGCGGAGGGAAAGACACCCTCCTTTAACGAAGTGTTGACCACTGCCCGGAGCCAACCGCAGGTGACCTCCCTGGCAGCATAGGCCAGCCAGGAAGGGCACAGGTCCAACAAACGTGGTGGAACTCAGACGCCGCATAATCCTGTCCACTTCATCCTCGGAAACAGGGTCGAACTCAGCCCAGATCACATCAGCCAGACTACTAGCACCACAATCCTGAGACCACTGCAAGGTGGAGCACAACCCGCCCTGAATCCGTGTGATCTTATCCGACAGATAAGATATCTATTAATAGATATGAAAAAAGTTTTGAAAAGCTGAGTGGAATCAAAGCTAGCAAAAAGGTTAATTGCTTTTATATCAGATGCACATTTTCTAAAATGAAGAGGTTCATGAGCAAAACCATTTTTAAGTAATTTAAAACTGTCAAAATGATAGCTCAAGTGTATACAAAGATACAAGGATTATTTTTTTTAAAAAACTATATTGCTGTGCTTATCTGTGTTGACAGACAATTATTGGATTTTTAACAACCTCACAATAATAAGTGGAACCAGTAATTGTAGAGCAATAGATCATCAAAAACGTATGTTCTCTGAAGCATCTTGTACTTTCCTGAGTTATGACACTTTGTTGTAGATATTATTTTATATATTTCTCTGTACACATCGAACAGCAGTGCAATAAAAAACCTATATATATAGTTACTTCCTTCCTTATTTTGAAAGTATCCATTTGAAATTTCCTTTCTAATCTTATCAGCAACCCTTTTTCATGCTCAGCACAGTGTTTTGGAAAATTAGACCTCTGTCCTAGTAAGTTGTAACCACAAAGGGGACGCTCTCAGAACACAGAGAATTGGACTTAAATGTAAAAGACTGGATGGTAATTAGAAAAGGCACATGAAAATATGTAAAATTGATAGTATCTTAATTATTGTGGGTTTTTTTTTTCCTCTATAGGTCTTGTCTTTATCACAATAATATTTGTCATTCAGTCATGGACCCAAAAACTACAAATGTGGACAGAACCTTTCACAAAAAATTGCTGACATTTATTACGAATTTGTTTGAGGCTGAAGTGTTGGCATTAACAAGAAGGTATTTTATTTTCCTTTTAGACTTTATATTTTTAAGGTGGATCTTATTTTATAGTAAATGTGTTCTCTGTTTTGGAGATAGGCTATGTTACTTAGAAATGTACACATTAAATATTAGGGCTGAACATCACTTCAGATTCAGCTGTGCCTTTTCCTGGTATTGTGCAGCTGCTTAGGGCACATCATTTAACCCAAGAAAGACATGTTTGATTTCAGGAGTTTCAGGCAAGGGACTACAATTTGTGTCTATGTGTGCTGCAAAGCACCTTTTTGCTTTCAAATCCCATGAGATGTATAGCGCTATTACAATAATTAATTATTTTGTGACGTATTTAAATGATTTTAAAAAAATATACTTTTTAAGTATTGAAGGTGTTTTGTTTTATTTGAAGTTTTGGGTATTTGACTGCAGCAAATTTTACACAACCTGCAAATAAAGATCACAATTTGCTGTAATACACGGTAAAGTGCATTGGAGAACTAGGAGACAGATATTACATATTACAGTTTAGCAGTTCTAAATTTCCAGAATGCAGTTGCTTCCTCTAAAATGTATAATCTTTATCTTAGTTATTATACAAATCATAGTGTTTCTTACAGCTTTTAAGGACATATTTGTTGAATGAGAGTCCACTCTAGCTCAGATATGGGAAATCTGGTATCCTCCAGAAATTGTGAACTGTATCATTTTCTTTGTTGCTTGAGAATTACAGGTCTTGTATCCAAGGGCACCCAGTTATTTAGCCCTGATTAGCTAGACATAAAGAGTTATTTAATGTTGATTTCACTTTTCTGCTTTGTTTTCCATAATATTTTCTGTATCTTTCTTAGTTTTGAATTTCCTACATACATACAAAAATATTCTCATAAGTTAAGATAACAATATTACAGCTTTGCTAATAGGCAATCTTGATACTCACATTTATTGTATGCTGTGGTTGAGCTATTGAACTTCAGCTATTCCTTTGTCCTTTGTTTGAAATAACAGATGGGGTAAAATATTTTGTTCTTCAAGAAGCTGCCTCTAAATGACAAGACAGCAAGCTTCTATATTTTATATGATTTAAATGAGACCTAAAACATCACTTCATTGTTTATCACACATTCTATAGATTCTTTGTTATACTGTTAAACTCTGCAGGTTTTGACAGAAAATATGCAACATATTTAACAAATTAAGTAGTTAAATCCAGAAATGAAATTTTCTTTTACAGGCTTTATGAAGGAAGTGACTCACATAATCCGCTAGTGATGCCACAGACAGTTGTTTTGAACACCTTTTTGTTAGGAAATGATTCAGTGCTTTTCAACAAACAAATAAATATTCTAATAGACTGGGTCATATATTCATACAGAGAAAAGTACAGGACAATCGATGTAAGTGATTTACTTAATATAAATATAAAGAAGGAGAAATAATAATTGTAGATGTCCTACTTTCTCTCAGAAAAGCTCTGTTAATAAATATTCGTTGTTTCATACCTTCAGTGTAATACAGACTTGATATTTTATTATATAAATACTTGTATATGAAGTATACATCTAGTGACTGTTTTTTGGCAACAGAGCAGACACACAGCTTTTTTTCTCAAGTCAATGAGATAGCCACAAGTTGATCTGACAAGTCTTTCCTGCCTTTCTATGCGCCATGCCCTGCCCTCCTTCCCTCAATCTTCTTGCATTCACACACATGGACCCAGTCCTTCCCTTGACCTCTCTCACTTAACATGCAAACACCCAAGCCCTCCTTCCCCCAGTCTCCCTCCACTTGTATACATGCACTCATCCTGTCATATTCCTGTGCTTTTTACTTAGGACTCCCACCACTTCCCATTTAACGACCTGTGCATCTTGGGGTTACAGCAAGGATTGCTTGGATTCCTATATAACATCATGCTTTATGACTGCATCACTTAGTGATGGCTGCCCCAGTCTCAACTCTCGTAACTCAAAGGTTATCTGGAGTGCTGTTAACCATGTCTAATTCTAATGCAAACTAGGTGAAACGGGTGAAATTTATTCAGAATTATAAAAATGGAGGCTTGAGATTATTGATTGATTCTAATATATTCAAAATTATTCATACAAAACAGTGTATTTGAGGGATAGATATATAGAGATTATGGTAACACCTTGTGACCAGCCATCTTTTGACGGCATGTGGAAAGATAAAAAGATATTTAAAAGTTGAGAGACATTCTACTTTTATATATATGTTACTTCATTGTTACCAGAATCTAATCCTAGAGAGATTTTTTTTCTTAACTGCATTAGCTAGCTTTTATGGAAAAGAACACCAAAGCAATCCCTTATGTTCCACCTGAAAATCTGACAATTACCTGTATTACATGAGGAAGAAGAATTGTCATTCCTAATGAATATCTCTTTCTTTTGCACAAAAGACCCACAGTGCCTCAATTTTGTCATATATATTTTTCACAAAAATGATAACCTAACCCCTGCTAGATTATAGATAGATATGATCTCTTTCTGTGGCTTTTTTTGGTATCATATTGAACTACCCTTGGAACAATTTGGACCACATCAGACACTGTAGCTTCAGATTGGGCCCATCATCTTGAATCAGTAATTTCTTTATTCCTAGCAACTTATTTATTAAAGTGAATAATATAGAGATTAATATGAGTGTATATTAGTAAATAATAATAATATAGAACTTGTACTCTTTTTCAGGTCTTCAAACATAAAACAAGTGAGCTATTAAATGCAGTTTTGGGAGCTGTTGTGGAATACTGGATTATTTCGGGCTTCATAATGGACAGAAATACGTTGCGGTCTGTAGCTGATGACCTTGCTTCTTATATTGCCATTTCGTGTGATGGTAATGTTAATAATTAGTAATTAAGAATTAAGCATTATAGCCCTTCTTATTTATAGCCTTTATTATATATAAATGAAAAACTTGTTTAATATTTTCAATATGTGCAGTAGAGCCTTCATCTGCTATTAATTCTCTGCAACTTTTCTCCTTGACACGCCTTCTCAAGGTGTCTTTTATCTCAGAACCTAGTGATTGACATCATTAAGCTACCCATATTATGTCCCTTGATTTTGTGGAATATTACACTTAATTCTTTATCATTCATACTGTAACTTAAGATATTCATTACAGGTAGTTCTCATTTAATGACCTCAATTGAGACCAGCAATTCTGTCTGTCGGCCTTCCCAAGGTAGATCAGACAGGAAACGTGACCAAATGAATTAATTCTAGTTTATTGTAAGGCATGTAACACAATGTTTCAAGTCTGAAAGTATAGGCCTTCCTCTATTTCCTTTTAAAACCTGATAGGATAGAGAGGATCTTTTTTCTGTCTGCTATGTAGCTGTGGGCTCCCCACTTCCACTCTTAATCTTCAAAGTTTATTCCCCCATAATACTAAGCAATTGAGACATTAATTGAGACCTCACGTGACCAAAACAGACTTAGACCTCACTTCTGCTGTGTTTGTTAAACAAGACATCATGGGACCGCACTTATGGTTTTACTTTTGGCGTCTCCATTGACTCTGCTTGTCAAAAGGTGGCTGTGAAATGCACAAACTGTGCCAGGGGATGCTGCCACAGTCATAATACCCACAGGTGTGAAATATCTTAATGCTGATCATGCAACCATGGAGATCCTGAGACAGTTGTAAGTGTGAGGACCAGTCGTAAAGTTACTTTTTCAGCACCATTGTAATTTCAAAGTGTCACTAAACATTCATTAAGCAAGGACTATCTGTGCATAAAAAAGGCCAAATTGGTTAATATACATTATAAATTGAAATCTCCCTTGTTGAATATTGTTTTCTTCAAATGCTGCTGGATGTTTGGGAGGATGTTTTTCTTAATTTCTTCACCTAGTTTACAGACCTGAGACTCCTGGTGGTCTTTCACCCATGTACTAATTAGAACTAATTATGCTTTCCTTTCTCAGTACCCGTCAAATCAGTTAGATGCTGTCACTAACTATGATAGTAAGCAGTTTAATGATGTAAACTATAGCTTGTATCTGTTAACTTAAATGAGATTAATCATTGGCATTCTAAGACATTCTGAGTGCCTTAATATCACAAATTGACCAAGGAGACAAAAACCACATGTATTATTAATATTAACCAAAGGACAGCAAATTATGCAAAAATAGAATGTAGTTTGGCACTGTGTATATGCACACTGATGGAATGTACACCTTCCTCTTTTTTCATCTTAGTATGCACTTTTAATTTGGGTGTTTTTTGTTTTCAAGTCAGTGTTTACTCCTGGCAACTGAGTCCCTGCAGTTTTCTTGGCAAGATTGCAGAAATGCTTTGTCATTGCTGGTTTCCTAGGACTGAGAATGAGTGACTAGCCCAAGATCACCCAGCTCGCTCTATGCCTAAGGCGGTACTAGAACTCACAACCTCCTTCTTTCTAACCTGATGCCATAACCCAGGGGTCGGCAACCCGCAGCTCTGGAGCTGCACATAGCTCTTTCATCCCTCTGCTGTGGCTCCCTCTTGCCAGTCGGTAAGAGGAAAAAGGACATCGCAGTAGAAAGAGACTATGGTGGGGGAACCGGACTTCCGGTCAGCAGAGGAAAAAGGATGCCGCAGTAGGAGGAGACTCTATGGTGCGGAAACCGGACTTCCGGTTGGCTCTAGAATTGAACTGGGAGGGGGGTGCCTTCGGTTAGGACCTTTGTGGTTCTTTCGAGTGTTTAAGGTTGCCGACCCCTGCCCTAATCACTATACAACACTGGCTATATAGTATGCAGAATACAAATTGATTATATATACCATCAAAAAAAATGTAGTTGTGGCAATTTCTAGAGTAAACTTCTCATCAATACTTCCCTAATGAATTATTTTGAACTTTTGTGAAGTACATGGTGAAGTATAAGGCTAAAAATATTTTAAGTCATATATTCTTAAAATTGGCCTTTGCATGACATGCTCCATAAGTAGATGATAGAGCTTGTAATTAAGAGCTATATTCTTGTAACAGTTTCAAAGTGACAATATAGAACTACAACAGATACTACATGCTACATTCAAGATTTGGAGGTAGAAAATTGTATTGATCATTAATAGGTTATATATTAGATTGGGATAGGCATAATGTAAATTTAAGTATGTAGAAACATATTGGCAATGGTTCCTCTGCTAAAGGATTTGCGATTGTATTTAAAATTGTAACGATTTTAGTTGCATTAATAATATTGCCTCTGTATTTTTTCCTTAAATGCCAAATTGACTCATTGGTTTTCTGAATTTATGTTTTACTTTAAACCATAGTACAGATGCAGATTCTGTTTAGAGATATGTAGCTTTTAATTTAAGCTTGCAGACTTGATAAAAATTGTCTGGGAAATCATGCTCTTTTTATCAATTTAATCAGTTTTTACTTCAGATAATTAAATGAATGATAATTAAAATATTTATTATTTATTTATTAATGCTAAAAATGTAATGTTTAGCAAATGTTACAAGGGATTTTTTCCAAATTACTGGTCTGTTTTAATGTTTCTCACCTTATTTTTAGATTTTTCATATGAGGAATTAAAAGTATTCATTTCTTCTATTCCATCTCTGTGGCTTGAAATGTTTGTCGCAGAAGCTGTGTTTAAAAATCTGTATTTCGAAAACAGCACTCTTCTTTCTAATGAACTGCTTTCACTTCAAAAAATGGTAAGTCCCATTTGCTCATTTAATGTTATTCTGACTTGTCCTTTACTGTTGGCTTCATCTCTCTCTCTCTCTTGTTGTGAATCTGCCTGATTATCAGAAGTCCTAGTGTGTGGATTGTAGAAGTCCCCAATCCCCATCCTCTCAAGGAAAACATGCTCTCTGTCATATACAGTACATAAAAAATTTATTGAAGTATGGAGAGCCATAATCATGGCTCTATTAGCATGATTTAAGCCCATAATTAAAGACAATGATTTGAGACTGGAGTCTCAAACTTGGCAACTCTAAGACTTGTGAACTTCAACTCTTATGCTGGTTGGGGAATTCCAGGAGTTGAAGTCCACAATTCATAAAATTGCCAAGTTTGGAGACTCCTGATTTAAAAGAATACTAGAAAGAAACTCAAAACTTGCTTTGCCTTAATTCCTGAGTATACGAGGGAAGGAGGGGAAAATGCTGTCAAGCTTTCAAAATCCTGTTACTATACTCTACATATCAAGAAAACAATAATTCCATTATTACTTGTGCAGTCTGTATCTTCATTGGGCTGCACTGAAAGGCTGATAACTAACTGAATGTGAAAATATTATTTTCATTTTGCATACCTTTGTATTTTGCATATCTTCACATTCTTATGATTTGAAATCCCTGCAGCATTTCTTTTAAAATTCCACCCAAAAACCTTGTATCTGTATCAGATCATTCCCATCTTGTGATCTACCTAGGGTAGAATATTACGTTTTCTTTTGGAATTTTCCTTTTGAGAGGACAGGTATTCTGATACGAACTTCTCTATCATTTATCTGTACTGTTCCAACACTGACTATTTGTATATTAATACATGAAATTAAAAAGGAAATTATGCTTTCTCTTTCACTAAAAATTGATTTTGTTTGTTGATGGGAAGGAAGACCAAGTCATCTGCTTCTACACTAACTGCTCAGCCATGAGTTTACACAATGGAAATTACTATACTTTTTATATTTTTTAATCATGAAAAGGCAGCACAATGGACGAGAGTGAGGTGATGCATGGAAGGAGATGAGGGCCGACCCCACTCCTTTGTGAAACAGGAAGCAGGGCTGGGGTAAAAATTCAAAAGACTTTCGAGAGGAAATTTAAGATCTCTAACTTTTCATGTTAGTGACTTAGCTGTTCTGTTGCACCCTCAGATTTCTTGATCAGAAACTTTGTGTTTCATATTTATCTTTTCTTATCTAAGCCATTTTATTTGCTCATACCCTCATTTGTTGTGGCCTTCATTTAACATTCAAGTAGGACCCTGAAAAGGGGATAAATAATTATAGTTCCATGTAGAAGTTTAGGCACTTCAAGTCAAACTGTGTGCTTCCTGAGGGACCATAAGCTAATACAGCCTCAGCACACATGGTACAAGGTAAACACAACAGCTTTCTCCAAATATGAGGACATATTTTCTATTTATGTGCAGTTGTTATATGCTACATTTGTATAAGAAAGTAAAGTATATACTGCAGGTCATGAGACCTGTTTGTCATTGCCTGACACCTTTCCTGTAAATGCCCATACTTCTGACATATAATATTTCACATTTTGCTCTGAACTTTGGAACTATAGTTCACAGTTTTTAATGTGACAAAAGATAGTGACCTTCCTTACTATTGTTCTTAAAACTAGAATATATGAGACAGAGTTTCCAACATATATTATTGATGTAGTGATGTTTAGCTCACCTTTAGCTCATCTTGGACTTTAGGCAGGCAGAGAAAAGTAACATTGCATTTCCCTGCTCCAGCTGAGCAAATAATCACTTTCTATATTTGAGTGAAAGGATTTTTCCCCTAGTTTAAGCATCTTTCAGTAAGATAAAGATCATGGTGGAAATGCCAGCAGAGAAGATATCAGTAGACAAGCGCATTCCTTCTTCAGCTTATATATATCAGTTGCATCTACAGTATCCTTCCTGTCAATAAAGGCTTGGAGGGTCTTTGGTTCCATTGAGGCCTACAGTAGGCAACATTTTCAATTACTTCTTTTCTGCCATTTCCCTGCCATGTCATGCGTGTTGTGGGGCAAATTGCAGGGAGGGAAGCATTACAGAATAGTAGAAGGAAAGATGGAAATAAAAATCATACTTTTTCTTAATCCTGATCAGATCAATCTCCACTGAATCAAAAAGCCTATGAACAGAACATGCTGAAGGTATCAAAAAAAGTTTAACTATTAACTTTTCTAAAGCTAAATGTTGCTAAATCACATTTTCTCCTTCTTGAAAGTGTAGGGGGGGATCAGTAAAAAGCCTAGATTCAGCCCTTTTTGAAGAACAATGCAATAGACCGAAGGCTACATTACAGTATATAGATACAGTACAATGTTGTCACAGTCATTGAAGGACAGGATTGTAAACTTCTCATGCTATACTTTTTTCCTTGTATTTTTCTCCTATAGCAAGTTGAGCTGTTTTGAATTCCCCATAATAGGTATAAAAGCATAAGAAATGTGTTTCATGGAAGTTACTTTGGCATTAAGAATGATTTTAAAACGGTTGTGTAAACTCAGAGCATGTTTATCTGAAAGATATTATTTAAAGATGTTAGCTTTAGATGCAAAAAGAAGAGACCGTTAATGCTATTATAATCTTTCAAATTGCTCAGACTAAAATGTCACTCTTGCAACAGGTTACTTGCTATCTGCCTACTTTACAAGCTGGAATGTGTGAGAAAGGGAAGATGCAGAAAGAAAAGAAAGAGAAAATAGGGCAATGGCCATGTTCTGAGTCTCAGAGAGCATTACTAATGCTAAGTGGCAATAAGCAGAACCAAACCAAAGTCCTGCCTGATGTACCGTAAGTAACATCTACAACACCACTAGGATTCTGCTTTGAGGGACAGCTTCTGACCTGACCCATTTCTTGAACTCTAAGTGACCTGTGATGTCTGTAAATTATTGTGCCTGTTTCAGTGATGAACACATTTGTTTGTGTGTATACAAGGGTGTATGTATCTTTCTGTCTACACATATATCCTACATACTGATTAGTCTTATTTTATTGAATTTTGGGGATAGTTATTTGCTTCTCTGTTAAATTTGCTCTTTCTGTTTTAATTGTGTCAGAATTGTGAATACTTTATTATTATATTACACATTAATTGTGTTTAATGTAACTGTATCATGTAATGCCCTCTTTTCAATGTTTGCTTATTTGCAGCGTACAAACCAAGGCTAACTCCGCTGATCTACCAAAAAATATCGAAAGGAAAACCAAGCCTACCATATTTCATGGCAAAGAAAATTGCCATTCTTCAGCTAACCAGATAAATGTTCATAGGATTAATCTTAAAGGTATTGTGTATTTCTAATGCTAAAAATCATAAAAGGATTTGCAGTAAAGCATTATCACATAATTACATAAGCCAGGCATTACTTCCTTGCTTTACATGTTGCATACCGTCAGATGCTTAAATATGGGAAGTCATATGTATGAATGAATGGCCCCTTTTTTCAGGATTTCCCCCTCTTTTATCTGGGTCTGCCGAGCACACCAAGTTTTAAATTGAGAGTATACCTTAAATAAATCCACTTGGGTCCTGACTGTCTTATTTCTCTAATCCACCCCAACCTGTGCTTGGAAAGGATCAGCATTTGATCCTTTCAAATGATTTGATTTGAAAGTCTAATTCTCTTGCTCCCCTCGACTCCTAGACATTTTGTGAACAAAGACTGAAGTGCATGCTGTATTATATATCTTTATTAAGCATGTGGAGTATTTTCTTCTTCTCGGCATTCAGCCCCAGGCTTTACTGTTCATTATATTGGAAGACAAATATTGAAGGTTTAAATTATCAGTTTAGTAATTTACCCAAGTTCTGATTAAAGCACAAATTAAGTGAAATGCACTATAGTATGATTGTGATATGGTTTCTGTGATAAAATTGTAATAAATTTAAGCTTGACATTTGTTAGGAAAGGTAAGAGTGATCCAATTAAAGTGGTCTTCCTCCTACACTATATGCCTAAAATAATTTTCTTTTTTAAAAAAATCTGCGTGGATTTTTATATTTTATTCTCAGTCTGTGGCAATTTCTCAAGAATTGTGTCAGAAACAATTACTTAGAGATTATCTTTTTCTTTGATTAATGAGAATGTACAATAGTATAAATTGGCACATAATTATCATTTAATGTAGAAATATTTGAAAGTAGGAGATTGGATTTTCTTATAACAAACAACCAAATATTCTTTGCATAAATATAATCTTCTAAATACAAAGCAAGGCCTGGTAAAGTGGTTTATGATGGATCCAGTCGTACAGTGAAGTGTTTATCTCTCCTACATGTAGGTAAATACTGACCCAATCCAATGGTGCAAACAGTTTTTAAAAAAGTTTTCATTGTTTATGTTTTTCATATACTCTTGTTCTGATATAATCAGTTCACCAAAATATTGTAGATTAATAGTTTTTATTAGCTGGCCTGCTGCAATTACACCTAGAATTACACCTATACTACCTAGAAGTTTGCAATTCATATTTCAGGGTGGCAGATTTTGTTGTTTAATATTTTACTAGTTCTAAATGAGGTTGCACGTGTGTGTGTTTTTTTTAAAGAAGAAGAAGATGTTTCATTCGTTTTAATCTCTTCCATTTCCCCCATCCCCCTCTTTTCACTCTGGTACTGTACATGAGCCAGACAGCCTATTGAGAAACAGTAAACCATCTGTTACCAGATTTGAAGTTTCGTATTATACTTGAGCGTGTAGAGGCACTCGTGCTTGGACAGAAACATTCATTTGAATTAAGCTACAAACGCTGTATCAAAAAAAGCCATGCACTTAATGTGGGTTCATGAATATAATTAAGGGAGGGCAACTGCATTCTAAACTTTTATGGCTTCAAGCATTTTTGTGCATATATTCTGTGATCATTTGGTGCTTTTAGGATGTGACTGAAGCATTTTACAACTAAAAGCGTGGGGGGGGGAGATAATTCCTAGGTTAACCCTTTAGTAGTGCAATCCTTGCTGGATCTGACTGAAGAGAAGCTTGGTGGTTTTCTAAAATGTTCTTTAAAGATATTTGCACTGGGAAGAGGAGATATTTCTTATGAATAAATGTTCTGACAAATAGCACTCCTAATTCCTTTACTTTGCTTATTGCCTTGATTTTCTGTTTTGCTTACACTGTATGAATTTTGCATTCTAGGGGAAACAGCTCTGCATATTGCTTGCAAAAGCAACAATGTGAAGAAATTGATTTGTCTTCTGACTGTACCAGGAATAGATATTAATGTTAAAGGTAAGTGGTTGATTTTTTTTTGTATTGAATAGATACCATAAGCCATCCAAATGACTATGAAAGGTATGTTTTTGTAACATTCTTCACAATAATTTTCTTAACCATAAAAATACATCAAAAACAAGCCTTGAGTGATAGCTTGGAATGAAAGCTTGTTGAACCACTCATTTATTCCATATAATTCTTGGGGTTTTCAGTTAAGCACGGTAATTATTTAAAAATTACTCCTACCTAGCCATTTTATAATTATGAATTCAAAGTGGTAACCTTATCCCCTGAATAAGAATTTTGTTTAAATTCTAGTATAGCAGCCCCATTTTCACTTCTAAACAAATCTTAATTTTAATATTTATTAATCTGCTTTGTAGAAAACTTTTTAGATTATTGCAAAATTGCAGTGAAATACATCTTTCTTTTCATGTCATGTTTCCTCTTTTAAAATAAAGTACCAAATTATATGATTTTTGCTGAAGTTTATTTGTGTAGAAATGTGGGGTTTTTTTTAGAAATTTGAATTTCATTTTTAAGAACACCCCAATATGGATTTTGCTGTTTCCTCAAACTCCTCATAATTTATAATTCAGACTATGCTGGTTGGACACCTTTGCATGAAGCCTGTAACCATGGTAGCACAGTGTGCGTCCGTGAAATTTTGCAGCATTGTCCAGAGGTAAACCTATTCAGTCAAGTGGATGGGGTGACTCCCTTGCATGATGCACTGTCAAACAGACATGTAGAGGTTGCTGAGCTTCTACTTCAGCATGGTGGTGAGTGCATTTATGCTAAATAAGCTTAGAGAAATTTGAATCTCTAAAAATTGCAGAGTATTAAAATTGGAGGCTGTTTAGAATGTCATTTTGAAAGCTGGAGGTTTTCATAAATATTGATGTGTATCTTGCCATATTTATACTCATTCATCTTGTCAGTTAAATTATTTGTGGCTGTTTTTTCATATTTGCTGAATTGCAGATTTGCTTTAAAGATTATCTTAACAAACAATAGTATAGATTACATTTCCTACTACCACAAAACTTGATTTTACATTATATTACAATGAACTGCAGTATGCTTAAGCTGATCGCTTTGTGCCACTTAATAACGAAGTACTTTTATTTGGGTTGAACAAATATCTGTTGTTTCTTCTGAAAAAGATGCCTTATTGTAATAGTGAAACACTAAAAAAAGTATTGTAGATGCCACTTATACAATATAAGTAAGACACAAAAGGTCATATAACAGTTTACATTTGCATGAGCATTTTAAATCTGCAGAAGCATAGCATAGTTTGTAATATTCTTTATTATACTGTGTGTCATTCTGAGTTCATGTTTTATCTTGTTTCCAGATTTATATAACTTGGTTGCGCAGAGTAAAAATACATGCTGTACTTGGTTTTTAAACTAAACTTACCCCAAATTACAAATTAATGCTGTTTTTGTTTGCTCTGGAAGGCTCCTTTGTATTTGCAGTTATCTCCTGCCCCCTAAAGGCTATTTGCTTGATCTCTGTCTGACATTCTTTCCCAATCAATATATCCCTGTTCTTCCCTCTCAGTGTATATTTTCCAGAACAGTAACATGATCTCCCAGGTGTTTTATTTATCTACTGCACCATGCAGATGACAGGCCCAGCCAATACCTGGCTTCTCTTCAATCGGTCTAAGTGATGCAAGACCCAATATTACAGCAAGTCTAAGTCCTCAATTGAATGTGGCATTCCACTGACAGATGTGCATTTTTCCCGTGTGTCAATGAAGAATGGCCACTGGATGATCCCCTTGTCCTAAGGGAGAAGATCTACTTGCTCTTTCATTCATCAAGGTCTTCTGGCAACTTTACAGGCTGTGTGCTCAGACTTATCTTTGCTGTCAGTTGCCAGGCTTTGGCCTGTCAGAGGTTTTGACAAGAGCTTGACAAGAACTCTGTGTTGCATATTCAGGGTAGAATTACATTTCTTATTCTTCAGAACCGTTCAAAACTTTCACTCTCTTCATCTGTGTGCCTTTTATTTTTTAGATAATTAACTACAATGCAGTATCTATCTTTTAGAGTTATGTCATTTCTCTTTACTATTCCAGCTAATTTCACCTCTATAAACTTTCACCACAGTTACACTAATATTAATCAGCTTGTTAGTGCCTCATATGCTGCACGTTTTAATTCTCACAACAACCCTATGAAACAGGTTACTTTGAAAGATAGTAATTTGGCCAGGATTATCCAACATTTTTCTTACCTAATGGACTGTATTAGTTTTAGTATAACCATTTTTAGGCAGAAAAGGGCATTCCAATTAAATGTAAATAAGATTCTTTATGACTACCCATGTTATTTGCCAATTCAAAAAGAAATATTATCCTGTGGTTTGCAATCCTATAAAATCTAAATTGATGGGATGTTTTCCCTAACCAGAATAATGTTTATATGGCAGTGAGTTACATAGTAATAAATTTTCCTAGTCTAACAAAACAAAATGAACAGTGATCACTGTTAAGAAAAAAAAAAGAGATCCCTACTTCAGTTACTCCCTTTTATTTTCTAGTAAGTCCTGGATGCACACTTTTAATCATTGATTAATATGGACTTTTACATCTACAAATTCTACATATTTGCTGTATTAGGGTGAATGGATTCTAGGTAAGGTACTCAGTGTAGACATGTAGAAGCAAAAAAATCCTGTGTTCCTTGACTGTAGAGATTTTATCATATCAAAAGCTTTTATATTAGCGTAATTTGCATGACTTTCTACAAAGTAAGTACATAATGAAAAGCCATTGCAGATGTTTACATCATTGTCCAAATTTCTGGCCTATACTGACATGAATTGCCATGATGCATAGAGAGAATCCCAGATGAAAAAGAAGTACAGAAACACATCCCTTTCACAACATGGTTAGGCTGCAGCATGAACCAGATTGTTTTCCAGAATAAAAGGAAGAAATTTTATGAGTTTTTTTTTAATCCAACATAGTAGATACAAAATATCTAAATATTTAAGCAACTAGTTGAAACATTGGAAATAAAAGTCTGGAAAGCACACTTTTCCTGCCCAACTCTGAATTATTTTGTCTAGGAGATTGTTATTATCTGATGTGACAACTGAAATTATGAGTTGTCTACAAAAATCTGATTAATAAAATGTTATTATCTGTTGTGTTGCAAAAGATGTTGCAGAAGTATATTTTCATAGATCATAACTACATACCAAAAGTTCAGTGAAAAATAGACTAAAAGAATACTTAAAAACTAGAAAGCTAGAATGATCTAGTTTTATAATCAGATCTGCTATCAGAGATATGCTGGATTATATTGTAACATACTATACTTACGTGTCAGAAGCACCAAAGTGCTTCGTGGTGATGTCAGCTGGTGACATCATCAATGCCCACAGGGCACCCTAATATAATGTAAGCTGATGAAAACCAAGTAACAATAAGTTTGGATGAGTATGCTCTATTGCATCCCTATTGCATTCCAAATATCTATTCAGAAGACATTTAATTGAACTAATATGAGTTGCTTGGTTAAAGGGTGCATGGAAGTACAAATTAGCAGAACACTTGACAGCAGAAATGTTCTTGGGTCTCCTTACATATTTGAGATTACATTCAATAAAGGTGAACTCTAGAGGACTGTGAAACCCATTCCAAAACTATTGTTTTTCTTTCTTGTAATTATTACATGAATTGGAGGCATGTTTGTTTTAGTTCATTGACTACAATTCTATCAGGATGCTTACATTTTTGCAAACAACTGAAAATATGCTTAGAATTGTAGCCTGTTTTTATACATACAACTATGTACAACAAATAAACTGTGCTCAAAACAAGAAAGGGTTTTTTTGGTGGTGGGGCTTGGATTTCTAGCTAGTGTCCATATCAAGGCTGGCTGCTGACAAATTTTATTTGCATTATTAGAGGGTTTTAAGGAATAAATTGTGTGACACTTAAAACAAAAGACCCCTCAGTTTTGAAAAAAATGACTCGATTTTTATATGATTATGAGATTCTAACCTAGGGAGTGCGATGAAGCATCCTCTCCAATATATATATATATATATATATATATATATATATATATATATATATATATATATATATATATATTTGTTTTCGTAGATTTTCACGGGTAAAGGTATGTAGGTCTTGGTGTATTCGGGTCTTGTCCCGTGTAAGATTGAGAATACCTTGGCAACGTTTCGACGAAATCTCATCCGTCATCTTCAGGCTGGTGTCTTCAGCTTCGTTCTCCTGGGAGAAGTGTGTGATTGTGGCTGTTTTCCCTTTTAAACTCTAGAGTTGGCTGTGTTGTTACTTCTTGATTGGTTTGTGGAGTTGATGTATGCAGATTGGATGGCTTTTTCCTGAGACCCTGTGTGGCTGAGGTGCTGGCTGTGTGTCTCTCAGCCTTTTGTGTTGTAACGACCTGGGTAATGGGCTGTGTGATGACCTTCTGAGTTCTATTGTTGTGATGTCCTGGGTGTGGTGCTGTAATCTCCTGGGTCGTTGTCTGTGCTGCAACCTCCTGATGTTTTGTGTTGTGATCTCCTGAGTTCTGTGATGTAGTATCCTGGGTGAAAGGCTGTGATGTGGCATTCTGGGCCTTGGTTTGGCTCGAGTTTGAGGTCTGGCTATGTGTTTATAGCGTGTGTCAGTTTGCTTAGTTTGGGGGTTGGAGGGGGTGTAGCAGCTGGTGTTGCAGCCATGGTCTGGTTTCTGGATGGTGGTTGCCTTTCATCTGTGGCGTGGGCTTGGGTTTGAGTCTGGTGAAGGAGATTGGTGGTGGCATCATGTGTTATTTTGGGTCCGTGTTGGTTTTTGTGGCTGGGACTCGTTTGTTGATTATCAACCCAAAATAACACATGATGCCACCACCAATCTCCTTCACCAGACTCAAACCCAAGCCCACGCCACAGATGAAAGGCAACCACCATCCAGAAACCAGACCATGGCTGCAACACCAGCTGCTACACCCCCCTCCAACCCCCAAACTAAGCAAACTGACACACGCTATAAACACATAGCCAGACCTCAAACTCGAGCCAAACCAAGGCCCAGAATGCCACATCACAGCCTTTCACCCAGGATACTACATCACAGAACTCAGGAGATCACAACACAAAACATCAGGAGGTTGCAGCACAGACAACGACCCAGGAGATTACAGCACCACACCCAGGACGTCACAACAATAGAACTCAGAAGGTCATCACACAGCCCATTACCCAGGTCGTTACAACACAAAAGGCTGAGAGACACACAGCCAGCACCTCAGCCACACAGGGTCTCAGGAAAAAGCCATCCAATCTGCATACATCAACTCCACAAACCAATCAAGAAGTAACAACACAGCCAACTCTAGAGTTTAAAAGGGGAAAACAGCCACAATCACACACTTCTCCCAGGAGAACGAAGCTGAAGACACCAGCCTGAAGATGACGGATGAGATTTCGTCGAAACGTTGCCAAGGTATTCTCAATCTTACACGGGACAAGACCCGAATACACCAAGACCTACATATATATATATATATATCATGCAGTAACATACTTTTTAATAGCCATGGTATAGTATCTTAACAGGATAAAATCACATTATAAAACATCTAATCTTTAAATTACGCTATTTATCTAGTTTTATAAAAAAAAATTATTTTGTTGTGTTGCTCATGTTTCAGATTCATGGAGAGTCCAGACTTTTCTTAGACATTTTCTGTCTACATGTGTGTATATAATTTCTGACTGATGCTTTGTCTCCTACAGGATCAATATTGCTACAACAAAAAGATTCTAAAGGAAAGTTACCACTTGATTACATAAAATGTCCAGCAACTAAGCAACGGCTTTTGAATATTGTGAAGTCAGAACAGACAGTTGAGGAATTTCATGCTCAAGTACAAAATAATTTCTATAATCAGCGCAAAGAATTATGGATAAGCTTATTTTGCAAGATGTTGTTAAATCTTTGTTCTGTATATGACTTATTTAGACCTTTTCCTATTACCTTTAAAAATCTTGGTTGCTCAGATCCATTCATGGTGACAGATGACTGTTACGCACTTAATATGAACTCTTCTAATCATTGGTTAGTAGATATTTATTTTAGAGAGCTTGAAACTTTTCAGAAACTCCCAGGATATCTTCAGAAAACTATTGAGGATCTGAAAAATGACCCAGAAGAACAAAAACAACCTTTTTTCACAATGTTACAGCAAATTATCATTGCAATTCAGGTGTCTGGTTCATGTTTAACTGACAAACTTCAAAGTTAGTGTGACTTGCCTAAAATATATCAACTGTAATATTCCGTGGCAATTTTTGCTTGGATAAATGAAACACATGAAAAGTTGTGCTTTTTCCCAACACATGAAAGGTTGAAGACTGGCTTAGTTGTAAACCATATTAGAGAACCCTAATATGCGAACTATTATGATTATCCACTTTAATGTCCACTTTCTTTTGTGGAGTAGTTAAAATTTCTAGTTTTACCCTAACTATATAGTTCTCAGTGATTCCTCAGTTCAGGAACTGCAGTTTACACTAACTTTAGAACATGCCGGGATTAGGCAACTCAGTGTGATTCTTGCTTTTTGATAAGCACAGCTATGAATAAACCAATTTCCTACAAATTTGTAATTCTTTGAATGGATTGATACTGTAAATGTTAGCCTGAGGCCCAACATGGTTCATTCACATAACAAATGGCATTCTGTTAAATTTGTGTGAATGTTGTTACAATGCACAAGTGGGTTCAAACAATTGTCCTGCATTAATTCAAGTTATTGTTAAACAATTATTGTTAAACAATAATGATTTGATTGGTACACAGATAGGTTTTCAGAATGGTCTGTAAGTTTGAACATTTTTTGGTGATGATTATATTGTTGTCTATACTGAAATATACGAAGTCATTTTTATATAACAATTTACATATACTTTTTTAGAAAAATAAATGTCCCAAACTCTAAACATTTGTACTTCATTTTTAAATGTATTGCCTTGAATACCTGCATTTCTGCAACTGTAATTGCTTCCAAGTGTACTAAGCAGTAATTATTTTGTGTTCAAATGAGCCAAGTATATTGAATGAAGTGTCTTTCATTTGAAAAAGGGTGAAACAGCAAAGTAAAATCACATCTCTGCTGCTAAGAAATACCAAAGAACATAAGTATTTTTTTCCAGTAAGTCTATCTCTCTTTCCTCTCTGAAATGGACAAAGGAGAACTTTCAAAGTTATGAGCCCCACAGAAAGACTGTCCTCACATACTTTTTTCTAATAACTAAAAACCCATCCTGCTTCACGCTTAAATGAAAACACAGTCTTGATGGGCCTTAACACATTCTTCTGGTTCCTCCTAGCCTCTACACAGATATCAAGGTACAGAGGGATCTCACCTTCCTGTCAAGATTACAGTATCAGACAAAGCAGCGTATCAATGAAAACCTTCCTCAAAACTTAATGGAATTCAGATTTGGCAATGAAGTTTATCTGTACTCTTTTATTTTTTCTTTTAAGCCATCCAGTTTTTATGCATGAATTTATCAAACTTTTTTTAGTTTTATTTTAAAGTGGGCATAAAGCTGAGATGGAATTATTTATGTTGATTGATAATGGTATTGGGTAGTCCACTTTGCTCTCTCAGGGACCTTCTGTATCATTGATGTTATATTTTTCTGTACCAATTGTGGGGACTAAGATTGGAAGAGGGAGCACATCAGATGTCACGGAAAACTCAGAAGTTTTAACCCCATCTTAATCTACATGGAAGTAGCAGTGTGAGTTGTCGTGGCCAAGTTTTGTTAATGCTCGTGTAATGCCTCTTCTCTGATGATTTCACTGATGATCAGTAGGTTTCTAAGTTGAATTCAAGGTGCTGGTTTGTTACCTATAAAGCTCTATGTGGCGTAGGGCCCGATTATCTGAAGAATGACTTGTCTCCTTTGGTTTTTATCCACCCTGTATGATCACATCTGGCATGCTCCAAGTCCAGTGAAACAATGTCATTTACTGGAAATCAGAAGCAGTGGAGCCCCTGCTGTCTAGAATAGTTTTCCCCCCATAATTTTGAAATGCCCCCATCCTCCCTGCCTTTCACTAAGCCTTAGAAACTTGGTTCTTCTCCAACCTTTGGAGGTTGTCAAGCCCTTTTAGATTAGATGTATTATTGGACAGAGGATTTTTATTGTTTCCTTTTAGCAAATCATTTTCTGATATTGGTCTTTTTGGATTTTCAAGCCATGGTGTCATTTTGGAGTCGTGGGCCTCAACATTTGTGTTATTGTTAGAGCCCTGATGATCCATGAGCTTTGTCTCCATTGCACCTGCACAGAAATGGGGCAGTGATACTTTTCTGTATTAGGCAGAACTCCTCTGTTGTGATGTGGGGCAAGGGAAGCCAGAAAAACGAGCTGTTTGTTATTTACAAAATCTATCATTCCCTTCAATTTGGATTCCAGTATTAGGATAGGTCATAGAAAAGTAACCTTGGTAACCATTTGGCAGGTGCATATGAATATTCTTCAACTTGCAGCTCAGAAAGATGAAGACAGAAGACAGATACAAGGACTTTGCTTGATCTTGCCCTTTCTGGCTGATTAAATCAGTCAGGTGAGGTTGGGTGATGATCAATATCTTCCTGTGCAGCGTGTTATGTCCTACAGAAGACCTTTACTGAAAAAGCTTTTCCTTCGTCCAGGACATTATTCCAATTACAGGTCAGTTAAATATTCTGTTCTTGGATAAGGTGATTTTTAAAATTGAGTTTTTCAGCTGCAGTTGCATCTGGATGAAAGAAACATTTTCTGCAATCATATTAATTGGGGTTTTGTCTGAGACCTATTTGGTCATGCTGGGAGATTATACTTGGAAGCTTTTAGTAACATCAACCACTTTATCTGGGCTCTGGCAGAGTTACGCATTGCAGGAATGGTTTTGTTTTACTTTTGCTCTTTCCTGTTGGGATGATGCTGGGCATAATGGAGTCGTGTTGCTACAATCTTATCTGTCAGCTCTCTAACAACTAATTTTCATTCATTCATCCATCCATCCATTATTTCTAAAGCAACCCAAATCTCAGTGCCTTGAATGCCATTAATCTCAATAATGCCAGATGAGGGAGAACAAGCTAAAATTAAAGGTGAAAATGCTGTTGGTAAATAATGGGATTGGATTGAAATGAAACTGCATTTGGATGTGGTTAATTCCTGCAGAAAGAGCAGGGTTGCCCTTTGGAAGTAATCTTGAACCTTAAATTGTCACCAGATTTGTCTTTTGGAAGTAATCTTGAACCTTAAGTTGTTACTGGATTCGCCCTTTGGAAGTAATCTTGAACCTTGTCACGGGATTCATAGATGGCAGCAGGAAGAACGAAGCCTATTTTCGTAATTACAGAATTATGCTAATGTACCAACTTCCTGAGCTGGTCATACTTAGCAACACTTATTTCGGTGCTTTTTCTAGCTCCCATTGTCCCAATATTCAGGAAGAAGAGGAACAGACACAAACTCTTTGCCAAGCTTTTAATGGATTTTAATTGTTTCATTTTATATATTTTATGGTAGAAAAATGTAAGCCTCTTGTGTGTAGGAATAAACACAAAGGTGGGATATAAATTTATTAATTACATAAAAATGAAGTATAATTATCCAGCTAATTGTATTCTTACTCTACATTAGCTAGAGCTTCTCTCACAATAAGAAACTAACAGTCTGCAAGTCAAAATAAAAACAGTACAAAAATAGTGGGTTTTTTAATGTGGGAGAAGACTACCTTTGAGCGAGTGTTGATACTTGGTGCCTGCCTGCCAAGTCCATGCACTATTTTTCAGGAGTAGTTTGCCACTGCCTTCTTCCTAGGACTGAGAAAGGGACTGGTCCAAGATCACTCAGTTACTTCATACCTAAGGCAGGACCAGAACTCAGTGTCTCCTGGTTTGTAGTCCAGAGCCTTAAACACTGCTCCACAGACTAGTTGCTAAAATATAAATGTACATTGTGTATTAATATTGTAATTAGGAATATTACAGAAGAATCGTAGATGGTATAATTTACAATCACATACTGGTAGAATTTAAATACATAGCAAATAAATAGTAGAAAGTGAATTATCCCAGTTCAAAAAAGGCTTATGAAGATTTATTAATACTGCTCAACTGAACTTCCCATTACAAACATGCTAGTTTCTCAATAGTTAAGAGTAATCATATTTTAAACTGAGTTTGGTTGAAAATAGGATTCCTTTCCCCAGCCCCAGCTTTAATGGCTATTCATTATTCTGTCCATGTACATTAGCATTCTTCCCTTAATAGCAATTTACATGCTCTGCTTTACTTACTATAAAATTAACTTTGATACAAACTCTTTTACATATATATTTTAGTTTAAAAATACAAAGAAAATAAAAGATAAGAAAAAATATAACATGTAAAAGTGCATAGAAAAATAAAAAATATATAAAGAAATGACACTCCCTTTCATCAAGATAAATACAAACAATATCAGTAACTTGTCACCTTCTCTAACATCTCAACTAAGGATCTCTACCATATCTCATCTCTTACCTATAAACAAATTATAAAACCCTGTCATTTAATCTTAATCATTAAGGTTTATTGAAATAAAATGTGAATTTTAACCTTATACAAATAAATCAGTTTCACATTCCTTTACTTTTCACATAGTGCATTTCATTTTCTCTAAAAATACAATTAAAAATCCCTTTTCCCCATATTTTACCTATACAACAAATATTTAAAACAGTCATTCAGTCCACACTGAGAAAAACTATTAAGAGCTACTAGAAAATCATCATATATGTATTTAACCTTAATCAAATAGGCCAATTTAATATTCCTTTTTGCTTTTAAACTTTTTGATGTTTATCCCCTTTAAACTCTCAAAAATTTATTTTTCATTTTGCCTTTTGTCAAAACTGATTTATGCGTATAACATCTCTCTTTTATAAGTTCAAGAGAAGAAAGTTGTCCAAGTAACTCTTATTGTGTCCTATTAGTTATTAGTAAATCCAGTGTAAAAACTTTTTCCTCTTGTAATTTGTCATTTTTAAATTCAAATCCAAAAGTTTGATTCTCAGTTGCATCTTCTTCTATCTCCTCTTTTCAACCCATTTAGCAATCTTTTTTTGAAATATCAAAAAAGAAAAAGAAACCAAACCAAATCAGATCATGGTAATGTGACTGTAAGAACTTTAAAAAATATTCTGAAATAAACAACAAAAGGAAGATACACAAGTTCTTAAATGCAAGAGAAAAAATAAGATTATTTTTTATTTAATACAATGGTAGCAGACTATAGAAATTTGTTCCCAAATATTCTTAAATTTTGCCAAAATAAAAATACTTTATTCTACATTAGTGGGCCTTTTTTAATTGTAATTAATTTCTGGTTGCTTCTAGTGTCCAGCCTTCAAATGTTCCCATGTTTTTTCTTATTCCCAATATTTTTCAACAGAATAATTTCTTATACTTAAAGAGAAAACTTCATACATTTTAAAAGGATTTTAAACAATCCATAGGAATGATTTTTATAATTTCAAAATCTTATTTCCAATCCATCTGGCCCACGTATAACTTTTCAAAATCAGCATTGTATCTTTCCTTTTGCTGTTTATTTCAGAATATTTTTTAAAGTTCTTAAACTTATATGAAACTTTTCACTGAATATTGAAGGAGAATGCCCAATACAATGAAACTTGTTCTTCTGAAGGTTTTTGATATTCAAAAAGCAGTTAACAAGCAAGTTCCTGAAGTAATAAAGAAGTGGAGGAATCAAATAGCGTTTGAAGGCTCTGAACTGCAGCTTGGGCAAAACTGAGCTTCCAGAGCTCTAAACCCTGTTGCAGACCACTGTTTGTCTTCCCACTGGGGGCCTTTGTATGGAGTGTTTATGGGCAATCCCAGCTGCTCCCCTTTATCCAGAGAAGAAAACTGACATTTTAATCAGTGTGCTGACTTCTCATTTCACCAGTTGTAAACTCTGTTGAAAGCAGAGACACGCATTTCATAATTACTTTCCAGGAAGTCCAATCCTTATTAATTTTTTATATATACTTTTGAATTATCTGAAATGTCCTCAAATTTCTGTGTTATATATTAAATGATCATTAAAAAATGTGATGTATGAATTTGATGTAAATTTTTGAAAGGAGACCTTTTCTTTGTATGGGATCTGATGGCTCTTAAATTGTTATTTTTTTAATATAAATGCCATGTAGACAATGCAATGTATCTTCTCTATCGATCTATTATTTTTGGAGTGTTCATGGAACCTGAAGAATTACTTGTTCTTTTGTCTGTTTTTGGTCAGCAATCATTTGAAGTTATGACAGCACTGATTGAAGACACCTGTGACTGGTCCTCGAAGTTATGCCCTTCACGGCATCCTGGCATTCACTGTCATGGCCCCATCAGAGCCTGAGTCTGCAGAGATGAGCCAGAGCTGGAGATGATGGGAGGTTGAGGGGGCGGTCTCATTGGCTTTGGAGGAACACAGGGAGTAGAATGAGGCAGCCCTGGGCCCCTTGGGCTTGGTACAGCTTGACAGCAGGGAAGAACGTGGACAGGATGACCGAGAGAAGGGGGAAGACAGAGCAGGCAGTGGAGATGAGGAGCGATGGAACTCAGGCAATAAGCAAGAACCGCCCCCTCCTGATCTCCGAGCACAGGGAGTGGAGAGATGGGAATAGTGCAGGCTGACCCGACTCGGGAAAACGCCCTGCCCCTCTTCACAAGGTACACATGGGGACTAAGACTGAAGGAGAGGCTGTGGAGAGGGGCGCTTGATGGGAACAAGTGCTGAATTCATGGAGTTTTGTGTGCTGTTGCCAACATCTGGAGTTTGCTGGACTTCTTGCCTTATAATTGCCTCGTTCCTCTGCTTTGTGGACTCATTGCACTGTTACTTTGCTTCATTGGACTAATTGCCTTGTTTCATTGCCCCATTGGACTTCTTGTCTCAAAGCCGTTGTGCTAACAGCGTTTTGCTAGACTACTTGCAGTCAGAGGCTGCTGGAGGTGTGTGTGTGAGCACTTTGTTCTGGGACTTGCCATAAACTTGGGAGCGTTTGGGGGAAAGTTGGAGCAATAAAGGGGAGTTTGCACTATCAACTGATTGTGTTGCCTCCGTTCCTTGCCCTTGGTCATCACAGTCACATCACTATGATTCGGCCACTTGGTAACCAGAATGCAATTATGATGGTCATATCATCTCATAGTCACTTGATCACCATTTGTGACCTTAATTCCAGGCTTTCAGTAAGCAAAGTCAATGGGGAAGCTGGCAAGAAGTTGTAACTCATCGCCACATGACATCACACAGAAAGGCTATATAGGATTTGCTTAACTACAATCAGACCTGTCATAAGTCGGCATGGTCATGTGATTATTATTATTATTATTGCTTTATGACACATCACTTAGTGATAGAGTCCTAGTTCCAGTTACAGTCATTAATCAAGTACTGCAAGTCCTGAGTCCACTTATGAAAGTTTTGCAATGGACATATTTAAAGAGAATTCAGGCTATCATTACATTAAGCTGAGTAGGGTTTTCTGCCTTGATAAATTTGTAAAAAGGCTTTTGATAGCATGGGTAGCAATCTAAAACAAAAGTAAATCTAGAAAACAAGTATTTGAAAATCTTCTAGCCAATTTTCTTTGAACAAGTTCCAGTCACTAATGAAGTTCTTACTCTTTCTAGAACAGGCTATGCCATGCTTTCTAAAATTATACTGAATAGATGTAAATGATAACCATGAGAAATGTCTCATCTAATGTTATTTTTAATTGCATGCAAACATTTTGCACCCTCTGCAAAATGTGAATCATCCGCTGCTGTTATGTGAAAAAACTTGATGTGTTACATCTTCTCTCAAAATCAAGTTAAACTTTCTCTCAGGGCTGAAAGATTACAATTTTTCTACTTTTTCACTTGCTCAAAATATTCTAGAATATAGGCTAAAAACTTTCTTACTAGATATGTGCATTAAGGAGGTTAGGACTTGTTCTTTTGCCTACAGTTAAAATTGAATGGCTAATTAAAAGTAGATGTGGACATCTAGGAGGATCAATCAGATTTGAAATAGTTCCTTCATCCTTCTGATATAGGTTCCTAATTTGTTTATCAAATTTACTCTTTCATCATTTCTTGTTAAGAAATTGTTAAGATTTTCATTGTTAAGATTTTCTTCTATATCCAGCTACAAAATTAAAATCATATAATTATGGCTGGCCTCTTATATAGGCAACCTCTGCAATGACTGGATTTTTAGTCCCTAGATAAATCCCCTCTCCCCAGAATTGAGGAAGACATATTCATCACCTTAAATTGTAAATGCTCCTTGGCATAAAAACTCTTGCAGGCTTTATACAAGGAAGAGACCAATAAATATTCTTTAATTTTGAAGAATGCTTTTCAAATCAAATCCCATCCACCCATCTCTAGTTTTCAAAAACTAGACTGCATAAGTTATCACATACAACTACTCCTCACTTAGCAATATTAATTAGGATTTCCATTGCTAAACAATATGATCATAAAGCACAAAGTCAATGACCACACCACTGAATTATAGAAATACTGGCACTTCCAGTTGCTGTTGTTAAACTAAATCATGTGGGTAGTTAAGCAACGATGACACATGGTCACTATCTCACCTTCTGCTGGTTATTCGATTGACTGCTTTTAGGAAGCCAGCAAAGAAACTTACAACCCACAATAATATGCCTGTGGGGATGCTGCACCTGTCCTAAGTACAAGGATGAATTGCAACTACCCATCATTCAGCACTGTGTAAGCTGTAACTGAATGAGTGATTGTTAAACAAGAACCACCTGTTATCTATTAATGTCCTGGTCCTATTAGACCTCTCATCGGCTTTCGATACCATCGACCATGGTATCCTTTTGCGTCGCCTTGAGGGGTTGGGAGTGGGGGGCACCGTTCTTCGGTGGTTCTCCTCCTACCTCTCGGGGCGGTCGCAATCGGTGTTGGCGGGGGAGGTTAGGTCGTCCCCTCTTGTGGGGTCCCTCAGGGGTCAGTCCTTTCCCCCCTTTTATTTAACATCTACATGAAGCCGCTGGGTGAGATCATCCGTGGTTTTGGGTTAAATTCCATCAGTACGCTGATGATACTCAGCTGTACATTTCCACCCCAAACCAGATCAGTGGTGCCCTCTCCCTGATGACTCGGTGTTTGGATGCGGTACGGAACTGGATGAGCGGGAACATGCTTCGACTCAACCCGGCCAAGACTGAGTGGCTGTGCATATCGGCGTCCCGGCCCAGTCAAGGTTTTCCATCTTTGGCCATAGGGGGAGAGGTGTTGCCCCCTGTGGATAGGGCGCGGAATCTGGGGGTCCTCCTGGATGTACGGCTCCGGTTGGAGGAACAGGTGGGGGCCGTTGCCAGGGGGCCTTTGCCCAGCTCCGCCTTGTTCGACAACTCCGCCCTTTCTGGACCGGGACGCCCTGCGCACGTCACTCATGCCCTTGTTACCTCTAGGCTCGCTACTGCAACGCTCTCTATCTGGGACTGCCCTTGCATACCATCCGAGATTGCAGCTGGTGCAGAATGCGCGGGCGCTGGTGGTGATGGGAGTTACCGGTTCTCCCATACGACCCCCCTCCTGCCGCGGCCTGCATTGGTTGCTGGTTGCGCTCCGGGTGAGATTCAAGGTTTTGGTGTTAACATACAAAGTCCTTCATGACATGGGTCCTCAATACTTAAGGGAGCGTCTTCTTCCAATATCGAATACCGGTCACCCTGTGCGAGCCCATAGGCAAGGACTCCCCGGGGTCCCGTCGGCAGGCCAATGCCGGCTGGCGGTTCCCCGACGAGCCTTTTCTGTCGCGGCCCCTGACCTTTGGAATCAACTGCCTTTGGAGCTCCGCCTGGCCCCTGACCTCCGCATCTTTCGCCGTGAGTTAAAGACCTGGTTATTTGACCAACCCGGGCTGTGACCCCCTCTGGGGGAGGGATGGTTTTAAGGTTTTATAATGTTTGGACTTATAATCTAATTTAATCGTTTTTTAAGTATTTATTGTTTCCTGTTTTAGTTGTAAGCCACCCCGAGTCTTCGGAGATGGGGCGGCATATAAGTTCAAATAAATAAATAAATAAATAAATAAATAAAGATGTCATTGTGCTCTCAAAAGTTTTTTTTTTAAATCACAGGTGTGTGTGGATTTTTCCATGCTAATCAATGGGCGACAAGAACTTTGGATTTGGCTCTAAGCTGGCCAGAACTCTTCCCAAATTTTTCTACAATGGATGTTTTCCAGATCCCCAAATCAGGATTTGAAGTGAAATCTTACATCATAAATTCAGAACATTATCTCTTTGTATTATGCAAAGACACAGCTCTCCAAAAAAGCTGTAATACTGGGAAAGGTAGAAAGAGAAGGTGAACAACAGCAAGGTTGATGGACTCAGTTACAATGGTGATGAGTATGCCCTTGGGAGACTTAAAAGAACAGGTGAGGGATCTGTTTATGTGGGAAACCTTTTAGTGAAGTGCTAGATGGCCCTGCAGGTGTGGAAGCAGCATTATGGAGATTGCTGGCCAGAAGGCGGACCTAGCTAACAAAAATCTCTTCAGAGAAAGGAGAGATTGTGAGATCACCCAGATGTATTCTGGACAGTTGCTCCTCATAAAAAAAACTACAGGCTGAGATGGTGAGCGAGTGGCTTGGAGTTGAGAGGTTCCAATTAAGTTCAGAGTTGTTATGTAGCCTATATGGATATATGGATATGAAGCTTGGTCACTCACGCCTAATTTCATAATCACTTTTGATATTACCTATTCCACTTTTTAAATATTAAGAACTTTTCAAATAGCAAGTTTTGTGACATTCACTGTCACAGACATTCACTGGGTGAATGTCCTTCAATCCTTAGGAACAGAAGTGGAAAATAGGAGTAAGAACGTTGTCAAGCAGCAAGTACAGAAAGTACTAGGTTGAAATAGGAAGCTTGAATTGCTTGGTAAAAGACTTGGGTACACAGAAGTGAAAATTAGGACTTTCTTTAGGTTGGTTATCTCTGTTCACACATTTGTTCATATACATAAAAGGGAATTTGAGATTTAAAATGCAGTATGGGAGATTGTGAAGCTGACTGCTTTGTTCTTCCTTAACCAGGAGGAAAGATTTAGGAGGCAGTCCAGTATCACTTGTTATTATTTTCAGGCTAAATTATCTAAGACCAGAATCCCCAATCCCTGACCTCAGCCCATACTTGGGCTGTGGCTTATTTGCAACTGGGTCGCATGAGCGATGGGCTGGCGCACATGTATGTGTCAGCTTTGGGAGCCTTATTGAGATCAGATGCTCTCACACTGCCACATCTGAGCCGGGGACAGTGGGACAGGGGAATTTATTGGAGTATATCTAGTTAGATGTAATAACATTCTATTTCTGATTCAAGGTCAGGTTGTGTTGCGTATAAATGAGAGGAAGTCTTAACTTGGGATGGATGATGATTGGGCCGTGTGATGTGATGATGGGTGCAGGAGATGGATTTTGTAGTTTTTACTTATTGTAAGGAAGCCCGGAACTTTCAGATTCGGGATCCCAGAGTTGTGCCAGTTACACAAATAAAAAGGAAACTTGGAGAAGATGTCTGTTTCAGAGTTACTGAGCGGAATGGAGGGTTGCTGGAACGCTGATGCATGTGTGCACAGCTCAACTCTAGTGAGTGGTGGGCCTACACGCATATGCAACCTAACTTACACAAATCAAGCCACTTGTGCATGCACACCAGCCCACTGCTTACATGGCCCGGTTACCACCACCCCCAGCCAAGGCATCAAGCTGCAAAGGTTGGGGATTGCTGATCTAAGATTAAGCTGTTGCTGAACAGCCAAGAATTGAAAATAACACTCATATCACTGATCCCTGGCATTCCTGTGCAGAAAATGGATGGACAGAGAGAGAGAGATACGCACACTTATTCTAATGTAATTCACATGAAACAGACAAATTTAATCACATAAATAAGTATTTTGTGCAGGAAATGTATCCCCACAAGATAATAGATAATAATAAATGATGACATCACAGGGAAAAACCTTTCACATACTTTGCAACAAGTTTTTAAATTAGTGTAATGTTTTAGAGTTATTTTCTATTCCTCAAAATTCATATCAATAAAATGTTTTGTTTCCATTAAATATTGCCCATCAGTAATAAGCAACCAGAAAATTCCTTTGTACATATGCATATCAAAACTATCTGGCTACTCAAGAAACATGCTCAGGGTTAGCTTTCCCTGTAGTTTGGTATTCTATCAAGCAGACTGTATATTTAGGCAAGATCCATTTACAGATCTCTTAACCAACAAATACACAATCCAAAATCAATTTTCATGAGACATGCTCAAGAATAGATAAAAATGAATATATCTTCACCACATTTTAATGCAAATATACTGGTTAATATCTTTTCATTGCAGTATGAAATAAAATCTGAGGAGTAATCCCAACTCAAAAGAAATATTCTAAATGAAAAGCATAGAAACTTTTTTCCCCTGAGGTCACAATTAATCTTCTTTACACCCCCTTGAACATTTTCTATAAAAATTATGTGGTAAGCTTTTTTGGTTTGCATATAATAGGCCATTTAACCTTCTGGAGAAAAGACTAATTAATTAAAGAAAAAATAAAAATCTGCCTGCAATGTGTTTCCATTGACTCCTATAAAAATTTAGGATAATGTAAACCTAAAGTATTACTAAGGTGCACAGCAGAAGTTCATAACCTGTCATCTGAAGCAATGTGTTTAAAACTGATTTTGCTTACAAAATATATGCAAGTTGTTCATGAGGCTAGCAACCACAAATCAAGATTAAAGTTTTTATAAAAATTAGATATGGAATCAGTTATAAATCTGGCAGTAATTTTAGAGATAGGAATATTTTTTTCGAAACTTGGCCATGGAATGATAAAAGTATCAAGAAATTCTTTAAATATTTGGAGATCCATTAAGACATTAGCATGTTGCATGTAACTCATTTACTTCTAGCAAGCTCTGGTTAACTTACAATATCTGGTTATTTGCAGCAGTAATTGATAAAATAAATGAATTTGCTTTACTCTGCATGTTTAGTAATATGTATAAAATGGAACTTTAAAGTGAACATCTTTTTTGGTGAAAAAGATCAGTTATTTGGTTTCTTAATATTAATTAGCATGAATTAAATTACATTTAATATGTCTTTATCCCTTCGTATGTGCCTGGCACGTACCATTCCACATTCATGCTATTGATGGCTGTTCTCATCTACAAAGCTGGAGCATAAACTAAATTTCAAACTTTCACTGTAGTTCTGTACAACGGAAAGAATATTTTCCCTGCTTAATCTCTCTGTACAGTATTTACACATTTCTCATTAAGATTACCAATTTTTTTTAAAAAATCACTATCCAAAAGAAAATAAACAAAAAATTAGAAAGAGAAGAAATCCTCCTCAGGATGCTGATCTGTTCAGATGCTGACGCCTTCTTCAGATGCTGATCTGTTCAGCACATGGAACTGACTAGCTAAGGTTGTTTTTCTTCCTCTTACTTGGGCTGTGAGAAAGGTCTGGTTTCAGTTCTTGATATTGCACCTGTTTAAACACAGAATTCAGACATCCATTTCAACTCAGCAAACCAAAGATTTTTTTTAATACAACTACACCATGGGGCTAGAAATATTTAGGGAAGGAAGCAATATTGTCCAGACAAACTTTTAACACTTTTCCTAAAACACAAACCATGGAAATTAGCAGGTCAAGGGGAAGGAAGAAAACAAAAATAACAAATAACGTAGTGAGTATGTTGGAAAGGAGACCATGGCAGTAAACATTTCAGTAAAGCTTTCTCCTATTCTACTTTCCATGAGGAAAACTTTTAAAAAGCCAAATGACAATTTTTTTTTAAAAGCCAGACATTTTTTTAAATGACATTTTTAAAGTTAGGACAATGTAGAGCTCTATTGCAAAGATAGCTACAATTATAACTGTACAATCAAGGAACAAATAGGCACTCGTCAGTAGAAATGTTTTTAGCAGTTTTCTCTGAGGAATATGCTGCAGTTTTCAGCAAACGTAAATGCCTCCATCAAATGAAGACCTTTCAAAGTGCAAAGGATTGTCATCACAGCATCCTTGCCTGACCTGCTTCATATTTCAGTGCACTGAGTGAAATGATTTGCTCTTTTACAGTGGCGTTTTCTGCTTTCATCAACTTATATCCCTGAAGCTGTTGCTTCAAACCACGCAAGTGTTGATGTAATATAACTTACATTGGTTGTCTATTAACTCACAATTTAACTAGAAAATTAACCTTCAAAAATAATATATCTTCAAGTTTAATATCATATATATATATACAGACCACTTGCACATCTGAAGGGACTCTGGAAAGAAAATCAAGTAGTTCGTTGTTATCAATCGCATATGGACTTCGGAGTTTCTTTGTAAATTTGTTGATGCCTGAACAAAGCAACAGTTCACATAGATCAGTACTGATGTTTTAATGTCATTGTAAAAGTAATTGCATAGGCATGCTGGATTAGCTGTACAGCCATTCTTGATTAGTGTTTCATACCTTTTGCCTTAGAAACAGGAACTCCTGATTTTAACACAATTTCTATCAAAATAATTTTACTTGGCAGAAAGCCATAGATGAGTAGTGCCAAATTGGGCTTTTGAATGCCAAAATGATAACCACTAATACAGACTCTATTTAAAAGCATGAATGCCAATGTATCAGTATACCCATTAATATTTTTAATACTGGCTCAACATTTGTATTAAATGCATGTTAAGAAAATGTGTATAAGGAAGAAGAGGAATGCAATCTTATTCAATTTTATTGGTATAAATTTCCATCTGACACATTCAAGGCATTACTGTAAATTTAGAAAAACAGAACATTCTGCATCCACTATTAGATATTCACTAAAGATAATATATCTCACAAATTTAAAGCAATTTGTTCTATGTTCTACAGAGAGTTCTGGAGGGGAAAGTCTCTACTTACCCCAGACAAGGACAATGTATCTCAGTGGAATGAAATACAGGATGACTGTGAACACACAGAGAGCAACAATGGCCAGCCAGCTTAAGAATGGAATAGTCCAGTTGAATGTACTGAATGAAAAATTAATAGATCAGAAATACAATAGCATCACAGAAAAAAAACCCAAAGCAACAGCAGGTAGAATATAGATCTTTAAATGGAACAAGATTAATTTCAGTGAAAGAATCAACATGTTCATGAATACACATGAGTGTAGAATATGGCATGTGTTGATGCTTTGGACCCAATCCCTAAAAAGCAACTTTGGAGCTAATATTTGCTCTAAACTCCATGAAAGCACATATTTACACTTTGCAGAAACTAAACTTTATGCAATTTTTTCTAAATTTTTCTTCAAATTTCTTCCCCAATATTGTGCCTCTTGGCTTGGCTTTTCCTTGCCTCTTGGCAAGGAAGTACACAAATCCTTCCCATAGTATTGCTGGTTGATTAATCTGGCAGTGTTGGTGTGAATATAGCTAAGCAATCATTTGTCGATACTTACTTCTTAATCCTTTCTCCAAGAGAAGCCACCTCATCAAGGATGTTCTGAACACTGATGCACACTTCCTGAATGGCATAGAGTTTATTCATAAATCCTTTCTTTTCACTGTCCTAAGGATTATAAGAGGATCAATCAACAATTATTGGAAAATTGATTATAGTTTTCCCCAGTAAAACATTAAAACAGCATATTTTAAAAATGCACACATTAAGAAATCTTTTATTTTTCTCTGCTCTGAACTACAGTACTTTCCAAGTACAAATGAATACATAAGCCTGGAAAACAGGTGATGCTGTTCTATCAAATCTAATAATTATAATAGAAAGTCTTTAATGTTACTGTTAAAGCAGTGGCATCATTTTTCAAGCTTGCATACTTGAACAAGTAATAGAGACGAGCTAAGGCTGTCCTTAAATCAGGTCTTAGGTATTTCCAAATAATTCCAAAGTGTTTGCAGCCATACAAAATATATTACTGGTAATAGTAAGTATATTTCAAATAAAATGTCAGGGAGTACGAGAAATTATGTTCTGTACCAATGTCTTTATAATCCCTACTACTACTTAATATCTCATTAAAAATAGTCTTGCTTGCTTGTTTTATGTAAAGTAGTTAACGATGGTAGTTAAGGTGTTAACAATATTGGTTGAGAAACAAACTGTTACAAATGCCTTAAGGACAAAGTCACAAAAAAGGACTAGTTATATTCATCACAATTGTTTTTATACGGATTATAAAGCCAATTTGGCATAGTGGTTAAGGTTACAGGGTAGATATTAGTAGACTGTGAGTTTTAGTCCCACCTTAAATGTGACAAATCAGCTGGGGTGACTTTGGGCCAGTCAGTCTCTCTCAGCCCAACTCATCTCACAGGCTCATTGTGGTGGGGAAAATAGGAGGAAGAAGGAGTATCAGATACTGTATGTTGGCTGCCTTGAATTATAAATAAAAATAATAAAGGGGGGATAAAAAATCTAAAAAAAATGTACAGCCATACTTTTTGTCAATTATGATAAAACTCCATCTTACAGGTTTTAAATGCTGTAAGACAGGGATGTCAAACTCCCGGCCCATGGGTCAGATGCATTGTGCGCTGGCCACACCCACACAAGGTTTAGTGAAGGGCAAAAAAGTCTCGATACATCACATGATGCCACCATGACGTGAGTTTGACATTCCTGCTGTAAGACATGCTGCCTTCCTATATAAAGTATAGTTGGTCCTCGACTTACAATGGAAATTAGGACCGGAATAGTCCCAAGCAAGCTATCAGGTGGATTAGTAGCTACTGTCAGATGAAGGAAAGCACAAGAGGGTTGTGAGAATGCAAGGGAGGCATGGAGTGGCTTGGGGAACGTCTCTGAGGGTTCCCAAGGGAGATCAGCTTATATCAGGAAGGGTACATGAGGGTGCACAGCAAGGTTTGTGGAGGGTGAGAGAAAATGCAAGAGAGGCATGGCAAAGGATGGGGATGATGCACAAGTGACCAGTGTAGATGACATGTAGAAGGGCTGGGAATGGGTAAACAGGTAAGGAAGACATATTTGTGACTTTCTCTGCCAGCTTCCCCATTACCTTTTTGGGGAAGCCAGCAGGGAGGGTTACAAATAGCAATCATATGATCACAGAGTGCTGCAACAAGTCATAAGTGCATGCTAGTGGGACAGCTCAAACTCTGAAGACAGGTTGTAGGTTGTAACCATTTGTTCAGGACCATTGTAACTTTGAATGGTCGATCAATAAATGGTTGTAAGTTGAGGATTAGTTGTATTGTTCTTTAAGAAAGTAACAGTTTAACAAAAGTATCCTTAATAAATCCTAAAATATGGCTAACATACATATGACAATATTTAAATAACTCTTAAGATTTTATCAATGTTTACTTCAGAGGGGAAAAATATCATAGATGCTACCTATGATTTTATAATAAAGTCAGGATTGTTCAAGCTATCATATGAGCTGCAAACTTCTGGACAACTCCAAATTGTCTGCATTTTTCACAACCTAGATGCACAGTTGTAGTCATAGATAGATAGATAGATAGATAGATAGATAGATAGATAGATAGATAGATAGATAATTTTACTTGAACTAGCTGTGTTGCTGCAACAGTATTCTTTTCAGTAAATAAGGATGGCCATGAAACTATCATTCTGCTTAATAATTACTACAAAAACAATAATCCAGCCTCAAGTCATAACTGCTTTCTGTTCTTACTTATGTTTCTTCAATTTAGATTCCTAGATTGAAGCATATCTTGATTCATCATCAGTGCTTGTACAGAAAGAATGCTATCAGAATAACAAAATACATTCCCCTTTCTTCTATCTCTAGAGCTCAAGAGATTTTCTTTGGAAGATCCTGAAGCTATTTTTCTTTACAAATATTTTAACAAGATCAACTTGTACCTTCTTGAATACACATCTGTTCTACATTTTCTCTCTAAATGGAAAGGGCCACTATTCTTCTCAGACCTATTCCTTTCTCCACTTTGGAGCGTAAAGAAAATTTGTTGACATATTCGAAAGCAGGCATAGACAAAACAGGACTGGAAAAAGGAGGCAGACAGAAGAATAAGGGTTCAGCTTTTCCTTAACTAATTCCACATGCCCATGAAACATTAGCTGTTTTTTATTTCCTGTTCTAAAGATTCACATAGAAAATATTCCAGGCTAGTGGAAAGCTGCACTTTTTTCCAGCAAGGTGCTGTGTTAGCACGAAACATATGAGCCCGTTTCATCAAACTGAAAGTCCCTAATATTCCATTGTCAAATATTTTTGGTATTTTCTCTCAAAAGAAAGATGGACTGTTACAGGAATCAATTTTGTCATCTGAATGGCTACAAGGGCCGAGATGGGGGAGATAGGCAATGGGGTAAGATGAAGCACATCCTATGATTATAAATGAGGTGGGCTGCCAAGCAACCGAATTTGGATCATATGACTGTGGAGTGCTGCTACAAAGGACCGCCAGTTGTAATTATTATTTAGTATCATTGGAACTTCTCACAAATGTTTGTTAAGTGAAGACATCCTGTACTAAAAAAGCTTTGTGTTTAATGTGTTGCAAAGACTTTAAAAAGCATTTCACAATTTTCTTCCAACAATCTGGAAAATAGTCAGGTCTGAGTTGAAACTAGTAGGTTATGTTGACCCTGTCAGATTCAGATTTAAATTACATGTTAAACAAATAAAAGTGTAATATAAGAGGGTTTTTCTTTGTAAAAGTATCACAATTAATAAGAATTTTATATTCCTAATAAACCCAAATTATTTTTAGCCATATGTGATCTTTGAGGACCCAAGATTGTTGGGGGCAATTAGCTGACTTTGTAAAAATGCCGCTTAGTAATAAGCAGGCATATACAATGGAATGAAGGCTATTGCTGAGCACACTGGGTTGTATCCCAAAAATTGTAAGCCGCCCTGAGTCTTCGGAGAAGGGCGGCATATAAATGTAAGTTAAAAAAAAATAGAGGAACAATTTTAACATTTTCAATTGCCACAAAAATCTATTTACAAGGTATAAAATGCATTCTAATAATAAATAAGCTAATAGAGTGCCTATAACTCTCTTTCTCTTGTATTTTATCAGAATAGGATAATCCTTGCTGGCAACTTAGATCATTAAGAGAAAATAAAATTCCAAATTTCATGGAAACACTTCAGGACCTTTTGAATTTACACCTTAATAATCTCAGTTACTGCTGTATGCTTTTTACCAGAACTGTATGAAACATAACAAAAAAACTTAATCCATTCTGAAGAAATAAAACATGCCAAATTTCATAGAACTCAGTGAAGAATTTTAAAGTTAAGTAATCAAGGTAACGGCTCTTTTAAAAGAAATCACCCAAGAAATTAATCTATAATTGGAAGTTCTTTGTGGACATTTTGCAAGAGATAGAGAAAAGTCAAATTTTGACATATGGATTTGATGATTGTTAAAATTTAAAAAGAAAAAAATATTTCCCCTTTCTTTCGGGGGTGGGAATGAACATTATATTAGTCTTAAAGAAAGAGTTGGATGTAAATGTACTTTATATCCTTAAAGTAGTCAGAGGTTATTCTTTATATATATAGTTATTCTTCATATATATATGTGTGTGTGTGTGTGTTTTCCTTTCTTTTTTTAATATCATCCTTTAATTCTATCCTTATTCTCTTTTCACTCTATGTTTTGATTGTTAGTTTATGTTCTTTTTTCATTTGTTCAAGTGATAAAATTATGAAGACAACAGGAAGCTTTTTTAGAAAAGAAATGATGACTGGTAAGCTTATAATGAAATAATATCTTCTAATCAAAGAGAGCATAACCTCAAATCAAAAGCAGAATTGCAATCAAAAGGGCATATCTGTCACTGGCTAACATACGTACAACTGAAAGCAAGGTTTAATTTAGACAAGAAATATTATGGGTTTGAATCTGTAAAAAATGAATTTGAAATTTATTGTGTGCTAATGATGAACATGTTGTTGCAAAATGTTTTTGAAATTGAAATGTTTTGAATTGGAAAATGAGTATGTGAAATACTGTATGATTCAATAGGCAAATAATTTATTTTGTATATAATGCTCGAGCAATGGACAAATGGTTTGACACTGAACTACAATCTGAAAGAAAACTTTTACAAAATGATGCAGCATTGGTACGAAATGCCTGGCAAATTGTTAAAGGTGTATAAAGGTGTCTCAAATGTACGTATGTTGGAAATGTAATTGTGAAGAAGAAACTTTTTATTTGATAGACTCGTAATAAAGCCTACTGTCACTGTCCTATTGTTTCTTTTTATTTTTCTTATACGTATCCACCTCATGTATTCAAAACTATGTTTATACTTATACCTGTTATCTTGTAAGTGATTGACAAATCAAATCAAATAAATAAATATTGGGGCAGATTATGTTTTAATCCAGAATATTCTTACAATGAATATAAAATTGAAACCAGATGCTTTGCTTTTAAGATTACTGGATAAGGAGCTTGAAAAAAATGATTTTTAATTGTTTACAGCAAAAGTTCTTTATGAGCAAAATGGTATATTAATCACCACTATGAAACAATGGATGAAAAATAGATGGAGCTAGCAAAGATGGCAAAATTAACTGTTTTCTCAGAGAAAAGAATGTATTTAGTTGTGTTTCTACTAGAAACTGCTTCTTCTGCTTCCGGGAGAAAAAAATGAAATTTTGACTTTGGGTTTTGCTGATCAGAGTAGTGATAAAAATGGCTAGTATTTAGTATATAAAAGGAAAAAGTTGAGGCTGTGATTCTATTTTGTATCTCGCTGCACTGAAAAATGTTGGAAGTCAATGCTTTTTTTCCCTCTTTCCTTTTGTCCCACACTTTTTTTCTCCTTTTCCCTTCCTCCACTTCTCTATTATCTTTATTTTTATTTGTACTCTATATTATGATAATCTCAATAAAATTTACATTAAAAAATAAAAACAATGAGAGTGGCTGTCTTGCAAACAGTTCGAATAGTCTTTCACAACTTGTTGCCTTCCAGATGAATTAAGATTACAGCTGTCAGAATTGTCAGCATTTAGTAATTTGCTAGGGATTTTGTAAATTACAGTCCCAATATATCTGGAGGGAAAACAAAAATTGCTTCAGGCACAAGTGGGCAGCAAATAACTTATAGCAAAAGGAGACCCTGAGACCACCAAATAGGCCACATAATTTGCTTGTATTTTTTTACCTCCCTGACTGCTGCATAGTAAATATGACGATCAGTTTAATTTGATATTATGGATTAACACAGAGAAACAAATAATTTATTGCATATTTTAGAGTAAGGTCATCTTCAACCGAGAGCAAGAAACAATTTCTTATTTCTAATATCAAGGGGAAAAACTAGTGATTCTGATATTTGCTTTGGGGTATCTTCTTAATAATAAAAGAGAAGTTAACATTTTAATGAATGAAAAGTAAATATAGAGTGGAACTCATCTTCTAAAAGAGTTAGCAGTTTGTACAAACTGAATGTGACATAAAATGAGGTTACTGTGCAACTCAAAAGAGATACCATAGCAATAAGGGCTATAACAATAACTGGAATACATTATTTCTTTGCTAGCAGGATTACAGAAGATGAGTTAGACTGATCATGCATTTTGTCTACAATAAATGAATGCCAATGAGAACGAAACACGCCAAGATTCACAGAATGATGATACATTTTTCACTGATACATTGTGTACAAACCTGAACAGAAGAACATATGTGTTATCTACAGGGCCTGAATAAGGCAAACATAATATTTATATGGTAATATGTTAAAGAACATGAATGGGCACTTTCAGCTTATATATCCCAAGAAGTTCAGCTTTCATTTTCTTCTTATATTGCATATTTCATATGAAATCCATTTTACCTACCAGTATAAACCTTCCATAACAAAATATATATGTTAAGAATTAGTTATTTTAACTTTTGCATAGCTTTTGTCCATGCTATCTATGAAATTTCTTTACAACTGAATTCTCATATTCAGAACACAACCCAAATTGCCTTGGACAGCTTGCCATGACTAACTCCCATTTCTGGAGTACAAATATGTAATTTTGACATTCTACTCATTCTTTATCACATTTTTCATATATAAAAAATATTCAAAATGGACCTCTATAAAAAGGAATATTTGTAGCAAAATAGTGTGAGATAAGTTTTAAGATTATTGTGCAAACTAAAAGGGTGGTGATGAGAAATACTACCACGTCTTTACAAACAGTTTGGATTTCTACATCTGATGGAGAGGGTCACAAGAAGAGTTAACTTACTGATGTGTTCCATTAAAAAATACATTTTTCCTGATAAAATAAATAAAACACACACACTCTCTCTTTCTTACCTCCCTCTGACCCCTACACCCAATTGGCTGGTAGCATGGCCCAATGGGCAAGCAGCAATTGGAACCATTGAACCCAAGGTCAAAATCTGAAATCTCTTTAACAGTGGTAACAGGTGAGGCAAGGACAAGGGAGCAACTCAGATGCCTATTGGTAAACCAAGGCTGGCTGGGGGCATCAGCAGGCAATGGATGAGCCCTCTTCCTTCCTGAAGGGAAAGGGTCTTTGGGTGCATGCTGGGATGGGGAGTAAGGATGCAGTTTTTATCAAGGTCCACAGGTTTTCTCCTCTTCCTAGCAAAGTGGCAGGTAATTCTGTAGGTTAGGCGAGGTGGCGGTGGCAGAGATGGAAGCAGAGGCGGCAGCGCAGGCTTCACTGTAGTTCTGCTGAAGCTTGGGGGGTGTCAAATGGAGCAAGCCTATATTACAAGCCATTGTAATAAATTTAATATAAAAATAGAAAATATGTGGGAAGAGAAAAGACAAGGGAATGACTGGGATGCCTGCTAGCAAGGTAAGTCTGGCTGTGGGGTTCCACACAGGGTGTCTCCTCTTCCTTCCTGGAGGGAGGGAGCTCATAGGGACATGCTGGAATGGGGATGTAGGGTACAGTTTTTCTTATGGTTTGCCATTCCTTTTTCCTCCTTCCTCTGCAAAACAGCAGGCAGTTCTGCAGGTTAGCACAGGGATGGAGGAGAAGGCTTCACCGTGGCTCTCCTGAAGGTCATGGGGGGGGGGAGAGGACATAATGCAAGCCTATATTACATGTGGAAGGAAGAATGACCCAATGGGTCATGGATTGTCTAGTATCTCACAAAAACCAGTGATTCCTAGAAGGCTTATGTATTTTCATAGAAGGCCAGAAGGTCTTTTACCCTGTTGTTAAAAAGGGCAATACAGTTCCAGGCAAACCTACTGAATGGAATTCTTCCTCATTTCTTCAGCTGCTTTTTGGGCAAGGAAATCTAGAGATGGATCTCTGATGGGGGTATTTGTGTCTAGTTAAGAAATATAGGAGGAGTTTTTTCATCCATTAATATGGTCCTAAGGTGTTCTAGGCTTTATAGATTAATGCCTACAGATTTCAATGTAAAGTTCTAAGGCAAGCAGCATTTGAAAGAGGTATCAGGCTAAACACAATATAAAGACTCACAAATATTAATTCAGGGAGATTTTTGGATTTCAGCGTCTTTTTAAAACTCAGCAATTAATCTATAATAAATATGAGAAAATGTAGTATTTTTCAAGGGGTGTAGTGACTGGGACTCTATAGGCCTATGAAAAATGTTTCTCATCTTCTAGCTTATTCTAGTGAATCTAACAAAGGAAACACTGGCAGTTACAATAGAAGAATTCAATGACGGCATTTATCTCCAATGTTTGTCAGGTAGGTTTTGTGTTATTTATTGTCTTGTAAATAAGCTTTAAATGCTTTTTTAGCCTTGGTTGCAAACTATCTATTTTCAGTTCAACAGTGAAGAATAAAAGCTGCCATTATTTGATGCCTTTCCCTCCTCTATTCTTTGTTCCTACTTTCCATGGATTTCATTATGTTACTGGAGGTATACATTGTCAGATCTAGGACAGAGCAACACTAAGTAAACAGGGAAGGGGATTGTAAAATGTTTATGATCTTTGGAACAGGAAAATAGAACACATTAGTCCTCCTGCATGCTTCTTATTCTATTCCATTACTTTTTAAAACAAATTTATGTTTTTTTTTCTAATCAAATTTCATTGGATTAATTCGCACTTGAACTGCTTGAAGTGTTTTTTAATGAGTAATTACAAAGTTTCCTTCAGATTCTAGACATTTAGGGCTAAGCAAATATTCATAGTATGATTAATCTATGCTGAATAGATGGCAGTCAAAATAACAGCTCTCAAAAAAGACATAACTGGTAATTTTCAATTTTTATCAAGATCTATGGGGGTTCAAAGTCATTCAAATTATTGTTGCACACACCAAAAAAACTTACATGAATATACAGGTCAGCCCAGAGAAAACAAGGTTAGTAATCATAAGAAATTAGGCTAATAAGATTATAACTCAAAGTCTATTTTATAAGCCCTACCCGTGAGATTTTACTGAAAATATTATTTTTATATTTAGAAAGACCTAACAAAGCACACACACTCTTCTATTTCTGAAATTTCATAGGACACCTCCACAAAGAAAATCTCTGCAGAGGCACTAAATATTCCTAACAAATGTATTTTCTAAATGATCAAGTCCTCTAGCAAAACAGCAACTGAAGATATTAATCTATTTTTTTACAGGTGGAAAGCTGACAGTGATCATCCACATCAACCACAGTAATTTGGGCCTGGAGAAAACAAAATCTAAATCTAGTACTATTACAAACCAATACTGGATCAAATAACTACTTACTGACAGATAAGTTCCAGACAAGAAACACAAATTACCAAAAGTTAAGTTTATAGTTCAGATAATCATTTTTGAGCTGTACCAGGAGATTCAGAAAAAGGCCCTAGATAAATTTAGATAATTTATTCAGTCAGTCAGTCAGTCATAAATTTGATTGGCCGCCCATCTTACCACAGGGTAATATAACACTGTTTGTTGTTCAGAGCACTTTTGATTCCAGAATGTTATACTGATCATCAATCTTACACGTTTTGGTTCTTCTAACTAAACAAAAGGGAGTTTTAAGAATAGTTTCATTCCTACTTGAAAATGATTCAGGGTGAAGTAAGATTTATCAATCCCAATCCATCCTCATATATGTCCAAGTAATACTGGATCCCAGGGTATATTCTAAACAGTGGATATTCATTCCTCTTCAAGTTTCAGCTATGTAAATATTTTACCATAGCTCCCTGAATTGATAAATTTACTTTATTGGAAAATTAATAGATTACTGCCAAGACTTAACCAAAACACAAATACACAAATGTTAAAGTTGTAAATAAAATCATTCTGAAATGCAATTCCACCAAATTGCTGCAAAAAACATAAAATGCCTTTATTGTTTCATGCTAAAATGATGGGAATATAAAGAAGTTCCCTTGGTAACAAGAGATAGCTAATCCTGATTGGACATAGTTTCTCTTTTGTCTGAAATCTCTTCACTCTACAAAGAAAAGGAATAGCATTCCTTATTAGAAGATTTTTCAGAGAAGAAAGGAAAAAGACAACAAGAAACTCCTCTTTTTTCTCCCTAAATGAGATTTCAATAGACCAGAAAATGCAGGGATCACACTACCTAGAATAAAGATGCATTTTACAAATATAAAAGGAAAAAGACACCCCCACACAAAAGAAATTAAAAAGTATGCTTTTTGAAAACTTAACCACAGATTATTTTTATTCAGTAAAGAAGAGGTTGGTGAAAGCTTTTAGTTCCTATTCTATCATTCTACTAAGAGAACTACCGTTTCTAATATATTACCAGATATCATGAAGTGAATTGATCCCCTTTCCCACCTCAATCAATACAACCAAAGTTCAGACAGACACCCTCCCAAAGGTACTTACAACCTAATTCTGAAGATCAGACCTCCCCCAGATCACATGACCGCATTTCAGATATTTGACAACTAGCCCACATTTTCAACCATTTGCAGTATCTCATGGTCACATGACTGCAACTGATGATGTGTTTGCTGGAAACCGACACTTATTTTCAGTTTTTGGCAAAAACACCCCCTAGCCAACAACGGGTTCACTTAACAAGTGTCACAAAGAAAGGTAGTAAAATCGGGTCAGTCATGTAAGTGACCTGCTCTATAACAGTCACAGCAGGATCCATTATGGTCATTAAGTCAAGGACTACCTGCTGATGGGATTGCCAAGTGCATTCTGTTACACCATGTCCTGGCTTCCTTTTACTATAATGGTATAATGGAAAGTACTACTATAATGGTATAATGGAAAGTACCCAGACCCACCACTAATCGATTTACAAAGACCTAGTACAAGTACGTATATTTAAGCTAAGCCTTGTAAAATTCAGGTTATGATCTAATGTTATATATTCAAGGTATCATAACTGGGGCAAATTGGACATAGTACCTCTGTATTAAAGGGAGACATTTCTTAACTAGGTTCTTTAGCCAAAGCCCCCTCTGCATCTGCAAACATCAGATTGCTCTTGAAAACCACTAATTACCTAAAGAATACAATAAAACATGTTTATAGTACAGCCCATGAAGCACAAGATGATGGAGGCAACTGGAGCTTTGTACAATGTTACTGGGGTGGTTGCCCATGGTGTGGGGTTTAAGGCAGCATTTCTCAGAGGCAGTGGTTATACTGGGGCTTAAATAGGGCCTGGGGTGGTAGCAGCTGGCTGAGACTGCTATAGATGCTTCAGTGTTGAACCTGGTGCTGCAACCAAGGGCCACTGTTCACAAAAACCAAAAGGACAACACTGTCCTAATTTCAAAAGGTTATGGCCGTAAGTCAAGGTCTACCTGTAATTTCTCTGTGCTGGGTAATTTCACTGCATTTTCAATTAGCTCCATGTTGCATTCCTATTGTGACTTCTGTTGCTTGTCCAAAACTATAGGGCTTTTTCTTTGTTCGACTTTTCATTGTGTTTGATTCAGGCTGATTTGCTCTAAACTGTCAATTCTGTTGGAAATGGATTCATTTTGTTGTTGTTGTTGTGTTGTTCTTGTTGTTGTTGTTATTTAAACTTTAGTGAGATTCACAGCCTTTGGGGCTGATTGGTAGCTCAACAGCTCGAGTCCTAACCCCAGGACCTAGGAACTGTTAAGGTAGCGTTGGACGATATAAGCTGTTCCAAGTAGGATGGTTTTTTGTAGAATCAGGGCATTCAAATCTGACAAATTCAGAATTTCCAAATACCCTTTAGGTATTGCTCCAAGGACTCCAGTTACAATTGGGATAACACACAATTTCTTTTTCCAAAGTCGCTCCACTTCAATTTGTAAGTCCCGGTACTGTGTGATTTTTTTCTTGCTGCTTGTTTTCAATTCGTGCATCACCAGAGTTGTTGTTGTTGCTGTTACTATCTCTTTTATTCATTAAACATGAAACTCGGTCAACTGAACATTTAAAAATGCATCACAATCAGGGATTGTATTCAGCTGGTTCTGACAGGTCCTTACAGACTGGTAGGGAAAAATTTGACTGGTTTGGATAACTGGTAGGGAAAATTTTGACTGGCCCTGCCCACCCGCCAGCCTCCACCCTTTGGCCTCTGTAAACAGCCCGTTTCAGTTTCAGCACAGCCTGATTAGCACAAGCAGCTGATTGTCGGTTGGATCGGCCTCCGAACATCAGCTGTGTCAGGTTGCAGGGATTGCCATAGCCCATTGCTGCCTCTGCGTGCCCCATTGCATCCCATTTTTGGCCTCCATGTGCCCCATTTTGGCCTGTTACAATCCCTGCCGCCTGAAAATGGGGCGTGCAGAGGCCAAAAACGGGGCATGCAGAGGCTGAAAACGGGATTCAGAGACTGAAAATGGGGTGCACGGAGGCAGCAATAGGCTGTGGCAATCCCTGCAGCCTGAAACAACTGATGGTTGGAGGGCGAACCAACCATCAGCTGCTTGTGCTAATCAGGCTGTGCTGAAACTGAAACAGGTTGTTTGCTGCAAGGAAGTTCTTTTTCTTTGACTCTGGTGTTTCCTGGTACAGCAAATCAATAAATTCTATGCTATGCTATGCATTATTATTATTATTATTATTATTATTTTCATTAAACATGAAACTCAGTCAACGGAACATTTAAAAATGTATCACAAATATTATTGACTGGCACTGATGATTGATACGGGTTGCTGCCAGCATCCTAGGTACCGACCAAGTATCTTCTTAAAATGTATGGTGGTCTGAGTAACGCAGTTTTTGCAGTTCCACTGGTGTTATTGCAGGAAGCTGTAATTTCTTGTTGTATTTTGTAAAATTCTTGGACATGATGCCAAGTGCCTTGATGACAATGGGTATCACTGTCATATTTCATCCATAATCACGTAGTTTCGATGGTCAGGTCTTGATATTTCGTGATTTTTTTTTCTAGTTCTTTTTCTTCGTCTCTGGCATCTCCTGTGCATTGATATCAATAAATTGTATGCGTCTATTATCATTATTATTATTATTATTATTATCATTTTTTATTTTAGAATAGAATAGTAACTGAAGATGACTCACTGGGGTTCATTAGCTTCTTTTTCTTCTTCTTCCTTCGTTAATTTCTTTTTCTCCCTTCCAAATACAACAAAATATAGGAAAATCGGTTTGCTCTTGGGAGATAAATCTTCCACCTTTCTTTTATAAATGCACAGGGGATTTCTAATTATTTTTATTTATGTTTTCATAGATTTTCACAGGTACAGGTATGCAGGTACAGGTATGCAAGACCTACACACACACACACACACACACACATATACATATATATATTTGTAGATTTTCACGGGTACAGGTATTCAGGTCTTGGTGTGTTTGGGTCTTATCCCATTAAGATTGAGAGTATCTTGGTGACGTTTCAACGAGATCCCACTCACCATCTTCAGGCTGGTGTTTTCGGCTTTGTGCTTGTGCGAGAAAACGTGATCAGAGCTGCCGCCTCTCTATAAATGCTGGTGGGGAGGTGTGGTGTGCTGGCTCAGTTGTAAGCGGGCTGGTTGGCTATGTTGTTGCTTCTTGATTGGTTGATGGAGTTGATGTTTGCAGCTTGGTTGGCTTTTTCGTAAGAACCTGTGTGGCTGAGGTAATGGCTGTGTGTCCTTCAGCTTTCTGTGTTGTAACGACCTGGGTAATGGGCTGTGTGATGACCTTCTGAGTTCTATTGTTGTGACCTCCTGGGTCTTGTGCTGTAATCTCCTCTGTCGTTGGCTGTGTTGCAACCTCCTGAGATTTTGTGTTGTAATCTCCTGGGTTCTGTGATGTAATATCCTGAGTGGAAGGCTGTGATGTGACATTCCGGGTTTTGGTTTGGCTCTGAGTTTGAGGTCTGGCTATGTGTTCATAGCGTGTATCAGTTTGCTTAGTTTGGGGGTCAGACGGGGGTGTAGCAGCTGGTGATACAGCTGTGTTCTGGTTTCTGGATGGTGGTTGCCTTTCGTCTATGGGATGGGTTTGGGTTTGAGTCTAGTGAGGGAGATTGGTGGTGGTGTCATGTGTTATTTTGGGTCCGGTGTTGGTTTTCGTGGCTGGGACTCATTTGTTGATTAGGGCTAGTTTCCAGATGTCTGGTAGGCAGGAGGTATCGTCCTGTTTATTCATGTTATGGGGTGTTTCTCTATTTCGATGGCTTCCCTAATTATTCTCTTGTTAAAGTTTTCAGTATTGGAGATCAAATTAATGTAATACCCAGAATTGGGTGTTATGTTATAGGTATTGTCTGACACAAAATAGAAAATAATGATTTGCCTTGATCTTGATGGTATTCTTCTACTGATGCTACCAAGATTACACTTTCTTTTCTTTTTTTCAGATGCATCATACTTTTGGCTCAAATTCAACTTGTGATTTTACCAAGACATCTAGGTCCTTTTTATGTGTACTGCTGCCCAGAATAGACCTACCTCGCATCTCTGATTTATCCTATCCAATTGCATTTGTCCCTGTTGAAATATATACTATTGGTTTTTGCCTAATATTCCAGTTTCGTAAAATTATCTTAAAACTTGGAACTGTTCTTTAAGTATTTGCTTTCTCTACCCCTCTTCCACAAATTACTAAATGTGGTGGCACTGGTAGGGTTAGTCTGTTGAAAAAAAGACTGTAATGAAATAATAATACTTGATACACCCAGGCATAGAATACTGAAAAACAAATTTTCAGGTTGGTATGTTACATTCTTTACTTGGAAAAAATGAAGGACTCATTTGTCTGGCAGTGCATCTGTCAATTAAGCAGAGAGGATAGTTTAAGTAACAAGAATTAAGGCAAAGAATCAAATTTACATTTTCTGAATCATTTCCTTTTTCAGTTCAATAGTGACTAAAGTTATTTTTGTTTCAGCAAATATAACTCATTTTTAAGGGAACTATGTTAACAAATGATTTATGTGCTGCCTTTAGATCAAAAGAAATAATTGCAACAGTTAGTGAAATAGGCTGAGCTCTATAGATTGAGAACACATTTTACAGTAGAAAGAAAGGCTGACTATTTCCTCCCAATCAAAACTTTTATAGTATTACTGAATGACAGGCTTTATAAATCCTATTTGTTGTTTGGGGGAAATTACCTCAGCAGTTTAACTTAAAGTAGGAATGCCTTGTTTTTCATATAAAAATGCATGTAGTTACAATTGGATGTATGAAAAGACTAAATAATTTACTGCAACAGTACAAAAATGTAGTAACTATCCAGACTTAATCCTAGTGCCTGCCACAATGCATTGTTACTAAAAACAGGCTACAATGGGGGGGGAAATCTATTGGGCAGAGGGAATAAATGGCAAGCCTAAACTCAACAGAAATTACCAATAATGATTCAGATTTGATTACTTTCTTTTGTTAAAAAAACATATGCCATAAATGCCCAAATGTTTCACCATCACTACTTACTGATTTAAGAATGTGTTGTTGATTTTATACAGCTGGTTCCTTGGCCTATTTGGTAATATATAGGGCCAATATATAAGGAAACAGGCGCAGAGTATAAATTAGTGCCAGCACAGAGAATGAAGGAACTATTTCTATTACAACAATAATTTAGAAACACTAAAAGGTTTCTAAAACCAAGGAGCAGATCCTCACAATCTAGGCAGCAAATGAGCCCGTGACATTGTGAATCTAATTTAGCAATGGTTTTCTTTAGATAAAAGTTTGTCTACAGTTTAAACAAATTTACTCTTCATCTTATACACATGTACGAAGGAGCCTTTATAGTTACCATTAACATTCATGTAAATAAAGTTACTATATTAGATGACACATTTACTTTGGTGCATGCCGGTTTCCTAGTTAGTTTTAATTAAAGGAATATTTAAAAAATAAAGTCAGATGGAGCAGGGAACTAGGATGTTAAAAAGAGAAATGTCCTAATGACATATCATCTTTGCTACAGCAGGTGCTCACCCTCCTTGATTGTAAGAGTCCAACATCAGAACAGGATGCAATCCCACTTCTGACTTTAATTTCAAACTAATTGACAACATCTGCTTAGGTAGCTTGTCTAGCCTTTTGCTAGAACTGAAAAGAATCATCTTCAATTGCTTGCTCTCTCAAAAAACTTCACAAACTAAACTATTTCATAAGTTAATTGTGAAATTACAATGAAAGGTAAGATCAAAATGTGGTGTGTCATATGCTCACCAAAGGAAATCTGGTATATAAATATATATTTATACATTATATAAATGTAATAAAGAAAGTACACAACTTACTACAATAAAATAAAGACTGGGTATTGCTATGATAAACAAGTTCCAAGAATGGAAAATCAATAACAGAGTTGGAAGAAGGTCCTTGAAGGTCTTCTAATCCAACCCCCTGCTCAAGCATGAGACTCTATACCATTTCAGACAAATAGTTGTCCAATCTCTTCTTCAGAGCCTCCAGTAATGGAGCACCCACAACTTCTGGAGGCAAGCTGTTCCACTGATTAATTGTTCTAATTGTCAGGAAATTCCTCCTTAATTCTAGGATCTCTTCTTGATTGGTTTCCATTCATTGTTTCTTGTTCTGCCTTCAGGTACTTTGGAGAACAGATTGACACCCTCTTTGTGGCAGACTCTTAGATATTGAAAGCCTGCTATCATGTCAACCCAGGCTTCTCTTCATTAAACTAGATATACCAGGATCATCCAGTCCCCTAATAATCTTTGTTGCACTTCTCTGCACTCTTTCTAGAATCTCAACATCTTTTTTACATGTGGTGATCAAAACTGGATGCGATATTCCAAGTATCATCTTGCCAAGGCCCTTATAAAGTGATACTAACACTAACACTATGACACAATAATGACTAGGCTGTGCTCAAGAATTATCAATTATCAATAAACTTCCAAAATAATATGACTGGGATCTAAAAGCTGTTCTATTTTAGTCAGTGAAGTCAATGAAGTAGTTAGCGTTGGTTTAAACTTCCTGAGGGAATATCCAGATCTTTGATGCCCTATGAAATGCCAACAGGGTTGGGTCATCCAAATCATCAGGGAACACTTCAATACAGCAGACACTGCGACAGAGAAGACAGTTTTGTTTAATAGAGAAATGCTATATATTTACATTGTACCTATGAAAGGAATATGGTACATTTGGGTGAGAAATATATTTTATAGCCTCCTAAACGTTCAGTTGGAGGAAGCTTCTTAGAGAATGGCTTAATTTCATGTAATTGCCAGTATTATAACATTTAAGCAGCTATTTGAAGATGCATTCATCTACTAAATAACTCATTTTAATTTTAATAAGAGAAGGTAGATACAGATTATCATCATCTTTTTTCTGTAATTAAATTGTGCACTCTTGCAAGCAATGGTGAATTTTGCATGTTGTTCTGAACTGAACCAACAATCTATTTTTCCCCATAATGCAATATATACTTTCATTACTATACGTTGGCAATAAGTTCTATATAAAAACATAGCTATTATCTTATCTGAAAATGAACATTTCATATAAGCAGAAATAATACATAAAATGTGACTTTATATTAATGGAACAGCATCTGAATAATATACTATATCTATTACTGAAATTATATCTGAATAAGAAAGATTTTTAATCAGAACACTCTGCATAAATTCAGTGAAACTCCTTATGCAAGACAAGACTTGTAACAGACATTGGGGTTGATTATGGTTATGATCCTGCAACTTAGTCAGAACTATCAAAACCCACAATTCTATTCCAGCTTAAAAAAAAAACTTCTCTGGATGCCCACACAGAGTTGGTTGAGTAGCAAACAAGTTACCCACTCATTTTGCTTAAGTGTCTAATCTCTACGCCAGTTCTGAGGAAAGAGCCTTATCATAATCACCTAACAATATGCTAAGCAAAAACACATGAAGCAGCTAAGGGGAAGTGTGCAGAAGTCTTTATTAAATAGAAAACAGGTGCTGTAGTTCTCAGCGTTATAATGCCCCATTTACCCCCAAGTCAAAAGGTTACTGAACTAATAGTTGCCTTGTGGTAATCGGGGAAAACTAGGTTACTTTGTGTGGCTAGACATCTGGGACATATTTTATATCCTTGCAATATATGCTTCAATTTCAATTAAAGTGAGGCTTTGGCAGGTTTATTAATTTTTTTTATGTTTATTCTATAAGAGGACCCACTGACCTCACTTTACTATTTTACCAAATGAGAAAACAGAACAATACTGAGAGCTAGAGGTCACTACAGCAGAATTTACATTTGTTTTCTCTCAAAACTCAAATTATATTTTCATTTAAAATGGAAGTAGTTAAATAACTGACGGTTTAATCTAATTTACACTATGCAGAAAACACTCAACTGAGAAAAATAGTGTTAAGTCTGCTTTAAAAAACAACCCATTGCCAAATCATTCTTTATAAATCTTTCCATTAGATATTGTGCAACGTATCTATGGACATATAATCACTTTACATAGAAATTATTCATGAACATTTAGTTTCTATGTTAAAAATATACCATTTAATGTGGATACAAAGTCACTCATATTTATTTGGCATCAATAGTTTAATTTAAAAGTGTTTGGAATTTTACAAAGTGATTCAGATGGCCAATATTAAGTATTGATATAGTTCCAGACATTAGTTTTTATTTAAATTATTACTGTTCTCATTTTTTATAGACAGTGAAAGATGTTGATTTATTATTTAGTAATAAATAATAAATAAGGCAAGTCCTTTAAATACTATCATCGTAAGCAAAAGTAAATTAATACACACATGCACACATATAAATACTAATCAGAGAAAAGAGTAGGTAGGTTATCTAGTTTAAAGAAATTTTACTTATAAACTTCTAAAAATACAAAAAAATTGATAATGAAATATGCCCAAGTGCTAAAAAAACCCTCCCAAATTGATAGCAGACCCACATTTATCAGAAGGAAAATGTCTTTATGTTAAAGCTCACTATGCTATAAGGTTGACCTTCATGCATTGTACTGCTAAGCATTTTGTAATGAAAACAGCACATATGGCTTTGCATGGAAGAAATTTAGATGTGACATTATTTCATAATTGCAGCTGTTATCAAAATCAGTAAAATACATAGATAAAAAACTATCATCATGTATTTACTAAATGTGAACTAATAAAGATATTCAGAGGTTCATCTTTCAAAACATGTACCTTAATTGTTCAGAGTAAACTAATCACAGTAAATTTTCCTACATGTCAAATGTTTTCTGGCTGCCAGCCTGAAATTCCTGTAGTGATATAGAACTGTATGTCTCTACTAGCAACAAAGGTCAAAGGCATATATTAAGATAGGTTTTTTTCCCATTGTTATTCAAAAAACCATTGGTTTATTAAGAGTACGTGAACATTTATGAAGGTCAGCATTTTCTGCATTTAAATGGAACACATTAGAATAATCTGAATTCACTCCATCAGTATCTTCATTTTAGAAGTTCTTAAAAGACATTTATCTTGCTGCACTTTTCTTTCCCATAAGCCAGCCCTGCCAACTAACATCACGGTCTCTTTCTTACAAGGTCATTCTAATTTTCTCTCTATGCCTCTTCCTTCTTCTCCAGGGACAGCCTTGCAGTCCTATTGCTTGCTTCAATAACCAGTATTAACTAGCTGTTATTTACTGTGGTGGAAATTCTCAGCCCAAACAGCAAGCTAGGGACTGAGCAACTTTCTCAATAGCTGAAAGAGCAACCAGTCTCTTAAGACTGATGCTGGGCCACACAATGCCAATCCTGAATCTACAGATACGAGGCAGATGAGAATTGTGATTATTTAAATATCTTACAGAGTGAAACACACATCAAACACTCTTCTACCAAGTAATTCTCAGAAAATTACAGATGGCAATAGACCACCTTCAAGCAGTATGGTGTTTCTATTTTTACAACATTCCTCCCACCTGGAAGTACAGCCCTATTTGAAGTACTCCAGAAAGGACAAATTTTTGTCCTTCAAAAACAATTGTCACTGCACTTTTCTTCACAACAGCTATCAAGTTCCAGACAAGCTGAAATATATTTATTCTTGAAAGAAAGTGGGGGGAAACGGCCCAGCTCTGGACAAAAACATGATATGGTGGGGGGGAGGGGAGGGAAAGGAAAGGAAAGGTTTATAGATATCTATACCTTCTATAACACATACACTGTGGCATTGTTAACATGATAAACAGCTCTGCACTACAAAACACTCCCGTTCCTTTTTAACTGTCTGTAAGAGCAGTGTTGTGTCTACTTTCTCCCATCCCTAGGTACCAGGTGCCAGGAAAGATAATTACCTTGTCATCTCTGTCATCCTCTTCTTCCTCGTCCTCCAGCATGTCCTCCACTAGCTGCAGACATAAAGAGTAGCAATCATCAAGAGCTTAAAGAGGAAATATTTGTTTCTTTAACCTTTTTGTAGTTTAAATTTTTTTCAATGTGCAATTTTTTTACAACATTTTGTTGATCTAGAAACAAAGCTTTAATTTACTATGTAACATTGCCAAGCATATACAAAAGTAGATACCTCCATTTAATCCTCCTATGTCCTGTGGCTGCTGCTACCAACTGGTTAGGTCAAAGAATGTCAAATTTTAACTGTAATTACTCAAAATAATTTAATCTGTTCAAATTAAACACAATTCCTGCTAGGTACTATACAATCTACATTAATCCAAAACAGAGAAGAATTTGAGAGCTTCTAAACTCCTCAATTTGGCTGTACAAGAAGAGGTAAGCAGGATGAGAAGTTTAGAAGTTCACTTCTTAATTCTTCTTTCTTCTTAATTTTGCAGGAATTAAAATTAATGTTGCAAAAAATGGTGAAACAATTGGTGATCTCATGTTTCAAAACCTCAGCATTCTGTATTTGCATCGATGCAGGATACAAATATATGAATCATAGGATTGTGTCATGACGTTTTGTTGTTGGCTACTGCTTTCCCTCCCTATAAACACCTATGCATATTTTATCTGTTTATATTTAGAGCAAACCAGAACATTTGTTACTGGATTTATTTCAACCAGATGCAATTGCAACTTTTGAAGTTCTACAGTCCTTAAAAGCCAAAGGAATTTGATGGAAATTGATATAAAAAAGTTAACTTCACCTTCAGAATAAATGAAATTAATTTCATATTTTTCTGGAAATGAGATTAGTTGAATATATTTACTTTAGGTACATAGACTGTCTAGAGAATTTGCAGTAATGGTTAGTTAAAGTCACCCTGGTGATAGAGACATAACTGAGAGAATTAGAGAGTATTCACCAATATAATTTTATCTCGCCCTATTGAAGTCTTGTTCTGAGCTGACTTCAACCAAGTTATTCATACAACTCTGAATCCCATTATCCCATCTATGTTAAGGAGATAATATATTTTTTCTTTGTTATATCGTATTATTAAAATATCTTTTCTTTTATGTATACTGAGAGCATTTGCATCAAGACAAATTCCTTGTGTGTTCAATCACACTTGGCCAATAAAAGAATTCTAATTCTAATCAGGAACTATGGATTTGTGGACCATGGACATTGGAAAAAAGGATTGCTGTACAACACTGGAAGGAAAAATCTACTACAATACTTTATTTGCAGCAATAGAATCCTGATATTTGTTTGTTAATATTTGAATATATTTTTCTTAAGGGAACTTAAGAAATATTATTGAAATGCTTGGAGTTGTTCTTTTTATTTCCAGCCTTCCTGCTTTTACACTTTTTTAAAGTTATGCCTAATAATTTTGATGTTTATGGATCCTTAAATGCTGCTGCATGCTTTCTTCTATTAGGTAATTTAGGATTTTAAATGCCATCTGTTTGTGTCTGTGCGTTTGTCTAAAATGGCAAGATTGCTGGTGAAGTAATGCAATTTTCAATGTGCGTGCAACAAATACAGGTCCATCTTGCACTTGTAGATGTTGCCTTTTCATTGGAGATAGCCTGCTTTGCTTGCATCTCCCAGTTTCCCTTTTCAAATGGCTCAGTGAAAGCAATGGAATGCAGCTGATGATATGAAGCCACACTGCTTAATGGGTTGATATTCTTTATACCCAGCTATGGAAAAAAATTACAGTTAGTCCTTATTTAACAACCACAATTGGGACTGGCAACCTGGTCATTAAGTGAAGCGGTCACTAACTGAAACCACAACTACATTTATTTACTTTAGCTTTGCTTTGCTTTGCAGAACCACATACAAGGATTGGGTGTAAAGTTATTTTTTTATCACCATCGTAATTGTGATTGTTCACTGCATGAGGCAGTGAAGAACTACCGCCACTGAGTGTGTTTTGGTTACAGATGGCAAGGACAAAAAGGGGGGAAATGTAGGTTGATTTTAAGCTACACTGAGAATGCATGAGCTACTCACATGATTATACTCCCAAAACAAGTGGATACAAAAGAAATCTCAGTATATTAACTTTTCATGTGCATTTTGCAGTCTAATACATTCTGGTAAAAACATGACTTGATATATTAATTAAAAATTACATTTTCATTCTAGCAATGATTTTTCCAATATTTCACCATACTTCCCTTGGAAATTCAAAAGGTTCCATAGGTTTGCTATAGGTATGGGTTTTAATGTAGCTCCTATTTTCATTCCTGCTCCTGTTATATTTATATTTTACTATATTTTACTAAAGCAGAATCTGGAAATGCTTCATGAATCCCAGGGCTTAAGTTAGGAAGCAGTCTATTACACACAGTAACTTAAAACCTATGCTATTATGTGAGAAACCAATAGCTCCTTCTGTTATCTTTGGTTCTACTTCCTGTTCAAATAATGTGCGTGCTACAGAATACAATCATGTGGAAGTTTTAGATCACCGTATTTGCATGTTAAGTGTCTATTTTATTCCATAGTTACTTGGTCTATTTAGATTTGTTTTCCAATTTTTGTTGGCCATTCTTAGTCTTTTGGATCTATCATGTAACATAACATTTGAATAATTCATATAAATATATAACAGGATAAACTTTAAGAAAGTGGCTAGATTTCTTCCATTAAAAAAAATTGCTGTCACAATTGCATTTCACAACCTAATAGTATTAATCAAACAAAGGAAAGCACCAGGGAAATCAGAAAGCTCTAATGCAAGCAGTTAAAAGTGACATGACCTTCTGTAATGTCACTTGTCACCGCTGTATATGCCACATAAGAGGGGAAGCTACTTAACGACCTGATTTCAGGGGTAGATCCATGTTTAATATATGAATACAGATGACAATTAGGTGTCTGTGAAGGTTGATTCTATATAGTATATACAGTATATATATGAGTTCTTTATTATGATTTCTGTTTAGTCACACATTACACATTGTAGTTCATGAATTGCATTGTATTTACAAAACTATTTGTTTTATAGTGTTCAGATTGTACACTACTATCCTCCCCCAAAACTTCCAATCAAGCTATTTTCATGTAACAAAAATACAGATTAGGCATCTGGTAACATAATTTATAAGCAGAGTTGATGCCTCCTTCCCTTTCTCTCCTTCTTTCTCTTATCCTTTGAATCAACAATAAGGACAGAACTACATCCCAAATCAACATCTATACTCTAAACTATTAAAGGCATTTGGATAGAAGCTGGAGTTCATTTACATTCTTCCCGGTCTCTGTACAATCAAAGCACAATATGTGTTTTCCATATCAGTTTATTTACAGTGCTTGTATGTAATTATAAAATAAAATGATTAAATGTGCAGCTTAAACAGACTATATAAAACTTCTCAGATGATTTTAGGTCATGAGAAAGTAATTTAGGCCAAACTGAATATTCCCACATTTTGTATGCTCATTGACAATACACTAATTACATGGTCATTTTCACAACACAGTCATTAGATGAATCCAAGTTTAAATATTTTCTGAGAGCTGATCCAGCTGTATATAATTCAAAAGTTATGGCACTTGATAATTTACAAAACTAAGAATAATTTGAAAACAATTCTTAATAGTTCAAGTAACTACAGAATAAAATGGGCCTTTAAAATAAAAACACCGTGATGTAAAATTTCTACCGGTATATAACTGTACTACCTGAACAGCACACATTTGAATAGAAAGACATAACCAAAAAAAGAGAAAGGGAGATTGGCCCCTTACTTCTTAGAGGTTTCAATTGATTATATGAACAGACTTCTTCCTAAATTAGATCATGTAATTCATGAAACACTACTTCTTCAATTTTAAGCAAACACCTAAAAGAAAATGGTTCTTTCATGGGCCTAATAATGCATTTCACTCATTACAAATCATGTACAGATAACTCTTGCTTAATTATCCTAAATGAGTGTGGCAACTCTGTCTTAAGCCAAGCGGTCGCTAAGTGGGAAATAAAGGGGTTGTGACTATGCACTCCTGCTGAAAAAAGATAAGACTTCACACCTTCAGCTTTTGTTTGCCTCTTAATTGCTCCAAACTTTGGAATTTTCAAGCCCATGCTTACTGACCTATGCACATGGAAAGCAATCGCACCACCATCCAGAGACTGGAAGCTGTAGGTGCACTACCCAAACAGCTTACAGTACTCTCTTGAAATCCCCTCCACAATTTCTCTACTGTGCAGAAACAGGGGGGGAGGGGAAGGGAAAAGCAAGGAATCTCTCTTTTGCCAGACTCCTCCCCCCTCCATATACAAAGCTGAGGTATTGGAGGGGGATTGCAAAAGAGTACGCTTTTGCTCTTGTGCACATGAAAAGCAATATGATTGCACTGATGGGATCTGTAGGTGTGCTACACAAACAGCTTACAGCATTTTCTTGAAATATCTTTCTCTCCAATCTCTCTGTTCTGGGAGGATAGGAAAGGAGGGGGGAGAGCAAGCAATTTCTGTAAGCAATCTCTCCTTTGCCTGACCCTTTCCCTGCTGCCAGTGTGTTGCACTGCTTTCTAAGTCAGGAAGAGCAAACAGCTTGCTCTCTTGAAATCCCTTTCCAATCTACATGCTCTGTGAAGGGGGGGAAGGCAAGACTTTTTTGGGGGGAGAATAAAAACACACACATCAGGCATAAGTCAATGCATATTTGTTATAATGCAATCACATGACTGAGGGAAGTCATCTTGGATATGGTCAGAAATTGGCCATAATTTTTCAGCATCGTTGTAACTTGAATGGTCACTGAATGAGTAGCTGGTAAGCAAGAACATAAACACACACATTATTACATTTAATAAAAAATAATGACTATTTATCTGTCATCTATTTATCTGCTCTTTTTAATCAGCCTAGATTCTATTGCAATTAAGTGAAGCCTTATATAGATCATTAAATACTTAAACTTTGGTCTATCTAAAAGTTTTAAAATCTTTGCAGAAATAACCGTCAAGTTTCAGATTTATTTAACCTTTAGATTAAAAATAAATGCTAAAATAAGCACATTTTAGATGACATGCAATTTACTAAGTGAAATCCTAAACTGATATTTAAATACTCTGGTAGAAACTTTGATTTAATCAGTTGAATATATTTCGCATACAAAGCTTTGAAAAAATGTTATTTATTTTGTTACCACTATAAATAACAATACCTGATACCTTGGTATTTGATTTCATAATGACAGAAAGAGGTTGTCTGGTTGTTATAAAGGCTAGTGAATAAAATTTTATGATTGGCCCAAATGTTTTGCAACTGTACAGTTATGTGGGGCATCTTGTGTTTTTCCAGTGACATAATGTGAAGGTCATATCTGATCTCTCAATCATGAACAAAACATCAGGAGTTGGATAAGCTCTTGCTCTATGGCTAAAAGTAAAATCTCTGACATCTCTTTAACTATCAATCCTACTACAATCCCTAATACATCCTGGGTGGGGATGATATGATTTACAGTCTGACTTCTGGAGAATCAGAGAGTTTTTTCCACTATTCTAAGGGAACATTTCTGGTGTGTGTACTAATGTGTGTAAATCAAGCAATCTATTTGACATGAATAGGAACTTCAAACTATGCTATATTATTGCACAATGTATGTGTAAAGAGTGAATGAAATCAAACTGGGTGTATCTGTCATAATCAAATTAACTTAAGTAAATCCATCTCCCTGTGTCTCCTTGTTACGTTCCCCTTATGTATCCTGGTTTGTACCACCCAATGGTTGTTTCCTAGAGCTTTGCTTTTTTTCTGACAGAAGACAAATGTAAAACACTGGTTAAAATTGTTTTGCTTTCTTGATATCCTCAATTTCCTCCTTCCACTCTGTAAAAGATTTACAAACTCCTTTCCTCTTCTTCTGTTTCTGCTGTATATCCAAAAAAGCCCCTTTTATTATTTGGGATATTTCTCCAAGCCTCTGCATATTCTAGCTTTTACATTTTACTGACAGAGACTCTATAGTTTCTGATAACTGCTTTATATTCTTATTTGGTTATGTTCTACTACCATTTCCCCCCAAGCATTTTAGCAAATTATGGGATTCCATACTGCTTTCTTCATACACCCACCATTTTTATTTGATATTGTTTGTTTGGGCACCTTCAGAATCTTCTTTCAAATAATTTTATAATTTTATATCTTCATCTTACCCTGTATTGCTTTAGTATTTCGCGTCATTAGCTCTGGATTCATTACAATCTGCTGTTTTGAAATCCAATGCAGTCTGACTCTTCTCTGTTTCTTTTCCCCTTGATATCATGAATTCAAGGATAACGTAGTCACCTCCTCCCAACATTTAAGTTACCTTATCAAACATTCTTAACAAGATTTCCAGGTTCTAACTTATTAATTCTGTGCAAGCATGTGCTTTTTTATCTAACCACGATACCTCTTCCCTTTCTGCTGAATCTGTTCTTTTTGAATAAATGTCACTTGTGTCATTTCACCAAGTTTCTGTGATCCTTATCTCTATCTATCTATCTATCTATCTATCTATCTATCTATCTATCTATCTATCTATCTTCCTTTGTTAGGGTTCCAAACTCTCTATATTTGCCATACATTGTGTTCATTGCTGTAGAAACATCTGAAATAGTGGTGGTACCCCTGCTGGCTTTATTGCTATAGTTTCCTGCCAATGATCCCGCTCTGCCTATCTGCTTCTCCTTTTATTTCTTGCATTGTTGACCCTGGTCCTTGGAAATGTATTCAGTTTTATAAAAGTTCTTTCATTCTGGTTTAATGTGCCCCTGATGAAAATAGTGATGTGCCAAAAATATCCATCACAGTCTTTGTAGCTTGCCTCTTGCCAGAATGTCTTTGTGTGGCCACATTGCCTATGATCACAAAGTATAAACCTTTCTCAGGAGTACCACCTTGACAGACCATCCTATTCACTTCCAGGATTCTGAAGCCTTAGTTCCTTTCAGCAGAGGATTATCCATCATCAGGTAAATTTACCAACCATCATGAAATGTCTACTCTTCCACCAATTAGTTCTTGTGTTTCTTTGAATCATGGAGATCTGTGAGTCTTTCACTGTCTTCTGTGAAGTTATGGTTGGCAAAGGTTGCCCAGATAGCTGTGGGCTATCTACTAGAGGGAGAGAGTTAAATTTTGCACATTCTCATGATTTAGTAAGAAACTATCAGATGAAGATAATGAAAAATGAAAGTTTCTTTTGCCATGCTTGTTTCTTTTTTTGCTGCCACTAGGCTGATTGTGGAAACAAAACTAGGTAACCTGGGAAAACAAAAGCAGGAAGTGTTTTGTTTGTTTGTTTTGTGGAGTCTAGCAGATTAGTACTTTTGCTGAAAATCTGATGATAAATATGTGCTTGGAACTAAACTTCTTCTGTTCTAAGTTTGTGAAAAAACAAGTTCTTCTCTACAATACACCAGAGAAAATTATGTGTGGAAAAATGACCTTTTCTGGATTGCTTTTTGAAGAAAAATAAGAAGGGAAAATGAGGAAAAGAATGTTGCAGTCTTTTGTCTAGTTGCTCAAGGAAAGGGTAGTAGTCATCTATAGTGAAAACAGTGCCAAAACTCTAAGCTCTGTGGCATTTAGTTGAAGGCAATGAGAATACATTGCATACATTCAAGATGTATTTTTGGCTATCTTAAGAACTTTTTACTGTAAATTCATCGTATGTTCCTCCTCGGTGAGAATTAAAATGTTGGAGTAACAGAAAAAAGACTCAGATTGCAGTCTTCCTTATGCATGAAAGACAGCTTGGTAACCTTGGGCTAGTCATATCCTCTCAACCCTAATCAGCGTCATTGTCTGTGACAAGCAAGCTAATAACAAAATCTTTTGTTGCATCATATATTCATAGTTTTTGTATATGGACCAAGCGACTATACTGCAAAAACAAGGAGACAATGTAATAATGTGGGATAAACACTAAGAAAAACACTGTTCCTCCTTCAGAAAATGATAAAATGAAATATAACGCACAATTTATGATTTCATAATGTGAAGCCATCATCTTTAGTTTCTTCGTTTGTAAGAAAGAAGAAATGCCATCTAATTTCTACTCTTAATGTCATTCATACAGTGAAGTTGCATCTTCCTCAAGTACAGTACTACTTTTGTTTTTTTTTTTTTTTTCTGGATTCATCTAATTTTTTTTTAATTTATAGTTTATTTTATTATATAATCACACATAAACAAACATAAACTTAAACAACTAAGTTGTTTCTAAGTAGTGTTAAGGGTATATTTCTGTAACACATCTTGTTCATCACATCAGTATAAAATATTTTGGGAGTTTCTTAGGGATCTTGAAAAATCTTTCTGGTTATTTCTGAATGTTATTTCCACATTCAAATTCTTAGGCTCTCCCTATTGGAAATCTTCTGCCACAGAGTTTACATTAAACAGAGAATTGCACGAGCCCAAAAGTCTTCTCCTAAAATATATCTGAAAAGGCATCCTCCAAATGTTAATTTATATTATAAATCATGTATCTAAATATTCTACTTCTTGATGACATACTAAACACAAACCAAAGAAAAAGAACAATGCTAAGCAACAAAAAAGAAAGATGGTTTTCCAGACAAAACTCCTCACAAAAGGTGCTCGTAACCCAAAAGGAAAGCAGAACAGCAGTAATACTCCGAAGGGATACTGTTCCAGAGGATAGACACAATAGAGAAGGTGTGTTTCTTGTATCCCATCAGATGACATTGTTTAATGGATGAAACCCAGAGCAGCTGACTCTGTCAAAGGTACAGGAGAGCTAGAAACAATGGGAAGACTTCTTCAAATATCTCAGCATTACAACATATAGAGCTTTATAGGTTAATAGCATTTCTATAACTGAACATACTACCACATTCTGCATAGTGAAACTTCCAAATAGTATTCAAGACCAGTCCCTTATAGGGTAATGCTTTGCATTAATTCACAGATGAGATAACCAAGGCATGAATAATCATAAGAAGGGTCTCCTGGTCCAGCAACATTCATAATTGATACACCAGATGAATTTGTGCAAAAGCCCTTCTGACTGCTACTTGATCTTTAAGCCACAAGTCTTGTTAGTGTTGAGCTTATGCCTGCCCATCTAAACCTTTATAACTTCAGGCACTGAAATAAGACCTTGAAAAAAATGTTCCACTCCAAGATTTTTTGTTAACAAATACATATATGCATAAAAAGACTTACAGTATCATGTGGCCGATTATCCTTTCCTGATATGACCAAGAGGTAATTCCACACCAACAGCAGCAACAAGACTAGTGGAATCATGTACAGCTCAAAATTCCATGTTACAATAAGGAAAAGCTGGAACCAAGAAAAAGATTATTTATCTTCAGTTATCCTGCAATAAAAGAATGGAATACATGTGAGGGAAGCTTCCTTTGCTATTCAAATTGTACATTTTCCTGTTTCAGCAGATTGGGAAATTTTGAGTATGTATGTATGTATGTATGTATGTATGTATGTATGTATTTATTTATTTATTATTGGGACTTGTATGCCGCCCATCTCCGAAGACTCGGGGCGGCTCACAACTAAGAAACAACAGCAATAAATAATTAAAAAGAGATTAAACCCAATTACAAGCCCAAACAAATTTAAAATACATTAAAAATATAAAAAAAAAACCCAGGAAAGAAAAGGTCACAGCCCAGATTGATCAAACAACCAGGTCTTCAAATCATGGTGGAAGGTGCAGAGGTCAGGGGCCAGGCGGAGCCCCAGGGGGAGCTGGTTCCAGAGGTCAGGGGCCACGACAGAATAGGCTCGTCGTCGGGAGACCGCCAGCCGGCATTGGCCCGCCGACGGGACCCCAAGGAGTATGGGGAAAGTACAGGCACGGAAGAAGAATTATATATCCATTACAATGATGTTAACGATCAGTTTTGTTCACAGAAATAAACTATTTAATTCCACTTTAATGTACAAAACTTGGGACGAAAGGTATTTCAAATCTCAGATCACACTTATTCTTAACCACTCAGCTAAATATGGCACAGTAAAATTTCAATTTAACAGAATATTCACAGGAAGGGGTGTCTCTTAAATCTGAACATCTGTTAAAATTTACATCATTTGTGTCAAAGTTCTTCTTTTTTATTATTATGTAATTGACTTAATAGCATCATTTGCAGAGAAATCACAATTTAGAGAGCAGATATAGGGAAGAAAGCCACATAAAACATTTGTCCATTGTATCTGAAGTTTGCTAGATCAAGATCCATTAAATCAAGGCTTAAGAGTCATGTGATATGGGCAGTTATACAAATATGATAAATAAAATAAAAGTAATTATAATTGTTTCCCACAGAATGCCAAGCAATTAATTCAAGACAAAGAAACTAATACCATTTCTCATTTTTGTTTCTTACACAAAAAGTGAAATAATAGTTAGTTTATGACTACAAACAATATAACTATTTTCATCTCTTTACATTAAATTCAGAGGTTTGTTTTATTTTGAAGAAATAAAAATTCAGGTGTCCCTTCTTTATAGCTGTGTAGACTCCTTTGGGGAAGTTTCAAAGTTTTGACCATTCATATAAGAAAGTGTTTTAGTACTGTCAATATGAATGCTCTTAATCTGTCAATACTTTTTCTAAGAGGTCCCCAAAAGATATTCCAAAGGCAAAGTCTTATTCAGAAATACACTTTGGCAATGTATTTTTACGATACTATTAACAAAAGTGTTAAGTTTGCATGAAGAGTCAGATGCGAAGAGCTTCAGTGAAGAATTTATTAGGGACTACAGCTCGAATGGACCCGTCTTGGCTGGGCTACGGCTGCTACTTATAGCCAGCAGCCGCAGTTGCCAGCCAATCAGAGTGCAGGGTTTTCCCGCACTTTTTAAACCAATCATATTTGACATTTTACAAGAACAATTCAAACTAAACCAATAACATTCAAACCTACATTCATAACACCCCTCCCCACTAGGTTCAGTCCATACCAAACCCCAACCTATCTAATGTATTCTTTTAAATAGGTGGGGCTCTTACGTGTACGTTGAGACCTTCATGGTTCAGAAGTTTTAACATTCTCATCCAGTGAGAGAAGAAATGTGTCTGCTGACATTTCCCTACTGGGACTTCCTGTGAAAGAAGACCCTGTTTGATTGTTAGAATCTGGTCTCTCCTCCCAACCCATCTCCAGCCCAATGTCAGCACCCAAGTCAGGTAGTGATGTACAATCTTCCACTTCTAGGATGGATTTTGGCATTGTGACAGGTTTTGGGATGATTCCTGTCATAATGGCTCGTTACACATGGGATGGATTCTTGCTTGCTGATTATCCTTATGTTCCTCCCCTTCCCCCCTAGAATTGATATCAGGTGAGGGAACTAGAGAGGAACAAGTGCGATGTTCCTGAGAAAACCTGGATCTAAGTTGATCAATGTGCCTGCTCCACAGGATTCCATCCTCTGTTTGCACCCTGTAAGAACGAGGGCCTGTGATTTGAGTTATCTCAGCAGGAATCCACAAAGGTTCACCCATAAGGTTCTTAGCATAAACAGAATCACCCACACTGAATGTGCGAACTTTGGAAGTGGAATCTAGTGGTGCGTTGGGTGCGTAAGTGGGATGAAGGCAGTCAAGGGAAGACCTGTTTCCTACCGATCAACAACTCTGCTGGGGATAAGTTATTAGATGGGTTAGGAGTGATGTGCTGAACACTAAGAAGTTTTTCAACTTTCTCAGTGATGTCCCCAGGACCCAGTTGCTGAAGTTTCTCCTTGGTAAAACGTACCATGCGTTCAGCCCGGCCGTTAGCGAAGGTGCCCAGGGGCAGTGAGGGCATGTCTGATACCCTGTTGTGCTAAATAGGATTCAAAAAGGTTGGATGTAAATTGAGGGCCATTGTCAGAGACAACAACATCGGGTAACCCGTGGGTCACAAAAAGTTTTTTGAGTTGCTTGATGACAGCATCAGTTGTGGTGGATGCCATAGGGATTACCTCTAGCCATTTGGAATATGCATCTACTATAATAAGAAAGGTGTGCCCTCTGGTAGGGCCTGCGAAATCAATGTGAATCCTAGACCATGGGCCCTAGGACATTCCCATTCCTGTTTGGGGGCGAGAGGTGGGGCAGGCCTGACTACCTGACAGTTGGGACAAGATGCAACCCAGTTTTCAACCATTTTGTCAATACCTGGCCACCATACATAACTCCTGGCCAATCCCTTCATCCTTACAATACCAGGATGACCCTCATGTAACATTTCCAAAACCTCTCTTTGTAGTTTTGCAGGAATAACCACCCTGTTACCCCACAAAATACATCCTCTTAATACAGATAATTCAGTTTGCCTGGACTTAAAAGCTTGGGCCAGGTGAGGTAGATCTTGAAGAGGCCAACCTTTCTTAATCCAGCCTATAACAGGAGCCAATAAAGTGTCTTTGGCGGTCTCTCTGGCAATTTCAGCAGCATGCACTGGAAGCTTGGCAACAGTTTCTAGGAAAAAGGTGTTTCAGGTTCAAAGACCTCCTTGTGTGGGCCTTGCCAGGCTTGTGGATAAGGTTGTATGAATAAGCAGCAAGAAATTCATTCCACCTCAGCATTCTTGGTGACAGGATAATGGGTGTACGTTTGTCTCCTGCCACAATGCCTAACAAAGGTTTGTGATCTGTAACAATGGTAAATGTTCTCCCATACAAATATTCATGAAATTTCTTGACAGCTGCAACAATTGCCAATGCTTCCTTGTCCAATTGGCTGTAATTCCTCTCTGCTTTGGTCAAAGTGCGAGAGTAAAATGCAATAGGGGCTTCTCTCCTGCTGGGAAGCCTGTGGCTCAAAACCCCCCCACTCCAAAGGGGGATGCATCACAAGTCAGTACAACAGGCAAATTCTCAGAGAACTGTATCAGTACAGCATCAGACGTGATTAGTCTTTTAATGCTGATTGTTCCTTCCTCCCCCAGACCCAAACAGACTTTTTGTCAAGTAATCTGTGCAATGGTTCTGCAATGGTTGCCTTCTGAGGTAGGAACATGTGATAAAAGTTAATGAGTCCAAGGAAGGCTTGCAAATCTGTTTTGTATTTAGGTCTAGGGGCTTCTTTGATTGCTTGAACCTTGGCATCGGTAGGGTGGATGCCATGCTTGTCAATCATATAGCCCAGGAACTCAACCTTGTCAGTTTTAAGAGTGCATTTTTCTTCCTTGACTTTTAACCCTGCTTTCCTGAATCTGGTAAGGACTTCTCTGAGTCTTTCTTGTAACTGAGTGTCATTTTCAGCAGAGATTAACACATCATCAAAGTAAGGCACTACCCCTGGCAGTCCTTGGAGCATCCTTTCCATAAGGCTTTGAAAGATACCTGGTGCCACGCTTACTCCAAATTGTAACCTTTTACATTTGAAGGCACCTCTATGAGTCATAATGGTTTGGGCCTCTGCAGTGGCATCATCAACTGTTAGTTGTTGATATGCCTGGGCCAGATCCAATTTGGCAAAAACTGTAGCCCTGCCAAGTGAATGTAATAGATGATGCACCACTGGAACTGGATATGCGCTCTGTTGAAGTGCATGGTTCAATGTCCCCTTATAGTCCCCACAGATTCTCACTGACCCATCAGTCTTGACTGGTGTGACTATGGGTGTCTCCCATCTGGAGTGGTCAGTGGGCTCTAAAACTCCTTGAGCTATTAGTTTATCTAATTGTGCATCAATTTTTTCCTTTAAGGCAAATGGGACCCTTCTGGGCTTTAAACGAATTGGGGGCACCTTGGGATCTAGGTTGAAAGTGATAGGGGTCCCCATATACTTGCCCAATCCGTCGCTGAAGACCTCTGGAAACTCAGACTTCAGGGCCTCCTCCCATTCAGTGTTGCTCACGTGATTGATGCCAGTCACCTCGATGCCTAGTGGATTGAACCACTCAAGTCCCAGCAAGCTTGGGCGGTCCTTGTCCACGATGGTCAGGGGCAAACGTTTGGTGTGGCCTTTGAACTTCACGATGAATTCTCTTGTTCCAACTACTGGAATCTTGTTCCCTTGGTATCTTTAAGAGTCAGTGCTTGCTTCTGGAAATGCTTCTTCTGAATGTTGGGAAGTAGCCTGTGAATAGTGTCCCATGACACCATAGATAAATAGGAGCCTGAGTCCATTTCCATTTGGCAAGGCCTTCCTTCAATGAGTACCTTCACATGTACTTTTCTGCTTCTTAAGGTTGAAGAATGACCAATGGTGACTGTATGATGAGTTTCATTCTTCCCATTTGCTTCTGAGTTGCGCCCCATTTTCTCATTGAAGTTGTTGGGCTTGAAATCTTTGTCAGGAAACTTTCTTGTGTGTGGTGGAGTTCTGGATGATTTGCAAACTCTTGCTAAGTGACCTCTTTTTTCACAACGAAGGCAGATGGTATCAAGAAACTTGCATTCAGTGTGGGGCTGGCTCCCCCCACAACCTCTGCAATAAAAGTCTTGCCTTTTTCTTCCCAGGTCTTTCTTTTTCTTTTCCATTCTGAGTGTATAAATTCCTTCCTCCACCTCACTGCAGTCTGATTCAGAATCTATTTGTTCGCAATGACTTGTTGTGGACTTTTCCACATCAGAATGGCTTGAGGCCTTGTTAATTTTCTTCATGGCTGCTGCTGAGGACTTAGTGGCTTCTGCTGAGGAGGCCTCTTCTATGGCTTCCTTCAACGTGATCTTAGGTTTTAATAACAATTTGCTCTGAAGCACTTTGTCTTTGAGGCCTAGAACAAATCGATCGCACATAGCCTCCTCCAAGTTGTTAAACTCGCATGCACCCCCAATGTCTCTTAAACTTGCCACGAAGTCGTTAACGTTTTCACTTTCCCCTTGATCCCGACGGAAAACTCGTGTCTCTTAATGAGGCACGATACTTGTGGGGCGTAATGGGCTCTTAAAAGCTTTTCTAGATCAGGCCATTCCATTACCTTCACGTCTGCAGCTCCCGCCAATGCCTTCGCCATCTTGAAGACTGCCAGACCGCAGTGCGTAAGAAAGACCGCCCTCTTCCGCTTCTCGGAAATGTCGACGAGGTCGTTTCCTTCCAAATACATTTGGAAGCAATCCGCATAAGATTCCCAGTCTTCTGCTGCCGGATCTAACGGGGCTGGGGGGGGGTGTTCAGCACAGCCATCTCTCTCGGCTTGTTCTCCGCGTTGTCTTCTCTTCGGGAAGGATCCCACCTTCGTCGCCAGTGTTAGATTTGCATGAAGAGTCAGATGCGGAGTGCTTCAGTGAAGAGTTTATTAGTGACTACAGCTCATAACAGACCCAATTTGGCTGGTCTGCGCTGCTACTTATAGCCAGCAGCCGCAGTTGCCAGCCAATCAGAGTGCAGGGTTTTCCCGCACTTTTCAAACCAATCATATTTGACATTTTACAAGAACAATTCAAACTAAACCAATAACATTCAAACCTACATACGTAACAAAAAGGAACTTGGGTCAACTGCTGGGATTGGAAGCGAAGTATAGCTGGAATTTTAAGAATTGAACTGCACTTTCAAATTCCAGTTTTTATATATTATAAATGTGTTCATTTTACATTATTATAGATGAAAGAATAATTGTAATATGAATTTATTTTGATAACTCCCAATTAAGATAATTATTTTTGAACACTTCTTCAAATACTCCTTCAAAACAACAGGCAAGAATTCTTCCTCCTCCCTCAATAGGGAAGGATAGCTCTTAAGATAATGTTTGCCAATGAATGGCTTTGTTGTGACACATGCACCACCTAATAAATGTTTTTTCCTGGAAATCTACTTTTATTCATTGTCCAATTTCTGGAGATTTGATCAATCTTTAAAAACTCACAGTGTAATCAGTTATTGATATTGTTCAAAGATTATTTTGCCAGATCAGTAACACAAAGAGATAAAACAATACTATGATCAGTAAAAAGTTAGGCATTTGATGAAAGCGCCCTTTAAGTTTTTATTTAAACTTTACATTTCATTTTTGAGCATTTTAACCATTACACAAGCAGAAATCTGATAGAACATATTCACCTTACATTTAAGTTTCTGAGAAATTACCACTAAGTATATGTGATATCTATTTTCTAAAAAAACCAACAGAAATATGGAAGGCAAAACATAGAAATCTATTTAAATTCTTAAAAGTGAGAAATATATTATCTAGCCATTTTAAGCACACTTGTGCAAACAAAAAGCCAGTATGATTGTAATGGAGATAGATTCAATTTAAAGTGATCAATAGGACTGAGTTTTTGAAGGACAGCTTAAGCTTTCAATCTGAAATAAAGGATCTTCACCAATGGAAATAAAGCTTTCTTGTTTCTTATATATACAAACTCATTCCTAATCTCAGCATCCTTGAAAGCATGAAATAAGATACCCCAAAATATGTATTTTAGATGACAGTTTATGTGATCACCTTAATACTTTAATGTAAATTCCACCTTATGTAATAATAACAAGAAGTGTCATACATAAGCCAAGTATTATGTGAATCTGCAGTTAATTCAGAATTCATCCCAGGCTGCATAAATATGTTTGCATCAATGAATAAAAAATGAATTTTGCCTGATCACATAAAGTTTGGAAGCAACACAACAGCTTTAAGGTAAGGTAATAGTTGTATATTCCAACTCTTTCTTGGACTATCTTTCCAATTCTTTGTTGTATAGTGTTTAATGAAAAAAAGAAAAAAAAGAACCTATAATAAATCAATAATTGTGTTAAACTTAACTGAAATTTCACATTAGAACTTACATTAGAGAACAAAGCTAAAAATTAAGGTAACAATAGACAAGAAGGAGGAAAAAAACCCAAAGTTTTTGGAAATATAAAAGCTTGCATTATAAAATATACTACATTAATGTTAATTTTTAGTATTTTTTTTCTTGGCAAGGTTTTTCAAAAGTGGCTTGCCACTGCCTCCTTCCTAGGGCTGAGAGAGATTAATTGCCCCAAGATCACCCAGATTCTAGCATGATGCCTTAACCACTACACTAAACTGGCTCTCATTCCTTATTATTTGGTAGGCAATAACATAGATTTCATAGTACTTGCAATCTCTGAAATTAACCCCCCTATCTGTGTTTAAGAGCCAGGTCTTTATGGGCATATTGTTCTCCTTTTGTTGCTGATTTAGCACACCTAATAAACTTAACTATGACATGACAGTCAATCAGATCTGGCAAAATACTGATATTGCCGAGGGCAAGAAAAGTCACATTGATCTCATTCTTAATGTGTTACAGGAGAGGGAATACATGCCATTTGCCAGGGAAGCTGGACTACTGTTCCCTTTTGCTATAATTCTGTGGCAGGTTTATTGCTTGTTTTTGCTGTTACAAAACATTGCAGTGTGATACAGCAAGATAATATGGATTGATTCCAGTAATATAGACATCTTTGATCAAGACAAAAAGTCAAACACTTTTGGTTTTAAAAAAGTCAAATGATTGTGCATTTTTATGTTGAATATATTGTTTCTCAACACCATTCAGCTCAGCTGACCATTCAACTGACTATTCATGTGGTTGAACCCTTAAATAGTGTGTTGTTCCCTTTATTATAAAATCTGTGTACTCACATTTTCATAATGGTTGATTTCAGAAAGAATAGTTCTGAAAACATAAAAGTTCATCTCTCCTGGTATATTGTAATAGACTACTGTGATTCCAGCAACACTGAGCACCTTTAAAAACATCCAACCCTAATGAAAATGCCCTTTATAAATTTTAGCAAGCAAAATGCTCGGTTGTCATAGTTTGTTTACAACTATACATTTTACACACACCACACCCTCTGTGGATTTATGAGTAAGCTTCTATCTAAAATATCAGGATTGAACATTGAAATATCAGAATATGAAATTTCAGCTTTATGCTAAGAGAGGCAAGATGGTAAATATGATTCTATATGACCTACTATAATTGATTGTTGGAAAATTGAATCCCAAGATAAATATGAAAAACTTATAGCATTTTAATAACATGATGCATTTTTCTTTTTTATCTATGTAGTTTAGTTTCGTTTTTCAGTTTTAGTTACTTTTTTCCTTTTCCCCCTCTTTTTGTTTCTAAATAATTTTTTTTCTGTTTTTCCCTTCATAGGCAATTAAGTGTAGGGTTTTTATCTTTTTATCTTTATCTTTATCTTTTACCTTTTTATTTTTACCATGTAGTTTTATCTATAATATATATTTCTTTTAAAGTTCACAGTCCTTTATTGAATAGTAATATAGATAAACCAGAAATCTAACATTCATACATACGTACATATATACACACACACAAACACAGAGTACTTATAAAAGGTTTTTAAAATTGTTAACTGTAAACTTTGAAAATAAAATAATTAACATTTTTTTATAAAAGTGCAGTTGTTGTTTTCTCCTGTATTATCATCAATCCTTTGCTGCTTATCAATTACATCTACATTTCTTATTACCTCATTGAGCAGTGTCACTTCCAATTGGTGCTGAGAGCTGCCATCTTTATTTCCTAATGCAGCTGCTCATTACCAAAAGGAAATTGTTGTGACCAGCAAGTCCTCACTCCGGTCCACTGTTTAAGCGGGAGCCAGAGAAGCTGCTGATTGGCTGAACTGTTTGGAGCTGTCAAACGGAATCAGCTCTCTCTCTCAGCTGCCGCCACGACCTCGTGGCTAGCCACGGCTGAGATACAAATTAACAATAAAGCCTATTAAGCTTTATTGCTGCCTCCGCCTCTTCTTTCAGCGTGCCAAACACAAAAGAAATGACAATGGTATTGCTGTGTAAATGGCAGCAGGGACCCAAATGGAGTTTCCATTTTCACCAATTACCAAGGGGTGGGGTGGGAAATGAAGCTCATAAATTGTAATATTATAACAGGTGATATATCCAATTATAGAATTCCAATCACTATGGTAGGCCCTGGTGGGTAATATGATTTTTAAATGCTCTCAAGATATAAAGAGCATTGACACAGATTTAAATATTGAGTAAATACAAGTAAAAAAAAGTTATTTTGCAACATGTAAAAAAAAACCTAGAATAACATCTATGAACAGCATATATTTGCCTCTACTGGTTCAGGGATAAGCAATGTTTGAGGGGTCAGGATTGCAACTCAAGATCCTCAAAGCTCTAGGCTGCTGTAGGAAGGTATCAGGGGCATTACAAAGTTACTAAAAGAAGCAGGGGCATTTTTATGCAGGTTTAATGGGTTGGAGTAAGAGTAGGGACAGGAAACCACTAGGAGGCACATAGCTCCCACCTCCATTTTACCCAGGACATCATTTTTTTCTGAAAAAATAATTCCCAAGCTAGTTAATTGCATGAAATACCAACACAGAAAAAATAGCTCTGCAATCTTTAACAATTCTCAAATACCATGATCTGCTCATAATCATGTCCTGTTCATATCTGGAAACAAAGCTATGGCCAAGACTGTAGTATGTTTCTTACTTGTTTTGTAAGAGCATGGCCTAGTTGTTAGCAGCAAGGTCATTCTACATTCTTCCAAGGTGAGGAACTACAAAGAAACTTTCAAACAGGAAATAGTTCTAATGTTTTCGAACATTTAGCAACACAAGTTGCTAAAACTTGTGGCCAAGACTGAGTGGCTGTACATACCGGCATTGCGGTCCAGTTTGGAATGTCCATCGTTGACCATAGGGGGAGTGGTGCTGCCCCCTGTGGATAGGGCTAGGAATCTGGGGGTCCTCCTGGATGCACGGCTCCGGTTGGAGGAGCAGGTGGGAGCCGTCACCAGGGGGGCTTTTGCCCAGATCCAGCTGGTTCGCCAGCTTCGCCGTTTCTGGACGCGATGCCCTGCGTCGGTCACTCATGCCCTTGTTACTGACCGACTACTGCAACGCTCTCTATCTAGGACTGCCCTTGCACACCATCCGGAGATTGCAGCTGGTACAAAATGCGGCGGCGCGGGTGGTGATGTAAGTTCCCCGGTTCTCCCATGTGGCCCCCTCCTGCGTCGCCTGCATTGGTTGCCGGTTGCGCTCCGAGTGAGGTTCAAGGTTCTAACTTTAACATACAAAGTCCTTCATGACATGGGTCCCTATTATTTAAGGGAGCGACTGTTGCCGACATCGAACACTAACCGCCCTGTACGATCTCACAGACAGGGGCTCCTTGGGGTCCCGTCGGCCGGACAGTGCCGGCTGGCGGTCCCCCGATGACGGGCCTACTCTGTTGCGGCCCCGGACCTCTGGAATCAACTTCCCCTGGAGCTCCGCCTGGCCCCTGACCTCCGCACTTTCCGTCGCGACCTGAAGACCTGGTTGTTTAATCAATCCGGGCTGTGACCCTGGGGTGGGGTGGTTTTTTAGAATTTTAAATGCTGTGATTTTAGTGTTAATTCGGCTTGATTGTTTAATTTGGTTTTATCTAACTTATTGTTGTGTGATTTTATTTTGTAAGCAGCAGTCCTTTTGGAGAGGGGGCGGCATATAAGTCGAATTAATAAATAAATAAATAAATAAGTTACTTTATTTACATTTAGGATGATGTACTGTATGTTTCAAATTTCTTTGAAACATAGAGAGGCAGTATATAAACATGTACACCACTATTTCTTTATGCTATTTATAATGAAAATTAATTTCACAAACTTTTAATTTCTGGTGAAATGTCTAACCTATATTTAAAAGGTTGCTTCCAAATTCAACTACATTATTTGCACACACAGTGCTCATTTTGAAAAAGCAAAAACTCATTTCTTATGTTGTAGCTTTTGTTTTGCTAAGGGCAGAAAGTCAAATATCAGAAATTATTTTTCAATATATATTATTAATTTGATTTTAGCTTACCACATCTATTTTTCTAGTAATGATTAGTCTCTCTAGGACATATGCATTTAATCTATGCATGTCATAAATTTCCTATATTTTTCTGTATATATAATATGGAAAAACACAAGCAAAAATAGAAATGTATGTATGTTCTTATATATAAGGAAATCCTATGAAAATCCCTATAGGGAATGTGTGGGTTATTGTTACAATGTCTGTCATCCATTGAAGAGAAAGAGAAATGAGATGGGCATTAAATTTGCATACAGCCTGAAGCACAGAGGTCCTATATGTGAAGAATTGATGGGCATATCTTGCAGGAAAATTCTGTCAGATGATCTCAGGAAAAAAACACCCCCAAGGAGATAATTTAAAGATATCATGAGAATTTGCTTCAAAACATGAAAATAAACTCAAACTCTACAACAAGGGGATATGTTAACCAAAACCTTGCAGATGCCACAACACAATAAAAATTTTAATTAATTAACTTTGAGTTTAACATTATTAAACACTTGTTAGATTTGCATGAAGAGTCAGACGTGGAGTGCTTCAGTGAAGAGTTTATTAGTGACTACAGCTCATAACAGACCCAATTTGGCTGGTCTGCGCTGCTACTTATAGCCAGCAGCCGCAGTTGCCAGCCAATCAGAGTGCAGGGTTTTCCCGCACTTTTTAAACCAATCATTTCTGACATTTTACAAGAACAGTTCAAACTTAACCAATGACATTCAAACCTGCATACATAACACCCCTCCCCACTAGGTTCAGTCCATACTCAAACCCCAACCTATCTAATGTATTCTTTTAAATAGGTGGGGCTCTTACGGTACGTTGAGACCTTCGTGGTTCAGAAGTTTTAACGTTCTCACCCAGTGAGAGGGGAAATGTGTCTGTTGACATTTCCCTAGTTGGACTTCCTGTGAAAGAAGACCCTGTTTGATTGTTAGAATCTGGTCTCTCCTCCCAACCCATCTCCAGCCCAATGTCAGCACCCAAGTCAGGTAGTGATGTGCAATCTTCCACTTGTAAGGATGGATTTTGGCATTGTGACAGGTTTTGGGATGGTTCCTGTCGTAATGGCTCGTTACACATGGGGTTGATTCTTGTTTGCTGATTATCCTCATGTTCCTCCCCTCCCCCTAGAAAAGGCATTAGGTATGGGAACTAGAGAGGAACAATTGCGATGTTCCTGAGGTAACCTGGATCTAAGCTGATCAATGTGCCTGCTCCAGAGGACTCCATCCTCTGTTTGTACCCTGTAAGAACGAGGGCCTGTGATTTGGGTTATTTCAGCAGGAATCCATGAAGGCTCACCCATAAGGTTCTTAGCATAAACAGAATCACCCACACTGAACGTGCGAACATTGCTAGTGGAATCTAGTGGTGCCTTGGGTGCGTAAGTGGGATGAAGGCGGTCAAGGGAAGACCTAAGTTTCCTACCCATCAACAACTCTGCTGGGGATAAGTTATTAGATGGGTTAGGAGTGATGTGCTGAACACTAAGAAGTTTTTCAACTTTCTCAGTGATGTCCCCAGAACCCAATTGCTGAAGATTTCCTTGGTAAAACGTACCATTCGTTCAGCCCGGCCGTTAGCCGAAGGGTGCCCAGGGGCAGTGAGGGCATGTCTGATACCCAGTTGTGCTAGATAGGATTCAAAAGGGTTGGATGTAAATTGAGGGCCATTGTCAGAGACAAGAACATCGGGTAACCCGTGGGTTACAAAAGCTTTTAAGCTGCTTGATGACAGCATCAGTTGTGGTGGATGCCATAGGGATTACCTCTAGCCATTTGGAATATGCATCTACTATAATAAGGAAGGTGTGCCCTCTGGTAGGGCCAGCGAAATCAATGTGAATCCTAGACCATGGGCCCCTAGGACATTCCCATTCCTGTTTGGGGGAGAGGTGGGGCAGGCCTGACTACCTGACAGTTGGGACAAGATGCAACCCAGTTTTCAACCATTTTGTCAATACCTGGCCACCATACATAACTCCTGGCCAATCCCTTCATCCTTACAATACCAGGATGACCCTCATGTAGCATTTCCAAAACCTCCCTTTGCAGTTTTGCAGGAATAACCACCCTGTTACCCCACAAAATACATCCTCTTAATACAGATAATTCAGTTTGCCTGGATTTAAAAGGTTGGGCAAGGTGAGGTAGATCTTGAAAGGCCAACCTTTCTTAATCCAGCCTATAATAGGAGCCAATAAAGTGTCTTTGGCAGTCTCTCTGGCAATTTCAGCAGCGTGTACTGGAAGCTTGGCAACAGTTTCTAGGAAAAAGGTGTGTGCCTCAGGTTCAAAGTCCTCCTTGTGACAAGGAAGTGGGCAACGACTCAAGGCATCAGCATGTCCAATGTCCTTGCCAGGCTTGTGGATAAGGTTGTATGAATAAGCAGCAAGAAATTCAGTCCACCTCAGCATTCTTGGTGACAGGATAATGGGTGTAGGTTTGTCTCCTGCCACAATGCCTAACAAAGGTTTGTGATCTGTGACAATGGTAAATGTTCTCCCATATAAATACTCATGAAATTTCTTGATAGCTGCAACAATTGCCAATGCTTCCTTGTCCAATTGGCTGTAATTCCTCTCTGCTTTGGTCAAAGTGCGAGAGTAAAATGCAATAGGGGCTTCCCTCCCGCTGGGAAGCCTGTGGCTCAACCCCCCACTCCAAAGGGGGATGCATCACAACTCAGTACAACAAGTAAATTCTCAGAGAACTGTATGAGTACAGCATCAGACATGATTAGTCTTTTAATACTGTTAAATGCTGATTGTTCTTTCCTGCCCCAGACCCAAGCAGACTTTTTGTCAAGCAATCTGTGTAATGGTTCTGCAATGGTTGCCTTCTGAGGTAGGAACATGTGGTAAAAGTTAATAAGTCCAAGGAAGGCGTGCAAATCTGTTTTGCATTTTGGTCTAGCGGCTTCTTTGATTGTTGAACCTTGGCATCTGTAGGGTGGATGCCATGCTTGTCAATCATGTAGCCCAAGAACTCAACCTTGTCAGTTCTAAGAGTGCATTTTTCTTCCTTGACTTTTAACCCCGCTTCTTGAATCTGGCAAGGACTTCTCTGAGTCTCTCTTGTAATTGAGTGTCATTTCCAGCAGAGATTAACACATCATCAAAGTAAGGCACTACGCCTGGCAGTCCTTGGAGCATCCTTTCCATAAGGCTTTAGAAGATGCCTGGTGCCATGCTTACTCCAGACTGTAACTTTTTACATTTGAAGGCACCTCTATGAGTCACAATGGTTTGGGCCTCTGCAGTGGCATCATCAACTGTTAGTTGTTGATATGCCTGGGCCAGATCCAATTTGGCAAAGACTGTACCCCTGCCAAGTGAATGTAATAAATGATGCACCACTGGAACTGGATATGCTCTGTTGAAGTGCATGGTTCAATGTCCCCTTATAGTCCCCACAGATTCTCACTGACCCATCAGTCTTGACTGGTGTGACTATGGGTGTCTCCCATCTGGAGTGGTCAGTGGGCTCTAAAACTCCTTGAGCTATTAGTTTATCTAATTGTGCATCAATTTTTCCTTTAAGGCAAATGGGACCCTTCTGGGCTTTAAGCGAATTGGGGGCACCTTGGGATCTAGGTTGAAAGTGATAGGGGTCCCCATATACTTGCCCAATCCGTCGCTGAAGACCTCTGGAAACTCAGACTTCAGGGCCTCCTCCCATTCAGTGTTGCTCACGTGATTGATGCCAGTCACCTCGATGCCTAGTGGATTGAACCACTCAAGTCCCAGCAAGCTTGGGCGGTCCTTGTCCACGATGGTCAGGGGCAAACGTTTGGTGTGGCCTTTGAACTTCACGATGAATTCTCTTGTTCCAACTACTGGAATCTTGTTCCCTTGGTATCTTTAAGAGTCAGTGCTTGCTTCTGGAAATGCTTCTTCTGAATGTTGGGAAGTAGCCTGTGAATAGTGTCCCATGACACCATAGATAAATAGGAGCCTGAGTCCATTTCCATTTGGCAAGGCCTTCCTTCAATGAGTACCTTCACATGTACTTTTCTGCTTCTTAAGGTTGAAGAATGACCAATGGTGACTGTATGATGAGTTTCATTCTTCCCATTTGCTTCTGAGTTGCGCCCCATTTTCTCATTGAAGTTGTTGGGCTTGAAATCTTTGTCAGGAAACTTTCTTGTGTGTGGTGGAGTTCTGGATGATTTGCAAACTCTTGCTAAGTGACCTCTTTTTTCACAACGAAGGCAGATGGTATCAAGAAACTTGCATTCAGTGCGGGGCTGGCTCCCCCCACAACCTCTGCAATAAAAGTCTTGCCTTTTTCTTCCCAGGTCTTTCTTTTTCTTTTCCATTCTGAGTGTATAAATTCCTTCCTCCACCTCACTGCAGTCTGATTCAGAATCTATTTGTTCGCAATGAGTTGTTGTGGACTTTTCCACATCAGAATGGCTTGAGGCCTTGTTAATTTTCTTCATGGCTGCTGCTGAGGACTTAGTGGCTTCTGCTGAGGAGGCCTCTTCTATGGCTTCCTTCAACGTGATCTTAGGTTTTAATAACAATTTGCTCTGAAGCACTTTGTCTTTGAGGCCTAGAACAAATCGATCGCGCATAGCCTCCTCCAAGTTGTTAAACTCGCATGCACCCCCAATGTCTCTTAAACTTGCCACGAAGTCGTTAACGTTTTCACTTTCCCCTTGATCCCGACGGAAAACTCGTGTCTCTTAATGAGGCACGATACTTGTGGGGCGTAATGGGCTCTTAAAAGCTTTTCTAGATCAGGCCATTCCATTACCTTCACGTCTGCAGCTCCCGCCAATGCCTTCGCCATCTTGAAGACTGCCAGACCGCAGTGCGTAAGAAAGACCGCCCTCTTCCGCTTCTCGGAAATGTCGACGAGGTCGTTTCCTTCCAAATACATTTGGAAGCAATCCGCATAAGATTCCCAGTCTTCTGCTGCCGGATCTAACGGGGCTGGGGGGGGGTGTTCAGCACAGCCATCTCTCTCGGCTTGTTCTCCGCGTTGTCTTCTCTTCGGGAAGGATCCCACCTTCGTCGCCAGTGTTAGATTTGCATGAAGAGTCAGATGCGGAGTGCTTCAGTGAAGAGTTTATTAGTGACTACAGCTCATAACAGACCCAATTTGGCTGGTCTGCGCTGCTACTTATAGCCAGCAGCCACAGTTGCCAGCCAATCAGAGTGCAGGGTTTTCCCGCACTTTTTAAACCAATCATTTCTGACATTTTACAAGACAATGACATTCAAACCTGCATACATAACAACTTCCACTAAGATTTCACAGTATTTTTAAAAAGGTGGAAAACAAGTGTGTGTGCGTGTATGGACAGAGTATATACACATACATACAACTAGATGAGCAGCTCATGAGAAATGATAAAATGCTCCCAGATTAGTGATGCCTGCATAAAAAAATAAACTTAAGTTCCTCCTATAAGTACAATCTACCTAATCCAGCTGTCTTTAGAAGCTTGATGAGCAATTTTTTGACATTTACTATGGTACACATTTAACTCAGTCATGGAGTCAGAAGCACAGAAATTACCTTCACGTTATCTGAACATAATTTTCTCATTAGAGCCTTCCATAGTATTACAGGTAGAACCCAACATATCTTCTAGAAAAAAATATGTTACTATCAATATTTGTGAAGCTGTTTTAGACCAGTAATCTAGTTATTCTTAGTTCATTGCTGCCATTTTTTGGTTTTTCCTCTGCCTTGTGAGTTGAATACATTAGAAACTTTAAGTTTATGGCCCTGTCAGAAATCAGGATGACATTAATCTCTTTCATGTTATCCTTCATGTTATGGTATCCAAATTCTCAAAGTGTGCATATTCCTAATAAGACATCCACAATCTTTAATCTACAATCTTTAAACATCCAATGATGCTGGTTTCTATCTCTGCAGATGAAATCCTTTGCATGTGCAGGTGACTGCACGGTGGCTTTCATATGAGCCAGGACCCTGCATTAGTATTAGCATATGGATAATGTTTTAATGTCTATATGAATTTGAACAGATATTTCAGGCTAATGGGATATCTGTAAATTTCAATAGTTTGGGAAATTACAGATGGGGGAGTATTTTTTACACTACAAGAATATAACAAGAATCATAAAAATCTTGAATGGACAGATCTCATTCCACTGTGCTTTAACAATCCTTTTCTGTTGCTGTTGACTAAAGTGCTCATATTACATTCATTATTCAGGAAATGGGAGCATACATAACACTTCATAACTGATTCAATAGGGCATGCCTATTTTAGAGAACTAACTTTGCTTGTAAGTTCTTGGTAAAGGTGATCAGAAAAAGAGCAGCCATTACTGACATTCTGAATCCCCAGTATCAAAACGTTTGATTTTTGTGTTTATTGTGATGTTCAAGTAAATTATATGCTTGATATCTACACTGTACTATAAATATAGGAAATGAAAAGCTTTCTAATGGTTCCAGTTTGACCACTGATTTTCCCAAAGGTAGGTAGGTAGGTAGGTGTGTGTGTGTGTGTGTGTGTGTGTGTGTAACTCAGCAGTACCTTATACAAGGCAGAACTAAGTAGCCTTACCCATGAGACCGAACTGGTTCTCATATTTTATATTTTATGAAACACAAATCACAGGGAGAGTATAATCAGTTCTATTTAATTTGACTGTCATGTAATCACACTGATTACCATTTTTCCTTTATATACAAAAAAGAATATACAAAATTTCAGAGTACCAACCAAATCATCCCTTTGAACTGAATCATTATATTGAATCAGATGCATTCAAATCAAATTAAGACATTTGATGGATTTTGTACACACTTGTATTGAGCCAAGTCTTGGAACTGATTCCAACCAGTTTTCACACTGAATTAAGCTGACTTACTAAATCAGAATTTTGAATTGAATCTCCAAATCAAATCATGGCTGATTTGCATATTGCACACAAATACACATACTTTTCAACTGAGGATAATACTTAAATGCATTATGAAGAAGTTCTGATTACAAAGATTAGGCCGTTGTACTCAATTTTGGGAATCTAAAAGCATATGCAGATTTTTTTTAAGTACCAAAGCTCAGATATTGCAGAAACAAAATAGTAAGACCGGCATTTACAATCACATTACTTTCTCTCGCACCAAGGGGAAAAAAACAGCTCACACTTGGTAACTGACTCATATTTATGATGGTTGCAGGGTCCTGGGGTCATATGATCAGTTTCTGCAACCTTCTGAGAAGCAAAGTCAATGAGGGAAACTGATTCGTAACTCAGCGTGTTACTAACTTAAAAACTGAAGTGATTCACTAAATAACTGTGGCAAGAAAGGTTGTAAAATAGGGCAAAAATCAATTAACAAATGTCTTGTTTAGCAACAGACATTTTGGGCTCAATTGTAGTCGTAAGTCAAGGACTACCTTTATTCAGGGGTGGGATTCAAATTTTTTAACAACCGGTTCTGTGGGTGTAGTTGATGGGCATGGCTTGGTGGTCATGTTATTGGCTGGGCATGGCCAACTCAATATCATTCACATAGAGGCATGCATCTCCTCGCCTGGCCTTTCATGACTGTGGGGGTGCTGCAACAGTCATAAGTGTGAAAAATGGTCATAAGTCACTTTTTTCAGTGCCATTGTAATTGAATGGTCACTCCACATAAGCAAACTACCAGCAAAGGAGGGAAAAATAACTCCAGAGAAGTTCCTGAGACAGGAAGTCTAGTCCTACCAAGAATGTAACAAGGGTTAACAGAGAGGCAGTTTCTGTAAGCAACACCAGAATGTTTCCTTCCTGCCTTCCTTACAGGATTAGGCCAGTAATTTCTTCTAACAACCGGTTCTCCAAACTGCTTAGAATGTTAACCAGTTCTAGCGAATAGGTGCGAACTGGTAGAATCCCACCCCTGCCTTTATTGGCAAAAGTGCTTATGGATTCTAGACTCAAACAATATTTATGTCTATGAGCAGATTGTTCCCATTTCCCCAAAATTTGTTTTAGTCATGGTTCTAAATATACTTTCAAATGATTATTTATCATAATTAAAATACAATGACTTGGTAGCTAAACTGTGCAAACTGTTACATCAGCCACTGTAAAAAGGTTTTCTTATCCCCAGACAGAAGATTCCTTTACATAAGTCTGCAATTGTGTTCAACAGTGTTCAGGCATTCAACAAGCTCTCTTTTGGGGTATACCATGGAAATAGCTTCTCCTCTTTGACAAATCAAACTATGAATTGTTTTGTAAGCACCATTTGTTCTAACTTGGCTATTGACCACAGAAACTTGGGGTGGAGAGAAAGGGAGCTATCACTATAGAGGCTCCCATTTTTAACTTTATTGAATTCACTCCAAATAGATTTCATGGTAATACTTTTCAGTTTCTTTTGTATTAGAATTCTCTCACTACTTTATTTTTAATTGCAAGATTTTTTTAAAGAATTCATGCAAACACACTGGGGATCTATTTGTGTTCTTTGCCTTCAAGATAAAGATACCCCTTTTTATTGAGAGAATGAAAAGCTGAAAACTCTCATGCTGATAGCCTGAAATATTTTTGCTACTACAGTGAGTCAAAGGGTGGCTCCCTCCCACCTGCATTTGACTTTGCATGTTCTAGTATACGCATGAATGCGCAGATAATATGATTAGAAAACAGCTTGTTCATAGAAAGCTGTAGTGTTCCCTTTTCAAGTCTCCCATGGTGCAGCACGCTGACAAAGGAATAATAAAGATGCACATTAATAGGCCTTTGTAGGTTTTTTTTAATCCCACTTAGTGAATCTCAATGAATTTTGCACTCACAGCTGTCTTATGTTAACCAAAGGTTGGAGGGGTAGACAAATGAATAAAAAGAAACTATTGTAATCATTGAAGGCCATATTTCTTTGAGCAAGGAATAACTTCAAAATATTATTTTTATGTGCTTTGTAATCAATAAAATAGAACGAAGTTCCAAATTTTGATTCAAGCAGGCCATGATTGAAGATCAGAATAATAACTCAAGTCTCCTTCCATAATATATACTTATTATCAGAATTATACAGCTAAGAAGAAGTTGCATTAAGAGGGAGAAAAATCTATATGGTAAAAAAAACATTATTGCTAGGATGACTTGAAGTACCAAGTCATGTAAACCAGAGAGGTCTATTTTAGTAGCTTATATGCAGTTCACTAACCATTAAAGCAAGAAATCCTTTTCTAGGACAATGAAAAAAAAATCCTCTTCAATATTTTGTTCTACAGTTTGTTAACTGCATTTTCCAAGGAACCCTGAAACAGCAACAGCTATTCATACATGTTGCTCATCTTTAGAGTACTACTTAATAAATGGCGTAAAAGCAGTATACAAGTGTTGCTTACTACTGCTCCATGCCAACCTCCTAAGAACCACTGCATTTCTCTCACATAGCTAAATGGAAATCATGTAGGTGGCCCTGTTTAAAGATGAAAAGAAAAGCAAGATTAAGAGATTGAGACTTCATTTACCTCATTAGTGACTTGAAAATAAAGCAAGTGCTGAATAGTGTTTTGTATAAAGGAAATAGAATATAGTTGGTCAGAACCTCACAGATGTACTGATAGCTGAAAAGCAATACATTAAAAAATGTTTTTTTGCACATCACACCAAAATTTTTAAATTTGAAGTAATAATTTGAATTTTGTCACTGTGTTTTGCCCCTCAGATCATCCAGGGAAAGAGAGAGAATCTCAAAGCATGATATTTAGGTCAGTTGCCATAAAATCATCATTAAAGTTTGAAAATTATACAAATGTAGTCTAGTTAAGAGTTGGTTTATAAGTCTTGAATAAATAAGAAAATAAATAAATAAATAAATAAATAAATAAATAAATAAATAAATAAATAGCTAGCTAGCTAGCTAAAGCCTTGTCTTGAAATGTCACTGGTTTTGTGAGACAATAGTGCTACCTAGGGGTTCAAAAGCAGAACAACATTCATTTATCATGAATTTGCTGAACTATAAGTTTTATAAATTAGCAAAAACATAAAAATACTGTGGTATCAGATATATGAAGAATGTCTTCTGCTTTTATCTAAAATTTAAAATTGTCCATCCTTGTCTCTGCTTGGCTATGTTTCTGCTAGTGCAATGCTAGTGAAACTCATTTTAAAGAATGACATTTACTGAACTTTTTTAGAACTGAGCTAAAACTAAAACAAATGAGGAAATGTGAAATAGTAAGTTCAACAATGAGGGAAAATGCGGAGACTTTACAAATATTGCTCACTGCAAATGACTGAATGTTCTAATCAGTAGGTTTCTGTAAATACCTTTTCTAGATAACTTTGCCATTGAAGCACAACATGTGATAAAGAGATGTTTCTAATATTACAGTGAAAGGACTAACACTGATACAGGAGGAATTCCTTGTGCTTCTGCTTTCAGAGGGCATCTCTAAATCACGCTAGCTTACTTTTAAATGTTATTTTCTAGAGTGGTTGAAACACTTCTACAGTAGCAGTTTTGCATACTTCACACTGACTGTTTAATAATACACTTTAAATAATTATGTTTTTCTGCATGATAAAATAAATATTTGATATAAGTCAATAATAAAAAATTATTAATATGTATGCATTAATATATGCATTCATTATAATTATTAAAATACTTTTACTGAGTAGAAGACTAATATGTAGTTGTAAATCAAGCATGATATTTGATTCTATGCATTTTATTATATTATAAGCATGCAGATTAATACATGTATCTTTGCATATGTCAATAAATAACTATTATCCACCTGTTTGTAAATTGTTCAAAAGCAATATCATAACTTGGTATACTGTATATAATATTTCAGTCTATATATTTCATATTTAATAGCTCAATTCATTAACTTTCATAATCTAAAAAGAAACAAATCTACATTTTGCAATTTACCCCTATATTTTATTAAATTACAGGTAAGTAAGAATAAGCTTCAGGCATACAAATTTAAACTGAATCTAATTGCATCAAATTAGGATAATGAAATTTAAAAAGTATTTTTTTAATATTAACTACACTTTATTTTTAAACTGCTTTATATTTTCTATGCAGAAAATTATTTTAAAAAGCTGACATTAAAATAATTCAGTGTACTTTAAAAATTATTAAAATTTTGGTATATATTCAATATATGCTTTTAAAACAAATGGTAAATTTAGGAAAAAGACTTATATTGTTAAAAACAATATAATACAATAGTTTCATTTGTAAAAAAGTACAAAATAGTCTGTTTTAGAATTGAAATTATTAAACTTGGCTCCAACACAAAATTTCATATTTAATTGTGACCATAAAATTAAATTATAGGAATAAAATTTATGTTTATATATTAAAATTGCATTTCAAATATAAATATGTATTCTTGTTCAAATTTTAGATAATTCTTTAGTATTATATAATCTGCTGTTACCAGTGTTATATTTCTACACTTCAAACAGGTATATTCTTATTGAACGTGTAATAAGAGAAAACTGTTCTTATTTGCCTTCCCTTTACAATTTTTTTAACAATAAGCATAATTATCTTCAAACAAACAAAAAATAAAAGTCATAATGTATTTCTTGGAAGAAAAGAAGAAATTACATCAAGAAAAATATTTTAGGGCAGGACTTTTCTGAAATGTTTCTGAATTTTTTTTGTATTATATGATACTTAAAATCTATAAAAGAATATACAACTGTCAATTATAAATCATAAGATGGTGCATTAAACTCTAAGATTTGTGTCTTGTCATTAATTTATAAAGCTTTGTAGACTTGATATGTCATTTCTATCATTTGTGTGGCAGTCAAGGTTACTGTTAGAAAGAAGTTTTAAAAGGCTATACCAAAGACAAGCATTAAATAAAAGAAAAATCTTGATGTAATAAATCATTTTAATCAAATTCTTGGCTGTGGCTATAGTACTTTAAACTTTAGACAGTACTAAAATTTTATCTTAATCCATTTTGGACAGAATGATTAAAAGGATCAGCCATACATCAGTGAAATCAAACTTTTTAACTTCTACAGCACAAGTTATATGTATTAAAGTAGATTATAAATCTCATGTAAAAATTGATCTGTTCTGTCATCCAGGAACAGAGTTTGCATTTTGCCATTGATAAAACAGGAACAGAAGATATGAGGGACACACATGATTCTTTCAAGGCCACAAAGATTTTTATTGTCTCTCATTCTACTGAAATCTAACTTATATCGACTCTGGTTTGCATTTTAATGACCAATTCTATGTTTATTCAGAAATCATACTTACAATAGATTTTATGTCCATTAATTTGTGTATTACACAATTTGTGTATTACACAAAGGATTACAGCTTTATAATATGGTTTAAAACTTATTATGCGAAAGGAATTATTTAGTGAAATTTATGTCAGTGTAAAACTGCATAGAATCAGCTTCATTATTCCAGTTAAATGTATGTATAATACCAGTTTTAGATTTAAAAAAAACAAGTCAAGAAATAGAAGACATGTAGGTTGTTTTTTGAAATGTATATATCTCTAGCATCTCTAAATCAGTTACACCAAATTTCTTGAAATATTTAATCCAAACAATTTATTACCAGAATGCATGAATTAGAAAACCCCCAAATACTCAGGTCAGTTATCTCATCCTTGATGGATATATCACATATAATTTCACTGCTTCAATCTCTCTATGATGTGTATAATTTGTAATCTTGATAGGCCACAACATGGGAAGATTAATGCTGCTTTCATGATTTGGAAATATTTTTCTCAGCATGTACATTACTACTAGTAAATTTTGTTTCATACAGAATTCATTAAAAAAATTTTTTAAACCAGATAGCCAATTCATTTCCTTTCATTTTTTGCTGCCAAAGTTATTCATACATTAAAAGGTGGGATATAATTTATATAAACAAACTTTTATTCCATAAGATCTCATTGCTATGGTTAATTTAAACAAAAGTTAAAATGCATAAAAATCAGTAAACTTTAAAATGAAATGAATAAGTGAAACAATCTAGTGAAACATTATCTAAATGAAATCATCTATATCACAAAATCCTTTATGAGGATACAACACTTTGGCAATTAAATTGGCAATCATGCATCTTATATGTAGGCCATATAAACTGGCACTTTTGAAATACAACAATAAGACAGGAATCCTATACAAATTTCTACGGGACCAAATTTAAATGGAGTTGTATAGTATAGTATTAAAAGGAGCTGTATAGTATACCAGCTTAATACATTTATTTATTTCAATTTATAACCTAATTCAACTGCATATTTTTGTTAGTATAACTTAAAGTTCATTTTACAATTAGATAATTTTTAATAATGGTAACACATTCATTTTTCCCATTAATGTTTTTCAAATTTCTGGCCAAAACCTCAAATTCCTAATAAAAATAGCAAGTGATAGTTTGCTTTGCAAATTATCAATAATGAAGGAAATGAAAAAGAAATATGTATTTATATATATCTTAGCTATATTTGAAATAAAATATAAAATAATAAAATTAGCAAATGAATGTATAAGTCATTATCACAATGAAAATTCACGCAGTTTGGCAGTTACCTCTTTGCTTTAGATTTACTATAATAATACTAACTAAACCTCCAACAAAGACGATCAACCTAGTTACTTTCAGGAAATGTCTAAGTTCATTTTCAGTTTAGAATAAAACATCCTTCTTTGATGATATTTTTGGGTAAATTACTGTGCAGGACTTTAATGTTCATGCTGTAACTAAGACATTTCCCCTTCTAACCCTTGATTCTGATATGGTATCCCTTAGAATATAAGGGTTACAAATCCCTTTCATTGCTTTAACAAACTCTTATTTTTCTTGCTCTGCTATACATGCTATCGGGTCTATTTGCACTCATTCAATACTACATGACAGATAAAGTTACAGCAAATTTGTTTTTCTCAAAAATGCAGTGAAGCCTAATATCCCTTAAGTAACAACAGACTTGTCTTTCATTTAAGAGAGAACTGGCATAATTTTCTCCCAGAAACAAACCACCCCCTTACAATGGCTCTGTTCTTAAAATTCTGAATGCGATACAGCTCAATTTGCAGGTGTTCAGGTAGAAAGGTGAAAGGGTATTTGACCCTAATAGAGTAATTGTTTCTTGGGTAGGTAACTCCAGACAGTTCAGTGATACGGTTCTACAGTAGTACGAGATGGGCTGCCCGAGTTATCAGCTGTGACTTGCATTGGTGCACTCAAATGCTCAATCACTGAAATAGATACATATTATATCTACTTAAAGAAAGAAGATACACAAATCCACCCTCAACACAGAAGTAGAGAAACAAATACCATTTCACTGAAAAAGTGTCCTGTAAGAATATTCCGATAGTTACTAATTTTAGCTTCAAAAGTTTACAAAAGTAATAATTCCTGAAATATTACTATCTTCACAGACTACCTTCCAGCTTTAAAAGAATACTAAGTTTGGGATATTGTGAATTGCACTCAAAATAATTAACCAGTAAAAGCTCAAACAGAGTTATTTATGGAGCCTAAGCAATGTTAACATGTAAACTAGATCTATTAGTATGTAAATTCCTGACTAGAAACAAGACAATTAAATCTGGTTAAGAGTGTTAAAAATATGGATAATATGGCCTTATATAACATGGCTTTTAATTTTGTTTTCATGCATCAGTACTACAGTACTTGTATTTATTCCTGCTCCTTTTGCTAATAGTATAGCATAAAGCCTGCAACTACGGACTGCTCAATTCTTGTGTTATTAAACATACACAGAGTTTCTTCCAATAGAACACTTGTTCATGAAGGATTGAAGCATTCATTAGTTACAACTTCAATTTAATTTAGAATTAGTTGCAGTGTAATTCCTGTTTAGCTTTTAATTCAAACTGAATCCATGTGCATTTGCCTTTCAGGGGTAAGATAAGTAGGTATACACGCCTCCCATCAACTGGTTCTTGCTATCTCATCTCAGCCCAGCCCAGAAAACACTCTAGTCTGCTTGTTCTGCCTTGATCTGCACAGCAAGTAGAATAGCGTAGCAAAGGAAAGTGCTGTAAACAAAGAGCTTAGGAATGAAGGATGGGAGTTGCAAAGCTTTATGGCAGCAAAGACAGGAGGGGGGAGGCAAATGAAATGCTGCTAGCTAAACCACCCTGGTAGGGATGATATGGAGAGAATCACTAGGATTAAACACTACATGAAATGAAAGAGAGGAGTCTTTCCCCCCATCTCACCCATTATAAACAGGAAGGGAAGAAAGAGAGAGACGCTGCCCACACACACTGATTTCATTACAGGACAAAACACTCACTAGGTGACAATCTTACAGAAAAGTAAGAGGAGGAATATTGTTTATTGCTGCATGCAAAGTATTCTAAAACAAAAAATGATAAGAATCAAGGATGACCTAAAGGATATGCAGTTTTCAGAGGATATATTTTTTAAATGTTTATTTAGTGTGTTTATGCAGACAGATGTAAGATGATCGTAAGAGATTCATCAAATATTATAGTTTTATTTTGAAATTAAAGCACATGTAATAGCACATTGCATGTATTACTTCCACATGAGAGATTATTTATACTATAGCATCAGCAGTAAGTAGTAAGTATGCATGACCATGAAGTCACCAGGAGTCAAGTTTCACTTGCAGCAGATTTTTAGTTTTTAAGACAGTGATCAACTAATGTTAGATTAGCCTTTTTTCTTCTTTTTGGCTTTATCATTTTAATGAGATAGAGAAGAACCTGAATTGGCCCATTAATGAGTCATTTCTAGTTAAGGAAGGTGACCATTATAATTTGAATGGAGACATGGTATTCTTGTTGCCTATATAGTTCTGAGAGTAATGAAGGCTACTATGTGGTTGACATTAATTGCATTTTCAATATATTCTAATTCCATGTTGGCCTTTAAAAGCAGGTTCATTTTTTTCAGAACAAATTATTGTTAGTAATTTTTTTAATGTATTTTTAACTTTCTTTTTATTTTGATGAGCTAGGAATTATAATTGTCAGTTTTTAAACAGAACATTCCTAAGATTGTTTTAAAAATTAAGAATAATAATAGGGTTGTTGTGAACTGTCCTGAAAACTATTACAGAATGGCTTTTTTTCCCTCTCTCTTTCTTATGAAGTTTTAAATAGCTTTTTCCTTAATTTCATGTGTAAGAAAGTATTTCTCAAACACAATTTTGTATTTCAAATAAAATATGTTAGAATTTCCTGTTTCTTTCACATAAATGAAGAGGTCCATTATTTTCTGAAAAGTGATTTCAATCGGATTCCTCTTCCAGAATATCTACCTTAAAATTTTGCAAGAAATAAATTTCTGCCCAGATGGATAAAATACACTAAAATGTTATTTAAGTACAAATTGGAATCCAAATTTCTAATTTTGCTCATGTTGAATTTCTATAATAAAAAAACCACTGTTCGTACACTAAGAGGTTTTTTCCTTACAAGATTGTTAAATTTATTTTCAAATAAGGGACTTAAGTAAAGTTGTTAATGAAGGCTCGCTCTTACTTGAAATTTCACCTTATAACTAGAAATTCAAAAACAGTCTCAGACTAAAAATTAGATAACTATGAACATTTGAGATGTACATAAAAAGAAGCCAAAAAGAGCTAAGCATCATTTCAACAAATGGAACTGAATATGAAGAATAATAGGAATAAAGAAAAAGAACAGGAATAAAGCCATAACCTGGGGGGGAGAGGATATCAAGATATTTATTTCTGAATTAGATAGCCTGAGATTTTCCCATCATCAGATTAACTATTTTCTTTACTGTGAGAGCTGATCTAATGCACTTAATGAATCAAGAAGAAAGGAACATTTTCAAAAATACAAGCATAAACACATCAACAGCTTGTTTCTTCACAGGTATGTGTACTCAATCCCCAACACATTCCCCTATCCCATTCAAAGAGAACAGCAACTGGTGGTAGTACAGAAGATTCAGATTATGAAAATATACTATTTTCTGCAATTAACAAGTTTTCAAATTCAATTCTTATTGTATACATGAAACAGATCCCTCTCCCTAATTTATTAGAAGCAGCTTCTCTTAAACATGGAATTCTGTGGTTGTATGCCTAAATTATTCAATTGAATATTTAAATATTGATATAAATCAGTATGTTATTTCTTTTAAAGAAATAATTTAAATCCTATTCCTCAGTATGGATATGGAATGTAACTCCATATGATTTTATATGTTTCACTACCTCCTTTAATTCCAAATTATGTGGAATTCCCTATGTGGAATTGATGCAGCCCTGCCAAACCTCAGGTCCAGAGGAACAGCTGTTTTTTTCTCCGAAGACTCAGGGCGGCTTACAATTTTTGGGATACAACCCAATGCGCTCAGCAATAGCCTTCATTCCATTGCATATGCCTGCTTATTTCTAAGCGGCATTTTTACAAAGTCAGTTTATTGCCCCCAACAATCTTGGGTCCTCAATTTACCTACCCCGAGAGGATGGAAGGCTGAGTCAACCTTCAGCCTGGTGGGATTCGAGCCTGCACTAATTGCAGGCAGCTGGAACTTAAGTGCTAGGCATTTAGCAGCCTGCACCACCAAGGCCCTTGGTTTTGATGGGTTCTGCACCAAAGGCTCTGAAGACAGCACATGGGAATCAAAAGACTATGGCTAAATACTACATACGGGCTTCTGAACTTAACAATAAATGTTATTCTCTCAGAGTACACGGACTGAAATTGTCACAGCCATTCAATGTGAATATGTTCTGTAACTGTGGAAAATCTCAGCACACTTTTATGGTAATAACAGATGTATGCCATCTGCCCAGGTTTATGGTCCAGAAGATGTTCAATTGCTAGTCTTATTTCAAGGAAAGTTCCTCTTACAAATCTCTATGGGAAAACTATATTATATAATAATATATATAGTAAAATAAGCCATTTTATGTAATGGTAGCTACTAGATTCTAACTATGGAGGCCCAGGATCAAATACAAACTCATCCAATGAAATTAACTGGATGACTTTAGGTCAGTCACTCTCTACCCTCCAACAGAAGAGTTACTGCAAAAAATTAGGGGAGGGAATTCAATGTATAGCATCCTGAGCTCCCAGAGAAACATTTCAATGTATAATAATACAACTAAATAAAAATGACAATACCTCTTTATACACTGGAATATACTACCTGAATTATTTCTTTTTTTTTTTTTTTGGTCTTTTTTTGGCACATTTACCAAAAATGAGTCTATTAAATAATGTTCATGTTTCTCCATTATATTGTTATACTATGAATCCCCTATTAATCATAAACTTGTAATGACAATTTAAGACCTTAATCATTTCAAGATGGACCTCTAGCTTTTCATGTGTGATGGTTAAACACAGAAATGGTTTACATAAATATGTAGAAACCTAAGCTAAATAAATCTGAGCATTAAAACAGGAAAAATAGTACTGGAACTGCTTTAGATTTACTTTAAAAATCTAAAACAGGTTGCAGATGAGTGTTAGCTAAAATCAAAAGATGACGACTACATAATCTTCCAAGCTCTTACAAAAATGTAGTATATTTGTATCTTTCTCCTTATATGAAAAGATTGTTATTTAGAACAAGATTTGTCTATTTATACCAAATTAAATAATTTGAGATTATCATTCACTTTTTATAAATTAAGACTTAATTTTCCTTAAAGTACACAGCAATTATTGTATTATGACTTCTATACTGTAAGCTAAAAGGACATATTGCAACATAAATCTTAAACTTTTCATTTAACTGCCCAAATTCAAATCCTACCTTTTTGTGCACTCTGACATTTTTGCCTGGCATTTTCATTAATTTTGCAACATACATAAGTGTAACTGAAATGTTACCTGATCAATATTATGTCTCTTTCATGTAACACTAGAGCACATTTCCCCAAAGACCACACAGCAATGCAGGAAATAAATGTGTAAAATATCAAATGTTAATGTTAACATAGCAACACTTAATGTATAACAACTGAAAAGGCTAAAACAATTCAAAATAGTCCACAGTACCACAAATTATCCACAAACCTATTTGCAGAATAAAATTTGTCTGGCAAAGTAATTCACTAATTCATTTTGAAGTACCTCTTTTTACTTAAATCTTAGATATCCAATTATTTTTCAGCCCATTATAGTAATATGACAGTAGAGGAAAAAGGTTGCGTACATCCTCATCTGCCCTAAATCAGTACACTTTCCAACTTCCACAAGTACAGGAATGTGTGGCAAAGAGCTGAATTTGCATGTTAAAATTACATAGAAGTAATCCAAATTTTTAATTTAAACTTAAACAAAAAAGATAATATTTTAAAAACTCTATTAGTTTTGTAAACTGAATGTTTAGTTATGATCAATATAGAAATTGGAAGAACAATACCTATTGGAAGAAAAACTATATCATTTGTTTCTATACTATTTAAATCCTAAGCTTTGGAACATTTTATCTGAACTGAACACTTCACAGTTGTTGGAACAAACCAAAACCCAGCAGAAAATTAGAGGAAGTTAAGTAATAAAATCTCCCTTGAGTGGACATTGACTAAATGAATATATCCATGTTGTGTTCCAGAAAACTGTATGGAAGTTATTTATCATTTCCTTTGTTCAAGACATTTGACTTTTCAGTCTAGACTGTAATCCAGTAATTTTTTGTTGTTTCCCTTTCCTAGTTTTAATCAGGTCTGATATTTAGTTTTTTGAGAATGGCTAGGTGCTGGCACCTGCTGTGATTTGAGAAATATGTTATTTGTTAATTCTCTCTTCTCAAGCAGCTGCAAGAATATAAAAATGGGATTCCACTTTGCACAACTTTGCTTTTATCTGTGTTGCTCATTTACTCTCCAATTTGTTGAAACTGTTATATTATTTCAAAAGTATTTTAAACAGTTTAAATTTTGCAGAACGGTAGATATAGGTTGCAATTCTATAAATCAGTAAATGTGCTAAGACTCAGAGACATAACTATTACTGAAAATGACTCATAATAAAAAGCTATCTATTACTGTGGCTCTTTGACAGTAGAATAGGTTATTGAAATCTACCTTATGACAAGTCAATCATAAAAATCTTGACTATAAGCACACACATATTAGCTGCCTTTTATCAAAAGGCCTTGAAAACATTCAGATGCTACCTACAAGTATCAACATAAAGATAATGTTATATGAAGATCATGCCATATTATTTTAAAATGTTAAGGTTCTGTATTTTGATTCTTTCTTAAAACCTGTTACTCTTTGTACTACCTTGACCAATGCAGAATTCCCAAGTGAGACACCAGAATCAATGAAACGGCTTAAGGTAAATATAAAATATATATTTATATACATGTGTGTATTAGTTATATTCCACAACAATAATAGTTTATTTAAAACATAGATGATGGCAATAGCCTGATCACATTGTCATTTATCCGCAACTTGTATTGAGAAGAATGCAACCTCTAACTGTGATAATATAAATTTATCACAAATACTGTTCTCCATAAATGGTCTTATTCTTTATATTACAAGGTTTTTACTTCAATCTACAGGAACAGGTAAGTTGCTACATCTATATAATCTCTTATATCACCCTAAAAGTTTCAAGTTGAGAAATCACATGAGTAAGTCCCATAGCAATATTTCGGCTCTTCCAAATAGGAAAAATACCCCTCCTGTATGATTCCTTGAATTAAACAGTTGTCTGACACCAATTTCAGTTTCTTGTACTTATTAGTATAGTAGTGCTTTATAAGAAATCTAGAAAACAACCTCTAAATACAGCACCTCCAATATTAGTATCATTGTATAAACAGTTGTAGACCTCTACCCGCACAGCAAAAAACTATTTTACCAGAAAAATGATGCAGATTAGACATTAAGATTATGAAGCAAGAAAACCCTATCACAGTTTGTCTTTGATGACTAGGAATCTAATTCATCAGGAATGACATAATAAAGATTCCAGTGACTGCATTAATCTTCCTAATCCTGATAAGTAAATCATTTTTAAGAGATCAGTAATTCAAGGTGCACATCAATTCTAAAACTACTGACTTGTCCATTATTATTGCTTATTTACTGAATGGTTGATAACAATGTGTTCCAAATGTGAGACTATTAAGTATTATCTGTGTCTGCATATTCAGTGTTGGCTTATTGTGAACAAGTAACCTGCTGATGCATCCTACTTGACTGCTCCTGGTTTGCTTCTCCTGCCAGCAGAAGTGATTAAGTAAACCTCAGAAAATTCTTCTATGGTTTGTTTAGCCATTCCCACTGACCTTAGGGACAAATGGGAATTGTTAAGCTTGTGTGCAAAATTAATAATTGTTTTCCATTAAACATGCCATAAATGATGAATAATATGTTGAATAAATTAAAAATATCGTACCACAAAAGCAGCCAGACTTCTTGGTGGTGACTCCCATTCAAAACAACCATTTATAAAATAGGCAGCATTTATAATGACCATGACACAATGTTTCACACGCATAAAGTTCCTTAGAAGAAGCTAGAGGTGAGAAACAGAGCATGTGTTAGCTTCTTTTGTGCTGCTGAATATATTCTGACTGTGTTCACATTTTATCCCAAAAGGATATACTATATAAAGTAAAAGTGCTATTACTGAAGAATAAAAAAGGAACTGTCAATAGGTATCCACAGGTTTATCAGTAATTGCAAAATATAAAAGGCTGTACCATTGCACAATAGAAGAAATTACAATGCTGCTGTACTTACTAAGCTTTCATTCTGAATATGTAACCGTGCTCCAGGCACCGAGGTTCAAAGATTTACTATATTAATCCAGATTTTTGAAACAAATTTTATACTAGCTATATAAAATGACATATGCAGTAATTCTCAGGCAATTTTACTTGTTTTTCCATTTAAGATATGACAAAACATTACAAGAATAAGAAGAACCATGCATTTCTTTTTAAAAACTGTGAAGATCTTTTCACCAGCATTTGGAAAGATATTGCCTTGAATTTGTTCATAAAATTCACTAAGAACTTACTAACTTGTTGCATTTTGTAGCATAATACTGTAGCTGTTTTTATTTAAAACAAGATTTCTCCAAGGAGCTATTTTAAGTTCAAACTATGTGGTAAAGATTATCTAACCATGTCTGCAAATGTGGCCACTAATATCTAAAAATCTGGGAGGACTGTACTGAAAGTATTTTGTTTTGTATTTGCTTGTTTTATGATTATGTAAATATTATCTGACTGCTTATAAAAAGTCCTTACTAAAAGTAACTCTATATTTTAAGTAAGAAGTATACAAACACTATTCAGTTTATGAATCAGTTCTAGAAAAGCAGATTGATTTAGACCCTATCTAGGTACCAAAACTGTAATCATAAAAAATATAGAATAAATTTGGTTCTAATATTATTTTATACAATTCTTCAACAAAATGAGCATTTTAAAACAGTTACTATTTGTAAGTAAATATTTCAGCTAGTAAAAGTAAACACATATCCAGAGAAAAAAATTGTCAGTCTTTGAAGAGTCAAATAAAAGTTTGTTGCTTTAATTAAGATTCTAATAAGCACCACAGCATTGGAACTAGGAGAACAAAAGACTGATAGATTCTCTAATCCACAATAATATGAGAGTTCCTGTAGGTCAAATTAGTCACAAAATGTATGGTAGACTAAGTTTACAGCCACCTGTGCCATAACCCGATACACAGGGGAAAACTGATGACTTTATTGTGGTTCTCATGACACTTTTCTAAAGCTCAGTTTTTGCTGGGAGTGGGGCGCATATGTGTGTGTGTGTGTGTGTGTGTGTGCACGCGGGTGCATGTGCATGTGCGTGCGTGCATGCTCACGTGTCCAATAAACTTTTATTATAAATCACAAAGTGTTTTAAATGCTTATTCCCTCCCCCCCCAAAAAACCCATCACAAAACTGCAAAATAACACTGCAATTCTAAATTTTTACCTGTTTAGATAGTCTGTTTTCTTCTTCAATATATTTCTGTTCTTTGGGCATTAATGTTTGGATGCTGGCTTTCACCTAAACATCAGAATGTCACGATATTTAGGCACTGAAACATGTATCATTTAGAACCATTATCACAGCATTTCAAAATCACAAGGCCAAGATTATAAGCTAGAAATATGAAGCGCAGAAGCTCATGCTTGTGTATATATTACAGCAGTAGCAGTGAAGTGATAAAGTGTGACTGTCTCAGGCAGTGGCAGAAGAGTATTCTTGCAGCATATATCAAAGTTTAGAGAAAATGAGGAATGACAGAAATTCTCTACAAATCAGGAACAAAAGCTTTCATGAAACCGAACTCTTTAGCAGTACAAAAAAGCCAAAGTTAAGACTTACAGCATTAAAAATCACATCCATTTCAAGATAGATGACCCCCTTTGTTGGCCCTGTCAGCTGCTTGTTTTTCAAAACGTAGGCTTTCTGTTCACCATTTTGAATCTGCAGGAAAAGGACATGACAGCCGTCTGTCTCACAGTCTCTACTGAATACACTCCCTCCATGACCTTTGACCCCCAGCTGCTGAAACTGACAGAGAACCCAAAACAACTGTGGCAATTCTGACAAGTACCTGTTCATTACCAGGACCAAGTCTGTCAGGAAAAATTAACTATCATGGGATTCAACATGGCCGTGAATTGAGTATGTTAAATTTTTTTCAGTATTCCTATTACAGACCTGGGTTGAGAAATGACAGCCTGTACTGATTGTTTCCATGAGCATAAAGAAATTCAGAGCAGATGACGGCAATGATGATAATAATAACAATAATAATATCAACTTACATACAATAATGGAATGACCACTTTGCCTAGGAAGTCCGCACTGCGATCACGATCTTCATCATAAACTGTCACTTCAAGAACTGAGTGGATATCTTTAATATTGCTATAAAGGGTGAGGCAGAAAGAGGTGCAAAGTCACTGAACTGGTTGCCAACAAAAACGCATCACTAAGTCCCAGAAAAACAGTACATGTATTTTTGAAAGTAAAGTATAAACCTGAAAAAGAGGGCTAAAAGAAGACCAATTTAAATAGGAATACAACTCAGGCATAATACTGAACATTTGGCAATTACATACTTCCCTGCTCTTATTGTGTCTACGGAATGTCTGCCAGCTGCACTATTTAGAGTGCCTCAGACCCTATTAGGCAAAGATGGGTCGGAAGAACCAATTAGTGTAAGTTGTGATCGTCTGGCTAAGCATTTCATGGATAAAATCACTTGCATTTGCTCTGAGTTGGAAGCCAGATGGATGGAATCTTTTGAAGTGATAGAGGTATCAACTTGTGGTGTTACCTAGTACGTTCCTGAGCTGCGTAAACTCAAGTTAATAGGGAAAGTTCTCCACAATATTAGTATATCTACTTGAGACATCTGGCTGGCCAAAACATCTAGAAAGGGAACTTGGAGTTGGACTGGTGGTCATCAATTCTTCTTTGAGGAAGGGGACTACTGAGCAGCTTTGAAAGAAGTCCTAGCCTGCCCACGTCTTGAACAATGGCTGAGGAACCACCAACAGGGAACAGCTTTTCTTCCAACTCCAACCTCTCCTTTTGGGAAAGGATGTTAATAATGGAATTAAAATTTCAGAGAGCACTGAAGGACCATGGAATGAAAACCAGACTGGTGGTTATGGATCACTTCTGGCAGGCTTAAGAGAAAGGAGAGCCATCTTGTTTTCCTATATCTCTTAGCAATTTTGAAACTATTGATCACACTGTCCTTCTAGACTTCCTGCAAGAATTGACAGTTGGAGGCACTTAAATAACAACTCTTTTAAGACTATCGTGGACTCATGGTTGCTGGAAGTTAACTTGTTTTAAATTAGACACCATTTATGCAGAATGAATTTTAATGTCAAAGCTGGGGCTTTGGGAAAAGAACGTTCTGCATAGCCTCCATATATATATGGCAAATCCCTAATCCTCTGCTAGTCCTTTCTCATCCTCTATTTCTCAGAGGATAGGAAAAAATGTCTTTCATCTTATAAAGGAAAACTGGAAACATATTTTCTGAGTTTTGAGGCTCTTGAAAATAAAGACTTGCAACATAGTGCATAAGAAGAAAAAGAATCATATTAGGGGGAATCACTTATAAAAACAAATGCTAGGAGTAATAAAAATAAAACTTATGGAAATATTTATGAGTATTTGTGAAGTAAAGCAGAGCCAATTTACCATTGAGAAACAGAATGAAATTATCCAACTTTTAGATTCAATTAAAAGTTTTCATTAACTTTCATTCCCTCTATTCTGAACAGGATTATAAGAGCAGGGAATCATTTTTAGTTGTTTAGGTCTAGAGAATTGGCGGGGGGAGAAAACTTCTATCAATCCCTATTTATGGTGAGATATCTGGATTCAATATATTGAGAAACTTAGAAATATATACCGTTTCCCTGAAAATAAGACCTATTCCAAAAATAAGCCCTAGCATGTTTTCCATGTGAGCCTAATATAAGCCCTACCCCTAAAATAAGTCCTACTAAGAACCTGCTCTACTGGCCGCCCACTCATTCCATCTGGTTGCTTGCAGTGCCGCAGCCACAAAGCGATGCAGGGGGGTGGATCTGCCCCAAACGTCCTGCACCAGCTTACCTCAGGGCACCCACAACCAGGTCATCCACACCCCAACACCTGCCTCGCAGTCATGTGCAGCCAGAGCCCACCTGATTGCCGGCCCACTTTTGCTTGCTTACAGCCGCAACAGAGCAGGAGGCTGAATGGTGTGCTGGTGCCATGACTACAAGGCAGGTGTCAGGGCATGGACGGCCTGGCTTCAGGGGCCCTGAGATAGACCAGTGCGGGGCGCATGGGGCAGCTCCAACCCCCCCCACCTCATGGTGGTGGCATTGCCTCACCACATGGCTTCCTGCCCCACTGTGAATAAGCAGAAGTGGGCCTCCCATACATGGGAAAAAATAAGACACCCCAAAAAATAAGCCCTAGTGCTTATTTCGGGGCCCAAAAGAAAATAAGACCCGGTCCTATTTTGGGGGAAACACATGTGCATACATGCATGTGTGTGTGTGTGTGCGTGTGTGTGTGTAAACAATTGTTAAACTATATATCAAGGACATAATCATTTTAATATATTTTAATATATCATTTTAATATATTACTGTATTTATATAATACATTGTATATGTTACATAATACACATGCACTAATAAATATATCTATCTATCCATAACTAATGTTTTATTAAAAATTTCAAGGTGGATTGTAATATAATTAAAATTTAAAGTATGTTAGAGTAGTACTAAAAAAATGCTGAATCTAAAACTGGGGAAAAGGAGAACAAACCACAAATTAGTGGTGAAGGCTTGCATGAAAAGGAAAATAAAAGATGTAATGGCAGACACTTCACAAATGTTAAGGTAGAACATTTCAGAGTGCAGGCATATTACAGAAAACATGTAAAATGTCACTCCTGCTTCCCGTATAATGATCTATCTTAACAATCTTAAGTTTGAACTGGTTCCACATTCTACATGAGTAGAATCTGAACTTGGTTTATTAGATAATAGCTGATTCAATTGCTTTAACAACATATAACAGGAAAATGGCCAGGTGTCTTGCTTAGCAACTTGTTCCCAGCATTTTCCACCAAATGAGATATTTTCAATAAATGCAAGGGCAGTCCCACACTGACTGCATCATGTAATCCAAATGTTACCATACTGTATGTGAACAATTGTAGCTAGGTTGCCATTGGCTAAGCCTTGTGAGACAGAGCATAACCAGCTAAACCTATTTTACTTTATTGAAAAGTTACATGAACAGAATTTTGCAAACCCAAGAGTACATGTCTGATCATAAGCAGATATTCACAGTAGCACTATAGCACTTCTAATCATGTTCAGACTATCTCTCAACCTGATTGATTAAAGGTATGATTGATGGTACCCATCCATTAACAGATTGAAATAAAGCTATGACTGTTATACAGAGGCCCTGAAGTTGCATGCACTCTGCCCCCATTCTCCCAAAAAAGCTTGGTATGTATGTTGGACTTGTATGACTAGAAACTAGATCATATAATGTTCTTATGCTAACCCTTTGGGTTTCTTGGTTTCAAAAAGAACAACAACAAATAAAGCTTCTAACCAGAAATGTTCAGTGGGTTATTAAACTGTAAAGAACATGAAACAGACTTGTCTTTTCTGTAATATAATTAGGAGAAATTACAATAACAAGATGATTCTTCAAATTCAAAAAAATCAAATATTTCCATTGGTAAACTTGTAAGATATGCTCCAATTCTCTATAACCTAAAAAAAGGTGTGCCAAACAGAACGTTTATCTACCAAATCATTTCCAACACATCAGATTTCTTATATTAAAATATTACAAAGCTTTTTTACATTCCTTCCTATAGCTAACTCACTTTTGTTAAATGAAGAATCACAATAACTGGTTAGAAAGTACTGTGCCACGAATGTCCAATTCAGCTAATTATTCAGCCTAGTATTTTGACCTCTCTGATTTATCTCTAAGCTTTGGCTGTCCTTTATAACAGGAATGGGCATGTCTTAGGTGTTAAACTTTCTTAGCCTCCTGACCTTTAAAGGGGTTGAAGAGAAGTGTTTGGTGGTATCACTTGAAAAGTATTTTGGGGGAGATGGTTTAGAGTTGGATTAGAAAAAGCTTTGGTTTCCTAAATTGCTTAGGAAAGTTTAGCCAAGCAACTTCTGATATTGCTCTAAGCCATGCACTGAATTTTAGAGGATATTGGGGTTTTGGGGGTGCACAAATTGTTAGTCTAAAGTGCTGAACATGGTCAATCCATGTGCTGTACTAATCCCAAATCCATTCCTAACAAAAAAGCAATACAAAGAAACATAGTGCCTCTTTTGTTTATTTATTTCAGCTTGTTTGCTGCTCAATTCCAAATAGCTCTGAGCTACTTACATCAAGTAACAAAAACACTAAAACAGAATAACCATAATCAAAGCAACACTATTTCCTAATAGTACTACCCAGTGAGTGCACGTCAATCCTCACTGTTCCCAAAGGCTTTCTGCGACAGCCATGCCTTTTGAAGCTCTGGAAGCCTCCAAAACAGTGGTTGGTTCGGATATCCAGGAGCAAGCTCCTATGATTTTTAGATTCTAGATTTTAAAATCCTAAATAAGTAAACATAAATAAGTATATCACACTCACTGAATATCAGTTCCCAGATTCAGTTTTTGATACCACCAAGAATTAGGGTAATTTTGAACAGTCACTAAATGAACTGTTGTAAGACTACCTATATGATGTAAGGTATGATGTAAGGTTTTTTAAACTTTTTTTTTAAGTTTCCAATGTACAAGATCTCTCTTCCAGGATCTTAGCAGCAACACATTTGGTTACATTTGCCACATGAGGTTTTAAAATGTTTTAGAACTATCATATGAAGTTCACAGTCATACTGAAGATCACCAATAAAAACAGAATTACCAAAAGACAAAAAAACATTTGTTTATAGATATTTCACTATCTTATCTGTCTTTCCAAAGATGTTTATTTGCTGTACTTAAGAAATTAGAGCAATTTAGTTCTGATAATTTTGAAAGCCACAATCAAACTTCAAAATGAAATTTTAAGAAGTATGGTAAGACTTACAAAGTGAAGATTTTGTTCCACTCAGGATTTAGGTTCTTATATATTGTGTGGGTCAACAATCTATCGTTGTTCAATTCAATTACACAAAATGGATCACTTTTACCTGCAAAAAGATAATTTCAGAGACAATCATGAATTTGCAACTTAAAATTATCTTGGCATTTTTTACAATTAACAATTCATACTCTAAAAACAAAATAACCATAGTAATGTTGTATGATAAACTATAAAAGTATTGCAGTGCAATTCTCTGGATTAAAGGCAAAAATGGTGGGGTGTGAATAGTAGTTTGTGATTAAACATGCCTTTGGACAGAACTGCATGAGAGATAAGAGTTAAGTGATACTGCAAAAAGTGTTGCAGACAACGATTTTCATGCCTTAGCACTATTTTGCCTTCCAATTTTAAAGACCACACAGCCCTAATACGTAGCACATTTTATTATACATGAACATGTTAAATATATTCTGATGTGTAAAACTTAGAAGGCTACAAACTAATAGATTTACAAGCAAGATTTAACATAATGGCACTTCCACATATTACATAGTTCAGAATTAAACATTTAGGTTTAATTTTAATTTAAGGATGTTATACTAAGAAAAACAGATCTACAGTATCATTTAATTTTTAAAATTTCTTGAAGATTACTCTATGTCATAAACGTTATCTAATGTTTGCCTACATTTGAAGCACTATTTAGATTAAAAAATACTGCCAAATTTAATATTTCAGAGAGAAACTTACTAAACTTTTCAGGACATTTATTTTATTTTATTTATATATTTTGTCAAGCATGTATCAGATAACAAATATAATTAGAATATTATTATGATTACATGAAATAGGTAGAAGTAAAAGGGAGACATTAGGACAGGGACAGTAGGCACATTGGTGTGCTTATGCACGCCCCTTATTATTATTATATTGCAACAAATGTGTGATGGCAAAATTTCACCACTTTGATACACTACATTTATGTGATAAGACAATGGATTTGACTTAGGACTATTTACAATAATCAGTATAATCTTTCAAATAATCTATGTCCTGATAAGGCTATTTTATTAATTGAAAATTAGCTGCAACAAAAGCAGAAGAGAAATGGAGTAGCAAATGTTTCCCACTAAACTCCATTATTAGACTGATATTGCCCAAGATAGTTCCTAGGGCAAAGTACAGCACACTAGGCAACTATTTTTCTTAAAAATATTCTGTAATGAAATATCACAAATTTAGGGCATCAAAGAAACACATTCAATGGTAATTTGTAATTTGTTTCATACTTTAGACAATCACTATGTAGATAAAACTATTAATAAATTAATGATTTTCCATATTATAGCACTGATTTAGATTCACCACAGGTTAATGTACATAATATTAACTTTAATGGCATGGTATAATTCAGAGGTGGTATTCAGCAGGTTCTGACCAGTTCTGGAGAACCGGTAGCAGAAATTTTGAGTAGTTTGGAGAACCGGCAAATACCACCTCTGACTTGTCCCGCCCCATCTCTTCTCTGCCTCCCAAGTCCCAGCTGATCGGCTGGGTCTTCTTTTGTTGCCCTGCACAGGAGAACGGAGCTGGAAAGCAGTGGGGTAGGGAGGGAATGGGATTTTGTATCTTTCCCCTGCCACACCCACCAAGCCACATCCACAGAAACGGTAGTAAAAAAATTTGAATCCCATCGCTGGTATAATTGCTATAAGTATGTTGAATTAATGCATATTTTTCGGGTGTGTGTGTGTTCCTTCTGGAAAGGTGTCTGAAGTTTTCTTGGCAAGATTTCATAAGTGATTTGCCATTGCATGTTTCCTAGGGCTGAAAGGCAGTGACTGACTTTGGCTTAATGCAGGATTAGAACCTATAGTCTCCTGGCTTCTAGCCTGTCACCTAGCATTTACACCAAACTGGTTATTAAAACATAATTTTTTTACATAAATCAATAATCTTCCCCCATTTACACTTCTGAGATAAATCTGTATGTTGGTTTAAACATACAAGGCATAATTTTCTTCTTGCCTTTATCACAGATTTCCATTTTTACTATTATTTTTAACTGTACCCTGTACTTTGAATTAATTCAGATATAAATAATTCTCCAGGATTTATCTTTCAAAAACACCCTGGATCTTGACTTGTATTGAGAATTCACCTCTAGTACTGACATCTTTTGAATAAAAATTACTTTCTTTTTTAAAAAGCAAGAATGTTTCAAACAAATGTTCAATACAACACAAACATATATTTCCAAACAATTATTAATATACAGTTAAACCAAATTAATACAGCTTGCTTCATTACTTCATTTTTTAAAGAAAGTTACATTAACTTTTTGAGGTAGCATTGGATTTGCATGTTTAATAATATTACATTTAATTTGTACTGAAAACTTTTTGGACTATCTATGAATAAAAAAGCAAAATATAAACTTAAATAAATGCAAAGGCCAATTCTGCCAGTGAACTATCTAAAGTTTCTGTTTTGCAAGGTATTCCCATATAGTTACATCATATGGTTCCTTTTCTGATCCTATTGCAAAATTGGTTATTAAATTTCCAGACCTGGATTCTTTTTAAGCAACAAAATACAATTCAGCCAATTTGCTCCTTTTTCAAAGTCTACACACCAGATAACATCAACTAGAATTACTGCAAGTGCTGTTATTTCCAGAGGCAATAGTCAGCTACCATCATTTTCCATATCATTTAAAGAAAAACCATCTAGATATTTCACTAATAAATTTCAATTGGATATTCCTTAGACAGATACTCATAGTTTTAGTTTCTTAATCTAAACAACTGCTGTTTTGCATAAGCAACTAAATACTATATGATCAGATCTTAAGATAGCAAACAAATGCATATAATTTAAATAGATGAATAAATTCAGTAAAGTTTTTTTATTTTTAAATATCACTTGACTGTAGGTGTGCTGAAGGGAAAACACCAGTTTCCTTGTCAGTGCTGTCACAGTGGGCTTACATTAGCAACCCTCAAAATCCAAAATATAAGCAAAACAAATTAGCTTCCAAATATTACTACTACTACAGTATAATTGAGAGATACATGACATATAAAAAGACATAAATACAACACAAAGAATACCTGTTTTCCTAGCCATTTTCATGAGAATAATTTCACACCTCACCTATGCTTTGGAAACAAGAGGGGAAGTCATAATTCCAACAAACCTATCCAAACAACATGATTATTAGGGTAAAATTAAGTTGGTTCAGACAAACCTGGGTTACTTTTGCAGCTTATTTGATTAGGCTATAGTTTGAAACAACACCCTCCCTACTCCCTCTCTGATTAAGCATGCTGTACAAACAGGGTTTTCATCAATGGTAAGATCTGGCCCACCGTTCATATTCCTTTCATAGGGATCTCAGCCAAATCCTTTCCCTTCCTATATTTGAACAGATTTTGACATTTTATTTAGTTGGTATGGATTTTTATGAATGGTTTCCTGGCAAATGTATCTGTTATTTCTCCTGCTTGGTGCGTCTAAACATTAGCTAATAAACATTGTTTTTACTGGCTATTTTACCTTTCTGGAAATTGCCTTGAACAATGTAGGCAAAACACTTCTCTACAATCCTGTAATCCCTTAATTTGGGATAAAGTCAGGGTGGCTGGATAGGGCTGAGTGTTTACTGGCTGGATCCCCTTGAAAAAGGAAGAGTGCATGACTGAGAACTCAGAATGATCAAGCAGAATTGGAAAGTTTGATCTGATAATCAGCCTGGTTGATCAAAGGAATGGAATTGCTGGAAAGGATTGACCACAAACAACTGCATAGAGAAGCTTGATCAACATCCTAGCTTCCTAAGAGGTTCAGGAAAGAAATATTTTCCTCTTTCTCTCCTCTTCTCAAAGCTAAGGGTAAGAAGGAAAATAACTGCCCAGCTACCTAAAGGAGTTAACATAACAAAGCAGTAACGATTGGAACTACTGCAGAATTGCAAGAAGCCCTCTATATACATCATATTATTTTATGCATAACACTGTATTTTAGAAATATAAGCAGAAATTAGTCACTTTATTTGCACCATAAGAATAAAAGTCATTCTGATTGAGAGAAGTACAGTGGCTCTTTCTGCATGTAGTAATTCCTCTTTCTTTTTCACCTTCTGACAGAGCTGGAAGCCAAGGACACAATATAGAAAGTATCTGTGAGGTCCTAGTAAGATCAACAGCAGCAATACTGGTTGAATGTGCTGTGCTTGAAGACAAGAACATGGGGGATAGATATACAACTGACCCACCCTAATTTCCCATCTCTTCCTTTCCTTACCTCCCTTTAGTGTCAGCATTGATGGCCTTAGCTCTATTCTATTTTCCCCCTCCTCAAAACATTTTGCCCATAACACAAGTATTTTCAGTACCAACACAGATGATTGGAAGCTAGCTGATCAAGAGATATAATTCATACATAGACATTCCTATTCTAAACATCTAGGAAGTATCAGACTATATAAATATTCCCAGATTTCACTATCACTTTAGTTATGTTAAAAAATGAAAATTATAAGATTGGGTTAGAGGCTTTAAATCTATAGTCTGATATGTAGCACCATTTCTGTGGAAATCTTTCACAAGGATAAAAAAAATGTATCAATGCAAGTCAGGGGTGTCAAACTTGATTTTATTGAGGGCCGCATCAGGATTGTGTTTGACCTCAGGGGGCCAAGTTGGGCATGGTCAGGTCGAACATGGCCTGCTTGACATCATTCGTGTTGGGGGCACCTGTGATGGCCAAGTGCTCAAACAGGACTTCCCTCAGACCCTCTCTCTCTCTCTCATTATAATTTCCTTCCTTCCTTCCTTCCCTCCCTCTCTTCCCTTATTTTACCTTCCTTGCTCTCTTCCCATCTTTCCTTCTTTTTCTTTTTCTTTGTCTTTCCTCTTTCCCTTTTTCCTTTCCTGTTCCTTCTTGCCTGCTCAAATGCAAAAGGGGAAATATTTCTCCTTTTGTTTTTTGTTTTGCTTGCTCTCTGCCAGCAAAAGCAGAGCTCGGAAGGGCCTCATGTGGTCTTCCTGAGCTCCATTTTTGCTGGGAGAGGCACCGTGGGTTAGGGCAGATTTAAGCATCGTGCAGGCCGCATCCGAACCCGCGGGCCTTGAGTTTGGCACCCCTGATGTAAGTGGTTATAGAAAGAATGCATAAAATCAAGGAAGCTCAAAGGGGAAAAACTGATTAAGCTGATTTACCCACACATTCCCAGGAATGCCTCCTGTCCTTTAATCCTTCTAAAGAATTTTATCTAATGAAAAATAATGCCCTAAGCTCTAAATTAATGAATCATATATGAAATAGATTCAGATGAAGACATTATGTGGAGATCCACATGTGGATGCAGACAATGCTGCTAACAAATCATGAAAAGGTATATAAACAGTATGATTTTAAACTGAGCCCAGAAATCCTTAATGAGCACAGCAGCTGGAAAAGCATTATTTTAATACAATCATACAATTTGGTCCCTAACAGCAATAATTTTTCCCCCGAAAGTTTCATGTTAATATGAGGCAGCATCATATACATTTTGCAGAATTTACACAATGGACAGAAAAATAGATTACTGAAAAAAGCATTTGATGATATTTGAAGAGAGTAGATCAAGATCAGGAATCATTGCAATATTAAAGCAAAGAGATAAGGGGATAATGCTCTTAAGAACTTTGGTAGCAAAGACAAACATCTCATGTTACTGGATAATGTTGGAATTTATTGAGTTTACACTGCCAGAGTAATAAAAGATTTTCCCAACTACAAGTTAGTTGTTGATAGGGGTAAAGTGAAAAATGACCAAGCTTAAACAATAGAGCAAGAGAAGAGATGGTATGAGATTATCAAGAATCAGTGAGTTTTCACCTGAAGGATTCATTTTTTTCAATATTAAAATGAAAGGAGCAACAGAGTATTTACAGATTGAATATAAAAAGCAAAGAAGAAAGCTCTGCGCTTGCTATATAAAACAGATGGGAAGTGCACAAGAGAAAAAGCCTTTAAAGAAAGAGCAGTTGGTTTTGAACATGTTGAGCTTCAAAAGAAAAAAAGTCCACATGAGAATATTCTGTAAGCTGTTTTGAAGCAGAGAGGTAGAATCAAATGTCATCAGAAGAGATGATTAAATCAGTCGAGTTTTGCATGTGTTCATACCTATTATGAGCCTGTGCTCATAATTCTATCCAGTTTCCAGTCATATATATAGGTATATACGTGTGTGTGTGCGTCTATGTACTCATAATTGTATATATTTTCTAAAAATGCATGTTTGCTTTCAATTACTTCATTTATTCATGTGTTGTGCACATTTTTGAGTAAAGAATTGCATTAAAAATTCTGTCAGATTTCCAACTGCCAATGTTTATTTCTTTGTACACATTTGTATGCTGCTTACTCATACGAATATAGGAATTGCTGCTGCTTACGTATCAGAAACACCAAGGTGCTTCCAGGTGAAAAGAATTAGCCGATGACATCACTGTTGTCTAGATGAAGCCTGGTTGGGGGCTCCTTTCATGTCCCCATTAATGTGCCCATCGAAGTAGTACCTATTTATCTACTTGCGTTGGCATGTTTTCGAGCTGCTAAGTGAAAAGAAGCTGAAGCAAATGACAAGAATTTGCCCTGTCACACAGCAGAACTTAGGTCTCGATTGTGGGCTTGCTAATCATCAACCCAGCATTCTACTCAAGTGAGCCACCACGCTCCCAAATATAGAAGCTTGGAAATATAAAACTAAGAACATAGATAAAACATCTATAGAAGCAACTTGCAATAAAAAGATCATCCCCATCAATCACTCCAAAGTGATCCTTAAGGCCATTCTATCAATCATATCTTATTATATTAATATTGGATAGATGGTGACCTTTTGGGCTTTGACTGGATGGCAGAGAAAGTGAGATGTAAAGCTGTTCTTATTCAAATTGATTATTAGGAGTTTGGGAATGCTGCAGAAGCAACCTAAGAAGGCAGGTGAGATGATCTGGAGACAAAAACCCAAGCAGCCATTACAAACCTCTGAAGAATCTTCCCAGATTCAATGAGTTGCAATAAAGCCGTGAGATACAGGGTGTGAGATCTATTTATTTTGTATACTACAACAGACTGAGCAATTTGCTAGAAGAAAATGGGAGGGAGACTATACCGTTCCTCCTTCACTCCCAATGCGCATGACTATAATATTCTTATTCCCCACGGAGTTATGGCAAACAAGACTTGCATGATGTTGAACATTCATATAATTTTGCTCTAAGATTACCCAGAATATTTTATTTGGATCTATACTGAAAACTCCTGGAGGTAGCGATTAAGAAAATAAAAGGGGGGTGTAGGGGTTGGTAGGACCACAGCAACAGAATTGTTTTAAAAAAATATATCCCTAAAGGAGCTTTTTAAACAATGTGATAAAAATGTTTTCCTCTCCAATTCAGTTTGATTTTTTCAAATCATGCTTTAGAACCACAACAAGATGAAATGGATCACTTCTGGATTGGTCCAGCACAGGATAGACCATTTAAAGGTTACAAAAGCTGTTGTTAAAAGTGGACTGTACTGTCTCTACACAGAATACCCCAGAGATATCTGTAAAATGGGAGTATGGCCAAGTTTCAAACAAAGAATTCACAATTATGTTATTTCACTGAAGATTCAGAATCACCTAGAAGACCAAGAGTAGGTCTCTCTTCAAAACTTGACAGAAGAGGTAGTTGAAATCAATTACTTAGTTATGACTTATTTTTAATTACCTTCATTCTAAATTTTAGACAGCCGGATTACACCAATAATCAGATCTGCACTGGATTCAAATAAAAGTTTTGAATTTTGTTGCAATAATAGGTGTATTTTCCATGGAGCTATTTGAATGTCTTCAAGGCCATCAAGCTAACTTACTTACTTTGCTGACAACCTGCCCACAAGCTTTTATGGGCTTCCTCCAGCATTTTATATGAAACCTTCTACTCCTCTAACTCGGCTAGACTTGATGCTAAAGTTGGGACATGAATGGAGATTGCCTGAGATACATTATACAGTCGCAAACTTCAGAAGTATAGCATGATGAATAAGAGTATTATTGCTAAACATTAGCAAAAGAACACTATTTTCTGGAAACTTTGCTTGCATTGTGAATGGATATATCTTTCAAGCTGTATTTCTTTTTCCCTAATACCAATAACAGTTTTATGTTTTAAAAAATCATATACAATTAAGATCCTGGGGAAAAAAATATATGGTTTAATGAAAACTAAAACTCCCAAAGCAGTCAGTGTTAAAATTCATTCTGGGCATATCTCATCTGCATCTTTCTGTGAGAAATCAGACACCTAAGATGGTTTAGATAAATGGCTCAATTAATTGTACAGAAGTAACCCTCTTTGAGCTGAACCAGAGCTGTGAGCTCTTTATTAAAAGCACTATTCTGTAGTCCATAACCTCGTTCCTTGACTCCTCTCTAGTTTCCAATTTAAACAAGTCCCTGTGCGGCATGTTCTAAAGGGCTTTGTCTCTCTGTCATTGTTAAGAGAGCTGAGGCATCCTGGAAGTGTGAAATCAGACCTCATGAGCTGAACGGTTCCCCAGGGAACACTGGACTGCGTAGAAGGTCAAAGTCATGGGCTGGACCATCTGAAAGCACCCTGATCACCCGTCTGTGACATAGCAAGCAGGGGAAGTGTGTGTGTGAGGAGACTATAATTGAACACATCTTAATTAAAACCCAGAGATAGCAAAAATAAACTGTTTCCTAGGCAGCCTGTCAAATGCAGGTTTCACTAATGAGTTCCAGTATTTTAATTTCTTAACAAAAGTAAGACTCAGTTAGCAGTAGTAAAAACAAGGATTCGACATCATATTCCTGTTGTTTTGCAATAATCTTCCATCAACAATATTAATTAAAACATATGAACACTGCATGAAAACACTAAATCATCAACACACTATTATTAAACATACAAAGAACAGACAGCTAAAGAATTATTTCACATGATAATCAGCCATTATTAAAATGTTTTATAAAACATTTTTGTTGTATTTTATGTTTAATAATCTATTTTTAAAACAATTTAAAATGCTACTTCTTAAACATCTTTAAGCTGTGGATTTGTCTGGATCAAATTTGTAAATATTTTCAATGATGAATTCAATTATTCCTTACTGGTGGCCTTCATTTAAAGTTATAGATTTCCATGGAGAATATCAATTGTGCAAAGAGGGGAAAAAAGAGGAGAAAAAGATTAGTTCCTTTTTGATAACTCTATGGCAAGTTGGATCCCATAATTTTCTAATGTTTCTTAGGACAGTATCCATTTTAATTGACTCAAAATGCAGTTTTAGTAAATAGAAAACAAACTTTCTCTCCCATTCATTTAATGAATGATATTCATCAATTTTAAATCTTGTTGATTACCAAGATTATTTCTTTCACTGGGAAGAGAATAAACATTATTATTAATAAAATCAAAGACAAGGATCCTATAGAATTGCTTTTACTGAAAGATTCCATAGCTTTTATTATATGACGGTGCCATGTCTAAAAATATGTCTGAAAAATATTTAAGGGCTAGAATTTTATTTTGGGCATGTCAGTCGTACAAGCTGTGCTATATTATTTGAGTAAAAGGAATGAGAAGGTTTTCATAAACTGCATCATTACTCCAGTCATTACTATTATGTCACTACTGGAATGGAATTTGGAAAGTCATGAATAACTTTCTTTGAAATGTTAATAATAGCTACCAATTAATAGCATATAATAAGAGTAACAAAAAAAATCATATATAAGTATGTCTTACAGCAATACCAAACATGGTTAATTCAGAATAAGATTTGCTGATTATCAGTAGGTCTTAGTGTAATTCATGTGGTCATATAATTATAGGCAGACAAATCTTTTTACTATTACAGCACAGTATTTGTGCATTCATGTCTACAAATTATATTTATACCAGTCCCTTTCATTGATAGTATAAATAGGACTAAAAAAGTAAACTCTCCTTTGAGTCAGGATTGATCCTTGGTGATTTCAGGAACAACTGGCAACAGTCAAGGCATACACACATACACATATCCAAAAGAATTGTGAATATAGTTTACAGGTAGTCCTTGTTTAACAAACAATTGCTCAGCAACCGTTCAACTTCTGACAGTGCTAATGTCAGGTTTCCAAGTGATGAAATCCATTTAAAAAGAAAAGTACAAAGTCCATCTTCAAAAAGATTTCTTTTATTTAGGAAAGCATCAAATTGGCAAAATCCATGGTAATTCCGGATCTGACACAACTCGGAATTATCCCCAATATTACAAGTTAGAAACAACCCCCAAAAGTCACATTCTTCAATAGAAATAATTCAATGATGCTTGATGTCATAAATCTCCACCTCAAGGGGCTCAAGCAAGGACAGCCAGTTTCCCATGGGAAAGAAGATCACCTAGCCAAAACACTCTCTTTTTCTCCACTCCTCCCCACTTAGGAATGTAGCGAGCCCGAAACTCTTCCCCCATGACTGCCACAGAGAAAGTAAGGAAAAGAATATATATTAAGCCTAACTAAAATGGCTACACGTGTCAATTTTGGGCTTGACAGCTAAATGAGTAATAGTTACCATAAGCCCTCATACTTACAGCTAGCATAGTGTTGTCAAGCAGAAATCAGGTGTGGCTTGGTGCAACCAAAGAGACAGAAACTAGGTTCTCTCTCTTTAAAAGTAAGTATTTATTCAACTGAGCCAGGATTGATTCTTGGTGTCCCATAAGATTGGAAGAACCCTGAATGCAGTTTGAAGCAAGTATATACAGAATTCTTGTTTCTTGATGGCTTCCTAGTAGGAAGCAGGCACATAGTAGATGAGGTTACAAAAATACCTGTGCATGCCTCTTGTGGTTTTATCACGTGCTTAGCTCACCAGCTTTTGGTTTCTTATGGTAGTTTCCACAAGGGGCCAGCTACAGCCTAAACTTTATTTCTGCCATTTCAACGTAAGAACCTTTTAACCAGCCATCAGAGTTATCAGAATCATGATCAGCATAAAACCCCCTTTCATATTTTGACAAGTGCACAGAAGTATGATCTGCAAAGACAGGGTAGGCAGAGATGGCATACGAGCTACATTTCTGATGTCTCATGGGACTGGTGTTAGGGCAGGCAGACATGGTAAGAGGAAGACAATGTATGCAACAGCAGAAGAAGAATATAAGGAAGATGACAAAAAGGATAACCCGAAAAATCTCCCAGACCCAACCCAGCCAGGTAGCCAACTAGTAAGCCAAGAAGACAATCCAGAGAAGAAGCCAGTATTAGCACCTTTGGGTCTGTTCTCTACCTCCTTTTCCATGAGATAGATGTGTGATTTCAAATTATCAAGTCAGCATAAAGAGATGTAATTGTAACAATGGGAGTGAATTAATGTACAGATCTTCGTAGTGAGGACAAAATCCAAGGCTTGGTGATTTTGAATCACTTGCTATGGAATATCCTTCACTTCATGGACCGCCCATTGTAATGGGGTCTACATGAGGTAAAGGCTAACATTGCTGCATATAGGTTGTACAGAACCAATAAATTGTGATCCTCACTGATCGTAATGTGAAAAGCCTGATTGCACTTAACCATCACCTCCATAAGGTGCTGTTGACTTTCCAGGTGATGCCGCACCATACATATATACCAAGTTTATATTTGGAGGAAGAATTAAAAGATTGGAAGCAAGCCAGAGCTCTGTGTTGGATATGAGACCCTAACTTTGCAATGATTTGTTTTTTTATTATGGAGAACAGGCATCTTCCAACTATCAGTAACCTCTGTGATTTGGTACACCTCGGCTTCCAATGGGGCTGTTTCCATGACCAGCCCGAGTGCAAGTCGGGGGTATGTGTGCACAATTGGTAATGTTTAACATTTTTGCTCAGATCTGGATATTCTGAATATGTGTTGGTACTCCAAACCCCAAAGATGGCCACTGAAGCTGTTTGTTGTCCTTCCATTTGTTTTGGGGTGGGGTGGTGCCATCATGTTCTAAAGTTTTCACATGGCCCGGTTGTACTGTGTGGTGTTTTGGTGGAAGGTCTTCCTTATAGACCAGTGGTGGCTAACCTTTTTGGGCTCCTGTGCCGAAAATTGCATTCGCACGCTTGTGTGCCAGCACCCAGAAGGCAATGTGCACAGGGGCCCCCCCACACCCTGTGCATGCGTGCACAATCCTCTCCCCGCCCCCTTATCTGCACTGCACATGCACGCGCCTCCCAGCTGATTTTGGGGCCTTTTTCGGGCTCCCAGAGGCTGGAGGGAAGCCTCTGCAGCCTTTGTAGGCTGAAATATGGGCCCGTTTTGTCACTTCCGGTATTTCCAGAAATACAGGAAGTGATGAAACGGGCCTGTTTTTCGGCCTACAAAGACTGCAGAGGCTTCCCTCCAGCCTCTGGGAGCCCGAAAAAGGCCCAAAAATCAGCTGGGAGGCACGCACATGCGCAGTGAGGTAAGTTTGCCTGGGGCTCAAGTGCCTGCACAAATGGCTCTGTGTGCTACCTGTGGCACACATGCTATAAGTTTGTCATCATGTTTATAGACCGACTCTCTATAAGCCTCAACATTTGTTTCCCTCCTGCCCCCTCTCCCTTTTGTAACTGAGTCACATGGTGGAAAAAGATAGAGTGCCTATGGCAAATTGCTGAGTGCTCGTAGGAAACTCAGCAATTTGGAGTGCTCAGGAAGATCAGAGGTCTTCAAATGGGAGTGGTGAATCAAGGTGCAAATACCAGCAACTTTGACAGCCATATAGGTCATGAGAAGGACAAGGAAGGGTCCTTTCCACTGTTCAGCTAGGGGACTGGAGTCAGTCCAGGATTTCATGAGCAATGAGTCACCAGGAAGGAAGGAATGCAGTGGGTGATCCAATCCCGGGTGATGGAGGGCCTGGACAGCTTGAGAAATGGAGGAGACATTTTGAGAAAGAGAGTGGATATAGTTCTGGACAGCTTGGTCCCCAAAGGCAAGAAGGGACATGGAGGTGGAGGCTTGATAAAGATTTAACTCTTATGTAATTATGCTGTACATACAATAATTCATTGAAGGCTCTCAGAACAAAATACTTTGGCAGCCATGTGATTATTTCGTTTCACCTTTTCTCTCAAGAATTTGGGTTCTCAAAAGCCCAGATACAAATTTATTTATAAACAGATATATATATATATATATATATATATATATATATATGTTTTCATAGATTTTCACGGGTAAAGGTATGTAGGTCTTGGTGTATTCGGGTCTTGTCCCGTGTAAGATCTTACACGGGACAAGACCTGAATACACCAAGACCTACATATATATATATATATGTTTTCTTAAGTTTTCATGGGTATTTATATGTATGGTATTCAGCTTTGTTTGGGTATTTTCCCACGTCATTATAGTTGTGCTTTTAAAGTTGTTTCTGCCGAAACATCGCTACAACTTTAAAAACACAACTATAATGACGTGGGAAAATACCCAAACAAAGCTGAATACCATACATACGTACATACACACACACACACACACACACACCACACACACACACTAAGCAAGAATAGTATAGAAGCCTAGCAAACTTCAGTTTTTGTGAAGTATAATGTTATAATGTTATACTATGGAAATAGTTCTTGCCTGTAACATCAGCTGCCATCAAACCTTCTGCTCTGATGACCTTTACCTGGAGAAATCCCACATCCTTTATGTTTTGAAACATCTGCATTAGGTTCTAGAAAATACACAAAATTTAGGAAATTACACTGAAGTCATAAAAAAAGCAAAATATGAGGAGACCATTCCCTCTTAAAGGTTCTAAGTTGCCCTGATGGCTTACATCACATATGTTTCTAACATATTCTAACTGTGAAGCTGCACTTAGGTCTGACTCAACATTTTATTCTGGAACTGTCTTGCTTGGCAAAAAGGCTCATGGACACAGCTTGGAAAGATTGGTCTTAACTGTAGACAAAAAGAATCCAAAAAGAAATATGTAGATGTTTCCACTGCAATACACAGATGTTAAAACTTTTATATATGTATGGATCCTGGATTTAATTTCTAGGGTTTTTTTCCTTGGGTCAACTTTTCTGAGTCAGCAGGTATTTGACTGATGTCTTGATAGCCTTGGAAGGAATCTGAACTATGCTCATCTAGTTCCATTGGCATGGAACCCACTGTTTTCTGCTATGCCACTTTTATTCCTTAACATTAGTTGACATTCAGTAGAGAAAATATACAGTTCTATCCCAAATACATAAATTAACAAGTCTAATTTTAAATGATATTTAATATTTATTGTTTATTTTAAATCATTATTTAATTGGAATAATGTCCCATAATTATATTAAATGATAACACCTTGCTCCTAAGGTATTTCTATTCTACAAAGCAGAGATTTCGCAGGTTTTTGAGAAATAATTTAGAAAGTGGAGTGTTTCTATGAGTTACCTGTAACAAAACTAAAATTATGCGCACACACATATTTCTGTATTACTTAGCTTTATTCCCTACAGCTTCCTCATATTCTTCACAAAATAGTAATTATTTTAATTTGTTTATAAGTTTAATTTGTTTGTAAGTTTTAATTGCATAAACACAACATGTGTTCAAATTTTGTATATTATTATGGTATCAAACTATAGTTTTATAATTATTCTATGTAACCATTAGTTTATACAGTATAATTAAAATACTTTATAAAAGTGTGTTTTAAAAATAGTATTTATTTTTAAAAAATCAGGAAACAGGAGGTAAAGAATGAATTTCTAAACATTTTCACAGGTTAAGTCCCATTAAAGTAGCAAACCTGGATTTTAACAAACATCTGAATTAATGCTCTTTTCCATTATGATGCAAATTTTAAATTCTTAATCATATTCTGTTTAACAAAAATGTTTTCTGCTTGAAAAAGTTGAAATCTTAACCATGTATTAGACCTATTTATAAATAAGAATGAGACTCAAAGCCCATAATATACATCTCAGAATTAGAAACAATGTTCAGCTGAGACAATGTAGTTTATATAGCACATCTTCATATATCTCTAGCATTCTATAAGATCACTAATACTATATTAACTTTTAATTTCATAATATTTGCCTATTAGAAATTTTCTTAATCAGAGAGACAACCTCATCCTCTACCTCCCTTTTTTTCTTGATGTGGTTTAAAACTGGTTCCTAAAGAAAGCAACAGAAAAATGCTATTTGTCATTACTTATCATTTATTATAGTTCTCGGTCTTTTTTTGTCAATCCCAGCATTTTACCACAGATATTTTCCATGGTATGTTGAACAAGGGAGGCATGGTGAAATTAAAAGTGTTTTTTGTAGTTTTGAAATTACATTTGTTTTGCATTTCCTGTTAATACAGAAGAAAAGCAAAAATGAACCTTTTCACCTATATGCACATTCCATTCATTTAAAAAGACCTGGCAATATTTCATCCACTATTATTTGCCAGTGGGATAATTGTAGTTTGAACTTTTAGATTTTGCTCGTCAGCTGATTTAGTGCAATTTACTGCGTTTCTGACAATCTCCGCCAATGACATACTGCAGATTATTGTAGGATTTTGTGAAAAGCAAATGACTTTAATACATTACTTTAAACATGCAACTTAAAGTAATGATTTATGAGATGATTATCAGTCGTCTTATTTATGAAGACTGTTGGAGGCCTCAAAACCCAGATGGTATTGGAGGCTTCAAATTTCCATAGCACAGAAATCTATGATTTGCTGTGAATCCTTTCAGCCCTCAATAGATGGGAAAAGATTGAAATGCTCTGGAGATGAGTCCTCTTTATTTTTTTAATGAAAGGCTGTATAATATATTTTCTGTATAGCTGCAGCAGCTGTCAGCAAGAGCATCTCAGTTCAGCTCTATTATGGGAGAACCAATACCCCATCCTATGGCATCAAGATACACTGAGGGGCCAGCACTGATTGACAGCTTGTCACCATGACGTCTTATTCCATCTCTGTTATGGAGAAAATTAATGTCACACCACCAGCCTTATGACTCGCTGTCATCTTATAACTGCTCACCTTTTATCAATGCTCTAAATAACATTTCAAGCCCCATCGTCTCACGGTGGACAATCCGGTCAAGGGACATTAAATCGGATGACTGTGAAATGTCATAATAAAAATAGAATGCTAACAACTTCTTCACTAAACTAGCTTCTCTGGTTTTTAAACTGTGACAAGGGGAGCAGAGGTTCAGCATACCCGTTCTGAAAAGGTCACAGAATCTCTCTTTTGGTCTGCTACCCATTACGGCCCTCCTCCCATCCCAAAAGGAATTAATCTTTTCATACAATTGTGATAAAATGGTTCAAACGGTAATGCCTCTTTAATTTGTAGGGCTCTGATGTTCTGCTACAAATGGTTAAATGACAGTAATAGAGTCATTTTCCAAGACTATTTGATCTGATGGCAGGGTCAGTGCATTTACTCTTTTCAGTCTCAAAAATAGGGCAAAACACATTTTTAAATAGAAAGATCTCCTTCTCAATATTTTAAAAATAAAAAGTTTATAAATAATAATTTTAGAGTAAAAAAAGATTATGAATTTGTCAGTTACCCAGTAATATTTACTACAGATTTAGTGAAGGATAACAACATTAATACTGAAGATTTCCTGTAAAATATGTAGGGTTAAAGATTTGCTACAAAAATATTTAGCTATTTCCATACACAGTATACTACGATGCTGTTATTTATCCAGGATTATTGCAGCTATCTATGGCTCATGTTGATGAACCAAGTTATTCAGCTTGTAAGTAACAATCTAATGTCTGAAATAAACATATTGAAAATCAGATTTTCAGTGTCATACTTTTTTTAGAAAAATGATGTTGCTATTCTCTATTAAAATTTGCTTAAACTAAAAAAAAATGGGGAAAAAGAGATGGAGGGTCAAAAGTTGTGGTTTACTAGTTATTTGTTTATTATTAGAAGATAATCAGAACAATGAACATCCTTTGCTTCATGTTTTTCTGGTATACTGGAGACCAAAATGCATATTTCATTAAAATTAATATCTGAGAAATGCATTTATCTCCCAAGATATAGTCTGACAGATTAGCTTGCCTTAGTTGACACAAAAATCTGAAATAATATTGGTAATCAATAGTTTTCAGATGATTTAGTACTTTTCTTAGTTCTTATCTGATTTTAAATATATAATGGTTAGCCTTGCTCTAAGTTACCTCTATTAAATTGTGTTTATGATAATACTATTGGTGTATGATGTGTACAAGTACTTGCAGGCAGCTGATTCAGTGGAGATAGGTAGAATAAATTTGCTGAAGCACACATCCTGCTAATCTGTTTGAAGAATATTGTACAGCAATAGTACTAGCACTTCATATTATCTGCACAGCCTGATAAGGTACATCTTTATTAAATTCACTTATTGAGAGGATGTCAACCATAGAATAGGAATATTTTAAAACAAAAAAAATTAAACAGACCTCTGTTAGTCAGAGTTTAGCTTAATGCACAGTGTCTAGAGATAACTTCTAAACACCTGGCAGACCTATACAATAAAAGCTTTGTAATTTTAGGGTAGATAGCTTTTCTTCTTTCTTCTTTGTGTTTAGTAAGTCAGTTTTAGTGAATTCAATATTAATAAAAGCTGGAGTAAGAGCTCCCCTTGCTGTTCCTTTACTAAAACTACACAATTGCTTCTATGATACAAGGACAGGATATTTTTCAAAATATTCAATCCAGATTTTAAACATTTGTATCCTTATTATTTCTTTATGTTAGATTTCTAAGCTACTCAAAACATCTGATTCTAATAGAACAAATCCCTGAAAGAAGGGCTTTGCTTTAAATAACACAAAGTTGATCCATATATAAAGTTCAATTCTTCAGCTACTTAAGGACATTACTTGTTGGCAAAGTCAGTAAGGAAATGTCTTCATTACAACAAGAAGTTAATATTTCAGTGAAAATCAAGTAAAACTACATTTACACACATATATATTAAAAATAAACAGAATAATCTTTATTACCATAAACTAGCTACCTACAAGTGTTAGTACAGATGAGACACTGTATATAGTCCTAATAGAGTGAGCAACAGGCTGATGGAAGAATAGACAACTATAGCTGCCATACTAAACGGATATTCTAAGGAAAGTGACTTCAACATTTTTAGTACTCTATAGGTTAGTTTCTTACCCATACTGTTTCCTTTGGGGTGGGGGGTTTATCTAGAAGGAATAGATCTCTGATTTGTGGGCTCTTCTGGACGCTGGACTACTGTAAGTGGCAGAAGTTGTGACCAGGAGGATCTCATCCAGAAGGATTTGATCCCCTATTTTTATCATTTGTATTGTATAGTTTTATAGCTACTGGGAGAGGGACTATTATGGCAGCATATAAACCAAGTAAGTAAGCAAGCAAGTAACTAAGTAAGTTTTCCTTTTACATTTTCTTTTACATTTCACTGTTTATCACTATAATGTGTATGCAAAAAAGAGTAAGAAAAAGATGCTGCATACATATCTTTTTAGGATTTCTTTCCGTTCCTTTGGATCTTCCAAGGCATTCATTGAGAAGTCAGAGATGCTGACTTCAGCTGAAGCAGTCAATGTAACCAGCAGTATCAGGTGGCCTTCGCCTTCTTCCAGAGGCAGCTCTAGCTTATGAGTATGCTCTTTGCTTAGAGTTGACAGGTCAACCTGGCACCTAGAAAAAAAAGCATTTTCTTTAGCATGTTGTTAAGTTTACAACAATGCTGTGAAATACTGTTAATGCAGTTACCCAAAATGAACTATATTATATTTACTTCATGTTTTCAGGACAAAGTCTTCTAATTCATCTATTTTATCATTCAGCAAAACAGATATTTTATAGAATCATATTCCTGCCTATGAAGTTGAAATGCTAGAAAACAGAGTACTAGAAATGAAATGTTCCTTTAACTTCCTTGTATAACTTTCAAAAATTCATAGCAAGAGATCCAATATATTGCTAATATCCTTTTGTTGACTGACCAGCAAAGAGATGGAAGTTCCCCTCTTTCACTACAGCCTATGATCTCTAAAGACTACTCTAGGGGCGGCATTTAAGTTCAAATAAAATAAATAAATAAAATAGATAGTGGGGAGGAGGGCAAACCTGATTTGGGAAGGAAACAGGGACATCAAAAGTCTTATTGATCAGATTTCAATATATATAATGTTGACATTTAACCAGAGATGTAACTGAAATCTGTCTAAACTTGGTTCAGAGTGCAACACATGTTTGGCTCAACATTTTTTTCTACAATCACAATTTATCATTATATCCCTCTACCTATGGGGATGGATAATTCCAGCCATAAGGAGAAGTGGGGAAAGAGACAGAGTTTTAGAAGTATTTCCCAACCAGCACCTAGTAAGTCAAAAAGAAAAAGTTGATTTTGTGCTCCAAAAATCAGTATCATATGAGCAACATAATCTGGATATGGAGCTGGGTATAGAAGCAGATCTATCTTTGCATATTATTTACAATTCCTTTGGCTGATAATGAACTGTTAATAGGCAAAGCCCTAATCTAAGCATGCAACACAGATAACAAAGTCAGGCAAAGCCCCTGAGACATTAAGCTGATTCAAGCCAAAGAATTCAAAAGATGAGGTGAAAGACACTTTTAATAGATATTTGATCAAATGCCTTGAGTATGTTTTTCATAGTTTCTTCTGAATGCAGAAATAATAGGCAGTTTTGTTGTGCTAAATTCCCTTAACCACATATATGCCATGAGTTCACATATGAAACAGGATGCTGAACAGGAAGAGGTCATCACAGATAGAATTTCCAACTGTGCTCTAAAGTGGGTTAAATTATGCATATAGCAGTATGAGATTAAAGTTAAATCTTAGAATTTATAAATCAGAATGTGTATCAAAGTTTGCTAACTGCATGCATTGTGCATTTATTCTTTGGCTTATTATTTTCCCTCTGAACAAGAGCCAGATGGTCTAGTGGTTAAGGCACCAGGTTAGAAACTAAGAGATTATGAGTTCCAGTCCTGCCTTAGGCATTAAAGTTGGCTGAGTGACCTTGGATTAGTCACTCTCTCTTCACTAATGCCCCCAGGCTCAGATAATAGATCAGTTGGTCAATTGTTATTGTAACCAATGGATCAATACTTGGCTAATCTGAAAAAAAGCAGACCCTTCAGTTTCAGGAAAAAAAACCAGGAAGGAAAAAAAAATCTCTGCAAGAGCATTAACTATTCATTTAAGAAAACAGAAATCAAAGCCCATCAAGTCCCACAATAAGCTTCTAACCTCAATTATACAGGCTGTTCTTTAATATTCACAGAATGTCCTAGTCTTCAAAAATCATTTAATGTGGGATAGAATGTTGTTTGATTTAACCTGAAAATCCAGCAGGTCCAAGTTAAGCTCACAATAGAATTTATCTTTTATTCATCTATACACTCAATTGCTACTCCATTACATAGAAAGCAAAAAAAGGAGTAATAAATAATAAAAGCATGCAATAAGGAAGGAAATAAAGCTAAAACTAATTTACAAGAACACCATTAAATACACCCAAATCTCAAATTCCACCCTCATGAAGCTAGCTAGCCGTGGTTTCCTTACCTACTTTCAACTTAACAACAGTGAACACCAACAAGTCATCAAAACATCTATGGGATCTCCATATAATGTGAACAGCAGACATGTAACATTTCGAACAAAATCAAATCCGAAACATGTACCATACATGTCAATGACAATTTGTCATCCTAAAAGAAAATCAAATCAGAAGCATAGTTCAAACACTTAATTCCAGATGCCCAGAAATGAAGTTCACTAAGAAGACTGAGAAAGAAAAGAAACTCCCATTCCTTGACATCCTTGTCACCAACAGAACAGAAAAACAACAAACGTTGAATATGTTTCAATTTCTGCAGTAACCACCACACAAAATCAACTCACAAAATCAGTTATGTAAGTACTTCAAAAAAGCAGGACTTATCTACCCAATTCAAGAAAAAGAACTACCTCCAATTTAATTTTAAAAGTTATTTGGAATCAAAACAAAAAACAGATAGACTCCCTTCAAGAACTACATCTACCTGAGGAGCACTGGTGCACAATGATTAGAATGTGGTATTGTAGGCAAACTTCCCACAGTCTGGAGTTTGATCCTGATGGGCTCACCCTTCCAAAGTCAGTAAAATGAGGATCCACATTGTTGGGAGAAACATGCTGACATTGTAAACCGCCCAGAGTGCTGTAAAGCACTATGGGGTGATATGCAAGTGTAAGTTATGCTATCTTGTTATTGCTGTCTATTTATTTAAAACCTGTAGCTGCCCGTATTATATCAAAGATCATTTTCCAGCTTCTGATGCTGACATTCTGCCTTACATATGTAATATATATTATGCTAAATAGATATAAAGTATTGTATAGCCAATAACTGAGTTAATTATCAAATACTACCAATAGAACCCTCATCTTGTACCATAAATCTTTTGAAATATAATATTGAAAAGGGATAGTTTTTAGCTGATATGATCTGCCATCAATACATTAAAAAACTATTTCCCTACAGAATTAGGCTATTTCTAAATGTTATTTCTTCTTTTAAATTCAAAAATTTACTTCAAGCAATTCAAAATTATATGTTCTCTTCTTCAAAGCTCATCCTCATACTGTAAGTTATTTGTAGACAAACCTGCCAATAAAATCATCCTTTTTGCCAGCATCTCTGTCCCATACTGTAATATCAATAATTCCACCTCGCTCCTCATAAAGATGTAAGTCAAATTGTTCCCTCCACCTAGGATTCAAAGTTTTTGACATTATCTAGAGAAAAAAAATTAAAAAGAAATACTTCTGAGTTATGATGCCTTTTATCTCCAAAAATAACAAAACAGAATTTTGATTATTTTAATAGTTATACATTTACCTACTTAGTTTTGGATTTAAATATTATTTGTCTTCTGGATAGCAAGAAATATAACATTTATCCACATTTATTAAAATGTTCACTGTGAAACACATTAAAATTTTCTCAAAACACACATAAAGTATGACAATTATAACAAGACATTATTTATTGCACATTTGCCTTTTATATCACAAAAGAACTGATATAATGAGTTTCTAGTTGTTTCTCCTTCAAACTCTTAAAATAGATTTAACTTTTTTCTTGCTTAGAGACACACAGAGATGAAACAGATGTTACACCTTTTTCAATCTGAAATTCATAAAAATTTAATTTCTTTCCTCAGTGCTTTTCTTTTTTAAAAAAAACCTATAATAAAAAAGATCTGAATTATTAAAAACAAACATTATGTAAAAATAAAATAGGACATTCCTCATTCAATTCTTAAAACTACATAAAATATATTATTTAATTTATTACATAAGAGTTTTTATTCCTGACCAAAACAGTATGTGAGACAGGAGCACAGTTCACCCTCCTTCACATGACCACATTTTGAAACATTGGCAACCGTTTGTATTTATGACAAGTTGCCAAGTGCTCTGCAATCATGTGATCACAATTGGCAATTTTCTCTGCTGCCTTCCCCAGAAAGTTAATGAGGAAAACAGCAGAGGATGTTGAAAATAGACATGGATGTTGGATTTGAGGTCCATTACCCTGCATGCGAAAGAATTTCCCCTCCTGTCTATGCAGGCAAGTGAAATCCTCCTGAATGCTGGAGGAACAGACCTCAAATCTTGGGGAAATGCTAGAGAAGGCCAGCATTCAGAGTCTTCCACAACATTGACATCTGAAAGTATTTTCATCAAATTTGAGGTCTGCTTCTGCAGAGCACTAAGGGATTTCCAAATCTAGCACAAAAAAAAAGCTTGCAAATATCATCATTCCCACAATTGTTCTCCCTGGTGGGTGGGAAGACAGCCCTGGTCTTCCCAGCAGAGTGGGAAGGCTGGGTCCTTTCTGTGCCTCACCATGCCTGGGAGGTCCAGACCCTCTTGCTGTCAGGATTCCGGCAGTTACCCCAATGAACTCTGCTTAATTATCTATGTGGCTGTTTAATGACTGCAAGATATAGGATTGCTATTGTTGAGTGAAGCAGTCACATGGGTGTCTCCCTTAATTATCACTTTGCTCAAAACTGAGATTCTGGATCCCATTGTGGTTGTAAATAAAAGACTATCTGTATTGTTCTTCAAATTAAAAGCCAGTAAGAATGTGGACACACATACAAATCATGGGATTAATTTTTGGGGTCTTCTAGACCAGTGGTCACCAACCAGTAGGCCAGGGACCACTGGTGGTAGAGAATATTTTGGTGGTCCACAGAGAAATGTCACCCCCAAAGCACCCCCCAAAGCAATTAATCCAGGCCGCGCAGGAACACATGGCTGCGCCGCCCACATGGTCCACAGGAACACAAGGCTTGCATCACTTGCATTGCGAAAAACACAAGGTCGTGAGGGGAGGGGGAAGGGGCACGCGCCTTGCCTGGCCACCAGGCTGCTTCTTTCCGCTTCTTTCTTCTGCTTTTGGTTGCACGCAAGGAAAGCAGCAAAAGTCTTTCTTTCTCTCCCCCAAAACTTCACCAGGAATGAGTCTTTGGGACCCTGCAAGGCATCCTGCTCCAAGAGGCTGAGCCAGTGCGACAACTCTCACAAAGATTCATTTCTGGCAGAGTTTGGGGCAGAGAAAGAAAGACTTCTGCTGCTTTCCTTGCATGAAGCCAAAAGTCTCTCTCTCTCTTCTCCTGAGAACGGAGCTGGAGACAGTATCCTGCGATCCTAAATAAAGAATGATCGATCAGTAGGAAAACAGGGTGGGGAATTTTCCTGCAGACTTTTTTTGGGATTTTCCCAGGGTCTCTGCTGCTTTCTGCAGAGACCTTGGGAAAATGTCAGCAAGCCACTGTCAGTCAAAATTCATATTAGTGGTCTGCGGGATTTAAAATTATGAGTTTGGTAGTCCCTGAGGTCCAAAAGGTTGGTGACCCCTGTTCTAGATCCATCCCTTACTCAAAGCAGAAATCTTAAGGCCATTCCAACAGTTATCCAATGTTCGTTTGAAGATATCTAATGACAAGAGCACGCATGATTCTAAAAGGCAAGATGTTTCACTGCTTAATAACTGTCAGGAAATTCTTCTTTATTTTGAGTTTGGATTTTGCTCTGTAAACCTTCCAGTATTTGATTGTTATCCTACCTTCAGGTATATAGAAAGCAAATCCACATGCTCTTCTCTGTGATGGCCTTTCAAATATTAGAAGACTATTGTTATGTTTCCTTTTAGCTTTATGTTCTAAACAAATCAAGTTATTTTAATAATTCTTCACAAAGTTTATTTTCCAAACTTTACATTACTTTTGTTATCCTTTGCACTTTTTCTGTTTCTTCATCATCCTTCTTCTACTTCTTGTTATAGAACCCAACATTTATCTATATTTTGTGGAATATAGCCCAATGCTCAAGTATCTGATTAAGCCCAGGTCTAAAATCATATAATTGTATTTGGAGGTTTGATTTAGTAAGTCACTAGCTTTAAATGTAGAGTTCCAACATTGCATAGTATTAAGGCTAATCAACATTTCACTACTGCAGTAGTATACAAATAGAAATAGAACAACTGTGGCAAAAAAGCACAGGTAGTACCAATAGCAATAGTTGCCTTGGGTGCAATTCCAAAACAACTGGACATGATCAATATTGACAAAATCACCACCAGTCAATTGCAAAAGGTGGCTTTACTTAGAACAGCTTACATCTTATAACAATATCTGTAACACCATCAAACATCCATATCTGCCTATTCCAGGCCCTTAGGAAAGACACGATAGGTGGATAAAAATGCCAAATCCAGTCTGAACATCTGGCTGACCGTGCAACAAACCATAATAGAAAAATAGTGATTTCAACAAAAAAGTGCTGAAGTTACATTTTAAAAAATTCTACTACAGTCTCTAAAAATAGTTTAAGAAAATCAAAAGTTACCTTACTCTTGTACTTCTGATGTCCCAGCCGAAATTTCACATAGGGATCACTCAGCCCATTTGAGTCCATGGCTTTGAGTCCACAACCTTCAATTAAAGTGATACTGACTATTCCTCTCCATAGCTGAGCTTTTTTGTGCAGGTCTGACAGACGTACACTCTGGGTCTGAAAATTCAGGTGCAGAGAGAACTGTCATTTACTAAATCAGAAGCAAACAATAACTTTGTAATTTGTTTTCAGAACAGAATGATTATTTTAAGAAAATGTTTAGGAAAGGTAGAAAAATGTCTAAATGTTTAGGAAACTTCTTTGATGAAAACAAGATTTTAGAATAGCAAGAAACAATTGCATCTTAGTCTTTAGTATTACTCCACTTTTGGAAACAATAATATCTGTCAGAAAACAATGCCTTAAATCCTGATTGTGTGAATAGAACATATCTGATATTCATGAATAAGGATTACCCAAATCCTCACTGTTTCTACTGGCTCTTGAACATTTATTCCTATGCAAGATTATATAAAGAAAAGTAAAAAAAGCTCCATTTTCGCTGGCAGAGGCACCGCGGGCTGATCCTTCGCTGTTCCAGGGCGGCTCCGCAGGCCAGATCGAAGCACCCCGCGGGCCTTTAATTTGACACCACTGATGTAGATGGTATAAAAATGTCACAGATTTCTTGTTAAACTGGAGTCTAGTCAGTAATCCTGGGATTTTGAGGTAGTTTCCTCATTTAAATATTAACAAAGCCAACAAAGTTTCATATCAGCTAAGATCATGGTGAAGCTGGAGTGAGTGCATCCATCCTGGTGCTCCTTGATCTCTCAAACAGTTTTTGATACTATATGACCCTGGCTATTGGCAGTTAGGAGTCACTGTGTGGCGGTGATTAACCTCCTTCCTCAAAAGTCAGTTTTAGTCAGTGTTAATGTGTGAAGAGATCATGTCTGTGCCTCCTCACTTGTGGGGTTTGTGGGTTTGATGCTCTCCCCTCTCCTATTAAATCTACATGAAACTGCTGGGTAAAATCATTCACTGGTTAATGCTTAGGTATCATCAGTATATTGGTGAAACCCAGCTTTATATCTCAAACCCAAACTGCACAGGTGAAGTTGTTGATGAGGAGTTCTTGGTGCCCTCTGAGTTTGGTTGTTTTCTTGCAGATGTTTCATTACCCAAACTAGGTAACATCACCATCATAAGCACTGATAATGTTATATAGTATGGGTAATGAAACATCTGCAAGAAAAAAACCAATCTCAGAGAGCACTAAGGACCTCTCATTTCAACCCTAATCTACAAATTTTCTCCTTTATTGAAGTTGTTGAAGTATTGAGACAGTGTCTGGAGGCTGTTTAGGGTTGGATGGTGTGGAACATACTTTGCTCAGTCCTGACAAGAGTGACTAGCTGTAGTTTTTTGGCCCTCCAAATGGGGCATGTTACCACTGTTGTTTTAGGATGGGGTAGTACTCTCCCATGTGAAACCATTGTGCAACTTGGAGTTCTTGACTTGCAGCTATTGTTCAAATAACAACCAAGAAGTGTAACTTCCCCTCCCTCTGGACCAGCATCCCTCTGGACCAGCATCCTTCTGGAGATATGGACTATGCCTTCTCTCCTAGGACTCCAGAAAGCTCTTAAAAACTGGATTTGTTTCCCGGACTGGGATTAATGTATTTCTGGGGCTCCAACTGTATTTTCGGTTGCTGTTGTAACTGTATACTCTGGGCTGTCTGTGTGGTTCAATGGTATTATTATTATTATTATTATTATTATTATTATTATTATTATTTGATTTTGTACACTATCCAAAGTCTTTTGGAGTAGGCAGCCATAAACAATTTAAAATAAATAAAAATAATCAGGTAGATGCTAAAATTCTAATCTAACACTGAATATTGAATTAAATATTGGAAAAAAGAGTAGTTTTGACAGTAAATCCAGTACATAAACAAAATGGCATCTACACAGACCTGAAATAAAACCAATTGTGAAAAGACACACTTTTGTGAAAAGGTGACTTTTCGGCAAAACAAAACGCAGTTCAAAATAAATCCTCTGAGATGTTAGAGCCGATATTTGTGAAGTTCAAATGCATAAATATTTAGCTGCCATAAATTATTTTAGCAGGTTATCTCCAGATTGTAACCACAACTAATCTACCAAGTCTTATTACTTGCTCAAAAAATACAAGTACATAATGATATCTGATGAATTCCTACATTCATAATGTTGCATAATTGTCAAGAAAACATTTTATACTTTTTGTATGGAAGTATAACTTTAGTAATATTATAACGAGTCCAGGAGTGGGGTTCTACCGGTTCTGTCCGGTTCTATAGAACCCCTTGTTAACTTTCTAAGCAGTTCGGAGAACTGGTAGTTAGAAGCAATCTCCTTTTGCTTTTTTCCACCCTTATTACATTCTTGGCAGAAAGCCTAGACTTCCTGTCTCCAGAGTTTCTGAGGCTTTCTTAAAGGGGAAGGGTTGTTTTAAGATTTTTACACTGCTGTTGGGAGGAAATACTTCCCTGGACAATCAACACTTTGAAGAAATAATCGAATAATGAAGCAAACCTTTTAGTGACAGAAAACCAAGATGAATGACATTCAGCAAGGCTTCTTGGCTAGCTAGAAAGATTGACATTCAAACGTGAGTTTACATACCCTTTCTGAGTTTTGGTCTAAAAACTGGTTTTTGGGGAAGATTAATTCTGTGCTTGGTGACGTTTAATCCTGTGTTTATTGATGGGATAATTTTCCCCATTCAGCTTCAACAAGCAACAGCTACTTTGTGATTTAATTATTTGTATTGTGTTTGAATTTTTTCCTGCCTCATGGTTTCTTTTTCTATCTGGGGAGGGGGTCTTCCTTCACTGCTTTAGTACTATCTGGCACTGTCCTTTTGGGGTATACTTCCAAGAGGCAGGATGCAAGCTTGGCACTGATTTTTTTTACTGCCTTTCTGGGGGCATGTGACCTTTCTTTAAATCTGGATGATTTCCTTAGGATATCTTGTGAGGTGAGTGAGACCAGCTGGTATCTTTAAGTGGTGCAAATGGATCTAAGGAATGCTTTTCCTGGGTGTGCTTTTTCTGGAGAGCTTAAATGACCTCTCTGCTAAAGGGTTTCACTTTATGAGCAAGAGGTGGCTGCTTGATAGTTATCACTGCATTTTAACTATTTTCATTCCTCAAGGTGCTCTGGCACCCTGCCTGATTTGTAACTCCGGCTTGCAGGTATTTTTAATCTAATGATTGGTATTTAGGACAGCTTTTTGCAAGCAAAGAAGCTTTTTGTATTTTTGTACAGGTAATCCTTGACTTACAACAGTTCATTTAGTGACCATTCAAAATTACAATGGCACTGAAAAAAGTGACTTATGACCATTTTTCACACTTATGACCATTGCAGCATCCCCACTATCATGAGAGGCCAGGTGAGGAGAAGCGCCCCTTGACATGAGTGATGCGAGTTGGCCATGCCCACCCAGTCACATGACCACCAAGCCACACCCATCAACAAAGCCACGCCCACAGAACAGGTTGTTAAAAAAACTGAATCCCACCCCAAATGAGTCCATACTATTCACAAGTCTATGCAAAAGCAGAAAAAGCTGTTCAAACTGCAAACTGAATTTGAGAATAGGAAAATTCCTTCTTAGGTATATTAAATCACACAACAACTCCCACTCATGTCCCAAGAATAACCCACAACAATTATTCATGGGTAATACTGGTAACTATGAATCTTTTTTCTAACACTGAAAACAAACATGTATTTTTATTGGTCTTATTTCAAGAAAGGCACTGCATCAGATGCAAAAGCAAAAAAAACCCCACCCTCTATAAATTCAATAATGACAACAATTACTTTGTGGTCATTTCGCCAGAATTGGATCCCAAATAAAAATTAAATAATCAGAAGGAATGGTATGAAACAGCAGATGAGCCTTGGTGGCTCAGGCTGTTAAATGCCTGCTCTTAAGATCCAGCTGTCTACAATTACTGTAGGCTCGAATCCCACCAGGCTCAAGGTTGACTCAGCCTTCCATCCTCTCGGGGTAGGTAAATTGAGGACCCAAGATTGTTGGGGGCAATTAGCTGACCTTGTAAAAATGCCGCTTAGTAATAAGCAGGCATATACAATGGAATGAAGGCTATTGCTGAGCACACTGGGTTGTATCCCAAAAATTGTAAGCCGCCCTGAGTCTTCGGAGAAGGGCGGCATATAAATGTAATTAAAAATAAAAATAAAATAAAATAAATATCTAGGAACAATTGTCAGATACCTCATCCTACCTTCTAACACTATTAAGAGAACAACATGACTGTATCTAGAAAGGGAAAAGCTATCTTATTCATAAGAATGTACACAAACAGAATCAACTGACATAAGATTGTTAACAGACAAGAACAACAAAAACTTGTACCAAATGATAACAACAACCACCAGCATTAGATTCTTGTTCCTTATTTTTAGCATGGAATTTATGATTTCTAGAAGCAAAATGTTCTAGAACGTAACCTTATGTATCTATACAGGTTGAAAATAGCAATTATTTCTAAAGTCAAAATTATTTCTAAATGGCTGGTGCTGTCAGAAGTGATTAACAGTTTATCATGTTAGTGTCAGAATGATAAAAAATTAGGGGATTTTGTTGTGTATTTCAGTTTATGATTTAAAAGAGGGAAAATACAGTGAAGCACTATAACAATGAGGAGGCAACAATACTTTATGAGGCATAGTGAACTTAAAAAGATGCTACAGTAGTACTGAGGGAGGCAGTTTACTATAAAAAACGTTAGTGTAAATATTTTATATGTTTTAAAAAAAACTATTGAAGTATGAGGTAGATTATACAGTGACAAATGGATATAAAACTTTTTGGAGCAAGTAACAAGCAGTGAAAACAAAGCTCCATTCTATACTTTTGTCTACTTTTAAAATATATGTATCAAGTTGCATGTATATCTGCATTTCAAAAAAGAATAGAAATATTATATTTCTCAAAATAGAGAAATAGGTAACATACCTATACTCCTTCCTCCTCTTATTTTCCTCACAACAGCAATCCTGTGAGGTGAGTTGGGCCAAGAAAGAGTGACTGGCCCAAAGTCATTGATCTGGCTTTCAAGCAGGACTAAAATTCATAGTCATCTGGTTTCTAATCTGGTTTCTAGTCTTAACTACTGAACCAACTTAGTTCTATATATCAGCTATTACGAAAGTATATATAAAGGATTTTTAGTAATTAAAGGACCATTCCATTGTCATAATTATGTAGCAGAGAATAAAATAATAAAATTTACCGAGAATAAGCTACATATCACAGCCTGAAGTTCAACGTGATAAATTATAAAATATCAGTTATTTCAAGGCTACATGCCAAGAATTACCTTACTTGTTCTTTTCCAACTCTTCCTCATTAGTATTGTCTGCAAATAAAATAAAGCATTTTAATCACCTTTTACTTCTTCATATAGAGGCTAACTGCCATCTAAATGAGTAATGCATATGACGAAACATCAGACAAATTTTAAATAATTAAAGACAGAAATCAAACAGCCACAAATGTTCACATTAAAACACAATTACGATTTAAACTCATATTATTTAATGAAGAAAAGAAATTTTATATGGTAACCTGAAGATGTATTGAAAATCTCAAAAAGAACAAGAAATGAAAATTATCTGGAAATAGGAGCATCCTACTTCATGCTACTCTTTTTGCAGAGCACAAGATATATAGCAATTCAAGACCTCATTCAGCAATACGAGAGAGGAATCTCCAATATAACAAGTACTTCTGAGAGGCATCCACATACAAGGAAAGATCAGTTTTGAACAGGTGTGAGCTGTGGTGGTGCAGTGGTATGCAGTATTTCAGGCTAATTCTGCTCACATTGCCAGGAGTTCAATTCCCTCGATCCTGACCAGCTCAAGGTTGACTCAGCCTTTCAACCTTCTGAGGTCAGTAAAATGAGGACTCAAAGTGATGGGGGCAATATGCTGACTCTGTAAACCACTTAAAGTATGTGGTAAACCACTTAAAGTGTGTGGTAAAGCACTCTGAAGAGGTATATAAGACTAAGTGCTATTGCTATTTGTTTATTAAATAATCAGTGTGTCTATTTGAATTAGATTATTTAAAAAACAATTTTAAAAAATTCAGGCACTATTTTCTTATGCTTAATTTTTTTAAAGGATTTTTTAAAAAGAAAATGCCTTAGCACTATTTAATAGTCAAGCCTGAAAGGCTTCATGGATACAGCTGCCTTTTGGCATGCATATTACAATAAAAAAATTTCAGTGGAGGTGTAAAAGCCGGAGAGACTTGGTATCATCTTTTTGTGTGTGAATATAACAAACTACCTGGCATTGCTTTTCAAAGGCACAAACTATTAAGAGTTCCACTTGGATGAATAGCTGCTATGCACCTAACATCAACTAGGTTCCCAGAGTAGCATCCCAAAACTTAAAGCAGTTGGAAGATTGTTGAAGAGCATCTGAAGATAGAAGATTGATACCCTGATAGTAGAGAATGATCTTAGCCAAAGCTATGCACACAGTGGAACTCAGGTGTGAAAACTGCATTGAAAAACATCCCAAGATCAAAGAGACATATAAAAGTGATACTACAGCAGTCTTCTGACTTAAGGAGTTTTTCTTTACAAATAATAACTGTAGTTAAGATTATAATCATGAAGCCTAGATAAAGAACAAGTATAAACCAGAGCTGATATCTGAACCTGCATTTTTTTAGTATTATAGTATAAAGGGCTACTCCAGTGAGCCAGTATGCATTAATCAAGATCAATAAAGCCTTGATGTGTAGGACAATGTTCAGTCCTGGAAGAAAGCATCAGTTAACAAGAGGTCATGGAACCAAACTAGGGAATGTCATTTCCTAAAAGCAGGATCAACATAATGGGATTTCCTTTTATCACTAAAATCCTGAGATGGAGGAAGAGAAGAGCTCTGTTTCTGGTATAGAGAACAAGATCTTGGGCACTTCAATTACAGGTTTCTTCCTTTAAAATTGAGACCTAAATCTGAATGGACAATAGAATTGTTGGCAGGATTGAAGATGGAGGAAAGGATGGCAGGGTAAAAGGATGGAGGATGGCAGGGTAAAAGATCCACAAATACAGAGCTCAGTATTTGGAGTAGAGGTCTTTTCATTTTCTTATTTAATCATGGTCATAGATTTTGGTGGGATGTGTGTTTTAGCAAATTTAGCAAATGTTGATGATTTACAACTTTTTTTCCTTGTGCCAACAACAAAATTGCAGAACCCAGAGAATTCCCAAGGAATGGGAATGCACAGGAAGTCCCCAGCCACTTTTCAAGCATTGTAAATGCATTGAAGAAAGGGAGTGGATGAAGAAAAGGAGTGTCCTGATCTTGCAACAAATATTTGTATATGTGAGCAATTAGAACAATAAACTTTTCTTCAGAATCATAAATCTAGCCCAAACTTGTAACATTTTGATCAGACAGATTTATAGTGTATAAGAACAAGCAACAAAAGAATTTTACCCAAACACAAAGTCATCAGAATTTAAGGCAGCAATAAAAAGGAAATCTTCACAGAAAGAACTGACAAAAGATTATAACAACCACATTGTTCTGGCTACACTAAATGAACCAAACTTGTGTTTGACCTTTGATAGTCCTTGTCTGATCTAGTTTTCTCACATATTAATCTTGCTAGCATATCTCAGAATTCCTCTGCAATTATGTCTTCAGTGTTACCATGTCTGTTATCTAGATGTTTGAGGGCTGAGTGAAGGAGACACTAAGTCAAAGTCATACAGTTGGTTGCTCTCTGTATTTCTTTGTTAGGCCTTTACAACACCAGATCTACCTCTGGCAAAGCTTCTTCCTGATCTTAGGAGGGTTGGTGAAACACTTCATGACAAGACACTGTTATACCCCAGCATCTCCCACCACTGTTCACCTCCAAGGAAAAACTCACAGGCAAAAAGAGGAATTATATTACTTACAAAAGTTTATTTTAAATCCTCTCTCAGTGCAAGAAAAGCAATAGCTGTGTCCATTCAAGAACGCAAAAATTAGTATAGCCACAATGGAGCCTTCAGAGCCATAGAAACAAAGTTAAAGAAAAAGCACATACAGGTAAGTCCTTGCTCACAGATGGTAGCTGGGATTAGGAACTCTACTGTGAAGCAATATGATCATAAGGTGTCATGTGACTGTACTGACTTATGATAGCATTTCCAGCAGTTGCTGTCATTTGGCAAATCTCACATGATCACAGTATCTCAGGATCACGTAATCATCATTTGCAACCTTCTGCCACTTTCCCTTTGACTTTGCTTATTAGCAGCTGTGGTTAAGGTTGCAAATGCAATTATGTGCTGCAAGATATTGCAAAGTCATAATTATGAGCCGGTTGCCAGGCACCTGAATCATGAACATGTGACCACAGGGACACTACCTGTGGTGACCCATCAGCTGCCAGCAAAACTAGCAGCAGACGAGGAGGAGGGGGAGCCTAGGCCAGGTTCGGAGCCTTTGGAAGGCTCTGATGAGAAGGCAGAATCAAAGGCAGAGGCAGATGCATAACCGGGGCCTTCTGTCCACCCTCAGGTAGGCAGCTGTCTTTGGGGCCTGAGCTGAGTGAGGAGGAAGAATAGATGGGTGCATCCCAGATACGTGTATGCATGGAGAGGAGAGCAATGGAAGGCAATAAGCCAGCTGTCAGGAAACAGAAGTAGTAGATGCTAGCCAGCTCCTCTCTGGCTGGGAAATAAATAGGGGTTTGGGAGTGGCCTGTAGTCGCAGACAACAATTCATTTTCCAGTGTACATCAATCAAGTTGCAGTCGTTTGCCAGAACTAGGTTTGTCTGAATTTGACGTGCCAACCGAATCTCCCTGCTGGGAAATAACAGGGAGTGAATTTGCCTCAGCCTGTGTGAATAGGGACTCTTTCTGCTTGGCTTAATCATTGAAAGGAGTTTCTATCTTGAGTTCTCATGTGTACTGTTCTTGCCCTGTTTCAGAAGGGGGAAAGACTTTCATTTGTGACTAATTACTTTTGGGTTGTTTATCCAAAGTGATAAGACTGTTCCTTTCCCGTTTGAACAAAGGGGTTTGTTTTACTCATGAGTAACTGGTTTCTCATTGCTTGCAAAGGCTGGGTCAGAACAATACCATGGTCTATGCTACCACTACAAGTAGTAGTTGTAAGAACCCTCTGTTCAGAATGGTCATAATTTTGAATGGATGAATGTGAAGCAAGAACTATACAAGGACTTGTAGCCTTTGACCAAAAATTGCTCATGCATGAAAAATGCCAATAAAACCTTGTTTTAAAAAATAGGGAGAAATTTTGGAAATAAGTTGAATAAACTGAAAACCTACATTATTACAGTAATGCAAATCATATCACTTAATTTACATAAGGACATTACACAAAAAGAGCCTTGGTGGCGCAGGCTGTTAAATGCCTAGCACTTAAGTTCCAGCTGCCTGCAATTAGTATAGGCTCGAATCCCACCAGGCTCAAGGTTGACTCAGCCTTCCATCCTCTCGGGGTAGGTAAATTGAGGACCCAAGATTGTTGGGGGCAACAAGCTGACTTTGTAAAAATGCCGCTTAGTAATAAGCAGGCATATACAATGGAATGGAGGCTATTGCTGAGTGCATTGGGTTGTGCTCCAAAAATTGTAAGCCGCCCTGAGTCTCCACAGAAGGGCAGCATATAAATATGAATTAAAAAAATGAAATGGATTACATCTGTTGCTGATATCATGAGGAAAATAATAGCAGGCAGCATGATGCTGGTATTACACTAAAACATCATTTGATTAATGCTACTATGCAAATTATGTAAGATGCAAATCATATAATTTGTGTAATTGTGATAACATCATTACACAAGTAGTGTAAATTACAAAGGACATGAAGAGGTATATGAAGCTACTTGCGTTAAAGTCTGGAAGATTAATTTAATTTAAACTTTAAATTAAAATTAAAGTAGAACAAAGTAAAAAGAAGTGAAAAGTGAAAATTCTAGAAGCATTGAGAGAATGAATGAATCAACTGTGAGAATGAATATGCTATACATATTCACTGCAGAAACTGAAAACAGATTCAACAAGAGTTGCATATCCATGCTATGAAGAAGTGTTCCCACCAATAAATTATGTAATTCTAGAATGCTGCATGTTGTCATGATATGTGTGAATCATGGAGACCACATGAAGAATCTAAGCATCTACTCCCAAATATAGAAAAGTTTTTAATTATATTTTAATTGTTAAAATAAATTTAAAACATTTTGAAAGCATGTCATCTCTCTTAAACTATGAGAAGTTTGAACTGGTGTAGAGCAAACCAAAAATAGTTTTTTTTTCAGTTACCAGTATTCCATTAGCCAAATAGAATGTTTCTGCTGTCCTTTTTAGCACTCATTAAAACTCCATCATTAACAATTCCTAATTCCTAATCTAACACTTCAATGATTCCATTCTTTTCCCTTCAATTGAAAATCTGTTATTCTTTTGCTTGTATGACCAGAAACATATTTATAAAAAACATGATCTGTAACATGTACTTGATATTGCAATTTTCCAAAATATTTTAACATGTATTTGTTAAGATGGATTTGAAGTTAATCTATTTGAACGTTCATTAATTCATGAATACTTACACTTAAATCAATTTTAATCAATGTGTCTCTGTGAACATATACAGAGCATAATATTAATTTTAATTAATTCTTTTACAATGAAAGCTACTTTCAACCCAATAATAAATTAGCATATAACCATTCTATCATATTATGCAACATAATATGGCCTACATCAAGATTCTTTATGTCTCAGGCAACCATGCATTGGCTGAGATGTATGTTATTAAAAGCATACACTATACATGGCAAAAACTTGTAATGAAACGCCCTTCCATTCTACATGTTTTGAAGCACTACAAACTCAAATTTTAATTCAATATTTTTATCCTATTTCTGATACTTTTCAAGTTACCATTACAGTATGACTGGATTGTTGGTATCAGGTAATTAAAATATAATTTGTTTTGACAACATATAGGATAAATATCTAATGAAAATTCTTCCATACTATAAATTTTTAATTCCAAATTACTGCAACAAAAAGCTGACTAATTTGAAAAGTATACAATGGCAGATATCTACTAATTTTTCACAGATAACAAAGAACGACATTCCATAAGCATTTTTTCTGTTCTAAAATTTTGCACAATTGTGACAGTGATAACATGGTACAGAAGTTAGGATATTGAATTATTATTAGGATGACCCAGAATCACATTCAAGTACATAGCCTCAGTTGGTGGCTTTGAGTAGGTCACTATCTCTCAGCCTAATTAATCCTGTATCTTGATGATTGTAGGAGTGAAACAGAATAGACAGAATTGCCTTAAATCTTGCTGAAAGCCTGTGCTTGGCATTTGCATGCCTCATTAAAAAAAAAGCTGTGGGCGAGGCAGAGTAAAAATCTGATTCCATTTAAATGTAATTCAGTTACATATAGCATTTAATAACTTCCCTTCATTCTGTCATGTTACAGATTTTAATCTGGTTAACAACTTTTGGAAATTTTCAGGGCTGTGCTGGTTCTCTCTCCTAAAGGAGAAGTAATAAAAATATTAAATAATGTTACCTAGGAAGAGATAGTTGGACTCGTATTTCCAAATAATATTTTTTCTGACATATCAGTTTAAAGATATTTACTTATGAATACTTGAACAAGATGATTTTTTTTTATTCCAAGCATCAGATTAGGTTGTTACCAATTCTTAAAGCAATTCTTGCTTCTGGCCTCTTTTTTGGCCTGTGCATGTTACAGTACTTTCAAAAAAATGGTGAGGCATTTCATTCTTTTTCTGAAATTGTTCACCATTTGCTTCTTGAACGGTGAGTTTCACTGTAAGTTGACCTTGAAAACAAAATCCTAGATTTGACTTCCTTTGCATGAAATACCTTATATTCTATACTAACTATATGTTCTGTTCTATTAGCATCTCATTACAATTATATTATAGTCAAATCCATCACAAAAGCTCATCCCTAGCTGCAAATGTTTAGAATGTGGTGTTCAATTGCATACATTCATTTAAATACACACTCAGAAAAAAAATTACTCTTTTAATTAGCTTCTTGACAGATACAAGTTCAGGCCTATTAGAAACTTAGAAGTTTTGTTTATATGACTTATTTAGCATACCCTTACCCCTTCCCTCTGCTGCTCTTTTGGTATCAGCAACATGGTTAACAGTATAGACCCAAGATCTTGGTCAGGATAATGTGGGTCCTTCAGACTCAAGGTAACATCAACAGGCCTAGAAAAATAGGTCAATAGAAAAACGAAAACACTAAAATTGATGCTTTTACAGACTGCCTACCTCAGATTAAAGAGTTTAAGAAGTCATGAGTTATGTTTTGCTTTCTGTCTATTTCACTAAATAAACAATGAGGAATGTAAAGCAAGAACAAGAATTTTTGTTATGGATAAAGCTCTTAATGTATACCAAGGACTGTCGGACATCTTAAAATGACAGGAACACAATGTTCACATTATCCTAGATAAGAAACTTTGCTCTGTACAAATTTTTATAAAATACTTGAAAGTTTGGATATTTTTCCATTCCCAAACTTTCAATATTTAGTAAAATCAGTGTAAATAGGTAGTTGAGTTACAATGGCAACTGGGAACAGAATACAAAATACGAAATCATGTGACTGCATTGCTTAACAATGCAATCCCAGCAATCCCTTTTGCTGTCATTAATTCAATTCTACTGGTCATTAGCCAGGCAACCACCATGGTTCAAGCCATTCCCAGCTTGGTCCTTTCCAACTCCAAGCCTTGTTTATTCCAAGGTAAGGGACTACCTCCACTTCAACTCCCCATTATTGCCTGTTGCTTCTATCTCTGAAAGTGTTCAAACCCATGTAGAAAACATCTGGGGCCATTTGGATAAGAATATGATAGACACATACCACCACAAATATGGAGACCCCACTATAACTGATCATCTAAGTCCAAACATTATGCTCTTCCAGTTTGAAATGCTCCCAAAGTAAGTTTAAAAGATGTAAAAACAAAAGAAAGCTAGATGATGAGGGAAAAGTAAGGCAAGTTCTCTTTTCATAAATTTGTGGTAAGTACTCTAGTACTTTTAGTTTAACTAGTATTGCTAGTATAGCATTCAGCTTCTTCTTTTTCATTCTATGTATCCTTAGTCACATTGAAATAGAAAGAAATACATCATGAAATTCAATGAGTTTCATAAAATGATACCTATTTTGTTCTAGGGAATTCAGGTCCAAAAAAGCTGAGCCCATGAAATCATCTTGAAGTCCAAAATCATAATCAAAAACCTAAGATGAACAAACAGCACTTTTATTAATAAGAGCAGATTTCATAAACTTAACAAGCCAATCTTTACACAAATAGATAAATGAGGCATGCTATTATTAGACGATTATGCAAACTAACTGGTCTCAAAGTTCATGTACTCATTTTTATAAAATACACCTTTAAAGTTCTATTTTACTATTTCTTTTTCTGGCTGGCATAATTTACCAGACATTAATCAAAGTTATAAAGACTTCATTTTACTGTATATTTTGATGACTATTACAATTTTAATAAGGATATTGTATTGTGTCTTTTAACAATATTTTTGTAACAAGATTAAGCTATGAGATCAGTATGATATACCATTATTGATATTTTTAAGGAGAACTGGATGCAGCTTACCTTTATATATAATTGCTCTCTTAAGTGTTCAATAAGAATGGAAGTTCTTTCCTCCCAAACAGGATTAAGATTCTTACTGATTGTTTTACTTCTAAAGATTTCTTTTCCACCAAGTTTAAATTTGACATATGGATCACTTGTTCCTGAAATAAAAGTGAAGGTTATATATGAAAACTAGATGTTTTTGGGAGCTCATCAAAACAATAAGCAGCTAGTTTTCTCTTTTTAGATGACTTGAGTAACAAATATTTTAAAAAGATTAAAATAAGAGTGAGATTGGATCAATTCTATACATTCATTTTCTTTGAAACTCAAGACTTGGTAATTATATGACAGGAAGGCTGTGTATTATGTAATGGTTGTTACCATATGTTTATTATTTATTTTCCTTACTTTATTATACATATAGGTTTTACTGTATACGGTGGGTATCATGAAACTACATAAGTGATTTTATACAGTTTCTTTAAAATTAGCACTTAAAATATTCCTGAAAAAGAGAATAATCTAAGACCTCATACATTAATTCATAAAGCAAAATATGCAATTCCTAGAATAAAATATCTGCTGTTGTATATTTAAAAAAATTTCATGGTTGCAAAGAGTCTTAATTTCTACTTTAAAGTAAGCACTGCATGCATATTGCACATTAAAGTGAATAAGAGCAACATGGAATGCATTTTCACTTAGTAAAAATCATTGCATAAATAAAATTTATATTTTTGTAATATTTCATCAGGCAATGACAAGGCAAAATTATCTTCCAGTGTATAATCAGGTTAAGTAAAAACAAAGTAAAATTAAGATTAATGCTCTGTTTTGCCAAACACTGGAAATATCCTTTATTAGCCTGTTTCTCAATAACTAAAAGATTCTAAACATTACGCAAGATAAACAAACAAAATATTTGAGGTAAATCAAGCAATACGAAAAACACGGAAGCAGCAGTTTGATATCTATATTTGTTTTACACTGAATTTAAATCTCTGTGTTTATACGCTATCTATCAAATTATCCCCTGATCTCTGAATAACTTTACATGAAAATAGAATATTTAGAATATTCACTGGATTCAGAATGTATCACAGAATTTAAATAGCCAATTACAACATATAATCCTGTAATAAAACGTGCACATGAGCAAAAATGTATAGACATATATTTGCATGTATTATTTAGAAGGTAAATGAAATTTAGAAATTACACTGATGTGATTTAATCAATATTTACCATTAAAAGTATCATGCCATGTAAATATAAAGCTGAGTAAGTTGTCCATAACAAATATAACCTGTGTTTAACATTTCATTCATTTCCATTTTAATTCAAAATGCTAATATGCGAAGTCAGTTGTTTGAGTAAACAATGTTTCAAGCAGACTTCTAATATTAATCAAAATATTTAATGCTTTATTCTATATTCTAATATGGCAATTGTTTCTTTATTTAAAAATATATTTTTAAAGTATTTTTAGTCTCACTATTAAAAAAGAACCTGAAAGCAACTATAACAGCAACAGTCCTTCCTGAGCACATGGTGGCAGTATGACAGCAAAATTCTTTCTTTTGACACTCAGTTACAAACCTACACAAATCATCAACCCATAAAACACAATCCCGTAGTCAATATTAGACCCAATCCTGTTAACAGTTGTCCATAAATCATAGATTAAACACATTAGTAAAAATTATTCAGGATAAGTTGAAATATACCATGGTTGATAAATTTACAAATTGCTGGAAGAATAAAATTTGATTTTAAGAATGAAATAAGAATGTTAATAAGAGGCCTTATGCAAATCCAGGAGAATTGGTTAGGTTGCATACAGGTAATCCTTAACCTACCACCACAGTATTATTTACAGCATTATTATTTATTGTATATGTCATGTGTCAAATCACATAATACATACAATGAATAAATAATGGGAATAACTCTTGTTCTATATAAGAACCTTGAAGCATTATAAGCAGCACCAGATTTTTTTTCCAGCTTTTCCTATACCTTTCTTCTACTTCTTCTGATGGCATACAGTTACTGAACCTTTTCTTCAATTCATAGGAATCAAATGAACTGCCACCTTACGTATCAATTACCATGAAACAAAAAAGAAATAAACAAATAACAGGTCCATTATTTTGAAAAACTATTTAGACTACATCAATTCCATCCAATATATAATTATATGACCACTATCTTGCTGAATTCTGTTGAAATAAATTTTATATAAAGTTAAGTTTGTGCAACAACAAATCTACTTTTTTACAGAGTTGAAATATTCACTAGTTTGTAACCTTACTTTCTAGTCTGTTTTAAAATGGTCCTTATATCATTTTGTTAGAGTTCATTTTTCAAAAGATCATGCTATTGATTATTAACCTTACTTAACGAATAACATATTACCATAATTTTCTCAATTTCTTCTATTAATAATTCTAAGTTTATATATACAGTACTCAGTGTATACATGGAATCATTTATGATTCTCAGAACTATCATTCTTACAATATTAGTGGCAAAATTTTAGATTCTTCATAATTACATGATCTGATCCTCTCTGACAAACAATTCACAAGACTACATATTAAAACAGCAAATGTTATTCTCTAGAAATGGGTGAATTAGAGTGCTGATTCATAATTTATCACATAATTTGTAGAATAATTTTGCTGGGATGATTTATTTATTATTATATATATAATATGACTTTTCATTTGTATCAACTCACATCCAATGACATCCAAAAACTTCAAAAGAACAGAAGAATGCTAATTATGAGTGTTATGTATGTAGGTTTGAATGTTATTGGTTTATTTGAACTGTTCTTGTAAAATGTCAAATGGTATTGGTTTGAATAGTGCGGGAAGAAACCCTGCACTCCCATTGGCTGGCAGCTACGGCTGCAGGCTATAAGAAGCAGCCGTAGCCAAGCCAGGATGGGTCCGTTCGAGCTGTAGTCACTAATAAAGTCTTTGCTGGAACTCCTCGCGTCTGACTCTTCATGCAAACTTAACAATGAGTCTTGACAAATTTTACTTTTCATGTTCCAGTTTTTCCCCATGTAGTGAATTTTAGATTGTACCTTTATGAAGTCATAAATATCCCTCTTTTTCATCAATTTTATTAAACATACTATGTAAGTAAAATGAACACATCTACACAATTAAAACAACACTTTTATTAAAAGAAAAATAGGAAAAGAAACTTTCCTCTTCATCTGCACATCTCTTTTGTATTCTATAAAACGTTGCACACAAACTGATCACTCAGTAACTAAAATGAATTAAATACAATTTTCAGTCAGTAAACAGAACACATGAATAGTCAATCTCATAATTCAGCTGAAAGAACTCAAGAATTAAAACAGTCATGCAAAAGTAATTACCTAATAAAGCAGCAAGTTATTTGCATTTCACATAATTTATATATTTCATTTAAACTCACATATTTCTGGTCAGACGATCAATCAATGTGGCAAGCAAAATTGAACACCATTCCAAAGATTAATGATAAATACAATTAACATTAATATTAAAGATGTGACATTAGAGATTTCCTAAATATTAAGTAGGGACCAAATATAACTTGCAAGCTAGCAAACAGTATCCGGGGAAGTCATGTCTCTGCTAGCAGACCTATCTTTGTAAATACCTCTTCTGCAGTGTTCAGAAATGGTAAATCAACTTTTTTTAACAAGGATCTTAGAACAGCAGCCTATAGGTTAATGAAAACACATATTTTCCATGACCTGATCTTCACTTTTAACCAAATCTGACAGATTTAACCAAGAGACTCCACATAAACACAAACCAAAAAGAGTAGAAAACTAACCTTAGCAAACACTTATTACATTACAATACTATCATATTCATAGTTGTTTTAAACAGTTTGAAAGCCCTATCCTTTTAGAATTCACAAAGCAAAGCTTTTCAAATTTCATTTACTCTGTCAGCTGTGAAACTATCTGAGATAGTTATCTATTGCAAAGTAAATAATGTGATTTAAAATGTGTTAAATTTGTTAGTGAGCAGACTACTGTATCTCATTGAATTGCTTATTATTATATATTCCCAAAGCATAAAGCAAAAGACTGTGAAATAGGATTAAAATTACCAAACAGAGATGCCTGCTTTTGTCAAAATGTCAGTTAACATAAAAACTAGCATATTAACAGCTAATTTTTGTATATGCCTATGATATCTATGAAATCAAACTACAATCTCATTAAAGAATTTTCCGTTTTATCAGAGCAGCTTTAAGAGTTAAGAATAAAAAAGCTAAATGCAACCTTTTTTAAAAAAATGATACTTGATTTCCAATTGTAACGACCAACCAATTTCCACTATTTATAAATTCTGGGATTACAGTCTTGAATTACCAATGCATGGTTCCCAATCCAGGACCAAGTCAGAGAGTGAATATGTATAATTTTGCTCATGTTTTAAAAAAACATGTCTGTACCTTCTGGGGCCAGAAAAAGAAGATCTGGGAGCGGGAATGCATTGCCTTATAAAATTTGGAAAACCCAGATTTAAGGGAAATATGTTTGATAGAAATTTACTGTCCGCTCTAGCTGTCTATTTTATAAGTTGCTAAACATATTTATGTTAAGGGGAAAGTTATCATTACCAAATATATAAAGTAATGTAATGCAGTATTACTATTTATCAGACATATCTCAGTCTTTAGGAAACTAGTATTTTAGAACATTTTTGTTAGCATATTCTTACCTCTTCGATCACGAACTGCTAAATTAGTACCTCGTCTTAATGTAATATCCAACTGGTACATTCCTGGTTCAGCAGGCAGTAATTCTACATTACTTGTCCCAGCAAGACCAAATCTCTAAAAAACATAAAGAAAATATTAAAATATCCTGACAACAGTTTTAGTATCTTCTCAATTACCTTGTTTGGAAACTAGAATTCCTTATTCTCAAAACTAGGACATCAGGATAATAACATCATTAATTGACAGTAACAGATTTTAACAATTCTTTTCCTATTTATAAATATTAAGAATTTTCAGTAGGTACATAAAAATAAGATAAAAATAAAAATGATGGAAGCAAATTATTCCCTTCCCACAAAAGATCAATTGCATGCTATAGGTAACAGCTTATTCTACAATTTACTTTTCCTGTTTTGACAGTTAGAACAATGACAGAATAGAAATAAAAAACTTAAAACAGGTAAAACAAGATGTTTAAGAACCACACATATATGTTTAATAAGCAGTGTTGATATAAGTTTGTCATTAATACATTTTTGCTTCCACTTTTATAACTATCATGTCTTTATCAAATTTCTTGATACTGGAAAGATCTCAATAATTTTGCAAAATGCAGTTGGCTAAATAAAGGTACTGCCTATTTGGATTTTTCTTCATGGCTACTATCATTGGGGTTAGGGTTGTTTTTGGTTTTTTGGGTACTATTGTGAATATCAGCATTCTATTATGTTAAGATTTTTATTTTGAACATTTTCAATAATTATAGTAATGTTATCATTAGTAGTAAGCAGCTTAAATAATTGTGTTAAATTAATATATAGGCAAAAAAAGAAGACACACTCAATTTTATATTAGAGAAAAACCTATACCTTCATTCCATTAACTGAAAAACAAAATCTTTAAAGTTTTCAATAAGAAATTCAATAGTTGTCTTACAAAGCATGATATATTTTATTTCAGGATCCTAATAATAGGTGATAGACTTGCAGGGCCAGCACCAAGGAGGTTCATTTCAATTTCATTGTACACATGTTGTGCATTGACAATAAACATTTGATTGATTGATAATGTATGTATTCCTTTCCCATCACATTACAGATAGACCTCAACTTGTGAGCACAATCTAATAGAATAACAGAGTTGGAAAGAACCTTGGAGGTCTATAGTCCAACCCCTGCTCTAGCAGGAAATCCTATACCATTTCAGATAAATGGTTGCCCAATATCTTCTTAAACACCTTCAGTCTTGGAGCACCCACCACTTGGGGGGCAAGTCATTCCACTGATCAACTGTTCTAAGCGTCAAGAAATTTCTCCTTAGTGATAGGTTGGTTTTCTCCTTGATTAGTTTCCATCTATGGCTTCTTGCCTTGCCTTCAGGTGCTTCATCTGCATCATAGGGTTGTTTTATTCAAGACAATTTTATTTTTATAATAAAAAACAGACCATCAATAATATATTTCTGAACAGTTCAGAGTTGGACTTTATTTTGTATAGTATTAATTTGATATCAATAAAATTTAAGTAACAATTAGATTTTAAATTAATTTTCTGATATTTTTAAAAACTTTTAATTATTTCAATTCAGAAGTACAGCATTTGTTCTTAGCATATTTGAAAATCTATTAACAAATTTCCTGTATACTGATAACCACTATAAATCAGTAACTTGCTAGAGTCAGCAATATATGTCTTATTACTATAAACGAAGTACAGATACTTCTATTAAAGAGTCATATACTAAATCTGAGAATTCATTTTGAAATGTACATCTTTAGCACTAGTATCCACACGGTAGCTCTCAAATAATGCAGTACTCTGAAGTCATTAAAAAGTTAAGCAAGTAAAATATAACACTATAGCTTAAAGAGAGATACAGACAATCCAAGGAATTTTAGGAAGTTTAAAAAACCCAGAAGATTAAAAACATCTTCACTAATTTCAAAATGTTACACAATGGTGTAGGCAAGATTACATATAATGTAGATTGTACCAAAGCAAGAAGCCTTTGCATTAAAATGTGTCATAAATATTACCTTATTTATGTAGTGATATGGAATCACTAATCATAAGCACCAATTTGAAAACTAGTTGAATTTTTTTATTCAAACGTGAGCTATGATGAATCATGAGCTCAACAATTAATTTGTTTTCCTAAATGATGAGAAACAAATGAACTCTGAAGAGCCTTAAAGCTCAAAAGGCTTACACTTTTCCCACAAAAGATCAGGATCACATCTAGTACAAACTGTCACATTAATTTTAACTTCTCTAAATTATAAATGGTAAACAATTAAAAGATAAGGGAAATAATATTTGATACACACAGAATATAAGAAAATGTTGGTTATTGGAGGAGCACGGAAAACTTTCTAATGGGTGAAACTAGGAAACTTCAACTGGCAGAAGATGCATTAGTGGAAGTACTGATACTAGATATTGCAACCATTCTATCATTATTGTGCAATCAATGACTCCTGGATACTTTCCAGACTGAGACTAACTTTTACTTTTAACCTATGAAGTTCTTCATGAATTAAAGCGACAAAATTTGAAGGCTACAGTTTTCTATACAAGTAGATCTCGACTTACAACAGTTCATTTAGTGACCGTTCAAAGTTACAATGGCATTGAGAAATGTGACTTAGAACTGTTTTTCATAGTTATGACCTTTGCAGCATCCCCATGATCATGTGATCAGAATTAAGACGCTTAGCAACTGACTCATTTTTATGATGGTTGCAATGTGCCGGAGTCATGTGATACCTCTTTTGTGATCTTCTCACAAGCAAGTCAATGGGAAAACCAGATTCACTAAAAACCTTGTTACTAATTGATCAACTGTACTTTCACTTAGCAACGGTGGCAAGAAAAATCGTAAAATGGGATCAAACTCACTTAACAAATTTCTCACTTAACAACAGAAATTTTGGGCTCAATTGTGATCGTAAGTTGAGGACTTCCTGTACTTTCCTACTCATGCTTCACAAACAGAAGACCTGCCAAAACAGTCTTCACATTCAGTAGAGATATCGTGGTCTACTAACCTGTGAGCAGGATTTTTATTGATTACCTAACAATTCTGGAATGCCTTTTCTGTGAGGCTTTCAGGTATCTATGTTATTGATTTTTCAGGCCCAATGAATTTTTAAAGTCTCAGTCTATTCAACTTTCCATAGCTCTTATTGATCATCTTTATTTTAAAATTGCATCTTGGATATAAATTCAAATTAGTAGCCATTACAAATTCTTTTTATAATTTGTTCTATTTTAAGCTATTTAGTAAACATTTTTATATTACATTTAAATTATAGATTTAATTCTGTGGTTTCCATGGGAGCCTTTATTAGATGAATAAATGAATGAATGAAAGGGACCTACAAGCTATTATACTACACCAAGCTCATATTATAATATATACATACGCCTCGGGAATGTTTTTTAAAAACAGAATACATCTTTAATAAATACAACAAATGTATGAGCATTTGCACACATCATACTTGAGATTTTTTTAAAAATATGAACCCAAATTAATAAGGATTTCTCAACTGAAATTAAATTAAGTACAGTATACCGGACTATACTGTCAGACCTTAATGATTGCCTCAGAAATAACAAGTAGTCCACAGGAAAACTGATTCATTAATTGCAAGCTATGTATGTATGTTAATGCCTTTTCTTTATTATTTGTTAGCATTATGGTATATCATTATTGCAAAGGTATAAGCACAACAGACAATACAACAGAACTAGAGAACATTGCATACAAATCCACAATAGTAATTTTTCTCCATGCCAAGATGTTGCAATATTTCTAGCCCTAAAATTATAAAAAAATGTCCTCCATCTTACATAAACCCAAACAATCATGTCCTACATTTTAGAATTTAGAAGTATATTGTTCATCTAGACAGTTGTCAGTATTTAAGAGATGACAAGTCCTCCAACTCATCTCAACTAGTAATTGGTATGCTATATAACATCTCTTCTTTGAGAGTGTCATTGGTTACTACTAGATTACTGCCGCATGTAAAACCCTTCATGATCCAGAGCCTGAACACAGTAATAACAACTCCCTGTGTGTTCTACCTGCCTGACAAGATCCAATAACATGAGTACCCTCATTTACAGATTGTGATCCAAAGATGCCAAAGAACACCTTTTCAATTGCTGCCTCCCTCCTTGAAATAGTATCCTTCCAGATATTTGAATGAGCCCATTCCTTCCTCATTTTTAGAAAGCCAGAAAAAGTTAGTTGCTTTATCAAGTCTGGGAAGCAGAGTTGTTGAGACTATTGCTCTACTTATTAGTTAACTTTACTTTAGTAGTCAAGGTAAAATAATGTATGTTTTTTAGGTTTATTTGATTATGCATTGACAGTATGCTATTATTATTTTTATATTTTTCTAATCTTAACCAGACAAATGGATTTGGGATAATTTACTCAAAGTAATTTATGCCAAAGAATTGAGGCCTTTGAACCATAGTGCTGAAGAAGATGCCTGTGAGACCCTTGGACTGCAAGGTGATCAAACCAGTCAGTCCTAGATGAGATCAACCTTGACTGCTCTTTAGAAAGCCAGATCCTGAAGATGAAACCAAATATGTTGACCATCTAATGAGAAGGAAGGACTCAATGGAGAATAGCCTCATGCTGGAAATGGTTGAGGGTAAAAAATGGCTGGATGGAGTTGGCGTGAGCTTAAATGGACTCTGGGGGATGGTAGAAGACAGGAAGGCCTGGAGGAATGTTGTCCATGGGGTCGCGATGGGTTGGACATGACTTCATGACTAACAACAACAACTCAAAGTTGACTGAATGGGGGCAGGTTTTTTTTTTATGGCGCCATCAAGTCAATGTTGATTCTTAGTGACTGCCTGAATGAATCCCTGCACTTTTCTCAGCAAGATTTTTCAAAGTGATTTGCCATTGCCTGCTTCTCAGGGCTGTGTATGTGGCCCAAGGTTACCTTGCTGGCTTTGTGTAAAGGTGGGACTAGAACTTCCAGTCTCCCAGTTTGTAGCCGGATGCCTTAACCACTATACAAAACTGGCTCATTAAGTTTTTCAAATAAATAAATATTTTTCTACCTATGCTGCAATACTACAAAAAACTCAAATCACAATCAAGTCTCAGAGCAATGCATGAAAACTATAAAGCAAAGCCATTTGCATTAAGAAGATTTTAAAGTACAGATTTTACACCAAAAACAGAACACATAGTAATCACCATAAACACTTAGATCAGTTTGCCCAGTTAGCAATACAGTTGGAGACAAATGTAATTATCACAAGATAAATGAAACTAATTGGAATCTTGGAACACTATGAAACATTAGCACAAACTTATTACAGAATTTTCAATTATCCAAATATCTAGAGTAACATTTGTTTTCCTTCTCCTAAACTAAGTGAAATACTGTAGCTTACAATAGACACTAGCACAACAAACACAGAAATGTGCACTTAAAACATGTTGCTCTAAAGGATTGGCTGTTGCTTATGATATCATTAATTTCCTTCACAACCAGACCACAAAGTCTAGAAGGCAACCAATTATAAGAAAATATCAGAATCAAATCCATTCAGAAAAATATTTGATATTTTCAAATACACTGTTTCAAACAACTGACAGAAGGGAACAAACAAAGCAGACTTAGAAAAATTGCTGATATTTATTTATTTATTTATTTATTTGGATTTATATGCCGCACCATCTCCGAGGGGACTCGGGGCAGCTTACACAAAAAATGTATAAACAATAAATACACCTTTATCAAATTATCTAATCCAATTATAAAATCAATTAAAATACCCTTGAATTAAATTTCCCAACCCTGCTCAGTCTAGGCCAGCCTGTACAAACAGCCAAGTCTTAGGATCACGACAGAAGGAGCACAGGTCCGGGGCCAAATGCAGCTCTAGAGGTAGCTGATTCCAAAGGGTGGGCGCCCCCACAGAGAAGACCCTCCTCCAGGGGACTGCCAACCGACATTGTCTGGCCAACGGCAACCCCAGGAGGGCCTGCCTATGGGAGCGTACCGGGCGATCGGACCTCGATGCTGGTAGGAGGCGCTCCTGCAAGTACCTTGGACCCAAGCCATGCAGGGCTTTATAGGTTAATACCAGCACCTTGAATCTTATACGGAGGGCAACTGGCAACCAATGAAGATCATGCAGGAGGAGTGTCACATGGGAGAATCAGGCCGCTCCCATCACCGCCTGCGCGGCCGCATTCTGTACCAGTTGAAGCCTCCGTATAGTCCTCAAGGGCAGCCCCAGGTAGAGAGCATTGCAGTAGTCAAGATGGGAGGCAACGAGCACATGAGTGACCATGCATAGGGAATCTCGGTCCAAGTAGGGGCGCAACTGGTGTACCAGGCGAACCTGGGCAAAAGCCCCCCTGGCGACAGCTCCCACCTGCTCCTCCATATTGAGCCGTCCGTCCAGAAGGACACCTAAGTTGCGCGCCTTATCCACAGGGGGCAACACCTCTCCCCCTATGGTCAGAGATGGAACTTCTTGGACTCGAGATGCCGGTATGCACAGCCACTCAGTCTTGTCTGGGTTGAGCCGGAGCCTGTTCCTCCCCATCCAGATCCGCACCGCCTCCAGGCATCGCGATAGCATGGGGAGGGCATCACTGAGGTGGTCCAGAGTGGAGATGTAAAACTGGGTATCATCAGCATATTGATGATACCTCACCCCGAAACCACAGGTGATCTCACCCAGCGGCTTCATGTAGATGTTGAACAGGAGGGGAGAAAGCACCGACCCCTGGAGAACCCAAGTGAGGGTCCTCGGGGTCGATCTCTGCCCCCATCAACACTGACTGCGTGCATCCTGAGAGGAAGGAGAACCACTGTAAAATGGTGCCTCCCACTCCCAACCCCTGAAGATGCCGCAATAAGATACCATGATCGATGGTATCGAAAGCCGCTGAGAGATCTAATAGGACTAGGACAGAGGAATATCCCCTGTCCCGAGCCCTCCAGAGATCATCAATCAGCATGACCAATGCCGTCTCCATGCTATAACCAGGCCTGAAGCCCAATTGAAATGGATCGAGGTACTCGGTTTCCTCCAGGAAAGCCGGAAGCTGTTGTGCTACCACGCTGTCAACAACCTTCGCTAAAAAGCGAAGGTTGGAGACTGGATGGAAGTTGTTTAAATTGGCTGGGTCCAAGGTAGGCTTCTTAAGAAGGGGTCTCACCACCGCCTCTTTCAAGGCGGCAGGGAGAAACCCCTCCCACAATGAAGCGTTGGTAACTGCTTGGAGCCAGCCACACGTCTCCTCACGGGCAGTATAAACTAACCAGGAGGGACATGGGTCCAATAAACACGTGGAGGCACACAACTGCCGCATAATCCTGTCCACTGTATCTGAGGATACAGGGTCAAACTCCTCCCAGATGACATCGACAAGACTTACCGTTGACTCCACATCCGACTCAAGCCAGTTGGTGTCCAACCCGGTCCGGATCCGAGCGATCTTTTCCAGCAGATGTTGACCAAACTCCTCGGCTCATCCCTGCAAAGGGTCCACCCCCACCTCTCGATTAAGGAGGGAGCGGTGACCCTGAACAGGGCAGCCAGGCGATTATCTGTGGATGCGATGAGAGTGGAAAAGTAAGATCTCTTCGCCACTCTCCTCACTCCCAGGTAGGTCCTCGAAGAGGACCTCAGCTGGGCTCAGTTGGATTCGGACCGGGAGGACCTCCAACTGCTCTCTAGGCCCCTCCTCCGATGCTTCATTTCCCGTAGCTCCCTGGTAAACCAGGGGGCCAACCAGGATCTGCGTCGGGTTAAGGGCCGCAGGGGGACAACCCGGTCGAGTGCCCCAGAGGCCGCCCAGGCTTCCACTAGGGTTCAGCTGAGTTGTGGGCCAGGGAGGCAGGTAATGGTCCAAGCGCCGTCTGGAACCGTTTAGGGTCCATCAGGCGCCTGGGGCGGAACCACCTCATCGGTTCCACCTCCCAGCGGCAGGGAATGGGATAATGGAAGACCAGCCGAAGGAGATAATGGTCTGTCCATGACAGGGGGCAAATAGTTCGCGCTCACCCCCAAACCACTACATCACTGTCCCAAGATAAAAACCAGGTCTAGAGTGTGTGTCCCCTCATGGGTCGGGCCGTGTATAATCTGGGTCAGATCCATGGCCAATATAATTGTTGAAAGTAAAATATAAATTTATAAAGCCAGAATGTTATCAAGTATTTATATAAAGTCAATCAGAAACTTGCCTATTTCAGCAAACTCCTTCCAATTTTTAGATCCCAATTATACAATGTTGTTATACAAAAATATTCCACTGATTGCACAGATTAGTCTATAACATTAACAATGAGGAATATAACACACAAAATTTAAGAGTTAGCAGTATTTTTATTCATATTTAGAACATAAATTTTAAAAACATTTAGATAATCTCAAAATAATTGGAACATTCAGTTAATATTTGCAAAAATAAACTATGACATATTTAAAAAATGAAAATGTGCACCAGTGGAATGGAAAAAATAAAGTCAATTTATGAAATAAGATTATTACAAAATTAGATTCTATTCATTCATTTCTCTTGATGTTTTTACATTTTCAATGTAAGAGTTAATATACATGACCTGAGAAAACCTAAGAAAAAATATTGCCACTACAATTCCATAAAATACAGTAATATCCCTTTTTATCATCCCTCACATTTACCTTCCCAACCACTTTAACATTATAATTGATACTTTTTAAGAATCCACTTACTGTTGTCAGAGAAAGGAATGCCATCAATTGTGTAATTGAACATTACAATTAATACAGATTACCAGTAGTTGTAATATTGAACATTATTACAACTAATATAGACCACTTAGCAGAGTACAAACTTCAAACTTTAGCAGCAGCAACAAAATGAGATTAACAAAAGCTAAAAGTAAAGGGCAAAATTCTAGCCTCAGTGTTGGGAACAACTAGTACTGATAACACTTCACAGTTTTTCCCAATGCGTATATGTTTTCCTATTCTGAGTTACAATTTAACTTGTTTCCTTTCCTGCCATGATAATCAGTTTTGTATCTAAATCATTCTTAAATAAATGTATTTCTCCATGAGAGGACAACAAAAGGTTTGACTGAAGGCCAAGGTACTGTCACTGCAATTCCTATTGCAGCAGCTTCACTTTTCAGCACAAGCAATCATTTCTTCTATAATGACCATTTGTTCAGAACGTTCTCCTTTATGTAAACTATCATTACCATTGAAAGAAGACTTTATCTGAGAATCATAAGGAATCATTAGAGAATTTTCAATATGGTTGACATTCTTTCAAGACTTCAGTAATTCAATTACCTCCTGGTGCTACTTGATTTCTCACTATCTTCAATGCCATAGATCAACGGTCTCCAAACTTGGTAACTTTAAGGATTGTGGACTTAAAGAATTCATTCCCTAGCCAGCACAGCTACCTAGGAAATTCTGGGAGTTGAAGTCCACAAGTCTTAAAGTTGTGAAGTTTGGAGCCCTTGCCATACATCACAGAATCCCTCTGCATTCCTTTTGAGGATGGAAATCGAGGCTATGATGTTGCAATCATTTTTCTTCTATTGGGGACAGTTCCACTATGGTGGAAGAAAGGGGTTTTACAGAAATCACATACATTCAAAAGATTTCAGGCTATCTCAGAAGGTCTTAAAGAATGCAATGAGTTTTAACCCATTACAAATGTTAATTGACGAGTCACTTGCACTCTATCTCACATGTAACCTGTATCTGCATAATGACTCTTTCCACACCTGGATCTCAATGATATGATCTGTAATTCATGAAAGCTGATACAATATAATAAATTTTGTACTGTGAAAATATGCCACATAAGTCTTAATGATTTTGGGGTCTCAAAGATTAACAGGACTCTCCTCTTACAATGTCTACATACAAGTTTTGTAAAGTGTGCTCGAGAGCCTCAATATTAAAACAAGAAGCCAATTAATTGAAGTGGCACCTTAGAATTGGCAATGTTGTTTAAGTACAATTGGAGAGGGAGGGAGGGAGGAGGGAGGGAGGGAGAAAGAGATGCACAAGCACCAAATATAATTATGCAACTATTTTTTCCCTTTCACTAATATAAAATACTGCACTGAGCAAAGCAATTATTTTCTCCATAGCATTTTATTCAACTGTGAAAACAAAAAGTAAAGAAGTTCCAAGATTTACTTCATATAAATCCATTATTTAAACTGAATTAACTATTTAAATTTGTACAAGATTTCCCCTGCAAAACTGTTTAACTATGCAAACCTATATTAATCATGGAAGAGGATAATGCTGAATCAACCTATTTTTAACAAAGTTTCTGAAATCTCATGTTATTGCCAGATTATTTGTTGCTTTAATTTAAATTTTATTTAATTTAATTTCATATAAATTAGCAACATTTATATAAAAAAGGTGAACCCAATGAGCTGAAAACTTTATGATGGAAACCAAATGTATAATTTTCAGGACATACTAGAATCCATCAATTACAAAAGAACCCTTTCTCCACATTAAGAACCTGAGCAGTGCCCTGCTGCATTAGACTCTTGGCCCTACTAGTCCAGCAGTCTGTTCTCACAGCCAACTGCACAAGAATGTCCACTAGTCCATTCTCAACAGATGGCCTTCACATTGCTATCAGTCACATTGCTTTCAGAGCTAATAGCCATTATTCTCCATGATTTTCTAGAATTGTGCAATGCTTTTCTGAAGCCAGGCAAACTAATAACCAACACCACATCTTGTGGTAGTAAATTCCAAAGTTGAATTATGTGTACTGTAAAATAGTCTTATCCACTGCCACTACTGTTCACCTAAAAGTTCATTAAACATTATACAAATATTTTAAAGGTTCTTTCCTTTCCTTTTCTTTTCTTCTTTTCTCTTCTTTTCATTTCATTTTGTGACTCTGAGTCAGTGCCTGCTCCTGGAGAGTACCTGGTGATGTCTCTGAACTTTCATTGGAAAGATTTTGGAGGTGGTTTGCCATTGCCTTCTTCTGAAAACTGAGTGTGGGTGACTGGCCCATCTGGCTTACCCACCTAAAAGAGACACAGAACTTACAGTTTGCTGATTTCTAGACTAGCACTTTAGCCAAACTGGCTCTCTGTACCCAGCCACCAGTTTCTGTATTTTATCTTTTTGTGTAATTAGCATTCTCTATCTGCAGTGACAGTCATGTCTTATCTTATTTCAGATTAAAAAAAGCTCTTTGAAATGTTCTGAGACTTTTCTTTGTGGGAACTAAATGTACAAACTTTTTGTACAAAATTTTCCCCTTATTTCTCATAATAAAATAAAGATATTTCCATGCATAGATATGAATGCTATACTGTTTCTGGGCATCTGAACATCTATAAAGCATATGACTGATTATCTTAATGAATGTGTTTCTTACATTCAGCAACTTCCAAATATTTCTGAAATGAACCAAATCCAACACCAGGCTCCTGAATGCACTTAATATTTAATGCAAAGGAAAGTTATCTTTTATCATGATTTTTTTTAGAAATAGCATATATTTTTAATTTTTGATTTAATAGTCATTTACTTAATTTACTTAACAAATTTACAGTAATTCAATATTTTGACTGAAATGAATTCCATATCAGTTTTAATTTTCATTTGGTTGTGAAGACAAGCATGCTTTTGCCTGCTTTTTATAAGGATTTGGCTATGTCAGAAAAAGTATTATTAACTGAAATTGTGTGCGATAAAACAATACATGATAGGTAATGAATGGTACATGATAAATGTGAACTAAGTGAACAAAAGGGAAAGGACCAATATGAAAGAAGTACATCAAGGTTTGGTCATATTGAGTGAATGAATGAAAATCTCATACATCTCACACAACAATAAAAGAGGATAATTATATAAAGCTGGTAAGAGAAATAAAGAAAGATTTAGAAAAATGGGGGAATCTACAATTCATTGCTAGGAAGAATTGCAACTATTAAGATGAACATCCTGCCAAGAATATTATTCCTCTTTCAAAATATTCCAATTAAATTAGGTTAAAAAAAATTTAACGAATTGAATAAGATTATTACGAAATTCATTTGGTCAGGGAAAAAAAACCAGAATAAAATTAAGGTACCTACAAGATAATCGATGCAGAGGTGAATTTGGCCTCCCTGCCTGGGAGATATATATATTATAAAGCGGCAACTTTAACATGGATCAAGGAATGGGCCAATTTGAGAAATAAAAGAATTTTAGTTCTAGAAGGGAATGATCTGGAAGCAGGGTGGCATGCCTTCATGTGGAACCCAGGAAACAAAAACTAAACACACTTTAATAGACATATAATTAGAGGTTCACTATTAAAGGTGTGGAAAGAAGTTAAACATAAACATTACACAAAGATTCCAGGATGGGTTTCCATCATGGAGGCACTGATACACCCAAATGCATTAGAAATTGGTAGGAAAATTATGTATTATGATGTATTAAACCCCCAAGGAAAATTAAAGACGAATCAAGTAATTAGAGAACAAGGGATGAAATTAGAGTGGTGGCCATATTTACAAATTAAGGCAAGATATAAAAAAGATATGGAAGAATTCGGAATTGAGATAAAACAGAATCAATTAGATAAAATATTGGAAGGAACAGAGGAAAAATTAATTTCAAAATTTTATAATTACCTGTTAGAATATGAAATGGCGGAAGAAATAGTTAAAGGCCCAATGATCGCATGGGCAAGGAATGTAGGACACAATATTAATTTGGAAGATTGGGAAAAAATTTGGAACCAAAACTACAAAATAACAAAATCAGCAGTCTATAAAGAAAATCAATACAAAATATGCTACGGGTGGTATCTGTCACCCTCAAGGTTATCTAACATCTATCCAAACATGAACCCGAGGTGTTGGAAATGTAAGCAAATGAGGGGTACCTTCTTTCACACTTGGTGGCTCTGCCCAAAAAGTAAAAAATATTGGAAAAAAAATTAAGATTGTGGATAAAGGAAATCACAATTATCCAGTTAGAATTAAAACCTGAAATCTTTCTGTTGGGAATATTAAAAGGGAACTATGTAAATGAAACTAAGTACTTAATTTTCCATATAATCACAGTGGCAAGAATTGCGTTGGCACAATGTTGGAAGGGAGAACAAATGCCAACAAATAATTTGATTATACAGAAAATACTTGACTGCGCTGAAATCGACCTACTTACACAAAAACTTAGAAAAGAAGAAGACTCAAGTTATATTGCAGCTCGGGATAAATGGTATAATTGGATTAAAGAGAAAAAACCAGGAATTTAAAAGATATATATTGGATGAATATTTGAGGAATGGAGTAGTTTTTAAAATGTTTACTAAATAAGAAATGAAGAATAGTAAAATTATTACACCATCTTAGTTGATAAGAAGTAGATGTTTTATATGTTTTATACGTTTATCTATATAGTATTGGTATATATTGATTTTGTCAGCAACTTCAAGTTGTAATTGATGTATTGTATATACTGTTTTTTTTAAATTGTTAATAAAGTTTAAAAAAAAAATCTCATACAACATTGTATGTATTAATGTACATATGTAGAAGGAGGTTAAAAGGAAGATCAATACTAATTTAGTTGGTTAGTTAGTTAACTAGCCACCTTTTTACTTTTACAAATAACTCAAGGTACTGGAAGATATCCAACACACCTTCCTCTTCCTATTTTCCCCACAACAGCATCTTTGTGAGGAGTTGGGCTAAGAGAGAAAAACTGGCCCAAAGTTTCCCAAGTAGCTTTCATGGCTAAGGCAGGACTTGAACTTATAGTCTCTTGCTTTCTAACCTGGTGCCATAACCACTAGACTAAACTGACTCTCCTGTTTGTGGCTGAAGTTGGCTGAAGTTGATGATGCATATAAAAAACGAGAAGTAATTTAAGCAACGAAGGTAATATATTGTACATAAATGAAAGGAAAAACCGCATAAAAATATTTCTGTTGCTTCTTCCAATTGTTGTAGTCCCAACATGGGAATCATTCCACTAGGCTTCATTTAATACTATTTGCTCATCTACAGTAAAATTGAAACTCTTATTTTTCATTCTGAACATTAATGAATATACAATAAAAGCTATGAACTTTATGAGTAACTATGCTGTGATCTTTTAGTTCCTTGACTGATTCAACTGCTATAATGTATCTATACCTAAAAGATCAGAATCCTGCAAGCCATGGTATTCCCCATGACACTCTATGGAAGCAAAAGTTGGATTTGGAAGACTCAATATAGGAAACCTATTGACATGTTTGAACTTTGGTGTTGGAGAAGACTCCTGAGAATGCAATGAACAGTCAAGAAAACACGTGTTGAATAAATCAATCCAGAGTTCTCATGTGGAGCACAAATGAACAGGCTCCAATTATCCTACTGGAATACATGATGTAAAGACTTAGATGGGAAAGGTGGAAGGAAAGAAAAGAAACACCAGCAACAAGGTGATAAACTCAGTTATAACAGCAACGAGAGCAGCTTTGGAAAAGTTTATTGCTCCAATTTAGCAATAGTAGATGGTCATGGAAAAAATCTATGTGGCTGCTAAAGTTGACAATGACTTGATGGCTCATAATCAATCATCTATCAATGCCTTGATTTTTTCCCCATGACTAAAAGGCTTCCCTAAGTAATACTTCCATCTCCATTCACACTCTGCAGATCTTTATTTATTGTCCTTTTTAAAGGCTTTTCATTTTTCTTTTCCACCTCACACACCCCTATCATCAGTTCATAATTTAGTACAGCTTGCTATCCTTAGTAGCCAAAATATAGATAACTGGATATGCCTGATCACCTTTGAGATGCATATCATCGTAAATCCAACATCAGCAAATATAATATTTTAATTAAAAATCAAAGCAGATGCTTTTTCTACTGAACTGAGTAAGTTCAAGAGGGTGTTTTAGTACAAATTGCTAGACATGAGCCAAGAACTTAAGCTTTAAATTGCAGCCTGCCAGACATAAGATGAAAAAAAAAAATCGAAAAATCTGCTCAACAGCATCTGGCTAGACTGTTATCCTAATTACACTGCTGTTAGAAGTCAGCTTGATATTATTAAAGATATCAAGATTCAAATATATTTACAACGGGAAGCTCCTTAGACTAAAAGTAAGACGTACATGAAAAATAAACAACTAGGACTTTTTAACCAAATAACCAGAAAACATTTTTATTTATTTATTTTATTTTATATTTGGATTTATATGCCGCCCCATCTCCGGGGGGGACTCGGGGTGGCTTACACAAAAAAAATATACATAATATAAAACTTATTCCAAATTTACCTAATCCAAATAACTCTAAAATATTAAAATCTCCCAAATTTAAAAACCCCAACCCCGCTCAATCCAGGCCGGCCTGTGAAAACAGCCAGGTCTTTAGATCATGGCGGAAGGAGCGCAGGTCAGGGGCCAGACGCAGCTCCAGGGGTAGTTGGTTCCAAAGGGTGGGCGCCCCCACAAAGAAGGCCCTCCCGCAGGGGACCGCCAACCGACATTGTCTGGCCAACGGCACCCCCAGAAGGGCCTGCCTATGGGAGCGTACTGGGCGATTGGACCTCGATGCTGGTAGGAGGCACTCCTGCAAGTACCCCGGACCCAAGCCATGCAGGGTTATAAAGGTTAACACCAGCACCTTGAATCTTACATGCAATTCTGGACTGCTTGACCTTGATGACCATTAAAGATTGTCATCCACACAGATGATGCAGCCTGAATGTCACCAAGAAATCTCTTTCAGGTAAACCTAACCTCCCACTCCTGATTTTTATCAGCAACCGATCACTGATCCACTCAGCCATTCAAGCTAAATGTATGCCCAAATGAACATTTCAGTAACAGTTATACAACTGTATTTATAACATACTTGTTCTTATATTAAGAGTAGACTTCAAATATTTTTAGTAATGTTATGACACATCATTCCCATATGAGCCACTGTTCTCTGCAAATATTTGACATGTAATAATATTTCTATTACTTGTCATTCTGATCTTATATAATCACAAGTATTCTGAATTTAGGCATCTGTCCTTGATCTTACATGCTTTTTTTAGAAAAAAACTGTTTAAAATTAATTAGGGAACAAATCTTGTTTCTTAAGATCCAGTTATTTGACAAGTACTCTGAACAAATAAATATATGCTTTCTATTCACTTCACATGTTAGCACATTTTATTTTATTTCATTTTATTTTAAATTTATTTAGCTATTTTAGCTTTGTATCTGGACTGATTCAACAGCTATAACTTTATTATATAATCTTTGATTCAGAATAATCTTTTAAAAAGCATGAAGGGGAAGCTGCAAAATCTATATGCATTTTTATCTGAACCATTACATGCATGGAATAATTACTCTGTCAGTGTTGTGTTGAAATCTATCTTAATTAAGTTGTCCTGCTGTCTTAGTGATATCTTACATATTTTATGGACAACTGTTGAACTGTGAATTACATCACAAAATTCAATTAACTGTACATACTTTTTAAAATAGGAAAACTATTATGCATTTCTAGGAGTGTCTATACAAAAACTTTCCTTTTTTCTTTTCCCAAAAATATTTTTTTAAAGATTGCTAAACATTGCAGCTCAGCTCTGTCATTGGAATTTATGTTAAACAAATTCCATTCAACTCCACTAGAAATCAATGTGATTTTTAAAAGCCAAGAATTCTTAACCAAAAAAAAACCTTACCATAACTCATTTAAGTTTTGAGAAATTGCCTCCCATCACCACCAGTCTGCTTGCAATGTTAGCACATACATTACAGATTGTACCATGTAAAAATACATCACCATATTGTCTTTTATGAGAAATCTGGTTCAAAGCTTCACCCTTCGCAGAAAGCTATTTTTACATCTATCCACACTAATAACTCTGCTGTCTATACTCCCCAAGTCCTTGGATTTAATAATCCTATCCTGTTTGTTATAAAGTCTCACTAGCATTAATGGATCTTACTTCCAAGTAACTTTTAATACATATGTTTATACACTTTCAACACCTAAGATTGAATCTATATTTTGTTATTGCTATCTTGGTATTCTGATTTTGTGTTTGTGTAAAGTGTTGAAATTTTTCACAATTTTATTGCTTTTACAGGATTTTGTTTCCCACCTCAAGATCATAATTATAATGAAAACCAAATTTACAACAATAAATAAATAGACAAACCCACTCTGTGTCAAAATGTGGGTACAGTAAGAATATAATTCTATGCCACAGAATGGAACAGCAACAATATAGTGCTCTACCACTGTTTTATTTCTCAAAAATATGTCCTTTCTATTCATTGCTGATCGACCTACAGTATCTAACATGAATATATTCCAGAAAGAAAATAAGTACTTTTTTCTATATTATGTGCAGAATATGAAGTGGCTGTATTCAGTTCCAAGTCTATCTGCTTATATGAAATGAATGACACATCTGTACTGTAGTGTTTGTGAGTAAGTCTATTTATAACTGTAACATTTTGCATGCAACAGTTTAGCAAATTGAAAAGGAACCCTGAAAATAGAGGTAAAATTGTTATGTTAAAGTTGTTTCATAGATTTGTCTTGTTCGTGCTGATTAAAATTGATACAGAAAAAGAAAGCCAATCATAAAGTCAAGGTTTTATCTGGAAAAAATATTTATTAAATTTATATAGCTGCCCATCTCCCTACCATGACTCTGGGCAGCTTACAAAGTTAAAAATTCAAAAAGTAATACAAAATTAACCAAACATAACCACAAAAATGATTAAAAATAAAACTACTGAAATCATAAAAACATAATCAGCAGGAGAGCACCATCCTTTTTCCTAAAAATACAACCACTTAGCAGGCTCTCTACCAACTTCACTGGATCTGAACGGCAGATGACAAAACTATGTCTTCTGGCTCTCCCATCAGTCTTATCCAAGACTATGCATGCAATCTCTACCGTAAATTTAGCTTTTTATTCCAAGATTGCATTATTTTCTTGAGATCTTCACTTAACTCTTTTGAATTCGTAATTCCCATACCCCTTATTATATTTTAGCTTCTAATTGTATTTATACATGCAACAAAATGAGAAAGCCAATTACAAATGAGCACTAATGCTTCTATAAGCATCTGCATGGGGGGAAAATCCCTCTACCAAGAATAAATCAATGTAATAAAGGAACCTAGAACAACTTCCCTGCAATGTTCATTTTCTATGTGCAATGCAATTTTAGAATAGCAGTTTTAATATAGAATAGCGTATCAAAAAATAGATGTTTTATCTCAAATATAGTACAGTAGAGTAATATTATCCATAATAGAACATTGGGACTTTACAACATTTTTTCATGCTATTTTCACCTTATCTTGCAGGGTTTTTTTTAAAAAAAATCCAAGTGCAAATATGAGGGGTGTTTGTATTTGTTGTTCTAATTACCAATTGAATGATAAAAACCAAAAATACTAAACAAAGGTATGAGGAAAGGGCTGTCCCATCTTCCAAATTTAATTTTATTTTATTAAAGTTAAGAAAATTACTAGTCTCTATGTGGAGGACAGCGACGTTGTCTTGTGGGTAGAATATACTTTAAGTTATATCATTTAATTATTTAAACCTTAAATAGCTAAAGGTCCCACTGTACAGCCAATCAATCCATTGCAAGCACATTTGAATGCTAAAATTTTCAGAATGGGTCATTTTGAAAATGCCTCTCCAAATTAGAGGGTTCTTTATCTGCTTAGAAGAACACTTAGGCTATAAATTGTTGAAGAACAGAACGAATTTCAATTATGAGTGTTGAGCAAAGATTTCATTGCCAACTTCAGGATGACCAGAGCTTGCTGCTTTTGATAACTTTTTGTTATTCCTTTCTCAGCTTGACCACAAACCTCCTCTTGGATACTCTACTTCTCTTCTGGGACTCGAACTACATTATTATGTGCTGCTTTATGGAAAACTGAGATTACAGCTAAGAAACCAAATCTTATCAGCAAGAAGTATACTGCCAAAAACGTTTCATTTTACAGGCTTACAGCAAAATCCTGCAATAAATATTAACTTTCCATGAAGCATGTTAATTTAATTAGATTTATGGAATATCATTCTGAATAATATATGCTTCAAGTTTCACTCAGAGAACTCGCTTGTACCTATAGAACTAGATTGTAACTACCCTGCAGTTAACACTTGTTAGGTTATATTTATTTGAGCAGCAAATTAACAGAGTTGGAGATTACTCTATATCAGCCATAATATCAGCTAAAGTTCTTAATTATATTTTCACTTAAACTAAATATTTCTAAAGCAAAAAGTAGAGAAACAAGTTCCAGGAAATTTCATTTCAGGAGAGACTAAGAAGTAACAACAAAGATCAATTCAACAGGGTATAATAATTTCTGTTCAAACTTCACTTTCACTCAAAAATTCAAATTATGTAATTTGTGTCCATTTTTATTTGACCTTTTAACTTGTGTCATTTTTATAGAAGTTGGATAGTGATGTACTTTCACAAATGGTAAAAGTAATTATTTTACTCTATAAATTCAATTTTTATTCTTGATGCATGTTATTTAATGTATGTTGCTCCCACATTCTGTGCCTAGATATATTATTGGGTTTTTTTTTTAAATTACATTTATATGCCGCCCTTCTCCGGAGACTCAGGGCGGCTTACAATTTTTGGGATGCAACCCAGTGTGCTGAGCAATAGCCTTCATTCCATTGTATATGCCTGCTTATTACTAAGCGGCATTTTTACAAGGTCAGCTAATTGCCCCCAACAATCTTGGGTCCTCAATTTACCTACCCCAAGAGGATGGAAGGCTGAGTCAACCTTGAGCCTGGTGGGATTCGAGCCTACAGCAGTTGTAGGCAGCTGGAACTTAAATGCAGGCAATTAACAGCCTGAGCCACCAAGGCTCTTTTTATCCCATGTTTTATCCCATGTTTTATCCCATGTTATGTATTGTACCTAGTCAGTTCTATTACTACGTGGTACCAAAAACAGAACAATTTAGAGTTCCTTTCTCTTATAATTAGCATTCAGAGTCACTTTATTTATAAAGCCATGTAATTAATATTATCTTTGTACACCTACTAAAACTGAGTAAATTACATGGATATATATGTACCGACTTGCAATTCTCTCAACCTTTTTTTACTTCAGAGAACTAATACTTGAAATCCAACTCCCATTGCTTTGACAATGCATACAAAGCTTCCAACAAAGACTTGCAAGATGTTTATGCATTCAGCTATCAAGTTATCTCCAAAAAATAAGAGCACAAATGCAGTTGCTATTATTGATTTTTGTAACCACACAGGCATTAGGAATAAACAAAAGGGGTAATAAATTATGTTTGCAAGAACAGAGAATTCCAAAAAACAGACAATGCAACTAGTACCATTTATTTAAAAAAGAATAAAAAAGAATATCTTTATCATACAATAACATCAAGGCTCTGTCTTACGGCATTGTTTCATTTGACTCTTCTATGCTGTCCATCTCATACTGGTAGGTCCAGCTTTTTTAAAATATTAAAATATTTGATATTTGCTTTCTTTTTAATTATAGCAATTAGGCTAAATCAAGCAACATAGAGAAACATGGTTATAATATGACAGAAGGAAAACTCAAGTCATAAAATATACATGGCTAGATCCACAAATAAAATTTAATTCTCAATGGGTAACATCATTAACAAAACAATGCCAAAAACTATAACCTTATTTTTATCTACAAGCAGGTGTTCCTGCAATCAACTGGGCTTAGTTCCAAGTCAATGTGCTAAGAATTAGGGCATGACTAATAATGCTGTCAGAAAGCAACCTTTCAGCTGTCATCAGAAGTCTTCTAGCAATCCTGGGCACTGCTACATTATCAGCAACTAATATGTGGATTTAAAGTTGTAAGGATGAAATATATTTAAAAGAGAAAAGATTTCATCTTAAATACAGAGTATCCAAGGGCATCTACTGATTTAAATTTTACTTAGGCAATTTGTTAGCACTTACATAAAAATACTTTGCAGCACTGAACAACACTGAGGCTATGTCTGCACATTTCACAGAAGCATGAATTTGATTTGGCTCAGGTATTATATAAACTTATTTTCTTTATTCAGAGCTTGTTTTATGAATGTAGCCATAATCATAGTCTAGGAATTCTGAGTTAGATTGGTGCAGGCTTCCCAATCATTTCCAGCTGGGCTCTTTCACCAGCAAGGGCACCAAACACACCTTGCAAGGTCCTCCGATGGCATCTCATGACCTGCAACATAGATTTCCATCTTGTTGCTTTCAAATCAGTTAAAAATCAATATCCAGTCAAGAAACCTAAATGTTCAGCTGTAGTTTTATTGCAAAGGACAAGACAAAATGTCTATACAGATAATCCACAACCTATGGCCACAATTGAGCCCAAAATTTATGTTGCTAAGTGAAAAATCTGTTGTTTGCCCCATTTTACGACCTTTCTTGCCATAGTTGTTAAGTGAATCATTGCAACTATTAAATTAGTAACATGGTTAAGTGAATCTCATTTCCCCACTGACTTTGCTTGTCAGAAGTTGGCAAAAGGTACTCACATGTCCCCGGGACACTGCAAATGCCATATAAGGTGAATTAATTACCAAGCATCTGCATGTAATCAATCCCACAATGGGGATGCTGCAACAGTCATACATGTGAAAAATGGTCATAAGTCACTTTTTTCAGTGCTCTGGTAACTTTGAATGGTCACTAAGAAAACTGTTGTAAATTGAGGACTCCCCGTACCTAGATTACAAAGCAACAGAAAAGTATGCTTTCCAATGGCAGCCTTAGACACCATGCTGCTAGGGGAAAAGAAATCAATTGAAGAATGTGTTCATTCATAGCTAGCCAAGAATTCCAGGTGTGCCATGTTTCACCTTACTCACAGGAAAGATTAGCAAGCTAAGTCACCTGACTAAACTACCACTGGTTCTTTGGATGGATCATATGTACTACTTTGGATATACTACCACATACTCTAACTAAATAAAGGACCTTTTACAAATATTTCACAAATTCTAAAAATGTATTTATCTAATCCCTTCCCTTAAATGTTACATACACAAGTGAATTACATACTGTTAGACACTCAAATTATATTTTTGTCAAGGTTGAATTTTTGAACCTTTTTAACACTAAAAATAGAGCAAGCTGTACATCCTACATGTAAGGATTATCATGCTTGACAGAGGTATAAGGTCAGCATTCCGTTGCTGTATTAGTCAACCAAACACTCAGGGGAAACTCACAGGCAGCAATTGGTAACACTGGTTAAAATGCCTCTTATATTGGAGGCACTAAAACCATTGGTAGCCTTTTCACTATATCCAGTAGAAAACCTAGATTTGTGTGGGGTCTCCAGGAGTGAAAATAAGCAGGTATGAAACAAACAAATCCTTTCTTTTGCACTAGAACAGGGGTGTCAAACTCAAGGCCAGTGGACTGGATGTGGTCCACGGGATGCTTACATCTGGCCTGCGGGGCCACCCTGGAAGCAGCAAAGGACCTGCCAGCAAAAATGGAGCTCAGGAGGACTGTGTGTAGCCCCCGGGCCCCATTTTCGGCTGCAACGGCCTCCTGAAGCACTCTGCCAGCGAAAACAGGGCCCGGGGGATCTAAGAATAAAACAAAAGAAGACATGTTTCCCCTTTTGCATTTGAGCATGCAAGAAGGGATAGAAAAAGAAAAAGGGAAAGAGGAAATACAAAGAAAAAGAAGGAAAGATGGGAAAAGAGCAAGGAAGGAAAAAGAAGGCAAGAAGGGAAGGAAGAAGAAAGGAGAATGAAGAGGGAAGGAAAAAGAAGAAAGGAGATAATGAGAGTGAGGGAAGGTCTCAGGCAAGTCCTTCCTTAGCAGTTGGCCACCACAGGTGCCCCCGACATAAGTGAGCTGGTCACGCCCCCTCACCCCCCCCCAGGTCAAACATAACCCTGATGCGGCCCTCAATGAAATCTAGTTTGACACCCCTGCACTAGAAAAATTAAATGACTGCTGCTCATACATTCTCCTAAAGTGCATAATTCAGAGGAGGACAGAAAGAGCAGAAAAGCTAAGATAGACTAACTTATTTGGAAACAGTCCTATGGTATAGTTCAGCTTAATCACAACATTTTTGATGGATAGTCAGCAAGCTGTATTTTCCATTAGGAACTCTGTTTTCTCAGTACAGGTAGTCCTAGATTTGCAACATTCAAAGTTACAACGGGACTGAAAATATTGACTTATGACAGTTTTCACACTTATAACCGCTGCAGCATCCCCATGGTCACATGATCAAAATTCGGATGCATGGTAACTGACTCATATTTATTACCGTTGCAATGTCCTGCAGTCACGTGATCACTTTTTGTAAGCTTCTGACAAGCAAAGTCAATGGAGAAGCCAGATTCGCATAACCACCACATCACTAACTTAACTGCAGTGTTTCACTAAACAAGCATGGCAAGAAAAGTTGTAAAACGGAGCAAAATTCACTTAACAAGTGTTTCACTTAAAAACAGAAATGTCGGGCTCAATAGTAAGTCGAGGACCAGCTGCACTACTTCTATCTTTTTTCTTAGCATCCCATTCCCCTTCTCCGCACCCAAAACAAACAAACTACTGGGAAAACAACTATTCTTTAAGTGTACAACTTTAATAAGATGTGGGCATTTTCACTCCCAGAATTCCCCAGCCAGCCTGGTCCATACATCTTAAACCTGCGGAGAAACCAAACATCTCCTTCATCCCCCGCTGCAAAGATATACGGTAAAGCACCTGCCTGTAATAGCTTCGAAGAACGAGGGCTCCCTGCCGGGCTGCCGCTGCCCTCCGGCCCTTTGGCTTTGCCCTTGGCGGGCGAGTCTTGAAGCAACTGCTCCAGGCAGGCAGTGTTGCCGGGCAGAGAAGAGCTCTTCTGATGGGACAGGTGAGCCCCGAGTCGGGGCTGCTGCGGGGGCTCCTCCCGCGCTTCGGCTCTGAGGGCTCCATCCCCACCTACTATCGGGTCCTTTTCGGGGGCAGCCGCCGAGGAAGGAAAGGCGGGCGGGTCGTCGGGCCCCCAGCCATGCTGCTGCTGCCCCCCTTTGCCCTGAGGATGGTGAAGGAGATGCTCGCGGAGGCGGCGCAGAGCAGAGCCGGCCTCGGTGCTCACGGCCTCCAGGGGCTCCGCGGAGGAGCAGCACAAGTTGGGCTGAGAGGACGAGAAGACGCGGTCCAGCACGTGTTTGCGACGCCTCAAGCCGCCCCATCTGGCGCCGCCGCCCCCTGCTAACAAGTCCGCCTTGGCCGGCTGCTCCATGGCGCGACTCCGAGGAAGCGACGGCGAGGTGTCCGCACTGCGGCGTTCGCCTCCCGCTTTGCCGCTGCCCTTGCCTTTGCCCCCCAGCTGCAGGCTCCTCCACAGGCGGCTCTGGAAAGACGACGCCGGCTCCCTTTCACTGGCCTTGCTGCTCCCTGTTGCTGGTGCCGCTCCGGGTTCCTCCGCTGCTGCCATTCTCTTCTCCCCGCCTCCCTCCCTTCTCCTCCTCCGCCTCCGCCTTTTCCACCAACCCCGCCGCCCGTTGCCGCTGCAAGCGCGGAGGCAGGAAGAGCAGCAGCGCACGGCGGCTTCAGCCCAGTCCGCCCGAAGGAAAAGGTTGCACTTGTTTGCTATCGCAGCTGGCGACCGCTTTTAGGGGCTGGGCGGTTGGAGGGCTTCTGCTCTCGGTGCGTTTGCAACCACGAAGAGAGGAACCGCATGGCAGGCAGGGAGAAGAGCTACCGAAGTTTCGGTCTGACGCGCCTGACTTTTTCTCCTCCAGGCTGTCCCCACCGGCCGCGCAGACTCGCTTTGCAGGGGAGGGGTGGGGCAGATTATCGGGTGGCGTTGTTAAAATCTCTCTCCCGCCCACCAGCAAAAACAACAGGACCGGAGAAAGTAATATACCGTATAAGACAATTGTCAGAGCTAAACTTCATCGGCGTGGAAGAACAATGCTTTACGTTATGACTTCGGAGGTGCATGAATTTACAAAAGTTCTTCTTGAGTTGTTTGCCGGCTTCAGAAGGCTAGAAGGTAGAAAATTAAAGTTAAATGCAGCGTGTCTCAAAACATCACTGTGAAACCTTATCTTTAGGTGTTCGTTTAGGTCACCTTGGCAGCATTTACACAACGTTATCCTGACCAATTTGTCCTAGCAATTACCTGAGTTCGGAGAACACATTAACCCCTTACCTAATCACACAGGATTGTGTCCCAACACAGTACTAAATATGGAATAGTTGTCTTGTTTGTGGTCATGTACAAGCCCAGCCTTTCCAAGAAGGCCTATTAGGGATGGATGCTACCTCATACTACCAACATATATAAATATAAAAAATTATCCTAGGCATTATCCTGATAAGACTAGAACTGAATAGGAGATCAAATCCTGCCCCTCTAGCATCAAAACATGCCAAGCGCTCTGGAAAGTATATTGAGACAGACAAGTTCTGTTTGCAGGATCCAGGCGGTTGGGTTTATGTTTTATGGTTCAGTCTGTTGTGAAAATCCAACAAATAGAATTAATTAAATCCCAAGGGCTAATGTATAGATCCAGTATAGGTCTTGGCTAGCTTAATTGTGATTGCTGAGCATGTGTAGATCCAAGGAATTGATTGAGTAAACCATGGTTCAGTCAAGTATGGACGAACATAATTGTGTGATATATACTACCAGTATTTTTGAATCTGATGACTAGCTGACTATATGAAATTGGCTGCAGTTGAAAAGAGAGCAAGCTCATTCGCTGCTTCATCAGTTACACATCCTTCCATCTGGCAGTACAGTGTTTAAGAAAGGGAGGGAGGGGCCTAGGGCTTAGTGAAAGAGAGTTTATTTTTTTGTAGGCCACCCTCATTCCATTCCAACCATCCTTTCTTTTTCCTGTAGGTGCAAGGCTGCTACACAATTCCCAAAAGGCACTTAATGTTGCATTATGTTGTTGCTCTTGCAGCCAACTGCTGTCACATTTCTGAGTAATGAGTCATTATACAAAAAAAATGAGACATCATTATTTTATAGATGTCAGCTTCTGTATTTTTGGGAAGTTGGGGAAGAGAAGAAAATTCAGAATTTTTATTTAAAATTATACTCCCTATTCATAGATAACACAAAACATCACACATAAAAGGGGGACCAGTCTTTTATTTTTAACTTCTGATATTCCTGATGATTAACTTGCACATATTGGGGAGCAAAGTTCCAGGCAAACAATCTCTGTAAATCTCAAGTGATAAGGAGCCCTGCCATAGCTGACTTTTCAGTCACATGTGCTGCTTGTCCAAGAGCTTTTGAATCATAGTCTGCCCTCAGCAATGAGGTTATACAATATACTCTTCCTACAGTAATAAAAACTGAAAGTCCTTTAATGCAACCTTATTAATAGGACATAGGAAGATGGCTAACTGCATTTTAAAGAGACCATGTCCTGTCAAACTGAAACATGACTTCAAGTGATGTACAAGGTTATGTCTTATTATCTTAAAATAAAATTAATTAATAAAAATACTTTTCTACCAGTCTCATTAGTGGAATTTAAGAAAGGTTGGTTATTGACTTTATAGTGGAGATGCAATAAATTAGAATCAGTGAATGAATGTGGATCTTCCCATTTGCCCAATATACTCTTAGTACTGGAAAAAGCATGCCAACATTGAAACTATCAAACATACCTTCCCTTCTATTACAACTATTGAGAGGAAAATTAGAAACTTGAAATAAAAAGTAGGAAGAGAAAAATAGTTTTTGCTTTTTTCCACACCCTTGTAAGCGTGGTAAGAGTCTGAATAAAGCAACTGACATGCAGTCAGATTTCAGCATTATCATAGTCTGGAAGGCTAAAAAATTACTAATAGAGTTTACATTTGGAATAAACATTTATTGCAGGATGCAGAATTTGATGGAGGCCAAATTCAAAATTCCATTCTGCTTATTTGAATCTTACATTTGAATCTTACATTAGTTGCCAAAAGTTGCCACTGTAATGTGAAAGTAAATGAATTATCATAATTTTTAAGCACTAGCAACAGTTGATCTTGTCTATGAGCCAAGTCAATAAAATCCCATCTGTTTCTTCAACTCCTACAAAAGAAAAAATGAGAACAATTATGTTAATTTGCATGGCCTTAAGTTCTGGGAAACAATGGATAATAAATAGTCTGGTTTGTTTCATGCTATTTTTTTCACCATTTCTTTTTCCAGTTTTTCTTTCCTTCTCCCCATTAGCAGAGATAAACTTCATCTTTGCATTCAAGACTCATCAGATTCCTATATGCCTATTATACATATTCTTATTTTCCACCCCCATTCATCTAGAACAGTCACCACCTTTTCTCTAAATTTCTTATATTTGCTTGTATCTAAGATCTAAGACCCTTTCCTTACTCCTCCTCCAACAAGTTCTCCATAATTACTCCTCCTGTTTGACTGTTTATGTATGGTTTATTTTTCTAAAAAGTGGTATTCTTGATTTTTCTAATCTTTGATCTATAATTCTGGTTTATTGCATTTCTTCCCTTGATTGTCTGAATTCTGCAGCTATTCATTTCATGACTCTAGGCTGTAGTGTTCAGTTTTTATCTTTGAATGTTGTAAAAGGGGACAAGATTGCTCAATAATTTGGAAGCCTGCAGATAATAGCATACAGCAATTTAAGATGTTTCCTGACTTCTACTGATTAAACATGCTCTCTTGCACATGTTCTAGTTAGTGATGATAATGGATTAAACTTGTTTTAGCAAGAAAAAATGTTGAAGATGAAGAAACAAAAATCTCAGTTTAATTGTATCTTCAGATATCCATTGCCTTTTCAGTATGGATTCCTAGGGAAAAGTTACTTTTAGGTAACAATTTGATAAATAATTCCATTTGTGGTACTTTTTGATGGTTGTGTGTTAATAGAATTTTAATAATTCCAGTAAAAGAACCATTGAAATCTTCCAGGAATTGGGTTGTTCACAAATGTGCAATCATAGAAAAGGGTTTAATTCAGTAATCAAGTTAAACATGATGTGTAAGACTAGCCATTTTGAATTCATGCAGTATAATTCATGCATTTATTTATTTTGAAATTTTGGTCACTGCTTGTTATATGAGCTTAATTTTTAAAATACTTTTTAAGACTAAGATTTTGGAGCCCTGCAGCAGCCTTCTCCAACTAGACATCTTCAAGTGTTTGGACTGCTGACTCAGAAGTCTCAGAAGGATAGTAAATTATAGAGAAGAATGATAAAAAACGGTATGGTAACCAATTCATATTGATCAGAATGCTGTTTTGATCAGAATGTAATTTGTCCCTCATACAATACAGGCCAAATTTACTTTCCAATAAGACCTTAGTATGACCAAGACTACAAACCCATGGCTACATCCCAACTTTTTCTACCTATATCTATACAAAATTCTAAAAGTTGCACAGAGTTGTTTTGGATGGTGAGATGGATAGCAGATAAATTAAAGAAATAAATGCAAACTAAAACAAAACCCCCATCTGGTTTACTTCTTCATTTTATCATGATGTGATTCAGACTCAAATTAAATGAATAGAAAGCTTTGGGAGTTTCCTACATTCTATGACCCGTATGTGGGCCACCATGGTATTGAGACATTTCTAATTTCTGTAACTTCTTTAAGGATCTTGCAGATAATGAAAACCTGTCCAGAAATAACAGATTTGGAGAACATGATACAAACACCATGTATTCCTAGACTGTAGGCATCTCTTTAACCTTCTATCCAATTAGAAAAAGAATCAAACTGCTTTGACAGATGGTAAGATGGAATCTTTTCATTTTTCAACACATTTAAGCAAAAAGAACAAAAAAAGCAGTCCACATTAACTTTCAACATTATCATAGAACTGCTGCCAACTAACATTCAATCATTATCATTCTTCATATTGCTGTGAATATTGAGATATATAACTATGGTATCAGGCTATTAACTGTCATGCTATTTATCTGATCAGCAGTTTTTTTTACTTTGACTAAAGGAGGACTGGAGGTAGCATAGAACTTTTTTGTCAGAGTTTAACTTCTGCCAAAACTTAAAATTACACACACACACACACACACACACTTTATTAATACATATTCACAGGTTATTTTGATGATACAAGTTCAACTTTATTCTGATCGACCTACATGTAGCTGAGCAATACATTTTTAAGATTAACTATTCGCAGCTTTCCCCAGCCTCCTCTCTCAATGTGTTGCATTTCAGCTTCAAAAATTGCTGGTTAGTACAGTTAAAGGCCTTTCTGCGAAACTGTGGAAGTGGATCCAGCATATCTGCAAAGCAACAGATTGGGGAATTCTGGTTAAAATAAGAAAGAAAAATATTTGGAATAAATAAAATGCATATCTTGCTACTGAGGCTTGAAGACATTTCTTTACTCACTATGGATCAACACACCTTGAAATAACATTTCTCCTCCATCAATATTACTGCTCTGATTGCCAATCTATTCTAGTTTAAAGTGCTGGTTTCAAATTATAAAGCCCTACATGTTCAGGACCAAATGTCCTTATTAGATGGACTTGTTCTGTGCATTATTCACAAGGGGGAACACTGAAGGTTCCTCTTCTAATATCTGTGGGTCCCTATCCTGTATTTTTCACAAGACATTAGCTTTTGTTTTGTTATATTGGGCTTTCAGCAGAGGTGGTATTCAGAAGGATCTGACCAGTTCTGGAGAACCAGTAGCAGAAATTTTGAGTAGTTTGGAGAACCGGCAAATACCACCTCTGACGGGAGATTTTACAGTATCCTTCTCCTGCCACCCCTACCAAGCCACGCCCACAGAACCTGTAGTAAAAAAAATTGAATATCACTGGCTTTCAATGATATTTATGATTATGGACTGCTTAGTTGAACTGATTTGTGGTTGCTGTTTTTTAAAGGTTGGTTGGTTGGGCTGTCTTACTAAGGTTGGCTTTTGGGTCTATTGATTAATAGTTGCCCTTCCAAACAAGCCAATATTAGCCTAATGCTACCACCCGCTGAAGTGAAGACTACAGTGGAGGAGATATCCCATGTATGTTTATCTTTTGTGAACTAAAATTTTATTTGCTGTAATTGAATCCTATTTTTCCCTAAAGAGAATGAATAAGTGCCAGTCTGTCTCTGCTCTGCTGCCCCATTTTATCCTCACAAGAACTGTGGCAATGTTGACCAACCTAATATAACCTAGTGAACTTAATATAAAGGGAATTTTAACTTGAGTTTTTCCATTCCTTATTCAATTATTGCCATTATTATATATTGACTTAATTCATAATTGAATTATGATTTAATGTACCGGATTGATTTTAGTTCAATTTCTATATAACCTTTCCTCCACAGACATTGTATATCTAGTACACTTTTGTACAAGTTTATCCTGACAGAGGAAATTGGGCTGCAAAACAATTACAGTCACCAACTGGATTCTTATGGGTGAGTGTGGATCTCTGGCTTTCATCAAATGTGTGGTCCAGGTCACTGTAGTCCAAGTCAATATATCTTGCCCAACAGACCACGCTTAAAACATGCTGGCTAGTATCATGTGTGAACGTACCCACCCCAAATCCCCTTTTGTTCTCAAGTATTTTCTAATCTCTGGAAAAGTCAGGATCCAAAAATATATACTTAAATTAAATCTATGGGGTAAACATATTCTAAGAAACAATGTTGTCTTAATATGCTTATAAAAATTGTTTATGGATGCTTGAAAAATGGCTGTGGAAAGATGTCTTAGGAATCACAATGAAAGGACTTGGCTAGAGGACCAATTGTGCCCCTTTCAATTCTCTTTTTCATGATAGAATATTGAAAACGTAATGCATATCTATTTATCTTTTTCTGCTTACCAACATGGCAAATGTATCGGCAGAAGAAATAATATGGATACAAAAGAAGCTGGTCATAGTTGGGGGAATTTCAAAATAATTGTACTTAGAAAAGCCCTAGTTAGGCTGTATATTCTGTCTCAGAACAGTTGATACCTGAAACTTATAATTGGTTATTCGGTCTGTGCTTGATATTCTAAGCTAATATTTGAAATTTTCTGCTCTCACATTAATGAAGTTAATTGTGTAGAGAAAAAGTGATACATGAAGTCTGAAGATAAATTATATGGGCTTAGAACAGAGTGTTAGGAATAGAAATGGTGTGGTGGCCACTGAGTTTCCCTGGATGACACTAGTAGCTGGCAGCACACTGCAGCCTGGTGGAGGGGGCCTCTTTTGCTATCCCATGAGCTCATCTTCTATTCATTCTCTTATCTGTTGGGATGGGGATGGGATGTCTCTGATTTTCCAGGTGTACAGGTGATATCATTTACTAACATCACCACTAACTTCAAGGATTGGTTGAGGGGTTATGCCAATGTGATTGAGGGGTTTCACCCATGTGGATCTATTCTCCAATCCCAATGCTGTATCTATGCTGTTCTTTTCTGCTTGTAAAAATGGTATAAAAGTAATAAACACCACGTATGTGGTCAGACATCTTTGGACACTGAAATGACTGGTTATTGAATCCCCACAAAATGGAATTTAGAAAAGGGAACATTAAAAAAGAAAATGAGCAAAATGCCAAATTTGTAAGAACAAAGGGGAAAGGATGTGGTAACTGTCAGGGCCCAAGAACCAAGAAAGACCAGTAGAGAGTTACCTCTGAACAGTGTCCTTTATTGTTCTCCACCTGTAGACAGAAATATTGCCAAGCTAAAGCAGCTATTTTCATCACTGTTGATATACTCTGAAAAATGTTGGGGAGCAACTTTCTTAATTTTCTTGTCCCAAATATACTCTCTAAGCTTTGCTTTTCTCTTTGCTCTTTGGAATGCAACTCTAAAACCAGTCATATGTAGCCATCAGAAACTGAAATCATCACATGTGATTTAAGCTTACCGTGGCATTTATAAAAACATAGTATTCCATACCGGAAACTTCATTTAAATCACATTTTTGTTATTTTCCTTGTTCTAAAATTCCTAAAAGGGAAAAGTAGCAAGAAAGAGAATAGAAGAAGGTACATAAAAAAAAAGACTACTGCTGGTGCTACTACAGATTGCTGTTGTAATAATAATAATAAAAAAGCAAACATTGGCTATAGCTACCCAAACACAGGAAAATAAATAACGAAGCCAATTCAATACATTACCTCCTTGTTTACAGAAAAATGAAAAGCGTAATAAAATTATCTCTATTTTGAACATATTATGAACAGATGCTAAGCTAAGCTAGTTCATTTTTTATTGTTTTCAAAAAGCTTAGAAAATTTGATTTTGCTATGTATAAAAGACAGTGAACAAATATAATACTTATTTGATTTTCATTGTTGCAAAATAGGTTCTAGCTGGAAAGTGAAGGGGGAAATATATGAACACTTTTATAAATAAGTTGGACACAGAAAGAATCCAGAAAGCATCTTTTATTAAAAAGATTTTAAAAAACAGTCTAAAATGAAAGCAAATAACTCACCCCAGAAAAAGAATTATTATGCAATCATAAAAGCACCATTTATAGTTTCATTAGCATTCATTCATTCATTCAAATGAGGAAGGGGAAAAAAACCCAATAATTTTAATCTTGTGGGAATTCAAAATACCAAAATCCAATCTGAACAGCCCATCTGTCTGCTTCAGAACTTAAATATATCACATTCAATTTGAAAGCATTAGATTCAAGAAGAAGATATGGCACTCTTAAGCCCAAACCAAGGCTCTGGTGATTTTAATTAGGTACACGGTGCACAAAGTCCATCTGTCCAAAACACTCCTCTTCTAAGTGCAAGGGTATATATTTAATTTTGCTAACTTAAGATCTAAAAAATATGAACAATGGTAGATTTATGCCTCTCTAAAAACAGAAAACAGCACCTTTCCAGATTTTGCAGTTAGCAAGAAAGAATTGAATTCAGATAAAGTGTGACTAACCTTGATCAAATCAGATAACTTTATTGCAGTCATTAACCAGCAGAAGACCAACCTTGAATATCTAATTAGATGCACAGAATGACTAAACTACAATTTGCTTTGGATATCGTAGCTGAAGACTGAACTCTGTAATCATGTGGATTATATATATGTAGACATGCAGTTAGGTGAACAGCAGGTTCCATCTCAAGTATCATCCTGCTTAGCATACCATAAAAGTAAATGAAATCTCCCTCAAGCTGAGTTTCTGATGACTATATAAAATAGAATAGAATACTTTATTGTCCAACTGGGATTTGACACACAAGGAATTTGCAAAAGCTCTCAGTATACATACAAAGCAACAGAATAATGATAATCATAATAACAATATCAATAAGATGGGATAGTAAAGAAGATGGGAAGCATATTAATAATACTCCACCCATACAACATGGGTAAATAGTATGAGAATTAGGTGTTCAGCAGACTAATGGTAGGAAGAGGGGGAGACTCTGTGTCTAATTGTTTTGCATGCAATCCCTTATAGAGGTATCCAGAAGGAGGAGTTGAAACAGTTTATGGCCAGGTTGTGTGGGGTCTGTAGATATTTTCTCAGCCCTCCTTCTGACCTGCGCATCATAGGAGTCTTCTGTGGAAGGCAGGCTGGTTGCAATTGTTTTTTCTGCAGTTCTAATTATCCGTTGGAGTCTGCCTTTGTCTTGTTTGGCTGCTGTCCAAACCAGACAGTTATAGAAGTACAAGTGACAAGCTCAATAATTCCTCTGTAGTGTGGTACGGCCATGAACTTTTCTTGGCAGCAAGACATGATCATTGTTTTCTTCCAGCATCTTTTTGGCTTCCTTTGGTCTCCCATCTACAGTATATGTGAATCATGTTGGATCCTTTTTGGGATCAGCCAAAGGCAGCTGATGCTGCTAGACATTGGAACTAACATTTGGAGTTGTCCCAACTCTCTTGTCAGAGCTTCACCAAGGTCACTGTAGTAAATCTCTCTTTAAAAACACAACCAGCATTCAGGAACAAATAGAAGAATCAAAGTAAGGTTTAGCTACAAAAGAAGATTAGCTACTGTAAAATCAGTTAGGTCCTTTATTATTAATAATTCTACAATTAAATCTTCTCATTTTCAAGTGGTGATGGGGTCCTTGGACTTGTTTCTGAACTTTGGATGTGAGCACAACAACACAGTCCCTGGTCTCATACTTTTTGATTTTGGTCTTATCAACAAGTCACACTCTCTCATCTCTTCATGTCAATTCCTCAAGACAGGCAAGGTTAAGAAAGAGAAGCAGCAAGATTCCAGGAATATTCTTTACTGTTATAAGATAGGCTTATTGTGAGTTTGGTTCTCGTGCTTTCAATTTTTTGAAGACTGTGTTGTCCTTTCTCCTTCTTTAACATTTCATTACTATCATCTTTGCCCAAAGATAGACATTCTTTCACACTGTGCTAAGTGCATTAGGACCTATTCAGAATTACCAAACTTCTATTTTTCAATGCCTTTTTGCCTATCGGCTTATTTTGTTTTTCTTCCTCTGGTCCAGTGAGAACTGAACATCCACAACAATTTTAACAGTTACATGTGCTGATATATTCCATCCCTTTAAAAGGGATGAGACCCAACCTACAAAATGCAAAGTTGTTTTTAACCAGTACTATCACCATTACTCTCCTATTTTATAGTCTTGGTGATGTCATGCTGCCTTTTTATTGCATCTTGCTCTTGGCAGAGTATATTCTACTCTGAACCACTGCCACATTCTTTTTCCCCCTCCCTCCATGCCATTTTAATCACTGAGAGTAACTAGCACAGCAATTTTTACAGTATTAGCCCAGCAGCAACAGCAGTTGTTGTTTCAAATTTCTTCTGCACTAAGCAAAGAATAGCATTTGGGTGGACATTTGCATTCTAATTGCATCGACAACTGTATTGCATGCTTCTCTTAAGAAACGTATTAATGGTGAGAAGTCTGATAATGAATAAAGATAGTGCTAAAATTTGGCTGCTGCTACAAATCAAAGCATTCAACTGAAAAAGAGACAAGTAACAAGAATTTGATGAACTTCCTTTTTTTTCCTTCCCATTTTATAATCTATCCCTGGCCATTGTACTGTTTCCAATTGTTATTTCTATTGGTGCTAGATTTCTGCATACCAGAAATCTTGTTTTTATTGCATCTAAGCCTGTTGCAATAGCAGGAGCTGTATTATCCTCAGCATACTGAATAATCAGCTACCCTAGTCACTAGAACTTCCTAAGCGGGCTAGAAGGAGCAGTGGCAAACCTTCTTTTCCAGCCTGCCCAGATAAACATGTAATTTCAGCTGTAATCCACAGGAGATAAATGCACAAAAATACACACACTCCACTCTATTATAATATGTATATGTATAATATAATATAATTTGTGTAGGTTTCTATTATTTAAAAAAAGAGAGAAGGCGTTTCTAGCAGTATGGCTTAGTAGGATGCCATAGGAATTTCCTTCCTAGAATACCGAATCATTTCTCTATTATTTAGAGTGATATAATGATGGTGGATCTATCTAGACTCAGGGATGAAAGCAACTGTGTTATCTTACAGAAAAGTGTGCCAGCTCCAGAGGAGCAAAATGCAGAACACAGAATTAAAAGCAAATATACAGTCACTCATACTTTGGTAGGAGCTCTTAGCTTTCCTGCCTACTTCCGGGACTGAAAGTAGGCATTTTGGTTGCCTAGAGACATAAAATAAACAAAAGGAGTTTAGTAACAGTGCTAGGTGCTGTGGAATCTATCTGCTGCCTTTCATGATAAATGGGGGGAAAACAAATCACACAGAGTTTTTCTTTCCTGAATTTCACCCAGAATGAAGTATGATAGGTCCTCTATCAAGTGTTCCAGCAGGTATTGCTCATTTTTAATAACATTTTAACAGCTTCCTGGCAATCGAGAAGAGTACTAGAGTGGACATTCATCTTAGATTCAGTTGAAATATAAAGGGCTTTTTTTCCTGGCTTTGATTAGGCTTTTCTGAGAGTATTATTGTGACTGATTTATAGCTTTCTACAAAAACTAAATATTAAAATCAAAATACAATCTCATTTCCCTTTTCCAATAGAATTGCTGATATGGGATGCTTTCAGAGGCCTTGAAATACCACAGTAATCTATAGAAGGGATTATAATTAAATTATACTAATGAATGCCAAATATATTCTAATGTTTGATGAAAAGGTATTAGAAAATCATGATATAAAATTCTATTCATTTGATTCTGTTTGAATTGCTTTTCCATTTGGCTTCATTGTGCTAAATTACATTAATCATATTTCACAAAATTGTCTATATAACTGAACAAGGCAATTTATTTTATTTTATCCTAGGAAATTAGAATTTCAAGTTGCCTTTTAGTTGTTTTGAGCATGTTCCTCCCAGAGAACTGCTGATGAAATATTGAATGAAGACTTGACTGTATGTATACTTGGCTAACTTGTTGAAAATATTTTTTTTATTTTTTTTGTAATTGTTTGCATCAATGGTATTAGAAATATAATTAATAAATTAGTATTATGATCTTAATCAATGCATTGCAGAATTAAGGCCTCATTACTAAAGATTATGGTCCATAATCTAACATGGTGCTTCAGTGCATGTTGGCAAATAGATACTTTTCAATTTTCCAATCTAGGACTAAGAGAAAATGACTGTACCAATGGTAACCTATAATGCTGGTTAACCACTAATTTGTAAGAGTTTGTCTCTACAATAATATTTTAAGAATATAAATTCCATGGAAACAAGCAAACAACTAAAGCTTAATTTCTCCTCTTTCAACATAAATAATTTGCAATATTGAAATGCAAATACTAAAAGAACTTTAAGAACTAACCATCAGTAAGAGATGTAAGAGAACCAGTTTTGCATCAGGGTGCTAGCCTAGAAAGCAGGAATTCATTGTCTGAACTCACCTCACAAGGTTTTTGTTGTAGAAATAGGAGACATAAATATTAGGTATATTCATCCCCATGAGTTGCACAAAATATACATTAAAAAGGTCAGATAAAAATATAATAAGACCCACATTGGTATAATGGTTAAGGTAGTGGTCAGGATGCTGAGAGTTCTAGACCAGGGTCATCAAACTTGCAACCCACAGGCCAGATGCATCATGTGCTGGCCATGCCCACCCCCATTTTAGCAAAGGGGGGAAAGTTGCAATACATCACATGATGACATGAGTTTGACATCCCTGTTCTAGACCATCCTTAGGTAATCAGGTGATCTTGGGCCAGTCACTCTGATTAAAGCCCCGCCACTTCTGAAAAACTTGTCAAGAAAACTTCAGAGATTAGTCCAGGAAGTTGCCAGGAATCAACTGGAATAAGAACCAAAAAATGAATGAATGAATGAACAAATGAATTAAAAATTATCTTTGGATCATGCTTGCTTCAATTCCTTGCATTCTGTATCACCAGACAAGCAAGTTATATCTTCTGGGAGTTACAATATGGTATCATCTGGAGGATCACAATTAAATACCACTATAATAGTATGTTTTACTAGACAGGTTCCCAAATTTCATCACAAGTCATAAAAATGGAATGTTGACTTCATGACATCACCAAGGAAACAACGATGCCAGTTTTAAGCATCTTTCAGAACTGGATAACAGTCAGGTTCGCAAGAGTTGTTAGACTAATAGACATAGCTCTCTTTAGTCTGAGGTAAGATAGTTAAGTTACCTCATACTGTTCATGGTATTTTAAAATTCTGCTACTTATGATTGTCAGGTTTTCCAATGAGTTTTATTAATTTGATATTTCTCTTATTAATGTTTCTGTAGAAGACAACCAATAGGTAGTCACTAGTCATAATCCTGTATATGGTTTTGTTATTTTTAATATTGTTAGCCATTCAGAGTTATGTATTAGATATGGGTGGTTTGATATGTGATATGAAAGACAACAGTTCTAAGAAAAACCCTAGTTATTTGTAAAGTTTCTGGTACATTGATCATTCAATCATTAGCAATAATGTTACTGCTAATTATATAATTTATTATATAATAAATGGTACAAAAATTACATTAATAATGAAAAATTGGAGCAGGTAGGTAAATGTCACTAACTTGGCAGAAAGTTGATTTAATATGGGAAAATAATTGAACAATTTCTAAGATACAAAAATGTTGCTAAAAGTGGGTAGTATTATATCTGAAGGGATAAATGAATATTTGCTGGGGGGAAAAGGAAAATATGAGTTGGCTTCATCAAGGGATGCATAAAAATTGAATGTAGTGTGACTAGGGCACCTATGAGGGGTCTGTGCGCGCCTGTGTGTCTGTATGTGTGGAGTATTACAAGACAAGAAGAGATAAGGTCAAATGTCTCCTGAGTGAATATGGATTGAAAATAATATAAGTGATTGACCAATATAAAAGAAGTAGAGGTGATTCATCATAAAGGGAGAATCACAAACATATATGAATGAAGAGTGAATGAGTAGAAAATAAGGGAAAGACTGAGGAAGTTGTGTGTCAATGGAACTGAAAGAGTTGAGTTGAAAGATATAAAACAATATACAGTATACACATGGTTAAAGCAACCATAGTTAACCAGGATAGAAAGTTTGGAAAAATATAATGAACGATGTTGGTTTAAATCAGTTTTAGCTATATATTTTTTTCTTTTCCTTATCTTGTGCCTCCAATTTCTTTATCTTATTATTACTGTTGTTCACAGATGTCATATAGCTGTGAGCAATAGCAGTAGGCCAATTTTGTAGGCCAATTCTGAGAACAGAATATTTGGAAAATGCCTTACAGCAATAAATCAAAACAAAAAATAACAAACATTTCTAAACCTCTGCTCAGTAATCTGACTGACTGAAGAGTCTCAGGTAGAAGTTTGGCTTGTCACATTCTACCTCTTTCTGCAGAGGTAGATCAAATTAATAACTTCAAACTTTTGCCTACAAGAGTACAACCAATATCAATGAACAGCTATCAGGGCTATCTCTATCATTAGACAGTACCTCAAGCCATAGATGCTAAGAAATGATATTTTACCTATCACAAAAATTCCACGTAAGCTCGCTGGTCATTCTCTTATCTTAGAAGAGAGATGTGTATACTGGGTAGGGTTCTTGTATCTTGATGAATGGTGCTACCCACTACTAATTTTACTCATTTAAATTTTCTTCCACTTGGATTAGAAACACCCCAAAAAAAGTTCCTAAAGATATTTATGAAATGTTTTCAACCAAGTTATTCAATAGCTAAAGAAGACATAGATCAAGATTTTTGTCAGTGCTGAAGTTCCATAACATAGAAATTTTATTTTATCAGAGATTTTTCTCTCATGTTGTCTAAGATGGCTAAACTAAATCTAAAGAAGTTATTCGGTTATCCTAGAAGTTCAGTTTCATCAGTTGTGTGGAATAAATGCATTCCTTTACACTTAGCCAATTAAAAACAAACTGCTCTGACCGAAAACAAAAAATTCAGGTGGCTGGTCTAGGAATCATGTTTCAGTTAACTTATTATCAAATTGATAACTTTCAGTGCTCTGAAGCAATGAAGACACATAGTCAAAGTTGGAATAGAATTGCTTGCCTTATTCAGTCCACCTTCCCTCTATGCATATACATCTTAAACAATACCTCTGCCATCACAGGATAAATTGTAACCGTATTACAAGTTATTCATTACTATTTGCTTCATCAGCTTTTATCTATTCTTTATTTAAGGATTAACCTATGTTCCGGTTCCTATGTATATTTAGCTGTTATCTTGTTTTCCTAAAGCAACTTCTTTCATCTTCCAGCAGCATTGTGTCTTCACATAAGACTCCTTATCTGAGGTTTGCCATCCAAGACAGAAGTGTTACGGCACGTATAATGCCTACAGTGCTCAGATCAGGTTTCTTTTGCATTGCTTGAAGCAAATTCACAATTAAGAACATAGTTAGGAAGAATTAAAGTTCCACATGAAAGATCTTCACATGTTGGTCTTGTACCAGTAGTACTATATTTTCCAAGTCTGTACTCTGCATTGTAATGTCTGGACTAACTAAGGAGGGGTGGGTTTGTTTTTTAAGGGGTCTTAAATTTTAATTGACTTTTAATTGTTTAGGCTTGTAATTAGTTTAATTCTTTTTTATTGTAAATTTGTATGGATTTTATATTGTTAGCCGCCCTGAGTCCTTAGGGAGAGAGGGCGGCATACAAGTCTAATAAAATAAATAAATCATGCTATACCATATAAAAAGATTTTAAAAAATTTCTTTGCCACTATAGAAAAGCAGTATTAAGAAGTTGTGATGCTGGGTGAAAAGATCAAATTTTCCTTTCCTTTTTTTTGAAATTAGTTGAATGTCAACATGAGTGTGAACAAAATAATTATACTACATATAATTATTACTGTATGTTAACATTAATAGTCTGTATTTGTAGGCTCACACCTGATTAGATGAATTCCAGTTATTGCCTTACTTGCTAACATTGACTGTGTTCTACATAAATAGAACTAAAAATGATTAATGTTCTTTATCTGACGTATTTTAAAAATTTTGCAAGCCATTTAATAATATGACGTTTACTACCTTAATAGGTTACAATGATTAATTTAATGAATGTGAAAAAATTGTTTCTTTTATAACAGATAATACTTCAAGTAAAAATGTCAACAGAGAACACTGCAGAGTTGGTTAAATACCTTGAGAAGTAAGTTAATCATATTCTAGCCTTTCAATGATCACAAGTTATAAGTATACTAAAACAAAAAGCAAAGGAGAAGAAAATTGGAAATATTCATGTTTTGTTAACTGTGAATTATGATTAGCTAAACTATAATAATTTAAAAGTAGCATTTCTGGATTACGTTAATAAATCTTTATTTAAACTAATCATAGTTGTGCTTCGCAAGTTGATTAGTTTCAACTAGAAAACATAAGTTTCCTATTTTCTCACAGCCGTGACCTGTGAGAAGGGTTATGTTTGGTCCAAGCCTCAGGGAAGCTTATTTGTAAAGCATTAAATTATGTCCTATGAGTAACCAGATTCCAGAATCACATACAACCCTGTAACCTTCTTGTTTGTTTGTATCTCTGAGGAGCTAGTTTGGGCCCATCAAACATCAGGAGCATAATTTCTGTCATTTTGAGGCAAGAAACATGTAAAAACATAGTTTTGACATTAAAAAGCTTATAAAACAAAATATTATTTAAGACTTAGGTTTGAACTACATTAATTCCTTTACCATATAGCTTTCTTATTATGGCAGTTAAGAGGCTTCATATTTTTTCTTGAGAATGCTGTCCAAAGGTATAGGCTATTTAAGTAATTCCTCAAAGATAATATTTCCTTTTTGCGTGTGTATCTACTCCAGAACAAGTATTGGTAACCAAGGAAATTCCTTTACCCACAACCAAGTGTTTCTGGGGGTGTGGTGAAAAAAATAAAATGGCAACTTCCAGGTTTTTTTATCTGTGTTGCACTATTATGGCTGCCCTTATGACCAAATTGCATACATCCCGTTAGCAGAATCAGCTTCTTAGATTTTATCCAGACCACTTGCCCATTATTTATTTTCCCAAACTATATTATACTATTTATACTGCAATAAATGTTTTCATGAACTTGCTCCAATATTAAATAATATATGAAAACTTCTCTTCAATTTTATTTTAATTCTTTTTTGGACAAAGGTCTTTCAGAGCCACTCAAATTTGTAACAGCAATCACATTCCTTGTGATCTTTATTTATCCTAGCAGAAATAATTAGTTTACATCTTGAACACATGTAATTAAAGTACGGATTTGGGAACACTAAGAAACACTTTCTACAAAATTTAGCATTGAAAATGTCTGGTACAGAAGGGATTAATCGTATCTGTTTAAAGATACATGGTAGTGAATGCATGAGGGGGGGAAATGAGCTGAGCTAAGTAAAGTACAAACTGCAAATGAATGAATAAGTAAATGGGTGCAAGATTGTTGTAATCATTATGAACATATTGGTATTGATTTGAGAAGGTCAGAAAGCCGAAAATATTTGTCCTTGACTGCAAAGACTCATGCAGCTTTCGCTCCGATGGATGCTCCAGTATGTCTCTTAAGGAATACAATGAATTAATGCAAGTAAGTATTAGTTTTAACTAATGAAGAGATTACATGTTTATGAGCAACCCCCCCCCTCAGGTTAAGAACAAGTAAAGTTTCCAACTTTGCCTTTAGCCTGAATTTGTATGTAACCCAGAATTTGTATGTCTATGGAAATTCTCAAGCATCCAGGTCCTGATTGTCCCAAAGGTGCTTTTTCCAAAAGGCAACTGGACTTCCTGGGGTCTTTTTTTGAACTGAAGAAACTTCTTGGGTGAAAAGCGAAACGTTTTCAAAGTTAAAAAGCAAGAAAGCCCAGTTGCCTTTTGGAAAAAGCACCTTTGAGTTAGAATATATACTTACAAATGGACAGCCTGTTACTAAAACTGGTGGACAGTGTTGTCTTTCCTCAAGCTAACAAATGTTGAAGCTGTGCAATCCTTTTAGGAACCACTGAAAATAGGCTGTATATTAAACACATGCAGCCTCAGCAGTTCTTCTGCTTGAGGAAGAAAATGCTGTCCACAATTGTTAGTGATAGGCACCCCATTTGTATCTAGTGGTTGTCCTTAAGTCAGATGTACTTAATCCATGGATTGCTTGTACTGAATTTCCATGTGCATTTTGTAGACTTCAATTCCCAGAATTCCTCAGCCAGCCAACCTTAAGACCTGTGGACTTCAACTGTCAGAATTCTTCAGCCAGTCAATGTTAAACTATAGCTGAGGGAATCTAGGAGTTAAAGCCCACAACTCTTAAAGTTGCCAAGTGTGGAGACTCTTAAAGTTGCCAAGTTCTTTTTTGCAGATGGTGAAGTAGAACCAGTGTTCATTTTCTTCAATCTTGCTGTGGCAGGAAAGTAACTCTGGGAAACAGAGGGGCATCTGTTGGGCAGGATTTCATTGTTACTGAGCCGTGTTATCCAGCCTTCCTGCATCTGCTTAGAATGAAGTATGAGCATTTTGGATTAAGTCTCCTGGTGTATATTTCTAAATGTAGTGAATTTTCATTACTGTATTAAATCACCCAAACGGCATAAATAATGTGGAGCCATGGTGATGCAGTAGTATCTATTCATACTAATTCTGCCCACAGTCAGGAGTTCACACCTGACCAGCTCAAGGTTGACTCAGCCTTCCATCCTTCCAAGGTTGGTAAAATGAGGATCCAGATTATTGGGGGAAATATGCTGACATTTGTAAATTGCTGTAAAGCACTATGGGGGCAGTATATAAGTCTAAGTGCTATTACTATTATCTGATTTAGAATCTGAGTAGAGTAAACCTAAGTTAAGATTTTATGGGGAAAACACTGAAGATTCCACGGATGTTTGCTAGAATGGTTAATTTTTTAAAAATCACAAAGAAGATTGTAACAAGCTACTACTATGCTGACATTTGTAAATTGCTCAGAAAGTGCTATAAAGCACTATGGGGGCGGTATATAAGTCCAAGTGCTATTACTATTATCTGATTCAGAATCTGAATAGAGTAGTGATGGCTAACCTTTCCGTCTGCATGTACCAAAAGTGTGCGTGTGCACATGCACACGCACGCACATGTGCCAGAACCCATAAGGCAATGCATGCGGGGGCATCCCTGCACATGCACGTGCAACCCCCACACCGCACACATCTCTGCGCATGCGCATGCGATCCCCCCATGCATGATGCATGTTTCTGCACATGTGCATGCATCTCCTGTATGCCCCCTGCACATCTGCGGCAGCTATCCGACAATCGGGTGGGCGGCACGTGCCTGCACAGTGGACCTGCTCTGGGGCGACAGCTCGCGTGCCGGTGGAGATGGGTCTGCGTACCACTTCTGGCATGCGTACCATAGGCTCGCCATCACATGAGTAGAGTAAACCTGAGTTAGGATTTTATGGGGAAAACACTGAAAATTCCACGAATGTTTGCTACAATGGGAAATTTTTTAAAAATCACAAAGAAGATTGTAACAAGCTATTTTTCTAAATGCTGCCAAAACAAGCCACCAAGAATTGAATACAACTTGAGTGCATCTTTTATCTTTTTATTGCAAAGCAATATTTACCTTTTTATCATTAGATACAGGGCACCAGGGCCATGCTGCAATTAAATCATTTAGTTTCTAGCTTCTAAGATCTTGGAACTGTGGATTCATGTATAATTAATTCCCCAATTGAGTTAGGTTTAAGCTGTTTGAAAAATGAATATAATTTAGCATCGTTCCTGTCAGTTTACAGTCAGACAGATTATGACTTGTTTACAGAAGTCTATGTGGTTTGAGAGCTACTGCTAGCCTTAATGACTGCTGTTAAAGACCCAAGTCCCCAACGCTAAGGGCATTTTTATAACATTTGTCACTCCTATGATTTATTTTCCTTTGGGGATTTAAAAAGCAGATGCTGTTGCTGAGATGTTTTTTTTAAATGCTTTGATTACTAAAAACATTTGCAGGAGCAATTTCTCTTCCAATTTTCAGATGATTTCTTTAAGAGATCTCTAATATAATTATGAAGAGTGTAATATGTTGTAATTCTCATTCTTATTCTAGCATTTATCTAGCTAATTTGATATTTTCACCATCAGGATACAGCAGGGGTGTCAAACTGGATTTCTTCAAGGGCTGGATCAGCATTGTAGTTCTCCTTCACGGGCCAACACCTTTGCCAGCCAAAATGGGGCAGGGTGGGTGCACTTGCCTGTTTTGGCTGGGAAAGTGGCCATCAGGTCAAAATCCAGGAGGCCATCCAGGCCAAAAACGGGCCCCGGGAGGCTATGCATGGGCCCCTGCACCCCATTTTGGCTGATAAAGTGCTGTAGGAGGCTGTCCAGGCTGAAAACAGGCCACACCCCATTTTGGCTGCCAGAGGCATCGGCTGGTCCTTTGCTTATTTACAGGCTGGCCCTGTGGGCCCTATTTAAGCATCCTTCCATTTTTCAGTGGTATACTAGACAATGTTACAGATGTATCTATTTTAATTCCAAAGATGAACATTTTGTGAGCAGATAGCTAGGCCTTGAGTCCTGATGCCCAAATTCCAAATGTGTTTTCTGAGACAAACTTTCCCTATGTAGTACCCACCATGTGTGCTGTTTTTTAAATGCTATGAATTTGTTCAATCTGAATGGGAATTTTGGTTGAACACAACTGGAGGTTCTGCTTGGAAAGATTCTTCTCAAGCCCTAAATATGTTTCATCAACATTTTTCCCCCTCTAAGATATATTGTTATTCTATAGAAATTCTGTGGCTTTTATTGCTGCCAACTGATTTTAATCAGTTTAATTCCCACACTGTTGTAATTTTTAGGGAAAATACAGGTGAAACTCAAAAAATTAGAATATCGTGAAAAAGTTCATTTATTTCAGTGATGCAACTTAAAAGGTGAAACTAATATACGAGATAGACTCATTACATGCAAAGCAAGATAGTTCAAGCTGTGATTTGTCATAATTGTGATGATTATGGCTTACAGCTCATGAAAACCCCAAATCCACAATCTCAGAAAATTAGAATATTGTGAAAAGGTGCAATATTCTAGGCTCAAAGTGGCCCACTGTAATCAGCTAATTAAGCCATAACACCTGCAAAGGGTTCCTGAGCCTTCAGATGGTCTCTCAGCCTGGTTCAGTAGGAATCACAATCATGGGAAAGACTGCTGACCTGACAGTTGTGCAAAAAACCATCACTGACACCCTCCATAAGGAGGGAAAGCCTCAAAAGGTAATTGCAAAAGAAGTTGGATGTTCCCAAAGTGCTGTATCAAAGCACATTAAAAGAAAGTTATGTGGAAGGAAAAAGTGTGGAAGAAAAAGGTGCACAAGCAGCAGGGATGACCGCAGCCTGGAGAGGATTGTCAGGAAAAGGCCATTCAAAAGTTTGGGGACTTTCACAAGGAGTGGACTGAGGCTGGAGTCAGTGCATCAAGAGCTACCACACGCAGACAGATCCTGGACATGGGCTTCAAATGTCGTATTCCTCTTGTCAAGCCCCTCCTGAACAACAAACAACATCAGAAGCGTCTTACCTGGGCTAAAGAAAAACAGACCTGGTCTGTTGCTCAGTGGTCCAAAGTCCTCTTTTCTGATGAGAGCAACTTTTGCATCTCATGTGGAAACCAAGGACCCAGAGTCTGGAGGAAGAATGGAGAGGCACACACTGCAAGATGCTTCAAGTCCAGTGTGAAGTTTCCACAGTCTGTGTTGATTTGGGGAACCATGTCATCTGCTGGTGTTGGTCCACTGTGCTTCATTAAGTCCAGGGTCAACGCAGCCATCTACCAGGAGATTTTGGAGCACTTCATGCTTCCTTCTGCAGATGGGTTTTATGGGAATGCTGACTTCATTTGGCACCTGCCCACACTGCCAAAAGCACCAAAACCTGGTTCAATGACCGTGGGATTACTGTGCTTGATTGGCCAGCAAACTCGCCTGACCTGAACCCCATAGAGAATCTATGGGGCATTGCCAAGAGAAGGATGAGAGACATGAGACGGAACAATGCAGAAGAGCTGAAGGCCGCTATTGAAGCATCCTGGTCTTCCATAACACCTCAGCAGTGCCACAGGCTGATAGCTTCCATGCCACGCCACATTGAGGCAGTAATTGCTGCAAAAAGGGCCCAAACCAAGTACTGAGTACATATGCATGCTTATACTTTTCAGAGGTCTGATATTATTCTATGTACAATCCTTGTTTTATTGATTGCAGGTACTGTTCTAATTTTCTAAGATTGTGGATTTGGGGTTTTCATTAGCTATAAGCCATACTCATCACAATTATAACAAATCACGGCTTGAACTATCTATCTCATATCTTATTTTCACCTTTTAAGTTGCATTACTGAAATAAATGAACTTTTGCACGATATTCTAATTTTTCGAGTTTCACCTGTACATGCTTGTGAAGCAAATGATTAATTTTCACCTCAGCGTACTACTAAAATCTCTCTCCTACCTTGGAAGTTAAGGAAAAAATGCCTTCCATTGGTGTCAATAGTTGGAGAAAAATATTTCTCCCATTACAGACAGAGACAACATCTTTCAGTTCAGACGTGGAAGGTTTTATTGACAAGTGTGCTGTGGGAGAAAGAAATGCAGAATCCAATTATCTTAGCATGGTAATATGGCTCCTATGTAAATGAGCTGGAACAATACATCATAGAACAAGGCAATTGAATAAGGTGCTGTGAATTTCTGTTACCTTGCTGTCTCTCCTCTTCCTTTCCTTTTCCTGCATCTTAATTTTTTCCTATTGAGTATGAAGACTAACAAAAAAACAAAGCTAGTGTTTTCTGGGCAGTCCTGAGTTTTCTTCTAATACGAGTCTGACAGCAATTTTAAAAATCAGGAAAAGATAATGTACCGTAATTTTAACATGGTATCATTTTTGGATCAGAGTTTTGTATGGGTTTTGAAATGCTCCTTTTGCCAATTTTAGACTGCAAAAATGACTGGAGTGTTGGAGGATATTTTTTTTACCATGGAAGGTTCCTGATGATGCCAGAGCTTGATTTAGGGTGATGGATGATTAATGTCAACCAAAATCGGCAGAAAAGCAATACTTGCTTTACTTTGGAACCTAATACATTTATTTTAGGATATTGGGGAACAGAAGCATATTAAGTAACGTCTTAATAAAATGCTGAACACATACATGAGAAAATAAAGGCAGAATTCGCTGTACGTATTCAGTATTTATTCAACTGGAAGAGGAAATGCATCTATGAGCTATGAATTTTTAAAAAAATACTGGATAAGTTTTAATCACAAAAAATGTCCAAACTTATTAGCATTTGATTTAATTCTGACATGGTGGTTGCCATGTGGAAGTCAGAGCTGGCAGTTATTCAGAATTGTTCTAGAAGCCAGAATAAGAAACAATGGTTCATAATACAAAGCAGTAGATTTTAATTGGCCATTGTTGTACAAGGAACAGTCCCATAGGTGGCAATGTCTCTTTCACTATAGGTTTCTAAATTGAAATTTGATGGACATATGTCAGGGTTATTGTAGTAACAGATTCCTGAACTGTGCAAGGGATTGGACCCAAAGATCTCTTAGTGTTCTTCCAACTTTCCATTCTCGGATTGAGACTTTAGTGGATAAATCCATACTATCTGGTCTTCATGTTTGAACAATTAATTTTGTTCACATTCAATCTGAATTTTATAAGCCTAATGTGATCCCTCCCATTTTCATGTAGATTTGTCCAAAAGGAGACATGGGGTGGACCAGTGTAATTCATACCTGCAAACTGGACACGCTTTTATTGTGGATCAGTTGACTCTTACTTTTGGCTACATCCCATAGTTTTCTCTTGCAGCGGGAAAAAGAATATTCACCCCTTATGTTAGGTAAATGCTAGGAATGTAAGTTTTGATTACCCTTTGATTTTCCCTAAATTGTTCCTGAAAACAGTTTCTCAGCTTTGTAAAAAAGCAAGAACAAATTTGCATTGTATGGATGTTTTAATTCATTATCTTGATATCAAGTATTCAATGAGATCCAGGGTTATTAGAGGGCAATGTTTATGAAGAATCTCCTTTCCTTCTTCCTCTTGCCATTTGTGAATGTGACCTTTTGAGTTTAATGGCAACTGCCTAAAGGGAGTTAATTGTAGGGAGATGGAACTAGCATACAGACATTTTGGTGAAAGGTTCATTGCATTATAGATCTCATCATTGCTGATCATTCTGAAAACAAAAAGAACAGAATAATTCTAAGACAATTAATTTTTAAGACAGTCAAAACAGAGAAACTTTTCAACCTTCTCTTTGATTGAGATTACAATTTAGGTACCTCTGAATAATTTGCATTCACCAGGCATGGTATGAAAACCCTGCCTTTTATAAGGCCAGAAAGAGAAGAAAAAAATCATTTTGAGCTCTTATCTCCATCAACAGCTGGAGCCACTTAAGGGAAGCTGTGTAATTAAGAGTCCAGATCTATGTTATCTCACTGTCCAACACTTTGCAAGCTTTTCCTTTTTACAGAAAGAAACCTCTTTGCACCAAAGGTGCTTAGCGTATTGGACATGCTATTGAGACTATGAAATGTGCAAAATGCCTGTTAGAGTTCTTCATTAAGTTGAACTTAATGGCTCCGGGGGTTGGGAGTGGGGGGCACCGTTTTGCAGTGGTTCTCCTCTTACCTTTTGGACTGCTCACAGTCGGTGTTGGCAGGAGAGCAGAGATTGTCCCAGAGGCCCCTCACTTGTGGGGTGCCCCAGGGGTCGGTTCTCTCACCTCTCCTGTTTAATATCTACATGAAACCGCTAGGCGAGATCATCCATGGTTTTGGGGTGAGGTATCATCAATATGCAGATGATACCCAGCTTTATATCTCCACCCCAGACCAGATCAGTGATGCTCTCTCTGTGATGTCCCGGTGCCTGGAGGCGGTGCAGGCCTGGATGGGGAGTAACAGGCTCCAGCTCAATCCGGCCAAGACTGAGTGGCTGTTCTTACCGGCATCTCGGTTTCCAGTGGACGTGCCATCTTTGGTCATGGGGGGGAGGTGTTACCCCCTGTGGATAGGGCGAGGAATCTGGGCGTCCTCCTGGATGCACAGCTCAATCTGGAGGAGCAAGTGGGAGCTGTGGCCAGGGGAGCTTTTGCCCAGGTTCGGCTGGTTCACCAGCTCCGCCCTTACCTGAACCAAGATGCCCTTCAAATGGTCACTCATGCACTCATCACTTCCAGAATTGACTACTGCAACGCTCTCTACATGGGGCTACCCTTGCGGATTACCCGGAGGTTGCAGCTGGTGCAGAATGTAGCTGCGCGGGCTGTGATGGGGGTATCCCGATACTCCCAAGTTACACTCCTCCTGTGCAACTTGCATTGGTTGCCGGTTGCCTTCCGGGTTTCCTTCAAGGTGTTAGTAACAACTTATAAAGCCCTAAATGGCTTGGGTCCAGGGTACTTGCGGGAACACCTCCTGCCAGCATCACACTCCGATCGCCCCATGTGCTCCCACAGGAGGGGCCTCCTGGGAATACCGTTGGTTAGACATTGTCGGCTGGCGGTTCCCAGGGCCAGGGCCTTTTCTGTGGGAGTGCCCGCCCTATGGAATCAGCTCCCTGCGGATCTTCGTTTGGCCCCTGATCTCTGCTCCTTTCGTCGAGACCTGAAGACTTGGCTGTTTCAGCAGGCCGGCCTGGATTGACCCGGGGGTGGGTTGTTTTAATTGTATTGTTATTATTGCAATTTTAATTGTTTTAATTCATTTTTAGTAATTTATAGACCTGTATTAGTTTAATATTTTTTTTATTGTAAATGTATTCTTTTTTATATGTTTGCTGCCCTGAGTCCTTAGGGAGAAGGGCGGCATACAAGTCTAAATAAATAAATAAATAAATAAATAAATAAATAAATAATAATAATAACAACAACTTGCACTTACACCCAAAGAGACTGCTGTACTTCCAAATAACTTCTCCCTTCCAGTCCATTTCCTCCTATTATCTTACAGCCACACAGTTCCTGGTCATCTGAGACTAGATCAGAGAAAGAAACTGAATAACAATGTCCATCCTTTGAATTAATCTGAATCCCAGCTCCAGGTGAACCATAAATTTAGGATGCCAATAGTCACGTTGAAATGACACAGCCAAGAAGAATTGATGCCTTCCATTATGCCCTTTCATGAACATCTAGAGGCTCTGTTTATTACCAGTTCTTGAGAAATAGGAAAGTGTGACATCCTTATCAGTGGTGGGATTCAAAAAATTTTACTACCGGTTCTGTGGTCATGGCTTGGTGGGCGTGGCAGGGGAAGGATACTGTAAAATCTCCAGTCAGAGTGGTATTTGCCGGTTCTTCGAACTACTCAAAATTTCCGCTACCGGCTCTCCAGAAGTGGTCAGAACCTGCTGAATACCACCTCTGATCCTTCTGCTTTCTGTTCTTCCCTCACTCCCAATCTATATGTATGTTACAATATAATATGAGTCTCTCTGTGTATTTTTCCACTGTCTCCTGCTGAACTCCTGACTTAAATGCTTTCACCAATCTTTTTCCTCCTTGCCAAATGCTATTCCCCACTGATTATTACTTTTTCCTCATTACTGTTTTCTACCAACTGTTACTTCCTCCACTGAGTGCTTTGTGGCTTTTTTGTGCTTTCATTGCTATTCTCCTAAGCTATTAGGGGAATATGTTTTAAGGGCTATTTTTTAAATTGGTTTGCAAAATAATATTTAGATTATAAATCTTAGCTTGTGTAAAATAATGTGAGTATGCTTGGGGAAAAAGTAAGTTTTCATTGTACCTGTGGCATGCTGACCAAATTGTGCCATAACAGCTCAGTATTTTCTTTACTATGAGCAGGGAATATTAATACATGGCATGAGTACACTAAAGCTGCTAATATGCTCTCTAATTCTCTCATTTCTGAAAAAGCATTTTGCGAAAGTTTTGATTGACCCAAGTGAATATTTAAAGGCACATTTGATAACAACTGAAATAACAACCACATTGTAACTTGGAATGTAAGATGAGTACAGGGGGTAAAGAACATGAAATAATTAATGACTTCATAAAGAAAAAATATTTCTGTTGTGGGTGTCTGAAATCAAGAGAAAGGGGAAGGATGCAATGGAGCTGAACAAAAGTGGTATGATCTAGTGGAGTGGAACTGATTAATATATGAAAGACGTGAAGTTATAGATTTAATTATGTATGAAAGAACTAAAACATTAGTACTTGCATAAATAACTATATATAGCACTTACATATAAAAGGAAGAAACCCTAGAAATTAACATTTCATTGAAGGCACAAAATAGTTTTTCTAAGCTAAGTATATAAATTAAAATTTTTGCTATTGCCTTTGAAACACTTGGGTGTTGGTCATTTAACAAGAATACTTCAATCTCTCCATTATGAGTGTTTATCAGACTCGAGATTGGGTGTATTGGCTCTGATCAAGAGGGATTTTAGAAAGGATGCGTGAAGGAGATTCAACCTCAGTATTCAAGCAAATACATATAGGTAGTCTTCAACTTACAACCACAACTGACCCCAAAATTTCAGTTGCTAAGCAAAACAGTTAAGTGAAGGTTACCCCATTTTACAATCTTTCTTGCCACAATTGTTAGGGATCACTGCAGTTGTTAATAAAATGGTTATTAAGTGAATCTGGCTTCCCCACTGACTTTGTTTATTCATGTCAGAAGCATCACAATTAAAATAAGGCATACTATATGACATAAAATTTAAAACATAAAATACAAGATTAAATATATATGAGTTAAACAGCAAATAAGAACATTAATTGTGTTCTGTTGCATGGCCATGAGGTCTTCAGGTGAGCAGGATACAAAGGACGGGTATACACATGTATTATTGTCTGCATGTCACCACAATCGCAAAGGGGGCAGAAACCACCAGATAGCCCCATTTGTTCTGAGTATCTCTGGATGTTGTGGTACCCATGTGCAGTCTATTCAATGATTTCTATACTTCCCAGCTTTCGCCAGACCCAGGTGCCAGCTCCTCCGTTGGATCTGTCCACTGTTGGTTCTTGTACCTTTCCATAGGTCCACTCTCTGCTTTAAATTCTTTGAAGTCTTCTGTCAACCTAAGGAAACTGTAAGGAGCCTCTCTGATGAATGTGTGTTGTTAACACATTTGGGCATCCCCTGAGCAACAGCTTATAGCTGGCTAATCCTTTCAATCCAGAAGCATCTGAAGTGTAGTGAGGTATTCATTCCCACCTGTGACCTTGCTTGTCAGAAAGTTGCAGAAGGTGATCATATGATCCCTGGACACTGCAACCATTATAAATGGTTGCAGTGTTTCCAAGCATCAGGAGATTTTGATCACATGACCACAGGAATACTGCAATGGTTGCAAGTGTGAAAAGTGGTCATAAATCACTTTTTCAGTGTGTTGTAACTTTGAATGCTCACTAAGCAAATGGTTGTATAAATAATATAAAAGATCAGATATAGGTATCTATGCGCTACCAAAACTCTCATGTCTGTAACCTTTAACTAGGCAAAACAGAGCATCCAAGTTGCCTTGAACTGCAAGACGGGCTGTAACACCATTGGACATCCATATCTGACTACCCGTACTCAGTCTTCATAGGATTGTTGCTATTTTTATTTTAATGATGAAAAATCCGTCAAAAAAATTGAAGAGTTTTGGTTCAAATGCCAAAACAATGGGAAAAAAAACAATTAAAAATGCTTTCTATTCTGTGCTAACAAAATAAGTATATAGCAGTTATTGAGCAATTTAAGTGTGAAGGGATTATAGAACAATTGCCTTGATCAATAGGAATCTAGGAGGCCTAAGCTGAAAGTTATAAATTAATTGACCATTTATGATCTCACCATTTTATACGAGAACTTACTAACCTCATAAAGTTGCTGTAAAATAAAGATAAAGCTCATGAACCAGAACATGCATATTAAAGAAGCTACATCAATTATTCAAAAGAATATAGTAAATCCTAATGGACTGCACTAAGAATCAGGCTGCTTTAAACTAATCTAAAGAAATCTCAGGGTGATTTAAAAACATTTCCACAGCTTCCCAAAGAAACACATTTTGTGTGCAGTTGCATAAACATCATTGCTGAGTAGGCAACTGCATATACACTTCCCAAATGTGAACCTACTTTATGAAGAAAAGGTTTAATACAGAGAGTGAAGAATTAAGTTTTCAGTGTCAGAGCAAAACAAAGATAGATATGTATTCTGCCAGAGGCAAAATGGAAGATTACCTCTACATTCTTTGTGGTGAATATATTGCCAGCTATTATGGCTCAAGAAGACATTTTGCTAGCTATTTAATCATAGCGTAATAATTTGCCATTTCTTTGTTGAATTTTTAGGCCCAATTCTAAAAGACAAGGCAAATAATAATACGGAGATTATTGTATAAATTAAAATGTTTGTATGAGATGTACATGGAAGAATTCAGATGATAGGAAATCGCATTGCACTTGTGTCAGAGGCATCGCTTCAGGGTTGAAAGGATTAGCCAGTGACATCACCATTGCTCGGGGCGGTGCCCATTTGGGGGTTCCTTTCACATCCCCCCAGCAGAAGCTGGAGTTGATGTGAAGAATGGAAGCTCACCCCGCCCCACGGCAGCACTCAGGTCTCAAACATGAGCTTGCAATTTATCAAGCCAGTGTCCTAACCACACAAGCCATTGTGCTCCTATGGTTGGAAATATATTTGTCCCTTAATCTTGGAACCAGTAGAATCAGGATTCTACTGAAGCTGAATAGAAAATTATTTTCACATTTTTAATTATTACTACTAAAATATGTTTTTATAATTTCATGATAAAGTTTTAAATTCTATGCTTTGATCTTGGACCATAAATAAATAAATAGGAAAAACAACTCTTGTGTTTACTTTTTAACAGCACATCTGTCATTCTTCCAAAGTTGAATTTTCCTCCTCCTCCTCCTCCATCATTCTAATCTATATTAGATATTGAGTCATTCATTACCCATATGCCACATGAGTTATAGGCAGAAATTGTCACCTAAAGGTACTTCATTATTTTATCTTGTTGCTGCAGCTGGATGCAGTAATAAAGAATTTACTTTTAATTTTCTACTTCTCTCGTATGATTCCTTTGGACAGAACTCCAAGCCAGCCATTTCTACCGGCAATTCCTAATGTGTCTGGAAGCAGAGTGAATTCCCTGGAAGACCGACTATCTAATCAGGAGCGTACCACTGCTGTGCTTCTGGATCAGGCATTTCGGATCAAAGATGGCGTTGTTTCATACCTTCAGGGAAATAAGAACTTTCAGCAAGGGGAGGCAGCAGCTCACCAGCTATTGGAAAATCACATCCAGACAATCACAAGTGTTGTTAAAAAGCTGAGCCATGACATAGAGGTATCAGCAGTTACTAGCAATTTATTAAATATTCAGAAGTTATGCAATGTTCAGCTTCAAAGAGGTCAGATTCATATTACATTTTCCTAGAAGCTTTTTTTCTTCCCAGGAAGGGAGAACCTTTTGCCTATTTTCTATCTGCAAGGTATTTAAGGATCACACCATTTAAATAGAGGAAATCTTCAAATGATGGAGGCATTTGGTACTTACCTATAAAGCCCTACATCTGGTACTTACCTATAAAGCCCTACATGGCTTAGGGCCAGGGTACCTGCGGGAACGTCTCCTGCCAGCATTGAACACCAATTGCCCGGTGCGCGCTCACAGACAGGGCCTCCTTGGGGTACCGTCGGCCAAACAATATTGGGTGGCGGTCCCTAGGGGGAGGGCCTTCTCTGTGGGGGCACCCACTTTGTGGAACCAGCTTCCCCTGGAGCTACGATTGGCCCCTGATCTCCACTCCTTTCGCCGCGGCCTAAAGACTTGGTTATTTGAACAAACCGGCCTGGACTGAGGGGGGGGCTTTTGTTTTAAATGTTTCGTGGGTTGGGTTTTAAATATTTATTTGGTCTAATTAGTTTAATTATTTTTAATGTTTTTTAACTTCTGTATTGGGTGTTTTTTATGTGAACCACCCTGAGTCCTTCGGGAGATAGGGCAGCATATAAGACCAATTAAATAAATAAATAAATAAATTTGGCATAGATGGATCTCTTCCCACTTTCCTAAAATTAATAACTATTTTGGAAATCTGGATTAAAACAGATTAACTATTTGTATAACTTGTTCCTAAACTTTTCTATACATAGATATAGCATTTGGAACAGTTTTGTGTTTGTCAATTTAGCTTAAAGGTGGTTTGTTTTTTTCCAGATAACATTTGATTCAATTTTGCTTGCCCTTTCATTCATTGGAATGCAGAGATAGTTTGCAGTTGTAAACTCTTTCAAGTCTTCATTAGGTGATTAAACCTCCCCCACATTTTTACTATAGCCTTCTAGCAATGTTTAAGGATCCTAATTGCATGTCAAGAATCCTAGTACAGCTGAAACATAGTAATAAATAGCAATAGCACTTAGTCTTATATGCTTTATAGCCCTCTCTAAGCAGTTTACAGAGTCAGCATATTTCCCCCAACAGTCTGGGTCCTCATTTTATCCATCTCAAAAGGATGGAAGGCTGAGTCAACCTTGAGCTGGTGAGAATTGAACTGCCAAACTGCAGCTAGCAGTCAGCAGAAGTAGCTTGCAGTACTGTATTCTAACCACTGTGCCACCATGGCTCATGTCCTTCAACTCACAGGTTATGAGATTTCAGAATCCCCACAGCCATGCAGGTACATATAGATACTTACGCATCCACTACAGTTTCAAAATTTAAAAGTCCAGAATTCTCTTACCTCATAATGTAGGAAAAAATAGTTTCTAGATGACATTTTCATTGTACTGCCTAACATGTTCACTGAATATTATACTGCCTCATATGCTGCCTAACATGCCTAATATAATGCTTAATATATTGTGTAACATGTTTACTGGATATTTTAAGTGCTTTCCCATTTCTTCTCTTCCCGAATGCATCAAGACAGGACAGATGAAATGAAACTGGACTTGCTTTTGATGGATAGTTCTAGAAGGACTTAAATTGCCATGCTTGTTATTCTCTACCATCCTCCACTACTGGTATTCTACAGACAGAGTTGCCCTAAGATCCTGGTTTGCTATCCTGTCCCACTTTTTCATCTTGGGGCATGGAACTAGATGAAGGGATGCCCTACTGAAATTATTGTGTTAGCATAAATGGCTTGGTTAATGTCCATAGATGAAGAGATCCCCAGACAAAACATACATGCCAGGGCTTTTGGGAAAAAAATATAATGAAATATTTTCAGACAGTGAAATAATTTTAATTGGCTTTCCTTACATATGAGTCTGCCATAATAACCATGAATAATTTGGATCCTTATATAGAAGAGGCCATCAGGAAAAAGGATAAATTAACAACATTAACAGTTTTTCTAATGGTTCCATTAATACTACACAGCATGTTTGAAAATGCCTTAAAAGTCATAATGAATTTATCCACTGTGAAAACAGCACGACAAATCAATCAAAATTTCACATATATAAATAAAAATACCATTAATAGAACAGGCATATTTTTATATTAGAATGTTTGAGATTATGGGAGAAAATTAAAAACTTTTAAAAACAATACCTAACACTAGTAAGCTCAATGATAGTCATAAAATAATAAATAAGTACTTAAAATACATTAGAGAAAACATGGCAATGATGTTTTCTTTCTTTGTACACTTACATTGTGGGAAGTTTGTAGCCACTGATGTAGTCCAGGAATGAAAATGTCAGTAACAGACTATTGTGCTTGGACAAAATCAGATATTTTCCCAAACCTGGCCATAGGCAATGACTTTTAGTGAGGTCTTGATTCCTGCATACATTCACTCTATTAAATAATGGTCATTTGTGGTACTATAGTTTTAAAACTAAATCTCCAGGCGAGACTAGAATAATTATATTGTCTGGATCCAAATCATGCAATAAAATGTGTTTTATTAACACAAGCTCATTGTACTGTACTAAAACCATACAATCCAAACAGCACAATATATGAACTTATCCTTAGTGGGTCATTGCATGTATATTGAATTCATTTTATTTGCATAAGCTATGACCAGCCTAGGACCACTTTGCTCGATCATTTTTCCATTTTTTCCTGGCAAGAGAGGCCAGACACCTCTCTTTACTTTTAAACAAATCACAGTTCCTGACACTGATTTTTTTTTTCAAATTAAAATTTTTACGAACAAGGTAGAAGTTGAACAATGATTTTAATTTTTTAGTTGTTTGTTACTTAAAATACCTACATTTATTTCAGTTTAAATACCAATGTACAGTAGTTCATTTAATATGAGAAGTAGATGGGTTTTTCCTCATGGATACAAAAAAGGAGGAAGGGTACATGAACCATTATATGTGGCACACTGCTTTAAGCATTCATGTTTTGCTTAAGTTATGCTTATAGCATAACTCTCCAGCCTGTTTGCTTAGTAGTTAAGGCACCAGGATAAAAACCTTCATTCTAATTCCATTATGTGGCTTACTAACCTGTCTGTCATTTTAAAATGTTTTTGCATGATCTTTAGATATTTCCCCCTTTTTTATATTCTTAATATTTTTATATTGAAAATGAATATTGAAAGCAATATATGTCCTCTGTTCATTTGATCTTAGTTTAACAATTTTCATATGCAATGAAAAATACCCATTTGCCATTTTATGGATATATAATATCTTGAGAGCCAGTTTGGTGTAGTGGTTAGGGTTAGACAAGAAACCAGGCAATTGTGAGTTCTAGTCCCACCAGCAATGGCAAATCACTTGAGGAGGGGGGAACCTTACCAAGAAAACTGAAGGGACTTGTTCAGGCAGTCTCTGAAAATTGGATATGATTGAATGGAAACAGGAAGAAAATCATGTTATACAAGCATAAAATATATTTATAAAAGAGTTGCACAGTTTAGAATATTTAGGTCTAAAGGATAATCCTTTCTTCCTTATTCATCTGTGAAATTGAGGTTTTGCTGTGTATATATGTATGTGTGATATATGTATGTAAATATTACTTTTGCATATTTTAAGAAGTTCCAAAGGTACTACCAACTTTATTGTTGTAAGGCAATGGAACAAATACCAGCAAAGGCAATCTATTTTGTAATGTAATTCTAAATTGTTAGCAGAGCAAATTGCTAACGGTGCCTTTCAGGTTCCAAAATTAAGTGCCCCAGCTGTTTTAGTATAAGTTATTTCCCTTCCCAACTGATGTAATATAAATGCCCTTTACAATGCTTATAAAATTCCAGGAGTTGGAGAGACAAATAAAAGCCAGAGATGAAGTAACATCAGGAACTAATTTTGCTGTGCAAAGTCTGGATCATAAACAGATGCAGGGAGTTGGGGACCTACGTGGAAGAGTGGCCAGGTATGTTGGTGGGAGCTACCTTCACTCAGCTTGATAAACCATGTTTTAATTTTAGTGAGCACAAGCCCATATGCTTCTCCTTCCAGTTTTGAGGAGAAAATAATGTTTTCTTTAGGATTTGCTTAAACATAACATTGCACCTAAAATTGAGACAGAGAATTCAAACAAGAATTTTGTCCTTGTCTCTGAAGAATGTTTTTCTCTTACTTTTACCTTTGAAAGAAACTAGAAGTATTGTATGACTGTCTCTGCAGCCACTAATGTACAGGCCGTCTTCGTTTACCAACTGCCTTGTGCAGCAACCATTTGAAGTTGCAATGGTGCTTAAAAAGTAACTTTGCAACTAATTCTAACATTTATGACTATTGCAGTGTCCTATAGTTATGTGATCACTGTTAAAGTGCTTTGCAACTGGCTTGCAACAAGCAGAGTTAATACAGAAAGTGGAAGTAAAATTGTAACAGAATAACAGAGTTGGAATGGACCTTGGATGTCTTTTAGTCCAACCCCGCCCCTCTAAAAGAAAAACCTATACCATTTTAGACAAATCTCTTCTTAAAAACTTCCAGTGTTGGAGCATTTACAACTTCTGGAGCTACATTGTTCCACTGCTTAATTGTCCTAACTGTCAAGAAATGTTTCTTTAGTTCAAGGTTGCTTCTCTCCTTGACTAGTTTCCATCATTGCTTCTTGTCCTGCCTTCAGGTATTTTGGAAATAGGTTGACCCCTTCTTGATTTTTCGCATAGCAATCGCATCACTTCGCTTAATGATTGAAGGGGAAGTTTGAAGGTTGTAAGGCCGTCATGGTCATGTGATTGTTTATCACCAAGTTGCTAATGCCAATTGTGATCATTAAGCAAGGTCTACCTGTAAGTAAAATTACTATAGAAGCTGGCATATAAATCAAATCAGTGGACTTAGAAGCACACTGTCAGAATTAAATATACGTAACCCAGTCAGTAGTGTTTGCAGGCTATGGCAGCATAAAAAACAGGCAGAAGTTTGGTTGGACTGAAGTGACTCTCATCTTGAGGGTTTTTTTTTAAAACTATTTCTACGGACAGTCTTGAATGAAGTAGTTTGACAATGAAAATAATAGAATTTTTCTGTGTGATTGTGAGAATATACAATCATCAATACGTTTATGTATAATTTAGTGATTTGAGGTTAAGCCAGGGACAACTTCTGATATTTATTAGTTTGCTTGTTTGTTTTAGAGGAACCAAGAGCTGGAACACAAATCTCTAAGATCAGCACAAACTCCTGTCATAGCATCAGTACTTGTATTTATACAAGATATATTTTAATGAAACCGAGTATGAATAATTACTCTTGGGCTAAGCTAAAGAACATTGAAATGATTCATACAACCATGTAAGCACTTTTTGCATATCACCTGCTTACAGTGTTCTCCTAAAGAAAGACTGAGTTGGCCTATTGCCAAGAATAAAAAAAATCACTAGTAAAATAAATTAAAGAGATTTTTTTTTCTATCCTTATAAAGTGAAAAGTGTCCAGAGTCACTCTGGTGTTGGATGGTTTACAGATGAAATAAAATGAAATGAATGTTACTATGAATACTTTCATATGTATTTGAAATTGTCTTCTCCTTAAGCAGCAAATAAACTATTTCAGAATATGGACACTTTGTGGTACACAGGCATCTAATCTCTCTTATGCTGATATAGATATATGCATGCATATACATGCATACAAATGCACATAAAAACACATAATGGGCAGCAAGGCTATTCTAGAAGAAAGAATTCCATGTTGCAAGGCACTCAGAAAAGAGGAAAATTAAAATTCTTCTATGAAATAGTTTATTGAGAAAATATTCTAGGGATTTCACATAGTTTATGTCACATCAGTAAAAAAGTCAGACAAATCTGAAAGAATGTTTTGGTGTCATAAGCTTTTGTGAACCAAAATCTACTTGATGTGTGGAATGATATGTCATCTTAAATTGGCAGGATATCTGTTCCAACTTATTTTTAAAAATCTGGTGTGTGGTGTGTGTGTGTGGGAGGATGTAGAGCAGGCATGAAGATATTTAAGCACCATGATGCATCTAATACCTACAAAGATCAGAATTGTACAAACCATGATATTCTCTGTGACACATTATGGAAGTGGAAGTTGGACTCTATAGGATAAGAAGAGTATTGATGTTTTGGAACATTGGTATTGGAGAACACAGAATATAGTAGTCAGCCAAGACACCAAATCTATGAATCTTTGAACAAATCAACCCAGACTTCTCACTCAAGGGACAAATCACCAGGCTCAAATTATCATACTTTCGACACCTGATGCAAAGACCAGGCTTTCTAGAAAAAGATTTAATGATGAAAAAGATAGAGAAAACAGAAGAAGAGTAATGGACTCAGGTGAATGGACCCAGTTATAGAGACAATGAGTACACTACTGGGAGACATGAAAGAATAGGACAGGGATAGATTGACATGGGAAAAAGAGATCTGTGTGGTTGCTAGGAATTGAAAACAACTTAATGTTACATAATCAATCCACCTACATATATTTAAATTTAATGAGCCACTGTTCATATATCTGATAAAATGAACTCTGGTTCGTAAAAGTTTCTGCTGATAAACCTCATCATGCTATAAGGGTTTGTTGGTTTTGCCTCAGAGATATAAAAGAATATAGAAGAGGAATGAAAAGTGTAAGGACTATGAACCATAGGAGATTGCACAGTAATACATTAACCTTTGGAGATTTTTGGGAAAAGTCCATAGAAGTGGAATAAGAAAGGGGAAAAAGTTATACCTTTCTTTATGATGTCTCCAAATATCCTGGAAAATGAGGAGCACATGTACTTAACATTAGGGTAAATTAAAAAAGAGAATAATATATATAAATAAATACTGTAGTACAGCTAAGTTAAATTTTATAGCAGAGTTTAGAAGCCAGCAGAAGTGAGTAGTCACACATCTGAAACTAAGGATTTCAAGAATCAGAAATGAGTAAAGTTATAAAATACATAATCCTTTCTTAGGGAAGAAAATTGCTTGTTGGAGATATACTTCTGAATGATTAATAGAAGAGGGAATTTATGGTATGGAGGAAATACAGAAACTACCCTCTTCTTTGTTATCAACTTTCTAGATGTGATGCTAGCATTGCCAAACTCTCTGGAGATATCAATATCAGCAGGCATGAGATTTCAAAACTAGAGAAAGAAATTCATGCTGTTCAGTCTTCCTTGGACAATTATATGAATAATATTGAGATGAAGGTGAGTGGCTCTGAAGTGAATTTATTTATCTGTATTGTATGTTAGAAATCATTCAACTTTTCCATTTGGTTTAAAATTGCTGACTCATGTTAATGGAAGAGAAAAACAGATGGGTTTTTTTTCATAGAGGTGGTGAAGGAGATTTAGCAGCATTATGATGGAATTAAGACCCAGAATGATTGCAATAGCCAATTGTACAATTAATATTGTACAGTGCTGAAATATGGAGATTGAGAAATGATGCTGTGTCATCACAATACTTACCATGTCTAACATCATTTTTGACTAATGACAGTTTATTAAACAATAGTAAAACACAGAAAGATACAGTAACACAGAAAAGGTCCTGATATTTTTTGTAATGCAGAAAAGGTCCTGAGATTCCCAAGCATTATTGCTCAAATTGTTTGTTTAAAAAAAAACAGGTCACACCAAACAAACTTGATTACCTTCTTTGGTAGAGTGGCTATATTAGTGGATTAAGGAAATGCTATGAATATAGTATACTTAGATGTCAGCAAGGTAAAGTAGACTACAGCCTACTTCTTGGTAAGACAGAAGAAGGTGGGATAGACAGTGCTACCACTAGGTGGATTTCAACTGGCTGGCCAACTGCACTCAACGTGTGTTTCTTAATGGAACTACATCTACATGGAAGGAAGTATGCAGTGGGATACTTCAAGATTCTCTTTTGGGTCCACTGCTCTTCAATATCTTCCATAAATGAACTAGATGAGGGGATTGAAGTGGTGCTCATTAAATTTGTGGATGATGCTAAGCTGGGGGGAAAAGCTAATATTTTGTAATACAGAGTCAAGGATCTTGTCAGTAGGATCTTAACAGATTTGAGCATTGGGCCCTATGCAACAAGATGCAGTTCAATGGTGAGAAAAGTAAGGGCCTGCATTTAGGCTACAGGTAAAGGATAGGCAGTACCTGTCTCAAATATAGTGCCTGTGAGTGGGATCTAGATGTTTATGTGAATCACCACTTAAGTATGAGTTAGCAGCATGCTGCAGCTGCCCAAAAGAGCCATCACAATCCTAGATTGGATCAACAGAGAGATAGCAGCAAAAACACAGGATGTGATAGTACTGCTCTCTACTGCACTAGTGAGGTTATATTTGGAACTGAGTTCTGGTCACAATATAAAAAAGATGCTGAAATCCTAAAAAGTGTGCAGAGAAGTGTAACACAGGTGATAAGAGATCTGGAGGCTAAATCCATGATTAAGGGAACTAGGCATTTTAGACTAATGAAGAGAAGGCTTAGGGAGACATGATATCAGTCTTCCAATACTTGAACAGTGGTCACAGAGAAGGTCAATGTATTCTCCATAGAACCTGAGGACAGGACAAGAAGCAATGAGTGGAAGCTCATCAGGGGGAGATGCAACCTGTAGTTAAGGATGAATTTCCTGACAGTGAGAATCCATGTAACAGCTTGAGTTATGGGTGCTCCATTGCTAGATGTTTTCAAGAAAAGATTGGATAACCATTTGTCCAGAATTGAATAAGGACTCTTGCCTTGGGCAGGGAATTGGACTAAAAGACCGCCAAGATACTGTCCAGCCCTATGGTTCTATGAGATGGATAAAAACTATGTTCTAATTTTAATCTTTCTATACTTGAGCTTTATTATTGAGAGTATTTTTAATGTAATTCAGATTTTGAGCAAAATTGCTTGTGGATGGGTTTTTTTTTGTTTTGTTTCTTTGTTTTTGCTCTCTGGTACCTTCAACTAGACCTCACACATTAGACATTCAAAGTTAAGATTCCAAGAAAGCTTTTTATTTTTATTTTTAAATTAAAGTTAAATGCTGGATAGAGTTATGTTCTTAGATCCGTTCTTGCTGAAGAAGATTTATTGAAGTAAAAATGCATTTGGATTATTATGTTTTTCTATTTGAACACTTTGAAAAAAAATATAAAGATGAATTTTAAATTGTCATATACTTTTCTAAAATATAATTAGATTTGAGTAATCACATTAATGGACTAAGAATCACTACTGAATTTAAGCTAAAAATGAGTAACAAAGACTATGGTTAATCCAGTATGAATTTTCACATTAAACAGCACATTACTAAGTTCAGTTCATATTATAAAATAGCTATTTTGAATTCTGTATCTTATAAAATAAACATATAATTTCTATGCATAGATAAATCCAAATTTTGTATGTGGTACAAATCCATGTTTTAGATTATAATATAAAAATAGCAATAGCAATAACAGACTTATATACCACTATAGACTTATATACCACTTCACGATGTTTTACAGTCTCCGCATATTGCCCCCAACAATTTGGGTCCTCATTTTACCTACCTTGGAAGGTTCGAATACTGAGTCAACCTTGAGCCTGGTGAGATTTGAACTGCCATATTGCAGACAGCAGAAGTAGCCTGCAGTACTGCACTCCAACCACTGTGCCATCATGACTCATCGTTCCCAGTTTGCTTTAAAGATAGGAAATTATTCTAGACATTGAGACATATTCCCATGCTTGGTTAGCTATTCTTCCATTAATGCGATTTGACAACCTTTTCAGTAAGAAGCTGATAATAGCCTTTCAGCAATTATTGCTTATAGGCCAGTTTTATATACTCTGAGGAGATATGTGATTTAGTGAAGTATAATAACAGCATTGTAGGTTGAAATAGGAATTGGTTTCATACTAGTTTATCTTATACTGGTGTGAATCATTTTCCAGAATTGTTCAAGTTAGCCTGCATTGCTGCTGAATATGAAAAAATAATCTGACCTTCTCATTATATTTCCAGAAATTTTTTGAAAGTGAATAATATATTTTAGAGATCAAAACTGGGTAATACACCAACTTTCTGTACCATATAATGTTCAGGGTAAATTAATATTATTCTTCCATTGAAATTCTTAGGTTATTGATACACTTAAAATTTTACGTGGTTGTACTCTCAGACTAATCGATTGTACCTAGTAGCTTGCTGTTAAAAATCTTGTGAAGTTTATCTGGCTCACATACTAAAAATTGTTCTTTTAAGTACATTTTTCACACCATTACTTTTCTGTATTTTAATTAAGGGCAAAATTTTGTTAATTTGATTCCTGGACAGCTGTCAATGTCTATCACTGTTCTTGAGGTGAAGTAGGTCAGCTATAAGCTTCGAAATTATCTGACTTTATATGTGCATTGAACTCTTCCTGATAAGGAACATGAAGGCTTTGAGGAATGGGCATAATGTTAGGTGGGACTTTTGCAGAGGCTTTCATAACTATCCCACAGACAAAAATTTATCCAGCTCTCTATTAGAAATAGGCTTTGTTCCCCTTGTAAAGAAATGTTTATCTGATGTCCTTATTACTATTAACAACATATGGATTTCCCAATCTTGTATTTTTCCTGTACCAAAGGATCATACTTGTTGACAAAAGGTTAAGCAGATGTGTTCTATATAGAAAATGTAAAATGAAGTTCTTTCTTGCCCAGAATTCTTAGAAAACTTCTTTTGCAACCGATGAAAAAACAGAGCAAATGCTTGCTTAACCATATAATATGAGTTACTGGTACAAGTAGTACTCATTTAGCAACTACAAGTAGAACTGGAAACTTGGTTGTTAAGTGAAGCAGTCATCAAGAGAAACCAAGACTGTGTTTACAATCCTACTTTAGAACTTTTGCATGATATTCTAATTTTTCAGGTTTCACCTGTATCTGAAATTCTGACTTTTCCCTTTGTCACTGCAATCATAATATGTATTTAATGTAAATGCTGGGATTTCAGTTCATAATGTTTTATTGTTGTTGTTGTTCCTATCAGGTAATGCATCTTTTAGGCAAAATAGAGACTTCAAACTCAGAGCAAACTTCAAATTTAAAGACAATACAGGGTGATCAACACCATGAATTGCAGCTCTTGGACTTCAAGTAAGGGAACAAAGTTTTTCCATTATGTTAATGTGCTTGGTGAGAAGTTATAGTGCAATGGTATTGGCATAACAGAACACCACCAAACTAATTTATTTGCCTTTAAAAATCCTGACAGGCCAACAAGGATAAATGTTTACAAAATCACATAAATCTTTGTTGCAAAGCTAATTCAATGCTTTAACTAAAACTGCACAGTGCTTTTATTTGCTTTCAGTGATAGCTATAAGAACAAAACTTGTCTTACGTAATACAAAAGAATAAGTAGAAGACAGAAAATCATAAGAACCAATGCAAATTTGTTTTTATAGGCAGTCATTCTGTGAGTGAATTGGGCAATTTCTAAATTTGCTTTATAAATACATAAAATATTAAATAAAACTTTGAGGATTTAGAGAACGAAAGACTATAAAAATGGGTGGGGAGAGCATCCATGCTATACATAACTATATCAGAACTTTATTTTCCTAACTCATATAAAAAAGTGTAAAATATAGCTCTACTATGCTTCAGTTTTCTTTTTGAAGAATTGCTTTTGAACACAAGTGCTTAAAGGCGGCATCTATCTATGCTCATTGAAGTAACTGTGTTTCTAAGATTGATATTATTTCAGTGAAAGCCCTACTGAAAGGGCTGCTTAAACTTGAAAAGATGCAGCTGCTTTAATAAGTCACATACTGTTGCTTTCTGAATATTTTTTTAAAGTCAGGTGTGAAATACTAATTCAGATGTGAGATGAAGAACTATTTATATTTAATTGTAAAATCAATATGTTTTTAAAAAACAGGATAAGAAGACAATTCAAAAGTGTTTGGAGAAATGTTGTTTCTTCATTCTTGCCTTACATATATATGTTCATCGGTTGTGGATACATGCATGCACACGCACACACAGATACATTGATGCTCATATTCAACTTCTTTCCTATTCTTGCAAAAGATCTAGTTTTGCCAATGTAAAAGCTGTGATCAGAAACTGACTTACAATGCTTCAAAATTCACAAGCCTTTGATCACTTTCAAAATACATTTTAAAGATCTCTCTTGTTGGGAGAATACATATCATCAAATATCATGTAAGTATTTATAGCCTTGAAACTAAAACCATACCACCAATGTTGCCACTTCAGAAAATTTTTAACTACCAAAATTGGCAAAACTGAAGAGTATATGGAATAAATCTGATTCATGACATGAAATCTGAATAGGTTTATGTTTGAGTGAAGCTTTACCCACATGAATGATTGTATAAGAAAATTAAGACTACGGGAAAAATTAACATAAAAACCCACTTGTTATTCAAATTGCTTTTGCGGTGAGATCATGATAGAGAAGAACTGCATGTTTTATGCTTTATTTTCATGAAAATTAAAAATAATTTCTCTTTAAATACTAGGATAAATGGTATTTTAAATGATTTTAAAGATCAAATTCAAAACCAACGAAAGTGGATGGAAAGTGAGTTGCGGAGATCTGAACAAGAGCAAGTCCATTTCACAAACCAGCTCTTTGCTACAATCAAGGACAGATTGGCAAGTGCTTTCGTAATTCATGCAAAGAATACAAGCATAATATGCTGTGTCAAAAAGCCTCTTTTATAAAAGAAGAGCAGAAAGATTTTAAACAGATAAGTAAAGCGTTTAGATCTGGTTAACATTCTCAGTGATTTCACATGGCTGAGAAATGGAAATGAGCCAGCAGAGAATCCGGGGAAAGAGGATGGTGAGAAGATTATCTCACAAAGAACCTACAACAGAAGTACAGAAATCAGGAACGCCTGAAGGAAGCATAGGAGCCAATCAGATTTTATTACCAGACATTGAAATCCCATTCATCTTTGCTTTTTGTGTTCAATATATTGCTAGAGAAAGGTAATATACTAAGGTTACTTTGGGGACTTGGGACAGTCAGAGATGTATGGATTTTAAGCTGCTACATTATGGAAGTTGTTCTTTCAGTCACAGGCAATAAAATATGCCATCTTAAATAAGTTTCTTAACAGATGGCAGAATGCTCCTTTTTCAAACTGCAATCTGAATTACAGCTTGAGTTTTTGGCAAGAGGAAGGATGTTGGCTTCATGCAAGCACTTAGGCAGAGTGTTTAGCTTCAGAAAGTAGCTGATCCAGGACCAGGACTCTCTATCTGCATATAACTTTCTTCAAATTTGTCCTTTGTGAGGGAGGAGCCCTTGGTATGATAAACTGGAACAGTTCACTTTAGTTTCAAAAGGAGACAATTTAGTTGTTTTATAAAATAATCTAAAAGACATACTGTATGATTGCTAATTCTAAATTATTGCACCATGCAGCAAGTTTTAAATGTTGTATTTTATAGATTAAAATTATTGAAGCTTTAAGTCAATGTTTGCTAAGTGCTTTGATTTTTGGAATCGAAATCACTGTGGGCTCCTCATCAGTTAGAAATGGCTCTGCCTTCCAGTTTTAAATCTTCAGTTCTATCTTGAGATCTTTCTTTTAATTAACCTTTATTGTGCTTGTATCTGCTTAGTAACTTAATCACTTAATGAAAAACCTAATAGAAAATGAATAAAATATTTGATAAGAGGTACATTTATATGGCAGTATATATAGTTTTTTTAAGTATTAAAAACTATTTCTTTATATTTTGTATTTAAATGCCCATTTTCCTCATTTATTTCCCCACTGTTCACAAAACAAGGTTTCCAAAGCAAATTATAAATATTGGAATTACTTGAAAACATACCATTTGAAATAAAAAGATGACAAGAAGTTGGAGAAACAGAAAAGTAATATCATAGTCAAATGAAACACTATCCTAAAAATAGTGTTTTTGTTCAAAATTTACCATGGGGAGAATTGCTAGAGAATAGATAGGGAAAACTGGTGTTGATCCAGATAGAGCCACAAAAAAACAGACCCACAATTTTGAACAATATAAATTGCAGAAACCAACCTATCTGAATTTAGGCCATGATTGACTAGGGTTTTTGTAACTCAAAAAATTAGGAAATCATTGATGTAATTGCTATCCACAGTTTTAATTAGTAGCTTGGATCTTAGTTACAATGTTCAACATTTTACAATGTTGGACCTAAACATGATGAAAGAGTTGCTGCTTCATGGCCAGTTGTTCATTTAATTTTCTTTCCAGACTTCTACATGAGCCAGAAAATAAGAAGAAGCAGCATTTTTTTCCAAGCTCAACTGACGAGATCTGCACTTCATGCAAAGAATTTTGATATCCAACATTTCCTTGGACCCTCCTGCCCTTCACTGTACCAAACAATTTTTATAAGCTGAAGCATCTTCTGAGTTTTATAGAAAAAAGTATATCAAAAAGTTTGGAAGCCTCTTATACCATATTAGCTTTAAATCCATCCCAATTTATTGGCTGTTCCTTAAAAAGTCAGTTACCTATTTAACTGGGAAATGCGATCTATCAGTTTTGTAAATGTAAATTTACAAATAAAGATAATTATACAAATGATAACACCTCTACAGAAAAAAATATAACAGATAAGCAGAGTTAATTTCATCCCCTTATATTGAATGAATAAATATAACATTATTATTAGAGTAATTCTATTCATTTTTCACAATAACTCTTTCAAAAGGAAATACTGGAAAAGAAATTGGAAGATGGGTTATACTATGTCTCCAAAAGAATAGAAAACACAGAAAAAACATTGCAGTTTGATGTGGAACTCAGCCAGGTGAAAAATGATCAAAATAAACTACATGCAAAAATTACCAGATTTGAAAAGCTGATGTGGAATGAACTAGAAGGAATGCAAAATGAATACAGATCAGGTGAGGTTATTTTTCAAACTTTCATGCATTTGTGTGTTTGCATGTGTGTTATATAGCCACACGACTTTGTCATTCTCCATCATACCATAAGCACAGAGGTGGCCTTCAAAAATTTAACAAAGGGTTCTCTGCCCAGTTGCTGGGTAGGCGTGGCCATGGTGGGTATGACCTAGTTCCTCAAGCCTCCAGGACAAAAACTGCCTCCCTGGGCTCCGGAGGCTCCCTGAAAGCAGGAAATGGACCCATTTCCAGCCTTCCGCACACTCTGCACTTCTGCATCCAAAACAGGCCGCGTGGGGACTCCTGGGAGGGCCAGGGAGGGGGGAAAGGGGCCAGCCAGGAATGGGATTTGGGGGTTCTCCAAACTGCACAGAATCTTAGCTAGGGGCTCTCCTGAATCCCAGCCTACCCCTGCATAAGCAGGAAAACTGAAAGTCTCCTTTCTGTGGTTCAACTTATAAACCTTTCTCTTCACAAAGGACAAAAAACAGCTTTCAGCAGAAATCACTGATTACTCTGATATTTAGATAGAGAAATTGTGAGTTCAGATCTATTGTTATTTCTAGTCTTCCTTTTTTACGCCAGAAAACATGTATATACTTTTACTCAGTCTGATTTCAGGCATGACATTAATTATGCACCAAAGGAGAATTAAACTAGCTCATCTTAAAGCTGGTCCATTCATTTACTTAACTGAAAAAAAGTGTTATAAAATTTTCAATGACACATTAAAATGATAGATCAAATGATGACCTTAAGCTAAGAAGCAATAGTCAAAAATTATTTTGGAATGCTGTATAAACACAATGTGATATTAATGATCATTTTGCCAACTTTACTAAAAGATGCCTATTATTTATCAGGATTTCAATCTATCCGTGACTCTCTTGATGCACTCAAACATATACAGACAACAAAGCTAAAACTTGAAGAAGAGAAATTCAAGCAAGATATGAAAAAGCTACGACGAAAACTCAGTGAACTCAAAGACTAATACATTTAGTTTACCATTTACATTTGTTCCATCAAGGGAAAATACTAAAAAGGTTTAAAAAGTTAACTTTCTTATTTGCACAATATCAGACTTGTTTTCCTGTAACTCTGTAACAAAAGCACTGTCATAATTCTGAACAGACATGTTAAAATAGAATCATATTAACATTTTATTTGTTTGAAAAAAATAAAATGCAAGGGCTTAGCTATAATTGTGTAAGTCATTGCATGATTTATTTTGACAAACCATTACATTAAATATCCTCAGTTATACCCTGAAGTTTTCAAATTAGGAACATCTTTCATGTCCTTAAACAGAGAAACTTATACAACCTTAGCTCATCTATGTAATTTTATCATCAGTTATGAAAAAGAATTTTTCCCCTAAAACATTTGTCTCATTTTGTGAAGAAATAACTTTTACAATTTCAATTGTTCTGCAAATTCAAATGAGTAATTTTCCATGCAGTATTCTAGCTACCAATTTGTTTTTCACTTTATTTTTAATTATTTATTTGTAAGAAAGAAAAAGCTAAGTTTGCAAAAATGTAGCCATATGCCCAGAAATATTCTGAGGAATAAATATGCAAGCTTCTTAAAGCCACTTAATGCCAAAATATTTTTTGTCGAAGTAGCTAACTAGAAAAAAAATAGCTAACTAGAAAAAAGATGCAAGCAACATGCCCCTCCTTGACCAACTCTCTTGTACACATTTTCTAACAATGAGATTCCAGATATAATTTAGCACCAGTTTTTGAGGAGAAAATGTTCTTAAAAATTCAAACGGAACTTGTTTTGCAGTCTTCTATAAGATTGAAATCAAGTGGTTGAATAATGCAAAGGTTGTTGCATAACATCTTTCTCGCTTCCTGAAAATTCATTTGCAACACTTCAAATCATTCTCTGAAGAAAAAATATCAGAGCATCAATTATGAGGTTCCATCAGTTTTGAAAAACAGATTGAGTGAATAGGAGGAAGAATTGGGGCCAATGACCTGTGAGGAAGCCATTCTTTTAGTAATAATTCCAGTACTAATGTCCTCAAATTGTAAAGCACTGGGGAAATTAATTACATTTTTCTTCTTCAATCCCATCTTTTGGGGATTATATTTGCTTCTATGTAGCACTGAAACTTGAAGAGTCTTATAGGCGAGATAATAGTAAATTTATAAACTCTTTTCTAATGTAGGGAGGAAAAAACTGACTTTAAAATAATGTATGTAGAATTATTCTAATACAATGGCAGATGGTGTCCTTTAATTGGTTTTTACCTTTTCAAACTTGACAGCCCCCCCCCCCAAAAAAAGGGCAAGGGAACATAGTTCAAAAGAAGCAGGGACTTAACTAGGCAGCAAAACCAAGTGTGGTAAAGTGGATTTAAAAGCAGTAAAAATTCGTTTTCATAAAATGCAGAATGAATCCTTCTGTCAACCTTTATGTCAAAAGTGGGTTCCACAATTGATGTTTGTAAGGGCAGTTCTGAATATGAATATCTAAACTTAAGAACTATTTCTTCAAAGGAACTGTGTCCATTCTATCTAAATGTAGATAATTACTGTAATTATCCAATGGTTAGCAGAACAACAAATATAATTGCACTTTAATGACAAGCAAACTGATGGTCATTATCAAACCACTGCTACAAAGGAAAAAAGAGCTTAATGCATTCCTGTGAAGAATTCTTAAGGTTAAATATGAGCAATCCAGTCAGCATACTAGGTCTCATATTTTTCATACTGTCCCTTCCAGAGTAGTTGGGAGTCAGACGGGATGTAAATATAATAAATCTAATTAATTAAAAATGGAATTTAATGTGGAAGGAATATTAATCCCTTTTTTCTGGTATGTTTTATTGTGCAGGTAGTAGGTTGGGTGGCGGTGGAAAACAGAATTTTAAATCATAGAAATGGCTTGAAATTTAAGTAAAAATACACCTCTCTACCCTTTGGCTCCAAATTATAGCCCAGCATTTGTATATGAAAAACAATTTAAGAACAATTAAGTAACATTTGTCGTTATAAGCATGTCCTACTTCATACTTACCATCTATTTTATGCTATGTTTGAAACTATTTGATTCTGAAACATTGTGAACTTGATGAATAAGGAGCATCAAATACTATGGCCTCATGTCATCTTTGATCTAATTTAAACTAAAAATATTTATTTCCAAAATGGACTCTAGTGAAGATAATGAGTAAGACCAGAGAGCTGAAAATCTACTTTTCTCAGGCTCTGGCCATCATCTCTCTGAAATCAAAGGTTTGCTGCAGCTGTACCATTAAAAACAGCCATGACACATAACATTAAATATAGCCAGGAAAAAAATAAAATTTGGATGAAATCATAAAGTTCCGAATTAAAAGGTTCTGCACGCAGAATAAGATGTAAACAGGTTGTAAACAATGTTTCAACAGATTTTATTGTTTCATCACCCACCAAGTTAAAGGTTGCGAAGCTGTAGAAAGATACATTGCTAAATGGTGAAAAAAAATGACATGGACAGAAACAGCAAGGTCTTAGCAGACTATGAAGATAAACATAGTCCAAAGTTTATTTAACACATGGATGTATTAAGGTTCCGTTTTGAAGCAGAAATCTGTCATATTTAACTCTAGAGCAGAGGTCAAAATCTTTGTGCTTTCCAAGGTCACTAGCATACACTGTAATTTCTCAGCAGAAGACAGATTAAGTACTGTATACAATAAAAGTTCAACTGGATAGTTTAATAACTGATTCCTTTTCATATAAATTGGACTGTTAAGCACTTGTGATTTAAAGTCAAGGTATTTGTCATGAAGATGTTGTTTCCAAAAGCCTCCAAAGTTATTCTGATTCCTCACTGTTAGTGCTAGGAGGCTGCTGCTGAGAGTTTCTTGTCTAATTCCAAAACTCGAATATCTCTGTTAGCTTTGGCATTTGCTGTAAGAGCCTGCAGAATTCGGAAAGCAGAGAGAGAAAAGAATTATGCATTAATGTGAGTACCTCAGAGTGTAAGAATTAAGGATGTTTTCTTATTTGCTAATCAATCACAAGCTCTTTAAATAGGCCACTTGGTTGCACACACCCCCCGCGCTCCCCCCCATGCATCTCCCGCATGCATCTGCCCCCCCCCATACATGCGCAGCAGAGACCTGAAAATCAGCTGGCTGGGGGGAAGACACGCACGCATGCGCGGTGGAACTGAGCTGGGATGACAGTTCACATGCCCGCAGAGAGGGCTCTGTGTGTCACCTGTGACACTTATGCCATAGGTTCACCATCACGGGCCTATAGGATCTGTTGCACTGGGACTTTAGCAGCAGGAGTTGCGGCGGGCGACAGAAGCAAAGGGAAGCACTGAGATTAAGGGGAAATATGCCCACTCAGAAGCAAAGGGAGAGGGTTAGGTTGTTAGGGTTACCTCAGGGTTAGGGTTAGGGTTACCCCAGCATTGTTCTGCTAGCCCTGTAAAATCATTCTGGGATCTCTCTGAATTTTGTTTCAGCTACAATCCAGAAATACCAAAACATTTTGGGTTTTGATATACAGCTAACTCAAAAGCGTAACTTCCAGAACAAGATGGTTTTGGGTTCAAAATAAAACATAACCTGTGCACACCTCTAGTTTTGCAACTTATAGTTTGATGTATGGATAGTGGGGTAAGTTAATTAAGTAATGCACTATCCTCCATGCTATTTTTTATTTTTATTTTATTTTTCCTAGTTTATTCCTCCAAAGATTGTGGCAAGATAGCCAAAGTCCCCATCGCACCTTTACTCTGTTCAATACTTAAAACTGAAGCAGGTTACAATTGGTCTGAACATATAAGAGGTGAAGGGGGGAAATCTGACGGCTCCTTGCACTTAGCAGTAGTAACTGTCCTTTTTATTGTAAGCAGATAAAGCACTTCCCTCACTGCTATTTCAGATTACATTCATTATATGAAGAAACAAAAAGGAACTAGGGAATAGCTGTATTTCTTGGAAAATAGAAGAACAAAAGGGCAGTCCAATTAATTTTTTTGTCACAAATACCACTGCCTCTGAAGAGAAGATTGGCCCCAAACCTGCTCACCTCCAGGGAATTGGAGTTGTTATTGTTTTTTTAAGAATCATTTTAATGTGTGGTCAGCTCCTCAGCGTTGTATTTGCAAGATGGGTAGCCATATAAATAAACTTAATAAGCAATCGAATATTAAGGAAAACTTTAATTGCTGAAATCACAGACTATTATAATCAATGTTCTCTGCTTTTTTAAATAACCTGATGGTTACAGTTCATCAACTATATGATTAATGAGCACTTTTGATTCATGAATGCATTATGGTATGAAAAAGAAATCTATTTTCAATATTCCAAATAATATTTTTACCTAACATACTTGAACTGTATATTTAAAGTTCCTTAACTATCTTTCTAGTTAAAAGTTAAAACGAATGGTACAACTTATAAATGCAACAATTTGAACTGAAAAAGATACAACAAAATCAAATATAGTAGCTTACTACAAATATAAAATTGTAATCCTTCATTAAAGCTATTAAAGACAAATTCCAATGGTGCTTCCTCAAAAGAACATTCCATAAGTGCAATATTACATATATATATTTTTTGCAAATGAAATCTAGTGCATTTGTTATATACACCTAAATAAATAACACTGGGACATATTAAACTCCCAAATAAAGCACAGAGAAACCTATTTAGCGTATATAACATGGAAATGTTTCTCACATCGATTAATTCATAATCATCTTTGGCATATAAATGTCTCAAGAGATACCATCGGGCAACTGATACTACAGTTTCTGGAAATCCAGATTGGTATACCACTCTCTCTAACATACGACGTGTTTCTCTACAAAGAAAACAGAAAAAGTAAAATATTGATTAGATGTTATAAAAAATAGTGAGAAAATGGCAAAATAAGTACAAATCTACAGCATTTTAGATATTCAAATATATACTTATATTTACATTAATTCATGTTTACAAGTAAGGATGATTTTCTCTCACTACAAATAAGCAGAAAATAGCTATATTCTGAAAAATAAAAATAAATCTAACACATCATTAAAAGTGAGTGAAATACTGAACTGCCCCCATCAAGAGGACAAACAGTCTGTTAGATAGATATTGACTGTTTACAGGTGAGAAAATGTCTTCATTATTGCTCAATCAGATTCTTGGCACCAGTTCAAAGAATATTTCCATGCAAGCAAAGCTACTGTATAACAGCCAGAAATACTATTTGAGTTTCCTATAAAGCTTCCAAACAGGCAATTTATTCTGCAGTTTTAAAAGGCCTCTATGACAATAAAACTTCCATAACAATTTGCAACAATTATGTCCTTACTCACAAGGGAAAAACAAGTTTATGAATTTTGCCTCTATCAAACAAGATAGAGTAAAAAATTATTTTACTATAATTTTATACTTTATGACAGCAACCCTCAACTGTCTTTTAATTGGATGCCATCTATATATTTTTGAATTAGGGTAAAAAAAAGTAGCAACATTCATGAATGAATGCCATGTAATATACAAACCCATACCCACCGTGAACCCATTTTGCGATTATACTGCATAAGTGCTTGAAATAGAACACCCAGTGGACAGAAGGAAATTTTCATAGCTTCTGTTGTGGCTTCTTGAACTAGAGATGGCCAGTGATCATTTGAAACATTAGCCTTTAAACAAAGAAAGAAAGGAAAAAAATCCTAAATACCCAGTTACTTATATCTAACACCATTATGTCTTGCAGAAATTACAGCTAAAAATAGTTTCAAAGTGATATATCATTTTTCCCATTCACCACTTAATTAGTATGAAAAGTACCATAGAATTCTAACATAAGGAACTAACTTTCTAGCTCTTTTGCTAAAATGGATTAGCCAAAGCTACTAATTTTACCAAATATTTATTTAAATCTATTTTTTATGCAACTCTTCTCTCCATATCATAGACAAAAAGGTCTTCATTCACAAATACTATTTTGAAACTCTAATCAGTATCCCCTTTCATAAGTCACCCAGCATCTAAAACTATACTCCCCACTATCAATTATATTAACAAAACATTTTAACAAATTATTCTTGACTCCACTAACAGAACAATGAACTGACTTCCATTATGATATATTAAAGCAAATCACTGGCTATTTTAGCTACATGTATATATGCTGTTAACAACTGAATTTCTAAAATTGTAAAATTTAAATATTCACAATCATGACAGTGCAGAATATCTTTTTTTAATGCAAATCTCTAAGAACTATTTGTAGCTGACAAATATTATTATTTCATTGTACATTTGTGATGAAACCTGATTAGCACAATTTATTTTATCATACAATTTGCAAAGACAAAATATCTTTCCTGAATATTTTCTGATTCCTCCCATAATGATTAATTGAGAAGAACAATTTTAGTATCAGATTACTGCAATTTCTTCATTTTATCATTTAAGAATTTAAACTCTTACCATACAGATTTCCAAGGCAAGTTTAGCAAGTCTTAGAAGACTAGACAGTTTCCCACTCAAGTTGCCTTGCTGAGATGCCAATTTTAGACTTTTTCGGTAACACATTTCTGCACCAACCATCATTCCTTGCAACTGATAGACTTGTGCCAACCACTGAGGAGAAAAAAAGAAATCAAATCCAATGTTAAAAAGTATGCTTTATATTTAATTTCTAGTTTTTAAACATTACTGTAAGCATTGTGTTAAAAGTGAAATTTCAAACAGCCATGGTTATTTAAAAAAAAAGAAAGAGTAAAATATCTGAAACTCAAAATAAAAGAATCTCAAAAAATCTTTAACTCAATAACCTGGAATTTCACATAGAGATCTCTAAGCAAACACACCTCAGTAAAATTCTTAAGCTGTATATAGTTGAACATGCAATGAAGCCTGAGAAAGAAATTAAAGATCATGAATATAGCTTTCCCTCTCTAAGGGAAAGTGCTGTGGTTGATAAGGCAAGCTATGCAAATGTATAATAATCACCCTCTCTGGAGAGTTTCCATATCAATTTTCCTGACAGTTTGAATAACATTGGCAAACTATATGAAGATAGTGCTGGTTCTTTCCAAAAGGGACAAATAAATTCAGGTACATATTCCCAGGAAGCAAACATCACTCATAAACAGCACAATTTTGGCTTTGTTACCATCAATTGTAAGCGTTCAAATGTTATCATTGTTGCATTGCATTCCAAATGAATCTCAAATACGATGGTTAAATGGGATAGCTGGAACCTGCTCAAATTAAGACTTAAAAGTAGCTGACCATGGTGCTGAATAGCTCTATTTTCATTCGTGCATTTCTATGTGTCTGTTAGGCAAAACCAAATTCCTTAATATTTTCATAATTTAAACTATTCAAAAATAAAACCAGCTATATGTTTATCTATTTATATACATATACCCAGCTATATGTTTATCTTACATCAATTTACTACAGACCTCTATTTTAAAACCCTTCTTGTTTCTTCTTAGATCATATAGTGCTGTAACTAATTATTTTACAAAAGATGTTCATCCCTTTCTCTGTCTGCTTTGTTTCCTGAGGCAGGAGGAAGATTACATTGGATTTAGTTTTGATCTTGGAGTACTGAAAATATGATCTAGAGTTGGAAGATAATACTCTTTGTTCCTTGTAATAAACAGATAACTTTTTGAATACTCTGCAGTTCTATTCCTAGTACAATAACAGGGAATTAGAATTCTCTTGATTAGTCAACTTCTGGGACCTGATGGAGTTACAGAATTTCAAAGAATATTTGGGAAAGCTTTTGTGCTTTATGCACACCAAGACACAGCTATTTTTCTTCTTTTCTGAAATCTGCATCCAATAGTTTTAAATTGCTTCAATTCCTCTTAGGGAGGGATAGGTTAGATAACCAGTTGTTTAGCTGGTGCTGGCTTCATATTCATCAACTTGTCCAAAGAATCTAGGATGTCATAATGTAACAGCATACTATCTATCATCCATCCATCCATCCATCCATCCATCCATCCATCCATCCATCTATCCAGATCCAAATATTGTGGCCTTTCTAGTTGGCAGATGGAAATTTTGTCAATACACAGATTTCCTAAGTGCCATCCAATAATCACTGGGAGCACCACAGCTAACTTATGCCATCATCTTTAGATTTCGATTGTACTTTGTCATCTCGAATTCTTTGTCTTCTATTCTACTGTCCTCAAGTATTGGCAAATCAATTATCCACACTTTCTTCTTTCAAACCACTGTTAAATCTGTTGTTGTTATGAGCCAGGACTTTATCAGTCTGTTATCGGAAATCCTACAATATTTTAACCTGCTTATTTTCAACTACTTTTTCTACTTTATGTTCCCACCAATTGTTCATTACTGGCACTTATTAATTTTTACAGATGTTCCAGTGAATCATTTTGGTGACTATGTTACGTCATTGTTCAGAATCAGTTTGTGTAACTTTCTTGCATGAGCTGAATATATGAACTTTTTTTTGGCATCTTTGCACAATGTGCACTTTGAATCATTTGTATTCTTTTTCAATTCAGGCCTTGATTGCATTTGTTTGATTATTTTATTTATTTTTATTTTTATTCATATTTATATCCCGCTCTTCTCCTGAGACTCAGGGCGGCTTACAGTTTTTGGGATACAACCCAGTGTGCTCAGCAATAGCCTTCATTCCATTGTATATGCCTGCTTATTACTAAGCGGCATTTTTACAAAGTCAGCTTATTGCCCCCAACAATCGTGGGTCCTCAATTTACCTACCCCAAGAGGATGGAAGGCTGAGTCAACCTTGAGCCTGGTGGGATTCGAGCCTGCAATAATTGTAGGCAGCTGGAACTTAAATGCAGGCATTTAACAGCTTGAGCCACCAAGGCCCTATTATCTTGCTCTTGAGCAGCCAAATCAAGCCTTCAGCTTCTTTCTTTAATGTTCCAGTTCCACTTTCTCCTCGATAGTTGATAGAAATTGACCATGTAATGCTTTTTCCTTGCCAACATTCTGTTCTTATTTTTATTACATTCTTTCTATATACACATTTGTTTATTGCACATTCAGTAAGTTCCAATTTTTAACTTGCATCATTTTTTTTCTTGGCTGCCTTTTATGTAATCAGCCAATGCATCTTCTTCTTCTTCAATCATTTGACCTCCATTTCTGCCAAATAGATTAAAAGAAAAAGGTACATGTTTCCCCTGTTCAGCTGTGTCCGACTCTGGGGGGTAGTGCTCATCTCCATTTCCTAGCCAAGGGAGCCAGTGTTGTCCAAAGACACTTCCATGGTGTGAATGTAATGCATAGTGAATAGTCATTAGCTTTCTTGTTTTTTTGGTCCAAACTGTCCAGTTTCACTTGTGTCCAGTTAATAATTCAAGCAATGTAATAATTCAAGCAATAATTCAATATGGTCAAGTATTAACGGCTTTGATAGTGTTTCTACAATACAATTTTGTATTTGAGTCTGGATAAATACTTTTCCAATGTTCAAACATTCATTTTAAGTATTCCCACTTAGCTGGTTCTGATTTATAATTAGCAGGCCACAATGGTGCAATTTTTGAACAGAGTTTGCTTTTATCCTCTCTTTGGTTGTTGTTCTTCCAGTAACACTCCAGGGCTAGGCCATGGTTCCCCAGCCACAGCTCCAGAGTCCCATTATTCACTTGTCAACAGGTGCCCAGGAACTCTAGTATCTAATGCAGTCCTTATTGACCTGAGAAATAATTGATCTGGTATAGGATTCTTTTTCCGTTTTCTTACCATATTAAATGGGTTGATGGATGCACTTAGTCTGGCTCTTCCTCAAAGACAGGTCTGGCATGGGTAACCCTTCTGGTAGAATACACTACTGCAGGAACATCTCTCCACCTCATCAGAGCATCACAAGTTCCTCCTCTACAACTAGGGAGTATTGTCATTATTTTGAAATGTTTAATTGTTAAGAGAAGTACAAAGGGGATTTAGACTAAATGGAAAGAGGGGTTGTATACTTACGTCATTGGATATTTTTGTTAATTTTACTGAACCTTTGTTGATCAATAAGGGAATTCGATTGACATAGGTGGAAGGAGATTGCTGACTGCTCCTCCTCTCTCTTTCATTTTTTTAAAGTTTTAAGTTCCATTTTTTAATTCCACAAGGATTTCTGCCTTTTTAAATGCTTTTAAACAACCAGTCGATTGATTTTAATTCGGATCACTAAGAATCTAACACCCAAAATTCCAAAAGGGGTATAAGGAAATGAAAAACCTGTTTTAACAAACCTGAATGGAGAAAAGAAGGAAGAGTTAGCACTCTGCAGCAGAGTTTATCCAAGCCTTTGAAGCAGCATAAAATGGAAGATTATATTGCAAACGGACAGTCTGTTCCAGTTAAGTAACTCATTCACAGGCATTTTATCAGATAAATTTGATTTATGTGACTCATTGGAACGGGACTTACAAGCCGAACTGGAAGGCAAACAGCGTGTAGAGCTATCCTCCTCCCTTTCAGAGAGTGGCCCGCATCCTTGGAGCCCAGCAGCAGCTCTCTTTGCTCAGGAGGGAGATATAACAAATTTAAAGGGGGAAAATGTGACAGACTTCCTCTCCAGACAATTTTTGCTTACAGCTCAAACTGTAAACTCAATATATGATCTTTTTGTCAGTTGTCATAGATAAGGTCGACTGCCTGAAAGAATCTTTTGCAAAGTTTGCCAGGAGCCACCCAAATACTGTAGAAGGACTTGGGAGGATAACCACGGATAGACATGGGATGGCTAACTCAGAAAATGAAACCAGCGAAGGACCTTGTTTTCCTCCCAAAAATTTGAACACATAATAGAGAAAACACTCTATCAGGTAAAGGCCTGGGAGATGACCAACATAACTACAGTCTGCAAACCAACCAGGTTACTTTGCAAATTTATGACAAGAGAGTAAATAGAGGGCGTTGGAGTAATAGAAAAGCTATTAGGCTGTCCCTGAGCCAGCTGCTCCGCTGTGAACTCACTTTGATAGATCTACTACATGCAGAGTGGCTGCCAGCAAGAATGCAATGCATGAGAATTCTCCTATCATTCAAGCAATACACAATACCCTTCATGCTTTTCAGAATGAAGCCCTTTCTGAACACCTTCTCAATATTTCCAATAAGGGTTTTTTTTTGCTCAGAAAGAGTGTGCCCACTCATGAAACAGCATCACCAAGTGGGAACTGTCGCTTTAAATCTAGGCTGCAACAGCTCTCACACTACAAAACCTGAGGCTGCTGCAACTGAACTGACCCTGAGAAAGCAAAGAAGCAATATACAAATTGTGATACCCACAGCTGCAAGAACTGCTGAGGGTGTGCCAGAGGAAATGTTGATTGACCTATTCAGTGCATTGCCAGAACCTGAGCAAGCTGACATCATTCAAAGATTGGATGACCTAAAAGAGACACTGACAACAACTCAATCTACAGCAAAGCCTCTATTTAATTTGGCTCCACTAACCATGCCACCTTGTGACAATATACTTGATCAACAATCTGCCTTTACCTCAACAGTAAAAAAAAGGTACTGTCACACAGGCTGACAGTGGGGTAATTGCACTGATTGACCCAGCCTCCGAGAAACAACTGAAAGACAAAGGGCTTCATCATACAGTGCCCCCTAAGCTGACAAACACTAAGGATATAACCCAGCTTCCATCCTCAGTTGATTTCGAAATTCCCACAACATCTTTCCACAAGACGAATCCTCAGCTATGCCCCTCCAAAAATGGACATAAAACTACATTTATAGATTTAAGCCAGAGTACCTGTCCGTTGGGGAAAAAATCATTCTTGGAGCAAGAGCAGAGGCACACTGGCAACCGAGATATAGAGGAGCAACAACAAGATCTGCAACCCATGAGGAGAAATATTGAACCTCACAACAACTGTGTTTATATGGGAAGCTTAGATGATATCGACCCGGCTCCAATGTCAAATTGACATCTGGCATTTTACCATCTAGCCAATCAACCAAGCCAGACCATCTTGCCTCTGAGAACCCCATACAGTTGGTGACCTGGAACATAGCTGGCTGGAAAGGGACAGTTGATAGTGGACTAATGAGCTTTTTCTCTAGATTTGACGTAATAGCCTTGCAAGAAACCTGGCTAACCGAAGTGGACGAACCAGTACAAGTGCCAGGCTTTCAAGGATGGGCCTCCCCAGCCCAAAAAACAAAGAACAAAGGGAGACCCTCTGGTGGGCTATGCATTCTTATAAAGCAAGAGTTGCAATGGCAGGGAGAGAAATTATATAACAAAGATAAGTATCTGTACTTTCTAGTTGTCAAATTTGAATATGATCAGTTTGAGTTAATATTGGTAAATGTGTATATTCCCTCAAGCACATTCCAGCACTATAATTCCAATTACTGGATGGGCTTGGAAGTTATCCTAGAAGATATAGCAATACTGTACCCTCAGTCCATAGTGGTTTTATTAGGAGATCTGAACACTAGACTGGGTCCCTCTCTGTATGAGCTTGCCTGGAAGAAGGGAATCCCAGGGGAGTTCTTTGAAAACCATCCTCAGTGGCTTTCGAGAGACTGTAAAAGTAATGCTGCTGGCCTGCTCCTAGTCTCCTTAATTTTTAAGGGTAATCTCCAAATTTTGGGAGGTAAGGACAAGAATTACACATACCCTTATACATACCACTCAACCAATTCAAGTAGTGTACTGATCTCTTTTGTGTGTCAAGAGATAAGGTGACTTCTTTTTGGAGGTCACAGTACACCTTAGCGACAATAGAGACCCATCAGCCTGTAAGTGTGACATTGAGAGGTTGCTCAGTTTCAAGACCATATAACATGGCTGATAGATGGCTCACCAAAAAGGTAGAGGTGACTCAAAAGAAAAGGTTAATTTGGGCCAAGGTTGATACTAAGGCAATATTAGAGTGCCTTAAAACAGAGAATGCTACTAAGTGGGCTAGAACAATCCAGTCACCCACTACTGACTGGATGTCAGCCTTCAATGCATTCTCCAATCTTTGTAGCATACTGAAGAAACACGTAACAACTAAACCTGCTACAAAAAGAGCCCAAGCGGGTAGACCTCGCTGGTTTGATCCTGATTGCCAGCGACTGAAAAAGAAATTGAAGGCAGCCACGAGGCTTGCCCAGAGGAATCCTACTACCCATATACAAGCTAAGATGCTGCACACGAGAAGGGAATATAAAAAACTATAACATTAAAGAAAAGAAGTTTTGCCATTTCAATCTGGTCAGAATTTGAGTTGGCTGCCAGAAGTCATAACTCAGTATTATTTTGGCACTCTGTAGCAGGTATCCTGAAGGAACGAAGATTTGTGTTTGACATTCCAATCTCTGCTGAGGACTGGGAGAATTATTATCAGTGCTTGTTTGCCCCCACTGAACCGGTAAAGAAATTATTTTTAAACAGTGATTTAACAAACCGTAGAACTCCCCCTCCCTGGCCACCAGTTTCAGAAAAGGAGATACAGTCCATCATTAAAAGCTTAAAGAGCAATAAAGCCCCAGGAGAGTATTTTTTGCCAGCAGAATTATTTAAGAAATTTTCCAACTGGTGGGGCCCTGTATTAGCAGGTCTTTTTACACACATAAACAACATATACCAGATGGGTGGAAGATGGCAATAGTTGTCTCCATATATAAAAAAGGGAATAAAAAGGATCCTAGTAATTATAGGCCCATCAGCCTGATTGACATTGTAGCAAAAATATATGCTAGGTATCTTTTGAACAGACTTGAAATCTGGGTAGAGGAAAACAACATTGTCACAGAAGAACAAGCAGGTTTTAGACAAAGCAGATCTACTATTGATAATTGCTTTGTCTTGAACCATCTAATTGCCAAATATGCAATTACTTTGAAAATAGAACCCAGACTCCTGGCTTTGATTAAAGCCCTTTACACAAGTACCTGTTTGAGGGTGCGGTATGGGGTTAATGGGGCCCTGACTAACAGGATTCACACAATAAAGGGGTAAGGCAAGGGTGTATCCTGGCCCCATTATTATTTAATTTATACATCAATGACCTGCCAGGGTTAATGAAGGATGCCATGGTACACATGCCGATGATCCTAAATGCTTACTGTAACAGCGTGCTTTATGCTGATGGTATGATTTTATTATCATACGCACAAGTAGGATTACATATGCTATTAAGAAGATTTAGCTCTTATTGCCAGGATAACTCCCTAATTATTAGTAAATCTAAATAAAAAATAATGGTGTTTGGAAGAAACCATCAGAGACATAAGTGGCAATTAGATGGTGAACCAATTGAACAGGTTAACACCTTTGTATATTTGGGTATAACTTGGAAAGACTGGATCCTGGGCCTGCCATCATCAACGGAGCACATTTAGAGAAAAAACCCATTTGAATGTATTGCTCAAACTAAAAAACCATAGTTACCCAGGGTCCCTAGCCCCACTAATCAAGATTTATAAGGCTAAGGTTACCACAATGCTCTTGTATGGAGCAGAAATTTGGGGTCTTTACTCAACCACAGTCTTAGAACAAACACAGTCCCAACATTTGAGGTGTATTTTGGGTGTAGATCCAAGAACATCTGCTGCAGCAGTTAGAGCTGAATTGGGAATTCATACAATTCAGGCATTATCTAAAATTAGAGCTTATAACTACTGGTGCAAAGTTAATGAAATGGAGACTGATAGACTACCCAAATTATGCCTACCAGAGCAAATAAAACTACAATCACAAAGCTCCTGGATCACCAAACTAACAAATTTTGTAAGACGTTGTGGCCTTCCTACCTCTTGTGTAACAGGAGAACAATCTAAAAAAAGAGTTGCCCAAAGAATTAAGGATATAGAAGCACAAACTGACATAGCTATCCTTAGTAAGGTGGGTAACTTGAAATGGCTGAGTAAATACAAACGTACTTTTCAAGTAGACAGTTACTTGAAGTTACAACTCCCAAAACAGCTTAGGGAGGTATTTACAAAAGCGAGATTCGAACAGCTTGACACAATGGTCAGATACGAGAGATTTCATGCTATACCGTACAATGAGCATCTCTGCATTTGTGGAGCGGCAGAGGTAGAGGACCTGGCTCACATCCTATTTGTTGCATATATAGGAGGGTGAGAGACAGGTATCTTGGTCCTGAACTCTGGAATCAACTGCCTTTGGAGCTCCACCTGGCCCCTGACCTCCGCACCTTCCGCCGTGAGTTAAAGACCTGGTTATTTGACCAACCCGGGCTGTGACCCCTTCTTGGGGTAGGGATGGATTTTAATCTTTATTATTATTGTATTGTTTTAATATTTTGGCTTGCAATTTAGTTTAATGGTTTTTTAAGTATTTATTGTTCTGTATTTATTTTTTGCCAGTTTCGGAGATATATACAAGTTCAAATATAAATAAATAAATAAATAAATAAATAAATAAATAAATAAATAAATAAATAAATATACCAGACGAATGACCCATTGGGATCCCCATATCAAAATAACTTACCTTATGTCCAGCCAGAACTTGAAAATAACATTTAACGTAGCACAGTACTTAAACAAAATGATCCGGTTGAGATCTGCATATGTGGGACTGATTGGGGTGGATTGCAGGGCTCAAGTATGATGCTGTCATATTTTATCTATATCTTAAATTATTCTACATTATTACAACTTCATTTTAGACTGTATTTTATTATTATTTTATCTAAATTGTATTTTATTCTGATTCCATTTTAAATTGTATTTTATCCAATTCCATTTTAAATTGTATTTTACTAAATTCCATTTTGAATTGTTTTTATCAAATTTTAACAACGATTTATTGCTGGAACTTTGCACTTTGATATGGCCCAAGGGCTAATCAATGAAGACTGTAATAAGGAAATTCAAAATTTAGAGATGCGTTTTTAGAAAATAGACTGAGGTATGGAATAAAGTTGTGTATTGTAATTTAAGAGATAAGAGATATGTTTGCTGGGGATGAAGGATGAACTTTCTTTTTCCTACTTTCTCTTTTGGGGAATTTTTTTTCCACTTCCTTTTTCATACATACATTCATACATACATACATACACACACATACACACACACACACACACACACAGAGTATGTATGTGTGTGTGTGTGTTTATTCTTACATTACATTTCTGTTAGTTTTATCTGCTTAATATAATTCTTAATTATTTTTAGATAACAAACACTAATTTATTTTCCAAAATTTGTATCATCCAGACATACTGAGACAAAAATTCATTACCTAGCTTATTCTTTGTTCTTTTATTTCTTGGACATGATGTCAAAACATTTTTTTGCTTCCAGTAATGAAAGAGCCCAGTTTTCTGGGCAAAAACATCAAGTACATTTAAGTGCAGAAGAACGGCATTAAAGACAACTATGCAAAGACTACTTGATTCTAAAAATTACCCGGAGAAGCCACCAGCTACCACTGTGCTGATGCAAGATTAAGAATTATTGACAGTATTTATGTCAACCTCTATTGACTCTAGTGTCTTGATGGTAAAAACAACAGGGCAACTAAGCAGTCAAATTTTAAAATTTGCTGCAGCTGCAAAATGCACAGACCAGCAATTGTTGATTACAATACTTGTCTGCAATGATTAGAGAAATACATTCCCAATGTATGGGTAGACATGCCTGCTGAAAAGATCCATGTTGAAAACCATGCTTGTCTATGAGCTTCCAATTCCTAATTTGGCCACACTGAGTTAGATTCAAATGTAACGATGTTCAACCAAACTCACATGGTGTATGCTAAGGTTTGAGGTGGGATCTCTAAAGTCCACTTTATTCACACAATGTATTACCTTCCAATTTTCAGCAGGCTTTCGGGAGAAGGCAGTACTAGGTGAAGAGGTCCACATGTTGTGAAACATAATACAGAGAACCCAATCATGGATAAATATAGGCAAACTTACATGCCAAGCTGTAATCAATGTGGAGTTGGAGAGAACTGCCTTTCGGAGCTCTTCCAAAATGGCATCAGGAAGCTCTTTGTGAGACTGCAAAAGTGGTTTGCATTGAACTTGTCTTAAGAGTAGGTACCACATTGGCTGCTCAGGAAATTTTTTTAATCCCTAGAGGCAAAAAACACTTTTAGTTCCAAAGAAAATAATTAAAACCACAAAAAAGCAGAGCTGTTATTCTAGCATCACAATTTCAATAAGTCAAAGAATCCAGTTATTTCAGTTATCAGTGAGCAAAAAGAGGAAAGAAATCATTGATTCTATACTCTGATTTGGTGAAATCAAAATATTTTCATGACGCTTAAAATAAGATTCCCAGCAATTTTGATCAAGCAGCTGTGTTGGTTCCATATTTCATGTAGCGAAGCTATAGCTTCAAGCAAGTTTTAATGGCAATTGATGCATGAATAATTGCAATTCAATTAACTTCTAACTTTTACAAAATCATACTTTTTCATTTTTTCGTGCTATTTATTTATGCTGTCGGTTTTGTTTGGGTATTTTTAAAACTGTGTTCATGCTTTGAATGACTTGTAATCCACCAAAAGAATTTGAATAGCATATTGGACATACTATAAATATCATAAAATATATTAGAAGCACCTGCACCTTACTAAATTTGTCAGCTGCTTCTTTTTAATTTACAGTAATCCCAAAAGGAACCTAATGAGCTAGTGAGAAGAGGAAAGAATGCAGAAGACTAGTAAACTAAAGGCAAAATATTTTCAATATTTACAATCAAACATATTTAAAGTGAATCTCAGCCTTTCCACTGTAAGCAAAACCAGTACTGTAACTGCTGCATATTCACCATCATTTTTCATATGGTTTCACTGAGATATTCTGGTATGGGCAATATCTGAAGTAATTTTTAACCCTCTGGATCAGGCTTTTTGAGTACCTTTACCTATATTTGAAGAATTGTAGCATAAGTCATCTTAACATTAATCATACCTTTTCACAGAGAGCCTCAGCTTCTGAAGTTCTACCTGCTTCATTTAAGCCAGTAATAGCTTGGAAAAGAGACCATTCTTCAATTTCTTGAGCTCTGGAAGCTGGAAGTTCTTTGTCTTTAGCTACAAAACATATGAAGTGCATTATTTCATAACATCCCATGTATTAATCCCAACTCTTTATAACAAAAAGTATGCTATTCTTGTATCAGTATGAATAATTTTTTTTACATTAAAGCGATCCACATTTCAAAAATATATAACTATGTTTCAAATTGTAAAACATTTAGCATGGTGAGAAATTTTGGCTTTGGAAAGTTAATAGTTAAGATCCCTTATTTTACGTTATCTTCTACTCCTTAGATTCCAACTCTCTAGGAACTTTTATTTTTGGATTAAAGCATTTTGCTGCTACAATCAACAGTGGAAAGAAATTAAACAGTCTGTTTTTATGATAGTTGTACAAGGGAGTAAATTTTCTAATCTGTATGACTAAATGTACTAATTCCCAAAATAATTGATAGGATATAGGCATGTAATGTGTTACATGAGCCGCTGACATTATTTGATCATCAGGAAAGACGAATCACCATTGAATGAATTAAGCGCTTACATTTTCACTATGTAACTAAGTTATTTCTTTTACTGTAAGATAAATGTTTTTGTGATCTATGGAAAGGGTCTGGTTAGAATGCCATTTGTTATAGGAGTTTTGTATTTGAAGAAGACTTTGGAATAAAGGAAAGTGCTGGTTTGGTTAGCAATGGTATTTGGGGGTAGAATTTCTGTTGCTTAAGCAATGCAGTCATAAAATGTGACCACACCACTTAATGATGTAAAGTCCAGCACTTCTGGTTGCTGTCATTAAGTGAATCCCATGCCATCGTTAGGTGCAACATCATGTAATTGCTATTTACAAACTTCTGCCAGCCTCCCCATTTACTCTGCTTGTAGGAAACTGGGACAAAAGGTTACAAATGGCAATTAGGGGATTGTGAGAGGCTGCAGCATTGTAATTGTGACCCTGCATCCACCTTGTGTAAGAGCCAGAAGGCCCTAAGTCAGATAGTCTTTCTCTCTAGTCAAAAAAACCTGAGACTAGACAGGACTTTTACTGTACAATGTACAGATGTCAACCTTCTGACACTCTACTGCTAGACCTTCTCTAGTATGCCAACCAAATTACACAGCTTCTTTCCTCAGTGTTTGCAATGATTGTTTAAAGAGACTTACACATCTCTAGGTTTTACACAATTTCTATAATCATCCTTAAACAACATGTTTTTCTATCTACACTGCATAGACTTTGCTGCAGCCCAGTGTACCAATATTTTCATTAATGATCATTTCAGTTAACAACAGCAGTAAGAACAGTTGGTTTTTTTTAAGAACTAAAGCAGCCTTACTCTTAGCTGAAATTGCAGTGACAATCATTTTTTCCAGATGTGTCTGCTTGGGTTGCTTATTATGCAGATGAGCAATTGTGTTTTCTGCATGGCAGGCAGCCAAGAGTACAGCCCAAGCTGTAGGATCATCTGAAAAGATACAAATGCAAGGAAGATGTCATTTTCAAATTAGACCATCAAACTGTTAAATAATTAAACAAGTGGATGTACACAAAACATAAAATCTAAGGTATAAAATGAACAGATCACTACAACCTGAAGGCCTAAGTCATATAAAAAAACTTGGTTCTTAGATGCTTATTATTGTTTAGATCCTTAGTGCTTAGAGTGATGAGCTAGGACTAGAGAAATCCAGCCAAATGATCCCATTCAGTCCCAAAGTGCACTAGGTGACTTCTGGCAGTCATTATATCATAATACAACATGCTGCACAGGATTATTGGGACAATAAAACTGGAAAGCATATGCCACTTCTGCTGTCATGAGCTGCTAGAGAAAATATGCATATAATCAATAAAGAAAGAAATTAGTATGTAATTGTCCTTTTTGTCTTGAATCTATCAATCACTTGTTAAAATATATTCTGAAAAAGACCCTGGATCAGGGTCGAATTTAAGACTAAGAATTAGTAGCTCTAGATTGAAATATAAGTGTCACCTGGGGAAAGATGAACTGCTTTTAGAATATTCTTTTTGTTTTCAGCTTTGTGACATCCTGTGGCCAGTTGATTAACTGCAGTATTCAGCAAGGCTTTCTGAGAAAAAGAATATAGAGCAAATGCATATTTTGACTTTCTAAAATAGAAAGTGTTGCTCCAAGGTAATATTATCAATATCAAAAACACTAACCTTCCCATGATTTAGATCAAGAATACAAGCAATACTTCCTGCCACAGCTCCACCCTGTAAGAGCAAACATTAAGAATGACATTTCAGAATATTACAAAACTGACTAACAGTACATCATAATAATTCTGCTGCATTTGGCAAAAATGGTCAAATATACAGATTTAAATATTATAACAAAATGAAGCCATTTTTAATTCTTTTTATCTATTCCTTTGTATATGTTTGTTAACATGAGATAAATCTGAAATGAAAGCAGTGGGACTGAAGAGAACTAAGGTCTTTTAAGAGGAAAAACTGCATCTCACCCGCCGATCCCCATGACTGCATGGGAGTACTGGTGGATTTTGTATCCTCAGTGATTTCATATGTGATGAAGTTAACATTATCCATAGTTTTGCAGCACGTGATTTACAACTGGTTGAATTTTTTCCCATTGGTGCAATCACCCATTTTCTTCTCCTAAATGGCTTTGTGCAGTAGTTCATGGGAGGAGGTAGTTTACATTTTTCTTCACCACAAAAAGCAAAACAAGTAATGAAAAACAAGACAGCTGCCATTTTTGGTGCTTGCCCATTAGCCATTTGTGATGGTTTGGAGAGGAGGGTGAATTGGTCGGTGTTTGAAAGGGGGCTAAGTATTGGTGCCGAAAGTACATTAGAAAAACAGTTTTCGGCTTCCACGCGCCTCATTTCATTTCACTTTCACTTTCGGAATGCACAGAGGCCAAAAATGGGGCGCGCAGAGGCAGCAATAGGTGGCAGTGCTGATGGGCAGCGATGGCACTGATGGGCGGTGGCGATCCCCTCAGCCTGGAACAGCTGATCGGTGGTATTCCAGGAGGCGGATCCAACCATTAATCAGGTGCTCATATTAAATCAGGTCGTGCTGAAGCTGACCAGGCTGTTTGCTGTTTACTGCAAGGAGGCAAACTGCTGGGAGGCAGAGGCAGAAGGGTGGGGGCCGGTGGATGGGTGGGGCTTCGGCAACATTCACTCTATAAGACGCACAGACATTTCCATCCACATTTTGAGGGGGGGGAGGGAATGTGCACCTTATAATCCAAAAAATATGGCAATAGCTGAATTAACATCTATTTATCTAGTGAGAACAGCTCATTATTTAAGCTTAGCCCTTAAGAAAATTGTGATGAAGGCAAAAATAAATTTTGCGGGAACTTCAAAATGCACATACTGTACATACCAGGAAAAGTTCAAAACTATATTATGCCAGCAAGCGACTCTTGCAGAGGATTGTAACTGCCACCAGAAATAGAAGAGAACGTGTTTTTCAAAATAACAATTATCCCCTTTTATAACCCTACTATAAATTACCTTTTCCACCAGCACATCTGCTATTTACTAGAGTTCCATGAATCAGCATACATGCATTTCAGCTAAGGAGAACTTTTGAGAGCATAAAAGCAGTGCCATTTTCAGCAGATCTCAATCTTTTCTCATTAACATCCCTCACATAATTGTGGAAGGATCCACTGTCACAATTAGTTTAGCTCATGATATTTACTTATTATATCTGCTTTTACCCAGCTTTCAGGGTATCTGTCCCCCAAAAGCAGCTTTAAAACAATATAAAGCAATATTTATTTATTTATTTATTTATTTATTTATTTATTCGACTTGTATGCCGCCCTATTCCCTAAGGACTCAGGCTAACATTAAAACAAAGAAAAATTTACAATAAAACAAAATTAAACAAGTAAACAAGCCAAATAAAGTTAAGATAGAATAACCCCCCGGGTCATTCAAGGCCGGCCCGCTGGAACAACCAAGTCTTCAGGTCCCGGCGGAAGGAGCGGAGGTCAGGGGCCAAACGGAGATCGACGGGAGCTGATTCCAAAGGGCAGGTGCTCCCACGAGAAGGCCCTAGCCCTGGGGACCGCCAGCCTACAATATCTGACTGACGGCACCCCAAGGAGGCCCCTCCTATGAGAGCGAACAGGGCGATCGGAGAGTGATGCTGGCAGGAGGCGTTCCCAAGTACCCTGGACCCAAGCCATTAAGGGCTTTGTAAGTTGTAACTAATACCTTGAAGGCGACCCGAGAGGCAACCGGCAACCAATGCAAGCCGCGCAGGAGGGTGTAACATGGGAGTATCGGGAGACCCCATCACAACCCGCGCGCATTCTGCACCAGCTGAAGCCTCCGGACCGTCCGCAAGGGAAGCCCCATGTAGAGAGCATTACAGTAGTCAATCCTAGAGGTGACAAGCGCATGAGTAACCGTCGAAGGGCATCTCGGTCCAAATAAGGGCGAAGCTGGCGAACCAGCCGAACCTGGGCAAAAGCCCCCTGGCCACAGCTCCCACATGCTCCTCCAAACCGAGCTGTGAGTCCAGGAGGACACCCAGGTTTCTCGCCCTATCCACGGGGCAACACCTCTCCCCCATGACCAAAGATGGTACATCCAATAAAGACCGAGATGCCGGTAAGAACAGCCACTCCGCCTTGGTGGGGTTGAGCTGAAGCCTGTTACTACCCATCCAGACCCGCATCCGCCTCCAGGCACCGGGACATCACGGAGAGAGCATCACTGATCTGGCCTGGGGTGGAGATATAAAGCTGGGTATCATCAGCATACTGATGATACCTCACCCCAAAACCTCGGATGATCTCACCCAGCGGTTTCATGTAGATATTAAACAGGAGAGGCGAAAGGACAGACCCCTGCGGCACCCCACAAGTGAGGGGTCTCGGGCCGACCTCTGCCCCCTGCCAACACCGACTGCGAGCGGCCCGAAAGGAAGGAGGAGAACCAACGCAAAACGGTTCCCCCACCCCCAGTCCTCTAAGCCGCTGCAGAAGGATACCATGGTCGATGGTATCGAAAGCCGCTGAGAGATCTAAAAGGACTAGGACAGAGGAAAACCCCTGTCCCGAGCCCTCCAGAGATCATCCATCAGTGCGACCAATGCTGTCTCCGTGCTGTGTCCGGCCCTGAAGCCCGACTGATACGGATCTAAATACTCAGTTTCCTCCAGGAACAAGGGAAGCTGCTGAACCACCACGCTCTCAACAACCTTCGCTAGAAAGCGAAGGTTGGAGACAGGACGATAGTTGTTCAAAACGGCCGGGTCCAAGGCAGGCTTCTTGAGGAGGGGCCTCACCACCGCCTCTTTCAAGGCGGCAGGAAAGACTCCCTCACTCAAAGAAGCATTAACAACTGCCTGGAGCCAGCCGCACGTAACCTCCCTGGAGGCATATACCAACCAGGAAGGGCACGGGTCCAATAAACACGTGGTGGAAGACAGCCTCCGCATGATCCTGTCCACCTCATCGAGGGAGACCAGGTCAAACTCAACCCAGGTAGATTCCACCAGACTCACCGCCACCCCATCATCAGACCACTGCCAATCAGAGTCCAAGCCAGCACGGATTCGAGCGACCTTATCCGCCAGATGTAGACTAAATTCCTCTGCTCTGCCCTGCAACGGGTCATCCCCTCAATTGAAGGAGGGAGCGGTCACCCGAAACAGGGCAGCAGGGCGATCATCGGCAGACGCAATCAGAGCGAGAAGTAAGCACGCCTCGCCGTCCTGATTGCTTCCAGATAGGTCCTAATATAGGATCGCAACTGGACACGGTCGAATTCGGAGTGGCTGGACCTCCATCTGCTCTCCAGGCATCTTCTCCGCCGTTTCATCCCCCGGAGCTCGGAAAACCAGGGGCCCATCGGGGTCTACGGCGGGAAGAGGCCGCAAGGGGACAACCCGGTCGAAGCGCCTCGATGCCGCCCTTTGCCAGGCGGCCGTCAGCGTCTCGACCGAGCTGTGGTCGAGGGAGGCGGGCAAGAACCCCAGCGCCGTCTGAAACCTATCCGGTCCATTAGGCGTCTGGGGCGGAACCATCGTGTAGGCTCCTCATCCCAGCAGCGAGGGACAGCCAATTGAAAGACCAGCCGCAGGAGATAGTGATCAGTCCACGATAAAGGGAGGGTAGATGGAGAGCCATCCCCAGATCACTACACCACTGCCCGAGATAAAGACCAGGTCAAGTGTGTTCCCCCTCGTGGGTGGGTCCATGGATCACCTGGGTCAGGTGCATGGATGCCATGAACTCCTGAGCTAAACCCGACGCCCCAGTGACGGCAAGTTAAAGTCCCCAGAACTATAAGCCTAGGGAACTCCACCGCCACCTCCGAGAGGGCGCGAGCAGCCCAGGCAGGGCCGCCGCCACGCAGCTGGGGATAGGTACGTTAGCAGCAAGCCCAACCGACCACCCGGGCCCAATCTCACGAGGAGGGTCTCACACCCGCCCTCTGCGGGACAGTGACCTCCCTTGGAAACAGGTCTAACAATTATGGCTACCCCTCCGCCGCCCCTGGGCCCGAGACCTACAGACAGAGCATCCGGAAGCCTGGGGGCACAAATCACACAGAGGGACACCCCCCTCCGGGCCCACCCAGGTCTCCGTAATGCACGCCAGGTCCGCAGCCTCCTCCTCTATGAGTTCACGGAGGAGGGATGAGGGATGAATATAAAACATTGTAAATAAAAATGCAATAAATATTACTGCGAAAGAAAAAAAAATCCTGCAAAACAGCTGGCAGGATTCTTCGCACTGGGCAGCTGATGTATAATGAATATGGAAAGCTAAGAACAGGTTTCACAGTGCAGTCTTCTGAGATGGTTGTCAATCTATCTTCCTCCATTTCTTTTCAAAGAACATTTCCTCTTAGCAGGTAGTAATAATGACTTGTGTCTGTGTGTTAGGGTACAACTAAGCAAGCTGCTATGTTGGTAGTTATCTTTTACGTTAAAAAAACACAATATGACAATTGAAAGTAGAACATGTTGAAGATATTTGCTTGTCAAAACGATTGAACTATAATATTGATGCTAACTTTGAAAACTCCTTTCAGTACCATATGCTCATTTAATACATCTATAATTCAGCACTCTCATCTATGCATATTTACCTTGGCATTTTGTGGCACGTACCGAGGGACCAGTCTTGACAGCAGGGACCAGAGGGCAGGATTATCTGGGTTGCTTAGGTAAGAGACCATGGCAGAGTTAAAATCACAATTTTTTATATAGTAGAATCTATCAACATTGACTGAAATTATAAAACATACTTTCTGTATAACTGTTTCTAATATAGAAGCTTCTAACTTATGTTTATAGTCCTTTTAATAAAGTAGTATCTCTGAAGAGATTTGTGAAAATATATATTGGAACCAATTGAAAAAACAATAAACAGGTTAAATAGAATTAAATTTCAAAACAATATTGCTAGATGAAGTGCATTTTTAAACTCTCCATGGTTCAATTCGACCTAGATTCTAGATTTTGTTAAAATAATGTGCAGCAAGTAACCTTTGCTAATCTGAAAACTGATAGTCATTTATATCTGATATCATCAATGAAGCACAATGGGGCCATGTAGTTGAGTTTAGTTTGGTGATAAAAATATGTTAGATACCTGTGAATCTCCCAAATTTGAACTTTGCACATATATTATCAGTAATTTAATTCAATGTAATAATTGATATGACAAATCAATTGCTTCTAAATTCATTTACATGCAGTTCTCAGGTTATACCCACTTATTCAGTGACCATGCAAAGTTATGATGGCACTGGATGAAAGGACTCACAAAAGCTGCAGCCACTGAAGCATTGTCAGTATTACATGTTCGTGATTCAGGTGATGGGAAACTGACTTGCAATTATGACAGTTGAAGCATCCCATGGTCAATATTTGCTGCAACCTTCCCTACCAGCTTTCCACAAGCAAAGCCAATGGGAAAGCTGGTAAGAGGTCAAAATCACTGCCACATCCACCCACTCACATTCTGTAGTGCCCACCTGCAACATCCTCACCTACTCACAATACCTGCTTGCTTATCCACACTTTGTAGTACCCACCCACAATCCATAGTGCCTGCTTCCTATACCTGCCTGTAGCTCTCACCCACCAACCTGCTTGCCTGATACTTTTACCTCTTCCTGCTTTGCTATCACATGAGTTCCTTACTTAGTGGAGTTATGATAGCAACCAGGACTGCCTACTAAGTGATGCAATTACATGAACTCATGCTTTACAACCACACTGCTTAGCGATGGAAATTCCAGTCCCAGTTGCCATCATAACCTAAGGAATACCTGCAAATGTTACTATATTTTACATTTAAAAGTACACTTAACAGAGAAGCATCAGCAGGTAATGTTTTGTTCAAACATCCTGACTTCTATTTTTAGTCAATAGAGCTGTCTTATGTTACCTAAATTGAGAACGTTCATAGTTTCCCCTAAATAATAGAATCAGTGTGAAAAACACCTCATATTAGCTGGATAAAAATCCTATTTAACACCAGAGGGGGAGAGTAGTCATCTAATTACATCTACTTTTATTCTGAAGATATTTCAAATTGCACAGTTCAAATGTAAAACCCACAGGACAGCTTTTGCAAGTAAACTCAGAAGATTTCAACATTGCACCTTTCTTTGGGGAATGGGTGATAGGCAAAAGTAACATTGCTTGCTTTATATTTTACATACCTGTGGACATCTTTAGAAACTTGTCTTTGAACAGCCAGGTGTCTGCCTTGTAATGCATAGACAGCAGATGCAAGAAGGCACCTCTTATAAACATCGTCTTTTTTCCCTGTGTGCTTTAACAGTTCTTTAAGTGCTGCAGTTGCAAGTGTAGCATCTTGCTTGATCAGACCTAAACTGCACAAGGCTTGTAGGCTTTCCATATTAGGCTCCTGTAATATAGAACTGTAAATGCAACAGAGAGAATTTATTACTCATAGTCTTAAAGTATACTACGAAGAGTCTGTTGCTTACTTGCAGATTGTTTATACAATTCAAAATGCTATCTTATATCTGAAAACCTTTATGCTTATGAAGCATTGCCAAATGCTCAGAGTGGGGTGGGATTGGGGAGCTTGTTCTGCATTTAGAAGAGCCTACATTTGGGCTTAATATCCCTAGTTGAAAGAAATCAGTCTCATCTCCACACTCAGCAGGCTTTAGACATTTGCTGCCCGGTGGCGAAGATCCTTCTAAAGTTCTCTGATCAAGGGTCTGACTCAGTAAGAACAGGTTTTCCTGTTTAGATGAATTTTTAGTCCTAAGAAACAATGCAGAGTACAGATTTATTTTGCTGAGTATGGCAATTACTAGTCTATGAATCTGTTTACACCAGTGACATTTATGATCCAGGACTAACAATAGTAATATTCAAATTTAGGTTCTGCTTATATGTCAAATAACTAGTCAAATGATTTTCTGGGAACTCTCTTCCACGGAACAGTTTCTTTCAGAAACCACTATTTGACATGCCTGACTATAAAAGCTATAAAATATCCCAAGGGGGGAAAAAGTTTAATAAATGGCTGGCTAATAAAATTGGAGGCAGTAAAGTCATATTAACAGGTAGCTGGGTAATTTGGCAGTAGCTGAGAAATGCCTTTGCAATCTACTGTTGTAATAAGGAATATCACCATTAATTGAAAAGTGAGATAATGAATGAATTGTTCTCATGATTTACAAATGCAACTACATGCTAGGTTGTTTTTCTTTTTCTTTTTAAGGCAATAGTACCATATATCCAAATTAACCTCATGAAAGATGGGAATAGGGAACAAATTGGTGCAATAGGTCTCAGTCCAAAGCTTGATTTTATTCATGCTCCCATCAGCCTTGAAAAGAAATCTGAGTGCTGGTGCGTCACTGGAGTTGTGGAAGAAAAGGCAGGTGCTATAACCAACTCATGCATATTTCATCCTCAGCTATACTCAACTACGAACTAAACCCTAAAGGATCAAAAGTCAGACAGATAGTATTTTGACTCTATTCTTTTTTTCCCCTTTCTGTGAATGGGAAAGCTAAAATATCCCATGTCAGGCCAATTTGGGGTTTCCTTCCCATCTAAACTCACAAACTTCTGTACTTCTGTATGACTGAGAACTATTTTCCAACTCTGCACCTTATTCTGAGTGTTCTCACGTTTTTAGGTACTCATCACCAGTGAATCTGTTATTAAATAGAACTCATGAAATGGGAATGTAATTGCAACCCTTGTAAAAGAAGTTTTCTTTTTCAAAGCTTGTCAAACTTCCCTCTCCCCCTACCCTCCCCCAAGTGCATTCAATTCCTCCCAAGCTATAAATTTACATTTTGTGACTGCATTGTGCAATTCCTGAGGGGAGACATTTCCTGTTTTATCTTTCTTTCTTTTTGAAAGTTGCTTCTGCAGACCTGGAATTCCTTCAGGTCAGCAAGGATCCCATTTTGCCTACAGTTCTCTAAGCTTATTAAAAGGGATTAGGATGATTCTAAAGTACTTTAATAGGTTTAGAGAAATACTGCACTTACTCCTTACCATTTAAATAAGAGGGTCTTTGCAGCATCCACTTGATTTTGTTTGTATTCTATTATTGCAAGGGCTGTTAATATATATGCTTTATCTTGTTCAGACTCTGCAATTGCAAGTGCTTTTTCATAAGCTAGGAATAAAAATGAGAAATTAAAAACAGTGGCAAGCAGCAACCCAATCAAATACTTGCCCAGGAGGGGGATGAACACACAACGTGATCGTGTATGCACGCACGCGCGCGCACACACACACACACAGACAGCATTCCTGTGCTTGCAAGTGGGGCTACTAAACTCCCGAATTTTGATCATGTGACAGCAGGATTCTGCAATGTCTGTAACTTTAAGCAAGGGTTCTAAGTCCATTTTTAGAACCATGAACAGTCACTGAAAGAATGGCTGTGTCAATTTTGAAACAGGTAGGTTAAGAATTGCCACTGATAGAAATCAAGGTCTATTAGAGTTGATAGGCCCCAGTTCAACAATCTATGTCAGCACAATAAACAAGCATGGAACCAAACTGCAGCTCAGGCCTAGGAAACAAAGCTAATTTGGGCAAAATTTCAGAGGTAATTCACATTGTTTTTAATATGTCTAAGCTGCACTTTGGAGGAAGTTTTGATGAAATCAATTTATGACTATTCTTTCTGGGGATTAAATGCTTGTGATCTTAATACTTTACCAAGTCATCATAAAATCTAAATATTGATTTTCACACAGATTCTTCAGAGAAGATACAGTACAATGGAAACACTTACCTTTCTGGCTTTCTTGGAAATGTCCTTTCTTGAAGTAAGACAGAGCAATTCCTACAATATCATCAAATTCTATCACATGAGTTGCCAAATAAGCCTTGATGGCATCATCACACTGGCCAAGAGCACTTAAAAAAAACAGGACTAAGTCCAATTAGAAAAAAATAAATTACACATATAAATTCAACTAAAAATCAAAATTTGGGGATGAAATTTTCCCCTAATGAATAGTGCTTGATAATTGAACAATTTTGCAATGATATTACTATAGATGTGATGATCCACCCATGTTTCCCCAAAAATAAGACCATGTCTTATTAATTTTTGCTCCAAAAGACACACCAGGGCTTATTTTCTGGTTAGGTCTTATTTTCAGGGAAATCTGGTACTAAAATCCATCCATTTGGCTGATGATTTTAACTGGGACTTATTTTTGGAGTAGTCTTATTTTCGGGGAAATAGTTTAAATGTCAAGCATGAATGGTGAAAATTCATGTGATAGTGTGGTGAATGGTATAAAACTTAAGTTCAGAAGTGAACTGTTTGGCTATAAAGATATCCGAAGATAAAATTTAACAAACTGAGTTTAACCTTACATCTCAATGTGTTTGAATGTTAACTGTTTCTCCATTACATACTATAGGAACTGATTATCAAAGAGCCAACAGTAAGCAATTTGTGCTTTGTGCAATCAACATTTACAAGGGACATAGCATAAGTGCTATTATCATTAGCCATTAAGTGGTGTAATTTTAAATATCTCTTTTATAATTTGTCTTTTTTTCTTTCTGTTTTAATAAAATGAGAGTTCCTATTTTACTTCATATTTACACCAAAAAAAAAAAATTTGCTGCCAAACTTTTGTGAAATGATTTCTGGAGGCTCTGGGTTTGCAAAAGAATGACTGGAAGCTCCTAAGTTGATTTCCACAATACAGTGGCCCCCAATCTTTTGGGCACTAGGGACTGGTTCCATGGAGAGAGGTTTTTCTACGGACTTGAGACAACATGGTTTTATGTGCTGCCTGCATCCTGCAGATGGGGCTTCGCTTGTTTGTGCGGCCCAGTTTCTGGCATGCCGTAGACCGGTGCCAATCCACTAACCAGGGGTTGGGGACCCCTGATTTAAGAGACATTGTTTTAATTTACTACATAATTTCTAGAACTGAGAATCTTAATTTGATAATAATAATAATAATATACTTAATTTGCAACTTACCAGAGCGATCTTCCATAATTTCTCATCACTATATTATATCTTTCTCTGTCATCAGAATTTGTCAGCAATAGAACTGCCCTGAAAAAAAAACCATAAATAAGACTTCCAAATATTTCAGTGTCAATAACTTTCATATGAAATGCTTGAGAAATTAAAATTTCTATATTTTGATTACAAAAAGATGCCGTTCTGATTTTGTATCTAGAGCTTTATCATTATCATTGCATTTGTTAAATTTTAGGTATGCAAGTCTCACCAAAAGGATTAACAAAGAGGAGAAATAAAATTTAGAACTAGAAAAGTATGACCTAATGTTTGAATGGCATGACTTTCTATTATACAATAAAGTTAAAGCTAATGTAGCTTTTAAAAATTATTATATTAGAAGTGTCATATTAAGAATATGGAATAAATATAATTCCAGATTTTGCTCCAAAACGCCTTTATGTGTCTTGGTACAAGATATATTTTATTGAAAAGAAATAACAGGCAAAGAGATTGTTGTCCAAACTCTTCTTAAAAACTTCCAGTGTTGGAGAATTCACAACTTTTGGAGGCAAGCTGTTCCACTGGTTAATTGTTCTGTCAGTAAATTGCTTCTTAGTTCTAAGTTGCTTCTCTCCTTGATTTAGCTAACAACTGTAATTATTTTAATCTTTTTCTACTTTTATTGCTTTCTTAATTTTCAAGATAGAATTTAATACAAGAAAAAACATTTAATCTTAACTATATTATTTTTGCCAAACAGAAGCCACTGAACATGATCTGCATTGCCTTTCAACTCTTTAACTGAATTTTCTCACATCTAAACATCTTTCAGTGATATATAAATAAGCATGGAAACTTGCAGTATGTGGAATTCTGCAATTGGAACGTCTTAACATTGCTATGAGGTCAAACCAATGAAAATTATTTTAATTTTAATATACTTCTGGCATGTATCATGTATTTACTGGGGAAAACATCAACCTGAAGTTGCCATTGATATTTCAAATGTGTATTTAAGAAGGTTACCTTTGATATGTATCTGCTGCCTGTTTCTTCAGCTGAAGGTATTCATTCAAATAACCAAGCATTGTGAAAGCACATGCATCATTTTGGATTCTTTCTGAGGAGGGGGGGAATTCAAAATGAAAAAAGAAAATAGGAGAGTGTACAAAAATAATCTGAAATTTAGATTCCAAAACATGCTACCAGAACCATTTACAGAACTGAAAAGGAAAACTTTCAAATAAACTATACATTGCATCATCTGTGGGTTAATCTAGAAAACGATTGGTGATCATCTCAGATAGAACTAACTTCAAGAATGCACATTTAAAGCTTATTTTATACATTATCCTTTGCCATAGAACAGTTACTATCCCAGCATATTTGGAGATTACAGCTTTTAAAATTGTCAGTACTAATAGGCTTCCCAATAGCTCTGGAGGGTACCAGACTGGGGAAGATTGTGTTACATCTCCAAGTCTGGGTTTTACTTTTAGCATATTTGTAAAATTAGTAAGGGCGAAAAGGTATATCACTATTCTAGGTTTCAGCTTTACAATATAGGAGCATCTCTGCTGGCTCATTGGCTTGTTCCTAATGGTGGCCAGCCTCAGCCTCTGGGATTTTAAAGACACATCAAAAAAATGTAGCAGCCCTTCCCTGCTTCTCCAGTCTCTGGAACATAAATGTATGCTGGAGAGGTTAACTGAGGTTCTACTAAACAGTCATGGCTAAGGATAAATTATCAATTGATTCTACATGAAGCAGCAATGAATTTGAAACTCATTGGAAGTTGCCATGATGGCGCAATGGTTAGAATGCAGTACTGCAGGCTACTTCTGCTGACTGTCAGCTGCCAGCAGTTTGGCAGTTTGAGTCTCACTGCCTCAAGGTGACTCAGCCTTCCAACCTTCTGAGGTAGGTAAAATAAGGACCCAGATTGTTGGGGACAATATGCCGAGACTGTAAACCGTTTAGAGGGCTATAAAGTACTGTGAAGTGATATATAAGTCTAAGTCCTATTGCTATTGCCACAAACATGCTTCCTCTTTTCTGTTTCAAACCTCACAATTATCACTAGATTCCACTTTGACCAATCTAATTGAAATCCTCTAGTATTTTAAATGTAGGATGGAGAGACCCAATTTGGTGTAACAGTTAAAGGGCTGGCCTAGAAGCCAAGAGATTGTGAGTTCAAATCTTGCTTTAGGCATGAAAGCCACCTGGTTGACTTTGGGCCCATGTCTCTTTCTCTCAGCCCAACACATCTCACAGCGTTGTTGTTGTTGTGGAAAAATAGAAGGAAGGAATGAGTACTATATATGTTTGCCATCCACCTTGAGTTGTTTATAGAATACAGGAGGGATTAAAACAAATCTTTTTAAAAAGTTACCTGTATATTTAGTTAAAGCAACTTGTGCTGTTGGAATAGCATTCATCTGAAGGATGTTGTACTTATATAGTTCAGTATTTCTGTTGGTTTTATCTTGCAAAGTTGAGCACACCCAGTAAGCATAGCCTTTTGCACCTTCCGTCTGTTGGAGAAGAACTGGAATTAACAATTGCTTAATTAGGAAATCATTTTATTGTTACTTAAGCATATGCCCAGGAGTTAGGTATCTAGTTGATTTAGCTAATACCACAAATATATTGAGGGGAGAAACTGAATCAAAATTACAGCTCTGCTTCAAAAGTGCCATATAATGTGTCTGATTAAAGCAGCTTACATGCATGCTGAGTTCAGTGGTGTGTCTGAAGAGATCCATTGTTTCATAGCTGCCAACAGTTTCTGCAACAAAGGCCTACCAAGAGAAAAAGATAAAATTGAAAACTCAAACCTATCTGCTTTGACAATATATGCCTCAAGCATAGCCAGCTCACCACAAACTGATTAACAAGAAGTTAAAAATGAAATATAGCAAAATGTTATTTGAATCTAGCTAGTTTCATTTACATCTGCAGAATAACAACTCCAATCTTAGTAAATGCTTCCACAGTGTTTGAAAAAAATAACCACAGGTATTAAATGCCTTATCATAAACTGAAAATACCACTAACTGTAGTCATTGCTGAAGGCACAGAATGTAAAAACCAACCACTTCTAGAAAAGAAACTATCTTGAATTTGAATGAAAAATGTTCTATCTATATTAAATATAAAGATACACCAGTGTTTCTCTCCATCTCTTTTCCTAACTACCACCCATCAAGGTCAAATGTAGGAATAAACTAAGGCTTATATTACTTGAAGAAACTTGCTATACTGGCAATTTGATTCTTAACAGGAGCTGTATTAAACATGCTGTTTAAATCCTAATAATGTTGCTACATAAATATGCATTTGAAAAAGGTTAGAGATTAGACTCTACCTGTCCAATCCAACAGGTTAGATGGGAGGGTTCCAGAGACTGGGCTACTTTGAAAGCTTCATGCGCTTGCTGGAAGAGTTACATAAAATCAACACAGAATTATTAAATGGGGTGAAAAGGATTAAATATGTATTAAAAGACTACAGAAAGTACTGTACGTTTATTGGCTTATTTAATTATTTTGTACTCCCTTTTCTTATTTTTTACGATAAGGTGGCGGATATATCCCACACACCTTCCTTCTCCTATTTTCCCTACAAAAACATCCCTATGAGGTCGGTTGGGCTAAGTGAGAATGTCTGGCCCAAAATCATCCAGCTGGTTTTCATGGCTAAGACAGGACTTCAACTCACGGTCTCTCACTTTCTAGCATGTTGCCTTAACCACTAAACCAAAACGTATATGCTTTTTTTCCTACTTGTAGGCTTCATCCAAACTTCCATGGCTGTCATACCTGGATTGCAAAGTTTCAGATCAGCACTAGTTAGCAATAACTAACAGATGCCACAAGCTGCCACCTTCACTGGGGCAGTTGCTGCCTGCACCACCCCACTACTTCTCTGCTGGCTCTGTCCCACTGCCTTCTCCTCTCTGGCCAGGCTTTTGGCAGATAAAACTACACCACCCTGCCATGCACATCCTGAGGCCATGTTCTTGCCCAAAGCCTGGATCCCAGGCGAACAGCAAAAGAAAGAGGACAGCAAATATCATCTGGGGGCGGCAGGCTAGGTAGTGGCAGTATGAAAGGTGCTCCAAAAATTCAGAGATGGGGAGAAATAGGTGGGTGGGAGGTGTTGAAATAGAGGCAAATGAGGCAGGGCAGTGGAGCCTCATTGTGCTGAAGGGAACTTGCCCAGGCTTCCCTGAGATGACAGTGAAATGGAGCCAGAACATTGTGCCGGACAGAAGTGTGATATCCTCGCCTAACAACTGCAGCCAAGATTACCAGAGCTGTCATCACTAAGCAATGCAGTCATGTGTCATTTCCACTAACAACCACTTTGTTTAGTGACAGAAATTCCAGTTAAGAGAGATGTTAAGAAAGAACTCCCTGTATGTTCTTCTATTCTATATTGATAAATGTAGTGTTACATACATTTCTTTTGTTTTTGTTGCTGAAGCTTCTCAGCAATTCCTGAGGCATCTCTGGGAAAAATTAGATCATGCAAGAGATCTAATTGTAGAAAGACATGCTCAATTATTCTGTTTGTCACCAACAATTTATATATAAATTATATAGTGCTGGCATTGTACACCAGGAAGATCCAGTTTCAAGTCTATCCTTATTCTCATGGGTCAGCATTCTCTTATGGGCAGCCATTCTCCCTCACCCTAACCTACCTCACAAAATTATTTTGATACAATAATTCTCCAGGTAAGCTGCCTTGAGATCGTACAGGAAAGATAGATTAAAAATGTAAATAAATATTGGTCAGCACCCAAGTTGTATACATTAATATTTAAGTGCTCCAGTAAGTTATTGGGAGTGCAACATTTTGTATTGTTTCATTATTAGTTACATGTCACATGCTTCCTTGTACTTAAATAATTTTTATGAATGTTCAGACGCATCTATATAAATACATGCACTTACCTCTATTTTTCCACTTATTAAATACAAAACTCCCAGATTGGTCCAGGCAACAACGTTCTAAGCAAAAGAAAAGTGTTTTCAAAAGATGAATTTACGATGCTTGTAGTCTCCTTTAAAATAGATGCAACTATCAAGGGTACTTACAATTTGATCTGCTTGAATAGATTTAATGAATGCATGTTGTGCAAGAGCATAGTTTCCAACACCTAAAAAACACAGATTTTTCTATAACATCCTCTGTAATAGGTAAAACTTTAAACTGTGAAGAAGAAAAAAGGTTTACATTTAAATGTACCTTTGCAACAGGCTACCACACCAAGGGCATTCCAGTAGAGATGGTTTTTACTGTCTAATCGCACTGCTTTTTTCAGGCACTGGAAGAGACTGAGACCTCAGTATTGTAATTCAACACTGTGTTAATTCAACACTGTATTAAATGTTACATACTATGCTAAGGAACATGGTACTTTATCTATAGCTTGGAGTTGCTACAAAACAGTAGGCTTAATATTGTATATTGTATTTCAGAAATTACCTGTATGGATCTCTCTAAAAGTTCACTGATTTCATTTTGGTTACTATCTGTGGCTGTAAGATGCTGCACTTGGTTATAATAATTTATTCCAAGATCACACCATGTATTTGGTGAAGACATCAGTTTCAGTCCTCGGCCATAACACCTGCAGAAACATGGATCATCCAATAAACAGAATTACTTGTATTAGCAAATCTGATGGAAGTAGAAATATATATTTAACGGTGCTTTAAAGGATTGTTACAAAACTTTCCCATCCGATAGCAACACTGCTCAATGCAAACAAGTAGACACTGAGAAATCTGAATAGATCTTAGTCATGTGGCAATACTGGTGCAATGAAATACGGGCCATTTTGCTTCTAAAGAATCTCAAATCATGCATTCATTTTTAATAAAATCGGAGCTGTAACCAATTCACTTCAAACATGTATTTCTTTTTCCAACTAGATGTGTACCACTTTACTTTCCCGTCCATGATTTTTTTCTCCAATGTCCCTGATTACAGGTTATTGGCCACATTCATTCCTAACCCTTACGATTTTTATCATCACAATTTTTGCTCCATTCTTCAGTGTGAAACAAATTTATTTATTAAATTTATAATCCACCATTCTGCTTACTTACACAAGCACTCCAGGAGCTTACAACAATTAAAAGAAATACAAAAAAAACATAATAAAATCAATGAAGTTACAACAAACAATTCATGGTTAATTAACAATCTCTTAATAAATAAGATGCACTTTTGCCGCTTCCTAAATATTAAGAGACAGGAAGGCAAAAGCAACTCCCAAGGGAAAGCATTCCATAATCTGGAAAGTCCTTCTTTATATGCCAGATAACCAGACTTCTGGATATCTTCATTAGGCCTCCCCTGTTGACTGAAATGCCTGGACAGGTTCAGAGAAGAATAAGCCATCCCTCACTCACACTCACACTTACAGGTTTATATAAGGTCCATTACCTTCCACCAAGACTGAGCAGATCACATTTTTGGAGCACACATTTTTCCATGTTCTGGCCAAAAATGAAACCTGAAACTTTCACATTCACTTTGGATGGTGAAATAACACATACACAATTACAGGCATCTCCAAGCAACTTCCAAAGGCAGGATACATCTGGACGATATTTTGCTGCCCTGAAAGAAAGAAAAAAATGCAAACAAAGTCACAAAGCTATAACCTACTGATCAACATGTGGTCATCTGGAGACTAAGTATATATTGTCTCATAAGGAGAGGCCAAAGTCAAGAGAAGCACAGTCATGTTCATTAATATCACAATGCAATAATGTATTGATTAGTCAATTGAATATTAAGAATATTCATCAAAAGTGGATCACGATTCAGAATGTGCGTGAGTTTCTAGTAGTTAATTTGATTAAAAATCAACAGTTTGAATCCAGAGTTTTTATTCTGTTAGAGCAGGGGTGTCAAACAATGAGTTTGTCACAGTGTCGTGTGATGTATTGGGACTTCTCCCCCTCCGCTAAACCGGCCGTGGGCGTGGCCGGCACATGATGCATTCGGGCCGTGAGTTTGACAGCCCTGTGTTAGACGGAACATCTAAGCAAGTAACAGAGCTCTATTTACAATACCTCTAATCAAGTAAAGTAGCAGCAACACTGTTTGGTCCCTTCTACATTGTAGTCTTCTGATCCTCTGATTGAGGAAAAACTAAGTTGTAATTTATATTTGTGGGAGTTAGGGCTGATAGGCTGTGTGCTATTTACTGAAAAAGAGAGTACCATATTTTTCAGAGTATAAGATGCTCCGAAGTATAAGACGCACCTAGCTTTTGGGGAGGAAAGCAAGAAAAAAAAATCTGCTTCTGCCTCTGCCTCCCAGCAATTTGCTTCCTTACAGCAAACAGCCTGGTCAGCTTCAGCACAGCCTGATTAGCACAAGCAGCTGATTGTTGGTTGGATCAGCCTCCCAACGATCAACTGTTTCAGGATGCAGGGATTGCCATCACATATTGCCGCCTCCGCGCGCTCTTGTAGCCTGAATCAGCTGATCATTGGGAGGCCGATCCAACCAACAATCAGCTGCTTGTGCTAATCAGGCTGTGCTGAAGCTGACCAGGCTGTTTGCTGTTTGCTGCAAGGAGGCAAATTGCTGGGACACAGAGGCCGAAGGGTGGGAGCTGGTGGGTGGGCGGGACTTTGGCAATATTCACTGTATAAGACGCACAGACATTTCAACCCACTTTTTTTGCAGGGGAAAAATGCGTCTTATACACTGAAAAATACGGTATCTTTCAAGTCAACAATGAAGAATACTAACCGTGCCAAAAAATCAAGTGATTGTTCTATATAGTCCAAAGCTTTCCCATCCAGATAGTTAGCAAGAGCAGACTTTGCCATCATGAGATAACACTCCCCCAAACCTGTTTTTAAAAAAGATTAAGGTGTAATAATATTACAAGCAAACATACATTAAGCACAAGGTATCAAATGCTGGAAAATATTTGATATGTTTGTTAATTAAAATCAAATTTTGGGGTGCATAGTAACAGAATTGTGGCAATCAATAATTAAATGCACAAAAGAAATTGAGGGGGAAATATCTTCAACTTTTAAAAATTTTACATTTGAAGTACAGTACAAGAAAAGGGGAATTATTATTTTAGAGTTAAATGAAACATTTAGGAAGTGATTTTACCAGCAATTTACTCATTTCCCATGTTTAGGCGACTCAACAGAAACTAAGGCAATCATGTTTCAAGAGCCAAACAGCTATTCCTGCAATTTTTGAAAATTCACATTAAAAGTCACATTATTAAATTTAGAAATGGCTAGAGAAAAGGAATGGAGGCTGTGAAATATGTTGACTGGGAAATTATATTGAAGTAACAGCTTAGAAATATTGCACATAAATTTATATAATTACCTTTCAGTGCAGGGACATAATCTTTTGATTTCTCCAAAATATGTTGATATTCTGCAATAGCATCTTTATATTTTCCAAGTATTTGCTCAATTGCAGCAGCCTTATAAATACTATATATAGACTTGGGGTTGAGTTCTCTTGCCTTTCGGAATGACTTCAGGGCTGTTGTGTAGCCTCCTCGACTCAGATAGGCCTCACCTAGAGCTTCCCAACAATTGGGGTCCTTTGGATCTGCTCGCAGAGCTGCCTGCAAGCTAGATACATTGAAAACCCAGTAATGAGTTCATAAACAACCTTCTATTCAAGTATTTTTTAAAAATGTTTTATTTACAATATTCCATACTGAGATTCTGTTAAAGGCAAATGGGAGCACCAAATAAAATTTCCCACATTTGTAATGCAATATGATATTTAAAAACTATTTACAGACCATTTTTTTGAGGCAACACCAAAACCTATTATGGTATTTCTGCAAAAACTAACCAAACATACTGATTGTTTTGGCTAACCAGTTAATTTTTGTAATGAAAAAAAAAATAGCATCATGGTGATGTCATTTGGTCAGTATAAATGTCTTTATAACAAACAGACAATACTGAACTGTAAACACTTACATCTAATAATAATTAAAAGAATATATAATCTATATTAAAAATAAAATAATAAAATAAAAAGAATATATTTCCAATATTCTTTTTTTAAAAAAAACTTCAAGGTACCACACTTTTACCTTAACAAAAAATGTGGGATTTAGATTATGCAATTACCCAAAGAGGTAGCAATAGATTGCTGTTAGTAAACTACAGGATAACATTGGTTGCTTCTGCAATGCCATGCCAAATTTTAACACAGCAACCGCTAATATTTAGAAGTACTCTCTGGAAGAGGGTAAGCATTTTCTCAATGCCCAGACCAGGGCTGTCAAACTCGCAGCCTGCAGGACAGATGCGTCATGTGCTGACCACGCCCACACTCGGTTTAGTGAAGGGGAAAAAAGTTGGGATACGTCATGTGACGATGCGAGTTTGACATTCTTGGCTTAGATCAGGAGTGTCAAACTCAAGGCCCGCAGGTCAAATTCGGCCCACAGGCTGCTTAAATCTGGCCTGCAGGGCCGGCTTGGAAATATCAAAGGACCAGCCCAAGGTGCCTCTGCAGGCCAAAATGGGCTGTGCAGAGACCCTGCGAGGCCTGTTTTCAGCCTTCTGGCCTCTAGCAACGCTGCGTGGACAAAAAAGGGTCATGCAGAGACTTCGCGGGGCCTGTTTTTAGCTGGCAGAGTTCTGCTAGAGGCCTGGGAGGCCAAAAATGGGCCTCATGGGGCCTCTGCGTGGCCCGTTTTTGGCCAGGAGAGTGCTGCAGAAAGCCATGGAGGCCAAAAACGAGGCGGGGGGGCACACATGCACCCCCCCGCCCTATTTTGGCAGATGAAGTGTTGCAGGAAGCCCTCCAGGCCAAAAACGGCACAGGAGGCCACATGCGGCTCCCCACCCCATTTTGGCCTGCAGGGTGGTGCAGGAAGCATCCGTCTCCTCCCCCGTTCCCTATCCCCCCCTGCCAGCCCGCAGATAACTACAATGCTGATCTGGCTCTCAAAGAAATCCAGTTTGACACACTTTGCCTAGATGAACTGTTCCATAATATTCCATTGGTATAAGACAAAGGAGCTGTAATGTTTCATGTAAAAGGAAAGACTTCTAATGATTACATTCCAGCACCAAATAAAAACATTCAGAGAAAAAAAAGTTTGCTTTAAAAAAAAGAAATGTGTAGAGACATCATCAGGCTAACAGCTAAGCTTGCCTTCTGCATAAAAAATTGAAATGCTATTTGTAGGATTTCTTACTCTGCCACTGCTTGTGAATGTTGTCCCACTTTTAGATAATAAAGTCCTCGGCGAAGCCAGGCCCATTTTGCTCTCCCAGCATTTGCTTGTTCTGTTACCTCAGTCAGGATGGCAAGGGCAGTTTCCTAACACATGAAAGATTTGTTAAGGGGCAAATTATTGAAAAAATAGAACAAAGAATATTTCTTACATTTCCTACTATAGAATTAAAAGTAAACCCTAAAAGATTTCATTTGTGTGAACCACACATAACTTCAGCCTGTCTAGAAGCTACATTGAACTCCTCTGAACAGGAAAAAAGGCTGACTTTAATTTCAAACTAATGCTAAAAATATTGCTAAATTCAAAAGTGCTAGCATTTCCCAATAATGGCCCATAGTAATTCATTGTTACATTCATTCCTATTGTGTATCCATAATTACATTCCTATTGTGTATCCATAATCTAAAGGGCCTTGGTGGCTCAGGCTGTTATATGCCTGTATTTAAGTTCCAGCTGCCTACAATTACTGTAGGCTCGAATCCCACCAGGCTCAAGGTTGACTCAGCCTTCCATCCTCTCGGGGTAGGTAAATTGAGGACCCAAGATTGTTGGGGGCAATAAGCTGACTTGGTAAAAATGCTGCTTAGTAATAAGCAGGCATATACAATGGAATGAAGGCTATTGCTGAGCACACTGGGTTGTATCCCAAAAATTGTAAGCCGCCCTGAGTCTTCGGAGAAGGGCGGCATATAAATGTAATTTTTAAAAAAATTACAAATCCATATGCCACGTTGCCGAGAATATGCCATTTTTGTCAAATTGTTATAATATCTAAGTGGAATTACTATGCCTACCATTGCTATCAAAATTATGTGTAAAAACATTCATCCAGACAGCTCCCACTATTGGTTGAAAAAATAACAAAATGCCAGGTTAAAAAAAAAACCCTAAATCTTATTATTTGCCTATTTCAGGCAAATAATTGCTGTAACAGCAACAACATAATGCAAAGGTCAGATTTCACACAAAGAATCTCTTCCAATAACAGTCAGATTTTCTATAAATTGTTCACATAGTTACTAACTAAATTATATTAATATATATTAAATAGTACTTAAAACCCCAGCAGCAGCAAATTTAGAGAAAACGAGTAAAGGAAGCAAATGGGATAGCAAAATCAGTCTGAGTGAGTGAAAGTGTGATACAGCCTACTTAGGGCCTTATTACTGCATCTGAAAAACAGGAACAAACACAGCAGAAGTGTAGGAAATGCCTGCTATATTCATTTGTCGTAGATATTTCAATTATTGTGCCCAATGTAGTCCTTGACTTATGACCATAATTGAGCCTAAAATTTCTGTTGTTAAGTGAAACATTTGTTAAGTGAGTTTTGCCCCATTTTATGACTTTTCGTGTCTCAGTTTTAAGTGAATTACTGTAGTTAATAACTTGGTTGTTAAGTGAATCTGGCTTCCTCATTGACTTTGCTTGTTAGGAGGTCACAAAAAGTGATCACCTGACCTTGGGACACAGCAAAGGTCATAAATATGAACCAATTACCAAGCACCTGAATTTTGGTCACATGATTATGGGGATGCTGCAACTGAAAAATGGTCCTAGGTCACTTTTTCAGTGCCCTTGTAACTTTGAACGGTCACTAAATGAACTGTTGTAAGTTGAGGACTACTGTATTCTGAAATCACCTAAATTTGTGGAAAACATTTGGGGAGGAGAAGTAACCTGGAAGCTCTAATATAAAGTTATTTATTTATAAATTTTGTAATTCTCCACCATAAAACACTTAAATATTTTTGAAACCTTGCTTTTTGTATAGACTATATACAGCTTTTGATTATTGATTAAAAAGTACAAATGAGATATATACCCTACCAAGTCTCCAAGCTCAGTGCTCAAGTCCACTACTGCTGCTCCAGTAACACCATCTGTTTTATCTCTTTCAAAAGCCTTTTTATAGCAGCCAAGAGCTCTGTTTTTATCGCCAGCTACATCTCTGTAATATTGACCTAAATAATGGAAAGCATCTCCCAGAAAATTGTCCAGTTTTGCTGCCTATTAAACAAATATCAGAATATTAGCATTCATTATTTGCATTTGCAATAAAGTGATTTTTATGTATACAATAGAATAAAAAATATGTCAAGCGGTTGCTTCCTAAAGCATCCGTTTTATTATAGGCATTATGACACCTTTTTAAAAACTCTACATCTGTAGACCAAGGGTTTTACTCCAAAGCCAAATTTGGTTACAGTACACAATTCACAACTAGTTTATCCCTACCAGGTTCAAATCTGGATGAGATATACTAACAAAAAAAATTCCCAGTTGTATCACTCTTGGGATTCTTCAATGTACTGTCCTTCCAGCAATGCCCTTATCTCAAATTCCCAACCTCATTTGCTGCTGAGACCAACAAGAGAAAGGAAATGGCCCCTTGCTTCTTTTCCAATGTTCTGAGTCTTCTGTTGACTAATTTAAGTTACTTACTCTTGCAGACAATATTCATAGATTTGAAGAAAGGGAAACAATTATTAATTGTGTGTAGTAGTAGGTGATCTCATATTTTACCTTCAGAAACTGAGTGAGGGCTTTTGATTTATCTTTTCTTGTCTCCTCATTCATAAACCAGTAAGTGAGGCCCAGCCAAAAATGGAATTCAGCTATTTCAGCTTCTTTTGCTATAGCTTTCTGAAAACTAAGAAAAATAATTACTTAAATATTTAGATTGTGCCTTTTCTCTAGCCCCCAAGAATGAATATGAATGTACCTCATTTCTGCCTGATGATACTCCCTTTGCCTATAACATATCAATCCTTCAAGGAAGTGCGCTTCTGCCAGGTCTGGATGTGCCAACTGAAGCTCTTGCGCAATCTGTATGTAGTACAATGTTAAATTCTCAGTGTTGTACACATCAATGTCATATTTAAAATAAAAAGTGGATTTACTAAGAGAAGAGCATACTAACCTTCGAAGCTTCATCAGTAAGGTCTTTCTTTAGATAGGCCTGTCCTCTAAGAGCTATAAGCTTTGGATCATTATTTCTATCCAAGATCTAAAAACCAGAAATACAGTCTCAAAGTTCAGAAAACTAAAGCCATATTGACTGATTATGTACTACGGAGTCATTTTTGAATTCTTATGATCACATAGCATGACAATCTAGCCCTAATCTGTTCTTTTATGTCTTCCAATGGTACATTAATCACAAGTGTGACCGAGTCCATAACAAATCTCTTATATAACAACATTGGCACTTCCAAAATACGCTGTTTTTCGCTATGAATAAACTATACACTTTGAGAATATTATTTTCAGCAGAGTTTACATAACTTCTCAGCAAACTGCAAAAAGATTTTATCATTTAATTTACTGGATGCATAGAAAAAAATAATCACTTCCTAGCACTGGGATGGGCAGTAAGATAGGGTAAACATAGTCACATCCGAAGAAAATTATCCACGAGCAAGTATGGAAAGATTTCTTCCCTTGTCAATAGTAGGTTTGAGGTCTCGAAACCATATCAATGGATAATTATGATCATTAAAATCTCCTAACCTCTATAATATGGTGTCAGTTTTGATCAAATGCTACATCCCTGCCATTTATTTAAAAAAACTATTTACATATCCATTAATCATGTGGATGCCATTTGTGGGACCTGCCATCTCCAATTGTCCTCGCTCAGCCCACTGTGCCAGTGGTTATCATGGGGGACAATGGCATTCCCCAGAGATCCAGCTGAATCAGGTTCTCATCTAATTAGGTTTTCTCAAGATGCTGAAGACCTACCTATTTGTCTAGGTATTTGGGCCAAGAGGTTAGGCAACCTCTACTATTGTTGATCTGTTTTTGTGTTTATTAGGTTTATTGTTTTAGCTGTGGATGCTATGAGTTTTATGTTACAGTTTATATTTTTATCCTTGTATACTATCCAGATAAGTAAATAACATGTCAAATGTATCTAATCTCATTGCCCTTCAGCATTCTGTTAGTGTCATTCTGGCTGTCTTCCAGAGATTCTGTTCAGGAGCCTATTTTAGGACTTGTACATATTCATTTCTCTTAAGATACCTTTGATAGAAAGACTTGATAATAAATTAGCTTTAAAATGGCTTAACAAACAAATAGCAGTTTAAGAAAGATGCTTGAGCATGAAGGAAAAGTTTTACAGCTCCTCAAAATCCGACCATCAATTAATAATTAAGTTATCCTAGCAATCTATGATAGATGACTTTTATGAAAAGGAATATAAATTATACCTTATAAGTCATTGCAATTTGCTAAGGTTCAGAGGCTGAATCATTAGCTAGAGACTGGCTGGCTGTTCTAAGAACTCAGCAATTACTTTGGGGGAATAAAAGATTTACATTGCGGATAATATACCATGTTTCCCCGAAAATAAGACCTACCCCGAAAGTAAGACCTAGCACTATTTTCTAAACCTGCCCTAATATAAGACCTATCCTGAAAATAAGACCTAGTGTAAATCTCCAGTTCCAGGAAGACTTTTCAGGGAGCAACCGTGCACCCGTGAAACACCCCCACACACTCACACCCACTATTTGGCACCATAAATATATAAGACCTACCCCAAAAATAAGACCTAGTGTGTTTTTGGGAGCCAAAAAAAATATATGACAGTGTCTTATTTTCGGGGAAACACGGTACATCAAATTCTTTTGAAGGTAAAATTCCCTTGTATTTCCTAAAGGCTGCATGGAAAATTATATTCACTATATTTATGGAATCTAACTAATAAATGCTAATTGCAACTGCAGCTGGCATGAATTTTCTAACATTTTAAATACCATGCCAGAAGGAAGCATGTAATCATAATTTTAAAAACAGTTCATGTGAATTGACTTTTTAATTTACAAACATATAATTCAGTTTGTTTAACATGTCCAGTCCTATGCTGACAAACTGTAAGATTACAATTAAAAGAGTTACAAATTTTATTGTGCTTTCTTCTAAAGTGAAATAAAGGGACAGAACACTAACCAGAAAACTGTCACTTTAGTTTATTGTCATTGCACCTCATACAATGAAATTAAATACCATCTTCAGTGTACATTATGACTATGAAAATAAACACAAACACACATCCTTCACATTCTATGCATTGGATTGAAAACCCCTAACATTGCATTAATATTGCACTATACAGTAGAATTAAATAGAGTTACTGCCCTGGGATAGAAGCTGTTTGTCAGCCTATTTGTCCTTGTTTTTATTATCCTGTACCGTCTGCCAGATGGTAATAGTTCAAAAAAAGGGTGCACAGGATGAGATGGATCTTTGAGAATGTTTTGAACTTTCTTAAGGCAGCGGGAGCTATAAAGCTCTTTCAAAGAGGGGAGAGGGCAACCAATGATCTTCTGGGTGATGACGTTAACCCTTTGGAGTGCTATCCTATCTGCCACTGTGCAATTGGCAAACCATACACAGGTGCAGTAAGTTAAGATACTCTATATGGTGCAGCGGTAGAAGGTCACCAACAGTTTTTCATTCAGTTGTTGTTTACTGAGAAGTCTCAGGTAGCATAATCTCTGCTGGGCCCTTTTGACCAGAGCTGCAATGTGAGCACCCAGGTCAGGTCCTCTTTTATGGTAACACCCAGAAACTTAAAACTGGCCACTTGCTTCAATCAGTCTCCATTGATAAGCAAGGGCTGGATATCTGATCTGTTCCTTCTATAGTCCACTATAAGCTCCTTGGACTTATTGGTGTTGAGGACCAAGTTATTGTCTCCACACCACGAAGGCAACCGGTCGACCTCATCTCAGTAGGCAGACTCATCCCCCTCGGAGATGAGTCCCACCACTGTTGTCTCATCTGCAAATTTAGTCACAGTATTACTAGCATGAGTGGGAATGCAGTCATGCACATAGAGTACAGAGTAAGGGACTCAACACGCAGACCAATAAACTCTGGGCTACATCTCCCAGATAATGAATAATATAAAATTGGAATGATTTTCTTCCTCGCTATCATTGTTGCTTTGTGCTTCTATTCTCCCCAAAAAATTAAGACCAAAGAGCAATCCAGATCTAGTCACTGACTAACAAACTAATATAATTCAATAAACTGGGAGAGTACAATTGAGGCCTCTAATATTTTTTAAAGCTGAGACTAGATTTTATCAATAAAAGCCATTTTTAAGCTGTTCACATACCTGATTGAGGGAAGATATGGCTTCATCAGCATAGTTAGCACCTGGAATTTTAATGAAGGCTCTTGCTCTGAAATGTTGGGCAATATTTTTTTGTTGCTGAATGAAACTTGGGTCACTAAGTTGTCCCAGACTTTTTAAAGCTGTAAACAGGTAAACAATTCAGTTTCTATATCATTGTGATGACCTAGGCATGGCACAAAGGCAACATAGTCAAATAAGCAAGAAGAGTCCCTTTATTATCTCCAACTTTGCCCCCAATGTCCAAATTACCTTTGGCTGGAGAAAAACTTTCCCAGGAACAGTCTTTAAGTGGAGGAAATTCAGTCCGAAAACAAAGTACATACAAACTGTAACTAAAAATCCAAACAAACCACGCTGCAGTAATTAACTTGACAGGGCAGGATAAGGTATTGCAGACTTGAAAGCACAGCAAAACACACAGAGGTGGGAAGATGTGAGGAACACAGATAAGCCTCTACGATACCAGATAATTCACAATTTGCTCCCAACAACTTGCTGTGCGCAGCTTCCCTTTTTAAACACTGTGTTCCCAGCTGCAGCTAATGAAGGGAATGAGGGCCCTTTCCTCCCTGTAAGCCACGCAACTCACGTTGCTCCCTTCTCCGTTCCTCCTGTGTGCCCTAGGATGAAGAGGGTCTTCCTCTGAATTCCCTCTCCCTTGCTCTACCTCTCCCCTGCTCCGCCCAGCCAGACTTTGCCTTTCCCCAGTTTCTTCCACAGCCAACAGAGCCACACACCCACTCCCTGTCAGCTGCTCAGCCTCCCCCTCCAAATCAGATTCCGATAGGGGCATGGCAATCATGACCATGTTTAGGCTTAAAGGTTAAATAATCTCATATTTCTAACTGAAAAGCTATCAGTGATAAGGCTCCATAATTTTGTGACTTAAAAATAATTTGTGTAAAATATTTACCATATTTTTAAAAAATCAAGAAAATATACTCATATATCTCAAATCCTTAATATAACAAAATCCAATAAACCAATTCTTTTTAAAATGAAGGAAATCTGAAGTAATATTCACACACGTAAATAAATATAGTACCGTAAAAATGTGTAAGTCCCCAGTGCTGTAAGAACAATTACAGCTGATGAGATTTTTATGTTATTAATATTGACATTGTGAAATTATTTTTCAGACAAATCCCAGTTTTTCTCAATACTGACTTGAAAACCTCTTTATTAGAATTGCTCCTGACTGCTAAAGATTAGGGTAAAATTTGAAATTCATGTTTCGACTGGGTTTTGAAAGTATCATTTTATTACTTTCAAAGTTTTTCACTACTTTATTATAATCACATTATGAAATGTTTTGTGACAAAGCAGTCTGTATTTTTATAAATAATATTTTATATAGGCCAACAATTACCTTGATTACAGGAGTGAACAGCTTCTTGGTATTTATGCATTTTCATTTGCACCTTCCCTAAGTTACACCATCCTACTGGACACTGGTTGAACTGCTGCAAACCTGGCAAGAAAGTCTGTTTTAAAATATCATAAATAAATAACAGATGGTCCTTGCCATACTCAATTCATACTGGAGAATTTGGGGGGCGGGGTTCACGTGGTAAGACTTGCACACCGCTGAGGTTAGCAGCTCGACGGCTCGATTCCCATGAGGAATAAACCATGCAGGGACAAGAAAGGAGCCTCCCCCAAATGCCTACAGGCATTCAGGCATCACGCGGGTAAAGTTAACACCGCCCCCAAAAAATTCCTTTCACAGAGGCAGTCAGCCGCTTGAGTGATCGCTGGCTAACATGTGCCATGTGCTAAATAAAATAAATTTGAGAATTACTGTATCCTAAATAATCTTGCATTTGTTGTTAAATATCAAAAAAGTCAATACAATACTGTTGGTCAAATTGGCCATTAAATAATTTTATGATGATCAGGCTGTCATTTTAGCAGCAATTTCAATGGACTATAAAGAGGAAAAGAAGAAAAACAAGTGCAGTTCAGAAAAATTAGGCCAAATTCAATTATGTCTGCCTAAGAGACATGGGATATTTATAAAAAGGATGAGACCCCACTTCAGTTCAATCACTGGACTAGATTACTGACCCACTTTGCTTCTTTTAACACTTACCTTCCATAAGCTTTTTTTCAGCATCATTGTAATTTCTTTCTTGGACAGACTGAATCCCTAAAATGATCAGAGCTGGACCACTTCTTGAATCAATATCCAAAAGTTTCTGACAACAACCAAGGGCCTCCTCGGTCAAGTTACCTAATACACACAAAGGAATTTTCATTTCACTTTTTAAAATCTGACCACACTAAAATATGCCATATAATTTTCCATTTACCTTTTCCTGGGCTTCTTCCTTCAAAAATATTCTAGTTTCTAAGGCATAGATACAAAACTACTTTCAGGGCCTTTCTCAGTCTCTTTAATATACATGTAGATTAAGATTACGATGTCTTAGTCCAGATCGATCTTTGTAATTAAATTCAACCTTTCAAATCTTCAAAGGAAGTTATGTAGGAATTTTTTTTACTCAATTCCATCTTGCAATCTCTTGATCAGCATAATGTAGCAGAGCTGAAGATTTTCAAGATATGTGATAACAGAACATCAACCGCAACAATGGCAGGCACGAGAGTAGGAAAAAGAACAAACTCATAAAAATTAAAATAGAATTAAGAAGCTAGTCAAATTACCTGACTGAATGAAGTGTAAGCAAAGAACTTCCAGGGGATAACTCATGTTAGGATAGACAATCATCATTTCTTTACAGGCTTTCTTCATTCTAGAAGACTCATGAGGAAACTTTTAATAGAAATAGAAAAACAATTAGCAAAATAGATAAGGGGTCAAGGTGCACTTTTAGATTTCAGTAGTATTCTTACTTTTGATAAAGCCTGAAGGAATTCTCTGTAAAGCTTTTTGTGCTCTTCACTTGGAACTGCTTCTGAAGAATTGATTGCCTCTTCAAACGCATTAAGGAACTGAAAAAACAATGTAAGCATTGTAAGTTGAAATAACAAAGCCAAAAACTAGCAAGCTTGTAACTAATGGTGGTATATTGAAATTCATATTCAGCCCTAATGAGGTTTAAATCATGCAAGTCCACCCTTTATTATTTTTCATTATGTTCCACTATGGCATATTCAAAATTCCAACCATGTTATGTATGTCTATTATCTGAAAATCATTAAACTCTATTCCAGCAATAGTTAGGAAATAAAAATGAAAGTGAAATAATTATCTGTAGTTGGATTATTATTTCTGATCTGTTTTTTAAGCATACAGATACCAATGGGTGGCTAGATCTTAAAGGAGAAAGAAATGAAAAAGTTGGCAGTTATTTCCTTGCCAACCATTCCTTATCTCAAAATAATTCACTCCCACCTCCAATATCCAGAGGGCAAAGCTTGAAGAAGCAAAGTTTTTTTTAAAAAAAAAGCAAGCAGGGAAATAGTTAGGACACACTTTTTAAATTTCAAGCCAGCCAGTCAGCTTTTCTTTAGGAATTTCTTTAGGCAAACAGTGCTTTTCTCTGTTCTTCCTTAATCAGGTTTAGCCAGCATTGCCAATGACAAATAGGAGCTGCAATGCAACAACTTTTTGAAGCCCACATATTGCTACTGCTGCTTTTATTTATCTATCAGATTTAGAGACCATCCATCTCACTCACTGAGCAATTCTTTAATAAAGCTTTAAAGAAAACTATCAGGAATTAGAAGTGTGTTTTACTTTATTGATAATTTTTTATCTTCATCATTAAAAGTAATTACAAAGTGGGGTACAACCATTAATTATTAAATTGACTATTAATACATTAATGATTAACAGCATGTCAAAATGTTAAAAATAGGTCTGTTTAAATAATCTGATAGTGGGCGAAGGAAGCTGACACACCAGCAGGTTCCACATCTACAGATTGGGGGTTTTACTTCCTATTGGCCGAGATATGTGTCAATCAGTTTTACACAATCATCAGAATTCACCTCTTTCAAGTAGGCCTACTGCTAACATTTGGGAAAACAGGGACATGTACATATTTGTATGTATACATTCATGTATCATTAGACCCTGGTTCAAGCAAGAAAACTAACGGATGTCAAACAGATTTCTCTGGTTTGTTTGCAGCAGTCTCTAGTCTAAGGATTTACTAGTAAGTTAGAATTCAGAATTGTACTTATTTACAATATTATTCAAACTGTCAATTTCCTACTACCATAGTAAAACAAAAATTTTGAATTATACTTCCAAGCTAGAGCTGCATTTTTATAAAGGATTCAAAAACAGTAAGTGTTATATCTAAGCAACAGCCCAATTGCTTACCAACTGCTCTATTTCATTATCTTTAAGTTGTATGCCATCTTCTAGCAACTGGACCAATTTCGTCCAAAGCTGATGAAGTTCAACATTGTCTGCACCTCCTTCTCTTCTTATTTTTATTAGTTTGTGCCAACTTCGCGCCACCTATCAAGAAAATGTCAACATCTCAATTCAGGCCAGCTGTAATCAAAGCAAGTGATTTGAACTTAAGCAGTATTGGCGTAGTTAGTACTTGAATTAGGGACCATCTGGGAATTCCAGCTGTTGACTAAAACTGAAAACTGAAGAAAAAAACCTGGAAAAATGCATTGGCAAATAACATATGTAAAACTACCAAGAAAATTCCATAGATGTAATCACCTGGAGTTTAGCACAAGATTAAAGATACTTTACAAAATACCTCCTGAATAAATTTTAATAGCAGAATTTACTGGGTTCTTCTCACGATTTCTTTTTTTAATAAAAAAACTATGTTTTGTTTCTAAAATGAAAATTAATGCCTTTCTTCCTTGTATGGAAACAGAAGTGATGTTTTGAGCAACTGACATACTAACTGGGATAATGAGTTAGTTACCAGCATATTTCAAGGCAATGGAATAATAGAAAATTGACATTAATGGAAGCAATCAAAAGCAAATATAGTGCGGGTTATTCACAAGCTGGCATACTAATATACCAAGTACTAAAGAAAGATTTATCACAGGCGTCCTTGAAATATTTATTTCTAAAAATTCTGATTTACCTATGGCTTCCTCAATGATATGAGGACGACTGACCTATAAATCACAAAAGTAAAATTGAGAACAAATCCTGCACTAATGACAAAAAATATTTGACTCAAAATTTCTGAAATGTTTTTAATGCTAATGATACTGTGAAAAAATTCCATGACAGACCCACAAGGTCAAAAACCAAAACCAAAATACAGTTAAGAGGGAAATTAATAAAACCAAGGGAAACCTAAAATCTGGAGGATCAGATAAACAGCCTGTCAGAAAGCAAAGCTCTGAAATTATGAAAAGGGAATATAATATAATTTAGAACACAGACAATTTGCCCAGGCTAAGCCAAACTATCAGTATATTGGGTCTAATAAGTAATCTAATCTAATCAAGTTAAACAAACACACAATGTAGAGTTATAGCTAGACTTGATCACACTAGGACCCACAGGACACAGTACATGAGCAAAACACTTACTGTCACAAATAATGCTTCAGTATCCAAGAGTAAGCTTAGTTCTCATACAACTTCAAAGTAAATTTTAAGAGTATTACTCACTCAAACATTGTCCCCACCCCACCCATGAATACTTTAAAATACCTCATAATTTTGAGGAAACTCAAGGGACACAAGCAAATATTTACTAATATAAAATCAACTGGCTTTTCCTATATCTACCCAAAAGCATTTTTTGTAAAAAGGACCATTTACAATGACCAAAATAAACATTAGCAAAATAGTAACTAACCTGAAGATATTGTTTATCTTTATGATACAGCTCCACAAGCTTTTTACATACTTCACACCATTTCTGTTGATCAGTGCTTAAAAAAATAAGATGTATTTATTAATTACTTAAGGAAAATGCTTAAAAATAACAATTTTAAGGTAACTACACTTCTGCATTTTTCAGCCCTATCCTGCTTCCTATCCTTGATTTACATTTATGAAGGGCAGGGGTCTTTTTATTTATTTTTTATTTTTATTTATTTTATTTTGTCAAGTGATTGTAAGATAACAGGTATAAGTATAAACATAGTTATGAATACATGAAATGGATACATATAAGAAAAATAAAAAGAAACAATAGGACAGGGACGGTAGGCACGTTGGTACGCTTATGCACACCCCCTACAGACCTCTTAGGAAAGGGGTGAGGTCAATAGTAGACAGTCTAAGGTTAAAGTTTTTGGGGTTTGGGGAAGAAACCACAGAATCAGGTAGAGTATTCCAGTCATTGATCACTCTGTTGCTGAAGTCGTATTTCCTGCAATCAAGTTTGGTGCGGTTTACCTTGAGTTTGTATCTATTGTGTGCTCTTGTATTGTTATGGTTGATGCTGAAGTATTCATTGACAGGTAGGACACTGCAATATATAATTTTATGTACTATACTTAGATCGGACCGAAGGCGGTGTGGTTCTAGGTTTTCTAGGTCTAGAATTTCAAGTCTGCTGGCATAAGGTATTCTGCAACGAGTAGAGAACTCTTCTTGTGAAATATTTCTAGACTTTCTCAACTGTATTAATATCAGATACATAATGCGGGTTCCAGACTGATGAGCTGTATTTAAGTATTGGTCAAGCAAATGTTCTGTATGCTCTAGTTAGTAGTGTGATATTATCAGAGAAAAAGCTACGCAGGATTAGGTTAACAACTCTTAATGCCTTTTTGGCTATGTGGGTTCTAGCACTTAGATCATTAGAGATGAGTACTCCAAGGTCCTTGACAGTTTGGATCATCAATGAAGTCTTGACTATTCAGCTTGTATTTTATTTTGATTTTTTTTTGCCAATATGTAAGACAGAGCATTTATTTGTTGAGATTTGAAGTTGCCATTTGTTTGACCATTCTGATATATAGTCGAGGTCTTTTTGAAGGGTAGCAGTATTGCCTGTGGTGTTGAATAGCTTTACATCATTGGTGAAGAGAACACAGTTGCTCTTAATATGATCACAGAGTAGAGTATGAAGAGAGTTGGTCCTAGAACACTGCCTCGGGGGACACTACTGTTGACAGGTACAGGATTTGATAGGACGCTCCCAATTTTGACCATTTGTTGCCTGTTTGACAGGAATGCCTCTATCCAGTTATGCAGGTCCAGAGATACCATAAGATTTTAGTTTTAGGAGTAGTTTGTCGTGTACCACTGAATCGAAGGCTTTACAGAAGTCTATGTAGATTGTGTCTATTGCTTTGCCCTGATCGAGTTGTGTAGTCCATATGTTTTTGCAGTGTAAGAGTTGCAGATTACAGGATAGTTTTTTTCTGAAACCAAATTGTTTATTAGAGAATAGGTTGTTTGTCTCTAAGTGGAGGATAATGGATTGGTTAATAATTGATTCCATGACTTTACAGATGACGCAGCATAAAGAGATTGGTCTGTAATTTTCAACTAGACTGGGGTCTCCCTTTTGAAGATGGGGATGACCATGGCTTGTGACCATAGGTTTGGCAAGGAGCTGGTCCTGAAGGATTTTTTGAAGATTATGCTTAGAGGTTTGGCTATGGCAGTGGATAGCTTTTTAAAGAAGTAGGCACATATTCCGTCCGGTCCAATAGAGACGGTTTTAGATTGCGTAGTGCTTTTTCAACATTGTCTTCTGTAAAATCAATATGTATTAGATCATTGTAGTTGTCAGTGGTTCGACTCTTCAAACTTGACAGCTTTAAGACTTGTGGACTTCAACTCCCAGAATTCCTCCTCCAGTCACGTTAGCTCAGGAATTCTGGGAGTTGAAGTCCACAAGTCTTAAACTTGCCAAGTTTGAAGACCCTTGATGTAGGGTATATTTAGCTTTCTGTCTTACTTTTTCCATCTTCCTTTGGGTGATGTGGTAGCTCAGTGGTTAAGATGCTGGGCTTTTCAGATGGAAAGCCAGCAGCCCAGGTTTGAGACCCAAGAACTATGTGATGGGGTGAGCTCCCATCCTCGCCCCAGCTCCTGCTAACCTAGCAGTTTGAATGCATGGTAATGGGAGTAGATAAATAGGTACCAGTTTGGTGGGAATATAACAGTGCTGTGTGACAACATGCTGGCCACATGACCATGGAAATGTCTTCAGACAGCACTGGCTCAATAGCCTTGAAACAGAGATGAGCACCTCCCCCTATAGTTGACAATGACTAGTGGAATAAAATCTGCAGGGACTCCTTTAACTTTTTCTTTTACATCTACCTTTCTGTCATCTTTTCTCCATCTTCCTTTGGGCTTCTGCTATTTTTTTTACCAGTATTATCCACATCATCCTTTTTAATCTTTGTCTTTCCCAAGCTAGTAGACATGGCTTCCCTTCACTGCTATTTGGTCACCTTTAAGTTTACAAGAACCTGCTCCCTTTATCCTTTAGCATTGTTTTCTTTCTTTCTTCTCCTCACTCATTCTGAATGAGAACTTAGTGTGTATAACACCACTTGGAGTAGATGAAAGCTTATTACATTGAGGGCTGTTTGCTGCCTCTTTCCAAGGCAATTCTCAAGAAAAAAAAGAATGGGAAGAGGCCAGTGTTTCCTAAATGAAGGAATACACAACTTACTAACAACCCATCACCACAGTTTTGCTGCTGAAACCATCTATCTTCTTAAAACAAGAGGAAGAGAGAGAGGGAGGGAGGGAGAGAGAGGGAGAGAGAGGGAGAGAGAGGGAAAGAGAGAGATGCATACAGACTAACTAATGTGCGAGTGAAATCTCATTTAAAATATTTTAAATAAATATGACAGAAGATCGACAGCTGACAAAAAAATACCTTCAACTATTTCTTACTTTTCATAGAGTTCTAGTAGCTTCTCGTAAACCTTAATCCAGTCTTCTTTGACATCTGTGTTTCTTTTTTCATACAAATTTGCTAAGCCCTGGGTGAAATTGAAGAATGTCACTTTGATGTGTGATATGTAGCTTCAACTTCAATTATCAACTTTTATGGACTATACCTTCCAACATAACATTTTTAATAACAGAAAATGAATTAAAACAATTCATGAGAATATATAAATTCTTTACAAACAAGAGATGATTATAGGTAGTCCTTTGGTTCACAATGGTACTTGGGACTGTTGCTAAGTGACTGCAGCCATAATTGATATCACATAATTACATCATTTAGCAACAGCAATCCTAGGCATTTCTGGTTGCCATCGTAAACCAAAGACACAGAGCATTAAATAGAAAGAGGAGGATTTCCATGGAAGGAATGCAGGGGTGCAATAGATTGTGGGGGAAACCAAGGGAGAGCTGGCAGAGGCCACAAAAAATGCATGAAGTTCGGGGGAGGGTCTGGATGGCTGGTGCAGGCCATACACAGGGATGCTGCAGGTCAGAGGGAAAGCAGGAATGACTTACTGGAGCAACTTGTGATGCCTCTGGTAACTTCCCCATTGATTTTGCTTGTGGGAAACCAGCAGGGAAAGTCACAAATGGCAATCAGGTGACTCTGACTCCTTATGACATTATAATTAGGAGGCAGACACCCAAGTGCCCCAATCATGATTGTGACCATGTGAGTCATTCCCAAGTGGAAACTTTGATGACTGGTTGTACATCCATTTTTTTCAATGCCATAACTATGAACAATCACTGAATGGATATAAACTGAGGATCACCTCTATAATCATTTAAGCCAGGTATCGACAGCTGTTTCTCATGTAACAGAAATAATCTGATTTGCAACAAGAATGAAAAACTGTCATTGACCCAAAACCCATAGGGTTCCACTGGACAAAGCCTTGTGTTTTGAGGCTCTGCTACTCATTCTGGGGGCTGAAAATGAAGAATTTATAGCACCAAGACATACAAAGCATCTTAAATAATATATATTACACATCTGCAAATGAGCTATTAGCCAAGGAAAAAAAGGGAAAGGGGATTCTATTTTGTGACATTTAATCAGGAAGAGTCCAGCATAAGGCTTCTTACCTTTGAGTCCAACATACTATTCAGTGGTGGGATTCAAAAATTTTTACTACCGGTTCTGTGGATGTGGCTTGGTGGGTGTGGCAGGGGAAGGATATGGTAAAATCTCCAGTCAGAGGTGGTATTTGCCGGTCCTCCAAACTACTCAAAATTTCCACTACCGGTTCTCCAGAACTGGTCAGAACCTGCTGAATACCACCACTGATGCTACTGTATTTTCTGAAGATCTACAACTTATTCATATAAACAAATATGTTTACATTCACATAAACATGTTTGTATGGAAAATGTCATATATACCTGCCATGCTAGCAACTGCCCAGGATCAAGTTCAGCAGCCTTCTTATATGCACCTTGAGCTTGTTCAGGTTGTTCTAATTCAGCTGCCGCCAGGCCAATGAATACCCAAGCATTGTAATTATTTTTTTCTTGTTTCAATACTGCCTATTAAACAGAAATTCAAATGAAAATATCAAACTACTCTATTTGCAATTCAGATAAACATTTATTAAATGATTTAACAGCTTAAAAAGTCTTACCCCAGATTTATTGTTTTTGACTGTGTATTGCCTTACTCAAAAATTCAGATTAATTTATATGACATCTAAAACTATGGAAGAGTCTTGATAGTAAGAAATATGTTCTGGATGGCACAATTTCCAGCATTTTCATTATATATAAAAGTGCTGGTGGAAAAACAGCCTGCCAATGCCAGTCTCTGAAGACAACAAACTAACAAACTAAACAAACTAACAACCTGGCTCAGTGGTTGGATTCAAAAATGATGCTAAACAATACTATAACGCCATATGCTTCCTTGTGGCTTAATATGTTGTATGACCCCCAACCACAGCTATCTGTAAAGTGATTGTGCATAATTCAACAAAGTAGGTTAAATAAAACCCTGGCTTAATAGGATAAATCAGGAAGTTTTATATAATTATAAAAGGAAAACAAATCCCAAAGGATATAAGAAAGGTACTGCTGCAGAAAATAGTATAAAAGAATACACAGCAAAGAGAAAGAGGAACAACCATGCAAGTGAAGACACCCCTTAAATTGCATTAGAGATGGTTATAGTACTATGAACATATTGTAACATTTTAATGCAAACAATTTATGACCTTTGATTATTGATTACCTTGCAATGTTTCAGTGCTTCTTTATACTCCTTATTTCTTATTGCATCTCTGGCACTTTTCAATGCTGCTTTCACTTCCTTGTTTGACATGGCTACAGGTAATATTAATGTAAGAAAGTTACTGATACATATAAAGATAGTTGATGTACATTTGTAAAATAATATAGTACTTTACTCAGCAGTGTAGCTAGGTTAAAAAAACATGTTTGACAAAGACATACTGTTGCATATATAAGAGAATACAACTAGACTCTAGAGAGTATATACAGGCTCCACAATCCAAAATAATTGTGGTGTTAAAAAATAATGAAACTTTTGTTGCAATAACACAACCCAAGCCCTGGCCTTTTGTATTTGCATCCTAATGTCAGGTGTAAGTACAATTAGGTAAACCCCACAGTTTACATTGTGACATATGTACTTCTGTCATATGCCTCCCCACTTTGGATGCTTTTCTATTCATCCCTCATTTTGCAGAATTTGTGGAATTCTGCAGAACTTGTGGAAACTCTGGAATATTGCACTAATATAATTTTATTTTAATGGCAATTAAAGAAATTTTAAGTGTTTTAGTTCAATGAAAAAAAGGCAAAATAAACAAAAACATTATTTCATCCTGCTTATATTTCCCCACAATTATATTGCTTCTCAGTTCAACCCAGCCAAATATTTTGAATAAAGTATGTCTTTCACTTTCAGAGCTCTCTCAAGTAGGTCTTCTCTATAAGTATTATTTTAATGGTCTGCAGAGGGAACCCTCCAGCCAAAATATTCAAAATATTTAAACTGTTTGTAAAAAGCAACCTACAATGTAAAGCAGCATAATTACAAGTATGTTGCAGATATGAAGGAAATTAGGAATTTCTTTGAATCTTGTGTGGGAAAACATTTAAACTGCTATCGTCTGAATTTATAATTGTTTCAAAACACTTGTAAACACAGCTATAATCACATATAGTAATGTCAGAAAGTAGAACTTTCTGGAGTTACTATGCAGTTTACAAATTAGTAGAGTTTGATGGGGTGATCAAACCTACCAATGACAGGGTGGCATTGAGCACCTCACTGTGATACTGTAGGACACGCCCCTAAGTATAAAAGGGCTGTCAACTGTCATTTTTGTGAGAAAAAAAAGAAAATGAGGAGATTCTAAGGAGATTGGAGATACTGAGAAGATCCAAGACTCTGAGGAGATATTAGGATCTGACAGACTGAGGTCTGTGTATGAGAAGATATAGCCAAGAGATCTGAGAGAAGATCTATAACCTAAAGAGAAAGGGACTTTCTAAAGAGGTTAGCTATATCTAAGAAGAGGTTATGAGAGGAAGAACTGTGAATCTCTCATAGAAACTTCTAGTTCCTTGAAGGACTGTTTAAGAGTAACAAAAGAAGAAAAGACTCTGTATATATTTAAGAATAATATATTTGATTATTCTGTTATAAATAAATCTGTTTTGATCTGACACAACTTGGCATTGCAATTTATTGAATGACTCTGTGAAATAGATATAGGTTTAAAGATTCAGGCCAAACTCAATTAATATTATTTAACAAGTAAGGTCATCAGTCATCGATAGCTATATTTTAAAAATGCCAATAACATCCTTCACAATTACATATAGAATAAAATAAATGTCTGTCTGTAGTGAGTCTAAAATAATTATCAGAAAACAAGCACGGAAGAAAATATATAAGGCGCGGGTTGAAAAGTACACGGCAAATGTGATGACATGTACCCTACATGTAAAATTTATAACCAAGAATGAGGATTCAGCATGCTTCTTTGGGGATCTTCCAGACGAAGTTTTTATTGCAGAAATGTCCTGCTTTGCTTGCAATAAGCAATAGGTAGGGCAGCTGCACAATATATGTCTTTATCAGTTAATATTTTATGAAGTTCTTTCTCAATAGACTTTTTGGGAAAGAAAAATGATGGGGAATTATAAACGGGAAGCGCCGTTGCACTAAATGTTAGGGGATGCGACATGGCACCGGTGCAAAAGAAGCCTTGACTGGAACCACCCTAAGACTATCAGGCCAAAGGCCACGTAGCAAAAGGGAGCCGCGGATACATTGAAGAGGGGGTGGGAAGAGGCGTTCAGAACCGCGCCGCGAGCCCGATCGTTTCGCTTTCCCCCAACGAAATCGCAAATCGGTGTAAAGCACGAGATTCATCGCGTTTCCTTTTGCAAAGAAGCCGAAGCCAGGCACAAGGGCAGAAGAAGCGCGCTCCAGGGCTCAAGAAACAGCCTCGCCCGGGGCCGCACAACGGGAACACTCACCGGCTCTCGCAGCGCCTAGACACAACTACCAGTACCAGCAGCCACCGAGAATGGTTTTCTGAAATTCTCAAAAAAAAAAACCCTGCGCAGGCGCGCCGAGTTTTTTTAGAACCTCCTCTCCCTTTCCCTCTGACGTCAGAAGGCAAACCACGCGAGGTTGTCCAGTTCAGCATTCGCGGTGGTGACGGAAGTTGTGGTTCAGCGGCGGAGACGTTTCAGTTCGATTCCACGCAGTTAGTCTCGTTGTACGCAGCTTCAAACTTTTCACTTGTTTGGGGAGAATACATTCCCTTTTTACTGTAATGCACTTTTCCTTTTACTGATTTTCTTCACTCTATTGCTGAAACACACATCTACCGGATTGCATTGCGAGAAATGCACGCAATCGTTTGGGGGGGGGAGGGAAATTATGCTGCAAAATTTCACCTTGAGGATTGAATTCATTTTTTTTTCTACACGAAGCATATATTCTTACACATTGGATCCTATCATTAGGTGGCGAGGACAGAACGACATTACTGCACAAGTATTCTGATTTCCTAATTTTATTATAACCTATGGCTAGTTCCTCTCTTCACAAAAACAGTGGTCCCTGGTCCAGTATTTACACCGTATCTTCTTTCGTCGCATTACATTATGGTTCGCTCCTCATTTTTTGATTTATTTAATTTCCCGTTTCCGCCGCCTTTCGCACAGTAAAAAAGGACGAGCTTTTTGCATATTCATATCCTTGGACGGGAAGTCCGCTTTAGCGCATTCAGTTACCAAAGGCATTGGCTTTAATAACTAATTTTTCCCAATATGTATCATGGGAGTGGTAGTTTTCCCTAGTGCAAATGTTTTGTTTTTTTTCTGGCATAATGGTGTTATTTGTCGATCACGAGCTTTCCAGCTGTGGAATGAATCATCCGGCAGGCTCAGTCAAGTGAAGATCGTCTGCCTGACTGTGCGAAGTGAAAATGGGTTCCGAGAATGAATCCTGAAAGGAGGAGACTGGAGCCTTAAAGAAGAAATGGGGAAAGGGGGGAGAAACCCCGCCTGCTTTACAAACTATATAATAGTTAGCTGGTGCCTTCTGCTGGTTCAATTTGTTTCTTGGGGACCTGTAAAGGCGAGGCCTTTGCTCCGTTCTAAAGAGAGATTTGGTACTTGTGGAAAGCCTAATGTTGTGCTGGTGATGTGCGATTCTTTTGTAAGTATTTTGTTTTATTTTAACAGACCATTTAGACCATTTTGTTTTTCTACTGACTTTGATTGAAGGGAAAGATGACACAAGATTCATTTTCAGCTACTGACCTCTTCCCCAGTGTGATGCCCTCCAGATACTTTGGGAGTGTAATTCCTTTGGCCATAGTAGGATCAGATTAGTGGAAGATGTAATTTCGCATCAGGGAGTCCCATGTTCTGGAGAGTTGGCCTATTGTGTGTCTCTTTTGGCTGCTTCACCTTTCTGTCTCTTCCCATTTGAAGCAGAAACCTAATGCATCATTAACACTGAATGTAAACTCAGTAGCTAAATTCTATCCAAATAAATTTGAGTATATTTACTATGTAAACTGCAATCCTACTGAACATTTTCCTATTGAACCAATGGAATGCACTTCCAAGTAAAGTTGCATAAAGCTACCATGCCCTTCCAAGATAGGAACAGTGAGAATGAGGAAACAAGTGGTGCAAACATTTCAAACAGTTCTTTGTGTACGCTAGGGGGCCTACCAACACAATAAAACAATAGGTTGAGAGATTTTGCAAGTTTTTCTGTGTTTTTAAATAATAGTGAGAAGATGATTAGGGTTAGAAAAAAAATAGACATGTCTGTTAGACTTTTAGCATGAAGTTGCTAGCAAAAATGACAGGTGCGTGAGCACATGTCAGATTGGTCTCATGGAATCCTACTGAAAGACAAAAGCTTTTAAACACACAATATTTAACCCAAAGATGCTTTTTCCAAAATCCAACTGGACTTTCTTAGTTACGGTAATTTCACTTTGAAACATTTTCAAAAAATAAAATATCTAAAAATCCAGTTGCCTTTTGGAAAAAGTACCTTTGGGAAAACCATGACCTGGATGATTGAGAATCTCCATAAACACACCATGTTTAAACACAGTGTAGACTATGTAAAATTTTAGAAAATTGCAGTGTCTTTCTTAGGCTAAACAAATGAGTGACTGGGTTCATTAAATAATCAGAACTGTTAGCCCTTCAGGCTACAAGAACAGGATATTTCTCAGTTCCAATATCTAGAGGAGGTAGGCAGAACAAAACATATTATCCATTAGAATTCCTTCTGTAATATCATTTTAAGTAACTCTAGCAAGAAATTTTAAATTTTTGATCTGTTAGGGTTAAATGATGATATGATAAAGTTATTGTTCCTTTCAGTCAGCACTGATTTCTGGAAATTGCATGGATCATTCCCTGCAGTTTTCTTGGCAAGAATTCAGAAGTGATTTGCTATTGCCTCCTTCCTCAGATTGAGAGACAGTGAATGATCCAAGGTTATCTGATTGGCTTTTTTGCCTAAGGCAGGACTAGAACTCACCATCTCCTAGTTTCTACCCTGGTGCCTTAACTCCTACATAAAACTGGCTCTCTTCTCCCCCTAAAATGTATCTAAAATATTTAATTTTCAAAATAAATACAATACATAAATTGCATATTTTAGCCGCTGATTTGTAATACTCCTTAATCTCCAAATGCATTCTCACAAGTCATTTCTTTTGTTTTCCTGCAGGATGGAAGGCTAACATTTTCTCCAGAAAATGAAACAGTAGTTTTGCCTTTTATAAATCTCATGAAGAGGCAAGGCAGTCTCTTTTTTAATGCCTACACCAATTCTCCCATTTGCTGTCCATCCCCAGGTATTGATATGGCAGAACAAAAATAAAGGACCTACAGAGAAAATATATTCCTTCCTTGAGAAAGAGAGAATATATTGATGGATTTTCATGCTATAGGACAGTGCTAACATCTGATGCTGTGCACGCATGCGCACCCCCTGCGCATGAGTGGCAGATACCTGACAATCAGCTGGCTGGCAGGAGGTGCGTGCACATGCGCAGTGGACTGATGGCTTATGTGCAGGCAGAAATGGCTCTGCGTGCCACTTCTGACTCACATCCCATAGGTTTGCTATCACGGCTATAGGAATTCACAGGGCACTTTCACCCATAGAAGTGGCAAAAAATTATCTTCAAAGTCACAAGTTCTTGCCTTATGGGCTGCCTTCCAAACTGTATCAAGTGAAGAAGACAGTTGTATAAACAAATTGTTTTATTAATACTTTTTTAGCTATGTGGAGTGGCCTTTTCATTCACTTAACTGAGTCCTGGAACAACTTCAAGGGCTTAGATCCAAATTATACTACATGGATGGACCTTATGGAAAAGAAAGGTTACTATACTAAAAAATATGGAAAACTAGATTATACTTCTGGACATCATTCATTAAGGTGAGTAAAGAATGAAATATGTATCCGGAGTTTATTGATGAAATCTCCATAATTTTATTGTTGTTTTTTTATTGATTAAATGCTTTTCAGTGCTTCTATCTTTTAGCATGAAAACAAAGTGCCTCATACTCAAGGGCTCACTATAAAAATTGTTTCAGATATAATTCTTAAAATGAATAACTCTTGTGACGAACTGTTCCTCTCTACTCCAGACTCATGAAATGATTTCTATTTTACAGTTAAACAAAACTTTGAATTAGAGGTTTGCTTCTGTTAATGCTGTTGCATTACCAGTAAACATTCTTCTTTTTAAAAATGTGCCTTATATGAAGTATGAAGTGAATGAAGGAGGTATGTATGAAAATGCTTTTTTGTACTAATTCAGCATTTCACATTCCTCAAAGTTGCAATTGGTGTCCAACTTCATACTTTATGTATTATTTATGTCAAATCTTGTCTGGATATTAGGTTAGTCCTACTACCGTGTTTCCCCGAAAATAAGACACTGTCTTATATTTTTTTGGGCTCCCAAAAACACACTAGGTCTTATTTTCGGGGTAGGTCTTATATATTTATGGTGCCAAATAGTGGGTGTGAGTGTGTAGGGGGGGGTGTTTCGCGGGTGCACGGTTGCTCCCTGAAAAGTCTTCCTGGAACTGGAGATTTACACTAGGTCTTATTTTCGGGGTAGGTCTTACATTAGGGCAGGTTTAGAAAATAGTGCTAGGTCTTACTTTCGGGGTAGGTCTTATTTTCGGGGAAACACGGTAATACAAAAAATAACACAGAGGGATTTTATTACCTGATAGAATCCAGCCTGGTATATCTATTTGCTCAGTGGTAGTGGGAATAGTGGTATAAATAATGAAAGCATAACATCAACAAACTTTTTAGAGCCATATGCAGTTCTTGAGAATTTCAGGGAAATAAAAATCAGTGTTTAAATGTGACTTCTGGTGAGCCCCATGACTGTGTTTTGATGATGTCACTCAACTCCCAGCTGCTCATAATGCAACCCTTGGAAAAAAGCTTGACCAAGACTCATTTCTTAATTACCTTTGGATCTATTTTTTATTGCTTTGAAAATATTAAGACCCTTCAGAACTACAAGTTTTTATTCCATTCACTAGGGAAGACTCTTTCTTAGCTTTAGAGAAGGGAGTTTACAGTTTTAAGAACTTGAAAAAACAGTATTTGGAATAAACAGCAAAATAGTATGCAGAGTTAAAAATGGGCTTAGATTGACTTGGAATAAAAATTTGAAATTAAATTTAAAAATTGTTCCCGTAATTTTTTGGATGAGAGGTTCTTTGGAAAAAAATCAATATAGAAAAGGAGTTTGAAGGTTGGACACTAGAGGGAACTAGAAGAACATAAATATTAAAGGTGAAGAATATTTAAATTTGACTTGTTATCAAAGAATGCAGCAAAATACCTTCACGGTGGATATTTTAAGAATATTTGAACATTTGAACATTGGCATCAGAAATTAATTTTAATAATATCTGATTCCATAGAAGTGTGTTAGTGATGTCACAGACAAAGAACAAGCTATATTGGATAAGACTAAAATTAACTTGAATATATATTTAAATATGACAAGTTACAAGAATGATGTGGAAAAAGATGATATACTAGATATACGAATGAAACTGGCTGATATCTTAATATTTAAAAGGGACATGAAGTAACAGACAAAAAGAGTGATTTAGATAACCTTTTCTTATTGAATGTACAAAAGAGCTATTAAGTTCTTGAAGGATTATTTGACGGGGACACAAATAATGAAATGAAATCAAGTTCTGAAATTATTTGAAGTGATTAAAAATCGAGATTGTTAAAAGTACAGGGAAGAAGTATAGAGTTGGCTTATTTGATAGAATTGATATTTCATTATTTCTGGTAACTCTTGATAAACTTTTGCTGAAAATGAAAAACAAGGCAATTTAAGCAATGAGATAGGCAAAAAAGAGAGGTTTTGTTGCATTTTGAGAAATGGTGACAACTTACTAAAATTATACTTGTAATAAAGAGGGAAATTACTTTTTATATACTTTTTAATTATTATTTTCTACACATTTTATTTTATTTTTTATTTTTTTTGGTAGTTTGAAATACATGTTTAAAGGTTTATTGGACAAAGCCTATAAAATGCTTGATATTGTTCATTAAAAAGCAATGATTATGTGGATATTAAATCTCAAAATGGATTTAGAATTAATTAATAAAGCTTATATTCAAATCATCTGTCTACACTCACTTAGCCCTGCCCCAACACAAGTTAAGGATGTTAGGGAGAGTGACTAATGGTTGTTTTCTTTATAGGTAGATGCTATCAGACTGAAGGGAAACAAAACCAAGGGAATCCACTAATCCTTTCCCTTAATTTGTCCTACGGTAAAGCTGTAGGGCCTTGGATGATGTGTATCCTTTGCGTATCCTGCCCTATTGTTTTGATTGCTTTGTAAGCAACTCTTTCATTCTGAAATCAAGCAGAATAGAAATAAATATAGGAAAATGTCTTTCTATTCCAGAAAGGATAACTCCAAATATTTTTTTAAATAGAATAACAACCAATCACGCAAATCCGTATATTTAGGAATTCTGTGGGAAGCTGCCACTAACAAAGCTGGCAGAAATCTTTCTAAGGGTTTTGGTTTGAATGATGTGATGAAATACAGTAGATCACTTTCTAGCAGAGATGTACGTCACTTGACTGTTGTGGTAACTAGAAAACCCGCATTGGAGTAGAGATTGTTCAATTTTTGATAAAAACAACAACAGAATAGGGATAATAGGGAAGATGAATACTTTGCCTAGCACTTTCGGCGGGGGTGAGGGGGAATGGGAAATTTATATATGGATGCAGGATGAAACAAAGTTTGAGACAGAATCTTTAGAAATTGCTTTGTTTTACAGTCACTTTTCAGTTTATGTTGTTTGCATGGAAACTAATAATTGCTTAAGTCTCTATTGGCTGTTAGTCAGGTTTGTATGATATTTGACTAAGGTCAGTAATGAAACAAAGCCATAGATAATTCTAGCTGTAGCCAAAGATAGATTAAATATTTCTCTAAAATCACAGCCTGTCCCATGATTTCAATGCACACCATCTACTTCGGCATGTTGCATGAACTGAATTAGCATATATTGGCCTGCATTTGCTGTTACAAGGAAGAACCTTGCTATAGTTGGTTTTCCTGAATGTTGCAGAAAGCCTAACTAGATCATCCTTGTGATCCCTTCTAGTTCTATAGTTCTGTGATTCTGTGAACCACAACTGGCTTTAGGTTCATACATTCTTACCTTTACTTTCTGGTTCTATAGCTGCTGTGAGAGACATAGGAATAGTGTGTAATGTGGTGATATATACTTGTACTGTACAGCCTAACCTTTTAAACTGTAGCAATAGTTAATAAAAACAAGCCAGCATCATAATCTTGGGTAATTTGCACGCAATTACGATTCAAAAGCATACCTTGAAAGCTCTTCTTATTTTCAGTAACCGTGTGGAGGCTTGGACCAGAAATGTTGATTTTTTGCTTCAGCAAGAAGGCAGACCTGTGGCCAAACTCATAGGCAACAAGACATGTATAAGAGTTATGCAAAAAGATTGGAAGGTTACTGAAGAAGCAGCAAATTGGATAAAAAATAAGGCAACTAAACTATCACAGCCCTTTGCTCTGTACCTCGGACTAAATTTGCCTCACCCATATCCTTCACCATCCTCAGGAGAAAATTATGGGGCATCCACATTTCTCACATCTCCATATTGGCTACAAAAGGTATGTATTTACATAACATATGAAAAAGATTTAAGAATTCTTTGTCATCTTACTCTTTATTGGTACATAAGTCAACCTCAGTCTAATATTATTCATTTGTTTGACTGATTGATTTATGGCACTCCTTTTCTTCAGGAGCTCAAGGTAGTGTATAAAGCCTTCTCTCCTCTGAAGTTTTCCACACAACAACATCCTGTGAAGTAGTTTGGACTGAGAAATAATAACTAGCCCAAAGTTATCCAGTGAGCTTCTCTGAGGGACTTTGACCATGCTACTAGATCAGTCTTCCGTAATCTGATATTTTCCAAAAGCATTGGATTCAATGACTCAATGAATCCCTTAGTTAGCTAAGTCCCTTAGCTAGCCTAGATGAAGATCTGGGATGATTGTAAGCCAGCATTTCTAAAATGACCTGGGATAAATTATTGGAAGCCAAGTAGGTGTTCTGACTTAGGCTTCCTTAACAGCACGAAGCCAAGGTTTTTTTATTTAATTTACAATTAATTTCCTTTCCAACAAAGACCTGGCCAACGGGTCTTTGTGGTCGTAAGGGGCCTTGGTGGTGAAGGCTGATAATAGCCTAGCACTTAGCTCCAGCTGCCTGCAATTACTGCAGGCTCGAATCCCACCAGGCTCAAGGTTGACTCAGCCTTCCATCCTCTCAGGGTAGCTAAACTGAGGACCCAAGATTGTTGGGGGCAATAAGCTGACTTTGTAAAAATGCCACTTAATAATAAGCAGGCATATACAATGGAAGGAAGGCTATTGCTGAGCGCATTGGGTTGTATCCCAAAAATTGTAAGCCGCCCTGAGTCTCTGGAGAAGGGTGGGATATAAATATGAATTTAAAAAACAGTCTTTCAAGATAGTTCCCAATTACAGACCTTTATCAGGCTTGGATAGTGGCCAGGTCAATATCTTTCAGACACCGCAATACTTTGCAAGCATGCCAGAATGAACTAATTATCTTCTGCAAAGCTCCACTCCCCTTTCGCTCCTCTTTTATTCTCTAGGGGAGGGGCCATTCACCATCCACCGTTGGCTTTACTCCCAAGTCAGCTCTTGTTCCTCAGCTGTTCCCTTCTTCTGGCAACTCTGTGCATGCGCACACTGGGAACAGGCTCTAGCTGTTCTTCTGCCTCACTGATGTCTGACTCCGAAGACAGATGATAACTGTCAGACGGCCCTGGCCCCATCTCTGCCTCTGATGCAGAGCACTCATCAGAGCCTTCCCCAGACTCCAGGACTGGCCCATGTTTCTCCCCAAACTCCTTACTGTCTGAATCTGCTGCCAGCTCTGTTGGCCGCTGTCGAGCCACAACAGCAGGGCTCATTTGCTCTAGCAACATATTTTAGCATAATTGTTTCACCAGTGATTCTGAAACACTGTATACTGGCAGTATAGTCTGCTGTGAGTGCTACTTGCTGAATAATACAACAGCATCAGGAGACTGAAGGAAGTATTGGAAAAAACTGGTAACTATCTTATTATAAGCATCTAAATCTGGATCCAACCACCATCATATACTGTGTACAACAAGGGTGTAAACTCACGTCGTCTCAGCAGTGTCATATGACGTATCAGGATTTTTTCCCCTTCACTAAACTGGGCAGATCCAGCACATGATGCATACAGGCCGCTGTATAGGAAAGAGCTGTCTGGAGAAAGCCTCCACACTAAAGTCACTCATGGAAGTCACTAATGGAAGACAGGAGGAGGATGGGGGAGTGAGTGTGGTCAATGTATTTCGCTTCACCAGAAAACATGGTTGTTCCACATTTGATGGATTATGAATGGTTAGACATCATGTAAGCATAGTAGTAACAGCATTTTCTTTGAAAAGTGGTGTGAGTGTGTATGTGTGTGCTTGAATCTTACAAGATTTAAATTGGCAATGGATATATTGTATTGACTAGTGATTGATGCCCTTATAATCTTTGACATGAAAAACTTTGCTGATCTTGTAGTCCCTTAGGCTATGTTCCCACAATAAAAAATGAAACCAGCTGCCACAGTTAATATGAGTTGCATATGATAATGTCATTTTATAAACTGAGCAATTATGATGTTTACTATTATAGACTTTGCATTGCCAATCTGTTTCTTGTTATGTATAATAAGCTACAATTAGATTGATCTTACTTAGAGAAACTGCAAGGCCTTCTCTTTATATGGAAATTGTTGTCTGCTAGGGCACAAAATGTAATTTTACATTTACATTTTACATTTTCTATTTTAATGCTGGAAAAATCCAGCTGTTTTCTTGAATAAAAACCAGTTAGTGCTATTATTTTCATGAAGAAGAATCAAAAGCTCCTGTTTATTTGTATTCCAAGTGAATTATTCCCAGATGTTTTACAATGGCTACCACACTCTCTAGCCTTGTTGCCATGGCTCCTGCTGCTGAAAGGCACTGCGGCTGTGTAATGAAACAATTTCTCCACAGAAGCATCCTCACATAACATATTTTTTTTATAGTTAGGACAGGAATTTTAGTGAGCTGTCAGCCATTAAATAATTGTTACTACATATTTTTCTCTTACAGCATTTTCATAACTGTAGTATTTTTTATGTTTAACCCAGACAGTATACAATGTAAATTTAGCTTTATTTTTGCTAGTGTTTCTCAGTTCTGAACATTCTTAAATTGGGAAGAACTAGGAATGTTGTTCTACAAGTATGTTAGGTCCCTACAAGGTTCAAAAATGATTTGGAGAAATGCTTTGGACTTTGCATGAGTTCTCTATTATTCATTCAAGTAGCCTAGCTTTTCCAGATTTCTGCATGACTATAAGAAAAATGCCACTACTTTGAGTCAACTCTATGACTGTTAAAGCAGTGACAACTATTTTTCAAGGTCCTTTGGAAGGCTATAAAAACCCAGACTGCTTTAATGATAGCTCAGTGATGCCTTCTCATGCAGTGTTCATAAGGATTTTCAAAATCATTTTGGAAGAGTACATACCCATAATGGACTTCAATCAGTTACTTCAATCTGGATTACTTCAGAAAGTCGCAAAAAGCCTATTTAAGTTTTTCTCTGTCCCTTTTTATTCTAAACAAATCAAGACATGGTTACTTTGAGTGTCTTTGTCTCAGGGCTAAGTAATCTTTCCTCCAAGTCTCCCCCCACCTCGCCCTCCTAACTTGCTTATTCCTCCAGGTTATTGCTGTTTTTTCTTAGCTGCTATAGTGATTCATCTAAGTATAATGGAGCCATACTGAATCAATCAGTACTGCATCTTGTTTTCTGTCTATGAGGTTGCCTAGTGACAAACACAGTACTTTTATATATTTGTGGTGCCACCTCCAGTGTTTGATCCAAGTTTCGACTGTCTAACTGGAGCAACTTGAGCAGAGTTAGAACTGTAGGATTGCCATCATGACAGTACAATGCAACCCATATGAAATAAATGTAAACAATGTCTTTGTATTTTTTTTCCATAGCACAATTTGGTATTGGTACATACGGCTACATGCTGCTAATTGTTCTGCTGACATGTGGAATAACGGTACAGAACAACAGAATTATAAAGTTGGAAGGGACATTGCAAGTCATTTAGTCCAACCTCTTGCCCAAGCAGTAGACCCTACAGCATTCCAGACAAGTGGCTGTCCAGACTCTTCTTAAAAGTCTCCACTGATGGAGCACCCACAACATCTGAAGGCAAGCCATTCCACTGGTTGGAATGGGAGAACCATGGAATTCCATCTCGACTGGAATAGAGCTTAGCCTGAATTCATTTTTTGCTGTTCCTTTGGTGATTCAGCTTAGAGCAGTGCATCAACATGAGGCTCTCATAGTACACTGTGTTGCTAAGCAGATGGTCTTTAAAGCAATATATTAGCTGGATTCAGCTTGGAAGCATGTGGTTTGTTTTCAGATACATGAGATGCAATAAGCAAGGAAGATTTTGCAGACAGAGAATGTATTATAGAGGCATTTACATGATATAAGAATAAGTTTCAAAAGGCCCACCTCAAAACTTCTTTTCACAATACCTTGTGAAAATGCATTTTAATATTCAGTTTACAATCTCTGAAAGTTTGACACTGGCATTAAAAAAAGAGACGGAGTCTCTCAAAGGACATGCAAACCGAGATAGACACAGCAGTGATTGTAGGATTTCTTTGCACTGATGTTCCAGGCCACTGAGTACAGGTAGTCCTCAACTTACAACAGTTCATTTAGTGACTGTTCAATTTTACAATGGTGTTGAAAAAAAGTGACTTATGACCATTTTTCACACTTAGGACCGTTGCAGCATCCCTATGGTTGTGTGATTTACATCCAGATGTTTGACAACTGGCTCACATTTATGATGGTTGCACTGTCCCTGGGTCATGTGATCCCCTTTTGCAACCTTCTGATGAGCAAGGTCAACGGGGAAAGCAGATTCACTTAACAACTGTGTAACTAAAGAACTGCAGTGAATCACTTAACAAATGTGGTGAGAATAGGCGTAAAATGGAGCAAACTCACTTAACAAGTTTCTCACTTAACATAAATTGTGGACTCAATTGTGGTCGTAAGTTGAGGGACCACTGTATCAGACTAGACACCTTCCTCAAAACCCTCCTTTTGGCCAATTCTTTGTGCTCTTATTCCTCATGCTATTCTTCAGTTAGGTTTCAGTAGGCGTCATTTAGCAGAATGCATATGATTCCTCTTTTGCCCCTACTTTTGTTTTTCTTTGCTTGTTTCCCCCCCCACCCCCTTTGTCAACATAGATAGTAAGCCTCAGAGGAAGGGTCAACTGTCCTTAGTAACATTTTTGAGTAACAAGAATCTGTAACTGGGTAACATTGCAAAAAGAGTATTTTTGAACGGTTAGTTTTAAGAATACAGATTAAAAATCAAACTGTGTAGTGACACTCCCATCATATCTAGGTTTGTAACTAAAAGTTTGCAGGAGCAATTTTAAACAAAGTTTTTTCGCTGTTATCCTACTCATTCACATACTTCAAAAGAAAGTCTAGACAACTGTTTTCTCTTTGTAACTGTCCCATCACTTTTTTATCTCTTCTATTAAAAATGTTACATATAAAAGGATAATTTAGCTCTGCAGGGTCCTAGTAGTGCCAGCAGCTGACCTCTCAGAAAAAGTTCAGTTTTTCATTTCTGTGCACTACCAGTCTAGGGAGAGAAATCTTCTTTGTAATCTCATTTTCAATCAGCATGCTTGCTTTTGGCACCTACTTGAAAATTGTCAGAAAATTACAAATACACAATAGAGCCATTTTATAAAATACAGCACATTTCTGTTTTGTTATTAGGTGATTTTTGATGCCATAAAGATTCCAAAATGGCCTCCATTTTCAGAGATGCACCCAGCTGATTATTATTCTACTTACACCAAGAACTGCAGTGGGCAATTTACACTGGAAGAAATCAGAAATATTCGAGCACATTATTATGCCATGTGTGCAGAAACGGATGCCATGCTTGGTAGGTGATACCAAGTTATTACTTTCATAATATATACATTCATGGATATGCTTATTATCCTGATCTTAGTGATGCAATTTTTGTACATTGTCAGAAATTTTTAGAACTGTTACTTGTGGGAAGCTTCCCCCCACCCACAAAATGTACTTGAAAGTATTTTATATTGCATTTTTCTCTATTCTTTATTTATTTAGATATCTGCCTATATAGATTCATGAAGAATACAATACATCCACGTTAAAATACTCAGCATTATAACAAGTCCTTTACATGATGATATCAAAGCTATTATCTGGGAATGTCCATAGATAGACCTACCAATTTCAGATCTGTTATTTATTTGGTTATTTTAGAGCAGGGATGTCAAACTCAAGGCCCGCGAGCTGGATCTGGCCCATGGGGCCGGCCTGGAAATAGTAAAGGACCAGCCTGCTATGCCTCTGGCAGCCAAAACAGGGCACGGGGGATGCAGAGTGCTGCAGGAGACCACCCAGGCAGAAAATGGGGCACGGAGGGGCCTCATGCAGCCCTCTTGTGCCCTGTTTGGCCAGCAAAGTGCTGCAGGAGGCGTCCATCCAGTGTTTCCCACCCGGCCGGCCCACAAAGAACTACAATGCTGATCCAGCCCTAGAAGAAATCCAGTTTGACACCCATGTTTTAAAGCAAAGGAAATTCTTAATATTTTTGAATGCTTTCAGTTGCATCCTCTATAAGGATATTTCTTTGGGTCAAGAAAAACATCTCTGCCATCAGGGCTGGTTCTTGGTATTTACATAGGCTCATACTATTTGCTGAGGACAGTTGGTGATGGTTCCCTATCACTTGTAATGGTGCCCCTTGGCTGCATGAAAGGAATTTGATGAAAGGAGAAACTTCAGGGGAAGATCTTTGTTTGGAGTCCTATATTTTTTATTTCTTTGGTGGCTTCAACTACTTCTAGGATTATGACTTCTTACATTTAGTATATAGCTTCACTGACTAGGTGACAGGAAAAATCTCTTCAGATATTTGAAATTATATAATGGCATAGAGTCTGCCTTAAAATGGTTGCTTTCTAAATTGGAATGTTAATTCATTCAGAAAATATCAGCCTCGTTTTATAAAAAAAATGTGAAAATTAGGCAGGAAAACAAACAAACGTGTGAAATCTAATAAAGCAAAAAGAATTTGATCAAGTTTTTGGTAACTTGAGTGACAAACAATGTCCTGCTTTGGCTATAATCCCCTTGACTGAAACTGCTTATATATTATCAACATTTGCTTTTCCTGTACTATAAATTTTCAATTACTATAGATTCATGGGCCTCCAATTATTCTAACTTGCTTTAAAATCAGCATGGCATTCAGAAACTCAAGGGAAATGTCAATTTTTGTGCTTGTCATAAATTGTGCATTTGAAATAAATTAAATGTGAATTTTTTTTTTTTGAGGACCCAAGATTGTTGGGGGCAATAAGCTGACTTTGTAAAAAAAAATGCCGCTTAGTAATAAGCAGGCATATACAATGGAATGAAGGCTATTGCTGAGCGCATTGGGTTGTATCCCAAAAATTGTAAGCCGCCCTGAGTCTTCGGAGAAGGGTGGTATATAAATGTAATTTTTTTAAAAAAGTGAATTAAACAGTTATTCAGAAGTTAACCTCTATTTATATAGTTTTTAATTAGGACTGTTCTTAGCTTTAGGAATTGATCATATTAAAGTAAAGTTCAGTAATATGGAATATTTAATTGATGTGTTTCATTATGAGCTGTTATTGCTCATTTGAACCAGCTAAAATGCATCTTAAGAACTTCTGTACACTGAAAAACACACTTATTAATAGGATGCAAAGCATAACCCTATGAAGTGTTAGATAGAAAATATTATAATCTGCTCTTATGACTTTCAAACAATCTTATCATTAGAATATATGCTTTTAAGTTGGTGTGATGATGTTCACTTTTACTAATTATCTACTCATAACATAATAATTATGGGCCAAGACTTTAGAATGATTCTGAAACATCAATCCTTTTGTTTTAATTGTCAGCTCAGATATAAAGCTATGTTTAAAAGAAGCTGAATTTTCTGATGCAGTTTGTAATGTTTGAGGGGGGGTTGAAATATAACCTGGTCTTAAGAGTTAATCTCCCGAGAGTTACATTTTGAGCAGGCCTTTAGTTTCATTATTAGGATTTTGGATTGCCATAGATATTAAATCTAAGTTTTACAAAACAGTATTTCAAGTATGGAGTTTTAGAAATCAGTTACATTTGATATTGTTAAGCTTTGGGAGAAACTTTGTTGATCACTTAACACTAAATGTTCTTGTTAGCAAAGAAGTATTCCTCAGAATATTTGCAAACATCAGTGCTATTTAATTAACATCTTAACATGTTTTTCGTTGTCTTGTTTTACAGGTGAGATACTTTCTGCTCTAAATGAAACAGGATTGCTTGGAAGAACTCATGTAATATTTACTGCGGATCATGGAGAACTTGCAATGGAACACAGACAGTTTTATAAAATGAGCATGTATGAAGCAAGTTCCCATATTCCCCTCCTTATAATGGGTCCAAATATTAAGTCGCAGTCCATATCAAATATGGTGTCCCTTGTGGATATATATCCTACCATGCTTGGTAAGCGACATTTATCCTGTAGCAATAAAATTAGTATTTATGAGATTGTTTGCCTTTTTTTGCTATTATTGTTGCCATTGTTTCATCTGCCTGTCTTTTCTGGGTTAATTTTGTGAGACAATCCTAGTTGATAGGAGTTACAAAGTTATCAGGATACTGCCAAGACCTTAAACAATTAAAGTTGACTACGTAATGACAGTGAAGGGAAAGGAAAGTAATTGAGAATGAGGCTGAACCAAGAGTCTGCATAACAAATCTATACTTTTCTACATCTTTTGGATTTTAGGGAAAATGATCCTTAATGCAATTATCTACACTCTAGCAACTAATTCTCTTTCAGTGGTTGGTGCTCACATGATATAAACTGGCAAAAACGGTGCATCAGAAAATGCCTTTCTCTATATTCACTTGTACTTTTTAATTTTCAGTCCAATTGCTTTTATTGACACAATTGTTTTAGGATTAATCTATTTATTATTTCCAAATTTCAAAGCATTTCATACCTTTTCATTTGACCCAGTGCCCCTCGTTACTACAGATATGGCACTTGGTAGGTCTTACTACAGACATGACACTAACTGGTCTTTCTAGTTGCAATCTCCTCAAGAGAGGCTTTCCCTCTTTGGCAGGTAGTGGACTTCTTCCTAGTTATAGAGTAACTGGAACGCCTAAGAATAAATGTACATACATCTCACTTGTTTTTGTGTTGGCTAGCAGTATTTAGTAACATTAAATGATGGAATTTATTAAAATGCTATGGACCACGTGATTTCTCTGATTCTAAGAGGAAAACATAGTAGATTCTCAACCTGGCGTTCATGTTATCAACTACTTTGGAGAGATCGGTCTCAGTGAGTGTAAATGGCCACTGATAGCTTTAGTAAAAAGTCAGACCCTATCAATAGAAAAAAATGCCAAGCCCTAAATAGGTTAAAGTTAAAAAAGAAAGTCTTAACTTTCTTAAGAAAGAAAATTAAGAAAGTCTAGCTCTTCTCTAATGAAGCAACTACATTGACTCCCACTATATAAGACTGAGCTCTATGCCCCCTCTCCAGTTAGGAAAAAATACCCTGTTTCCTGACCTGTGTTCCTGTAATACCTTGCTTCACATTCTTCCTTCCTCCTAGTGAGGTATATCCTCAGTTGCCACAACAATTGTGCTATCAGTTTGTCTCAGAAACTGAAATACCATGGAGATGGAGATTTTGCAGGCTCTTCGAAGCTGCTGTAAAGTGATGTTCAGGCACTGCTTCAGAAAACCAGAATGCAACTAGTTTTGTCCTACACACAGTGGTACCCGGGGGGGTAATAGAATTTATGCCACCAGACTAACAACCAGAATCATCATTTTACATTCTTACTGTTCTGCTAAGGAGGAAGTCTTGTAGTTTGCCACGATGCCCTTCGTAGGACACCTTGCTTTATCCAGACCTGCTATCTAGTCTTAAGAAACTTTTAGTGGTCCCCCATCAGACCTGTTGTTTGAAGATCCCTATTTCTGGTTGGAAACAATTCTCCTCTTTCCTGACCTGTTTTCCTGTGATATCTCTTCTTATTTCCTCCTTTTCCTCCTTGCACTGTGATTAGACATTCATTTTGATTTTCAACTGGGAACTGAATGTGGAGTTCTTTGGAATTCAGCCTATAAACTGCTTTACACTTGGGGAGGGGGGTGGGGGGCATTCCTGCCTCTAAATTATTCAAGTTAGCAGTCTGTGACGCTGGTATATTATACAAGGAAGCAATCTCTTTTTGAAATATTTTAAGTTGTTACATACTGTCTAAATAATGAGCCCTTAGCTCTGCCTCACTACCACTACCGTATTAGTAGAAGATACAAAACATCTAATCTGCTAATAAGCCTTTCAGACTTGTAATTGCCTTCTTTTTCTGCTTCTATCATCCAAGCCTGGGATATGATTTAAAATGTTCTTTTTAAAGTAGAGATTAATACCATTTCTTTAACTATCATGAATGTAAGGCACTATATATATCAATAAAAGCACGAATAATGCTTCCTGAATGGCGATTCTGGTTGTTTTCAACCAGAGCCAGATTCACTTTACAATTAAGTTACTAACTTAAACAACTGCAATGATTCACTTAACATCTATAGCAAGAAAGGTCATAAAATGGGGGAAAATTCACTTAACGACCATTTTGCTTAGTAATGAAAATTTTGAGCTCAATTGGGGTCATAAGCCAAGGTTTACCTGTAATTTGGAATAAGAGCTAGGTCTTCCCAATAGGTTGACACTTTTGAAGTAATGATTTAAGAATTGCTCAAAAATTGAGAATGCTTTCTCATGCGGCAAAATAGTCCTTTCAAGACTACATTCTAACAGGAGCTTTACGCATGCTCAAGATGGTGGTTGGTTGCTGAGTAAGCTCCCCGGGGGTGGTTGTCTGTTTCGGCGTGTGTGTGGCAGTGGAGACCTACCTGACGCTGCTGAACTCTCTTGGATTCGTCCAAGAGAGCCCAGGCGTGGAATCGAGCTGTTTTCGACTTGGCTGGGTCTCCGGTGAGCTGGCACCCAGGCTCTCGATCTCAGCAGCTGTTCCTGGCAGCGGGGAAATGGCGGCTGCTTTGTTGGGGGACCTGGCGGCATCGACGGCATCGGCAGCTTCTTTGGCAGCTGCGGAGGCTACGGCGGCTGGGGCAACGGCAGTGTCGGTTTCGGCAGCCTTTTTGGTGGCTGCGGCAGCTGGAACGGTGGAGGCAGCGGTGACGGCTGCTTTGGCGGAGGCTCCAGCCGCGGCGGCGGTTTTGTCAGCTGGGGAGGCTGTGGCGGCGGAGGCTGCAGAGACAGCGGAGACGGCGGCCGTTTCAGGGGAGGCTCCAGCCGCGGTGGTGATCTCGGCGGCCTCGGTGGTCTTGGCGGCTATGGAGGCTGCAGCAACTGGGGCTGTGGTGTTGGTGGCAACGGCCTTGGATGCTGCTGCTGTTGGCTGCTGGGCCAATCGATGATGCCCCGGGCTGTTTTGGGGGCGTTTTTTGGTGGCCCAGCGTCCTGGACGTCCTCGTCGGCCTCCCTGTCCTGATGGCCTTGTCAGCCTTGGTGGGAGCCCAGGTGGGCGTGGAGGAGTTGGCGGCAGCGGCGGACGGCTGGAATGCTCCGAGCCTGAACTGTCAGTGCTCCCTGGCATGGAAACAACGGCTGGCTGGACTGACTCTAGCCACGAATGCTGGTTCCGTCGGACGTTGGCCGGGTCGGGTGAGCTGGTACTGGCCTGGTGGGGGTCTGAATTGACATTAACATCGGAGGGGCGACCCCCACGGTTGGCCGGTTTTTTACGGCTCTGGACCTCGGCCGCGATGGTGATATTAACAGCTACGCTATCTCTTGACTCTCTACCTGGACTTCCTGCCTACCTTATGTGTTACTCTTGCCCCGTCTACTGCTCCTGCCTTTTACTGCCGTTTCTGCTGCCTGGACTCTCTTGCTGCACTCTTGTGGGTGCAGTTGTCATCTCTTAATCAGCGGTCATGGTCCTTGGTCCTTCTTGGACCTCTCCCTTTTCAGGACTTGGTTTCAGGTAGGGCCCCATTGTGGTGTGAGGACAATGAGAGGACTACCCCTCTATTGTGAGAGGATAGAGGGGCTTAACAACTGACCCATCAGTTCCAATGTTGTTTTGACCACCGCGGTGAGAGAGCGGTTGGTCATCCATCTCTACCCTGGCCCCCCGAACAGGTGTGAGAGGCCTGTTCGTGGTGTGGAATTCTTTGGACACTGTTACCTGGACCTTTATTCTCCACCTAGACACTTTACATCTGTGTAACATCTATCACCTCTGCCGTATGACGTTTTATTCTACCTCCACCCTCTATGAATTTTAATTTTACTGTTCTATGGGTGTTTACTCGCTATCGGAGTTATGGTCCCTCAGGACTGCGCCCTTGTCCTTGAATTGGCCCGTCGGGTTATCGACAGCTTACCTTAATGACGGATCCTGGGATCCCGAGAGGTGTCATAGCTCGACTAAGGGGTTAAATTTTAAATTTGGTTTTAAGGGACGACTTTTAAATTTTTTAATTCGGTGTTTTAATGGGATAGGGAGGAGGGAGGGGATTTACCCCGTGTTGGTTGATTCTGGTTTATCCAGGCCAGAGAGGGGTCTCGCAGTGGAGGGGTGGGGTGAAGGGGCCATGGGGTCCGCGTTGAGCAGGGAGGGATTAATAATCCCTAGGGCGATCGGTTATGGCAGGAGTAGGCGAGACAGAGGGCCAAATTATGTCTCCGCTGTTTACGAGCGGTGGAGCGCTCCAACCCTCAGGTCTCTGCCCGCTCCCCTGGGGTCCTGGGAGGTGTGGTCCCTGGGCTTAGGCTGGTGTATGTAAATGCCAGATCCGTGGCTAATAAGGCCCCCCTCCTCCGTGAACTTATTGAGGAGGAGGCCGCGGATCTGGCGTGTATTACGGAGACCTGGCTGGGACCGGAGGGGGGTGTCCCTCTGTGTGATCTTTGTCCCCCAGGTTTCTGGGTGTTGCACCGGCCACGAGCTCAGGGAAGGGGCGGAGGAGTAGCCATTGTTATCAGGGAGACCTTGTTTCCAAGGGAGGTCACTGTCCCGCAGATAGGTGAGTGTGAGTCCCTCCTCTTGAGGTTGGGCCCGGGTGGTCGGTTGGGCCTGTTGCTGATGTACCTGTCCCCCAGCTGCGTTGCAATGGCCCTTCCCGAGCTGCTGGACGCCCTCTCAGGGGTGGCGGTGGAGTTTCCCAGGCTTATGGTCCTGGGGGACTTCAACTTGCCTTCTCTGGGAGTGGCGTCTGGTTTGGCCTGGGAGTTCTTGGCATCCATGACAGCCATGGACCTGACCCAGGTGATTCAAGGACCCACCCATGAGGGGGGGAACATGCTTGACCTGGTTTTTATCTCGGGACAGTGGTGTAGTGATCTGGGGGGTGGATCTCCGGTTGTTTTACCCCTATCATGGACAGATCACTATCTCCTGAGGCTGGTTTTCCAACTGGCTGCCCCTCGCTGCTGGGATGAGGAGCCGATACGATGGTTCCGCCCCAGGCGCCTGATGGACCCGGAGAGGTTTCAGACGGCCCTGGGGTTCTTGCCCACCTCCCTCGACCACAGCCCGGCCGAGACCTTGGCGGCCGCTTGACAACAGGCCGCCTCGGCAGCGCTCGACCGGGTTGTCCCCTTGCGGCCTCTTCCTCACTGCAGACCTCGTTTGGCTCCTTGGTTCTCGGAGGAGCTTTGGGGGATGAAGCGGCAGAGGAGATACCTGGAGAGCAGGTGGAGGACTAGTCGTTCCGAGTCTGACCGTGTCCAGCTAAGAGCCTATATTAGGACTTATCTGGAAGCAATTAGAGCGGCGAGATGTGTTTATTTCTCCGCTCTAATCGCGTCCACAGATGATCGCCCTGCAGCCCTTTTCAGGGTCACTCGCTCCCTCTTGCATTTAGAGGAGAGGGGGGACCCTTTGCGGGGCAGAGCAGAGGAATTTAGTTGACATCTGGCGGATAAGATCGCTCAGATTCGGGCCGGCTTGGACTCTGACTGGCAGGTTTTAGATGATGGAGTGGCGATGAGCCTTGTGGATCCTATCTGGGTTGAGTTTGACCCTGTCTCCCTGGATGAAGTGGACAGGATCATGCGGAGGCTGTCTTCCACCACGTGTTTATTGGACCGGTGTCCTTCCTGGTTGGTTTATGCCTCCAGGGAGGTTACACACGGTTGGCTCCAGGCAGTTGTCAACGCTTCTCTGAGTGAGGGGGTTTTTCCTGCCGCCTTGAAAGAGGCGGTGGTGAGACCCCTCCTCAAGAAGCCTGCTCTGGACCCAACCGTTTTGAATAACTATCATCCTGTCTCCAACCTTCGCTTTTTAGCTAAGGTTGTCGAGAGCGTGGTGGTTCAGCAGTTTCTGCTGTTCCTGGAGGAAACTGATTATCTTGACCTGTACCAATCGGGTTTCAGGCCCGGGCACAGCACCGAGACAGCATTGGTTGCACTGATGGATGATCTCTGGAGGGCTTGGGACAGGGGTTTTTCCTCTGTCCTGGTCCTTTTAGATCTCTCAGCGGCTTTCGATACCATCGACCATGGTATCCTTCTGCGGCGGCTCCAGGGGTTGGGAGTGGGGGGCACCGTTTTGCGGTGGTTCTCTTACCTTTCGGACCGCTCGTAGTCGGTGTTGGCAGGAGAGCAGAGATCGTCCCCGAGGCCCCTCACTTGTGGGGTTCCCCAGGGGTCGGTTCTCTCACCTCTCCTGTTTAATATCTACATGAAACCGCTAGGCGAGATCATCCGTGGTTTTGGGGTGAGGTATCATCAATATGCAGATGATACCTAGCTTTATATCTCCACCCCAGACCGGATCAGTGATGCTCTCTCGGTGATGTCCCGGTGCCTGGAGGCGGTGCAGGCCTGGATGGGGAGTAACAGGCTCCGGCTCAGTCCAGCCAAGACCAAGTGGCTGTTCTTACTGGCATCTCGGTGTTCAGTGGAGGTGCCATCTTTGGTCATGGGGGGGAGGTGTTACCCCCCGTGGATAGGGCAAGGAATCTGGGTGTCCTCTTGGATGCACAGCTCGATCTGGAGGAGCAAGTGGCGGCTGTGGCCAGGGGGGCTTTTGCCCAGGTTCGGCTGGTTCGCCAGCTTCGCCCTTATCTGAACCGAGATGCCCTTCGAACGGTCACTCATGCACTCGTCACTTCCAGAATCGACTACTGCAACGCTCTCTACATGGGGCTACCCTTGTGGATTACTTGGAGGTTGCAGCTGGTGCAGAATGCGGCGCGAGCAGTGATGGGGTATCCCGATACTCCCATGTTACACCCTCCTGCGCGACTTGCATTGGTTGCGGTTGCCTTCGGGTCTCCTTCAAGGTGTTAGTAACAACTTATAAAGCCCTAAATGGCTTGGGTCCAGGGTACTTGCGGGAACGCCTCCTGCCAGCATCACACTCCGATCGCCGCGTGCGCTCCCACAGGAGGGGCCTCCTGGGAATACCGTCGGTTAGGCATTGTCGGCTGGCGGTTCCCAGGGCTAGGGCTTTTCTGTGGGGCGCCTATGGAATCAGCTCCCTGCGGATCTTCGTTTGGCCCCTGATCTCCGCTCCTTTCATCGAGACCTGAAGACTTGGCTGTTTCAGCAGGCCGGCCTGAATTGACCTGGGGGTGGGTTGTTTTAATTGTATTGTTTTTTATCGTAATTCTAATTGTTTTAAATGTTTTTAGCAATTTTAGACTTGTTCTGTTTAATATTGTTTTATTGTAAATATTTCCCTTTTTATATGTTCACCGCCCTGAGTCCTTAGGGAGAAGGGCGGCATACAAGTCTAAATAAATAAATAAATAAATCAAATGAACCATAACTTTCAAATCCTCAGCCCTCCAATTTAGTTAGCAATTTTTGGTTCCAACTGTATTTCCCCCCCCCCCAATCTTCCTGAAGTTTGTATTTTTAAATTGCTGTCCTTCCTGTTCTGTTCATCCCCATATGTTCTCCTGATTGTTCTATCCTGTAATCAAAAAGATAAAAATAAAAACACAAATCAAAAGCGTTTAATTTATTTAGATGAGTAATAAAACAAATGATTAATGTTACTTTCTCAGCCATCCTGGTTGTTAAAAACATACATATTTTCCCTAATATATAGTACATTTTATCTATCCATACTGTTTTGTTTTATAAGATATTCTTTCACTCTGTTTCATGCCTTAAACATGTAATGATGCTCATGCATTTAGTGCCAGCACCCTAAAAGAGCTTCTGGTGTAGCTTCAGTTCTGAGTAATTTTATAGCAAGTATGTTCCTTGAACTGAACTTTTCAAAATTGCAAATGGATATTAAAATGAGTACAATGGCTGTTGAGTCGAACTATTTTTTGTACGAGAGACAGAGGCAAAAAAGTACCATATGTGTGTTGTACATCAACTCTACAACCAGCAGAATGTATTCATTCATTCACACATACGTATATTTATTTGTTTTACTCTGCTTTTATAAATAACTCAAATTGGCGAACATACCTAATGCTCCTTTCTCTTTCTATTTTCCCTTCAACAATGTTAGAAATTCTGTTTTCTTACTCGGTTGTCCAGATAATGGTAAAAATAGTGATTACTGCAGACTTCTATGTAGACTAATGAATAAGGAATATAAAAGGTTGTGTGTGCCAATTTCTAAACTTGAATAATGATAATTACTCAGAAACTTTAACATATTGAACCATGGGTACATTTATTTAATTAAATTTAACACCAGTGAGTAGAACCAATGTTGGCAACCATCTTCTGAAAATGCGTTAACAAAGTATAATAGAAATTGAATATTGTGCCTTTTCTGAATAAGTGTTAAGATTAATAGGAACTCAGCAGACAATTGTGTGCATATCAATAAATACATTTGGGGTGCATTTCATTAACTCAATGGAACTGAGATCTTTATAGATTTTAATTTTTTCTGACAACCAAATGTAACAATATTTAAGTGTCAGTCCTATGCTCAGAATAGCTCTATTCAATATAATGGATTATCACTCTGAGTATAGAACTGTGCCACTAACTTCCATTTGGAACATAAAATAGACATAAAGAAAAGAGGCACAGTAATATTACCAGAATAGCAAAAAGCTGAAGTGGTTGAAATGGTATAATTTCTGTTTTCTTCTCATACATTTTGTTTCTTATTTCAGCTCATTTCAGGTTTCTAATTGTTTTCTATCAAACTGACACTTTTTTTCAGACATTGCAAGTATCCCTGTTCCAAAAAACATCAGTGGATATTCACTGATGCCTTTGATATTAGAAAAGGGAGATTATGAAGCCCTACCTAGAAGACGCCGTCCTCCTTGGATTTTGAGTGAGTTTCATGGCTGCAATGTGAATTCTTCAACCTACATGCTGCGAATTGACAAGTGGAAATACATTGCTTATTCAGACAGCCACTCCGTATCTCCTCAGTTGTTTGGTAGGTTTATCATTTGATGAAAATATCATTCTTATTCTCGGATGTGATCTGAATGATCAAAATAAGCTGATTCACTTCCATATTATGCAGGCTCAGCTACACAGTCCTTGCCCTGTACTAGCACAAGATCTAAAACTGTGAAATAATGCATCTGTGTTATGCCTTGTTCCATTCAGCCAAAGAACAGAGGAGTGATGCACATCGAGGATGAAGAATATTGATTAAACTTTAAGGTCCTGTAAAGAAAAGCCTGAAAAAATCTATATCAATGAAAGTCAACATGCAGTTTTAATTCAGCATACAGTACAATAGAGAACATAGGTCAAAGAATGCAAGAAACACTGCCCACAGTAGGAGACAGAGAAGATAGCTGTGCTTTTTAAGTATCCAATACCCATTGTGGTCTACTGGAATCTATAAATGTGGGTTTCAATCTCATATTGAACAATGTAAGAATTATTGTGGTTCATTGCACAGCTCAGACTGGATTTGGCATTTTTGTCTATCTGTCGAGCCCTTTCCAAGAACTTGGGATAGGCACATGTGGATGTTTAATGGTGTTACAGCTATTGCCGCAGGATGTAAGCTGTTCCAAGCAAAGCTGCCTTTTGCAATTGATTAATGGTGATACTTTCAATTCTGATGTTGTTCAAGTGGTACTCCAGACATTTTGGAATTACACCCAAGGCACCTATTCCTTTTGGTACTATCTCTTTTCTTTTGCCGTAGTCATTCTAGTTCTATTTGCAGGTGTTTATGTTTTCTAATTTTCTCCAATCTTTCTTTTCTGATGTCCCAAGACATTGCAATGTTCATTATGCAAAAAAATTTTGTCGTTCTTATCAACAGTTGGGATATTGTGTATCAGATGGTGATCTGTTTGAATTCTAAAGTCCCAGAGCACTTTAGCTTCTTCATTTTCTATTACTTTGTGTATAAGATAACTTTATTTTCATATTTTTACTGCAAGCACACAGGCCCGCATTGAAAATGAAATTCTGTTGCCTGCTCTCAAAAGGAAGTATATATACCTATATAACACACATATACACATGCTATATACATACATAAATATATACTTGCACCATACATATATTAATCACTGTCCATTTTGAATGCGTAGCAGAAAGAGGAAACTTGAGAATTCACAAGGTTGATGCTAAATGGAACAAAACTGGGACTGAATCTAGATGTTCTGCTTTGGATACCATGAAGCCTCCTCCCAGAAGGTAACAAAGAAAGCAGGTCATGAAGAGGATGTGTAGTGTCCTAGACAATCCTGCGGATTCTGCTTAAACATCACTTATGTCAGGGGTGTCAAACACAAGGCCCGCAGACTGGATCCGTCCCATGATGTGGTCGGATCCATCCCATGAGGCCATCCTGGAAAATGTAAGGAGCAGCCCATGTCACTTCGGCCCGGTCTACCCAGTGTGAAGAGGAAACTGAGGTCAACCACAGCCCTGATGCGGCCCTCAATGAAATTAAATTTTGACACCCCTGGCTTATGTACTATGTCCTGGATAGAAGGAAGTTAACTACCAATGATCTTTTCTGCCATCCTCACTACTCTCTGCACCGCCTTCCTGTCCGAAGCAGTATTTTTGGTCCCACAAATTCTTGCTTGCAGGCAATTATTTCATTAATTATTTCATGTTACTTCATTATTTCATATTAATTCATGTGTAGCGGGCTCTGGTGTCCAGAGCAGGTCAGCTCCCCTCAAGGTTGAGAAAGGTCTCATGACAGATGTCCTGGGTAAAAGACACAAAGCCGCTGCCCCCCGCAAGAATCACTTGGTGTTGGCTGTAGGCTGAGAAGGAAGCCCCGTCCTAGGCTGCTTCCACTCAGTCCTAGCTATGGAGGTGCCAAATAAGCCTTTTTGCTATAATTACACAGGTCACAAAACTGGAGCTTTATGTGGCTATATTTACGATTATTTAAATTATAATAATAATTATAGCCACATAAAGCCCTAGGCTTGTGACGTGCACAAGCTTGCTGCCTTAGCTTAACTGTAGTAAGAAGGGTTGGCAAAGTAACTTGATTTTGTGTGCACTCTTTTTACGGTGTGTGTGGGTTTCATGAGTAATGTGTACATGCAGACATGTGCCCCTTCAAGGGAACATAGGGCGCAGCCCAGAGGTGGTATTCAGCAGGTTCTGACCAGTTCTGGAGAACCGGTAGCGGAAATTTTGAGTAGTTTGGAGAACCAGCAAATACCACCTTTGATGGGAGATTTTACAATATCCTTCCCCTGCCACGCCCACCAAACCACGCCCACAGAACCGGTAAAAAAAATTGAATCCCACCACTGGCGCAGCCCCTAAGCTTTAAGTAACTTGTGATTCCTTAATTAAAAAATATTGAACCACTGTGATGGCCTAGAGGTGGAGCTCTTGCCTCACAATCAGGAGGCTGTGAGTTTGATCCTGGGTAGAGGCTAATATTTGGAATAGACTCTCCTCCTCAAACAGGGGGTTGGACTAGATGACACCCAAGGTCCCTTCTGTTATTCTATGTCTATGTCTATTCATCAATGGGAATGGTTCAAAGGTCTTTATATCCCCAACAATTTCCCTTTCTTGGGAGGCAACCCTTCTGCGAAGGGAGGACCAATTCAATCATTAAAAAAACACCTTCAGTTTTTTCCACAGCTTTGCAAAGTCCTCCGCTTCATTGCCTCCCTTTACAGAATTAATTCACCCTGCTGAGAGAGCATCAAAGTGTTCTTCCTCTTTAATCTTATTTGCCCACCCCATCTTTACTTTCAAAAGGAGGCTATAAAATGCCAGTGAAGTTTCAATGAGAACTTTCCTTCCTTCCACCCTCCACTCTTCTTTCCACTCCCACTCAGGAAACGGTTATGATTATAAAGGCTTGCATTTACTGCAGACTGAGTGTAAAATGGAAGAGGATAGCTTCTCCCCCCCCACTTCCTCTGCAAATATAACATACCTGTGCAGCAGATACATAAAATTTAAAATCCTTTTCAAGTGACTTCTCCCAAACTGATGATAGGTAGGCATATACCTCATCTCTGTTCAGATAGGAGATGGAGCAACCTATGTATTCAATGTCACCAGCAAATAAGCATCCTGTTGAATTCCAGAGGCATACTTTTCTTCTGTAGTTGCTGCAGGGTGTGTGCAAGTTTCTGATATTCTAGTATGATAACATAACTGGTGGAGGAATTGCAAAGATGAAGTGTTTATTGCAAGAGTACGGTAATTTCTTGATTTAATTAACATTGTTATTGGAGTGATTCAATTTCTTAACTGAATTGGAATCAGACTATACAATTCTAGTTTTCTAAACTTAAGCTTATGTTTATTGTAATTTCTCTTTACCTATTGTTTTTCTTTGTTGTAGATCTTTCAAATGACCCAGATGAACTAACAGATGTAGCCACAAAGTTTCCAGCAATCACACAATCTTTGAACAAGAAGCTATATCATGTAATTAACTATCCAAAAGTCTCTACTGCTGTTGAACAATATAATAAACAGCAATTTATTAGCTGGAAGCAAAGTTTAGGGCAGAACTATTCAGACACAATAGCTAACCTTAGATGGCATTGGAGCTGGAAAAAGAACCCAAAGAAATATCAACATGCCATTGACACATGGATTAATGAATGAATTAGTAAGGTTTCAGATAACATACATACATTGTATTGAATAATTATATCTTGCTGCTGTAAAAGAGAACATAAAATCAAAATTGTCCACTGTTCCCAGATTCCCCATCTCCCTATAAATTCACCCTATCAACCAATTCCTTAACCGGGGTGCATTAGTCAGATTCAAAACTAGTTAAGAAGACAAATTCCTTGTGTATCCAATCATACTTCGCCAATAAAGAATTCTGTTCTATTCTAAAACCTGATAATAGATAACATGATGCTGCTATCAGTTGTGTTGTAATGAAGATAATGACACCACATATGTAGTAGTGTAATTGGGCAAATGGTGTATCCCAACATCTAACAACGTATTTAAGTTGTTGCATTTATACAATCACTTGGTTATGCATGTTGTAACATTTGCTGCACTTACTTTCCCAATGATTTGATTGTCCTCAGGGCTTTTTTTATGTAAAAAAAAATCAAACTTAGCAGCTCTTGCCTCTCTACACCTACAATATGGCACTCGGATGATAAGAAACATTCCATGTCCTTTTGACTGAGGTTCTCCATCTGGTAGCCTGAAACTAAGCCACACAATGTGAGTCCTTGGTGGTGTCTGAGCTTGGTTGTTTGCTTGCAGATAGTTTATTACATATGCATATGGATATGGATTCATGCAAACAAAACAATGTTTGGTTTGGGTGTTGTTTAAATCAAGTCTGATGTTTTAGTGTGAATCTATAACATAAAGTATGGTTAGTCTAAATAGTGATTTAAGAGGATAGCTTAACCTTGGCTCCCCAGGGCATTATTTGCTATAATTGCCGAGACTTGGTAATTTTCAGTCCAATAACATTGATCCAAAGGCTGGTTTAGATAAATAAGCCAACTTCATAGTGCATTTATGAAGTTAAGTATAGTTGAACAAAGCTAATAGGATTCATAGTTTTGATTATGAGACATAATTATAAAAAGTGCCTCTGGGAAAGCCAAAGGTAAATAAAATACGTGTGTAGCACCATCGTTTAATCATGCATATTCTTTTTAATTTTTAAAAATCAGCATTGCTCACAAGTAATATGACAAACTGATTGAAAGGAAAGTAATGGGGCAAGAGGGTAATACAAATGATCTTGTGAACCAATCCTTATACTTTTACTTTTACTGACCTGCTGAGATGAGAATATGACCGCTTGCTAAGGATAGGGGAAATCCCATAGCAGCTCTGCAGCCTATTGCAGTAGAACATTTGAGAAAGGCCAAATTAAGTAGATATCAGGATTTATAAGGTCAAATTCTGCAAACAGCAGACATGAGGGCATCATTCTGCAAAGCATATTGTGCCAATACTAGACCTTTAGACTTAATAGCATTCTAAGAACAGCCTTTCAATCATATATGATTTGGAACAGTTGAAAAGGCCATTTTATTGTCCCTTGTCCCTTTTTTTCCCTAAGAATTTTATCTCTACTTGAGAACAAATGCTCTAAGTGACTCATAAGTAAGTCTTCCAAGATCAAGTACTTTACACTGTGGCAGGTTGCATGAAAACATTTGGCTACCCGTTGAGCAATGATAGCTTGTGAAAAACTGCTTCCCAGACGTGTTTGGAACTATCAAAATGTTGGCTGAAATTATTAAAGAGCAATTCCTTATATGATTTTTGTCATTTTAAAGAAAATATTAATTTCTTGAAAGATGCCTCGGAAAGAGGAGGGTTTGGCCTCCCCGACTGGGAGTTGTACTATAGAGCTGCAATACTAACGTGGATTAAAGATTGGATTAATCATAGAAATAAAAGAATATTAACATTAGAAGGGTACAACTTGCAGTCGGGTTGGCACACCTTCCTCTGCAGGACAACTTATGTGCAAAAACATAAAGTGAGACAGACTCTCTTAAATACATGATATAAAATAAAAAGACAAAAGTATACAGAAACACCTATCTGGCTATCAACTCTGGAAGCACTAGTGCACCCGCACCTATTGCGACAAGGAAAAATTATTACATATGAAGAGTTATTGAATGACAAGGGGGAATTACAAACAAGACAAGACTTGAAAGATCAGGGAATTGAGGTGGAATGGTGGGCCTATTTGCAACTCCAATCAAAATACTCAAAAGATAGCAAAGAATGGGGTATTAGAAGAACAAGGACAAAATTGGACTAAATCTTATTAGGACCTGAGGAGAAGATGATAAAAAAAAATATCAAGTTTTATTAGAATTTAAATTGGAAGAAGAAAAAGTTAAAGAAACGGTGGTGGTATGGATGAAAAATTTTGGTTATAACATAAATTTAGATGATTGGCAAAAAAATTGGAATAGAAACAAAAAAAATGACTAGCAATACCTTTTAAAGAAAATTTATACAAATTATTTTATAGATGGCATATACCTCCATCAAGATTGGCAAAAATAAATTCCAAACTTTCCCCCTTGTGTTGGAAATGTAACAAAGAGAGAGGAACTTACTATCATCTATGGTGGAGTTGCAAAGAGGCCCAAAAATACTGGCAAAAAATACGTCAAAGGATGGAAGAAATGTGTGAAGTTGAAATATATTTTAGACCTGAATTCTTCCTGTTAGGAGTCAACTCTAAGACATATGTTAAGGAAAACATGTACTTGATGATTCATATAATTACTGCAGCAAGGATGGCATACGTGCAAAAATGGAAAAATAAAGACACTCCAAGTGAAGCTGAAATAGGAGCTTTGGTGGCTCAGGCTGTTAAATGCCTGCTCTTAAGATCCAGCTGTCTACAATTACTGTAGGCTCGAATCCCACCAGGCTCAAGGTTGATTCAGCCTTCCATCCTCTCGGGGTAGGTAAATTGAGGACCCAAGATTGTTGGGGGCAATTAGCTGACCTTGTAAAAAATGCCGCTTAGTAATAAGCAGGCATATACAATGGAATGAAGGCTATTGCTGAGCGCATTGGGTTGTGCTCCAAAAATTGTAAGCTGCCCTGAGTCTTTGGAGAAGGGCGGCATATAAATGTAATTAAAAAAAATATATTGAGAAAAATCACACTATGTGCAGAAATGGACAAATTAACAAACGAACTGAAAAATAAGGAAGACACAGACTATTATAAAATATGGGACAAATTCTACGGTTGGTTAGAGAAGAAGATCCAGCAATATTTTGAATGACTAAAATAAATATAAGAATATACAGAGGGAAAGCAAATACTTTTAATATTGGAGTTAGTGATTGAAGTACAATGAGGGATGCGAGGATAACTGTACCATGTTCAATGTGTAATGTTTATTTGTTTGTGTTTGTGTATTTGTCAATTAAAAATTTATAAAAAAAATTAATTCCATTATGAACAACTATGCAGGGCCAGAAGCCTTTTTAGTGCACCAGCGCTACCCTCATACTAATCAGATGTTCAACAGGATCTCAAAATGGGTCATGAGAACAAAATATTCTCCAGCAGCATTTTATTCTGAGCTACATTAGAGCTTGGTATGAGGCATGACCAGAAGCTACAGATAGTATTATTGTCCACAACAGCTGTTATATTATCAGTACTCAGTTAACTTTGCTTATATATAAAAGGACATTGACTTAGTAATGATCAACTTGTCTCATTGATTTCACTTAGTCCACAATCCAAATATTGTGCTGGATCTAAACTAGTATATTTAACATTTTGGGCATATGGTACATCAGTCATTACAGTAGGAACACTCAGAAAATAGAAAAGTAAGATTTCACTCATCCAACATATGTACATATTTGGATGTGAACAAAACTTTCTACTTTCTAGGTAACAAGTCTTTCCATAAAGTCTCAGAAGAAAGCATTCCCTGGCTGGACCTTGTTTGTGGTCAAAGGTTAAACCAAGTAGGCCCTGATTAACACTTTGATGGGAGGCCATCAAGAAATCACAAGGCTAGCTTCAGAGTAAAAAAACTAGAAGAATTGTTATTATCAAGAAAAATACATGGATATATCTATAGTCAGTATGAATTCTGGGCATTGAAATCTATGCATCTTAAAAGAGTTTCCAAGGTTGAGAAACACTGTTAAGAGTAATGAAGAGATGGACATCTTTCAAAATGAAAAAAGAAATGCCCCCCTCCCTTTCTTTTCTCTGCTGAATTTGCCTCTCCCACTCTGTCATAATAAACTGCTTGTATTCAGAACTTTTTGTCTCCTTTTAAGCTATAGTCAATGAGAAGTTTCACTGGATTTCAATGCTTGTTGCTTTGGTTTTTCCCATCTTGATATTTTGTTTCTGCAAATTATATATCACACAAATTTTAGTGTTTGATTTTTTTGGGTGGGCTGAACAACAGCATTTCTCCTTTAGGCCACAAATTTCATTGGGTTTTTTCTCTCTGTTAAGACAAATTGTCAACCTTTTGAGACAGTGGTGGACACTTTTGAAATTTGGACTGCATTTTATGCACATTTCACATAACAACCAAGAAGTATTCATTTATAGCATGCAAATGGTTGGGAATGCTTCCAGCTCTTCTTCCCTTTCTGAATAGTATCTACCCACTCCACAGCTTATTTTTATCCCATTTAATGGGTGGAAAGAAAATGCTTCCAAGCCACACACTGAACTGCAGTTGGGTGCAGTGTTTACGTTCTGGAAATATTTATGAGCTCCATGTAGCACCCAATGGGATTCTTCGAAAGAAAATAATGGAAAACAGCACTTTGATTTATAGCAAAATAAAGCTACTTTTTACTTCTTTAAAAAATTAATTATTTTAACATTAATGAGGAATTGGGAACATGGTAGACCTCAAAGGAGATCTCTACAAGTCCACAGATACGATGCCATCTTAGGGATTCCAAGGCTAGTTGGCTGGAGAAATTTGAATTCACATTCTAGGTTACACAGCCATGATATTGGGTCTAATAATTATTTGAACATGAGGAATAAAATCATTGGTCAGTGAGTCCTCTTTCAAAAAGAAAGGAAAGCAAGTAGGAAAGGAAAGCCACTCCCAAAAATTTCATTGTTTCTGTTATGAGAAAAATAATTCCTGATCTTTCTGAGCTGCCATCATCCCTTCTCTACTTCCCAAAATCTTATCTTAGATGTAATAAAATGTGTAATTTTGTCTCTAAATTGAATAAATAGTTGACATTGATTTCAACATTAATAAACTGGATTTTGTCCTGATCAGTACTTGTTATCAATTTTAATGTCTGTGGATATTCTCAATAATTCAAGTCATGGTTGTCCCAAAGGTGCTTTTCAAAAGGCAACTGGACTTTTATAATTTTTTCCCCTTAAAAACATTCTGCTTCTCATCCAAGGAGCTTCTTCAGTTCTCTGAAAAAGAAGAACTGAAGAAGTGAAACATTTTCAAGGGAAAAAAACACAAGAACATCCAGTTGTCTTTTGAAAAGCACCTTTGGGATTGATTTCAATCAACCTTAGTAACCCTTGTGGGGTACATTTCCAGTACAAACATGTTTCATATCTTAGATTTCATTTTATCCACTTTACATATTCTGTTTTTTCTATTTTGAATGTACCATTGCAGCCATTCTAAAACCATTTGATATAGAGTGGTTAAAACAGAAAAGATAGAGAACAAGACTGGTTAAGAGCACTGCACAAAAGTTTGTTGTACTCTACCTCTTATGGAAAACTTTGGGGTAATGGGGTTATAAGTAGAATATTAAACTTGCCATATTATAGTCAGAAGCAAATTATTAAAAAAATAACTAGGATGAACTTCTTTTGATACTGCTTTATAGATATGTAGAGGACTGTAAGTCTAAGCTAAAGAAAACATATTTCCAAGAAAGTTTGCTTAAATCGTGTAGCCTTCCTTCAACCTTAGCTTTCAGAAGTATAAATTACTGTTACACTATCTGCAATTGCCAATGTCGGTTGCTTACATACAAGACATACATTAATACAGTAGCTAAAGTAACACTACTAATATTTATTTGCAAGGGAGATGAATTTCTATAAACATTGAAAGCCTTCAATTTCTGCAGTTTATATCTGTTGATTTTTGTCATTGTTTACATATGCACACAAACCAATAATGCAACCTTTACTGGGATTCATAATATATAGTAGATAACTAGATCAATATCTAAGTAAAGCCCCTTACAATGAACAGAAAGGACTCTTATTATAATAAACTATGTCTCATTTTATATTGGATATTTATTTGCAATTAATACGTACAATATGACAAAATAATGGAAGGTATTAATAATACAATGTTTGCATAGCAACAAAAGTAACCCTCATTTCTTTAGCTCTGTTTGAAAATATAAAAAATAAAACTAGGTATATGCTGTATTCATGATCTGTGCCTAGACTGGCATACATTTGCTTAGTCTGAGCATGGACTGGATTTCTGTGTGTTTGATTTGAACACAAACCCAGAATACTCTTTAGGGCAAACATTCTGGGTTGGGAGATAGCAAGGAAAATGCCAGGCAATTGGAAAGAGCTAAAGAGAGAATGAAATGATGAGAGGGCCAGGGGACTGGCTGACAGAAGTACAGCAGCATAGTGGTAAAGGCTTCAAAGAGATTTGTGGATGGGCTGGCCCACAAATTGTGTAGAGAAAGGGAGACAAGGCCAAGATGCAGCAACATTTCCTCCTTGCCAATAATGCTTTCATACCTTTGGACAAAGTCAGATAATCACAAGTCCTACAGTGTTCTGTGTGGCTGCTCTCTGACCTACCCAGAATTGTCTGACTAACCTTACAAGTATTTGTTATGTGCACAAAACAAGCAAACAGTTTCTGGTTTGTGTACGTCCATAAATATTACAAAGTACAAGGAAAAATATCTGAATTTAGTGAAAGCCACAGATTAAACAGTTCACTTGTGTATAGAGAGAAACTTTTGTTGTATCCAACAAATTTTGGATGCAAATTACTGAAAGAGCGAACAGTCCCATTTGCTTTGAACATTTGACAATATAGTAACATGAACAAAACCTCAGACAGGCTGAAGACACGCAGTTGAGATATTCTGAAATTCCACATCAGCGCTTATAACAGCCAGAGAGCAGTAAAAATAGAATTCATTTACAATGGTAATGTGATTTTCATTTGGACTTAAAATCCTACAACTGGTTAGGCAATTGGAAAGAACTACAGAGCTCAAAGTGGGCTCTTGAGCAAGTGCAGTTTCTTTTCTTTTCTCTCTTTTTTCCAGGGTAAAGCCTTTGAACACATGGCTTGCAGGCAAGCAAGCACCCTGGAATCTTTTATTTTACTCTTAAGTGAGTAGAACACATGGTTTCAAAAGCCCAAATAGACTTAAGGCCATCCTAATTGTCCAAAGGTCCCTTCTCCTTTCTTTAACCTGCTTTCTGTGGACTCTAAGGGCAAATGCAGCCTTCTTCAACGTTGGCCCTCAGTCTTAGAATCTGCTCTCGCCAACAGCCCGGCTTTCCTCCTTCTCTAGCTGGACGGCTGTTGCAATGGCAGGCGTCTTAGTCTGGCAAGGGCAGAGCCAAAGTTCAGCGCGATCCGCGGCCGCCCGTGGCGACAGTCGCTGCCGGTGGCGAGCTTGCCGTCTGGGTTGTCCATCGGGGCAACGGCAAAGGCTGCGCTGGAGCCGCCGCGCCCAGGGCCGGTAGCTGTGGAACAAGAGGCACACGTAGGGATTGACGGCGCTGTTGGTGGCTGCCATCATGTTGCTCAGGGTCGTCCGGGCTTCGTGGGTGGCGGCCTCGGGGGAGGCAAAAGCTAAGCCCAACTCCAGAATAAAACGAGGGAAACCGCAGAGCGCAAAGAGCGCGGCGAGCGCCAAAGTCAGCTGCAGCGCCCTGACTCGGGCGCGGGGCAGGCTTCGGGGCGCCGACGGCGAGCGGGAAGCGCACTTGGCGATCGGCAGAAGCCGCAGAAGAAGCGGCGGGCTGGGGCCGGCGACGCCAGGAAGCTCAAGCCGAGAGGGTCCGGCGCAGCCGCCGAGGCCCTCCTGCGACGGCTCCTCCTCCTCGGCGCCAGAAGCGTCGAGGGTGGCGACGATGTGGCTGCACGTCCTGCCCAAGAGGCAGGCGGGAGCTACGAAGCCCGTGATAGCTTCGTACACGGCGTACACCTGTCCGTGCCATCGGGGCAGCTGAGGGAAGATGCTGAGACAGCGGCCTCCAGCTTGCGACGGGACCAGTCTGTAAACGAAAAGTTGAGGCAGGGCGAGCAACAACGCCAAGAGCCAGCCCAGCGCGGCCAGGGCGCTCCGGGCGAGCACGAAAGGCGGCAGCGATTCCTGCGGGGGCAGAGGGCCCTTGGCTAAGCGCTGTCGCTCCAACGCGATAAGAACCAGCATGTGCGACGGCGCCAGCAGCCCCGAGCCTTGCAGGAAGCGGAGCAAGCGGCAGGTGGCGTCTCCGGCCGGCCACCCCGCGTCTCCCGGCTCTGCATCGCGCCCGTCCTCTGCTGGAGGCAGCTGGGAGAGCAACGCTAGCCCGCAGCCGTAGAGATCGGCGATGGCCAAGTGCGCCAAGAGGAAATCCATCTTCCGCCGCCTCCTGAACCGACCTCCGCAGCAGCATCCTCCGCAGCGGAGTCGGTACAGCAACAAGCAGTTGCCCACCAACGCCAGCAGCATGATCGCGCCCGCCCCGATGGTCTGCGCAGGCTGTCCGGGCAAAGCCCAACGAGACGGCAAAGAAAGATTCAAGTTCCAGGCGGGATGCTGAAGGCTGGACAAGTTGGCTCCCGGAGCTTGGTTGTCTGGCTCGAGCGCATCAGCCATGGCTCCCTCTGGCCGCCAAAACTGGGAACAAACTTTACTCTTAGAAAGCAGCCGCCCGGATTGTATGTGGATGGACGTGCCTCGGCAGTATATATAGGGGCTCTGCCTGTCACCTGGCACTCACCGTGGGTGGGCACTCCACAAGAGATAGAGCCGTCGCGCCGGTGCTCTGCCCACCTCTCAGCCTCCCCCCACCTCCAGTTCAACGACAATCGCAGTCTTTCACACCCACCTGAACCAGGTTTCTCCGCACACTTTGTGAAGCTGTCTTTCACATCTGAATGAAATCATCCCCTTAACCCTCCCTCCCCCTTTCCTCCACAGACTCCACGATGCTTGTTTGCTTGCTTGGTGGTGTATCTGCCAAAATATGGCGGTGCATCTGAAACCTGTTGAAGACTGCCTTCACTAGAAACAGAATCACATACGTTTTCATGAGCTTATCAGAGGGGGGAAAGTACCAACTGGTTTAAAAAAAACCATAACTGCCTGGGATACAATTTGCTTTTAAAAATTAGCAAGTTAAGTTTTTTTCCAATAGCACACACACACATACATTGACAAGGTCCTAAGCTTTTGGATGAAAATGTTCAAATCCCATTCTGTTAAAATAAGTCCAGCTGAACTAAATGGAATTTACTTCTAAACAGCCATATATAAGAGTAAGCTGCTAATGTAACTTGAGCTTTGTAAAAGTAAAATCTATTGACACATTTCAAGATGTTGGCTCAATTAACATAAATCCTTGCTTTTAACCTATATCCCCTGGTCTGGCTTGAATGCAGGATGTCTGTCAAGCTGCTTTTAAACTGGCTAAGCAAGAAATTGGTACAAAAAGTTCCAAAGCTGTGAAAGCTTTAATAATGAAGCTGTTACAAAAGAGTTCAAATGATTGCTATGTATCAAATGCAAATTCAATTTATGATAAAGTCAAGGTTGAAATTCTTGAATTTATTGTTTATATTGCAAGAAGCTTGAAGCCATTCTTGGGTAGGTAGGACAGTTTCTAACTATCTTACCTTGATAACAAGACTGGTCTGCTTCAGGTTGTGTTTGGAGGGGATGTTCTAAAAATTGGGTTACATATATTTGTGATTCCATCCTTCCAGTAAAATTGATTCTTCTCAAGAGAAGAAACTTATGATTTCCCTTTTCTGAGGGTTTAAGAAAATAGCTCAGTGCCATGTTTTCATTCCTTTACCATAGTTTTCCATGAAAGGTTCAAACCATTGGTTTGGCTTTTAGGAAGTGGGTACTTTATTTTATAGGAACTTCAATGGCTGATAGTTGCTCATAACATTTGACACCATTTTATGATTATTTATTGCTTTGGGGTTGGTTGCCTTTTGTATTTTATGTTTGTAAATTGTCCAAAGGAATATAGTGATACTTCTATTGTGAGAAGTATTTTTATTAAATAAATAGGTCATATAAATTCCAATTTTTTAATTTCTCCAGATTCCATCTCATTTTTGTCTGTTCTATCAGGTTTGTAGAAAAAGGAAAACTCAGGCACACCAAAACTTTTAAAGCTTTTTCATGAGGCAATAAACATGTCAGGCTTCAAATATGTCACATTTTTCATGTGTTCTCATGAAATATTCATTCTGTGTGTTCAAATATTGCTGTTATTTTGATGTCTTTTAAAAGAAGTCTAAAGGGCAATGATACTATTTCTGGTGATAGTCGAACATGGCAATTTTTATGTATAATGTTAAACAAGTTTACTAGCAATATTGATTCCCAGTTTTGTAAGTCTACCACATCACTATTATCTCCATTGACCATTCGCATATCTGGAAATAGTTCTCACCAGCAATTGCCAGAAAAAGGAAATAAAAAATGGTTGCTGCTACTTCTTTCTCTTGTTAAAATTTTAGAGGAGGCTGAAAAGGAGCATTAATAAGGGTGACTGGTCTATTGCCTTTAATTGGGGTACATAGTGGTGCATGATTGTTATGCCAGTCTGGAATCAATAGAACAAAAGCACACAAAGGTAATTTGGTTGTCCTAGTATTCCATTTAATAAAAATGACAAGATTAAAGAATTGTATGGCCCTTTTATGTCAGTCAAAGCCATCTTTCTATCCATAATTAATAAAGAACCTGTTTCCAAGTTTCATTCTACTCATAATGGCCCTATTGTCTTTGTAGTTTGAAATAAAATTTGTATCCCACTGAGAAGTATGTGTCATGCTCTAAGTATGTATTTTAATGGCAAAGAATTGGCAACAGTTTTCTCTAGGCAAACACTATTCAAATCTACCTGAAAAGCTGGAATAAAACCAGAGTAATGTTTTCTAGTTATTCAGAATATGACTGTGATCTGCTAGTCCACATTCTCCCAGCGGAATTAGCCTGGATGGTTCCATGTAACCAGAAATCTAATAGAAGGATACTACTTTAGAGTGTTGGGAGAGGGGATAAGGTTTGCTAGTACTGCTTTTCAGTAACTGTCCAATCCTTGCAAAAGCCATGATTCTGTCTTGGCTTGATTATTCTTTATTCTTTAGTTAATTTAATCATAGGCTTTCATTAGTCTCGTCACCTCTCACTTTTTTTCTTGGTTTATTATGTATTATGTATTGTTTCTTTTGTCTCTTTTCTGTAAAGCACTAAAAGTTTTTGGGATAAATAACAAATAATGACACAGAGAGAAGGAAGGTAAGCGATAGAATACTGCAATATTAATTCACTTATATTTTCACCTCAAATCAAAGATTTCCTATACTTTTAACTTTCATATAAGTATGCCCTCATTAAATGAAAGACAAAATAAGCAGAAAAACATTTCAAAAGTGACCCCAGGTTTTATTATATTAAGAAACATAACACAAGAATAAAAAAAACAGTTTAGAAATTTTAGGAAGTTTTGTTTAAATGAAATATTCCTTGGATTTAGAGCAATTTAGCTCATCTGTTATATGTCTTAGGGTGGAGTTAGAGCAAAGTAAATATAGGACAAAACACTGATTAAGCATTCAATCCTTAAAGCACTGGGTTAGATTAAAACTTAAAAATGAAATCAAATAGGACTTGCTCCATAATTTAACAAATTAAATAACATATTTAGTAACTACTTTGAATCAATGTATATTTTTTTATTTAGAGGAAGTATAAGATGAAGTGAATAGGCTTGAATGTTTTTCAAAATATAGGGTGAAAGATTGGCTGCTGAATATGGTAAGAACAATATATGATGGAAGAAAAGCATGTTCAAAGATTGTTGTGGGGAAAATAGAAGGTGCATTGGCTATGTTTTCTGCCTTGAGTTATTTGTAAAAATAATAAAAGGTGAAATACAAATAAAAATTATGAAAATTATGATGACTTTAGAAGAGTTTGTGAGGGCATGAATTAATTATGATTAGCTAAAAATCCAAATGATTTATTAAATGTATGATGCAAAAACAATGAAGAGGAAAACAAACATTAAAGATCAAAGTAGCTGTGTTTGACAGGATATAAGGGAAACATTTCAAGAAATGTTAAGATGTGCAAATGCTGGTTGGTATATACTTGTTGCAAAAAATGAAGAACAACTTTCTGTTAAATCATTCGTTGACTTTGCTATATAGTGTGACAATTAAGTATGTCAACAAAAACAAAATAAATGGAATGGGAATACAGTACTTAAATGTGTGGTAAAACCAGAAGAAACGGGGCCAAGAACAGATGGGTGAGTAATGAACGTGACTGAGAGCAATAGTGATTCAGAAGAAGTGGTTAGAGGTGGTTTGACAATACAGAAGAATTATTGAAGAACAAATTAAAAAACCAGTATACAAAGTGGTTAGGTTGAAAAAAAGAGCAAAAACCAAAAATTGTAATAATATGGAATTGATGAGATCATCAGTAAGTGATAAGTTTAAAGAACCAAAACAATTCATGAAGTAGTATAGGGAAATGAGTATGATTTGTAGGAGCAGAAATCTATGGAAGGAAACAACATACTAAATATGTAGTATAAACTAGCTTGTGCTGCATTTGTTTTTCTTATCTTTCATTTTTAACCTTTAATATTGGGGGCTTTTTTACATTTTGCATTGTAACTACATATCCAAAACAGAATAAAGTAATGGGTATGTTGATGAGTAAATCTGACATATTGCTATACTACATTATAAAATCTGATATATTGATATACTACAAGCTCTACATGCATTGCTTAACTTGGCTTACTGACAAGAATGCTTAGTTGAAAATGAACCTTCTCTGCATTTTCCATTGGTTTGGAAAGGAAAGCTGTATTTATATAATCAGCTTTTACTGCTCCCTAAAGAAACATACATTATTTTTTATATTTATAATATATAGCTTATCACATAGGACCAGGTCTGCTGCATTATGCTGTTTCTATTTTAATTAAATAACATAATTATAGTATTAAAATGTGACAAGTTTATATACTAGTCTCAGCCATGATAGAATACATGGTCCAATGTATGCCAACTTTATATTGAGAAAGAACATAAGATTCAGAATAGGAGGTAAAAGCCAAATGCTGCAATAAACTGCTTCAAAAACGCTAGAAGTTCTAAGACATGACAAGCTTTGGCCAATATAAAGGTCGCAGTATTTTTTCGCGTTTTACAAAACCTGCGTATCCTTCAACCACTTCGGGATTTGATGAGGCTGACCCGCCCCCCGCCCCCAACTTCTCTTGTTCTAACTTTTACAAATGGGGTGACGTTGCAGCTTCAGGGTCTCTTCTTCGTACCAGGCTTTTCCTAACCATTTCTCCCTCTCGAACTGGCCAACCCCAGGCCTCTGTGGCATTTTCCAAAAATCCACCATTTTGCTTCTGTCATAAACCAGGCTAGGCAGAAAAAAAGTATTAGGGGATTTGCAAACAAGAAAGACCCGTGTACAGTTCCTCCAAAGCAACACAAGGCATACAGAAACACTAATCAGCAGGCCAGGTTTTGTCACGTGACGCTTATAGCGCCAGTAACATTCAAGATGTGACGCACCAACGGGGGGGGTGGAAAACAACAAGTCGGGGACATCATCTTGCAGCGCAGGATTTGCGGCCAGATTTGAATCGCATCCCTTTCGACGGGCGAAATGGAGCAGGTTGGTCTTCCTTTAAGTAAAAGTCTTTCTCTCTCTCTCTCACCCCCCTGTTAAGAAGAACACGTGAAAGAGAAGAATGAATGGGAGAAAAGGCTGAACGCAGGGAGTTGTGGTCTTCTGCAAGCGCGAAGGCTGCTGGGCGTTGTGGTTTTGCAACTGCGGATAAGCGCAGGCTGGATGCGGCAAGAACGTCCGCATGGATCGCCACCTTGCGGATGGCGAAGATCGTGTGGTGGGAGTAAGCGGGATGTGGCGAGGCAGACCGTAATAGGGCGATTTAAAAAACAAACAAAAAACACCCTGCTGTGTTTGGCCCCATCACAGGAGTTTTAAGTAGTATCTCTGTGTGACATCTCACTGTCGGCCTTCCTTAGACTGCTATTCTCCAAATCTTGGGATATTTCTGTATTTTGAGTTGAAATCCAACTATACATCTAAGCTCTCCGGGCTGCAAAAATCCTTCCGACCATTAGCCGACGCCAAACTTAAGCCGAATGGAAAGCCTTGGTTCCTCTTCGTTTGAATTATCCAGATATTTGCAACCCGGATTTAATACTCCAGTGCTTGATAGAATCATAATTTCACAGCCTGAAATAAATAAATATATATGTATGTGCTGCACAACTGTTATATTTAGAGAATCGAGGAATTAAAGATTAACAGATTTGGAAGGGACCTTGTAGGTCATCTAGTCGAACCTCCCTGCTGCCGCCCAAGCAGGAGTCCCTACACCATTTCAAATGGCAAATGACAGTCCAATCTCTTCTTGAAAGTCAAGTGATGAAGCTCCCACAAGCTGCGAAGGCAAGCTGTTTCATTGGTTGATTGTTCTCACTGTCAGAAACTTTCTCCTTATTTCCAGATTAAATCTCTCATTCAGTTTCCATCCATTATTCCTTGTCTGGCCTACAGGTGCTTTAGAAAACAGCTTGACCCCTTCTTCTCTGTGGTAGCCCCTCAAATATTGGAACACTGCTATCATGTCTCCCCTGGCCCTTCTCTTCACTAGACTAGCCAAGCCCAATTCCTGTAACCGTTCTTCATATGTTTTAGTCTCCAGTCCCCTAATCATCCTGGTTTGTTCTTCTCTGCACTTTTTCTAGAGTTTCAACATCTTTTTTATAGTGTGGTGACCAAAACTGGATGCAGTACTCTAGGTATGGTCTTACTAAGGCTTTATAGAGTGGTATTAGTACTTCACTTGATCTTGATTGTATCCCTCTGTTAATGCAATTTAGGATTGCATTGGCTTTTTTGGCTGCCGCTGCACACTACTGGCTCATATTTAGCTGGTTGTCCACTAAGACTCCAAGATCCCTCTCACAATTACTGCTATTAAGCCTGGTTTCACCCAATCTATATGTGTGCTTTTGGTTTTTCTTGCCTGAGTGTAGGACTTTACTTCTCTACCGAATAAATGTTTCTTCTAGCTCCACTTCTAGCTATGGTACATCTGCAATTCAACCCAGTTATAATTTAAACCTAAAATAATGAGCCTTGACAGCCAATTTGGTATAGAGGTTAGGCTTCAGGCTAGAAACCAGGGATCATGAGTCCTTGTCCTGCCTTAGGCACAAAGGAAGCTGGATAACCTTGCCCTAGAGAGCAGGCAATGGCACATCACTTCTGAAAGGCTCTTGTCCAGGCAGTTGCCAACACTTGACTTGGGCACATAACATCATCATCATCATCATCATCATCATTATTATTATTGTGTGATCAGCAGAAGTAAAGGATATTTAATATAGATGGGATTCCTGTAGAGAATTACAGATTGGGAAGTTGAAAACAATCCCAAAGAAGGGAATAGTGATCCATTTCAGAACTGCCACCAAGAAAGCTGCACAGAAGCATTAACTAGGTAACTAGGAGTCAAATTTGAAGGAGAGTTTATTTTGAATAAATAGCATGTATAAACTCACGTTGCTGTTTTATTTTGAATGTGGCATATTGATAAAGTGCCTTTTTAGACAGTGTGCCAGGAAGCATAAGTAAATAAAAAGGAATGATAAATTTAAAAAGTAGCATTTAGCCCTATATAACAAGAGAATTATAATTCACTTACAAGTCAAGATGAATATTTAGATTCAGGTTTGAGAGAGATCAACTGAAGCAGTTCCACTAGGAGAGAATCAGTGCTGAAAAGTATCTTGCCAATCTATCACTTTTACTGGCAAGCATATGAGTAGCAGAGAGGCTGTTTGATGTAGTAAAGGTGCTGGATTAGAAGCTGAGAGACTGAGGTCTGCTTTAAGCACTAAAGCCACCTGGGTTGGGTGACCTTAGGCCAGTCACTCACTCTCAACTCTTAAGAAGGTGGCAATGGCAAACCATTTCAAAGATATTGCTAAGAAAGTTGCATGGATTAGACCAAGCAAAGCCAGGAGTTAAGAGTGGGTTAAAGATGTGCTCTCTCCCTCCCTCCCTCTCTCTCTTCTCCCTCCCTCCTTCCCTCCTTCCCTCCCTCCCCTTCCCCACCCCTCCCCCACAACCTCTGACACTGATACAAGAATGAAAAAGAGATGCCAAATGAGCATTTTCCTACCTATCTTTTACTGTAGCTCATCTAACATGGAAACTAAGGCTATTTCAGCCTAAAATGAGGTCAAACACTGAATAATTAAAATAAAAATAAAAAGACACAGAATAATGCTTAGAATTGATAAACTACTACATTCTCCAATACTTTCCCCAAATATAAAAAGGTAACTGGAGGGTAATTATGCCAATCTCTATAATTTGGAAAAGACTACTGATGCTAAACATCCATAATGCAGACTTTAATAAGAAACTACATCAGAAATTTGCCTTATTGTGCATTTTGATCACATGACCATGAGGATGCTGCAATAGTTGTAAGTGTGAAAAATGGTCATAACTCACTTTTTAAAGTGCCTTTGTAACTTCGAACAGTCATTAAATGAACTGTTGTAAGTACTGTACTTCCATTATCTAAAGCAAGGAATATTATCAGGATAGATGTACAGGTAGTCCTGAACATAATTTTGGTCATAAGTCGTGTTCATAAATTGCTGCGGTCATAAGTCAAAACCAGACCTGGTTTTTCAAGCGTTTTTATGGCAGTCATTAAGCAAATTATGAGGTGATTAAGTAATTTTCCTAAATGGAAAGAAACCTGAATATCAGCAAAAAATATTGCAAATCATAATCACATAACTCTGAGGTGCTGCAACTGGCTGTAAATGTGAGCCAGTTGCCAAGTGCCCAAAATTCAGTCATGTGACTACAGCGGGGTGTGTGTGCAAAGTTTTACAATAGCCAGACATGGTTTATGAGCCCTAAAATACCCTTTCTGAGGCATCATAATTTAAACAGTCATTAAATGGCCAGTCATAAGTCAAGGACTACTTGCCTATCAAGAGGATATGTATAGAACTTATTTATTTACTGTTTTAAAGCAGGATAGATATTTTTAAAGTGTTAAGTAACAAATTAATTAAAAATGCAGATATAAACATATGAAGGTATAAGTGAGCAATGTGTCAAGGTTCCAAGTAATGAATCCAAACCATTCAGCACTCCGAGTCCTTCAGCTTTCTCAGAGAGCTGTTTTATTGAGAACATCATTTCAGCACGAATGAAAATAAAACCAGCTCTAAATATTTCCCGCGATTTCAGTCTAATTAAAGAAAAAATAATTCCTTCCCTCATGGTCACAGGTCACATTGTCCAATTATGTGTTCTGGCATCTCCTTGGCAACTCCCCTCAGTGTTTGGCCAGCACCTGTTGAGATGACCTTGGTTCCCACGAGATGTTGTCATCTGGGCTGACATTCCACACGCCTCCCTCTCCCACACTATCTGGCAATCTGAGAAACGGAAAGTGGCTGCATCAGGCCTGAACCGTTTCGAAGGTGATACAATGCCCATTGCCTATTTGATGGAGAGAGTTAATAACGCTCCCTAACCACAACCATAATCATAACTCTCCATAACCAGAGCGGCATGGTGAAAGCTAGTTTGGAACAACAGTGGATCATAAAAGAGCCTGAAGGCCCTAGCAGAAAAGCAGCCAGCCATTAAAGATTCCTTTTTTCTCCCCCATTTTCTCCCCTTAGATTTCACATCTTTGTATTCTGAGCCTGCTGCAGCTGTTAATGCTGTGCCAGTAGCTTTACTTTCAGCCAGTTCCTTCATAGTACATCACATACTATTTTGCTTGTTTCTCTTTTTAAGAGGCTGTTTGGCAATAGGAAGGCTGACTCACAGGAAGATTAAGGATTGGTAAATGCAAGCTAAATATCAAATAGGATTTTCTATAGACATTGGCAAGAGCTGATTGCTGCTCCCTATAGTTGAAATCCTCTCAGTTATCTATAATGTGATTTATTGGTCTGTTTACCAACTAATATGGATAATAAGGTTCCAGTCCACTGTGTGTGACTGATTGGTGTGTGAAATTGTATTTTATTTGCTGAAGCTTGCATTAAGAAAATGCTATTTCAATTGTTCTCGTAGTGTGTAAAAGCCTGTTCACTTCACTTGGGTTAAGACTTAGAAATATTGCTTTATTGAATAATGTTCATTCTTTATAAAATGCCATTTTTAAAATAAAACATCAATAGTGCAGACAGTCTTTGACTTGCAACAGTTCATTTAGTGACCCTTCAAAGTTTCAATGGCACTGAAAGAAGTGATTTATGACCATTTTCACAGTTATTTATTTATTTATTTATTTATTTATTTATTTATTTATTTATTTATTTATTTATTCGACCTGTATGCCGCCCCCTCTCCAACAGGACTCAGGGCGGCTCACAGATAAAAACAACACAATAAATTAAATTAGCTAAAATGGAATTAAATTACACAAGTTGATGCTTCACCTTTGAAGCAACCCCATGATCGTGTGATCCAAAGTCAGATGCTTGGCAACTAGTTCACACTTATGACCACTGCTGTGTCCCAAGATCAAGTGATCCCCTTCTGCAACCTTTTGACAAGCAAAGTCAATGGGGAAGCCAGATTCACTTTACAACCAGGTAAGTAACTTATCAACTGCAGTGATTCCATTAAGAACTATGGCAAGAAAGATCATAAAATGGCGGCAAAACTCACTTAGCAAAAGAAATTTTGGGCTCCATCGTGCTTGTATGTCGAGGACTAAGTGTATTGTTTCTTTGGTATAACAAAATACGTAAACTGCTTACAGTTCTTAGTCTGTTCTTTCTAATATAAATCTTCACTTTCCCAGCTAACCCCTGCTTCTTTTCAGTTTTTCCTTTGCCAGATAAGGCACTGCTTCTCCCTTCTGTTTGCTAATAAAATGTAGACCTTTCATTTCTCCTTAAGAAAAAAAAAATAGCAGTCCTTTTCAACTTTGAAGTTCTTTTCCTGTAGGAGGTGTTTTCTGAAGAACAGGGTTTACACACATGTATGAAGCCATAATGCAGTTTGGCTTTGTTAAATCGAGTCAGGCAACATCATTTACAAGCCATGTCCTCTTGTATTACACAATCCTATTAGTAATGATTTAATGTAGATTGACTGAAATAGAGGAGTATTTAAGAGGACTATCAGCCACCTACAAATTAATCTTTTTCAGTTTGGAATACAGCTTTTAGGATTATCTGCAGGAAAGCAGATAAAAGAGCCTTGGTGGTGCAGGCTGTTAAATGCCTAGCACTTAGTTCCAGCTGTCTGCAATTAGTGCAGGCTCCAATCCCACCAGGCTCAAGGTTGACTCAGCCTTCCATCCTTCCGGGGTAGGTAAATTGAGGACCCAAGATTGTTGGGGGCAATAAACTGACTTTGTAAAAATGCCGCTTAGTAATAAGCAGGCATATACAATGGAATGAAGGCTATTGCTGAGCGCATTGGGTTGTGCTCCGAAAAATTGTAAGCCGCCCTGAGTCTCTGGAGAAGGGCGGCATATAAATATGAATAAAAAATATAAATATGAATAAAAAAAAAAGCAGGACAAGTTATGGCAAACTCCACTCCATAGTAACATTGTTGCACAGGCCCTTTCCTTTACACACTTGGATCTGACACTATTATACAATGGAGCTTGAGTAGAGATGTCAGTACACATGTTCAAATGCCACAAAAGCACATCTTTGCTTGCTGGTAAAAAAAACAGGTCAGATAGTCCAGGAGGTTTATTTTTCCCGGTAACTGTCAGTTACCTTCTAAGAACAAACTTGATCTGGCTAATTGAGTTTCTGTACTAAAAAAACAAAAAGAACTACACATCCACTATGTCTATTTCCCTCTCTTGAACATGTAATTTAAACAAGTGAGGCTTTTATCTTGATATATTTCTTAATAAACCTATTTTTGCTTCAAATGCCACAAATGTTGATTGGCATTTATTGATGGCTGGGCTAAGCCCATTCCTGAATTCCACAAAACAGTGTTTTCAACCATTTATTTTTAATGGGGCCTGTCGTAATTCTTTCAGTATCCTCTCAACACTGCTTGTGATTAGGAGCATATCTTCTAACAAGACTTAAAGCATATGTTATATAATACATTGTTAGGGCCTTGAATTACTCTCAGGTGGAGAACTTTATGCAGGAGGCTATCAATACCCTGTTGTTTCTGAGTTGATGCCCATTATATCTGGTCTGGTTTGGCAGCCATCTGGCTACATTAAGCCTGTCTTTCTCCAGCATTCTTCCTTGCAGTTGAGCACTTTGGTTTCTCTCTGCCTATTGATGTGCAGCCTAGCAGCATTGTTTAATAGAAACTGGGTTATATGTGCTGGTGAGCGTAGGTTGGAGTTTCTGGCAGAAGATCTTTGGTTAGTGGGGACTGATTCTGGGTTGATTTTATGCTAACTTTGCTGAGCCTTGGTGGCTCAGGCTGTTAGATGCCTACTCTTAAGATCCAGCTGTCTGCAATTACTGTAGGCTCGAATCCCACCAGGCTCAAGGTTGACTCAGCCTTCCATCCTCTCGGGGTAGGTAAATTGAGGACCCAAGATTGTTGGGGGCAATTAGCTGACCTTGTAAAAATGCCGCTTAGTAATAAGTAGGCATATACAATGGAATGAAGGCTATTGCTGAGCACACTGGGTTGTATCCCCAAAAAATTGTAAGCCGCCCTGAGTCTTCGGAGAAGGGTGGCATATAAATGTAATTAAAAAAAAAATGGTGCAAGGGAACATTCAATATATTTTCCTCCTTTGAGAATTCTTCTTTAGATGACTGCATGTTGGCACTGAACTGGTTCAATAAGTTAATTACATTCAGGGACTCACCATATGGATCAGAGTGAGATACCTTAAAACAATTTTATTTCATTAACCACCACCACTCTTGGATGAATAATGCTTATTTTATTTTCTTTCAGTTCTGTTTCACGATAGATTTATGGACACATAAATCTTATCTGCAGAATTTGGACCACCTCTGCTTTTCAGCTAAAGACAGCTGACCAGTGTGACTGACTGCCAAATACTTGATTCCTTTGGGGTTTTTTTTTGCAGATTTCACATGGGAAGGAAACTTGAGTCACCCTTCTGATTCCATCTAAAAGGATCACATGTTTACAAGTCTGCTTTAAAGTGAATTCAGTGATGATGGCATCCAATCCCATTTATTTTGCAAGGGAACATCTTAATAGATAGCAAAGTCCTCCCCTGCTTCCCTGTAGCCCAAAAAGCTTTCTCAAAACCTGCTGCAATATGTTGGGAGACCGTCCAAAATGTTTTTCAGCAAGAACTGGAAGACCTTATGAGGAAGAAGAGAGCAAATTTCTTATGGTGCACTGTTGGACTTTTCCCTTAGGCCAATTGTTTTTATGTTCATGTTAATTTTTAATGTAATTCTTTTTCTTGCAGGATATTAATGAAAGCAGTATGGTCAAACCATCTAAAAGGAAAGAAGTGTCTAATCCAGTTTATGTTGGTAGAGAAGATGATATTAAAAGGCTTCAGAGAGCAACAGCCACTGTCCACGAGAGACAAGTTGTTATTTTCTACCATGGTGGACACTTTTATGCTCTGGATTGCCGCTGTTACCGTAAGAACTTAAAAATGATGTGCATTGAGACTTGTAGAACTATTAAAGTAACTACACTTAGGGAGAACAAAACAAATCCCTTGCTGGGTTAATGCACATATTATTTAGTCCTGTATATTTCTTGGACAGTGAGGTGCAGTTGGGAAGCTTGTAAGCAGGGAATGCATGCTGTATCCCACATCTATCTATGTTCCCTAGCCATTTGTACTCAGAGCTGTAATAGTTCTGAAACTAGAAGTAAGGTACAACCACCATAACCAATAGCTCTGGTTTAATGTATTTTTTATCTTTTAATAGATGCAGGCGGTCCCTTAAATCTTGGTGAAATAGAGGTAGGTAAACACAATACCACTTAACACGATAGCTAATGCGGTAACAAATAATTTCATATAAATGAAAGCACCAAAGGGCGGGAACATTGCAAATACAATTAACTAAAAATGATCAGAGACAATTTGTAGGTAGACAATATATGTGTCTATTTCTAATGTCTATGAAAAACATTTTTGTTCTTCCCTTGTGTCTGTAGGACATCAATGGACAACCATGCGTTATTTGTCCTTGGCATAAGTATAAAATAACTCTGAATACAGGTGAAGGATTGTATCAAGCAATAAATCCCAAAGAACCATCTGCAGTACCCAAGTGGAAATCAAAAGGAGCAAAACAAAGGACTCACAGAGTCACTGTGGACAACGGAAATGTTTATGTGACTCTTTCAGATTTAATGGAGTACAAAGAGTCTGACTACTACGCTGAAAAATACAAAACAGAAAAATAACATTTTTGAATAACATTTTGCTTCCTAGGAACTTGAGTGAAAAAAACTGTTGAATATAGGTACAACTCTTACAACTACAATTGAGCTCAACATTTCTGTTGCTAAGTGAGATATTTTTTTAATGAGTTTTGGCCCATTTTACAAGCTTTTTGTCACAGTTGTTAAATGAATCACTGCACTTGTGAGGTTAGTAACACAGTTGTTAAGTGAATCTGGCTTCCCCATTGATTTTGCTTGTTAGAAGGTCACAAAAAATGGAGCTATGTCATTGTTATCCAATGGAAACAAGAAACTAGTTTATGCTGCCATTTTTGACCCATCCGCCAGCAAACTAAATAATAAATGTACTTACAACTATTGAACCAGGCTGCAAGTGAAAACATCTTAGCTGAGGAGAAGGCACAGTTTAGAGTGGACTAATCAATTCCTAACCATCATCTGGTCACCTTAACGATCATCAACTGTTTAACTGAGAAATACTCTTTCCAGCCCAAACTCTTTGGGCTAATTCCCAGGGAGAGGATGTGAGAAAAATTAAGAGAATCTTAACAGATGAAATGTTGCTTCTTTTCATTTAATTCCACCACTCCAACATTATCTAATTGATAGTTAAGAGAATGCTATCAAATAGGTATACCCTTGCAAATAAATACCTTGGAGTGGGGTTTTTTTTCAGACTTTAGTATCCTTCTTGTGCCATATCCATCATCGGATGTTAATGAACATGTTGACGATCCTATTTTTATCAACAGCTGCGCGAAAAAGTGCTGAGTTTTATCCAAACCAGTCCCTTAGATTTTGAAACCATGATATTCTTCTTCTGCCTGGACCTCATTTGCCTTCAATCTTTCCCTGGAGGGAAAGTATCCTTTCAGTATCCTTAGGAGAACTTTTTGATAACTGGTAAGTGTTGTTCGGTGTAGCTCCTCAATTATTCTGAGTTTTGTTTTTAATTTGGGGAGAGGTGACTATATCCCTGCAAGGGCTTTATATTCAAGGTTGCCTCCCAACTTCTCTACAGGTCTGTACTTTTAGAAAGCTTTGTACAGCCAGATCTGTACTTTTAGAAAGCTTTGCATCCTTGAAACCATTCAATTTAAGCTTATTAGAGGTACTCTTCCATCCCATGATGTACAAATGGTGCTTTTATATTTAGATATAGGCTTGGTCTCTGGATGCTACAGCCTGGTATTATTATTTTAAACAATTGCTAATGTTAGCATGTTTCCCAGTGAATTTGATACCTGCCATTGATTCTTCAACCTGGTTAAAAAGATTGAAAACTTTACTCTCAAATTCTCTTGTTGAAGTGTCTTTGAAAACAAGCATTTCTAAGTAATGTACCTGAGACATTGATCTTCCAATTTTTCTCCATGTGGTTCCCAGTCTAGCAAGACATGGGGTCTTTTGAAATGGATATGAGCTACCCTCGTCCCTCTCTTCCATTACAGTCCTGAAATTTTGTTGACTTTTCATTCTGGCCAGGCTGGATGTGTTGCCTTCTGCTTTTCTTTAGAGTTACAGAAATACTCCTAACACACTTAAGAGGGCATCAGGATGACAATACTAGCTCACCTGAAGCTTAAAAATTACAATGGGTTCTTGTTGTTGTTAGTTGCAAAGTCGTGTCCAACCCATCACGACCCCACCGCAGCAATGTCTATTTTTCCCAAAACAGACTTCCTTTGCAATCGAATCCTTGTGTAACCCATTGATTCCCTTGTATGAAAAATGTATTTAAAAGCATTATCAGTGTAAATTAATATTTTTAAATGTTTTTAAATGGGTTTTAATGATTATTTGGTGGAATTTGATTTAATTCTATTTTAACTTTTGTATTTGTATTGTTGTTTTTTATGTGAGCTGCCCTGAGTCCTTCGGGAGAGAGGGCAGCATATAAGACCAATTAATTAATTAATTAATTAATGGAGATACTACTTTTCCATGCTATGTATTAGGAATCTTTAAATAAAGAAATATTTTTTGTTGTGAGACTTTCATCCTTTATCTTGTACTCAGTTTCATCCCACAATGGTAAGCATGGTACATATTGACTCTTGCTTTAATGGCTTGTAATATACCAAGTATTTTGCAGTACGGTGCCTCTTAGTAAGGCAGATAGGCCACAAAAGTCTGCTTAATGCAAGTCAAGCAGGTTATTTGCATTAACCAGAAACTCTTTACAGGCCCTTCTAGGAAAGCAAGCTTCAAGGGATTAGGACACATACACACAGTAGACCTGTAGGCTATAGTAATCCTTCCTATCACTAATATGGTAAACATATGCAGATCAGTAGCTGAATTCCTGTGCAAACACATTTTCCTGCTACTTGAAGCAGACAATTTTGAAGACTTTTCTTGTTTTGAATCTCAGCTGTCTGGGAGGAAGTTATGAGAAGAAATCTTCCAGTATCCAGGAGAAAATATATTCTAATCCAGACCTGTCTCTGCATTTGTTCAAACTGACTCTCTTGAATCCTACTGCTTTTCTCCAAGATATCTATGCATGTGTTTTGTTGCTCTGTTTCTAATTGGAAATACCATTTTAAACAGACATTTTAGTGCTAATTTATATTTTGGTGGGTTGTAATTTGCTACTGTGTATCAGAAGGTCTTTTAATGACTACCAAAATTAACTAGTTATTTCATAGTTATTTATGTACAGCAAAGTAAACAGATGCTTTACTTTGAGCTTCAGTGCTAGATTTGTATACACTATTAAGATGTAACAAACTATTTACAGTACAAACTTTCCACTAAACAGTTCACTGGGAGCATATTGGAGCCTTTTTGTAAGGATTTCTGGTTGGTGTATGTACTATGCCCTATTTTCTTTCTAACCAACCACTTGCTTACATATGTTAAAATCCAGGCCAGGCTGGGTAGAGGAATCGACTGTGGCACCAGCACTGTAAACATCTGGTAGATTTGGGAAAGACCCTGTAGGAAATGGAGCTCATGGGCCTGGTTAAAGGAGCTGTCACATGATATCTGTAATGCTTAATCAGGACTGGGATTTTTGCAAACAAGACTTCTCTTTCTCCTCTTGCTGCAAACAGAGCCCTTTTCTTCTAATGGTCGGAATTTGTCCATTAAAAAGGTTGTGAGTAACAAAGAACTCTTTACACAGTAGCTTTGGAACAACTTGGCACACACAGTTGTGTAGGAGGGGCTTTTTCAGAGCAACATGCCTTCCACACAGTATGTTGTTAGTTATCTGGCAAATAAGGTTTCTGAAGGGAGAGAATCCAAACTGAACCAAATGCCTTCTCTTTGGAATTGTAAGTTATGGAATTCTTTTTTTTTAAGTATAGTTTTTTAAAAATGAGTGTGAGAAAAATTATATGCATAGTAATAGAGTTAAGAGGCAAAGCTATGAAATTACGAGCTTTCTGGACAAGGGTCAACTAAAAGAAACATCAGCATTTCGCAAATGGTTTTCTAATGATCAGCTTGTTATAATTATTCCTTCTTCATTTTTTAACTTTAATTTGGTTTTTGTTTTCTGACCAATCCATGGATGTTATAAAAATATTTTAAAATCAATTTTCCTTGCCCAAGTAATGTGATTATTTTTTTCAATTTTTAATGTACCTTTTTTATTTAATAATAATACTTTTCTCTGTTTTGAGATGAAAGCTTCCTGAAACTTTTATGGGAGACCTGACAGGTCCTTTATTCATAAATCAGTTTTTTTCCTCCATTGGGCAGCTTCTAAAGCAGTCATGCCAGGGCCTACAAAATTTGCATTGGCTTTATTATCAGCCTGGAAAAAGGTGCTTCGTTTGGATTTCTGCCTTTGCAAAATGTATCTTTCGTATGCTTTGCACAGCATCAAAGCATATAAAAACTTGGCATTTCTTGAATGGAAAATGAGAACCATGTTCATATATTTGTGTATTTAATAAAGCAATGTGGATGTAGGCTGAAAAGTCAAGGCTGGGTCTATTCTACGTAAAAAGAATCATTATTGTTCGCTTTCTTGATCCATTGCTGCAAGTAGAGTATGGATGCTTCCACTATTTTGTGATGCTTTAATAGGAAACGTTGAAGAGTCTTGTTGAAGGGGGGAAGTTGCTTCAGGGGTTTTGGGAAATCCATTTTCATCCACATCTTCACTGCTGCTTTCCCTAGAAGTGTCTTCTGTTTGAACGATGCCTTTTATTTTTGCCAGCAATTTGTTAATGGAGACTGCCTGTTCACATAGAAAGAGATACTTTTGTTTAATTAACTTTAGAGAATCTGACATAGTACATTTTTTCCTAATTTAAGGAGAGTGTGTTTCCCTGTAGTTTTAGTACTGGCTGGACTGCATTAATTTTATTTATTAAATTTGTATGCTACTCATCTCCCCCATAAGGTGACTCTTGGCATTAATTACAGCAAAATAATAAATCACTGGAAAGGTAAAGCTATGACAGAAATAAGCAGGGGAGGCTGACATCTGTATCTAGTCTGGTGATCGGGTACCATAGAACTGAACTGAAACTCTTCTCCCTGAACAACCAGGGATGCAGAGTCAAAGCATCAAAATGGGTGATGCATATCTTGAAAAAGGCTAGCCTTTAATTATGTGATTGTGGCTGCCACCTTGACTTTTTTTGACCTATATCAAATTAGCATCATCTGTGGTTACTGTTTGGCTGTCACTTCCTTTTGTTTTCATTCACAGCTCAAAAAATGCATTTAAAAAATGCAGTGGCCTAATCAAGTTTGGAGGCATTATTGATGGGGATAATGGTGGCTTCACCTCCCCCATCTTCTTTTTTCCTTCTTTAAGCCTACAAGGAGGAGGAATGAAAAATTTAATAGTGGAACAATTCTTATTTTTGTGGGTTGTTATAGCCTCTCACTTCTTTGTAGAACCAACAAGTAAATTTATATACTGTACTAGGGGAACAGTCAAATGAAGAACTAGCTGAGATTCTGGATCAGATGAAACAACTTAGTTTAGGCTATAGTGCTGTCATTTGTTTTGTTCTAATGTTAGCTACCTTCAGTATAATTGTTGATAGAAAGTTGATCTATTATACAAATCAAATTAATGTTTGTGTTTTTGTGTGGTTTTCATGACTGTAAAATAAGTTAGTAATAATAATCTGCAAACAGTTCTATTCTTGGTTGGTTCTAGTGGTAAATCAATGAATTTTTTTTCACCCAAGTTTTAACTGTTGATTTTAATTGATTTAATTTTAATTAAAAATTTGCTGCCACATTTTATATTTTATAAGTTGCTTTTGTAACCCACATGGAGCAGAGTATAAATGTAATAATATAATATGAAAAATTAAAAAATGAAATTAATATTTATGACTTCAGTCAGAACATTGAAAAAAGTTTGGGCTGTATCTTAACATTTCTTAAGACATACTGCTATAACTGTTTTGTTCATTCTTACCGATTGTTAGGGTAAAACATAAAAGCTACAAGTATATTGGCTCGGTTCTTGTAGAAGAGCAGATAGAGCTGGGGACAGAGTTAAGCAAGTTTTTTTAATGGAAATGAGAACCATGTTCATATATTTCTGTATTTAAGAAAACAATGTGGAGATAGGCTGAAAAGTCAAAGCTGGGCCTATTATACGTAAAAAGAATCATAAAAAGAACGTAAAATTTTTCAAGTTATTATATTCCCACAAAGATCTCAATCCAATCCCTCTTGAATCTGTTAACGCTTATCTGGTGCCAATTTAGTGTTATTTTAATAAATAACACTAAATTGGCACCAGATAAGCGTTAACAGATTCAAGAGGGATTTATTTATTCGACTTGTATGCCACCCTTCTCCCTAAGGACTCAGGGTGGCTAACATTAAAACAGCACATATTTACATATAATTTACATAAAAACAAATTAAACCTAACAAGTTGGAATAAACAATAAAACATTAAAACCTTAAAAACTAAAACAGTTAAAAAACCCCCACCCCGGGTCATTCCAGGCCGGCCTGTTGAAACAACCAGGTCTTCAGGTCCCGGCGGAAGGAGCGGAGATCAGGGGCCAAACGGAGATCCACGGGGAGCTGGTTCCAAAGGGTGGGCGCTCCCACGGAGAAGGCCCTAGCCCTGGGAACCACCAGCCAACAATGCCTAACCGATGGTATCCCAAGGAGGCCCCTCCTGTGGGAGCGAACAGGGCGATCGGCACATGATGCTGGCAGGAGGTGTTCCCGCAAGTACCCTGGACCCAAGCCATTTAGGGCTTTATAAGTTGTTACTAGCACCTTGAAACTAACCTGAGAGGCAACCGGCAACCAATGCAGGTCACGCAGGAGGGATGTAACATGGGAGTATCGGGATACTCCCATCACAGCCCGCGCGGCCACATTCTGCACCAGTTGTAACCTCCGGGTAGTTCGCAAGGGCAGCCCCATGTAGAGAGCATTACGGTAGTCGATTCTGGAAGTGAACGCATGAATGACCGTTTGAAGGGCATCTCGGCTCAGGTAAGGGTGGAGCTGGTGAACCAGCCGAACCTGGGCAAAAGCCCCCCTGGCCACAGCCCCCACCTGCTCCTCCAAACTGAGCTGTGGGTCCAGGAGGATGCCCAGATTCCTCGCCCTATCCACGGGGGGCAACACCTCTCCCCCCATGACCAAGGATGGAACATCGCCTGAAAACCGAGATGCCGGTAAGAACAGCCAGTGTTGAACTCTAGTTGACTAGATTCTCATTTATAGGTTTGAGAAATAAATCTTCTGAACTTCAAATTAATGTATGGCCCTGATACTTTGTTCCTGACATTTCCTTCATCAAGCCAAGTCATTTGTAATCATGGTTTGTAGCATAATCATGCCATGTGGTATAGTTATGGTTGGTTGTATTTGCCAAATACATTAAATCATACTATTCACAGCTCACTAAACAGATCTAAGTTATAACCAAACCATTTTGTGGCTTAATGTGATGTTTGAATTCATTTTTTTTCTCATGGGTAAATGAGATATGAGGTCTATTGGTAAGATTCTATAATTATTGATTATGAGTTTACTTGCTGAGAATAAGATGCTATTTTGTATGAGAAAAGCTGGAGTAACAGTTATTTATTAACCCACCAGAAAAATTAATGCTGCATAAGAAGCACACATTAAGCTGGTAAAGGCAGCCTTTGCTGGGTAGGAAATGATATCATAAAAGAAGACTTTCTTGTCCTGAAGAGAGAAAACAGAAGGAAAAAAATCATTCATTCACTTAAATCCCACGGTTTTCAGTAGAAGAATTAAGCTATTGTTCCTTAATAATATAACAAACTGTTTTTTTTATTACATTTATATGCCACCCTTCTCCGAAGACTCAGGGCGGCTTACAATTTTTGGGATACAACCCAGTGTGCTCAGCAATAGCCTTCATTCCATTGTATATGCCTGCTTATTACTAAGCGGCATTTTTACAAAGTCAACTTATTGTCCCCAACAATCTTGGGTCCTCAATTTACCTACCCCAAGAGGATGGAAGGCTGAGTCAACCTTGAGCCTGGTGGGATTCAAGCCTGCAATAATTGTAGGCAGCTGGAACTTAAATGCAGGCATTTAACAGCCTGAGCCACCAAGGCCCTGTTAGACAACATATGAAGCTGTATTTTATAGCAAGTGGGCTTCCATACTAAATTCCTGGTATTACTAATTAAAAGACAAGGGGCAGCTCTTTCATCTATTTTTTTCTTCCTAGTAGAGAAAAAAGGATGGATGGAGCTAGGAGAAAATGGAGTTTTATCTGACTAAGACAATGCAGTTTACTGATTCTCTGGGAATCACTTTCAAGTGATTTAGCAACTTGTTCAGCTTGTTAGCAAGTGAATTCAACCATTCAGTAAGCCATTAATTAGCAATCGGGTTTAGCATGCCGTAGTCCTTCTTTAACAACTGTCCTATTTAATGACTCTTCTAAATTACAACAGCACTGAAAAATAAATTTACAATTGGTCCTTGCAATTATGATTATCGCAGCATCCCCACAGTTACATGGTTGTCATTTCTGTACTTCACAGCTGGTTTCTGAGAAACAGAGTTAATGGAGAAGCTAGCGATAAAATCACAAGTCATAGTTATAGGATGTCTTCCCTTATGACCATATGACCAAATGATTATGATCATTTGCTTAATGATCACAGCCAGAGCAATGTTAATTGCAGCTTAGTCACATGATGCTTCACTTAACAAATGTGTCACTTAACAATGGGGGTTGTTGGTCCCAATTGTCATTAAGCAAGGATTACCTACATTGTGTGAATGTAGTGATCAAGTAACTAAGTTGGGCCAAGATATCCTCCATATAATTTTTAGATGAAAGCATTTAAAAAAAAATATAGGTCTACTTAACTCCGAGTCTATCTTGGCAACCTAGGTCATAAAATGTAAACTATAAGGGCTGGGTTGACACCAGAGGTGGTATTCAGCAGGTTCTGACCAGTTCTGAACAACCAGTAACGGAAATTTTGAGTAGTTCAGAGAACTGGCAAATACAACCTCTGACTGGCTCCACCCCCATCTATTCTCTGCCTCCAGAGCCCCAGCTGATCGGCTGGGTCTTCTTTTGTTGCCCTGCATAGCAGAATGGAGCTGGAAAGCAAATTAGTGGGGTGGGGAGGGAATGGGATTTTGCAGTTACCTTCCCCCAGAAGTGGGGTTGGAATGGAGATTTTGCAGTATCCTTCCCCTGCCATGCCCACCAACTCACCCCCACCAAGCCACACCCACAGAACTGGTAGTAAAAAGTTTTTGAATCCCACCACTGGTTGACACATGCTATATTAAATCTATAGGGGCTAAACTGTTGCTTAGTGATATATTTAACCTTAGCACTTTCAGAACAGAACTTATTTAAGAAGTTGTGAGGGATAGCTGAATTTACCTACTTTTATCCTATACAAAGGCTGTTTGGGAGTATTTGATGTTGTCAAAAGGCGTCGTGATAAGATATTTAGCTCTGTTAATTTTCTAGCAAGCTGCGGCTGTAAGACTTTTGCAATGGAGTTTGAAGACTGTGATAGTGTAGTTAGTCCGTTCATAATGATCACTCCATGAGCTGAATAGAATGCCCGGGTGATAACAGACTCAGATTTCTGCACCCTGCGATCTGTATCCTGAAATGGAAATAAAAAGTTTTTAGATTTAGAATAAAAATAGTCAATTTGTTGGATGATACTTACATGCAGTTACATGTCTATGTGTTGACTATATTTACACACACACAGAGCCTAATGGGAAGGATAAAAATATAATAATTCCATTCAAAACAGTAAAATCCGATACTAAAATAGTCAGCTTATAAATAAGTACTTTATATTTCTATTATTACATTTTAATTATTCTAATATTACAACTTCAAAAAGCTTTATTCTATTTATAATGTCAGTTATTCTTCCAATTGAATAGGATTGCTATTTCTAGCAATCTTGTTAGCCTTTTTACATAGGATTACCACTGAAAAACAATAAACTATATTAAATAAGAGGTTACAGACTAAGCATGAATTTATTTGTTGTTCATCCACTAAATGCTGTTAAGATTATTAGTGCAATTCAGAAGGGTATATCCCATATCAGTGGTTATCCACTGATAACCAGGAGGGAAATGTCAGCACGTTTTAGAAAAACAGATACACCAAATTTTGTTGTTTGGGAGGGAATGGTCAATGCTAAAAAAAAACAAAAAACAAACAGAAACCATCCATGGAGAATAGTTGGCAATAGAGTAGAGAGGGGGAAATTGAACTGGAAATGGGGGAATAGAAAAGGGTCGTATTTACTTGGAGCACACAGTGGCTTAAATTTTAACAAAGGAGTGCCTGTTAACATTTTATTTCCCATCTGTACATAAACAATACACAGCTGGAAGCCTGGAGACATTTCCTGTTGTACTAGTGCAAACACAAGCCACTTATCTTTCTAGACGGGACTGTAATATACAACCTCTTCCTCAATTCACCCCTAGCCTGCATTGTCTCAAAAGGTATTTTTTCCATTTCCTGACAGAAGAAAGGATAACAATCAGTTTATCCCCTGCATTTGGCAGCATAGCAAGCAGAAGCCTCTACTCTGGTTGTGTAATACTTGTCATGATAGGAACACCCCCTTCCTGTTGGTCTTTGTATTTCCACTTGTGCTGCTGAACCCTGCTCAGAAAGAACCTTTCTAGGGTTTATTACATTGAACTGCTGAACCATTGACTTCTCTAAAGGGGACAAGTTCACATAACCTGGTTCCATGTGTCACGTGAGATCTGAACATGAATACAGCCTCTCACTTATGCTATAAGGTTATACATTGTCAGAGAAAAAAAAGCTTTGCCTTGGTTTATTATTTATACTTCATTTTTAGAAACAAATAATGGTCATATGCACTCAGGACAACCTGCTTTAAAGTGAAATTTATTTTCTTGCATTTTTCCAGGAGAGTGTCTTGACTCTGCTGCCTATATTGCTATCCTTCTGCTTCAACAGCATAGTGATTAACATGCCTTATCCTGCATGTGGGACTGATATAGCTAGTTTTAGCCAGAGAAACTCCATTTTGTTAAAAAACAAAACAAAACAAAAGCCTTCATTTTGCTCACTTCTGCCCTTAGATAGCAATAGCACTTAGATATATATACTGCTTTACAGTGCTTTTACAGCCCTCTCTTAAGTGTTTTACAAAGTCAGCATATTGCCTCCAACAATTTGGGTCCTCATTTTACCCACCTCGGAAGGTTGGAAGGCTGAGTCAACCTTGAGCCTGGTGAGATTTGATCTGCCAAATTGCAAGCAGCTGGCTGCAGAAGTAGCTTGCAGTACTGCACGCTAACCACTGCACCACCAAGGTGATATTTTCTCTTTGGGCCTCTTATTCTTGGAACTCATAGCCTTGACCTAAAATTCCAGGAAGACTACATGATACCCTTATCATGGTATTTGTACGAAGCCAGCAGTTGAGTCAGAGTTAACTTCACCTATCCTGTCGCATATAAATTAGTTTGCATACGTAATTACTAGCCTTATCAGTTAGGGACAGAAGGAAGGCTATAATATTTTAGTAATGAATCCACTTCTGGGAGGGTCATTCTCTAGCAGGGCTGTGAATGCTTTGTCCCTTATTGCGTATTGCTTGCTAACTATCATGTGCCTGTGTTTTCCAAAGATGCATAAAAGCTATGCTAATTTGTGATTTAGTCCCAAGAGCACAACTCTTTGTGCTATACAGAATAAAAGGTTGCAATTTACCACCTTGTTTTATAAATTGTTTATTTCCCACCAGGGAAAAACAAATTCAGCATTTTTTTGGTGCGTGTGGGGGGAGGGCAGTTCATAGCTTGGCCAACAGAGCTGTGCAAGTACCAGGGTTGAAACTTGCCACCTCAACTTCATTTATTATTTTTTACCCCAAACTACCCATTTTTTTCACAGGACCTTCTTTTTTGAAGATTAGATTGCTGGTGGAATGTTGCAACTCTTATTTATTTAGTAATATGATTTAGTTGATTTATTGTTTAAACTCAGGCATCAGTGCTGTGCTTATCCATTTGGGCTACTTGGAAGCTGAGGTGAATCCCTGCTTCCTCTGGTGGCAACAAGTATGATGAAACTGGTTACCACTGAACTAATTAAAAAGCAGAACAGAAGAGGGATATAGATGGTAGCTCGGGGGAAGAAAATAATAATTAAGAAAAAAATGTTCTGGCTTACTGTGAAATTGAGGATCTATTTGAATATACCAAGTTGTATGTCCAGTCCTCCAGAAAGATGAGTATTACTAGATTCACAATCCATGAGTATTACTAGATTCACAATCCTCAGATTGTGAATCTAGTCATACTCCTGAAACTCTTAAAAGCGATGTGAAAGTACTGATACAAATCAAACGTTCATAAAAATATAAATCATTTTGTTTTGTCTCTAAATAAAAGTATAATATAAACCACTAAAAATTAAAGCAGTGAATGCAAGCCAAGCACATCTCTATTGAAATAATATTAATAATTCATGTTCTAGTGATTCATAAATCAGTTCCACCTTTCAATAAATTTGATGAGTACACTCACTGCCTGGAAGGTTTTCTTCTTTAAAAATATGAATATGATTTGCCTTTAATATATATAAATGGTGGAATCCGGGCTATGTCAGTCCCCCCAAAATAAAGACAAGTAGAGATACTTTTAAGCAGTTTCCTCTATTGGGGAAATATTCTGCCTTACCTATAGTCAGACATCTTTCCAAACTAAAGCAACGGCTTGAATCATGAAAGGTATACTCTGAGAAGTTCTAGGGAGGAGCTATCTTGACTCTCATTCTCCCAAGCAGACTATCTAAATTTTGCTATCTCTTGGTTTTCTGGAATGCAGCTCCCCATCCTGAGAATCCAGACTACATTCCATCATAGGCTGGCTGTTCTATGGCCAGAAGGGCTTGTTCAGTGAAAGGAGGGGGAGCAGGAGGAAGAGGAGGAAGAGATTATTTTTGTACAATCCTCCTTGCAGCACACTGCTCCTGAGGATTCATTCCAGTTTTGCAGACTAATGTGTGAGGAATCAAAGGAGTCTGTAAAATGAAGTTTTTGCAAGTCATAGCTGAAGCCCTTGCTTCAGTGTCAGCACAACATCGCTAAATACTTTAAAACAAAAACATCCTCATATATCAAAAAACAAAAGATCTGTAATCTTCAGATCAATCTCCTATTTTCAGTAAAGCTAACACAATCTTTCTTCAAATGTTGACATGTCTCTCTGATTGCATTACTTCAATTTTATTTTAGAAATCATTGGGTAGATATACCAGACTGGAGGTGTAAAAGGCTAGATGGCAGCAAAGGGTTAGGCCACTTTGTGCAGTTCCTGGTACTTTCTAAGCTTGGTTGTTTGCTTGCAGACATTTCATTACCCAACTAAGCAACACCTTCAATTAAGAGTTTCTTTATTTTTACTGACATTTAGTGATCCTGTGGGTCTTTGCGGCCCAGGTCTGGTAGCTCCAACTTTACAAGCTCTCCTGCACTTGGGTTTTGGCAATGCTTTTATGATAAACATTATTATGATATTCTTTATAAAGGAATAAATAGATCTATGTCCCTCTATTGTATGACTAACATCAACATTAGTTAAACTTTACAAGGTAAAGCAGATATTTTGACTAAAATGTATCTGCTTGTAACAAAAGCTTTCACCCTTGCAATTGAGCAACTCCATTCATGTTACCTGCCTAACTACAGCTAACTGTGGGTTGTCCAAGTCAGTTACTTTGTTTGAAAAAACATTCTGAACCATAAATTGATAATAGAGTTTGAAGAACTTTAAGCCTAAAGTCTGGTTGGCTACCTGGTGGCCCAATGTTGGTGGATCAATGTGCCTGTTATATTCAGCACTGTATGCTATTACATTTATCATATTGTTTTATGAAAATGAGAGCAATTTCACAACTCTTTTTCACACTAATAATAAATACTGTCATTTGCTAAAACATCATTCTCCAACTTGATTCCCTGCCGCATACTTTTGCATAGATCTTCTCATCTTGAGCCAGCATGATCATTGTTTAGTGAAAATTGGCCACCAATTGTCAAGTGTTTTATTTCACAGGAAATTCATAATAAAAAAACCCCATCCATTCTGTTCTGTTAAAACATAGTTGCAGCAACCATCCAAACCAACATGACTGATAAAAAATGTTGCAAGGAGATACAGGAGAGTAAGGAGACAAATATCTACTTCCCTCATTTCTATCTCTTCTGCAAGCTATTTTACAAGTTGGCCACTGTGATAGAGGTAAATTCAAGATCACCTTTATTCTAATATATATATATGTACATTTTTAGTATGATATAAAGATACAACATGGATACCTGCATCATGAATTAAAATATTCTTTTTGTTGCTTTTAATCATACTTATTTCTTATATGACACTGTAACTTATGGTGACTCATACTAAAGAAACTTAAACTAAATATGACATACAGCTTTTAAAATGTATTTAGTGAACTGAATATCTTTACTTTCATATGGTAAATTTTTCACTGTAATGTAAGCTGAGACTTTGCAAAATGGAAAGAAAATACAATGTAACAAAGCACCTTCTGAAAATGTTTGAACATTCAGATAGTGAGGAAATGCAGTAATTAAGAAATATTACCTGGTTTGAGCGTGTCAGCCTCAATAGATTTGGAAATTCGTCCCTAATCTCATCTACAATTTCCAAGATGGCTCTCTGTATAACCCCAGCTGAATTGAAATACAATAATTAAAATAATAAAATCCTGATCTTCAAAATTAGATTTCAAATATGAAGTGTTGCATATTTGTAAAAAAAATGGGTTAAATGAGATATAATAGCAGAGCTAAGGACTGAGTTGGTATCAATCAATATTTGATTACTATAGTGGGAAACCCATGTTATTTTGCTAAACTAGCAATGGAAACCAAAATGCCCTTCAGATTTTGTTAGGCCACATTCACAAACACAGGATCCTACCCAATCTGAGAACCATATTCTGAAGACTATGTGGTGACTATGCCCAGTATCAATATTCCTTCCTTTCTTTCTGCATTGTACAGTGGCTCAGTCCCAGGAAAGTTTATTCCCATTTTCGGGGACCCTAGAAGGACCCCTCCAACCTTATGATTCTATGATTCTCCCTTTTAAGAGATTTTCTCTTTTAAGAATCTTGATTAGCAGTAATTTGGAGAAATAAAAAACCTGTTGCCATCAAGAGTTGGCTAAATGGTGGTATCGCTTAAGGACAACTTATATGTATAAACTTTATTTATAGTCAATTTTTAGTCAGGTTGACCAGGTATGCCTCCTAACTGTTTTCAAGAGGTTAATACTTTGGCAGGACCATGGAGCTTCATTGCTAACTTCCTTTACTGTTGACTAAAATTGCAGGGGCAACTGGAGGGAATTAGAATCCAGAAATTTCTGTAAGGAAAATATTGTGGGAACTTAGCTCATATCTCACATATTTCTAAACATATAGGCAGTTTACTGAAATTTCTCACTCGTGACATTTCTCTTCGAGTTTGGTTATCTTAGCCAAATTCAACAATTATGTATATGTGAATGTGTGTATTTGGTAGAAGCTGGATTTCTTTTAAACATTTGAAAATTTAAGATGAAAATATTCTTAGACTTCATACCTTGTCCAGCAAATTTCCTGACAATCTCCCCACACATCCAGCCAATTGGCCTAAGAGCCATTTTTTTGATGCTTGCTACTACTACTTAAGTTAGAGGATGGTGTCTTCCAATCAAATGGATGGTTCAAGCTACAAATGACAGCATCCCATACATATGCATATCTCTACCTTCAAAGCAGGAGACCTTTATGAGAACATAATGTACTTCTCAAACACAGTACAACCTGGGGCAATCAGTGTGTCTCATGTATACCAAATTAGTCTCATTTTAACAGACAGGACTTTCAAATAGTTCCAATATACTGGAATGGAGGAATGTATGAGATAACCTGAAAACTGGGACAACCTCAGCAGATTTATAATCATTAGCAGAGTCAAACCTAAAATTCAAACCAGTGGGGATGGGGTGCAAGATTTCTGGGTTATACAAAATTCAGGACAAATAAATGCTCCAAATTTCATACTCTTGAATTTTAAAATGCAAGCTTCTATTTCTCAAGATTTCTCCAAAGAATCGATTTCCAATGTATCATTTGTCTTCACATGAGATTAAGACTCTCAAGCATTACATTATGTGCAGATTTGTTACTGTAATAACTAATAATATTGTAATAAAAGTTTGAAATACATGTTATTTTCAAAGAAATATATAGTTGAAAAGCTCATATGATTCTGAGCTATACATTAAATATCTTAGATCTGAAGGGCAAATAGAAAAAGTAGTATCTATGGAGATTTTCAATGTTACAAAAATAATAACACTCATTATTAATGACTGGTATAGCACACTGCATTATATAATACACCAATACTATATCTGATTATTCTCATTTAGATGAAGTAATTTCAGCAAGCAAAGATAAAAGGAAAAAGCCACTTTATTTTAATATCTTCTTTTCACATGGGAAAACATATTTGCACAGCTTTCCATGTCACCTCAACATTTTATTTTTTAAATCGTGCATTGGCTTTATCAAATAAAAATACATCTAATAAATAATTTACATAGCAGTTTACTTTTGTTGGTTTTTGGAATTTCAACTTTTTATACTCTTTAGCAAATGTTGATTTATTAGGCATGTGGAACTCTAGAAAATCAATAAAATCAATTGGAAATATTGGTATATTTTTAATTTTTTTAAAAAAAGAAGTTACAGAATATAATGAACAAAGATTTAAGTATTATGTCATTAAAACTGCTTTAAGATTTAAAGTGTTCATTTTGAACAATTTTGAACAGCTTTGTTGTGTTACTTAATCTACTATTACTCTTCATAGTAATATATGCATTATTTAAATGTCAGCTGTTTTTGAATTGTTATGTAGTCAGTTCAAAATATATTAATACTATTTAAGTTGCCTTTCTTCTAAGACTTCAAATATATCATCTAGTGTGCTCCGAAGACATGTCAGATGTTCATCTAATTCCTTTTCCAAATAGCTAGTAATGAGGCATCCTATCCAGGTATCAAACACATTATATCCAATCCCAAAACCATTTGGTACTACTGGTCCAAATCCACCATGATTAATTGCTGGAGTGCTTAGTGTACTGGTTGAAATGTTAATATGGTTTATGTTTTTATAGGCTGGATCTGTATAAATATCAGGAATAGTTCCACCTCTGCGCTGAACAAGGTACTTCAAAGCAAATAAGTGGCGATCAAATCCTTGACCTGGATAAAAAAGAGGCAGATTCATTGAATATAAAGAGTGAGTAGGATATTTATACTATGAACACATTATGGATATGTGCAGAACATGATGAAATCAAGCACCATCTAACCATATACATATTCACTCTGAAGACCCATCAATACCAATAAACTCTGGACATAATTAACATTTCTTGCATTGAAGTCATGGAATTCAGAGTGCTTCATGTTTGGTCGACTGTGGAATCTGACTAAGTTTGTTCCTTTATATTATTTCTTATTTCCAATAGCTATGCAAGAAAATAACTTCTCCTACTTTATCATGTTAAAATACAAATATTATAACTCTCCAAAAAGAGACTGAATAGTTTTACAGTGCACATGAATTAATTTGTATGCTTTTGCTTAAGTTGTTGCATGAATCTAGCCATTGGGCTTTATATAATTTGGGGTATGAATTAATGTGTGATATATAAATCTAAATATTTGTGACTTATACAATAAATTGAAGTTAAGCACTGTATTATCAGTACAGTGACTCTGCTTTCTGCTTTTAGTATTTTATGTTATTTTATCTAATTTTTTTCTCCCAAACCTTTTCCTCATTCTGTTCTCTATTTACTTTTTCATCTTCCCTGTTATACATTATTTCCATATTATTTAAAATATAAAATAGCTATTTTATAAATGACAATAAAAACTATCTGAAAACTTCAGAATTTTTCATGGGATCCTAACTGGCAGTGACACAGAGAGAGAGAGAGAGACACACACACACACATTAGTGTAAATTTTGTCGGAATACAGGATGCTTATGAAAATATTTTTTTGTCCATTTTCACCAAACATTCAAAAACCAACTATAAAAATGAATGGCGACATGAATTTTAGCTGCTTACCTGTAACTATGGTTGTTTGAGTGATCATCTGTCCAACAAATACATGGGTTCTGTGCCTGCACCAAGCTCAACCAGAAATCTTCTGTAGGTGGGATTTCTGGCAAAAAGTGTATCCCTACTGTGCATGCTCCTAGAAGAAACTCCTGCATTTCCCTCAGTTCTCAAGAGATTGTCATTTCAGTTCAGAAATCAGGAATACCTACCAAGGCAGGCACCTGTAGCAAGGAAAATTGTGGCTCAGTAAATTGTGGCATGGATGACAAGACAAAGAACTATAGTTACAGTTAAGCAATTTATTCTTCATCATAGTCTCTGGGCACCCCATACATGGATAGTAAGTAAGAGAATCTTGAAGGCTGTGGGTCAAGTGCTACAGTTAAGAGAGTACAGAGGATAATTCTGCTTTGCCACAACTGGCATTTACTCTTGCCAAAGGTCTACTGGTAGTGTCTTACAAATGTCAACTGTTTGGACCAAATAGTTTCTTTATAGAGGTCCAACCAAATCCCACAAAAAGAACTCTATAAATTGATGTTGGCATTTCTCACATCATAGAGAAGCAGCAGATGGTATGAGATAAACCAACCAATAATATAAAGCAATGAGGGGTTTATACCAGATTGCATAATATTGTAAAGAAAAAATTAAAGGCAGAGAAGAATGGAACTCCTTGATGTTGCCTAAACAAGATGTCATAGATCACTGCACATCTAGTGAAAGAAGAATGCTCTTGGGATGGATAGAAGATTGCAGTAAGAGTGCATTAATAGCTTATTTAAAAGGTAATTCCAACTCACCTTTGGAAAAGAAAATCCAGTCCATTTGTAGTATCATCTGATCAAGATGTAATTACAGAAATGAAGGGAATCTGCTTTAAGAACATACAACTCATGACTAAGCTAACATAATCATTACAAAGAAACCTAATTTAAGGAGATATGGATGTATAGTGGCCAATGGCTGAATGGCTTCCTTGTGAATTAGAAATGTATGACGGAAAAATTCCATCGTGACACTGACTGTCCAGGAGACATAAGATGAAACATTAGGCCGTTTCTGACATGTAAGAAGTGTTTAAAAAGTCATAATATGTTTACAAGAAATTCCATCACATCCTTTTAATAAGTCTTGTTCATAGAAGACTCCCAAATGAAGATAACAAACACAGGGATCATGCATCTTCCCATATTCAAAATCAAGAGAATATGCAACTGTAAGACTTGAAGATAGAGACCCTGAAATAAATTCAATAGAGAAAGAAACAAAAGCCAGAGGATCTTTTTGTTGCTAGAATCTGAAAGCATTTTAGTGAAGTACATCAAAAGATAACTGTGATGATCTTTCATCCCATCTCTAAAAAAGACATTTTCCCTTGACTATAACAGCAATCACAGTGAACATTCAGAGCTATTGTAAATAATTTTATTCTAGGTGTTTCCCTATCAACTGAACTTTGTGCACTGGAGTAGGATGGAGGCAGTCGGCTGAAAACTAACGACATTTGGGAGGGAGCTTTCATCATCATAGAACAGATACTTTGCTTTAAAAAAAATGTACAAACCTTCTCAGTATTTGCTTCCAAAGTCTAGTATGCTATACAACCAATACGGTTGATACCATGAATCTGAGTAAGCACTGAATAGCAGAAGCCAAATGTGAGAATGTTGACCTATGCTATGGGTAAAAGATAAAAGAAAAATGGCTTAGCGATGACTCTAGAAAGTGCATACTACCTGATAATCCAACTGGATGCCAATATATACTGTCAAATTAAAGAAGGGATCAGAAAGGCTTTGCTGTATAAACTGTGAGTCCCAGTCTATTTTCACTGAGTACATTGGACCTATTTGTTTGTTTAATAATAGATGAGATGATGAAGCTATAAGCCAGTGATCAATGTAAATTTGAATGCCCAAGAGGTGGAGATGTGCCACCACTCTACATTTGCTGGAGAGCATTTGAAACTGGAGAGACATGCTCCGCAGTGTAAAGCAAATACTTCTAGCGATATGAGTGAAAGACTAGATGGAAGCAAGCATCTTTATTATATCCATGATCTACAATGCAAATAAATCCCTTAGATAGGAAAGGAGAAAGTTGTTTTACAAATTCATTTGCCTAAATTTTAAAGCTTGAATTTATCTGGAGACCGTAAAGATGTAGTACTGTTTCTCTCTTTTTGGCTTTGCTACCAAGTAATAAAAATTAGTCTTGATGGGATGGTAGAGCAGGCTTGATTGGAACTGGAGTTTTTTCCTACAAAAGAACAATCAGTATTGTTTGACTGGCAGGAGAGTGTGACACATCTTTGCATGGTCCCTGCTGTTGGATAATTACAGTCACTCTAGTCAATACTGAAATATCCAATGTAATACCCTGTAAGGCTTTAGAAAACGAGGCAGCCTGAAACGAAAGAGAGGGTCATCTGACATAATCATTATGTTAAAAGATATGTTAAGAATATGTTTTTAAATCCTTTGTAATATGCTGTGTGTCCTGGCACACTAGGCCTTCTATTCAGTTTTGAACCTCCTGTGAAAATTCTGTGAAAGCCAAGTACAGATTCAAAGTTGAATGATCTCTATCAGGAATGTAGAGATGCAGTCAAGACGTGCAGTACTTATCAATACTTATTTGTTGTTTGGAAAGCTGCAAAGTGTCTGAGAGTAAAATGATACCTAGCTCCTTTTTGTGGTATGCTAAATAAGAGAGAAAAGAAACTATTTTCTCCGAGAGAAAATTTAGCATGCTTGATCGCTTGGAATCCAACTTTATTTCTTTGGAAGCTGGATTTGTTGCAAATCCTTAGCTCAATGGAAAAAGTCTGATAGGACTGATGTTGTCCTATGTATATAAGCTTTAGATGAACAAACATTTCAGAGTGTCAGCCTGAAAAGCTGGCTGTGCAACCAAGGGCTTTGAGCATAGGCAACATACAAAGTAAGAATCCATGCAGATTCTATGAAAAAAATCTAATTCAGTTGGTACCACAAAACAAGACAGATGGGGTTTTGGGGATTAGGCTTTCTGAATGCAGCTACTAGTTATCTTGAACAGATTGCTGTGTTAGGGCAAAGATTGTCAGATTTATAATGGGTGATTCGTTCAGATGACCACATCAGTTTATCCAAAAGGACTACTTCAATCCTAGTGAGGTTCTATACCCTTGGAATGATCTACAGTGGCAAATGGAACTGGTAAAAAGGATCAGCCAATACTGTGTATTACTTGGACCTGTTTTATCCCTTATCAAAGGTAGTTTTTGTTGGCTTAGACACTAGCAGTTGGCTCAACTTATTGATGTCAAGATAGAAAAGAAAAAGCACAGTAACAATAACAGTAGCAGCAACATTTGATTTGCTTTTCTCTGAAAAGAAATAGCTTGTATCAGTGCAGCTTATTACTCCATTTAAATAATGATGTTCTTTCCATTTGCTCCTTGTTTCCCTTAAATTCCAAGAGAAGGGGAGGAAGCAAAATTTCTTAGTTCTGGCTATGTTTACTCAATTAGGAGTGCTTTGGGCCCCCTGAGAGGGATTGGTGGACCAATGTTTGTTACCTTTGGCCTAGGAGCATGAACTGTATGGATTCACTTCTTGCTAAAATCTCAGTTAAAGAAGGTTCCAGATAGAGTTTCAGTGCAAACGCAGAACACCTATGCCTTTTGCACATAGACCACAATAATGAAGAACTAGTATTATTGTGACATGATATACACAATACAGAAAAGAAAAGGGAATATTGAATTAGGTTTTCAAGTTTAATTAATTAGTCAGTAATTAATATATTGTTTAAGAATTAGAGGTAATTCTTGCTCAACAATGGTAATTGGAACTGGAATTTCTGTCGCTAAATAAATGTAAAGTGTTATGTTACAATTTTAGGGCGTGTCAGATTTGTCAACTTTCAAATTCCAAATATTAGGAGTGCTCAAAAGTTGTGACATGCCTTGGGATTGTAAAGATATTTTGGTTACTTTAATATAATTTAGAGGTGCTTGGTAAGTAACTACATAAATATCATAACTTTTTAACATTTTGTTTCATTTGTTACATGACCATGCTGCTTAGTTATGGTAGTTCCACTAGTCCCTAGTTGCCCTTATTAAGTGAATCACTGTGAGTCATTTAAGTGAGGACCTCATGTGATTGCAACTTCAACTTCCTGTCCACTTACCCATTAACTTTGTTGCAAATTGCAATTGTGTGATTCTGGGAAACTACAATGGTCAAAACTGTAGACCAGTTACCAAGTGTCTGAATTGTAATCATGTGACATTGTGTGTCATCATTGTGCAGGGTAAGACAATGGCTGGAACTGTGAGGACCTTGTAACTACCACTTGTTTCAGCACTGTCGTAAGTTTGAATGATCACTAAATTAGTGGTTCTTAAGCAAAGTCTCTTTAAAAGTGAATTACTATCATGTTATGTCAGATGCAATGTATAAAATGGTCACAAATCTTTTCCAAACTAAAATACCAATGGATCTTATAGATTTAGCATTGAATGTTATAGCAGAATGACCTCATTTACACTATTAGTAACATGCAGACTGGCTTTTACAATGGTGAGAATCCATTATGTCTGGATACTGCTATTGCACAATAGAAAATAAAAGGAAAAATTACCGTAAATATAGTAAATGCCAAGGCAAAGTTTTTTTCAGCCCAAATTATTTAGTTTTGTTAAATTTAAAATCCTACTACAATATAGTTTGTGAAAATGGACTTCATTAAGTAATGGCTTATAATTACTCCCCAAAGTGAAGACATTTCATTCACATTGCTTAGAAGCTTGAATTTTGTGGTATATTTACTGAATTATATATATTTGTCCTCAACAGTATTTAGTAAATACTGAACTTTCATGGCTAGTCCTAATAACTAAGCTGAGCCCATATCAAGAAAAAGATAATTGCTATACATTTGATTAAAAACTGCTTCTCAAATAATTCTTCTTCAGCCTAAAAAAATACATTTTAAAAATCTAAGGCTATATTTCTAGGATAATGCTACTTAGAAATACCTACTTGTAAAACAAATATACCAAGATTTAAATTACTTTAAATATATATATGGCCACCTATCTCATAAAACAGAATTTGGGATCATCCAGATATTACTGAGCTTATATGGTGCTTATGAGTGATTTCCTTCCTTCTATTGTAGAATTCCCAAATAGAACTGTAATCCAATGTTGGCTTATTGCTGTCCCGCCCCCCCCAAAGTCCTTCTCTAATACAAACAACTTTATTTAATAAAAAATAATAATCATACATCCCCTTTCAAAATATTTTGTGCCCTATCCTCCATTTGGACAGATGACATTTTCTCATTTAAATAGATGCTATTGGTAGTCCCAGTTTAACAACCACTTGGTTGTTAAATGAAACAGTTGCTATTGTTAAGTAATACCATAACTCTTCTTATTATTTTATTTTGGCTTTTACTTTACAGACATTTGAATGCAAGAACTGGTTGTAAACTTATTTCTTTATCATTGTTGTAGCTGCGAAGAGTTGCTAAACAACAACTACCTTTAATAAATATTGGTTAATATAATTAAAAAGCAAAACAGCCCTCAAGTCAAGCTCAATTCTTGATGACATTATGGCAGTTTCTTGACTGATATGGAAAAAATGTTGACAGTCATATTTAATTAGTGCTTGGATAGGGATCACCAGGAAATCCCAGCATGGGAATAGCATTTTTCTTCCAATAATTAAAAAAGCCTATATAGTGTAGCAGTGGTATTAGATTAGAGATGGGGAGAGTAGGATTCAAATCCCCATTCAACTAGGAAGCATAATGACTTGAGTTACTTAGAAGACAGACAGATATAAATGAAAGAATTAAAGTTTTAAAAATGTTGCTACATTCTATATTTCTCTATAACTTCATACCAAATCTATAACTATAACAAAGTTGAAACTAAGAACTAGTTAAACTATGTGAAAATTTCTAACTATCCTTTCCATAAAGTACATCCCACAACAGAAACCCCATTCTTTTCCTATTCCATTAAGTAAAATGACACACGTTATTGCACAGTCTACATAAATATTATTCCTAGACTTTATCACAAGACTTAGCTAAAATAAACTAACAAAATATTGAAAAGACCTAACCTAGTGTAGCTTCCAATTGCAAGCGTCTATGGTGCTTTGAACATTCTTCGATCATATTTCTCATATCTTGAATGCTATGCTTTCCTCGTTCAGCAATAAATGCATCTGTACACTTTTTAGTGTACACAGATGTTGGTCGAATTGTTTCAGTGCGACCATGTTTAAAAGCTGCAGTACTACATGCTTCATAAGAAGGAAGAAACTTTCCATACTGATGATAGACAGCCATTTGACAAGCAAGTTGAAACACAGCATCCGGACTCAAGATTTTATTCATTATATACGCTTTCCCATATTTTTCATATCTAAATGATTTTACTCTAAACCTTTTCAATGTTTCATCAAATTTCATACGTGCAGCATTTATTGCAGATGTTATTGAATCATTCAAATCAAATTCAAGCTTGTCAGAAGCTGTAACAAACAAAGCTGGACTGGATTCTGGCACAAGAGCTGGATGCTCTGTACTGTCTCTATAGACTTCATTAATGAAACGCAGAACTGCAACACCATCTCCCCAGGAGTGTTCAAAATTTATTCCCGCATTTCCATCACTAGTGACAATCAGACTAAAGGATTTGTCAAACCAGCGATTAAAACCATATCCATGAAGAAAACAATGAGTGAGTTCAATTTCATCTTGTGGGGAAGCATTATCTAAACAAAGGCAGAAGACTGAACTGTCAATTTTCTTCAAGCTTTCTTCATTACCGTTTTGGACAAGTTGCTGCCTTACATTTGCCCAAGTATTTCTTTCTTCAGTTGTGAGACATGAAAGTTCAAATCTAGGCAAGCGATCAGCATCAAATATTATTTGTGCTAAATGAGCTTGAATTTCAGATGGATGTAGAATGTTACCAAAAGGATCCAGTACTTCAAAAACGTAAAGATGACCATTTCTCATCACCAACAAATGTCTTGCAAATTCACTTGTAAATAATGTATCCTTACTTAAATTAGGTATCCTGGTACTATTGAAGAGAGATTTATATTGTGACATGTCTAAAGGATAAGCGTTCACTAAATATGCTCCGTACCAGGATAGAGTAGATGGAAGAGCACGGATGAAATGTTTGAACATTTTGCTTTGACCCCATTTGCGGTTTACATAATATATATCTGGCCGTAAATAGTCATTCTTCAAGGTGTTAAGAAACTTTAACGCTGAAACAACAAGATTGGTTGCTCTAACTACTTGATTATTGTATCCAGGTTTGGGATCAGGATTTAAAGAAATGAAAGGGTTGTAGTTGAAAACAACTGAATCTCTCGAAGAAAGATACATGTCATACCAGGGTCCTACAAAAATAAAAATAATTCAGTTAACAAAATACATTTAAATATTTAATATATAAACTTGAAAGACTGCAGTTTGTATAGATGTATTATGGAAAATCAAACAGGTCCTTTCAAATCTGCTTCGTTCTACATTTTCTTTAAACACCAGAAAAGCTGCATTTATTTTTGTAACTTTCTGTAAAACATACATTCTTTCTTAATATACAAATTTAAAAAACAAACATCTCCAATATATGTGTCTGAATACGCTCTTAGTTATGATCTGTGAAGTCAAAAATAAAGAAACTAGGGAATCTAGTGAATACATAATGTTTAGTTTTTTTGCTGAGCCGTTCAGTTTGGCTTTTTGTACCATGTAATTGATGTATGGCATATGACCCTTCAGCATCTCCTGAATATAAATAACATAGTTTGTTGATCATAGTGCCAATACAGCACCACTCCATTTCCATTACTTTCACTGGATTAAATCAGTTCATTTATTTCTTATAAACAATTAAGATTCTATCATGACCTCGATTTCTCTGACATAATTGTATAAGAACTACCTTTAATTAAATTGATATATTATTTTTATTTAATTGTATTTAAACATCTTGTAAAAATGGATTAATCTCAAACTAATGCCATGTAATATTGTCACTTTTAATCAATTAAATAAAAATGGCACATCCTCATATTTGTACAAGTTTCTTTAATCTGGCATTAACATAATTTGTTACTCTAGTTAGTTCTATCCAAACATCTGTCTGTACCACAATCTTCCAGGAATGATTTTGAGTTCAGATCAAAAGATGTTCAAATTGGTAACAAATGCTAAGCTATTCTTAAGTTTTGTGTTATTACTGGATTGCATTATTGGTATTGGTATATCAGTACGAATAATGGGAAGCAACTTTTGTTCTTTACTCACAAGATGGCATTAATAAAATACAGTTAATCTGGATATAGTTGAAAGGCAATTGATTTGACTGGAATGTAAGTATTACTGTATCTTTATGAAGCTGCCCAGCGGTGCCCAGCAGTGCTTATAAGACTGTAACTCCCTCCATCCACCTCTCTGCCCCCAATCTATGCCCTTTTGGCTGTCCTGCATAGTGCCACTTGGCAATGGCAGTATCAGGACTGAAGTAGAGACCCATAACTTCCAGCGGGCTCACCCTGTTGTTACCGCCCCCAGGCCTCTATATCAGCTCCAGCACTGCCCTGCCCCTGAGAAATATTGCCTCAAGCCTCATATTGTGGCCAGCCATCCCAGCACCATTGTGCAAAGCTATCATAGGCTTTGCTGTGCCCAGTTGACCTTTGCCAATTTACTCCTGCTGCTAACCACGGTATGCTTAGCCTGACTATATTGTTTGCAAGCAGCTGCTGGCCATGCCAGGCCTTCTTCTTAAGGCTGTGTGTACCATTCCTTCTCCAAACTGCATGCCCCATTTTCACAATTTTTCAGAAACCTTCTGCTCTTCCCCAGATCTCACAAAATCAAGTGCACTATTTGCAGAAGAAATGGCACCCATGATTTGGAGAATTAAGTCTTCCAAAGCCCTGTGAGAACGGGGTTTATGCCAGTCTCCAAATAGAGTGCCTGTTCTTGAAAGTCCTGGGGAAGGTTTCCAAAAGATATTAAGCATGGAGGTTAATTAAATAATTAAAGAGCCCAGTCAAGGTCCAAATTACTTGCTTGCAGATGACCTTTAAATTACTCTAGAAAACAATCAAATTAGTGTGGGCCATGGAACTCCAATGAAACAGTTTACCATCCTGTTTCCTTCATCATGAGTGAACATGCCATTGCATAACCTACTTTTTAAGCTTTGGATAAAAAAACTACAGTTTCAAAACAGATACTATACTTATAAAGCCAGATCATCAAAAACAAAATATATTTGCTCAATAAAAATAAATAGCAAATAAAACAAACTTAAATAATGTTAAATCTGACTCAAGAATAATCAAGATTATTAAAAACAAACCTGATATATAGCTTGTATGATTATTAATCCGATCATGTTCAAGAAGATCATGATGTATGATCTTCCCCTCTCCTTTTCCAAACTCTGTAGCAATTCTTACAGTATGTCTAGAAATTACAAATGGATTAATAATGATATTGCACTTGAATCATCATTTATATTATAACTGATATAATTATAACTACATTTATAATTTATTATTTAATTACAATAAAATATCCTTGTTCTATATATATTAGTGGTCAGAAACTTTTCCAGATGCTGTGCACAATCAAATGGGAACAAACATATACCATGAAATTGCCCAGTTTTGTGAGATTTCAGTGTTTCAAGCTAACCTCAGATTTTGGAAAAATTGTCTTCCACAAAACCAGTCCCTGGTGCTAAAAAAGATTGGGGGTCCCTGTTAAAAGGCATCAGACTAGAAACCGGGAGACTTTGAGTTGTAATCCTGCCTTAGGCACAAAGCCAACTGCTTAATCTTGGGCCTGTCAATCTCTCTCAGACCTAAGAAAGAGACAATGACAAACCACTGCTGAAAAAAACCTTGCTAACAAAACTGCATGAATTTGTCCAGGCAGTTTCCAGGAAGTAGACACAAATAAACAGAAGAAGGAAAAACACATTTACACACTTTAGGCTATATGGTACTGCTGTGGATTAATATGCATACACTCATGCCAAAGATCTCACTGAAAGGACAGCTTATAAAAATAAAAAAGTGGCACAATGGAAAAATTAACTAATACTGCCTGCATTTTATATGTAACAATGTAACAATAGTTCAAAGGATCTTGGCTTATGTTCATGTGCAGTGTTACCTGATCATTTTGTTTGCCCCCCAATTAGTCAAAGAAGCTAAAATAAATAGAACTAAAAAGAAAAAAAGCTGTAAACTGGAATTTCTGGTCTTCCACTCTCCTTAGAAACCAGAATATAGAAACAATATCTATAGTTTCTAAGATTGTTGAGGAGACCAGTTAGTTTATAATTATATTGTCTCTCCTGCTAGTGAAACAAACCAAGTTGGAGCAATTGGGAAAGATACAATACATTCTTACTGATCATAAATGATAAGCCAGTGTTCTACAGAATTTTCACCTAGTGCTACAGTATGTATGAATATGGCTATTTAGTCCATTGATCTACCAACAACTGTTTAGAATTCCAGACAATAACTTTGCTCAGTAAATCAGGAGATATTGAAGCTGAATCTGGGATTTTTGGGGAAATAGTGTGGTGTGCACAAAACAATAATTCAGCATTGCTCTATAATTCCTCCTCTAGGCAGAGCCAGCAAGAGAAAATCCACTAACAAAACAAAGAATTGACAATTTATAATACCAAATACAACTATTTACAGAGAAACAAGTATTTTGTATATTTTTATCTATTTGTATTTTTAAAATATAATTGCTATATCTGTTCTTTTATTATATAATTATATAATGTCTTTTCTTATACCTGTATTGTTGATCATTCAGTAGCGGTTTCTGAGCAGCTAAGTATCTATTGATAGTGTCTTCCAGTTTAGGAATAGGCAACCTGAAAGTGGTATCATTAACAAATTATAAATTGGCATTTCATATCAGTTCTCTCATCCCATATATGAACTTAGCCGTTATTTATTTATAGTTTTTTTTGAAGGGCATAATATTATTTCCATCAAGAATGGCAGCAATCCCTCACTCACAGATGATTACCTTAACCCAGCCTTCTGTCACCTCCCTAGATGTTTTCACCAACTAGGATAGACAGAGATACAGACTAGATATAGCAGAGTAATCCATTCAGTATAACCATATGAATAAGTACCTGGTTTTTTTCTACTGATTCCAAAACAGAAGCAGTATTTAATAACATGAGTCTTACAATTAAGTTAGACATATTTGTAATTTTTGTGTTATAATAGATCTTTGTAAAGAATTATTATTTCATAAAATCTAACTTAATAAATCTTAAGTATAAAATCAATATCCAGATTTACATGTAAACAGATCTTAGATGAAATTACCGATAATTATGAAATCCTTACTGCACTCTGAGCTTAGTTGTTTGTTTGCAAATATTTTATTACCTAACTAGGTAACATAATCGGTGAAAATAAGCAGGAGGTTTACTCCCTGTTTATACACTGTTTATATATAGAACTGTCCTGCCAGTTTTGATGGAGGTGTGGGGTTTTTTTCCCTTTTGATAGTTCCTTGACTAGGATATTTTTTTCTACTTGATGTTTTGTCTGGTGTTAACCCCTGCTTATCTGAGTCTGGACCGCTGTAGACTTGTGTTCTGGTCTTTTTGTTTCCTTCTTAGCTTTAATTATCTTTTGAAAATTGTGTAAATATGGTTTGCTTCCATGTGTCTACTGATAACTGATTTGTCAGAATGCCAAGCTTCCAGGAATTCACTAGCATTTTTGAATTTGGCTTGATCTAAGATGCTAACAGTTTTACAGTTGAAACTGTGGTTGAGTGTCTCCATGTGTTGTGAGACTGAAGTGTTTCATTGTGTCTTGCCATTCATGTATGCACTCTGCTAGTCTGCCCATTCATCTTACACATTGCTGTACCAAAGGTGCTTTTTGTTTTAAGAGGCAACTGGACTTTCTGGTTCTTTTTAAAAGACATTTCCCTTCTTATTCAAGAAGCTTCTTCAGCTCTGATTGGATGATGGGAAATGGAGTCCTCCAGTTGCCTCTTCAAAAAAAAGCACCTGTGGGACAACCATGACCTGGATGACTGGGAATCTCCATAGACATTACACAGTGGCTGTTCTTACGTTGTATAATGTAGATGACTCCTGGTTTTTTTTTTCTTGGGCAACTGGGTCTTTTGGTTTACCTAAGATATTTTGGAGGGCTTTAGTTGGTTTGTGTGCTGTGGTTATACTGTGTAATTATAATAGTCCGTTGGCTGTTTCCGAGATCTTTTTGATGTGTGATAGTATTGTCCTTTTCATGGCTTGTGCTAGTTGTGCTGTAGTGGGTTAAGTGGTCAGGCACTTTTTGATAAAGTTCCATAGGTATCCATTTTGTTGATAGATGTAGCCTTTTTCTTTTTTTCTGGTATTCAGAAACTGGACAATCAGATCAAGAGTACCTTCAATGACCTAACCAAGAAGGGTCAAATCACAAAAGAACAGTGATGGATGAAAAACAGAAAACAATACCCTAATCAAGAAACTACTAAGGAGAAAAGCCTACCCCAACAAAACTGGCAAGGCAAACTACTCTGTAACAGCAAACAAATTCTATACCTAATCACACTGAGGATATTGTCTATTTGGGTAATGAAGTGCCTGCAAGCAAACAGCCAGGCAGAGAGAGCATAAGAACCCTGAGCTACATATATTCTTTTCTATTAAATTAAGTATTTCCATACTTGTTGTTCTTAAATGACTGTCTTCCAAACATTTCAACCTTTGTTTCAAACATTTATAAAAATTATTTCAGAAGTAACTTTTAATGATTTGAAGAATTTTCTATATAAATTCAACTTTTTATAATTAAAAACTCAAGAAGAAAGATCAAGCTTTCCTAATATTTGTTATTCTGATTCCTTTCAGATAATTAATTTTTGAACCCACTCAGACTCTCTTACTTTTATAGGGTGGAATTTGACTATTCTACTTTTAGGGGAAAATAGGAAGTTCTTCATAGAAAATATGAGAAATATGAAATATTTCAAATGCTTAAAATATTTAATTCCATAAAATACATAATAGCAGATTAAATATTTTACCAAAGTAATTCTGGATTTTTAATGTGTTTTGCTTGATATTATTAGGTTAATCAGGTATTAACTTTTTTATTACTAATTTTTAACTTGCTTTTGCATTTTATTATTAATTTATTTTACACAGTAATTTTATAAAAACAAAACTTATTTTAAATGTAAATAGTAAATAAAATCTACTGTCACCCCACACTTTCCCAGTGTCTGTGCTTGGTAATTTCTTGTTTAGAACAAAAGAAAATCTGCCCATTTAATCATATAATGGCTGTTTTCTTCTGAGATAACAGATAATCAGAGTTGGAAGGGACCTTGTAGGTCATCTAGTCCAACACCCTGCCCAAGCAGAAGACCCTACACCATTTCTGACAGATGGGAGTCCAATCTCTTCTTGAAAGTCTCAAGTGATGGTGCTCCCACAACTTCCGGGGACAAACTGTTCCATTGGTTGATTGTTCTCACTGTCAGAAAGTTTCTCCTTATTTCCAGGTGAAATCTCTCCTTGTTCAGTTTCCATCCATTATTCCTTGTCGGCCTTCGGGTGCTTTGGAAAATAGCTTGACCCCCTTCCTCTCTGTGGCAGCCCCTCAAATATTGGAACACAGTTATCATGTCTCCCCTGGTCCTTCTCTTCACTAGAGTAGCCATGCCCGTTCCTGTAACTGTTATTCATATGTTTTAGTCTCCAGTCCCCTAATCATCCTGGTTGCTCTTCTCTGTACTTTTTCTAGTCTCAACATCTTTTTATAGTGTGGTGACCAAAACTGGATGCAGTACTCTAGGTGTGGTCTTAGAGTGGTATTAGTACCTCAAGTGGTATTAGTACCTCACTTGATCTTGATTGTATCCCTCTGTAAATGAAATTTAGGATTGCATTAGCTTTTTTGGCTGCTGCTGCACACTGCTGGCTCATATTTAGCTGGTTGTCCATTAAGACTCCTTCTCACAGTTACTGCTATTAAGCCTGGTTTCAACCAGTCTATATGTGTATTTTTGGTTTTTCTTGCCTAAGTGTATGACTTTACTTTTCTCTACATTGAATTTCATTTTGTTAAATATGTTTATGGGCAATGCTTTTGGGCTAAATCTGAGCCTCCTTTTCCTGTGTTTGTAATTTTTCCAATTCAGCAGACAATCATGGATTGCATGTATACAGTGTCAAACCTAAAACCATTTTCAGCAGCTTTTTCTGAGAGCCTATACTTTTTGTGGGTAAACACATATTCATTGCCACTTCCATCCCTATCAGTGAAATGGTGATAAGCAAACCAAACCATGGCATTTTCCAGCAGTCTATATTTCACCAGGCGTACAATATGTAACAGGCTGCATTGAAATGGACTGATGAAATAGGGCTTTCTTGCTTGGTCACTATAATGCCTACTAGCTCAGATAACCTACTTGCAAAACACACACCTCAGGCAACATATCAGCACCTGGCATTCTCAGATAATTTTTCTCATCCCGTTTCTCCTCAAAAAAACAGCAGGCCAAGTAGTACTGAGTAATTCCTCCTCCCAACAAATGCTTGCCTCATTAGATTCTCCAGAACTTTCTTGAGGAAAATTTTTGTCTGGACCTGAACATGAATATTTTTGCTTCATTGACAATATGATGGGGCAGAAAGAGGCTTTGGGCTTTGTATGGGGATCTTCATAGGAGAGATATATTAGAAAAAATAGAAGCTATCCCAGGTCTCTGTCAAATCCCGAACTCAGCTGCTCTACTCCCACGGCAACGGGCATGCCGTTTTTCAAACAGGCCCAACGGCTTAAATAGTACTGTTTGGGTTACACTCACAGAATGTGTGCGAAATGCGGCATCCAAGTGCCTTCCCCTACAATCGAGTGGTCCAGCTACACTGCAAGAATGGCGGGGAAAAGAGAAGGAAGGATGTTTTCGATGTATTCGGAGTCCACTTACTCCCCTCGCCCCCCCAATTTCCATGAAACATAGTGAACGGCAGAGGAACCTGGGCAAGCTGGGCTGGAAATGCATGGTAGGAATGGTGCTTCGATGCACGAAATGATGATCCGTGTCCTGCTCTGACACGATCCCCTCCGGCTGTCCCACAGTCCTCCAGTACTGGCGGCAGCTAACCGCGCACCGCAGCATCGAGGCCCCCCATGGGGGCTTCGCTCGGCGCATGTCAGGCTGCTCGGCCCGGAGAGGGAAGAGAAAGGGCGAAATGCCAACCCACAGCAACCGGCCTTCGGCGGCACGCGCTCCTCCGAATGGCGGCAAACGGCCGAAGGCTGCGGGAAGAAGGCCTCCGCCTGGTATCCAAGGCAACCGGAGAACGCGAGGAACCGTTTTCACTTCTGAGGGGGCAGCGCGGGCGGCGAGCGAGGCCGTGGTGGCTACCGATCTCGCTGACCGCCGCGTTTCACCCCTGCGGGCCATGGCCATAGCGGGCACGGCCTTTGAGGAAGCTCAGGCTGACCGAGTTTTATTGCCCAATTACTTATAGGATACCTAACTGACGTGGGAAGCATCGGGCATTTTCCCCTCCCTACCGTGTCGTAGGAATAGCTGAGAATCCACATTGTCGCTGGTTCCATTTACCGAGGCAGCCACCATCTTCCCATCTCTCCCCTAAAGGGCGACATGTATGGGATGGAATTTACATATATTAAAACACGAGCTGTAAATTAAAAATAACAAGGAAATAAAGCTTTGCATATATATTCGTTTAAAAAAAATCCCGGTAGAATTTCCTAAGGCTGTTTTTCTCTTTTCGGTAGATTTATCAATTGCTTTGAGACATATCCTCTTAAATACACGTGAATCTAAACATTACAGAAATAAGTTGTATCTGGAAATAGAATAAACATTCCAATTCAATTTTTCTTCCTTTTTAAACAAAGGAAGTGGGGCAGTGACTCATTTCCATCTAAAGTACTTCACCTGCCATGAAGAAAAATGTTGGGGGAAGTCAGGCAACATATAAATTATTACTATTAATAATAATCAGGCAGATTTTTTAATGCTTCATCTTCCTAAGTAGTCACAGGAAAAAATCGTTTCTATGATTCTAATTTATCTGATGGGATTACCTTGTAGTCAATGTTAAAAGCCACTGGCACTGTCATTATTTTCTGGCTGGAGGGATGGATGGATAGAGCCTAGCAATCACTTTCCCATTAAAATCTAATTAATGAAAAGCATGTTGCCCAATAAAACTTCCCTAACTTTACATCAGTAATATTCATTGTATGCAAGTCATTCTTCAGGTCATCTGCAACAAATTATGGACACAACTCAACAATAGCCAGATATTATGTTTAACATAAATAATTGCAATGTCAGAGGTTTAAAATGAAATGAAGCATCACTGCTTGATATTTTGTGCCTTTCCACTTATGGGGTTTCAGAATGACTTCTTTATTTCAAAGTATACTCTTTAAGTGCAAAAAGTAGTTAATAAAGATACTGCTAGTAGATCTGTTTTAGAATTATGCACAATTCCTTTATAAGTGCTATCAAGTTAGTTTAGTTTTGTTTACTTTATTGTCATTGTACCTCGTACAATGAAATTAAACACCATATATTCAAACAAAGAAAATAGAAGATTGCTATTTTTTCCATGAGTTTGATTTTATTATATAAAGTCTGAAATAAATTTCTTTTAAAAATGCTTTGTGGTCCTTAAAGTCCTGTCTTTTAACATCTTGTTTTATCACTATAATATAGTCCCTGAAAGAGATCGCAATGATGTTTGTTTAGGTCATAAATCTATGCAGTGTGTGTTTTTTAGTGCTAAGTTCTAACTGCATATGTTTGTTGGTTCTGAACATGAAGCTTGAGCCTGTGATTTTTTTTTCCAGAGCATTTTCTTGTCTCTAGGAAATTACAGATCCCGTTATGGTGAACAAAGATGACTAGGTTTACTTATATAACATTCCCTGCCTGCAACATCAACTAGAACGGGCATGTCTTATCCTTAGCCAAAGAACCATAGGAACCTAAGCCTCCTTAGAGCTTTGACAATTGCCCAATAGCAGCTGATAAAGTTTATTGGCCTGGAATTGGCACTGTTAACTCCCAACTCAACTCCCAATTGGGTTAAATGGAAAGAAAAAATAAAATAAAAGGACCTAAATACTGAAATAGCAAATAAAGATATATTTCTTTGGCTGCCTTAATTTAGAGGGGATATAAAATATAATAATGATAGCTCACCTGCAGGGTTTTGTTTTTTGTTTTTGCTCTATTTGAGGATAATTGTATGTGTGCCCAAACTTTCCAGAAACCTTTGAGAACATTTAGTGTGTAAAACAATGGTTTTCCAGAATTTTTTACAAAAGTGGGACAAAAAATAAACTACTGTGGATCATCTTTAATTGGAGTTATTTTATTATTAACATTTATTTTATTAGAATTCCAGGTTCTTTCATCAAAAATACAATTCCTCCCTTAATTCCTCATGTTACATTTCTGCCAGTATACATTGCATATTCTTAGTACTTATTGTGCTTTTTTGAGTTAACCAGATTTTCTCCTCTACATTTGTTTTTGTTATTTGCAATCCCAAATTTGCCAGTATTTACCTCTTGGGCTAGTGAATGCTGCTTTGGTTGCACAATGACAGTAGGTTAAATAATATAGTTGCTTTTGTATACTATGCTAAATTCATTAAATTAAGTTGTTTTCTAAATAACATATTTGAAATTTTGGAAGATAAATCAGTTGAAAAATAGGTTTTATTGTCTGTTAAAGTTACTGTAAACCTAACTTGTTTTGCATTTCAAGGCTGAATAACTGTACTTTAGCAATTTGGGGAAAAATGAAATAATGTTGCATAGTTTCCCCCCATTTTAGCAATACAGATTTAACTACTATGTTCAAAAGGTCTTTTCCTTTGTATTTCATGTAAACACTAGAGTTTGTAATTGAAATATTCTCCCAAGAATTTTACTGACAATTATATTTCTATATTATTAATTTATAGAAGTGCCCAGGGCAGGGCAATGCTGAATTAAAATGCTCATTTTTTTTCTTTTTCAAAATGACATTTGTTTGAACTGATCACAGAAAATGAGGAAATGAGAAAATCATTGCAGACTTTTTGAAAAATACATCCAACAGATTATTTTAAGATTAAACAAAAATTAATGTTAGCCTGCTAGTTGATAATAAACAGCACAATGTGAAATCTGAAACGTGTATTCCTGCTGTTTTAAAAATTGCTACTGTTTTGTGCAAGTGGAAGGGATTTTAAATTGAGCACATTTCTTTTCTACAATGTTGACATCTCTCTTAACTTGATCTGCCTGACTTCTTGCATATGGCAACTCTGGAAGTGGATTGGCTGCCAGTGAGCTCATGGATTTATTATGCATCTCTTTTCAGCAGCAGCAATATATCACAGAGTCTCCTTCTGTTCAGTTAGATGCTACCATTCCCAAAGCTGTAGTTTTATGTGTGTGGGTTTCACCTGATTGTATCAGGCTATGCAGAAATACAGAGCGCTCTTTCTTTTGCGGATGTTAATAGTCTTTGTTGGTATCGTATACTGATGTCACGAGGCAATGGCTGAGCTCTTGAGGCTGCTGGTTGCTGAATTTATGTGCTAATTTCATCTTCAGCACAGCAAGCAAGCTATTGTCACAGAGCTAACCCTCTTTCTGGTTTACAGAGACAAGATTGCTCAACAAGACATGAACGGAAACTCCCCAGAGCTACAGCGATTGCGACTAGGTGAATGAAACAGCCTCAGGAAATGGAGGAAGAATAAATTCAAACGGCTTTGGATTTATAATGCAAGCAGCTTTTGTGGAGTTCCAAGGAAATTTGCTTTCGTGTTTCTGGATTTAAAATCATGTATGTGGATTATTGTTTGTTCCTTTAGCATTGGGAATCCTCTAACATCAAATATATCTATGCGTCTGTGTTTATATCAGTGTACATCAGTCTGTATGTCTATTTTTTAAATATATATATAATTTGGTTTTCCTCTTTTCCCCGCCCTATATTTTCTTAATAAATATATTTTCTTAGTAAATGTTTAATGCAACACATTGAAATGTTATTTATTTGTAGGTCTGTTCACATTGTAGCCTTTGGGAATGAAAGAGATGGATTTTCCGAGGATGATCAGCAGAAGAGTTTGATCTGGACCTATCTCGGGAGAAGTGCTTTAGTTTCAGAGACTGACAGTAATTTGTTATTAAACTCTGCCAGTTACCTTAGAAATCCTGCATTCACCGAGTATCAAGCTTGTGTGTTTGGAAATGTCAGATTGGTGATACATGACTGTCCTCTCTGGGTAAGAGAATGTAGTAAAAAAAAAAGTTATAGATCAGTTTTAAACATCTCTATTCTGAAGTACTTAGGCCTCAAAGTATTCTATTAGGCTTATTTCACTGCAATCGTGTAGAATTATAGTTTTACTACAATCTGGGCCAAGTGCTAAAATAGTATTCAGCCCTTAATATGTTAAATTGGATAAAAAAGCGTTAATCTTTTACAGATTGCTCCCCATTGAATACATTTTTGGGGTATTTGACAAACTTAAAATATAAAATATTTTTATTCCTATATTGAAACAGTTTTTTGTCACAGAATAAAACTCTTTTTATTGAAACCAATAGAATATAATATAGTTTTTCAATGTTAAATTTCAATTTGGATCTTTTTCTAAAAGCAAATTGTTTAACTTTCAGCTTAGTACATTATTTATACTGCATGAATGTAAACTTGTAAAAATTGACACTTATTTTCGTAATCATGCAAAAAATAGCTTTTAATTATGTATCTGATGTTAGTATTAGAACTCTTATATGCAACTAGATTCATGTCTTTATGTGATATTTTGAGTGGTTTATATGGATGTGAATAAATAACCTTTAGTTTAAATTTTAAATACAAGAAATAAATCCTGTATCTGAAATAGCAGAGAGCTACATTTCTATGAAAGTTTATCAATGTTGTCAGATGATGTTGGTAATATAATCCTTACAAGTGAAATGCTGCTTATCGTAGTCATTGTTGATAGATAACATATTTTTAATAGGACCCATCCTCTGAAACTATCTGATAGTTGTGGATGGTATTTGTAGAGTTTTAATTTTAAATGATAAAATAATCCTTTATAATATAAATGATATGCTTCCAATCTGACATAAAGAGGTTAAGAGGAATATTAGGGTGAATGTATTTTTAGAATACCAGGACAGCACAGCAGAAGTAATCACTGCCTGCAGGGTGGTCAGGAAAACTAAGAAAGTAAGCTAAACAAGAGGGATAGGTAATGAGACAGTTCTTATCATTCTCACCACAGTGTTGTTTTTCACACTGTTGCCACAGGCATTATTGAATAGTAGAATTATATAACACTACAGTATTATAACCACTGCAGTTGTCTGAGCCAAAAGGATTTCTTTTATAGAAGTTTCACTTAGGGTTAAGGCTTCCTATCTAGAAATGGGACAGGTTTAATACCTAATTAATACAAAGAATTAGTTAAAATATTTTTGCTTGATACATGCTCACTTCTTCTAATTTATTCTGATGATGACATCTAGGATCTATATTTACTGGATCGATATTCAGCTTCAGTTCAACCTTTCCCTATCCCATCCATGAAATATGTTGTATGTGAAATGTGTATAGATAACTTTGGGGAAAAATCTATTTAGTGCGCAAGACTTCTAATGGGACAGAAGAGTAATTGGGGAACATTTGAAGGTGATCTGTGCCAAGTAATTATGAAAACTTGCCCTAAGTTTACATACTAACTTTAAATTCATACGTTTACATGTAAACATTATAGATAATTGAAGATGATTGATCCTGGTGATCCTGTATTTTTGTCTCAAATGTTCATTTCCACCATTACTTACATATGTCTTATATAAGACGTCAGGAATAAACTGCACCTGAGATTAACTTTTTATGGAGGTCATTATTTTGCAGCAGTTTGTAAAGTGTTCTACATACACATAAATCAGACGTTGCTTGTGGTATTTACCATGTTAATTTGTACTCAGATGGAATATTTACTATTTTCTAATGATTCTAGTCCCATCCTGCGATTTTTGCATGTATGTGAATAAGGATCTCTGAATCTTTGAAATAGACAACATCTAGGAATATCTGTCATTGGTTGAGCAATATCTTGCATGTGTAAAAATCTAGTATTCAACACTAATATTTCCTAATGGATAATTTGTTAGGTTCAGAATGTGGATTGAGATGCGTATACATGGTATTCATGGTGTAAAACTTCTAAATATTCATTATGTCAAACTATATTATGTCATTTCAATTTTATTATTCCTGCTGTCTTTTTGGTGTCTTCTCTTAATATTGTTCCTGCATACCTTTTACCTTTTCCATCCCCACTCGCAGGAACTTCTCATACCTCTGAGCATTCTGAACTTAGCCTATGTTCCCTTTTTTCTCAGTTACTTAAAATATTGGATAATCTAATTGAGTTTTCAAATATTGTGATTTCTGAAGTCCTTCGACTTGTGATACTACAACCTAAAAAAAAGGAGAAAATTCACTAATAGGGTCTAAAGTTTTCCTCAGCTGACAATAAGAACATTGGATTGACCTTTCATTTCTAAAATAGTGAACTTCCCAGAATATCACTGAAAAACAGTTGAACTTCAAATTCTTTTAAGAATAAATGTATCGTGATTCTAACCTGAACTTTGAAAGCTTTATAAGGAGTGTAATAAAAGGTGGAATATAACGAAGTGGTCAAAGGGTATAATGCTGGAAAAATGTAGAAAAACTTAAGTTGGCACATTCAGTATCTCAGAAAAAGTATTTCTAATTGCTCTTGTAAAATGTTTAGCTTAGTTAGCTATTTGCTCTTCAATCATTAAAGGAGTTTGGAACAGCCTTTAAAAAAAGAACACTGTATTTATTAGGAATTTTAGTAATTGATTTCTAATAGCTTTTTTTAACTGATATTCAGAAATGAAGAGCTAATGGCAGTTATTTATCCAGTAAATCCAGGTCAGAAACAAACTGCCAGTGAAGCAGTTTATTCAGTTTTCAATTATACCTTTTCCTTAATTTCCGGGAAGGATAACATTTTAAAAGTCAAATGCTTCTGCTTTCAAAATGTATTAGTACTGCACCAATGAACTGATATTGCTATAATTAACTAAAATGAGTGGTAGTTTTGATGCATGTATTTTATATATAAAATATATCAATAATTGAATAGAAAATTTATCTTAAAATTTAGACAGTTGGACTGGAAATCCTTTACAACCATTAACTGTTAATTTCATCTAGTAATCCTATGTATATAAACTCATAACTAAAAAGGACATACTAACATAAAGTTTGCTACAAGCAAGACATACAAAGCAAGGTGAAGTTTGAACAAATTGATTTATTGCAGACAGCTTTACATATTTTTAATATCCCCAAAACAAATGTTGTATCCTAAGTTTTAGTAAATTTTCAGTTATTATACAGTTGTGTGCTCTGATCTCTTGATCAATAAAAAAGAGAATTTAGCTCCATCTTTTTGTTTTATATAGGATATTTTTGAAAGTGACTGGTACACATCTCGGAACCTCATTGGAGAAGCAGATATCATTGTGATTAAATATTCTGTAAATGACAAGTCTTCATTTCAAGAAGTAAAAGATATTTATGCACCACTGATAAAGAAAACACTTAGTCACTGTTCAGTTCCAGTTATAATTTCTGCTGTTGGTGCAAGACAAAACGGTATGTGCTAGAAGTCATGTTATAAACAGCTGAGATATCAGTATTATACTAAGTGTTGGATGAATCATGATGAGACAGCTTTGTTATTAGACCATTCATAGTATAGTTAGTACTTCTTAGAATTGAACTTAATATTCTACGAGAAAACATTTTACCTGGTTTTATTGGTTCCAGTTGAAAGAGAAAAAAAATGAGAATAAATCGGAACAGTATCATGCTATATAGGTAGTCCTTGACTTACAACAGTTCACTTAGTTAACATTCAAAGTTACAACGGCATTGAGTTACGACCATTTTTCACACCTATGACATGTGCACCCAATGGTCACATGATCAAAATTCAGATGCTTGGCAACTGGTTCATATTTATGATGGTTGCAGTGTCCTGAGGTCATGTGATCCCCTTTTGCAACAAGCAAAGTCAATGGGGAAGCCAGATTCACTTAACAACCATGTTACTAACAACTGCAGTGATTCACTTAACAATGGTGGCAAGAAATGTCGTAAAATGGGGAAAAACTCACTTAACAAATTTTTCACTTAGCAACATAAATTTTGAGCTCAAATGTGGTCATAACTCGAGGACTGCCATATGCTCATTTTAAAAGCAACCTAAAAGCATTAGCAGTATTTTGAGTTAGAAGTTGAAGAATGTGGTTCTTCAAAAATTTGGTTGGTACAACTATGAAGAGCAAATTTTCCCAGGAAAGTATCACTTTTCCATAGACGTATATGACTAATTACAATTAATGATGGAAAGATGACAAAATATCATGATGCAAAGTCTACTGTATCATACTTGAACATTTTCATTATTTTTAAGTCATAGGATTTGTGGCATGATGTTTTGGCATTTCATATTTTCACTTGCCTCCTTGTGAGCACCTGCGTGCCTTTCTGAACTTGTATAAGAACAAAACTAGTATAACTTTAGTGATTCATTAACTCATAGTAGAGTAAAGAAACACATAATTTATAATTGTGAGAAAAGGTTTTCTAAGTAATGTGTGTATAAGTTGCACTTTACACACTTGCAATAAGCCATCCACCATATTACTGTATATCCATAACAAAGCCTTGTCTTAGGGTAGGTATTATTTTTGTATTTACCACAGCTGAGTATTAAGAATTCTTCAGCAGAAATTCTCAATCTACATACCAAAAGACTATATTAGAATTAATACTGATTAATGTAGAGAGACTTATTAGCAGTCTTTGGTAAGAAAATTAATTTTAATAATTTCCATGATATATTAACATTTTGTGTGGTGTATTGATCATGAAACATATTTAGCACTTGAGCTTCTTTATAATATTTAATGATTTTAGACAATATTTATATGAAGTGATACAAATTGTCCTTGACTTACAATTGCAATTAGGATCTGAATTTTGGTCACTAAGCAGTGGCTTGTAAAGCATGACTGTATCACTTAGAGATGGCAATTCCTGCAGTCTGAGTTGCTTTTGTTAACCAAATTTCATGACCATTAAGCAAGGCAACTTCCTTGTCTTAAGTCAATGGGGAAACTAACAGGAAGTTGCAATCCCAGGCCAGCAGGCAGGTAAATGGCTATTGCTGGGTTTGGGAGGAAGCAAGATGACTTATAGAGGTGCGAGGGAAAAATTGTGAGGGTTGGGGAGAGCTTGCAAGAGGGCATGTGAGAGGTATCATGAGAGTTGGAGAGTGAGGGCATGGACTGGGGAAGGTGGGTGAGGGTATAGCATGGGTTTGGGGAGGATGTGAGGGAATTATTGAGAGGTGCAGCCTGAGTTGGAAGGATGCACAAGAGTGTGGCGAGGGCCAGGTCAGGGAGGGTGTAAAGGAATGTGCAAGAGGTGAGGCGTGAATTGGGGTGCAAGAGACTACATGAGAGATTTGGTTTGGGCTGGGGGGGTGCACAACACTGTAAGGGTTGCACAAGAGGTGTGAGTTGGGAAGGTTGAAGGGTATGTGTCAGAAGCATGAGTAAGAGATTGGGGTATGGGTTGGAGAGGATGCACAAAGTATGTGAGTGCCAGTATGGCATGAGCACAGAGAGCCTGGGGGAGAGTATCGTGTGGGTGGGGAAGATTTACCCCAGCAACTTGCGGCCTTTCCTGCTGTTTTCATTCCATTATCTTTCTGGGGAAGCTGGCAAGGAAGGTTGCAAATGATAATCATGTGATTTCATGTGCTATAACTAGATATATCAACTGGTTGCCAAGCACCCATATTGTGATCATAAGACCATGGGGGTGCTGGGATGTCAGACTTAATCTTACTCATTTTTGATCAGGTAATTTTCTTAATAGATTATGGAAATGCTATAGTCCTTATATATCTTGACTTCAACAGAGCAATTCAAAACAAGCTGTTTAACAATGTAGTTACATATGGTTATACATTTGGTTCAAAATTGTACTCAGAGAATGCTCATTGGTGCTACATCATATTGAAATCAGACATTGAGCAGGTGCTATACAGATCAATCCTAGGTCTGGTATCTTCAATATTTTTCTAAGCAATTTAGTTTAAGAGATGGAAGAAATCCCTATCAGATTTATAGATGCTACAAAATTAGCTGCGATAGCTAAAACATTAGCAGCAACATTGAAAGTGATCAAAATAGGTTAGAAAACTAGGCTGGAAATAATAAAATAAACTTTAACAGAGACAAGTACAAAGTTCGTAGGAAGGAAATGTCAAGTGTGCAGTAGAGCATGAGGCATGTACATACTGTATTTGTGAGAATGTATTGTAATGTGGATGCAAAGAAAATAAATGCAATTTTAGACTGCATCAGCAGAAGTATAATGTCCAAATAATGCAAAGTTTCCATTTTATTTTGCTTTAGTCAGACCCACCTCATGTTACTCTCAGTTCTGAACACTGCACTTAGAAGAAAAATTCAGAGAAATTGTGACAAGTTAATAGAATGATATTGAGGATGATCAGGGGACTATGAAGTGCTATGAAGACAGTTCTACGTAGCTGGGTATGCTTAGTCTTTAAAAAAATGATAAGGAGGATATAATCTCCAAATATATGAAATGGTGTCAAAGAACAATTCAGGGCAGAAAGATACATTCTGACTGAATTAGAAAAAGTTTTCTAACAGTGAGAGCAGTTTAACAGTAAAACCAATTATTCAGATAAGTGGTAGTCTCCACTTCATTGAATGTGTTAGGTGGCGGCTAGTTAACTAATTGCTTGTGGTGTGTTTTCATCTGGATTACAGGACTGAATTTGACTGCTTAAATAATACCCTCCAATTTTGTAATTTGGGATTTCTAATTTCAAATGGAAATATGTCTCCAAAAGTTCTATTGTTTCATAATCACTATGCAGGGGCATGCTTTTTTATTATATTGCTGAATATTATAGCTAAAGCTGTTTAGCCTTACAATGCATGAATTCTTAAATTTGATAGGCTTTTATGTTTTGCAGAGCATTTTTAAGTGGGGAAGAAAAAAATTAAGCGCTTTCAGATTTGGAAGAAAGCAGCTTTGCACTGTGATGAAGTTCTTTGACAGTGCAAAAAAAAAAAAAAGCAAATAGTACCAGAGTCGCATTAAAATTAAAAAGACTTCACTTATTTAATATTTGATTTAGAATGAAAATTTACTGCAAAATAAATCTGAATCATTATTCATGGTATCACTAGTACTTCTGAAGAATAACAATGTGGATAATAGGTGCTAGTAAGTGTATTTATAAAGATAACTATAAATATTGTTTATATTGTGTTGCTGTTGTCCTGCATGGACATAATTTATTTAGAAAGGTTGATAAACTAATTGAAATAATTAGTTATTTATATTGTGATTTACCACTGTTAATAGATGAGAATTTTTTCCTTTTGTTTGAAGGATTATCAAGTGGAATTCATTTGCAGTATATTAAAATCAGTGGATACAGAGCTAATTTTGAGTGTACTGTGAAGAGGTGTGTACAATTATACATTTTAAAAAACATTTAAGTTCATCTTAAGTCTTAGTAATTTTATCGATACACACACACAAAGACACATATAAATAATTGCTTGTTCACCTGTAAGAATATCTTTTTTCCAGAGATTATTTATTCAATCTGCAAGCCTTATTGACTGGCTAGCAATAAATATTGAATACTCTTGTAATATTATATTAACCACAATACCTTTGCTGAGTGATAGCTTTCAGCTCAGAATTCACCTTATTGTGTTCAATAGCCTATTCATTAGGACTATAGTTCATATTTGAAAGTTTTCATTAGCTAAAAATTTAAATGAAAAAGGATGCTTATTTCTGTGTGACACAGATAATCTTTCAGTAAAATGAATTGTGTGGTTTTTTAAAGAAGCAAGAACTGTCAATATTAATAATAAACCAGTGGGATATCTGTTGCATGTATTGATACATAGGCATTATTTGTTATTCTTTAGATTATAATCCTGTTAGAGTGAATTTAATTGAAAAGAAGGGTTTACTTCTAAAGAGACATTCTATCTGTCTGTCTGTCTGTCTGTCTCATTTATATGGCTGCCCATCCCAGAAGAATTATTTTTAGCGAATTTTAACAATTAGAACAAATACATAAAAACAATCATTATTAAAAGTATAAAATAATCATCATTAAAAAAAACACTGCACAGGGGAAAGTGAATCAGCCACAGTGATGGAGCTATCATAAGATTTCACTCGTTTCCTGAGACCCCAGTCCTATTGACAAAGGTGCCATGATAGAGAAAGCTCACCAAGCATAAGCCCTGTGGATGGAACCTGCAATCAAGACCTGATGGGTTGGGCAGATATAAATTTGAAGAGGCAGCCCCTCAGATGACCCAAGCCCTGCCATGAAGGGTTTTAAAGGTTAAAACAAACATTGTGAATTGGACTGAAAGCAAACTGGCAACCAATGTAGCTCACAGAGGATAAAATGTACTTTTCTAATAAGATATACAACTGTGTGCACCACTGCATTTTGCATTAGTTGAAGTCTAAATATTCTTCAAGGGAAGCCCCATTCATAGACTCATATTCATAGGCTTGGATCTAGAAAGAACCTTGTATAAGCAATAAAACATTTTCATGCACACAAAGTCTCAAATTTCCAGTAATTCCTGTAGCCCTTGTGTTCCTTCAGCCAATTGGAGAGGGGGAGAGAACCAGCTAAAAACAAGGTTCAGATGTCTTGTGCCAACAAGTCACTTAATGGATAAATGTTCACTATCTTGATTTGTATCTAGTAATAACTTCCAAAGACATCCTTGTAATTTCTTTAATTCCATGCATCGGCTATCTGTTCCTTCTCTTTATGTCAGCCTTGCCAAGCATAATAATTTTTTGAGCAATTATCTACTCATATCGCAAGTTAAAGTATGTGGTTTCCACTTGTTGCTTATTAACTCAAGAGAACAGTCTTTATAGCATTTGGTCTGTGATTAGTTCTTTTTCGCAATTTATCAGTATTTTTCTCCAGAATTGTAATTCAAAGATGCCTTATTTTTTTCACTCTTTCTCAAAGACCAACTTTTAATAATCTGTAAGTAATCCCTTGGGAAAAGATAATAAATAGATATTTCTTTGTTTTAATTTCTGTCTTCCTTGTTTGTTTTTAAAAAATGTGATTTTGTGGTTGGAACCTTAAAAGAGCATGACTGAGGGGGCATTGGTGCCCTATGGACTTGGTTGTTTTCTTGTACGTTTCATTACCAAACTATCTAACATCATCTGTGCTAGTAAGGATTTTTCACATTCCTTACTGGTAACTGATGATATTACCTAGTTTGAAAACAACCAGGGTTGGAGAATACCAAGAACCTCTCATTTCAACCATACTTTTTTTTTATAAAAAGTTTTTTATTTTTTAACAACAAACATAAACACAAAAACATAATACATAAAACAACAAATAAAACCTTTCAATTGTACAGTATTTCGGTTGGTATATTTGTCTTGTGCACGATATTTACAGTCTTTTCCTCTTAAATTTACATTCATTTTGCATTAATTAACTTTTCATATCATATTATATTGTTACTATACCATATTTAGACTTTAATTTCAATTCCATATCCTTTGGAGCTCATCTCAATTCTTACTAATTTTTATTTGTGTTATATTTTATTTAAAGATAATCAGTTGTAGCATATCATTACTATTATATTATACTTCAATTTCCTACTTTCCTATTTAGCCACTGATAGAATAAATCCCGTATCTTATAATACTCTTTTTCTTCTTGCTCTCTAATTGCTAATGTTAATATGCTCATTTCTGTACATTCCATTATTTTCTTAATCACTTCCTTCCCCATCGGATTTTCTCATTTTTCCAATTTTGGGCAAATACAATTTTAGCTGCAGTTGATAATCAAGTATGTCAATTCCCTATTGTAACCTTCAGGTAAAATTCCCAATAAAAATGTCTCTGGTTTTAATTCTATATGCTGTTTTGTCATTTTTTCCAACCATGTGTGTATTTTAGTCCAATATCTTTTAGCTTCCGCATATGTCTACCACATATAAGAGCCTTGGTGGTGCAGGCTGTTAAATGCCTAGCACTTAGTTCCAGCTGCTTGCAATTAGTGCAGGCTCGAATCCCACCAGGCTCAAGGTTGACTCAGCCTTCCATCCTCTCGGGGTAGGTAAATTGAGGACCCAAGATTGTTGGGGGCAATAAGCTGACTTTGTAAAAATGCCGCTTAGTAATAAGCAGGCATATACAATGGAATGAAGGCTATTGCTGAGCGCATTGGGTTGTGCTCCAAAAAATTGTAAGCCGCCCTGAGTCTCTGGAGAAGGACGGCATATAAGTATGAATAAAAAAAAATGGTAATATGATCCAGGTATCTGATGACATTTCCAACACTTCGGCAATTTATCCTTGAACATCTTTGCTATTCTTGCCGGGGGTAAATGCCACCTGTAAAACATCTTACACAAATTCTCTTTATATGCTGTTGACAATGTTAATTTATAGTTTAATATACCAATATTACCAGGGATATAGATTCATTTTAATTGTAGATATTCTTCCTATTAAAGATAATTGTAGATTTTTCCATTTTTCCAAGTCTATCGCAATCTGTTGCTTTAATTAATAATAATTATCTTCCTTTAATGTTCCACATCTTGCTGTCAGCTGTATTCCCAAATATTTCACTTTTTTTGTGATCTGGATATTCAGTCTATCTGTCAATTCTTTCCTTTGTTTTTCAGTGATGTTCTTGACTAAAATCTTAGTTTTATCTTTATTTATTTTTAATCCTGCCACTTGTCCATATTCTTCAATCTTTTCTATCAATTTGGATGCTGTTTCCAGTGGTTCTTCCAATATAAAGACCAGATCATCTGCAAATGCTTGTAGTTTGTAGTTCCTTTTTTATTTTTATTTTATTGTATTTTATTTTATTGTAGTTCCTTTTTTTATTTTCATTCCCTTTATTTCTTTGTTTTGTCTGATGTTTTTGTTTAGTACTTCCAAAGTCAATACAAACAACAATGGCGACAGAGGGCACCCTTGTCTAGTTCCTTTTTTAATCTTAATATTATCTGTCAAATCTCTTATCATTACTTTTGCCGATTGCTTATGATATATTGCCTCAATTGCCTTGATAAATCTTTCTCCAAAACCTATCTCTTCCATTTGCAATAACATAAATTGCCAATTTACATTATCGAAGGCTTTTTGTGCATCTAAAAACACTAAGGCCATTTGCTTCTCTGGGTGTGCTTCATAATATTCCAATGTATTCAAGATTATTCTCATGTTATCTTTTATTTGCCTCTTAGGCAGAAATCCATTTTGATATATATAAAGTGATTCTGGTATCTTTTAAGTCTTTTGCCATAATAGAGGATTTCAGCCCTACTTTGATTAATGAAACATCTGCAAGAAAACAACCAAAATCAGAGAACATTGAGGACCCCTCATTTCAACCCCGAGCTACAGATTTTCTCTGTTACAGCAATACAACTCTCTCTGAATCTCTGAGAAGCTTGAGTGCTCCATCCCATATTATTCCAAAAAATCCATAAATTTTTCAGTCCCAGTTTGGGGAATTACAGAAGGCTCTGGGAAAGAAAACAAAAACTGTTACAGAAGTGAAATTTTATTTAGCGTATTCTAAATATATCTCTTAATTTGTTATAATAATATATAGCTAAACAATAGCCATGATAGTTTCTCATTAATTGTTTATTTTTAAAATTGTTGCCAAATACAAGTGACTATTATATTCAGCTTCAAGTAATCCAAAAAGGAGACCAAGGAATGAGATTTCAGTCTCTTATCAAAAAAAGCTTTTTTCGTGGCGTTCAAGAACAGTAATGTTGGTATAGTAAATCATATTTGTTTTAGGTGGAAAGCAATTCAGCATCATAGAAAACTTTGATGCAATTGTTATTCAGATAAATCTAAGTAGCATGAAGAATTTTAAAGATATATAGAGGAAAAATATCTAATAATAAAACTTCAAGTTAAAATAATTGTATAATTCTTGCCTGGTCCTTAGGGATATAATACTCCATGGTTTAATGCATAACTAACATGATAGAGTTTAGAATCATTGAATAAGAACCAGTGTAATTAAAATATTTTTCATGAATTGTTTGTTTTCACAGAAGTCCCCTGCACTTGTCCTTTGTGTATCTCAGATAGAGGTAGCTGTGTTACAGCTTCTGAAGGAATTCAGCTTGCTAAAGAACTAGGAGCCACTTACTTGGAACTGCATAGCCTCAATGATTTTTACATAGGAAAATATTTTGGTGGGGTGGTAAGTATAATATGTTAAGATGCAAAGTATTTGTCTTTTTTTCTTTTGAGTTTCCAAAATTCAGATCAGATGTTAGTGAGAATAATTGTGAAACTATGTGACACACAATCAGGGCCCATGCTTTGATAAGTCAGTCTTCTGCAAATTGGCATTCTCCAGATACATATGGATTCAAGCTTTCAATTCTCAGCCAGCATTTTTGCTGAAAAGTGCAATCCTACTGCCTCAGAAGGTTGATAGTTTGGGGAGAGCTGATTTAAAATTTTATTACCTCAGTATATCTAGTCCAAACTATTTTTATAACTATAAATAGTATAATGGAAATATGATTAGTATTTTTTTCTCAATACGCTGCAGTATCTTATAGAAAGAGAGTGCTAGTCATCTGTAAGAAATCAGTTTAGACATTCTAGCCGTGATTGTTATATTTAATATTCTAAAATACATTTTTAAAAAAATAGCATGAGGTACTTAAGAATCTAATGACCTGAGGTTACTATTCTAGATCAGTGCCATCACATCATCTGGGGTCTACAGGGAAAACAGAGAATTCATTTCTATTAATAAATCCAGTTGATCATTGGTTAAATCAATATTAGACCTAAATATAATAATTAAATTAATTTGACTTAGGTGAGAAACACTCAGTTATGGAATAAATGACATTTACAAATGAATTTGTGTCTTAAAAACATAAACAATAGTCTCAAATGAGTAATAATATGTGCTGCTATTAGTAGATTCTCTAATCTTATAATTTGGAAATAAATTGATTTTTTCTAATTAAAATGTTTTCAAATATGAGCCATTATAGCAATAGCAATATCACTTAGATTTATATACTTCTCCATAGTGCTTTATAGCACTCTCTGAGCAGTTTACAATATCAGCATATTGCCCTCAACAATCTGGGTTCTCATTTTACCAACCTTCGAAGGATGGAAGGCTGAGTCAACCTTAAGATGATCAGGATCAAACTCCAGACTGTGGGGAGAGTTTTCCTGCAGTTCTGCATTCTAACCATTGTGCCACCAACTTCGTTGATTCACCTGCTTTTAAAAAGGGCTTCAATGGATATGAAGTTTGTCACATCAAAAACAGGATAATCAATAAGCTAAAATAATAAGGAAAGTTATTCTAGATATATTTCTCAAACTATTTTTTAAAAAAGTGTGAGGGATCATCACTTGTAAAGTGTGCCAATTATATTTTTCTGTAATCACATGGTATCTCATTTATAAAAAAAGTAATTGCAACATTTCTAAGTGCTGGTAAAATAAAAATGAAATGGTTTTTATTGCCACTTTTTAAACACATATAACAATTATTACAGTTATACCTCACACAAAAAACCTGTAGTTCTAAATATTATTTGTGAAAACTTGTACTCTGAGGATAAGCATATTAATACCCTACTTGCACTAATTTTGGGGTTATCTTTCCTTACAAATCACAATGGTTAATTATTCCTAGTTCTGCCACAAGGCTAAATCAATAATAAATATGGCTTTCATGACACATATGACTTAACTTGTACAAAATTTTTATATATCATTTATAAAATTGTAATTATAATTTTATAAATTATATAAATTTCTTATTTTATTACTATTTCAATATTTCTTATTTGATTACTATTTTATTATGGTAGTCTTAGAAAGTTGTGTTATTAAATCTGGAAGGAAAATGTAGACCTTATACCATACAGTACGTCATTCTGCCTACCTGTTACAGTGAAAGGTGAGGGCAGCATGCACTGTCATCGCAGGTTAACTGTGATCATTTGCTGTTTGTCTCTTGCTCTCTCAGTGGCAATTCTAGCTGGGCATTTATGTGATTTCACAGAAAATAAAATTTCATGATTTGGTCCAGGAAGCAGGATTTTCAGGTGTGGGCTCCTGGGGGTTTGCAGGGGTTCGGGAGAGCCCCTAGCTAAGATTCTGTGCAGTTTGGAGAACCCCCAAATCCCACTCCTGGATGGCCCCACCCTGCCCATCCGCCCCTCACAGGAGTCCCCACGCGATTCATTTTGGATGCAGGTAAGTGCAGGGCATGCACAGAGGCTTGGGGAGGGCGAAAAATAGGTCTCCTGGAAGTTCGGGAAGGCCAGGGATGCCAGAGAGCCCCCGGAGCCTAAGGATGCCATTTTCGTCCTCCTGGAGGCTCGAGGAAATCCTCCGGAGCCCGGGGAGGGGAAAAACACCCCCCACCACCATGATGCAGGAGGCCGACTAGGCCACACCAACCATGGCCACACCTACCCAGCAACTGGGCAGAGAACCCTTTCCTAAAAATTTTGAAGCCCACCCCTGAGGATTTTCCCTACATTTTTGCTCAAACATACTTGACACTATAAAAAAGTACTTTCTAACACTTTTAGTACTCTGCAGTCAGTTGCATTTTTGCTTCAAATATATAATCTTGTTAGATTACTTTCTCCTGGTTTTAGTGAGAATTAAACAGTTTTAAGCAGGATTGCAAACTATTTATATCCAGAGTATTTAGGAAAGCTTAGATGCACAACAACAGTAGTAATTAGAAATACAGGTGACACTGATCAATTGCATCTTCTTAAATGAGTTTGATTACAAAATTTAGTGATACATGTTTTGTTTGATTTTAGTTGGAATATTTTATGATACAAAGCTTGAATCAGAAATCATCTGAAAAAATGAAGAAAAGGAAGAAAAGCCATAAATGTCATGGAGTTAAGCCACCTCAGCTTGATCAGCCAGGTGCCTTCCAATATCTGTTGCAGTGGATTGTATAATGTTGCAGAGCTTATGAAATTAGAATGTAAAATTGTATTTCCTAATGGAATCTCTAACCTTTCTGGGCCAGAGAGAACATTTGGAAATTTGATAGGGTGTCATGGACAATGCAGCATTACCAAACGACTTTCATGACAGGAGCTCATTTTTAGAATAAGTTGAGGACTACCTATAGGTTTTGTCTTTTCTTTCTTTTTTCCTTGAAGATGGGTTTTAAAACAAAATGCTTGTCTCTACTCATATACCATCCTTATTCTGTGGTTTATAATTCCAGAAACATTCAAAAGAATAAAATGGTAACAGGATGGAAAGTAGAACATCCATTTGAATGTTTTTTCCCTTTGAAATAATAGTATTGTCCAGAGTCTTTATTAGTGTGTGGATACTTGTGTCTGGATATGGGCATGTTTCCCATCAATTAGGGCATAATGTTCTTTGATTATATAAAATATAGGAAGAAGTTGATGTAAAATTTTTAATGGTGACCTTTCAGGTCCAGATAATGCTCACATAAATTTAGTATGAGGTAAAGTGTTGGTGAATTATGAGCAGATAATTATTATTTTATGTTTTATTTCCAATATAAATTGGACATCTCAAAATGCTCTTTATTTTTTTAGGATAAACATAGAGTATCTGATTACAAAATTACAAAACAATAAGTTGGTATCATGAAATATATCCCATTTTCTGTCCACTCATCTCAATTTTAAAGAATCTAGTATAGGCAGTTGCCAGGACTGACTTGAAGGTTTTTGGAGATTCTCAGTCACCCAGGTCATGGTTATCCCAAAGGTGCTTTTTCAAAAAAACAACTGGACTTTGTTTTTTCTTGAAGATGTTTGGCTTCTCATCCAGAAAGAAGTTTCCTTCTTGGATGAGAGGCGAAACGTCTTCAAGGAAAAACAAAGTCCAGTTGCCTTTTGAAAAAGCACCTATGGGACGATTGACTTGAAGGCACAAAGACTGACTTGAAGGCACCAAAGAAAGAGGAGATGTTTGATTTTTATGTCCAAAGTCTTATCTAGAATGGAATTGGTACAAAGAAGTGGGCTTAGATCTTTCCTTTCATATAGGATTGAACAATCCTTTTGTGCTTGGTAGCAGCATAGATTATAATGGGTGAAATAATAAGGCAAATTGAGCAAAGTCATGTCATATATATGGGAGAGTCAGGAGTTATTTTTTTTCCTAGGATTTGGAGGAAAGTAGGTATGTTTATGCTAAGTATATTAATACTAAGCCTATTTTAGGGATGACAATAACAGCTCTGCAGACAGAGAAGTTTCTGAAAGTTGCAGAAAAAAGGTGTGAGAATTCTGTTGCCTAACCTCCATTCATGACTTCAGTTCATTGACTGTCTCTCCTTCATGTGAACAATGATGGCAACTTTAGTTTTCTTCCTCACTTCCCCAGATAGCATCTTAGCTTTTTTATTTTAAGAACTGTTAGGGTTCTTAAAACTGTTAGAAGGTAGAAGGAAACAAAACCTTGAGCAACTGTACTGCATTTGTGAACTAAGTCATCGTTAATTCAACAAAAATATCTGTGACGTTATTGCGAGTACAAACACTCTTTGTACTCTGAATATAATACAAATATGGAAAACTAGATTTGAAATATAATTGTTGCGTATAGAGTGAAATTATGTTCTTAATAGCAAATCTGAGCTCTACAGTGCTGTTTTCTGCTGAAAATACTTTTAATGCTATTGTCTATGAGGATTTAACTTCTGCATAAAGGTCTTCAAGATTTCGGGATAAATGTAGTTAGAGCACAAATTTGTAATAAGCTACCAGTGTGGCAGCAGCTCCTCATAGCTTGCCAAATGCTCTAGTAGCTAATGGATTCCGCCCCCCCCCCCAACTTTTCTATGCAGCTATTTCCATCTTCCCTCACCTTAATTATAATTTTAGTTTGATGCTAAACAACCAGTTCTTTCACAGAGTTCTTTTCTGGTCAAGTTGCTTTAATTATTACATTTTTACCTAGTGACTTCAAAAGTAGTCTAAGAACATGCCTTTATTATAATAAACTATTAATTCAAATATTATGAAGTAATGCATAATTCTTCCATGTTTGAAATTATGAAATTTGTTGAAACAACATTTCATATTATAAAATACTATTTCAACAAATCATGTAGTTCTATATATTTTTGTAGCCTGGATATTCCAAGCCTACTATCTAAGAGCAGAATTGTCTTACTAAAAAAATCCTGATAAAGTTCTTTTTTAATGAGACAAACTAAGTTGTGAAACAGACAGCCACATTTTAACTTAGTGTTTATACTATATGAAAGCAGCCAGTCTGGTGAACTTTAGTATATCCTGCAGATATGTAAAATGGGGAGGTAGACAAATGATAAAAGCAGTCACCAAGACAATCCAATCCATGTGGCTTATCATATTTTATGTGGGAAAGGGCAGAGTTTCAACTGTAATTATTTTATGAACAATGATTTTATGAACAGATTATTCATGAATTCTTTTCTAATATATGCTCTCTTTTTTTTAGAAAAAATGCCTATCTTAAAAGGCGAAGCTTCACATTATGACTCTGATTTACATAACTTGTTGTTCTGCTGCCAGTGTGTTGATGTGATATTTTACTCTGAAGACTTGAAGGAGGTAGCAAAAGCACACAGGATTGTTTTATGCTCTATTAGCCATGTCTTCATGTTGCTTTTTAATGTGAAGAGCCCAACTGACATTCAGGATTCTTCTATCATTAGAACTGCTCAGTCTCTCTTTGCAGCCACTCAGGAAACTCTGTTTCCCATATTAAAACATGGCACATCATGTGGTTCACCAGTAAGAGTCATTGTTAAAGACTCATTCTTCTGCTCTTGTTTGACAGATATTCTGCACTTCATTTATTCAGGTATCCTCTCATAATAGTTCCAGCTGTTTATTGTCTGTTAACAAAGAAGAGGTTGCTTACTGCGAGGGGAGTACATATTATTTTATTAATATGGAAGCCTATGCATTTTGAGTTAGCATTTACTTTGGCAGCATCACTTCAGAGTACAGGTGGAGACATGTGTATCTAGTCCACCAAACTATTCCAGATAAGTCCATTTAAAAAAGGAAATAGTAGATATACTGTGCCCTAATATTCTTATAAAAAGCTTCTTTACGTAGGGTTGTTTCTGTAAGCACAAAGTTCTCCCACCAACTTCCACTTACATGCTTATTAGATTTATTCCTTAAGTTGGGAGCCCATGTTTTCCAACAGGTCTGAGTATGCATCAGAAGAAGAGTATAGAAATACAAAAGAATTTGATATTGAAGACATCTGGATGCACACGTGAGGATAGTTTTTTTTTTCAATGTAAGCTGCTACAGAACAAAAATGTTTTCTCTCTACTGCCAAATCCAGAAAGGAGATTTATAACCATGTGGGACCATAGCAATCTGAATGTCGATCATATTATAGAGGACTTTCAGCAGACTTTGAAGAATATCACATAATATTTTCTATTTTCTTTGATCATTTAAAAGTCAGTAGGCAACTCATAACCCATTGGGCCATAGAGGTATTTCCTTACCTGATTCCTTAATGCCAAAAACAATGACAGATGTTCTAATGTACTGAAAAGTTCTTAAAAATCCAGGGAGCTATTCAGAGATGTATTCGCCTTGAAAGTACATCATGTTGAACTGTATAGCACAATGAAACACAAGGAGTTGATCACAGGAAATATTTTATGACATTTTGTATTATGTCATAAAATGTTTTATGATCACTTTATGTCATAGAGTGGTTTATAAAATTTGTCGTGGGTGAGTCAAGGATTCTAGAAGTTATTTGTGGTACTTCAGTTAAAAGAATGTTGCTCATTGAGTCATTGTTTCAGAGATATTTCTTTACCTAAATAGAGAAACAGAATGATGGAGGACAAAATCCTAGTACAGCCAAAGTAGTCAGCTGAAGGAACTTCTATGGCAGGATTCTGGATGGCTGGAAAACAAGTTTTGACTTATTTCTGGCTTAGCTACAATAGAAGTGAAAGTGATAGGAAACTCATCTGCGGCTGGGGCTTACAAAAATTGTACTTCTGTGTTCCAATTGGAAACAACCTGTGTCACCCCTTTTCCTGGACTCTGAGCTATTTTTTCAGTTATTTAATGTACAATTCTGGTACAAACAATTAAAATACAAAACATTGAGCACAGAAGTCCTATTCACAGCAGAAACTAAGTATAACTAGATTATATTTAGATTTTTCAGCTCAAAATTGTTATTACTCCAGTACAGAATGTTCTAAAAACATAGTCCTTGCTGAGTTTTCTAGTTCTCTGAGGCTTAGGAAGATTCTGTGGCATCTGGAAATGTTCCTATATAAAGATAAACTACATTTATGCACCATTCAAAAGAAACAACAAAAAAGAGAAGAAGCAAACAAAAGGATCAGCATACATCTTCTCCAGCAACCACCATCCAGATAACCCAGGATTAACCCCAGGCAAACAATCAAGCAGAAAACAATCAATGAACTATTAACGAAAATACAGGTAGTTCTTGACTAACATTCATTTAGTGACCTTTTGAAGTTACAGGGACACTGAAAAAGTGACTTATGATCGTTTTTCACACTTACAACCGTTGCAGCATTCTCATGGTCATGTGATCAACATTCAGAGTCTTGGCAACTGACTCATATTTGCGACAATTGCAATATTCTGGGATCATGTGATTAACTTCTGTGATCTTCTGACAAGCAAAGTCAATAGGAAAGCCAGATTCACTTAGCAACCATGTTAGTAAGCAGTTGCTGTGAGTCATTTAACGATTGAGGCAAGAACGGTCATAAAATTCACTTAACAATTGTCTCACTTTTTTTTTTTTAATTACATTTATATGCCGCCCTTCTCCGGAGACTCAGGGCTTACAATTTTGGAGCACAACCCAATGCGCTCAGCAATAGCCTTCATTCCATTGTATATGCCTGCTTATTACTAAGCGGCATTTTTACAAAGTCAGCTTATTGCCCCCAACAATCTTGGGTCCTCAATTTACCTACCCCGAGAAGGCTGAGTCAACCTTGAGCCTGGTCGGATTCGAGCCTACAGTAATTGTAGACAGCTGGATCTTAAGAGCAGGCATTTAACAGCCTGAGCCACCAAGGACACTTAGCAAAAAAAAAATTTTTTTGTCTCAATTGTGATCATAAGTTGAAGACTACTTGCATCCCATCCCCACATATACTGGCAAGGTCACTTAGTGTATATAAACAGGCAGCAAACCACATTCATAACACTGATGATGTTACCTAGTTGGATAATGAAACTTAGAGATTAGAGAAGCTTAGAGAGCACCAAGGGCTCCATAGATCTTATGCAGTATGTAACTATTGGTCTGTTAGTTTGTTTCTCTTTTCTCCTTTTTGTGTAGAGTAGAAGTGAAGGCTTTTTTTTCCTGGTAAAAGATTTGCAAACAGCCAAGGGAAAGATAGGATGTTTTCCTCTTATTTTGAGTATCTGAATTGGCGGAAAAGAAGATAATTGTTGCTTCTGAATAAAATGATGGCAGGGTGACAGTGCCCTCAGTCACAACATCAGTGAAATGTCTATGGGTGAATGGGTAAAATTTGCCTTTTATTAGATTCAGTGAAAGGCAATGCAGTGGAATCTATAAAAATTAAATACTGTTTGCAACAGAGCTGCAGTGTTTAAAGGAGATTCATATACATATCAGATTGGTAATAAAGATATCTTGTGCTAAAAGTGATGTCTTGTATCCCATTTTAAAAGTACTTGTTTCATATCTTTAGGTGCTTTTCAATGGGACCTATTGGAAGAGCACATTAAAAAGAAACTGAAGAATCCTGGGAATGTTGAACTTGTTCTTGAGAGAGTAAAATGTATCTTAAAAATTCCAGGAAAGGCAAGTTGAAATCTTATTTTTATTATAAAAAAAGATATAAAGAGATTTTTATCCTTCAAACATGAGGCTTATACTTATTTAGAAAAAGTATTAATATTTTTAATAAGAAAGCACTGTTAAGATTCTTAAAAGCAAATTAAAAGTTTGAGATTTGCATAGATAATGGTAAACAGGTAGTTTTTTAATGGGGAGAAGTATTTGCTTGATAAGGAAGGATAGTTTATTCTGTTTACTGAATACTGGAAATAGAAGTATAATCCATCAAGTTTTTGCAACTTCATTCATATTAGCTTAATGTCAAAAGGAAAGAATATGAATTTTTGGAATAAACATCAGTATAGATGTGGTTGAAGGTATTGGTATCACTCCACTTTCTCTCAAATAATTCCAATTTCCTGTGAAGTAAGTTAAGACTAATACAAATGGCATCCTCTTTTCTTTATCCCATAGTCAGTAGAACAGACACTTTTGATGTATAAGTTAACATATTCTTGTAAATAATAAAACCAATTAAAATAATATGGACAGAACTATTGATACATTTAACCTAATATTTTGTGGCATACTCTTTTGAGGAAATCTGATATTGTTAATATTAATATATTAGAAAGAATATGTTAAGTCATACATCAGAACTGTTCTATGGACTATAGAATACAGCATAATGAAAGAAAAAAAATCTGAAAAATGAAATATAAATTCGGTTGGATAAAATACTGAAGAAAGTAAGGTGGGATGAGATTGTACACATGTTTAGTCATTATTACTAAAAATTGTAATTTGGTTTGAGAGAAGGAGAATTGTGTTAATTGAAGGAGTGGAAAACTCCAATTAAAACATGGGTATTATAACATTATTAACTAAATTCTTTCTTATAAGCCAAATTCTTCTGTTTTTCATTTTCCAAGGCAGATAGGTTTTTGGAAGAATAACTACACTTTACAGAAATAATACTACTATGGTAAAGAGTTTTCTCACAACTGCCTTCCTACATGTTCCCTTGTGCTATCTTTTTAGGACTTGGGCTCTGCTTGTTTTTGGTGTACTAAAGCTACCTACTGTTAGTAATGATTTACCCTTTTTTCTTCTCTTGCCTTTGTATTTCTCAACATTAACTATACCCTTCACCAATTGGTCTCAAGCTTGCTTGTAAATTTCATCACTTCAGTTCATGCCTTTTTCTGTTACATTTCCCCCATCCCCCAGCTCTGTGCTCAGTTTGTTGGCAGTGTTCCTTTGAATTTGTAGAATAGAATAGAATTCTTTATTGGCCAAATGTATTGGACACACAAGGAATTTGTCTTGGTGCATGTGCTCTCAGTGTACATAAAAGAAAAGATACATTCATCAAGAGTCAAGAATCATAAGGTACAACACTTAATAATAGTCATAGGGTACAATAAGTGATCAAATCATACTAGGAAACAGTCAATATAAATCGTAAGGATACAAGCGACAAAGTTACAGTCCTACAGTCACAAGTTGAAGGGGATGGGTGATAAGGAGTGATCAGAAGATTAACAGTAATAGTAGTGCAGACTTTGTAATAGTTGGACAGTGTTGAGGGAATTATTTGTTTAGCAGAGTGATGGCGTTCGGAAAAAACTTTCCTTGTGTAGTTGTTCTGCTGTGCAGTGCTCTATAATGTTGTTTTGAGGGTAGGAGTTGAAACAATTTATGTCCAGGATGTGAGGGGTCTGTAAATATTTTCACAGCCCTCTTTTTGTCTCATGCAGTATACAGGTCCTCAATGGAAGGCAGGTTGGTAGCAATTGTTTTTTTCTGCAGACCTAATTACTCTCTGAAGTCTGTGTCTGTCATGTTGGGTTCATTGAGTCTGTTTCGTTAGCCTCTATGTGTGCTAAGAGTCCAGCATTCAATCATTGTTTTCAGGGACACCTTTTTATGAAGTTAGATTTCCAATTCCCTGGATTTTTATTGAGGAATATGTACAAGCACCTTGCCTGGTAAGATTCTGCCTATAGCACTCTTTCTCCCTTGGAAAGTTGATTCTTGCAATAGATATTGTATCATAACTGTCCACTGAGGTTGTGCCTCCCATGGTTTACAGATAAAATATGATAGTAGAAAAGTTATTAAAGAAGTTCTAGAGATCAGGTGTTATAGAGTTGAGATTTATAAAACAATGAAATGGAAGGACCAAAGATAAATTTGATGTCATTTGGTATAATAGCAGTAGCATTGGTAGATTTTTTTAAAAAAGCTTCAGTTAAAAAAATATGTATTTAATCATCTTCTCATTCTGCAGGTTAATGGTTCACAAAATTATAGAACTTATTTGTCAAAAAGACCGCTACATTTATGTAACAGCTCTCTCAGACTTTTCTTTAACACCACAGTATTAGCTGATGTCATGTTCAAAATACAAGGTATGATATAAAGTATCACTGTTTTTTTCATATTTTCTTTAAATAATAGAAAACAATGTTAACGTATCTCCTGAACCTTTAAGGCAACATTTTCTTGGCTTAATTGGGAAACAATGTTAACATAAAAATGAGAAATTAATTTTTTCCTTTCACTAGAGGACCAACTAGGTGATCTTGAGCAAGTCAGGCTCTTTCGATCCTGGGAAGGAAGCAATCACCAAAAAAATTTTTTTGCCAAGAAAACTGAATATGTGTCCAAAGGAATTATTTTCTAGTTATCCCTTTATATAAAAAAAATCCATAACCTAAATTGAAAACAAACAGGTCTTTGAAATGTAGCGACATAACTTGTCAATAGAGACAGCTTGCTTTTGAATGTTAATCTTTGGACATTTTGTGTAGGAAGTGGAGGAACAATGGGTGTCATTGCTTGTTTCAAAATTCCAAAGAGAAATAAAGTGATATGAACCAGAGTGCCATGGTTCACAAAAATAATGAAAACAATTATTCATTTGTATGTTAAAGCAATTCCTCTTGAAAGAAATTAAAAAGGGAGTCCCTCTTTTAATATATCTTAAGAATATGTAGGGAATATGTGACAGAAATAGGCAAGAACTGCTATCTAGGCAAATAGGCGTGAAATATTTTTAAGCCTTGAGAAACATGATAAAAAGTTATTCAAACAGACACCTCCTTGATTCACTGGAGTATAAGAAGTAGGGAGGGTCAACACGATAAGACTTAAAATATTCTTTTATCTCAATAAAGGTAATTTAGTATTTCTATTCAGTTGGTTTCCTGGTTTGTTCTACCTTGTGAGGCTGATAGAATGTAGTGCACAAATGAATGAAAACTGCATATTATTTATGATGACTGCATTGTTGGCAAGAAATATATGTGCTGCTCCCCTCCCCTCCATGTATGACCAAAGTTCTACAGGTGTTTACTCAACCCCCTCCCCCATACAGGTCCTCAGAAAGCATTCCCATTGTGCACGTCCAAATTCCAAGCTCAGTACAGCAAGAGTCACTGGTCAACCAAATCCAATGGCCACACACAAAGTCCAGAAAAGTCCAGGAGTCACACAGGTCAGGATACACAGCACGAGCACACAAGGCACAGAACTGGGCACATTGCTCCAGCAACAACACACTCAAGTCCTCAAGGCGGGATTAAGTAGACAATGCCATTGCAGCCCTTCATGAGAGGCAAGGTTGCCTCCTCATGAGTAGTGTAGCTGACTGGCATTGTGCCTGCCTCCTCCCTGTTCTATGTGTCCTTGGATCAGGAGGAGATGTGGACTCCACCTTCTTCTCATTGCTAATGGGCAGTAACTGCTCCCACTCCTGCATGGAGCCTCCTGGCCAACTTGCTGCAGCTATGGCTCACCTTCCTCAGCCTCAGACTTTTGCTGGTCTAATCAACCCAGCTGAGGCTGCTCCATCAGGCTAGAATTCTCTGAGCTCCAATCCTGTCCAATACTTGGTTCCACACCTTTCGCTGTGGACTCAAACTCACCCTCCTCCTCCGAACTGGCATCTGGAGAAGGGCGGGGGCAATCCATGACAATATATCAGTTCCAGAACCATTATAATGATCAGGTTCAGCTGAATATATGAGGTGATAATTGGGAGTATTTTTATGTGATATGCAAAATATTGTTCTGTCCTTGATGAATAAATGATGATGGCACTTAAGTAGTCATTAGTGAGTACCATGCATAAATGTGCTTATAGATAAATACCTTGCCAGAATATATTGCTGCAAAATAATGCATTAAAAATTAGGAAATGTTGAAAGGTTTTTTCCCTTAACAATAGATCAAATGTCAAAATGCTTTTTGGCAACTTCATTTTCAAAGAAATAATCTGCTTAATTGTAGCTTTCCATTGCACCTGCAAAATAAATGTCTTTCAGTCTATTCTTCATGTCCTTTTAAAGAAAGAGGTAGAATTTGTGTTGGGCACTGTTGCTGTGTTAATTAATGGGAATAGACATTTCCACAGCCAATTTGTTTTTGTACAAATCTTGGATCGAAGACACTTACACAAGAGCAGTATTATTTAGGAATGAATTTTGAACCATAGTATGATTTATTTTTAAGTATATTTTAAGTATATTTACTAAAACAGTGAATTGAATAAGAATAACTCAATTAACATGTAGAAGATAGTAATTTCATGTATATTAAAGGCAGTTGGAATAGATTCACAAATCAGAATATCTTATGCTAAACAGATTGTGGATACAGATTTCATTAAATCTGAATTCCTATCTAGGTTTTATCTAGGATAAATTTACATTGAAACTTACAGTATATGATTGCAGTGTTAATAAAACAATTCAAAATATCCCTTCAAGATGTTTTAGAAATGTAATACCCAGATTTCCCAGTCAGCATTGCATGGGATCTGCTGGCTGGAAATTTGCAGTCCCAAAATAGCTGGGGTCTGATATTTGGGAAGGCAATTATATACTATCATGAATCAAGTTTAACTACATTTATTCTCGTTCTGAGTTGAAATGTGATGCTTTTCTTGAAATGTTGATACTTGAACAATCTTGCCATTTATAAATATTTTGCAGCATACATTAATAATTAATTAATAATTATAAATTATTATTATTATTTCTTATGCCAGACTCCCATAGTATTGTTTTCATCCAACCTCTTTCTTGTAGGTGCTACAGTACCAGCTCACAAAGCAGTCCTGGTGGCTCGCTGTGAAGTAATGGCTGCTATGTTTAATGGCAACTATATTGAATCAAATAGTTTTTTGGTTCCAGTTTATGGAATTTCTAAAGATACATTTCTATCTTTTTTAGAGTATCTATATACAGATTCCTGTTGTCCAGGTATGCAAATATTAAATTGTAGTGGGTTTAGCTTTGAATAGCATTAAATACTGTGATAGCTGAAAAAGGAATTCTTGGACTGAAAGTCTTGGCTTTTCAGAGAGTTATGAATATATATTGATTTTTGTATTTGGATATAAATAAATTTGAACATGTTACTTATTATTAAATGATGGTAAAATATCTCAGCAACATATTAACAACAGTAGTCAAAAAAGAGGTACTTCTTAAAGCTTAATTCTGTTTATTCTAAAATGAGATTCCTAAATGTTTGAAACATTATTGATTTAAATAAAATGGGTTTAAATTTGGTTCATTTACACATTCCAGTAGACATAAGGAGGCTAAAAGGCATGTATGTTGAATAAAATAGTTTTTATACAACCTGTTTTTACATCAAGAATGATACTTTGTGTTTCTTAATTTGCAAGTGACTTTGATGTATGTTTTTGGGTATGAACAAGTGAAAGCAACATATTTAAACATGTATTGCATTCATCCTTGGCGTAGCCACTTTGAAGAGATGGGATGAAGGTCTATTTCACAGATATCAAATCTCAAGTGTTCCTACAATAGATTATATTTAATGTCAGAATGTTTTAAAAAACTAATTCTGAATCTGTAGTAAAGGAATTACAAACTAATACTGTGTTTAAACTGGTATATAATTATTACATCAGTTTTAATCTGGGTTTGATATTTTAATCAGCCAGCATTCTACAAGCCATGTCACTTTTAATATGTGCTGAGATGTACCAGGTTTCAAGACTCCAGCACATCTGTGAGCTTTATATAATAACACAACTCCAGAGCATGCCTAGTAGAGAATTAACATCTACGAACCTGAGTGTGGTCACCTTGCTTCAGAAAGCAAAGGTAAGTACTCCCTGTTGATATATTGTTTATATTTTTTCTGTAGTTAACAAAGGCTGACTCATTTTGAAAGTAAAGATTGTTTTTATATAATGGAATACATACTACTTGTGGATTGCTCAATATTAAACTGCAGTTAATGGATCAACTGTAAACTTGATTCCGAGGGGAGAGAATAGCTGAAAACCATTTCCTTTTTCATTATTAAAAAACTGATCTGTGGAAAGACATTAATACTAAAATTAAGTTGAAATTCTTTTCATAATGCTACATTATTTCCCATGCAAATTACTGTCTTGTATGGTTTCTTCTGTCATACTTACTGTGTAAACTGCTAATGCCAGCAGTTAATGATATAAAATTCTCAATATTTTCAAGCAACAGAAAACACATTTTCTGGCTAATGTGAAAAAATTGAAATGTATAAAGCATTTATTTTTAAATCAGATATAAGCAGATACAGTGTTATCTTGTAACTTTACAGAATGCATTATGCATATAGTGGTTTGGTCATAAAAGCATGTTCGACATACTGTATAAAGTTGAAAAGCATAAACATTTAAATATAATTAAATGTCTTAATTGAGTTTAATTGAAATATTTTTAATTTCTAGTACAATAGTTACATGCTACTGAATTCTAAGACATATAGCATGCCTTCGTTTCTGTCTGTTTAGGAGTAGCAGACAGAGAAAACACCAAAAACAGAAGAAATCAAAAAATTGTAATAAAGTTATGTATTCTGTATTTTATCCCAACTGTAGGAAATATAGAAAGCTTTAATTTTACAAAGTTGATGAAACATAGAAACAAAAGCTTAAAATGCAGATGTGGCTGTATGAGACACTGCCTAAATAGTCCCATTTTTAAAAACCAGAACTATCCCAATTAGATATTAACAATTTCTTCTTCTTTCAATCCCTTATCTTTTATCAATTTTATAAACATCTAAAATCTTTACTATTCTGACACCATTTTTCTACTATTTGGTGTTTCCAAATATATATGGCTTTACATCAAATATTTTATATCATGTACAAAAAATATTAGAAAATATTTTATGGGTTTGGTTTTATTCTAAAAACCCAGAATTTTCCATTTTCCTTTCTTTCTCCTTGAACAAAAAATTAAAATGTCCTGTTTTAAAAGGAAAACTAAAAAACAAGATTTGGAAGCCCAGCCCAATATTTTCCCCACTTACTTGTATTAGATTTGTAAGGTTTCATCTTACAATGGCTGTTATATCAACAAATTATATCCACTTTTATAAAACAGGAAAAATTATAGCCACTGATTGATTTCTAAAGAATCAGCTTTAGTTTTCAAAATCAAAAATCAAAATTTATATTTGGCCAGAAGTTAAATTAGGGAGCTTCTTAATTAGTTCAATTTACTTTTCAAATTTGGATCTGAACTAGTCCAGGTGCAATTTTCATTGGGATTGAAGATATGGGAAGATTAATAACCTCACCATGTTCTAAGTCATGATAACGTTCCCTAGAAGTTTCCACTTATAATTTTAAGAAGATTCATGCAACAGATATATTTAATACAACACAAAATTTGGTCCTCAAATACATCTATTCCTCATTTAACTACCTTGTTTAGTGGTGATGTGATGGTGATAAATTATAATAAAAATTCATTTCCCGATCAAATTTCATGCATTTGACAATGTGTGCTGAAGTGAAAGTAATGCTGGTATAACTGTATTTATCTGAATTAGCAACATGATCTGCACAGTGTCTTTCTCTGTGTCATGTATTCACTTAGCAACCATTTTGCTTGACAGTCTTGTCATTGGACTTGATTGGTCAGTCACTAAATGAGGAATGGGGTAGACTTTTCACCAATTTCAGGCAACTTTAAAAATATGAACTTGCTTCTCTAGATACTTACTGTGGTCACAAAATGCGGCACACAAAGAGACATAGATAAATATTAGAAATATATATGGACAATAAAAAATAAGGTAAAGGTTTCTCCTGTCCAGTCGTGTCTGACTCTAGGGGGCAGTGCTTATCTCCCTTTCTTAGCTGAAGGAACCAGCATTGTCCAAAGACATGGACATGTGGCTGGCATGACTGTAGGTCAAGATGCATGAAAAGCTGTTACCTTCTCACTGAAATGGTACTTACTTATTTACTCACATATGCATGCTTTCAAACTGCTAGGTGGGCAGGAGCAGGGGCAAGAATAGGTTATCATCCCGTCGGTGTCACATGGTTCTTGGATCTCAAACTGCCCAGTATCTTAACTGTTACACCACCACTATCTTTCTACAAATTAAAATTTTATTCTAGTTACTGTATTGGACACAAACTCCTTGTCAATACTATTTTATTTTTTAATCTTTTTTCCAGTTTCATAACTCGGATTGTCTTTCAAATTGGCTGCTTCATTTTATTGCTTCTAATTACTTAATCTTCAGTCAGAAACCTGAGTTTGAAGATCTTTCAGGTAACTGATAACTTGTTTCTTAAATAACTTGATTATTATTTGAAGAGACAAATTATGTTGTTTTTCATATCAAATGGATGTATAAATTGACATTCTTTAGAAAGAGGGTAGGATTCTGTCTTGTCACCAAGTGGAATCTGTCTTTCTACATTTAGTTAAATGTAGAAAAGAGGCTTGCCCTGCAAATACTGCATGAAACAATTTCTTGGATACTTAAAGTTTACAGATCTTTCCAAAACTGTCAAAGGTTGCAGGGGAGATGCCAAAAAGCTTATGAATGGGGAGAATGACTTTGAGGGATTAAAGAAACCCATGCCTAATACTATGGTCACCCATGCCCTAGTCAGCTCATGATTGGACTATTGCAATACATTCGTCATGGAGCTCCCCTTGGTGATCATCTGGAAGCTACAGCTGGTTCAAAAGGCAGCAGCACAAGCAATATTGGACACTAATAGTAATAATTTGTTAAATATGTATGCTGCCTGCCTCTCATGCCCATGAGTCATAGCTGGTACATGAGCTGCATTGGTTACCAGTCAGCTTCTGGATGCAGTTCAAGGTGTCACAGGTAGTCACAGGTGTGGTTCAGAAGATTCACTTTAACAATTTTGGAGCAGAGGGTTATACTAGATGACCTCCGAGGTCCCTTCCAGCCTTGGATTGCTGTGCTGTTTCAAAGCTTCCTCGGAAGCTGTGTCTAGTGCCAGGGTTTGTGGTCCTTTCCTCTCTCCTCTCTTCCATCCATCCATCCATCCATTCCATCCATCCATCCCCTTCCCATCCCTCCATTCCCATCCTTCTCCCCCTCGCTCCCTTTTCCCCCTTCGCCTCTCCCTTGCTTTTCCCTCGCTTCTTCGCCTCGTAACCAGCCTTCCTTCCTTCCCCCAACGTTTCGCCTGTTCTTCTTCTCTTCTCTTTCTTTTCTTTCTTATGCCCCCTTATGCCCCCTTTTGGGCCTAACAAGCCTCCCTGCACTTACCTGGGAGCCAGAACCAGGCACATGGGGACTCTGGGGAGGGGAGGGGCAGAGTGAGGCGGAGCCAGCTGGTCTTCGGAACTACCGGTTTGCCGAACTGGATGTAAAATTAACATTCGGTTTGCCCAAAACGGCTGAATCCCACCCCTGGTTAGTCATTACCTATAAAATCCTTCATGGTACAGGGCCTTGATTATTTGCAGAATCACCTGTCTCAATTGCTTTTATCCATCCCGATACCGTCAGGCTGAGTGGGTGCACTCCAGGTCACTTCAGTTAAATGTTGTTGTTTCATCAGACTGAGGAAGTATCAGTCATACTTTGATAAGGTAAACCACACAGATTTCCGGCTTACAAAGAAAAATGTCTTCGATTTCTGGTACTAAAAAGATATACAATACTTTGTCTTTTTTCTTCAGTGGAAGAACGCAATTTCATAGAGATGCACAGATGGCCTTCTAGTATGTACCTGAGACAGCTTGCGGAGTACAGGAACTACATTCATTCTCGGAAATGTCATTGTCTAATAATGTAAAATAAAAAATGATCTTTATTTATGAATGATTGAAAGCTGTGCTTCAGAAATCTTACAACTGAAATTTGATATTTAGCTTAAATGTTGCACTTGCTAATGAATAACTACAGTACTGTTTAAAAGCATGTGAAACATATTGTAATATATGCATTTACTAAGATGAATTTCAGTTGTATTGTTAAGTTTGATTCTATACTATTTTAAGGTTTTTAGAGGAATATGTACTAATTTGAAATATTTGTTAGCCTATTATGTATCTAGCATTCCGGGAGCTTGAAGGAGAGATTCTGCATTCATTAATCACTTTTTTAAGCTATTTTTTTTGAAGATTTTAATGTTATTTATGAGCTTTTAGAAATTTTATATTTTGTAAAAATACAGAGCTTGTAAAAAGAACATTCTATTTTGGAATTAAAAATGTACCTCTTTCCAATCTGCATCAAATTTCTGAAAAAAAATCTCCTTAGAAAATTATTTGAACTTTTCCCTCACTGAGGGATCTTGTATAGTAAAAGAGTCTCAGCATGGCTTTTCTAGGTATGGTAAAACAAAATTAGGTTTGAAAAATATTTTGGTGTTGTTTCCTGTATAATTGCATATCTAGAAGTCTTTTCTTCTTTTTTTGTGCAAAAATAACCCATTTATAGTATTCTGACAATAACAATTTTAAATTCTTCCCCCAGGTAGATAATAATTCAACAATTTCACATTTCACAATTTTGAAAAGAACATTATTCCTAAAAGGTGTGTGTAAATCCAAGCAGTGGCCTATGTGTGTTTGTATATATTTAATTCATCCCTGAAAGCTGTGTTATAGTTTGTTTCCTATATTTAGTATGTGAGAGGCCAAGGGAAAAAGAATGAAATACTAAATTTACATATTCTGATTGTATGGATCCAGACCTTTTATGCTCTTGGGGCATAAACACACTAATCCACTGAGTCCTTTCTATAATTCCCTTCTCATTTCACTGAAGAATTTAATAAACTCAACTAGGGGATGTGCTGCATGTCCACTTTCCCCAGACATATTTTGTCCATTAAGGAATTGTGTCAATTTTCCCAGATAGATCTGCACTGTATTTAGACAACGGGACTGATTGGGCCAAGTTTCTGAGGATTTCATACCTCCCATTTTTGAGTAGGTGCACATTATTACTAAAATTGTAGTATTTTCTATCTTTATATGTGGTTAAGTGTATTTTTTACAACCCACATAGACCTGCAATGACCTCCACATTGTATCCTCCATATGTACAATGGTGGCATTAGAATGTTCCAATGGTTAATTGAAGCAACATTTGAATCAGGAACTATCTGACCACACACTTTCAGAGGCAATGCACTACTTCACCCACATATATTATAATAGCTCTTATAAATAATGTTTTATATAATGTTTTGTATTGTTTTTAAAATGCCAAGTAGGATGCTACAATTAATTTATTTCTAGTAGTGGATTTTTTTATTAAGGAAACTTAAAAACATTTTCAGCACTTTTGTATGTCTATAAGTTCCATGGAAATAGATACATTAAAATCAATTTATAATATGTTCCTTTGCTTTAATTTAAAAATGGTAATATATTTTTTATAAATCAGTACAATAACAATGAAAATTCCCATATAACAATGCCTATTTGTTAAGTAAGGAGGCACAAAGATTCTGTGTACTAAAACAACAATAAATCACAAACTGATTTGGTATTTAGTGATTTTATTTGTAAATCTAGGCATAATTTTTCAAACGATTCAAATGTTTTAAGATTATGATTTAGTGCAAATGTTCCTTTTATCTGAAAGTTGAAAAGTGTATACTTATGACACACTTCATCCTCAAAATATTAACATTCCAATGCAGCAGTAGTAGACAAGGGTAAGATGACAGTATGAAGCAGAAATATTAATTTTTCTGCAACTTAGGAAAAAAATGAGAGTTAAAGAATGCTGTTACAAGCCTGTATAGGGGCAGAATGGGAAGACACATACTGTATGGAGTAGTTTATGTTAATGAATTCTTACATAGATAGGAATACTGTATTGTTGAACATCTTTGAATTCACCTGCTGATATGCATAACTAGTAACCTGCAAATTCTTCGGTGGCAATGGCATGTTTTGCAAAATAGCTCATAAAAGGACAGAGTATTTTCTTTGGGATGCACATGCACTGCACTATAATCTCTTCTCAGATTATAACAGCTATCCATAGTCTTTCAAGTCATAGGATTAAGTTGTAATTTACTATATTTCTTAAACTTTTTAATGGAGAGTTATGTCTACTGTGAAAGATAATCTGCAGCAGCTTCTACATTTCTGATAGCATTATATTTATTAATACTGAAGAATTGATAAGTAGTAATCTATAGACATTACATATTGAATGCATTCCTTTAGAATCTATTTTTATAAGAAAAGCATTTCTATTTGCACACTGTTACTGTTGTTTTTTTGATTAATAAATGTCAATATCAAGCCAGCATGGAAGTTTTCAGAGATGCAATCTTAAAATTGCAGTTAAAATGTTTGTTGAAAATTATCACATGAATGATTGTGGCTTTACTGCAAAAAAGGCCCTTTATTTTGGCATGTGTTGGGTATGTAATAACTTTACAGGTTAACAGGTTCTTAAATTCACCATATTTAATTATGCTATTTAATTCCTTGTAATATGACATTTTTAGTAAGCGCTTATTTCATGTGACTATCCATTAAATAGCTGCAGTCCAAACACTTTTTAAGCTGTCTGTATTTGATTTGATCTTAGCATTTAAAGTAGAAAAATTATCACACGTTGTATATGCTTAATTGTAATATTTGATTGGCAATACAAAGCTGCAGATTCTGACTAGGAAGATGTATGTGGTAATGTGCAGAAAAGTGAATGCAGCAGCTGGCTGGAAACAGACACAGCAATCTTTCTGAGTTGGAGACGCAGGACTTCATTTGTGCTCCCACATAATCCATAGCAGTTGTTCATAGCCACAAATGAAGCACTGTGCAGCCTTATATTTCCTTTTTTTAATGCCTTGAAGCCAGTGTTGATTCCTGATCATTGCCTGGGCAAGTCCCTGCAGTATTCTTCAATAAGAGTTCAGAAGCAGCTTGCCATTGCTACCTACCTTGGCCTAAGAGAGAATGAGAGCTGTGTTTTTCTAAAAAAATAAAATTCTTTTCAGCAATCCTGACATTGCTCTCAGTTAAAATGATTTTAGGGATGTCTTTAAAGGAAGATGACAGGTGCCCTATTGCATAGATTGAATGGTAGCCTATAAAATTGCATATTTTGTGAACTGTTCTGTCCAGTGATATTAAAAGACCTCAAAACTTAATCATAAAGACAAAGTTTCATTCAATCAAACAAATATGTGGTGAAAAGGCTAACTAGCCCTTAAGGTGTAGAGGTAATTCTTGACTTGTGACTGGTTGCATGGCAACCATTCAAAGTTCTGAAGAACAGCCCTGGGGCTATATATGATTGGATTCAAAGTTCTGACCTCCACTTCTCCCAAGGATCATATAACTACACTTCAGCTTGCATTATTGCATGTCCTGTAATCATGTAATGGTTTCCCCCCAAACCAGCATTTATTTGCAATTTTCTGCAAAACCGTCCCATAGAAAATCTTGGCAGGTTTGATTACAGTTGTAACTGAATGAGTACACCTGTACAGGAAAGTGTCACAATGTGTGTGTGTGTGTGTCTCTCTCATCCCTCCCCCTCATATCAGGGATGAAAAAGTCCAGGATTTTGTTTTGCATGATGGCCAACTAGGTTCCTCTGTTGTGCTTGTAAACAGGAGATGGTGACATTCTCCTCTCTTATTTTTACTTCTCCTACCACGGGTATTTGAAATTATCCTGCCTCCAATCCAGAATAGTTAACGAATTGACCCAGGTAATTTATCTTAGCCCCTTTGAAAGCAATACAAGTGAGGGGCCATCATCCTTGCAATAATAAATACATACAATATTACATATTGATTGAAGAAATACTTTCTTTTGTCTATTCTCAGTCTCTTTCCAGTCAAGATCAGAAGATCCTTGGTTGGTCTTAGCCTCTTGCAAGAGAAAGAAAATATCCATGTCACTGTACTATACATTATTTTATGTACCTCAGTCATATCCTTACCCCAAGTTCTGTGCCTTTTATCCAAAGTAAAAATGCTCAGACATTCTAAACTTTTATCATAGGGAAAGTATTCAGTTCTCTTGATCTTTTTGTTCCTCTTTTCCAGCACTTGTATCCTTTTTCGAATGGTGTTTGAAAATCTATGTTGTTTGTTGACTGTAACAATAAGGTAACAATGGTAACTTTTTAACTTTCCCATGAGCAATAAATAAATATGCTCTATTGGTTTATGTTTAAATCATGCATTTACTTATAAGGAAAGAACATAGCTGAGAAGAAGCTAAAAAGCATGCATAAGTTTATGTTGTTTAAAAATCAATTATTTTCTACATCAATTACATGTATCTAATGACAACAGCTTCAAAAATGAACCTGCTATTATACTACTTAGCAAGACTTAAAATTATGGCCTCTTCCTTTCAAAATAACATTTTAAAAAAATTAAGCTTCATAAATGCCTGAACTGTGACAAGAAAATGTGCTTAATCAAGTAAGCACATTTCAACAGACTCATTTGATATTAATGCTTATTTTTTCGGTAGCAGAGCACGTATCTCAATAAATTGGAAACCCTACACAATTGTATGCAAAAGTAGGATCAGATTTGTGTTTGATGAACCCCTAGGAGATCAGAAACTCACATCATCTCTATATGCACAATCATGTTGTAAATTTGAGTATATACTTTGCTGTAGTAATTGAATTTGACTTCTAAATATGTAAGGACTTGAAAATTTGTTACATAAGTAACAAATGAAGTTTGAGAAGGACTGTCTTTGTCTTCTTTTCAACTTGGTTTATATAATTTTACATTTTCTGTAACACAGAAATGTAATGCCTTTTAAAAAGCAACCCTTTAAACAAGTGTATTGTGTGTACATATCTGAACATACTTTTTTTTTAAAGCACTAAATGGTTATTTAGCTACAGAAAATCACTTTAAATCTTCAATGTTGAAATTATTTAATTATTTAAATTATGCTTAGTCTCCACAGCAGGAGGCAGCACTGGTTTCAAATTCTTCCATCATTCAAGGTGGTTGCTTTCCTAATAAGCTCTTTTTATGGTTAACAAATGTACAAAATTCTATTAAAAATAAGATTTCTTAGATATATGGATGGAAAAAAAAGGCAGCCAGGATGTTAAATTGTGAGAACTTAAATCCAATCTCTCCGCAGTGCACTCAGCTGGAGAAGCTAAAAGGTGCCTACCTATTTTAAAATGAATGACAACCCATCAATTCTACTGCTAAACATGCATGGAGAATTATTTCTACCACAACAGAGACTAATGTCTAATATTGACATCTTGCAGCTAAACCTGAATTTTTTTTAAAAAAACAAGCTAATACTGAAGCTGAGCTCTGTTCCTTTAGATTGTAAATATAAGAAAGCAGGGTGTATGTATTTGGGGACAGAGGAAGCAGAGTAATTCTTGGCAAAAATGATTTTAAAGGTTTTCATTGTCAGTTTAAGTTGTTGTTTTTAACCATTTAGTTATATCTGACTCTTGGTGATTTTATAGGCAAGTGCCCCCTAGGCTACCCTATCAAGCACAGTTTCTTTTAATTGTTGAATGTTCAACTTTGCATCAAATTTGATGTTATCAAGCCAGTGTGCTTGCTTGCTTCTTCTTTGTCCACTAACCATTCTTAGCATCACTGCTTTCTCCAGTGCACGCACAACATGGCCAAAGTAAATCAGATATAGTTTTATGATTATAGCATGCAGTGATGTGTCTGGTTTTATACAATTTAACACTTCTGTTAGTTACTCTGGCTGTACATAATATACACAGTAATTTATGCCAGCACTACAGGTCAAAGGTCAGTTTAAGTAGTAACGGGCTTATCATTGCATTTAATAGTTCTTGGTTTATAATTTTATAACCCTTGACCTACTTAGACTCTCAGGATGGGTACAATATATAAATCTGGTAATAAATTTGAATTTACTATATTTTTTTAAAATTAAATTTTCAGAATTGTTCTGAAAATTGTTCTATTAAAATGTATACTTCTTGATATACCACAGCCTTAGTAAACAATGTCAATAGGATTTATATGTCATTTACTAGGGATGGACAAATATATATATATATATCTGCTCCTCCTCCTCAACCTGACCAAAAGTAATTTGTTTTAAACATTCTTTCAAAGGGAACAAAAATCAGAAATTCTTAGGACTGGAATGGTTTTCACACTTACTTAACCAAGAGCTTCATGCTAGTCAATGTGTAATAATTGTTCCAGGATGTGCCCTTTTTCTGGCTTCCTGGACTTTATTAAATCCTACAGGATGCAATCATAAGGGAATCCCCTTTCTGTTGTATTTTTCCTGTAATTGTGCTGCTGTCATTTTTCTGCCCTTGGAAAATGGCTGGAGAATTTCTTAATCACTTAAGCATTTCTTAATTACTTCTCTCTCAGTAATGACCCCCAATTTTCTCAAAGAATGTCAAAAAGGCACTTTTGTCTTAATTTTGATTATTGTATCATCTCAGGTGTCCCTCAGCATTATAAGAAGGAACAGCTACCAGATGTCCAACCTTCATTAGCCTTTATTACTGAGTCTGCAAACATTCTACCAGAGGTCCATCCATCTTATTTCTATGCTCATTGTGTGTTTTTGCTCATTGTTGATTTCTTAGAATGTGCCCAATTATCATAAGTAGTCATAAAATAGTTCTAGGGATCAAAAAACAAAATCATTGTCCCTTATGTGCCGTGCACATTGGCTGAATCATAGATAATCTGGACCATAACACTGAAGAATCATATAGGATCTGATTTACAAGAGGAGCTCTCAAACCTTGGAATAAGGTCAAGAAGCCTTTTAAATAAGGGATAAAATGGGGAGAGGGGAAAAAATTGCAGGGATTCAAAGAAAGCTGTAAATGATAGAAAAGCAATACAAAAAAAGAGAAAGCTCAAAAAGTCAGGTGTGGACAGCTACATAAATTGAAATGATGAACAGAAAAATGAACTCTCCCAGAGAGAGTAGAGATAAACCAATTGCTTAAATGACAATAAAAAACATTTTTAATTTGTTCTGGTCATGTGTACTTTATTAGCAGAGAAATAGACATAAGGATATCAAAGGAGGGTAAATCTGTGTCTTAGAAGCTAGAAAGTAAGCAAAACTTTTTATTGCCTCCTTTCAGAAATACACAATGGGTGAAGATAAGAGGGACAGGCAATTAATCAAATCCCAAATCCTGTAGGTGCAGGGTAACTCCATCCTGTAGTTATTGTTCTGAAAGTTAAAAAAAAAGTTAGAGTTTCTACACAAAGGAAAATGAGCAAGTGAAAAAAATGAGCTGAATGTTAAAAGATAGCTGTTTTAAGAAACACTGATATTATTTTTTAGTCTAATCTTGAGTTAAAGATTGCCAAAGCAGTTTATAGGTTAATGAAGACAAGGTAATAATTGCTTTCTAGTTTGCAAAATCACAATATAAAAAGGAAAAAGAATGGAGAGGGAGAAGGAGAAAAGGCAAGTGTTTAATATTTCAATATACTTATGTTAAACTGCTGAGATACAATGGGTGACTCAGATAAATTTTTCCTTAATTTCTAACATAACGTCTGTTATATTTGTGAACTGAACTTGATAATTTTGTGCATATATATATATGTGTGTGTGTGTGTATTAATGTCCTTACTTTGCCAGCAAGTTTTCTTTATATTACAGATATTTAACCAAATAATATGAGAAGAGTATCAACAAATATATTTAGTTGACAAAGTACTTGTGAAATGTGAAAAATTGAGATTACCAAATTTTAATATTTATTATACATGTAAAATTAGGCACCTCATATTCTGTACTGAAATGTAAACAATATCTTAATCCTAATTCAGAAGTTTGGTTTCAAGTCCAGCAGTCTGATTGTTCTCCCTGCTTTAAACTCTTCTTCTGGATGTACTTGATTTTTGTCTGCTTCTTGTAACTCTCAGTAGAAGTTATTAATTTTGGGAGAGTGAATAACTCAAAGCTGGACTAAAGGCCCAACAATGTTCATCTCAGGGGCGCATCTTCTCATTGCTAATGCTATATGTTGCAAACAGTTCAAGCATATCTAATATTTAATAGCTTGGGACTTTCACTGCATACCTTAAAATAGTGAACCTCACTATGAAATACTTCTAATTGCTGTAGTGATTTAGGAGACAAAATAGATGCCTCAATTTCTGCAAGACTTAGAGCTGCCATGTTGCCAGCTTAACATCCAAATCTCTCCCAAATGAAGAAAGAGAATGAGAGACAGAAGAAACTGAAAAAGTCAACCTTTGCCAGTTCCGTGATGTCATGACATCAAACATGGCTTCTAAACAAAGGTGCTTTTTCAAGAGGCAACTGGACTTTCTGGTTTTTCTTTGAATATGTTTTGCTTCTTGGATGAGACGCAAAACATATTCAAAGAAAAACCAGAAAGTCCAGTTACCTTAGGAACAAACATGACCTTGATGACTGAGAATCTCCATAGATATATGGCTTTTACAAGATGTAAGAAGGAACATTGGCCTCTTTATTGAAAAAGTGCCATAGCCCTGCTCTACAGGATGCCAGGAACTACATGCTTCTGTAGAATACTGTCTGTTAGTACACTTAGCCTACTGCTATCTTAATGTCCCCATAAATCTTATTGGCTGAGAGTAATGGAATGATGAGGCTAACATCTGGAGGGATTGCATTGAAGCCAATTGAAGAATTCCAAGAAAAGGCAAAAGCAGGGTAGTAAAAAAAAAGTATCTATGCTAGTCAAGGACCAGTCATGTTTTATAATAAGGTATATGCTAATCAAAGCAACTCTGCCTTCATGCAACTGCTTGGGTGTAGTTATGTGCATTATCTAAGCTATCTGCAAAAGCAGCCACTAACATGCTGCTTATTTGTATATGGGGATTTTGCAAGTTCTTACAGGTAAAAACCCATTCTCTGATGATAATTTTCTTAAAGGGAATCTTGATTTCCTCTATCCCACTATATTAATTGGAACCACACTTAGATGCTTACCTTCACAGAGCCCCAATCTTTTTTAGCATGACGGAAAGTTCTCCACTACTGTTTAGAGCATCTAGATCTGTAAAACCACCAATACATGTTTCCCCAATAAAAATTCGAGGAACCTAGAAGGCAAGCAAAATCTCTTTAGACTTGTCATGAAACAAACTTTGAATATTGCTGTTAGAGTAACAAATGACAAGGTAAGGAAAAAGAACAGGCTAGAAGCTACATCATTAGCTATGAGTCAATGTCATGCCAATAAGATAAATCCTGGAGATTTTATTATTATTTAAATATGTTAGGACTGTCCACTGCAAGGAAGTGATTCATGCTTTTGGAAGGCATTGATTTTGGGACTCTGCCCTAGTTAACTAATGTCAGGGTTTTTTTTACATATATGGCATTCTATTTTGTAACATAAATTGTTGATTTTAAATTAACTTGTGTTCCTATAAATATATAGGTTCCCCAAAATAAACCCAAAACAGAATAAAGTTCAGAATTACCATAATTTGCCAACGATGCTTCCATTTTACAAGACTTGCACAGGAGGATGGTGGATCCATTTTCACTCATACTGCTTCTATGCCTTTTAGATGCAGTAATTTATTAAGTGAAACTAGCTTCTTTCACTCTACAGTGCCTCCTTCTTGGGACAAGCAAAGGGAAGAGATACTTCAACCATTAAGTGAGAGCGTAAAAAAGGTATCAAATTGATTTCACATTAGTTACTTGGGACTATTCTCTGGAAGGGCCGAAATGCCCCAGGCCTATTTGTCATGTGTTGTGTTTTGAAGGCTGAGAAATCTAGAATAGAATAGAATAGAATAGAATAGAATAGAATAGAATAGAATGACAGAGTTGGAAATAACCTTGGAGGTCTTCTAATCTAGTCCAACCCCCTGCCTAGGCAGGAAACCCTACACCACTTCAGACAAATGGCTATCCAGCATCTTTTAAAAAACTTCCAGTGTTGGAGTATTCACAACTTCTGGAGGCAAGTTGTTCCACTGATTAATTGTTCTAACTGTAAGGAAATTTTTCCTTAGTTCTAAGTTGCTTCACTCCTTGATTAGTTTTCCACCCATTGGTTCTTGTCCTGCCCTCAGGTGCTTTGGACCAGTGGTTCTTAACCTGGGCGATATCGCCCCCCAAGGGGCGATTTTGTTTTTCAGGGGGCGATGGAACAAAAAAGGGCGATGTGGGGGAAAGGAACAGAAGGGGGGTGATATGGGGGCGATGGAGCGAGATATATTGGGGAGAGAGAGAGAGAGAGAAATATCTATATTGGTAGATAGGTAGGTAGGTAGATAGACAAAAAGACAGACAGGTAGGTAGATAGGCAAGGCAGGCAGTCAAACAGACAGACCTTTTGGATGGATGGATGGATGGACTGACAGAAAGAATGCGAGAGCAGCAGCACTTTGGGAAAGCGGTGGCAGCGGCTTTTCCCAACATGCATGCCCATTCGGCAGTTCCGGTGTGGTACAACAGTCAATGGGGTGAGCCTGCAGGGCCGGCACCTCGAACGCCCTCCTGCCGCCTCTCATCCCCAAGGGGCTGGCAGAGGGGCACTAAGAGGCAACAGGAGGGCATTCGAGGTGCCGCCATGCAGTTCCCCATTGACCCGAGCCGGCATCTCAATGTGGAAGCAGTGGCACATTACGCGTGCCACCGCGACCGCTTCGACACGCTGCCCCGCGGAGGCAGGGGTGTTCATCCTGCAGGCTCACCCATTGACTGTAGCACCGCTCCGAGGGCGCCAAAATGGGTGAAACTGCAGGGCGGCTGGCGCCTCGCCCCCTGCCTCTTAGTGCCCTCTGCTGGCCCCCTTGGGGACACTAAGAGGTGGCAGGGGGGCGTTATGTTGGGGAGGGGGCGATGACAACTTCCTCAATGGCTCAAGGGGGCGATCCTTTCAAAAAGGTTAAGAACCACTGCTTTGGACAATAGCTTGACTCCCTCTTCTTTGTGGCAGCCCCTGAGATATTGGAACAATGCTATCATATCTCCCCTAGTCCTTCTTTTCATTAGACTAGACATGCCCAGTTCCTGCAACTGTTCTTCATAAGTTTTAGCCTCCAGTCCCCTAATCATCTTTGTTGCTCTTCTCTGCACTCTTTCTAGAGTCTCAACATCTTTTTTATCTGACCAAAACTGAATGCAGTATTCCAAGTGTGGCCTTACCAAGGCATTATAAAGTGGTATTAACACTTCATGTGATTTTGTTTCTGCCCCTCTGTTTATGCAGCCTAGAACTGTGTTGGCTTTTTTGGCAGCTGCTGCACACTCCTGGCTCATATTTAAATGGTGTCCACTAGGACTGCGAGATCCCTCTCACAGTTACTACTATTGAGCTATTTGGCCCTTGTTTTTCATATAAAGAAACATTTTAGTTACATAGCTGTAAACAGGAAGTAGGAATCCAGCTTTCTGTTTTCTCTGCTGCAATATGAAATAAATTTATATGGAACCTCATCCTTATAATACATTACTTATATGCAATGTAGGTGGTTCAGAATACATATGTGATATTTTCCTATTAAGTACGTCTGCTGTGTGGTAATATTTCAAATTCTCCATTTTACTGCATACTAGTCATGGATAAGTTGTAGATAAGTTTCAAGATTATGGAGCGAATACACTATATTTTCCACAAAAGAACCAAAACCCTATTTGGTAGAAGATTTCTCAATCGTTCAAAATAATGCGCACTATGACTAGGAAGCAACACAATTTTCCCTCACCAAATGATACTTGCACTTACTCAGTGATATGCAAATGTACCTCAGCCTTCATCAGTGTAGCATCCGCTACAGAACTCCCAGAATAACCACTGAAAAAGTGGGTATGTATGTCTTTCAAAAGTTAAAAGCAATATATTGGTTTATATACTACTAAAACTTTGTGTTTGTAACCTTCAACTAGACAAATAGGTGCATCACAGTGCAACAATTTTTGAACCAACACACCACAAATGGGCTGGCTTAAAGAATGCATCCAAAACCCAGGACCCACTACTATCATGGGATTGAAATTTGGCAAAGTTGTTGCTCCTTCAGCACTGCTGCTTCTTCCAGCTACATTTCCCCCAAACCCATAGATACACAGTGTAAGGGAAGATGGGAGAGGTATATTCCTGCCCTCTTTTCTGATCCCCTCTGGCTGCTGTGGAATTGGTTGGTGGTAAGGCCCAACAGGCAAGAGTGATTGACTGCTTTGGAATTGAGACCTAAATTTGAAATAGCTTAATGGTGGTAGGCAGTGAGGGAAAGACAAGGCAATGACTTGGGTGCCTGCTGGCAAGGTAGGGCTGACTGGGGGATGCTATCAGTCAATAGGTGAGCCCCTTTTTCCTGGAGAGATTGGGAATGCGGTTATCCTCATAGTCCTCAGTCCTTTTGTTCTTCCCTCCTCCCAGGAAAGGGGCAGGAAATTCCATAAGTTAACTAAGGAGGAAGAGGAATGATTTCTGACATCCTCTGCCAACTTCCCATAAGCAACCTTAACCAGGAAGCCAGCAGGAAGTCAGAAGTTACTCCTTTTCCCATTGCTCCCCCCACCCACGGTCATTCAGTTTATCTCTGAAAGAATGACCAATGGATCATGGTTTGTCTAGTCATTTATATCCCCATGACTTCAAAAAGACATTGCACTCTTGTCCCTAAATAGTGTTGCTTCCAAAGATAGATCCAGGATTCAAATTTTACCTCTCCGAGTCTAAGATGCCGGGTAAGGATTTAGCAAAAACAGAAGGGAGCACTGCTCTCAGCACTTTACATCCTGAGGAGCCGGATGAAGAAACAAGCTATATTTAGACACAAAGAGCACAGAACTCCATTTTTCTGAGCTTTGTTAGGCTAAAAGATTATGAACAACCCATATTACTGTTTAACAGCTGTGAGAGCTCAGTATTGCTTGCCTTTGCAATTTCAACTTTTATTGAGATTTATCACATTTCACTGGTGACTTTGTTGCAGGTTGCCCAGCTATTTCCTCACCCACATTTCAGCCTGTTGGAAAAGCAATATTATACCAACAGTTGAACTGTTTAAAGAGCATATTATGTGGGTTATATTATTGAAAAACAGCCACATGAAAACACAGATCTTTTCCTTACATACTAAGAAGGCAAAACACATGATCTCACTCAGATATAACTTTACTCTTTCACTCTGTTTTTAAAGGAAACTCACCGTTCGGGCACCCGTTAACTGCATAAGATAGTCTTGAATGTCATCCATATTCTTTTGATTTCTGATATCAATAAATGCCAAGTGCCCAGGCTTGATATTAAGTTTTTTCAGAAGATCTAGTGCTCTGTGACAGAAAGGGCAGCTGTTCTTTCCAAATACAATCACTTTATCAGATGCAATATGACTAGCTACAAATTGCTGGGCCATCTTAAAATTCTTAGTAGATCCCAGCAACAAGAGCCCAATTCTGAGGTTGAGAGAAATAAAAACAGAAAGCAAAAGCTCAGTTGCACTACAGAAGTCAGGTCATATGAGTTTCAAGCCTCTTTCTTCCTTTGGGAGCCAACATCCTGTAGGAGGAGTTACACCTCTGTTTCTTATTGTTAAAGAGATATGCACAATGATTACTTAGTCTTTGAACTATTGCTTAATAGAAATATGTAGGCGCTTCCCACTCAGGATGTAAAAGGATTCGGCCACTCAGTGTTAACAAATTGCACAACTAACTATTGCTGGCTGTGTTGGGTTTGGATTTGCCTGCTTTACTTGTTAAGAGAGACTGTTATAGCAACCAACAGTTGCTCATCAGGATGAAGGTTTGAAAGGGTGATCTAATTGCAGAAAACCATGCATAGATGCACAGGGAATTTACTGGAAGGGTGGAATATCATTTTGTCCAATAAATACAGTCAAAGATATACCATGAAACCAGTAATCTCTGCCCCTTTACCTTAATGCATTTAAACTCTGTTTATTTTATAAACTGCAATATTTCTGGACATGTCAATAGAATTAAGAGCCACTTGATTGGAACCAACAACTGCCTTTCTAGAATGTCCACTTTTCAGAAGAGGTTTGGTACCATCTTTCCTAAGGATTTTTTTTTTGGAAAGGCATAAACTTTCACAAGTTGCATGTCTTTGAATAAAATCCATTGGTTGGGAAAAGAGCCACCAGTCTTTTTCTCATTTTCTTTTTTGCTATTACAAATTAATACAGCTCTCCTACAACACACATTTTAATACTCAATGGATTACATTGTAAAGTAGGGATGAGAAATTTTGATGACCGGTGTCTACCCTAATATTTGAGGAAGGGAGTAGTGATCGCAGTGGGCAGGGCACTAATGATAAATGAGCAGGGTTAACCAGGATGATGTACTTTGAGGATATAATTTTTGTTTTTAATCTATGTGAAGTTTTACACTGTACCAAGTCTAGGTCATGGATGCATCACATGATGTATCACAATGTATCATGATGATTTTTTGTCTTTGCAGAGCTGGAGTGGGCATGGCCTGCACATAATGCATCCAGCCTGTTCTGTATGCCCTTATATGGCCAAGGTGTGGAGTCAGCTGGCCAACTAATGGACAGATTGAGGGCGGTCCTGGGGAGATTCCAGGACGCAGTCCTGAAGCTTAAAAGAGAAAAGTGCCAAATAGCTGTTCCACAAGTTGGGTACCTGGGATTTTTAATAGACAGCACTGGCATCAGACCCACCAAAGGGAAACTAAAGGCTATCCGTGAGGCTCCCACCCCTCAAAACAAAACAGAGTTGCAGGCATTCCTGGGGCTATTAAATTTTTATAACGTCTTTCTACCACAGAAAGCAACCATCGCCGAGCCATTCCATAGACTGCTCAACAAAGTGGCAGCATGGACCTGGGGACAACGTGAGGGAGAAGCACTCCAGCAGATAAAGAAACTACTGTCAGACAGTGTCCTTATACAATACAGCGAGACACTGCTGCTGACGTTAACCTGCGATGCGTCCCCATACAGCATAGGTGCCGTCCTTAGCCACAGACTGCCTAATGGGGCAGAGGCACCTTTCAATTATTCTCAAAGACCCTATCTAAAACACAAAGAAACTACAGCCAGATTGACAAAGGGGCCCTCACAGCAGTGGCCGGGGTCAAACAGTTCCACGAGTACCTGTATGGAAGACCATTCAACCTCATTACAGACCACAAGCCTCTTTTAGACATCCTTGCTGGTGACAGGGCAACACCAAACATTTTGTCACCCAGAATGCTGAAATGGATGGTATTCCTGCCAGCATACAATTATACTCTCATATACAGACCAGGTAAAGAAATCACCCACGCCGACATCCTCAGTCACTGCCCCTTTCCAGAGACCGCCGAGGACCCAGCGCCAGCAACAACAGTCCTATTGACAGAGAGCATTTGGCTAGGACTGATGACAGCATCAGAAATCGCAAGACTGACGAGCCACGATAAAACCTTGGTGCAAGTTTTGAACTGGGTGTGGAGGGGGTGGCCACAGACGGTGCAAGAGGAAGAGTTCAAACCCTACCAAAAAGAAAGGCAGAGCTGTCAGTTCTAAAGGGCTGCCTGCTGTGGGGGGACAGGGTCGTAATTCCCTCACCGTTAAGGAGAGGAATGCTGGATGCTCTCCACAAGGTCCATCCAGGGGTGGTACGCATGAAGGCTCTGGCATGGAGCTACATGTGGTGGCCAGGAATCGACACGGAGGTAGAATCCTGGGTCGCCACCTGCACACCATGCCAAAAGTCCAGGCCGGCACCCTCAGCTGCAAAACCAAAGAAGTGGGAGACACCAACCGCCCCCTGGTCCTGACTACACATTGATTTTGTGGGTCCCTTCCAAGGCCAAATGTTCTTGATAGTGGTGAATGCATACTCCAAATGGCTGGAGGTCATATTAATGCTGTCCACCATGACGAAAGCCACCATGAGGGCACTGAGATGCCTCTTCGCGACACACGGTCTGCTGGATGTTCTGGTCTCCGGTAACAGACCACACTTCACGGCAAAACCGTTTGAGGCATTCCTAGCAGGCTTAAGAATCCGGCATGCCCTGTCAGCGCCTGCCCACCCATCGATGAATGGGCAGGCTGAGATCATGGTAAAGGCCACCAAAGGGACCCTGCAATGAATGGGAAAAGGGGACTGGCAGAACAAGATTGACCAATGGTTGTTAACACAACACATCATGCCCCACACTACGATGCACCGAAGCCCAGCCAAACTTTTGATGTGCCAGAGGCTACGAACAATCTTGGACAGGGTCCACCTGAATTACAGCTCGGAGACACCCCTGGATTCCACCAGGAGATGTCGGCAACTCCTACCGGGGGACCCTGTCTATGCCCACAACTACACCGGGGGACTGACCTGGGTGCCAGTGAGAGTCATCGAAAGCACTGGCCCACGATCCTATCGAATAGAGACCGAGAACAGAAAAATGTGGGAGCAGCACATCAACCAGCTCCACGGCCGAGTCCTGAGCGCAGAAAAACAACAGGATGACTGGGCCCCAGGTTTCACACAAGACAGGCCACCATCCCAAAACCCTGAAGAAATACACCAGGAACAGTTAGCGTGGGTTGCTGACGTCCAGTGGTGTCCTTCTGAGGCCTCAAGCTTGATGGTCCCTGCCACACCAGTGGAAGGATTCCAGACGCTTCCACCGGTGGGGACCAGAGCAGCAGTGGACCCATCCGCTCAGGCCGCCACCCCGGAGTCGACTGAGGTGCGCAGGTCCAGTCTCGCCCATCGAAGCCCCGCCTACCTGTGCGACTATGTATGCTACAGGACACCTGATTGGAAGACACAGACTAAGAGGGGAGGGGTGTTCTGTATGCCCTTATACGGCCAAGGTGTGGAGTCGGCTGGAGACTCCACTTGCTGGCTCAGCCAATGGCGGGAAAAATAAAGTCTCATCAGTGGCTGAAACGATGGACAGCACCGGCTATAAAAAGCTGGCGCCTGCCGAGTGTGCAGCTAAGTTATTCCTGCACTCTAAATAAAGCTGTTATGCTAGACGGGGTGAGTCCTTCTTTTGTGCTCCACGCGGCCCATCCAACACAGCCCATAGGCCGTCAGTTTGATATCCCTGGTCTAGGTGAAGTTGCAGTTTTCACAATGGGAAGTTTTACCTATTACCCCTGAGAAGTGCAGTCAGAGGAGTTGCAGAGGTATGAGGGAAAAAAGTCCTTAAGGCTTTTACCAATCCCTATTTAAAACACATACTCTGAGCAATCAATCACATTGACAGATGTAGTTCATCTGTTGAATAAACATGGGCTGGATTGCTAGATTGTTTCATCTTGTAGATGTTGCAGCTTGATTCCTGGAAAGAGATATAGCCTATCTACCCATATGGATACAGATTTATGATATTTGTGTCATACAGTAGATTGTTTGACTACAGTTCCACAGTAACTGCTGTATTGGCACAAAATGCTGAACCATAAACAACCAGTTACATTTAGCCTAGAATGTTGTGTAAAGTTGGGAATTGTGAAATTGTGCTTAGTTATGACTGAATATATTGTCTAACCTGGTACATCAATTACCCCAAATTGAGGAAAAACATAATTAATTTAAAGTTATGCAGACACGATTGCAGAAAATACATTGGCATTGAGTCTCTTCTACTGATCAAACAAATTACAATAGGCAACCCAAGTTAATTCAGGAGCAATACATTATCACAGGATTACTTCTAACACAAAAAACCAATAGGAAGAACACTATAATCTTAATTTTAAACAGGGGACTTATTTTTATTCCAGCCTTTGTATATTGCAAAATTCTAAAATACTTGGCAATTCACAGCTAAAGAAACATGACAATAACAATTTGATAACCATAATAAAAATAAGATAAAAGGCAAGTTAAAAGGCAATACCCCACAATATTAAAGTGAAATTGGAAATATTAGATTTGTTTGAGAATAGTGACAGATCAAGATGTATGGGACAATACCACCCATAAAATACATACCCCATCGATAAGCAATTTGGTAGCAGAGATAAAAATAGAGCTTAATAAATGAAATGTTATTTCATCATATCAGAATTGGTAGTAGAATCAACCTGCAATACATTTGTTTTTAAATTGAGTATAGCTGATGTGAAACTTTTTGTGAGCAAAACTAGTAGCCTGATTTAGAAAATATATGCATCTATGACTATGACTATTTAGATTACAAATTAAAGAGGTTCTAATTTATTGCTCATCCACCCAAATGTACAATTGCAATTTACTACATTGTAGGTGGCTACCTGTTTACCTGCTCCCTTTTGGGAAAATCCTGATCAGAAGAGAGACTATTGGGCTGTTACAAACAATTTGCTTCACATCTGGAGAATCAAATCCATTCAGAAGAAAATGCTAGCTAAATAATCAGCTAACTGCTACTGGAAATTTCTTCCCAGGCTGATTTAAGTGTGAAAAGAAAAGGGATACTGTCCCTTGGTAGACCAAGCTTATTTTGCATATTTGGCTGCTGGTCAGAAATTATTTAAGGCAAATGTCATGGTTTCAGTTTTCAGTGCTGGACATCCCCATTTTCCTTTTTGAGACTTCAGTTGTTCCTCTGTCTCAGAATCAGAATCAAATGAGGCTGAGAACAATAGAGAATCTCTTGGTCCAACCTCCTTCTGTTGGCAGCTGCAGAACTTGGCTTGTGGTAGACGGATATTTTCTGCAGTGGAAATGATTTAGGATAGAATAGAATAACAGAGTTGGAAAGGACCTTGGAGGTCTTCTAGTCCAACCCCCTGCCTAGGCAGGAAACCCTACACCACTTCAGACAAATGGTTATCCAACATTTTTTAAAAAAACTTCCAGTGTTGGAGCATTTACAACTTCTGGAGGCAAGTTGTTCCACTGATGAATTGTTCTATCTGTCAGGAAATTTCTCCTTAGTTCTAAGTTACTTCTCTCCTTGATTAGTTTCCACCCATTGGTTCTTGTCCTGCCCTCAGGTGCTTTGGAGAATAGTTTGACTCCAGTGGTGGGATTCAGTTTTTTTTACTACCGGTTCTGTGGGTATGGCTTGGTGGGCCTGGCAGGGGAAGGATACAGTAAAATCTCCAGTCAGAGATGCTGTTTGCCAGTTCTCCCAACTACTCAAAATTTCTGCTACCGGTTCTCCAGAACTGGTCAGAACCTGCTGAATACCACCTCTGCTTGACTCCCTCTTCTTTGTGGCAGCCCCTGAGATATTAACCTTAGACTGTCTACTATCGACCTCACCCCTTTCCTAAGAGGTCTGTAGGGGACGTGCATAAGTGTACTAATGTGCCTACCTATTGTTTCTTTTATTTTTCTTATATGTATTCATTTCATGTATTCACAGCTATGTTTATCCTTATACTTATTATCTTGTAAGTGATTGACAAAATAAATAAAATAAATATTGGAACACTGCTATCATATCTCCCCTAGTCCTTCTTTTCATTAGACTAGACATACCCAGTTCCTTCAAGTGTTCTTCGTATGTTTTAGCCTCCAGTCCCCTAATCATCTTTGTTGCTCTTCTCTGCACTCTTTCTAGAATCTCAACATCTTTTTACATTGAAGCGACCAAAACTGAATGCAGTATTCCAAGTGTGGCCTTACCAAGGCATTATAAAGTGGTATTAACACTTCATGTGATCTTGTTTCTGCCCCTCTGTTTATGCAGCCTAGAACTGTGTTGGCTTTTTTGGCAGCTGCTGCACACTCCTGGCTCATATTTAAATGGTTGTCCATTAGGACTCTGAGATCCCTCCCACAGTTTCTGCTATTGAGCAAGATACCACATATACTGTACCTGTGCATTTGATTTTTCTTGCCTAAATGTAGAATCTTACTTTTTTCACCATTGAATTTCATTTTTTTAGATAGCGCTCAATGTTCAAGTCTGTCAAGATCCTTCTGTATCTTAAACCTATCTTCTGGAGTACTGGCTATTCCTGCCAGCTTGGTGTCATCTGCAAATTTGATGAGTTTCCCATCTATCTTCTTGTCCAAGTCATTGATGAAGATGTTAAAGAGTACTGGGCTTAAAAACAGAGCCTTGGGGTACTTCATTGCATACTTCCCTCCATGTAGATGCAGTTCCATTGATGACTATATGTTGAGTGTGGTTGGTCAACCAGTTATGAATCCATCTGGTAGTGATGCTCTCTAACCCACATTTTTCTAGTAGTAGTACGTTATGGTCCACTTTATCAAATGCCTTACTGAAGTCCAAGTAAATTATATCAACAGCATTCCTCTGGTTCACTAATTTTGTCACTTTGTCAAAGAATGCAATAAAATTAGTCTGGCAAGATCTATTTTTAACAAACCCATGTTGGTTTTTGGTTATTACTTTGTTTGCTTCTAGGTGTTCGCTGATTCATTGCTTGATTATCTTTTCCAGAATCTTCCCTGGTATTGAGGTCAGGCTGATAGGTCTGTAGTTTCCTGGATCTATTTTTTTTCTTTTTTTTGGATGGAAATTATATCAGCTTTTTTTCCAGTCCTCTGGCAGTTCCCCAGTGTTCCAGGATCTTTGAAAAATATAGTTCAGTGGTTCTGAGATCTCATCTGCCAGTTCCTTCAGAATCTTGGGGTATATTTATTCATGGAGTTTCTCCACTTAATTTAGATCTGGAAAATCATGCTTCATCTGCAACTGAAATGCAAGTTTAGCCAATTTGAACAATAAGTCTAGGATAGCAAGTAGTTTTCAAAAGTTTGATGCAACTTCCAGAGAGTTCCAAAAGTTGTAAAATTGTATAGGTAGTCCAAAATTTCTGTTGCTAAGGGAAACATTTGTTAAGTGAATTTTGTCCCATTTGGTGACCTTTCTTACCACAGTTGCTCAGTGAATCCCCACAGTTGTTAAGTTAATAACATTGGGGTTAAGTGAATCAACCTTCCCTATTGACTTTGCTTATAAGAAGGTCTCAAAAGGCGATCACATGATCCTGGGACACTGCAATCATCATAAATATGAGTCTCTTGCCAAACCTCTGGATTTTGATCACATGACAATGGTGCAATGGTCATAAGTGTGAAAAATGGTCACGTCACTTTTTTCTAGTGCTGCTGTAACTTTGAATGGTCACTAAATGTAATTCGAGAACTACCTGTAATATGTACATATTATAATATGTAATTTCTAAATTGTATTTTGTTATATGACAGATAAGGGAAATGATGAAATGCACATAATTGTGCATTAGCATATTTAATTTGGTTAAATAGAAATGAGGACGCAATTGTCATTAATTTTTCTCCTCGACCTACTTTTTGAGTGTGGCTTGAGACATTTGGCTCTTATGCTAATGTAGGTATCAATCAGGCATTGCCTCACCTTTTGAGAAAGAAACATGTGAGATGACAAGGCCGAACTATTGGACCTATGGTAAAATAATATCTTTCAACTTGGGTGACCCTATCCACAAGTCTAATGAGGAGCTAGAATCAGAAGGAAGATCATGTCCGCCATTGGTTTACATATCTACAATTGAAAGAAAGGTTTAAATCAGACAAAAAGAGTTATGGGTTTAACTTCGTTAAAAATGAATGGGAAATCTTAATGTGCAGTAATGATGAATGTATTATTGCTATTGCTAATATTATTGCTCTATAAAATGTTATTGAATTTAAATTTGAAAAATGATCAAGTAAAGAATTGTATGATTCAATGGGCAATGAACTTTGGATATAATCATTATTATACATTATTATTGAACAATGGGAGAATATGTGGAAGAAAGCCTTAAAATTTACATTAAATTGTATCTTAAAACTTCTATAAGATGATGTAGCATTGGTATTTAATTCCAGATAAGTTGTCAAGAATGTATGAAGGCATTTCAAATGAATGTTGGAAATGTTAAAGTAAAGAAGGGACTTTTTATCATTTATGGTGGAGGTGCGATAAAGAAAATAAATATTGCAGTAGGATTAATATCTTAATACAGACAATTCTTAAAGTGAATATAAATAGAAAACCAGAGAGTTTTCTTCTGGATTAATGGAAAAAGACTTGGGAATTTTTTTTTGGGAAATTTGAAGTTATATATGTTGATGGCAGCAGGACTACTTTATGCCCAGAACTTTATGCACCACGATCCCCACAACAGACAAATGGTTGCAAAAGCTGATGGAGCTAACAGAAATGGCTAAATTGAGTGCTTTGATCGAAGAAAAACAATGTAAATACTTTTATTTCTACTTGGAAACTGCTTCTAGATTTTGTGCTTGAGGTAGAAAAAAAATGAAACGTCGACTTTGGGTTTTACTGATTAGACAGATTTGTTATTATAGAAATGGCTGGTTTAAACTATTAGGTAAAAGTAAAAAGTTGAGGTTTGATGTTAATGCCTTATTTTACTGCACCGAAGGCAGTCGAAAGTCAATGCCTTTTCTTTCTTTTTCCCTCTCTCTTTCATATGCTTTTCTTCTTCCTTTTTCCCTCTGCATTTTTCCTACTATTTAAGTTTGTATTTTCTTCATATGTTATTGTCAACTAATAAAAATTGATAATATAAAAAAGAGAAAGAAGCATACAAAGTTAAAACAATATGTTTATTATGTTTCAGTCCACATCGCAGCTTTCTAAAATTTTAATAATTGATAGGTGAGTAACTCCCTTAGGTAATATTAACATAAATAAAAGGTTGAGTTGTGCAAGCATACATAAATATTTATTCTGCAACTGAAAGTTTGTTGTCCCACAAATGAAAGTTTTAAAAGGTTACAAAATCCCCCCATCACAATACTGAACTTGTTCCTTTTAAAAGCTCACTCCTACAAAATAAGGCAGTACCAATCAGTATAAAGAAGCATCTTATACAAAGCATATTCATCCCCACCCTAGGTTACCAGTGCCAAAATGGACACTTACAATAAAACATAAACGAAAGTGAGTCACCACAGAAATGAGATGTCTGAGAAAAGTTGCTGGAGTGACCAGAAGAGATAAAATCAGAAATGAGATAATGGAAACAATTTTAAACTACATACAAAACCAGCAAATAAAGTGGTTTGCTCATCTCGAGAGAATGCCATGGCTTTCCATACCATACAAGGTATATCCTAAAAGAGGAGAAGGTCAAAGAAAACGAGACAGACCCAGAAGAAGATGGAGATACAAAGGGTGTCCTTACTACCAAATAATAATGTTGAGGTTGCCAGAAGAGCAAGAGCCAGAATTTGGTGTCTCCCTCAACACCTGAAATGGTAAAAGAGGAAGGAAAGAAGAAGTTCCTTACAGGAATTATAGCCTGTATCAGAAAGTTATAATATTGTGGTTCAATATTACTTTTTATGGGTAAAAATAATTAATTTTCAGACTTTATCAATAACTAGTCAGTTGGATACCCGTGCTTTGCTATGGAACTATGTGATCGGGCTTGATAAATTGACAGTTAAAGCTTGAACATTAACGAGTAGTTATGATTGGCCTCTCTTCTCCCCTTCTCTCCCTCAGGCTTGCCCCACAGAAGCCTCTCCTATATTCTCCCCTTCTCTCCCTTTCAGGTGGGAAGGGGGAGTGGAATGTCTAACTTCTTAGCATCAGAGCATTTCTCAGGTAGGGAGGGGGAGTAGAATGTCTAAACTCCCAGCCCACAGGCCAGATGAGTCACATGCTGGCCACGCCCATGCCCAAGTGGCAGTTGGACAGAGTTCTTTTCAGGTGGGGAGGGGGCGTAGAACATCTAACTCCTTAGCATCAGAGCATGTTAATAATAATATAAGAAATATTAGTGATCTGATGATCATTTCAAAAAATCCTTTCTTAGCAAGCACCTAGAAGCCAAGAGGAACATACGTGCCAAATTTCAAGTTTATAGGCTTTACGGTTCTGGAGATTTCATAATAATGCGTGAGTGGTATTTCGTATGTATATATATATATAGGCAATGTTGCTTTTTACTACCTTTCCCGCTGATTAAAAATAAACTTTGGACTTTTCTAGTAATCTATTAATTTCTTTGGAGGTTAATGATAATTATGATTGGTAAAACAGGAGATGTTGCAAAACATGCTAGTTTTGCTCAGTGAGAACATGAGTAAACCTGAAAACATCAGAATTTGAACACAAGAAAAATCTTTATGATTGCAGAATCTTGAGGACTAGAATGTCTTGACTTATGTGCTACAAAGTTCAATCTTTTCCCGAAGAGCCTTTTGAGATAGAAATTCACACATGTCCAATGTTCAGGTTTTAAAAATTATTAAGGAAGCTTGGCTTGTATGTGCCTTTTGAAAAAGACCAGTTTCTTAGCCCTGTTTGCCTTACTTTTTCTTTTTACTTACTTTTTCTTTTTAATATATCAGTAAAGCAAATATATTCCAGGAGGGAGAAATGTATTTCTTTTTCCCTCAGAAAGCGCTGGGTAAGGTTAAATACTGACAATTGAAGGAGGCTTGTGGAAATAAAAAATCACAGTGTGTTGTTCTACCCAGTTTTTCAACCTGAATGTAATATTTACCATACATTTGGTTTTCTTTTTCTTAAATAAGAAATAACATTTAAAACATGTTTGAATCAGAAGCTAACACACATATTTAAAAAATATTCCATACTGTGTTTTTTTTTGGGTGAGATCAGAAAATATGAGCTGGTGGAAGGAAAAGACCTGCTTGTGACATGTAAAACTTTTTGGGTTTTAGTATCATCACCACACAAATGATACCAACTGCACATCTCAATCCTGGGCTACACAGGTGTTAATATATTGACCCAGTGTCTGGAGACTAGGACTGGGTGGACAGGAATGAACTTTGGCTCAATCCTGCCACTGGTTGTATATATTATAATTACTGATCTTGAATGTGGTTGAACTTTCCTACTTGGGATTGTGGAAAAATTTAATGCATTCTGCTTTAAAGGATTTTTTATCATGTCAGAATTAATCTAATTCTGATTTCAAAATAACTACATGAAATATTAATGAACTTAAATTGAGATACTTGAGATTATTTTATTACATGATCATGACAAAAATATTACCTTAGATAAATATGAATGCCTGTTAATTTACTTTGTTTACAACAAGTATATCTGAAGGATTGCTTACATCCATGTTTACTTCCCTTAACCTAGGGCTGTCCTCAGGAGGATTTAAAACATTCAAGATGGTAGCTTTTTTCTCCTTTCTTTAGTTTTCATTTACAAAGGGTCGTTTCAACTTGCTTATTCATTTTCAGTACAATATTACAAATTACAAAATAATACAAAATTATTGATTGATAATGCTTATAATTTATTTGAGTACCATCAATAAACCACCTTATTCTTGTTATATATTTTAAAAACACAGTAAAATATTTTTCATTTATTTTTACAATTCTTTTTGGCATTATGTAACATTGTATATACTTTTAGTATATGAGCTAAAAGGCTTTTGGAGAATGATCTGCTATGCTTAGCTATCTTTTCCAAGTATGTTTCTAAAACTGGGTTATTCTTTATATATCATTAAGGTGTAGTGCATAAGTGACAACCATTCTTTTGTCTACTCACTAATATTTAATATATTTTAATATTTCCCTTTCCATGGTATTACTGTTTTTCGCCACTCATTTTGCAAGTTCTTCTCTGAATGAGTAGAAATCTTTAAATAAATAAATAAAAATCCACAGTGCCCAGGTCACAATGAAGGCTTTTCAAATAATTTTAAAATAAAAAAGCATAGGTAAAAAGTAAAGGTACACACATGCGTGCTAGCTGTTTCTGGCTCTAGCGGGTGGGCTCATTTCCGTTTCTAAGTTGAAGAGCCAGTGCTGTCTGAAGACGTCTCTGTGGTCATGTGGCCAGCATGACTAAACACTGAAGGCACACAGAGCGCTGTTACCTTGCCACCAAAGGGGTCCCTATTTTGTACTTGCATTTTTTATGTGCTTTCGAACTGCTAGGTTGGCAGAAGCTGGGACAAGTAACGGGAGCTTACTCCATTACAGGGTGCTAGGGATTCGAACTGCTGAACTACCAACCTTCTGATCGACAACTCAGTGTCTTAGCCACTGAGCCATATCCCTCTAAAAAAGCATAATATGCATCAACTGTTATCAACAATTAGTTAGACCACAGCTGATAGAAAAACAATTCTTTTCCCCAACATGACCGGCCTGTTGTTGAGTTTTTTTCTGGAGGAATGAATATTCTGTAGGCCAAGTGGGAAAGGTGGAGTGTCTCAGAGAATGTGGACAATGGATTAAGATGCCAATCTATCAATGGAGCAATTTTAGTTCTCATAATTCTCATCATTAAAATGCTGCAAGGACTTGTCACAGCTATAAATAACGTATTGTTGAATGTCAGTGTAGCTATTGCAACTACTTATTGTTGAAACCAAAATGCATAATAAGTACATTCAGTTCTCACTCTAGTGTAACTTTCCATTTAGCTTTGTATGGATTTGGTTCCCTAAATGTGTTCTGTGGTTTTGCAATCCTCAAGGGATCCATGCTGACACCTCCCTCTGGTTTCTCAGTTGCCTTGTTGCCTTGCTGCGGTTTGAGTCCTGCTTACATTTATCAAGTTAGTCTGGTACTACAGTGAGTGACAATGGATAGAACAGAAAAAAATTGATATGTAACATAACATTTATTTTACGCATTTTTGATGGAACTAGAAAATAGGTAGAAGAGATGGGAGAACCCAAAACCAGAATGCATGTTTCACATCAATAATCTTTTTCTAAATATATTTTTCTTCCTATAGGCTTTGATAAAATTAATTAGATGGCGTGCAGTAATTTCTCTTTGCCTTATATAGATGAGCAACTAAAACAAGGAATAAAAAAGAGGAAAGGGTTTTAGACAAGTTGGGTTTCCTCTACAAAATAATCCCCCTTTTTTAAATTTATATTTTTATTAGTGCCCTAGAAGATTCCTTTATACCTGAAATTCAAAACCTACCAAATAGTCATCAGACCAATATCAATGTAGGGAATGAAAAGCCAGCAATGGAGAAACATGAACAGGTCCTCCAAACTTTGTAGCAGGTTATAGTAGTCACTTGGCACAAGACTATCTAGACAAATGAAAACAAGAGAAATATCCTGGACATTACCCACAGGCCCAATTACTGAGAAAAAATGATAATTGCCCTGCAATTTTCTGCTACACAGCAAACAACAACAACAACCCACCAACCCCCAAAAAACAAAGAACAGCTCTAGAGTTAAAGCTGGAAGGTTGATAGAAGGATGGTTGAAAATATACTGACTAAAACATAGCATGCACCTTGCAAAGCTCAGCTACAGACCTTCTGCATGCTATACAGAATGGAGAGCTCAGTGCACACAGGCAGACTGTGAAACCAAAGGGTACGAATGAACTTGAATGATTGCTTGAAAAATTGGGAACGCACAGGTATGTTTAAGAATACTATACAAATATAAAGCTATATACAATCCTGCTGTGTTATTTAGAAAGCACAAGAAAGTCTGGATGAATGCTAGCTGTCAGCGAGGGCAGGATAAGAGAAAATGGCCATGTGCAACAAGGTGGCTCATGACTTGTCCTTGCCTATTCAGTTAGGAAGTCCATGAAACAGTAAAGAGAAAAACAAACGAAGGCAAACCATCTAAGCAGAGGACCTGCAGAAGAGCAACCCACAGTTTCTTATGCAAACCCATAAAATGGTTAATCACAGCTTCAAGATTTTAAAACAGATCTTTAATGCTGCTAGGATGTGCAATACATTTTATCAAACTTAATGGGGTTTATTTACCGGTAAACATTCACTGGCTTACAATATAAACAATTGACAGAATAACCCTATATGAATGTGGTGCATACTGTGTAAAATTTATAATGGAATCATCTTTTGTATTGTATCCAGCTTTTTCCTGAGCACTTCCAGAATAATTTTCCTGCATAACTTTGAACTACTCTTTAAATTCGGGCTTTGATTCACAAAATAATCATAACCATTTTATAGTATCTCTATATATTTCTTCCATGCATGCAGTGGCCCAGATCTCATAGCAATGGATTATGAGGTGATTAGGATGTTATTTAACTCCAAACAGTCCTGGATCTATTCAGAATTAAATTGATTCTCTCCAGCCAACTTTGCCATCTGAACAGTTGACTGGGAATTATAGCTATTTCGCTCTCTCTCTCTCACATCCATTGGAAAACCACACAAGAAGCTTGTGAACCCAAGATCTCTCAAAGTTCTGTTTCAGAGGCTACTTAGATTTACATTCCTCCACCTGGTGATCAAAGGGCATGTCAAGTGGAAAGAAGCAGATAGAGGTGGTGGTAGTGGAGAGAAAGGGGACATCTGATTCTTCTAGTGGAATCTTCTTGAAGAACAATCTACCTTGTTGTGAATCAGTTAATCAGTAGCAAAGGGTCACTTAAAAATATCTTTCTTAGTCACATACAGGACCAGTGATGGAATTCAGCAGGTTCTGACCAGTTCTGGGGTACCTGTAGCGGAAATTTTGAGTAGTTTGGAGAACCAGCAAATACCACCTCTGACTGGAGATTTTACAGTATCCTTCTCCTGCCATGCCCACCAAGCCACACCCACAGAACTGGTAGTAAAAAAATTTGAATCCCACTACTGTGCAGGACAGCCTCCTTCTACAGCGGGGGCCTCCAAACTTGGCAAGTTTAAGACTTGTGGATTTCAACTCAAGCTGCTGGCTGAGGAATTCTGGGAGTTGAAGTCCACAAGTCTTAAACTTGTCAATGTTGGAGACCTCTGTTCTACAGGATGTATTGACACTCCTGGCTTAGAGGAATGTTGGTGCATTGCAAATGATCAACAGTCATATGCTTATAACCCAAGTTGGGTGCATATATAAACCAGGAAATTTGAAGAATTTCCTCTCTTTATTCATGGTCTGCATGAGGCAGGATGAATATACCTAATGGATTATTCTTATGCATTAAAAAGTCGTTAATGAAATTTTATCAGGATTTAGTCCATCCATTTATGTTATGTAATGCCATCTTCCCCTGTAGATGGCAGCATTGTTCTATTGTGTTACTTTTTCTAATTTTATCAACCCAGAAAATACTGCAGTTGATCAAAGGTCTAATACTGACCTATTACAAAGTTTAATGAAGAGCTTTACACAGTTTAATGAAGAGCTTTAGTTTGACCAATTTCCACCAAGTTTCACCGAGCAGAATATTCAGATAGAAATAAAATAGAAATAAAACAAATAAAATGAATGTTGCAATCATGTTTCATGTAATCTAATGTTTTGGGCTCCTGATCTAACACTAGTAATGTTTGGTATGTTCCAGAGGTGGTATTCAGCAGATTCTGACCAGTTCTGGAGAACCGGTAGCGGAAATTTTGAGTAGTTCAAAGAACTGGTGAATACCACCTCTGACTGGAGATTTTACAGTATCCTTCCCCTGCCACGCCCACCAAGCCACCCCCACAGAACCGGTAGTAAAAAATCCCACTAATTGTATGTTCCATTAAGGGCCATTCACATCTATTAGTATCTACTGATCTCAGGGAAACCTATGAGTATTGTAAGCATTTGCAAGCAAATCCACTTGAAATGTTTGCATAATTTTCCACTACCATATATATTATAGACACAGGCTGACAGATTGTTTTTTGGGGGAAATAATAGAAGAAAAAATATCCAGTAGATTCAAGTCAAATTAAACAGGGATTAAGAGCTTAGGTGGCATTTATAAGCCATGGGATCTATTTAAATTGGGGGGTGAGCAATTGGTAGCCTTTGAGTTGTAGTTAGCCACTGGCACCTGGGAACTAAAGCCAGTTTGGACACTGATCAAAGAAAAGATGGATGGTGCTGAATCATAGCTGGAGAGCCATAGGGCTTCTACTCTTCATTTAATTGGTAGTTACATAGCTATTTTCTGTATAACATCTGAACATTTCCTAAACACTGCAATGATTATATTTATTTAAAGGATGTATATCACAAGTTAGCAACATAGAGCTGATAGGCCCTGGAGCTTTTGTTATCCTTCCAAAAAGAATGTGACTGCCCCAAAATTAATTGTTTTATTTATAAGAACAAACTGCAGAATCTGTGAGTGATGTGCCAAGGCTGGATTTTCTATACCCAGGCTAGGATTATTTTCTGCTCCTGACAGGAGAAAACAAAACATCATCACTTTTCTGGGAAGACTGTCATCTAGCACTTCAGCCTGTTCAGTCAGTTAACCTTTTGCAATAGCAATAGTACTTAGACTTATATACCGCTTTACAGTGCTTTATAGCCCTCTCTAAATGGTTTACTGAGTCAGCATATTGCCCCCAACAATTTGAGTCCTCATTTTACCCACCTCAGAGGGATGGAAGGCTGGGTCAACCTTGAGCCTGGTGAGATTTGAACTGCCAAATTGCAGGTAGCCGGCAGTCAACAGAAGTAGCCTGCAGTACTGCACTAACCACTGCGCCACCATGGCTCATGTTCATGCTTGCAATGTTAGTTAAATGTATCTGGTTTTTCTTATTCTTTCCAACCCAACAAAGGAGGAGGAGATGTCAGTTCATCAAGCAGAAGAAAACTGAATAGAATATGATTAGGTTTGATGGTTGTATCTTGGTTGGGGGGAACAGTAAAAGAAAGGTCAAATTTTGCAAAATGGGCTGAGTCAGATGGAGCCATGAGGAAAATTTCCCTTCAAATTCCTTCAATGTTTATCTATGGCAGTGGTGGCTAACCTTTTTGGGTTTCTGTGCCAAAAATTGTGCGCACACTTGCGCACGCACGCTCACATGCCAGCACCCAGAAGGCAATGTGTGTGCAATCTCCCCCGCTGCCCCCTTACCTGCACTGTGCCTCCCAGCTGATTTTTGGCCCATTTGAGGCCTTTTTTGGCCTCCCAGAGGCTTGAGGACAGCTTTTGCAGCATTTGCAGGCTGAAAAATAGGCCTGTTTCTTCACTTCCGGTATTACAGGAAGTGATGAAATGGGCCTATTTTTCGGCCTGCAAAGGCTGCTGAAGTTGTCCTCAAGCCTCTGGGAGGCCAAAAAGACCTAAAACAGGACAAAAATCAGCTGTGAGATAAGTTTGCCTGCAGCTCGCGTGCTGGCACAAATGGCACACATACCATAGGTTCGCCATCACAGATCTATGGGAAAGGCAGTTGGCAAGAAACTTAAAATATTTTTGCATCCTCCAGTCTAAGGCTCTTCCACCTGGTCAAATGATCCAGGCAGGAGAATGTGCAGCCTCCCCTCAGCTTCGCAGCGCACCCACATGTGCAAATGTCTGGTCAATGCTGATAAAGGACTTGGGGGAAATGTTAGCAGCCATGCTTTAAGTGCTTCCCCTGCCTTATTTGTGTCCTTTCTGTTTTATTCAAAAGTGCTTTTTATAGAGGCTGGACTCTCTGGTTTTTCTTTGAAGATGTTTCACTTCTCATCCAAGAAGCTTCTTCAGAGCTGAAGAAACTTCTTGGATGAGAAGCGAAACATCTTCAAAGAAAATCCAGAAAATCCAGTTGCCTCTTGAACAACTTTTGTGACAACCATGACCTGGATGACTGAGAAGCTCTATAGACATCTCCCTGTTTTACTTTTTACAATAGTTATTTCAGGTTAAGTACAGTTATGTTGAGAGAGTTTGGCTCCAGGCAAATCTTCATGGTTGAATTGCTGAGATACTTAAATATGATTTTTTTGCATACAGTTTTCATTGCCTTTCTCCTTACACACACATCCTTCTATTTCCTGAGATTTCAGTTTCCACATGTCCTAGAAAACATCAAGTTATCTCACTATGTGAGATATCTTTATCCTGAAGATTTTAATTAAAATAATTTGATACATTCTCTTTAAATACTTATATATGGAAGCTGAAATGATTATGTACTTCAAAATGTCTTTGCAGAACTCTGATTCATACATATGTGAGTCTGTTGCCAGTCTATCAACAGCCTGGAGACAGGTCTGTGCATCAATAGAACAATCAATATACAATGATGTATACCAGTGTTAATGAACAATGAAGTTGCCATCAATGTAGGAAAGAAAAATCCTACCATTTTCTTCTGTTAATGTGCAATATATTGCATGGTATAAGTTAATGGAATCAGAATGCAGAGCAAAACATCGGAAAAAGCCACATATCATTGAACATTAGGGTAACAATCAGTAAGTTATAAATAAATAATGTTTATTTTTGAGTTATACCAAGGTCAAACATTTTAGAGGTCCTCTGATATCTTAGTATTCCATCACTTGAAAATGAACCTTCAAACAATCTTCAACCAAGCTTGCTTTCATAATTGATTCCTGAAGTATTGTACCTTGACCGGGCCCAATCTTTCTCATGTATGTATCTGTCGTCTGTCTCTCTGTCAGTCTACCTGCCTGTCTGCCTGTCTGTATCTCCCACATGGATATGAAGAACTACATTAACAAAGTGTCATCTGGTCTAAGGAAAAAAAATAGTAGAAAAAAATAAAACACATATGACAAACTGATAGTAGACAAAATGTTTTTTATGCAACTTTTTGTCTGTTTGATAGCTTCTATCCTACTATCATAATTATTTTCTATGGATTTTTGTTTTAAAAGAACCCTAAAATGTATCCTAATTAACCAAGTTATTCAATGTATATTTAAATAAAGGAAATGGAGTGTGGAACAAGGTTGTTTCATCTTCAAATCACTCAGGTGCCACTTGGTGACAATAAATGACACATTATACCTAAGAATAGTTTACTCAGAATAGTTGGGAGAAAAAACAATTGGTAGAAGATTACTAGATATGCCTTTTGAATTTGTTTAATGAAGAACAGAATGAAACATAAAACCAAATTAAAAGGTGTATGAGTTTTTATTTATATGCACACATACAAACAAGCACAAACACATACACTAAATGTTATCTAATTCTTTCTCTATAGTTGTTAAGTATTATCACTGTATAGGAATTTGGGTTTCTTTGGCATAAAAAAAAGATAGCTGATAATAAATAAGATGCAATTCAAATTAATTTAGCACATCCTTGAAGAGTACACACTTCCTGAATGGCAGGAAGGCATTATTTTTCTCCACAACAACATATTGTGGATTCACCCTCTTATATGGCTTTGGATTTTAAGAAGCGCCATCACAAACCCTGATCCTGCTGTAGAAACAAATTCTACTGCTGTTCTTTCAGTTCATGACCAGAGTGATCCTCTGGGCCTCACAGCCCTCAAAATTCTAGTTTTGCGGTGTGTGTGGAATACAGAGAGGGAGGAAAAAACCACCAAATTTCTAAAACACTTCAGTGTTAACCTCTGTTTCAGTCTTAAACAACAATTGCAAAATCTCTTTATGTTTAATTGCATCCACTGAACTTTTGCTTTTCATGATGTGTGCAATATTTGCTTTTGAAAGATAGCATTCCCTCCCGCACCCGAGAGTTTATTCATGATGATGCAATAGGATGCCTTTAGGGAACCAGCCAAATAGGGCAAAGCAGTTTGGAAAAGATTGGGGGTATGCATGGGATGTGTGTCGATAGAGCAATTGTGACTCAAAAGTATTTTTTGCAGTAGTGGAGATAGGTTTTTTTAATTAACGCTTTTAGAAACAGTGAGTTCAATGCTAATGAGAAACAGAAGACAGTTACAATATAGTTAATAGTTTCATTTTCATTTAATTGTAGGAGTCTGAGAAATCTTGCTAATGTTACCATTATTTATTTATTTGCATTGTAAGTCTGTGGATTCAGCTATTGGAGTCAACCGTGATCATTGATATTACTGTAACATTATGGTAGGTTTACTCTAGAGCAGTGCTTCTCAAGCTTGGCAACTTTAAGAGTGTGGATCAGTGGTGGGATTCAAAATTTTTTATTACTGGTTCTGTGGGTGTGGCTTGGTGGGCGTGGCAGGGGAAGAATACTGCAAAATCTCCATTCCCTCCCCACCTCACTAACCTGCTTTCCAGCTCTGTTCTCTTGTGCAGGGCCACAAAAGAAGACCCAGCCGATCAGATGGGACTCGGGAGGCAGAGAATGGATGGGGGCAGGGCCAGTCAGAGGTGGGATTTGCCGGTTCTCCAAACTATTCAAAATTTCTGCTACCGGTTCTCCAGAACTGGTTAGAACCTGCTGAATACCACCTCTGGTGTGGATGCCCAACTCAAACGCATTTGTCAAACCTTACAAAGGTTACAATCCATAGGACTGCAAGCAACAACAAAAGTTGCAGTATCACAATATTTGAGATCAGGCATCATCTACAATGATAACATCATTAAAAAGGAATCATAATTGTGGCAACCTTGTGAGCATCCCAGGATGACGTAGGCTATATTCAAGCCAGTAGCTAATTACAAACAGGCTTTGCAATCCTCTGTCCTACTCATTCAGTGAAATTTCCTGATTTACCAAGTTTGAATACCAAGCTGAGGTTGGGCTTTCATAAATGATGTGCTCAACTGTTTGTCATCAGCTTCCTTGCTTTTATAGCAATGCCCTGTTTTTAATAAGCTGACGCTTACTTCTAATGACTGGTCTCCTGCCTGGGAGGTGAGCAGAAGCACAATAAAATAAAATATGGGGCTGGCTTTGCTGAGGAAGGAAATTTACTCATCTGAACTAGGAATGATGCTCTTCTGGATTTGAAAGACATATTTGAACCTTCGAAAATGGCTAAAATAGTAAATTGGACTAGCAATAATGAGGAATGGTGGGAATTGTAGTACAGCCACAATTTCTACATCTCCAGTCTGTATGTACAATTCACCGCAATCACAATCCACACAGGGCACTCGACTTAAAAACACATATACGAACTATTTATTTTAGAGAGAACTATTTATGTTTAAAGAGTCAGTTTGGCATAGTGGTTAAGGCACCAGGCTAGAAACCGGGAGACCATGAGAACTAGTCCCACCTTAGGCACAAAGTCAGCTGGGCAAGTCATTCTAGCCCAGCCTTAGGAAGAAGATAAAGGCAAAACCACTTCCCAAAATGTCTATGGAGAGTCTCAGTCATCCAGGTCATGGTTGTCCCAGAGGTGCTTTTTCAAGAGGCAACTGGACTTTCTGTTTTTTTTTAAAGATGTTTCGCTTCTCATCCAAGAAGCTTCTTCAGCTCAGAGAAAAACCAGAAAGTCCAGTTGCCTCTTGAAAAAGCACCTTTGGGGGCACTTCCAAAAATATTGCCAAAACAACAACAGCAGTCAGTCAACAGGACTTAACAGTGACTAGATATAGCTAGATTAGATAGACAGACAGACAGAGAGACATAGATAGACAGATATTTCTTAATTAAGAACTAAGTGTGATGACTACATGGTTGCCAACAGGCAATATCCAATGTTTAGTGTAGGTTTCTTTAAACTGATCCTCTTCAGTTGTGTGGTGCTACAACTCTAATTTGACCCAATAGGATGGCCAATGAATCTGCTGATTGAGAGAGTAATGAGAATTTTAATCTAACTATTTAAGAGGATGCCAGACTAGGAAGACCAGCCTAATGGAACAAACTGTATGTGACCTGAAGTCACTGCATTCCACTGGGATCCTTGGGGGAGTGGAGGGAGGGGGGAACCAGTACAGCAAGTGATATCAAATGAATCATGCTACAAATTATGTTGTTTGCATGTTGCATCTGCCTGCTACATCATTGCAGCTTATACTTATTGTTTTCATGGCATTTAGAATTCCTGTGTCCATCACAAGCAGCAGACAATGGTTTACTGAATAGGCCACTGTGGGCTAACTTCACGTATTGTACTAGCCTATAAATCATGGCTAGCATGATTTGCAAACTCAACTATGGTGCACACATCACTTTTATACTTTTAAAAATGGAAATTAACATGGGAAGGATAAAGACCTGCTTTTTTGTAGGTCTTGGCCAATAGACAAAACAGCACAAGCTTACATACCAATCCTCTACCACATTTTCTCTGGTCCTAATGCTTGTTTTGGCCTCTTTGGGGACAGCTATGGGGATACAGATTCCATATGGTAATAGCATGCAGTATCAGGGGTTGCTACAAAAAAACCTGTCTTTCTCTAAGGACCTCAAGTCAGTGTATCTTGATTTCCATCCATACCAAAGCTTGATAAAAGCCAGAAGCCCCTTAGTCATGGACTGTTGTATTCTGTTGTATTCAGGTTATCTTCTAGTAAATGGGTTCTATAAACAGCAGTAAATACAAGCAGGTTGTAAAGTTATTGGGACCCTATTTTTTAATTCCTTGTATTAGTTTGTGGAGTGTGGTGTAACATAATGACCAGTGAAAGCAGTGTATATATCATAGTAGACAATCCACGTGTGTGATAAGTAAGAGGTGCCCTGAAGTTATGCTGATCCCATTCAGTAAGGAGAGAAGTTTATTGTACTGTCTGTAATTCTTCAATTACTATGTTTAAATGGTCCTAAAATTTACAGCTGAATCTTCTAACACTTCTAATCTTCTAACACTCGGTTGTTGCTAAAACACTTCCTGTTAACTGCATCATGATCAGACTTGCTTGGCACCAGGATTTTTTCAAATGACTACTGGAACAGTTCACAAGACAGCAGGATTTTCCCTCCCACTCAAAAAGATGAACCAAAAAAAAAAGGCTGGCTTATGTGACCAGGATTTAGAACTACCTAATTAAAAGAGTTTATGATACTGCTGCCTTGATTAATTTCTTATGTGTAGAAACATTCTGCCAATCTGATTTTCACTTTTATATAGGTGACCCAGGAACATAGGAAAGCAGTAAAAGAATCAATGAAACATGTGGCTCTTGCCACAACTTGCTGCAGTGCAGGATGTGTACTATCTGCTTAATCAGTCCTCTTATTCCTGGATACTTCTCTCATTTTGATCCACTCAGTTTTAATTCCTTTTCAACCAGCATTGCTTATCTACTAAGCATGGGGTCTTGCTTTAAACAGAATGAATTATTTAAGGAATTTCTCTCCCACCCTCCAACCCCCCTTTATTTATTTATTTTTTTGCAAAAGGGTGAACACTCCAGCTACATATAGCTTTCAACCTCCCTTTAAAGGTCCTGTCAATCACAGGATATCAAATTATAAACACATATTTTTATTTGTGATTTTTTTTATTCTTGTTCTCTGTAAGATTATTTTGCTATTTTGAGGGGTTCCCAGCTCCTTGCACTTATTTGGACTCCCACATTCTTCCAAACCAGCCAATAATTTACTTTTGTATAGAAGGGACAGTTTCAAGTGCATAAGAATACACAGATGAAAAACGAACTTGATTTTATTTGTAACAGGTTTAAACCCAATCATGTAACTTTGAGCCAATCTCCAGTTAGGGTTTCTTATGAAGGTAGGAGAAGAGGTGGAGAACCAAGAAAGATGACTTTTCCTTCTGGAAGATGCAAATCTGATACAAAAATGCAAATTCGTGTTGATAAGAAGCCCATGGAAGGGGGCACCCTCATAATCCTGGCCAGCAAATCAATTTACAGTTCTACCACACTGGTAAGCATTATTTTAGGATAGAAGTCATCTTGAGCTGTTGTGCCCAGTCCTTTAGGGAAAGGGGAAAGGCAAGCATATTTGAAAGGAGGGAGGATTTGTGGAAGAATTACCATGACAGCCAACAGAGCACAAGATCCACAGCAGTGTAGTGATAGAAATACCTACACAAGCAGGGATATCATATCTCACAAAATACCAGCATTTTTATTCTCCTGGGGCTTCAGAGGGATCCAGGAAATAGTGGATGCCAATGACACTGTTGTAGATCTAAGCACATCCAAAAGAACTGACAGGAAAATTAGATGTAAATGCAAAAGCACTGCATTTTATCCAATAAAACATGGTGGTGGTAATACCAGCTAAATGCCTTTACCAGCTTCAGTTATTAATTCAACCACAGTACTGGGTGGACTTGGAGTCTTTAATTATGTAATGAGATTATTAAAATTTATTGTAAGATGGGGTTTATGCTTTGCACTAAACCATAAAGTAGTCTCTGTGGCTTTGGTTTAGTATCCAGCCATTCTGAGTTTAAAATGTTTTTAGAGCTGGGATAATCAGGCTGCTTCTCTTGGGTAAGAGCTGCAAAATTAATTTTCTTCCTATCTCTTCATCTGATTAGTCATATCTGACTTTCAGAAACATTATAGTTAAATTCTATCCATTCTTTCCAATGTTTTAGAATTTTATTTTCAATTTTCTAGCACCTCCAATCATTTCTACAACATCCATCTAGATATGGTTCATGCTTGTACATTTCATGTGCCAATCTTTTTATTTTCTTCTAGTGCCAACAGTTTCTTTTTCCTGGGCTTCATCAGCATCGCAGCATTTCAAGCAATGGTGGTATTCAATTTTTTTTACTACTGGTTCTGTGGGCATGGCTTGGTAGGCATGGCTTGGTGGGCGTAGCAGGGGAAGGATACTGCAAAAATCTCCATTTCCACTCCACCCCACTCACCTGTTTTCCAGTTCCGTTCTCCTGTGCAGGGCAACAAAAGAAGAGCCAGCTGATCAGCTGGGACTCAGGAGGCAACAAATAGATGGGGGTGGGGCAACCAGAGGTGGTATTTACCGGTTCTCCAAACTACTCAAAATTTCCTCTACCGGTTCTCGGGAACCTGTCAGAACTGGCTGAATACCACCTCTGATTTCAAGGCTGTTTCCTCTTGTGTATTGTTTTTTCTTAACTATTAGTAGCATGTAATTTAACTAACTAAATACATTCTATCACATTAAAAAATAATAATTTCCCTACAGTGTTGTCCAATTACATTTAATGGGGTAACACAAGGGTTTCAGATTTCTTGAGCCTAAATTTAGAGCCCCAAACTACAGTTTAGGCTCAAGAAATCTGAAACACTTGCGTTATCAGGATTTGAAAGTGTATTCCATAAAATAATATATATTGGGTTGGAAGTTTTATTATTTACCTGCAAGTCATTTGGGTAGGTTGAATGAGCTATTGGCCTAAAATCCAATTAAATGTATGGTACCATGTTTACCATGTAAATATATGTAGTATGAGCCTACCTGCACCCCACTAATGATTGACTTCATATTTATATTATAAAAAAAGATTTGTTTGCAATGAGTTGGAAATGAAAGCCTACATTATTTACAAATGAAGAATAATGGAGCAAAAACATCCTTCATTCATCAAATATATTGCAGTGGAGATATGTTGAGGAAATTCCCTGAGGGCTTAAGAGACTTTTTTTTTTAAAGAAAGCCACATAAAAGAATTTGAAAAGTTAAACGTTGCTTTTTTTTTTTAATTGCCAGCTTGTCCCCTGGCAGACCCAGTGGAAACAGAAGTGCAGATGTGCATCTTTAGAGAGCTAAATTAAACTCTGAAGAACTTGATAACCATATGCCTCTCTCTCATGGTGATGACTTCTTTCCACCCTCCCCCAATGGAGCATTGCTTCTTACCCATTTTAGAAGGTGTAAGAAATGATGCTAAGTAGAACAAAAGAGAGAAGGAGAAAGGGAAAAGAGAGCACTGCCTCACTTGGTGCTCAGAGCAATTGAAAATATCTTACTTTCATACACAGCAGCAGGAAAGTAGGGCAGCAGCTTGTTGATCCTGCCGGGTCCTTCATGTCCTCCCTTAAGCTAAGAAGAAACAGCTCTAGGCCCATGGATGGATCACTACAATGTGGGCCGATGGACACACCTGCCCTTCTGCTGCCCAACATGGAGCCATTTCTTCTCTGCCTGAGGGCTGCATGCCTGGCAAGACTGGCAAGTTGCTGCCCTACTTCAGGCAGTTGGTCCTAAATGAAGAAACCAGACTAATGTTCATTCATTACTTTTTCAGTTATTAGATATATGGGGCTGTTATTAGGAAGCATTACGATAGCAGAATTAAGCCTGATTTGGACTATAGTACTTTTGATTATTAATGATTATTTATATAACTGAATGCATTTCCTGCATTCCTAATTACATGGATTACAATTATTTTCAGCTAAATGTACATAGAGTCTTTCTCTTCAGCTACTCAGTGTTGAAAACCAGGAGGAGGTTAGGAGAATGGAGCGATGGAAGGTGAAGGTAAGGGTTTGACACAGTATCTCAATTGCTTCCCCATAGTTAGAACATAGAACATAGAATAGTAGAGTTGCACTAGACCTCGGGGTCTCCAACCTTGGCAACTTTAAGCCTGGAGGACTTTAACTCCCAGAATTCTGGGAATTGAAGTCCTCCAGGCTTAAAGTTGCTAAGGTTGGAGATCCCTGTTCTAGTCCCCCCTGCAGTGATGGAGCACCCACAACTCTGAACACAAGCTGTTCCATTGGTTGATTGCTCTCACCATTAGGAAATTTCTCCTTAGTTGTAGGTTATTTCCCTCTTTGATTAGTTTCTAACCATTTTTTCTTGTCTTGCCTTTTGATGCTTTGCAAAAAAATTGCCCCCTTGTCTTTGTAAGAGCCCCTCAAATATTGGACCAGTGCTATTATGTCACCCTTAGTCCTTTTTTTCATTAGACTAGACATACCAGTTATAACAGTTCTTTTTTAGCCTCCAGCTGTCTATTCATTTTTGTTGCTCTTCTCTGCACTCTTTCCAGAGTCTCAACATCTTTTTTATATTGTGGTGACCAGAATTGGATGCAGTATTCCAACTATGGTCTTACTAAGGCTTTGTAAAGTGGTACTACAATGTCACATGACTGTGATTCTATTCCTCTATTAATGCAGCCTAGGATTGCACAGGCTTTTTTGGCTGCTGCCACCGCGCACTCTTGACTCATGTCTAGAAAATTGTCCACTAGGACTCTAAAATCCCTCTCACAGTTAGTGGCATTAAGTCAAGTTTCACCTAAGCCAAGTTAGAATTAAAATCTTGTGTCCCCGTTAATTTTTTTCTTCTTTCTCCATCAATTTGTATATGTATGCGCGGGCCCTTGAACCACAGTTCTGCAGGTTGACAGTATTTTGATTTTAATGTATGTATAGGACTTAGTACAAGATTAGTATTTTTGCTATAGAGGCTGCTATTATTAGAGACATGGAAATTATTTACATCATGAAGGTAAAGGGAACATAAATGAAGCGGAAATTTTCCTTCCTTTGCTTTATTTCTATCAACACATCCATCTCTGATGCTCATTTTGAAAGATAGAAAACATCAATGCAATTAAGTAATTGCACAGTGCAATTAATGTGACTGTGAAATGCAACTAGGGGAGTTCAGGAAGATGTCTGAAGTTGTACTTGATCTCTAGTCAAGCCAGCTACACTGTCTGTCTCCAAGAGCTTCTGCCCTATTTCATACACTGTTGTAGCTTACATGGGGGAAATGGCATATATTGCAAGAAAGCACTGAGTAATAGAAAAAAAATCTGTTTTTGGAAAAGACTTTCCAAGAATACAATTTCTTGTGCCAAAGTTCTTCTGTTCTAAAGATGAACAAACCTGTTTTTCAGTTGAAAAAAGAGATTATATATAACCAGTGGACTTGTCTGCATGAGGCCAGTTCTTCATTAATATGTAAGCGGTACTGTATGCAGCAAGTTCTTTGCTGTTTAGAGACCTGATTGTTAGGCTTTATGAAAAGACAATTAAGTCCTCTACACATTTTTCTATGGCAATGCTAGAGGTAAACAGGCACCAGTAACAAATCTTTGATTTGTATAGCCTAAAGCAGACTAGACACAAATATATATGCATTTTAAAAAGTTCTGGAAAACTTCACTGAACAAAGAGCAGATTGTGAAACAGCACTGTTGCTACAGTGGGTACAATGTCTCTGGAATTTATGCTCCACAAATACTGTTATATGGAATCTTGTATGATTCCGCTTTACTGTACAAAACACTAATATTGTGGATGGACACAATCAATGAAAAATTTACTGTGAATAAGATCAAATTGGAAGCAGGCAATAGACGAATCCAGCTATGGAACAGCAATTACATGAGAAAAAAATTGCATACTTTTTTACAGAAAGCAAACTTTACATACTGTACCATTCTGGTTTTATATTGAAGAAGTGTGCCATTTTTTAAAATGGTATTTATTAGCATGTTATTTGTACCATGAAAATGTTATTCCTAAAAAACTGATGAGTGTGACATTCTAAAAATCATATTAGACAATCAGTCAATGCTACAAACAATATAAAATGCATCTAGAGTTTCAAATATGTTTCCAATTTTTTTTGAAGTGAAGTATCTTCCAGCTTGGACTGGAATTCTTTGTAGTAAGATTCTACCAGTACCTTTTTAATCAGAGAATTCTGCAAGTGTGTTTGCGTATTCGTGTGTGCATGTTCTCTGCAGAGAGATTATTGGGCCAGCAATCTGAACACACAGTTTAAATTGATTGATTGATTTGACTTTTTTTTTAAACCACTGAAGAATCTACTGTGCTTTTCCAAATACTGTAATTTGGCCCGATCTCTTTATTTATTTATTTTAATTACATTTATATGCCGCCCTTCTCTGAAGACTCAGGGAGGCTTACAATTTTTGGGATACAACCCAATGTGCTCAGCAATAGCCTTCATTCCATTGTATATGCCTGCTTATTACTAAGCGGCATTTTTACAAGGTCAGCTAATTGCCCCCAACAATCTTGGGTCCTCAGTTTACCTACCCCGAGAGGATGGAAGGCTGAGTCAACCTTGAGCCTGGTGGGATTCGAGCTTACAGTAATTGTAGGCAGCTGGAACTTAAATGCAGGCATTTAACAGCCTGAGCCACCAAGGCCCTTTTTATTTGACTTTTGCTCTGAACAAAGCATTGTTTCCTTACTTCTGTGAAATATAGGAGCATGTTATAATGTTCACTTTCCACATTGTGCTGTGACTATTCAAAATGCTAAGACTAAAAATTTGTGCAATTCATTACAGGCAGCATCACTGCTGAAACATTTTAATATCACCTCGCAATAGATAACATTTAGAGTCACATTGCCTAAGTAGCAAACTATGACTCCTGGCAAAACATTCTTGAATATGTAAGATTCCTTGTGTTCCTTTCTCTGATTTTGTTGTAAAAACCTATGGTTGAGAAGGTTAATTAAGGGAAATAGGGCAACCACACCTCAGAATATAGGCTGGGTCTAGTGTTGATTTAATCTCATTTGCAGAAATCGTTCAGCAAAATAAATCACCAGTAAAAATAGGAAAAAAAATGACACAATTTTCTTATTTCACTCTTGGCGATGCTGGATTTGGAAAGGGCTGGATAGGGAGAAAGTATTTAAACTTACTTACTGTACATCACCAAAAAAAGAACTAAATCCAGCCTAAAAAATGCATGGTCGTAATGAATCCCAATTATTGTTGGTATTACAGGCGGTCCTCAACTTACAACAATTCACTTAGTGACTGTTTGAAATTACAATGGCACTGAAAAAAGTGACTTATGACTATTTTTCACACCTATGACCACTGCAGCATCCCATGGTCAGATGCTTGGCAATTGGCTCATATTTATGATGGTTACAGTATTTCAGGGTCATATGTGGCAAGAAAAGTCGTAAAATGATGCAGAACTCACTTAATGTATTTCTCGCTTAGCAACATAAATGTTGGGCTCAATTGTGGTCATAAGTTGAGGACTACCTGTATTAACAAAATAGTCTTAGGTAGGTCCAGTTAAGACCTTTACTTGGCTATTGACTTTACCATTCTCCTGGGCCCAGATGTATCCTTTCTGAGTGGGAACAAGGCTGGAGAAAAGGCTGGCACAAAAATCTTAATAGAACTACTTTCATTGGTCCCTCAGTCTAGCAGCAAAGACTCTGACCCTCATATAATACACTGTTGCCTCCACAATTGAGGAAGCAAATGATGCTGTTGAATTCAGAGCAAAGGGCAAGGTAGTAAAGAAGTGTCAAGTCACATTGCTTGGAAAAGCACATTGGGAATAGTCCTCTGCTCAGATAAAATAGTCTCCTCAGGAGAAGACTAACATTCCTGAATAGCCCTTTTTCTGCAATCAGTTCTGGTCATCATTAGCTGTATGTGGGAAACAGGCATTCAAATACTGGTGCAATTTCTATGGTACTTTTACCTTAAGCTTTTTTGTTTGTTCCTAAAGCCAAATCAACCTTGCTTCAAATTGCAAAGTTCATTGAACTTTGATAATGCTTTGTAATAATATAGCATTTTAGAATTCGTTTCTAAAATATTTTGGATATTTTGTGTGGGGATATAAATGTAGCTCTTGATTACAATTCTCTAAAGGAACTATATCTTCCCTTGTGCTCGGAGAATTCTAGAATGTAAGGCTGAGAAAGCATCTTAGAAGATCATGAAAGTTTAATCTCCTGCCCAGGGCAAGAATGCAACATTACAGCTTCTCTGTCATTGGCCATCCAGTCTTAGTTTAAGTATTTTCAGTCCAAGACAATCAACCACTTCGTGAGACAGTCTGCTCCACTGTTAAATAGCTGTTATGGTTGGAAACTCTTCCTGATGTCCCTCAAAATCTCCTGCCTTATAATTTAAAACCATCTTTTCTTGTCTAAATTCCTGGAACAATGCAGAGCAAGTCTGTCCTGTCTACAACTCGAAAATCCTTTGGATTTATGGAGACAGATTATCATGTCTCCCTGTGGTCTTCTTTTCTTCAAGCTAAACTCATACTTTTCTTCTAAACCTCTGATTATCTTGGTTTTTTCCTCTGGAGATGCTCCAATTTGTCAATATCCTTTCTAAAATACAGTGCCTAGATGTGGATGTAATATTCTAGTTGTGATCTGACCAAGGCAGAAGAGAAAAAAACCAATCTCTGTAGAACAAAGCTTTGCTTTTGAATAAAATGAGTTAAACAATCTGAACAAATGTGATGTGCCTCTTCACTGATTTCATAATGTGGTTTTCTGTTCTGCTGAGTTGTCTGGAAGAGGAATCTAGCTGACAGGGACAGCACAGGAAAGTTACCTTATTATGATTTTTTTGGCTTTCTTTCTTTTGTAATAAGTTGTATCATTTCCACAATACATCAAAGCTGATTGTATAAATGCATTAGAAGTGCCCATTCAACTGGAGTTTTAAAATTCGTCCTTCTAAACCACTAAAATAAGTAATTAAATTATTGATCTTTCCCATATGGTAAGTACCCAGTATGGTATTTTCATTATGAAGAAGACAGATAGAGTTTCATAGGATTAACCTAACAGTATACATGAAGCATCACAATTTGTATGTGCAACATTTAGGATTTGGGGACCTGAGATGGAAATAGCAAGCGACAAAGGCAACATTATCTGATGAGTAAGAGCAAGTGATCAATCGCATTCTCCTTCCTGTGTAAATACTAGGACTGCGTAATGCTTTAAATTTAATTTGGATGATATATTTTGAAAGTGCAGGTGAACAAACACGGCTTGTGTCAGCAAGTCATGAAAGCACTGTGCTTTTTTTTCTCAACAATACAGCTGTGGTAGGGGAGGTTTCAATAGCAAGCATGCAATCCTACAAGCAAATGTAGTAGTCTCAATGACTGTGTATACAGTATGTTCTCGTTGTACTTTCATGTCTTTCAAAATACCTCAGTTAAATTAAATCAAAACACAGTGCAACTGTATATCACTGTTAAAAATACTGAGATCTGGTCATTTATGCAAATGAAAGCATAAATGAAATAAAATAGCACATTCCAAGCAAATGTACAATGAATTGCTGGATGATTGCCATTTTCAATTCTGGCTCCATTTGCTCAAGGTATTTTGACTACTGCTCTAGAAGTGTCTAGAGTGGCATTTTAGGACACTAGGTATAAAGTGCTGTTCCAGTGGGTGTTATGGCCCCATCGGAGCCCGGTTCTGAGGAGGACAAGGAGATGGAGCTGGGGCCAACAGAGGAAGAGAGTGCAGCTTCTATGGCCCAGGAGGAACAACCAGAGGAGCAGGACGAAGCAGGCCTGAGTTCCTCGGGCCTCAAAAGGATTGCCAGAGAGGAAGAGAGTGTGCAGAGTTCCAGAGAGGAGCAACTGCCTCCCCCGCCTGATCCTTGAGTGTGAAGAATGGAAAGGAAGCAGAGTTAGCGTAGGATGACCCAACTACTTGGGAGGAGAGTGCCACACCCCTCTTCACAGCTCACCTGGAGAATGGGGTTTAAGGAGATCCCGGGGGGAGGGGCTTTTGTCGGGAACAAGAGTGGTGCTTGCCAGCAACACTTGCCATGATTCAAGAAGCTTGTTACTGGTGACTCACTGCCTTGTTTTGCTTTGCCTCGCCTAGCCTTGCAGTCTGGGGGTTGCAGAGACCCAGCTTGGCTCCAGTTTGTGCCACAGCCTCATGAACTCTCTGTGCAAGGAAGATACATGTGACCAGGTGTCCTGAACGGTTTCTGTTCTCAGAACTGTGCTGCTCTCTCTCTCTCTCTCCCTTCACACTTCAAGAAACTGCTTTGAGGTGTGTGTTCATGTTAAAGTCTTGCTCTTGGGCTTACTGTTGGGATTTTGGGGAAGGTTGGTTCAATAAAAGGGGATTCCATCCTTCATATCACTGGTGTTGCTTATGTGCCCCTTCCCGGGTCATTACACTGGGGGTGGTCCTTTGGGTAGTCCTTTTGCTGTAGCTTTCTGAGTTTGTATTATTTTCCAAGTTTTTTATATATATAGTGTAGCAGTGTCTGTGCATTAATTAATTCACTCAGTGCTGAATTAATAGGTTCATGGCAAATATGGCCATATATTCATAGTAAAAAAAACCTGAAAAAATAATAACCAATAAATTATAAATTAAAATGTGATAAGATGGTGACACTTCAAGCATTCTAAGGGAAAGTTAAGCCATTTGTGAATGTTACCTGTTTCCATCACCTGGGCTTACAGGAAGTTGTAAGGATCTCTATAATCACACTTATTTAAATACATTAAGCTCAAGTGTGCTTAAAGTGGAATATGGAGGTGATGTACATTTTCCTGGTCACAAGAATGGTAAGTGACAAAATTACCATCTATCAATTGCAAAAGGCAGCTTTACTTGGAACAGTTTACATTTTGTGATGATACCTTTAACACTATCAAACAGTATCTGTCTATTCCAGGTCTTTGGAAAGGACTCAATAAGCAGCATAAAAATGCCAAATCTAGTATAAATATCTGGATGACTGGGTGACGGATCATAAGAGTTGCTATGATTTTGAAAATGTTAAACTATGTTTTCCCTTTAATGGGATCAGAGTGCTACAAGTGAAGTCAGCAGTTGGGATGAGAAAAATATTCCCACCAATGAGAAAACAGATTGTCCATAAATTTTAAGGGCAAAACAGATTATGCATAAATATAAACATATTTGCAAAAGGATTTACAACTTTTTTCGATACTGTGAAGCTGAGCTAGTAGTAAATCTGCTATCATTGAAATGTAAGGATGGTGTGTAAATATAAACCAGAACTAATTTGAAAGGGATGCAAAGAGCCCATATGGACTTGCCAAAATTCCAAAGTCAACTGTTACAAATCTAGGTTTTTAGTAGTCAGTATGATGACTACTAACTTAAAAGCAATAACTGCAGCAAGACTCAGATGATACTAGAAAAAAATGATTGTAATCACAAAGAAAATTTAACCTAACTAATAATTAATTTGGAGTTTCTTACATGGACTGAGTTCAACAAGAAATTCAGTCAAATGTCAATATAGTTTTAAATGATACAGTACACTGATACCGATACAGGAATACTGCCAATTTGATAATCAGAAAGTGCTATTATCCTTCTTATTTAGGTATCCTGTACTTTCATAATCCTATAGACGCATGCATTTATCAATTGTATCAATTTGTAGGGCATTTCAATCACCCAGATTATTCTAGGCAGTTTACATATCAATGTTTTTCTTAACAAAATAAAGTATAAAAACAGGCATATTGTAGATCAGGGAAGGATACCTACATCAAACATATTCCCAAATCAAACTGTCTGGCCACTGGTACTGACAGAACAAGAAGAGAAAATATTTTGTATTTTCTATTGTGAATAAGGGATGTGAAAATTGCAATTTCTTAACAAGGTGTTCACTGGAGAAAAATACAATTCTTATTTCTAACAATGGTCTACAAGTTTTCCCTCATGTTACTTTCTTGCCAGTGAAACATACCAGAGAAGTACTTTGAATCTTCACCTTACCCAGAAAGGAGGCCTCAAGAAATGGCACAAGTGGAGAGATACCTGCAGAACGATTCTGTGTGGAAAGTGTCCTGACATACCTGTCTAAATCTCCACTGGCACTGGTTTTCCCTGGGCAGAGCCAGGTGCTTGGATGGCTGTGTGGGTGTGCCACTTCCTGAGTTCTTCTGCGTACCCAACACACTGCAGGATATGGTACAAACTCAGAGCTGGCATATTATGAAGTCTGCTATCTTCTTCCCAAACATGAGTGACTATAATGGCTACAATTGTGCTACCTCACTATTATCTAAACCTTTTTAAAGATTCAAATACACTAACTCAAATTCTATTGTAACTTATATTCTAGTAAGCAATACATGACAACAGAGTTGATGCTGAAGACAAGTTTATTAAAGATACTACCAAAATTTTTGGCAAACATTAAAAAAAATTAGATTTGTAAACATAATGCTTCCCTTTTCAATTGGCAGCACTTTGAAAGAAATATATTAAGACAAAAAGAAAAGACAAATATAAGTCTAAGTTTTGACCAAATAACTTATGTTCCCACATGATAAAATGATGGTTTAATTAAATTAAACCAATTAACACCATGAAATGAAAGTTTGTGCTGTTTGATGATCACAGTATTTTGTAGTTAAATACATCTTTGTTATATTCCTGATCCTCAGGAAAAAATCTTTAAATATACATTTCATGTAGGCAATAGTTTCATTGCATATTTCTCTTCAAAAAATACTTTTATAGCAGTATATAAATAGGCCACCTACATGTTTAATTTTATAATTTTGCTCCAAACTATAGAATTATTTTTAGAGTATCAATTCAACTCTGGTAAGAAAATGATAAATTTGTCTTGTACTAACGCTTGTTAGTTACATCAACCTGAACATTTGACCTATGTCCATTCCTGCCCCCATATTGTGTATGCATGCATCTCTCTCTCTTTCTCCCCCTCTCCCTCCCTCCCTCCCTCTCTCTCTCTCTCACACACACACACACACACACAAACACACATTAGGCCACAGAACGCTCCCCATTTTTACACAGAGGGAAGCAGTGTACTTATGGTAAAATTAATTAAGTATATTTCAGGTACATAAGAAAACACCATAAGGCAACCACTGTAGTGGGGGTTGAAATCACAGGAATAAGTGTTTCTTGTTGATGTTGATATATATATATATATATATATATATATATATATATATATATATATATATATATATACCACCTTTTAACCCTCCCCAAACAATGTATCATTTTTGTTTTATTTTGTGCAAATTTTAAAACTCTGTACCACTTAAGGCAAATAGTTTTGCATTCAGAAGAAAACAATTCAGAAAATAGATCTGTAGTTGTTGAAAAGCTTTTTTTTAACTACAATTTTTCATTTGAAAAATGTACAATCTCAGAACTATAGAGTCTGGATCCCCATTACCCAATGGTAAAATGATTTCCATGGATAAACAAGTAAGAATTAAGGAAAAGGGGACCAGAAAAAAGCAGCTTCAACTATGCAGAGAAGCAACATCCTCACCATCAACAAAACAGCAAATTCAGACTGCTAATGTTCCTGCCTTAGAGAATGTTCACTTATTTTAAAATCTTAGAATAAGCTGTATGGAATTTTAAATAAATAATCTTTAGTTTATTCACATCTTCTGGTCCAGAGCCTTAGTGCCATGACCCTGCTTGTTGTTGGTCAAATTCACCTATAAGTCTTTTGATATGAGCCAACTTGTTATGAAGATATTCGCATCTGTACTTTTCTTCATGGTAGTTGGGACTAGACTGTAACAGCAAATAAAAATAAAGTAAGTTTTTGACAGAACATCATTCTTTTAAACAAATTACATAGCTTTTATTTTTAATAAACACTCCCAAAGCAGCTAAAAATATCTATATTTCACACATCAAACAAGAAATACAGAAATAAGATAAATTCATTAATTTCAAAATAGTAAATCACATTCTGATGCCCTGTACGCTCCCACAGACAGGGCCTCCTTGGGATACCGTCAGCCAGACATTGTTGGCTGGCGAGGCCCAGGGGTAGGGCCTTCTCTGTGGGGGCACCCACCCTGTGGAATCAACTCCCCTTGGACCTTCATTTGGCTCCAGATCTCTGCTCTTGGTTATTTCAACAGGCCGGCCTGGACTGAACCAAGAGGGGAGGGGGTTTCTTTTAAAATTTTTAATGGTTTTAATAGTTTTAATGTTTAATATTAGACTTGTACTGTTTATTTTTTAGTTAACTTATTGTATTGTATTTTTTATTCTGTGAGCCACCCTGAGTCCTTAGGGAGAGAGGGCGGCATACAAGTCTAATTAATAAAAATAATAATAATAATAATAATAATAACAACAACAACAATAATAAAAATAGCATTTTCTGAAATTTACTTTAAAGAAAGGGATAAGCAGTGTATATTTAGTCAAATTTCATCCAGGAAAGTTTTAATGGTTTCATACTAATGATTTATCTGATTTAATGTATCTATAGATGGAGTTGCATCTTTCCATAAATATTTTTGTTTTGGATTTCTGAAAAAATGATTCACTTTGTTAATGCTAACTGAGACAGAAGTAATGGTTAATGTATGAGTGAAGACAGTCATACATTACTATTTCCATATTGCTATGTGCATTCATTTATTCAAAAATATGATATGTTATGTAAAATTTGAAAGACATTAAAACATTAAGCATGATACAAAAGTGTTGGGTGCTTCCATATATCACTGGAGAAAAAAAGGTTTAACAAAATTAAATGCTTAAATTACATTCTTTAACTTGTGATTTAAATGTGGCTATTTCTCGGTTTTCCCACAGAAAGAGAAATTTTGTTTGGAAATATATCTTAGCAGGAGTCACTTTGCTAGGTTTATATTCCTTGTATCAAAGATCTGCTTGTGGTCACTTACATAAAATTGGGGAGGCTTTCCTATTTTTTGCATTTTTCTTTATCTGTTTCCACAACATACAAATATATGCCTTAACTGAAATTTTTGATACTTGGGACAACTGGATTTATGCAACTTCATTAGTCTCATTCTCAGTCCCTTTGCCTCCAATGTAATGGTTTGATTCCCTTCAGATATTAACAAATATTTAAGTTAGCTTCACATAATTTTGTTCTTTCAAAGTTTCTATGGCAACTATATCCTTCTCCAGCCCTGACCAATACTGTGCCCAGGACTAAGAAATTGATGGCAATATCAGATTTAAAGGGTTCATTTAAGTTTAAATCATTTATAGAAAGAGACATATGGTCATACAGTCAAGTATATTATCAAAATCCCATTTCTAAAATGCTCCATTTCAAACTCCTGATTTATTTTTAATTTCAGATTAATACAAAATCTAATATTACTAAAAATATACTTGGCAAAAGACCTTCTGAAAATACTCAGCTTGGAAGAAACATTCAGAAAATAAATGTAATGAAGTAAATTGGGGGAATTAAATGTAATGAAGTAAATTGGGGGAATTAGGCAAGACATTTTGCAATCAATATAGACCTGTAATGAGTGTGTAGATGTAAACAGTAAAAAGTGATGGCCCCAAACAGTGATACAAGAAATAGAATGAAAAATTCATTCGTTTGACATTCTACAAGTCTTTTTTTCTAGAGAATATACAAACCCTAAAATATACTAGCAATGTGAAAGTTTCATTAGTTCAACCTCCTCATTTTTTATACCCTCTAGCTAAATAATCTCTTCTGAAATTCAGCAACAATTTACAGAAACAGAACTGAAATGATGCACCTAGAAGCTGCTGTACGGTTTTTTCTCTGTGCCTTTGTATTTCCCACAAATATGAGCAACACAAAATTTTTACCCAGATTAAAAAACAATATAACATGAAGCCACCACTTTTACTGAAAGGATAAAATAGCTTCTGTTACATTGAGCTTGCTTCTCAATCTGGATCAGCTTTTCTAGCTGCCTATTTTAAATATATTACCAGCTAAATATTTCCCAGTGCTATTTATATATATATATGTATGTGTATGTGTATGTGTGTGTGTGTGTGTATCAGACCAAACAAAATTAAACTTATACAGGTATACAAATTAGACTATAACAATGCTAAGTTAAAAAAATATGATGTATCATTTTTAATAGTAGCAATTACACCAACCTGTTTAATCTTCCGATATTCTTGTAGGACTTCCTCATGAAGGATCTAGAAGCAAAAATAATTCAATGGCTATAAAGTTCAGCTAAATCTGTAGCACTTTGAATTTGATTCCATAAAGGTGGGGCATAAAAATCCAAGTTTTTTCCTTGGATTTTACAGCTATATCCTGGAGAAGGATGCAGTATATGGTATGTAGACAGATGCTATATTCACACCCCTTTGTGCAGCAAAGCATTTTTTGGAATTGAATCAATAAAATTATATAACTTTTAATTATTAACAGCTTCTTTGAACTAAGCAAGTAGGCATTGTATAAAACATGTGCAGTATGAAGACCTAAGATGATGTATGCAAAACATTTCCCTTTTTTCTACCAAAAATTGTCACTTCTTTCCTCAAAGTTAGAGTGTTTTACATCTAAAGTCTAAAAATCCAAATGAGAGATCTCTCATTGGTTCCTTTTTCTATCATGATGTAACAGCAAGGAAAAGTCTTACTAACAATGAGAAATGTGTTACTGATACTGCCTTTCTGTAACAAAGAGGTTTTTTTTATATCACAAAGTTTGATAAAGCAAGTATCTTTCTGACCATCATCCTAAGCACACCTAAATAGGGTGGTTTCCTCTTAATTGTATTTCTCTGCTACCCAGTTCTTTTTTTGTTCATAAATAATTAAACCATAATAAGTGTTTCAGTTTATAAAGAGAATGGAAATAAAAACCAATTTGCACCCATTCCTAAGCACTAAATGACTTCTGTTCTCTGTTTCATCATCTGCATTCAGCACTGTAATTTAGTGTTTTGACTACTAAAAGTATTGTCAGAGATATAATAAATAAATAAACAATCCAATCTAATTATACCACTTTTGCAGCAACCTTAAAGGAAAAAAGCAAGATTACAACATCACAATAAAAAATCAACAAATAATAAATAAATAAATATATAGTAGGAATCACTAATAATAGAACATTCTTCAATAAATATTTTTATAAAGGTTTCATTTTAGGAATCATTCATTCTTTTGTTCATTCATCCACCCTATGGATTCTTTTGAAAGAAGCAAAAATAACCTGACTACTTGCACATTTGCATAACCCAATATTACTATCTTAGCCACAAGGTAGACTTTCATGAAGAGAGTTTTAACAGTTGAAAAAGCAACCTTTACCTGATATTCCTTAGTTCCTGGAGAGAGTAGTTTACGCTGTGCATCTAGTTTCATAAATCTCCTAGTTACACTCTCCATCCTCGCATGCAAAGTTCTGTACTCGTCATATTCTGCATTAAAATCATCCTTGTAACTTTGACGTTGCTCATATGAGACAATTGCTATGTATTTGCTGTTGCAAATAAAAAAACAATGTTTTTATAATGTTGCCCGGTCCTAAATATTGCAGTAATTCTTCAAAGCCTTATCAAATACACTTATATTCCTTAATCCATAACACTCATTGCATGATCATTATTAACTAAATTTTATTTTCTACACTAGATATATCTCATTCTTTCCATGGCTTCATACAAAGCCATTTAATAAAGCTAACAGTTGAGATGATTCAAATAAGGTTCCAAGAATAAGGGCTGAGGAATTTGGTCAATATCTGGCGGATAAAATCGCTCGAATTTGGGGAGGGTTGAGCTCTAATTTGCAGTGGCCCGATGAAGAGGGTTCAAGTAGTCTGGCCAATTCGACCTGGGTTGAGTTCGATCCTGTCTCTGAGGATGAAGTGAACAGGATCATGCGACGGCTGAGCTCTACCACATGTTTATTGGACCCGTGCCCTTCCTGGTTAGTATATGCCTCCAAGGAGGTCACCTGTGGCTGGCTTCAGGCAGTGGTCAATGCTTCATTAAGGGAGGGTGTCTTTCCCACCATCTTGAAAGAGGCAGTGGTAAGGCCCCTCCTGAAGAAGCCTGCCCTGGACCCAGCCGTGTTAGACAACTTTCATCCAGTCTCCAACCTTCACTTTTTGGCGAAGGTTGTTGAGAGTGTGGTAGCCCAGCAGTTTCCGCTGTTCCTGGATGAAGTGGACTACCTAGATCCATACCAATCAGGCTTTTGGCCCGGGCTCAGCACGGAGACAGCATTGGTCGCACTGATGGATGATCTCTGGAGGGCCCAAGACAGGGGTTTTTTCTCTGTCCTGGTCCTGTTAGACCTCTCAGTGGCTTTCGATACCATCGATCATGGTATCCTGTTGCGGTGTCTCGAGAGGCTGGGAGTGGGGGGCACTGTCTTACAGTGGTTCTCCTCCTACCTCTTGGGGCGTACACAATCGGTGTTGATGGGGGAGCAGAGGTCGACTCCGAGGGCTCTCACTTGTGGGGTCCCCCAGGGTCGGTCCTCTCGCCCCTCTTATTCAACATCTATATGAAACCACTGGGTGAGATCATCCGTGGTTTTGGGGTGAGGTATCATCAATATGCGGATGATACCCAGTTATACATCTCCACCCAGACCATATCAGTGATGCCCTCTCCGTGACGTCCCGTTGTCTGGATGCGGTATGGATCTGGATGGACAGAAACATGCTTCGGCTCAATCCGGCCAAGACTGAGTGGCTTTACATACTGATATCTCGGTCCAGTCAGGATATTCTATCATTGGTCATAGGGGGAGAGGTGTTGCCCCCTGTGGACAGAGCACGGAACCTGGGGGTCCTCCTGGATTCACGGCTCCGGTTGGAGGAGCACATGGGGGCCGTGGCCAGGGGGGCCTTTGCCCAGGTCCAGCTGGTTCGCCAGCTACGCCCATTCCTGGACTGAGATGCCCTGCGTACAGTCACTCATGCACTTGTTACCTCCCGACTGACACTGCAACACTCTCTATTTAGGACTGCCCTTGCATACCATCCGGAGATTGCAGCTGGTACAAAATGCGGCTGCGCGGGTGGTGATGGGAGTTTCCTGATTCTCCCATGTTACACCCCTTCTACGACCTGCATTGGCTGCTGGTTGCCCTCCGAGTGAGATTCAAGGTTTTAGTGTTAACATTCAAAGTCCTACAAGACATGGTTCCAGGATATTTACGAGAGCGTCTCCTACCGATATTGAATGCCAATCGCCCTGTACGAGCACACAGGCAGGGGCTTCTTGGGGTGCCGTCGGCAAGCCAATGCTGGTTGGCGGTGCCCTGGCGTTGAGCCTACTCTGTGGCTGTTCCTGCCCTGTGGAACCAACTACCCCTGGGGCTCCGTCTGGCCCCCGACCTCCGCACCTTCCGTCATGATCTGAAAACTTGGTTATTCGAACAGGCCGGGCTGTGTTGATCTCCGGGGGTGGGGGGGAGGATTTTCTAATTTTAAATTTTCAATATTTTAATTTTAATTGACATTTTAACTATACTGGGCTTATGTTTGTTTAATTTTCTTTTAACTAATTTATTGTTGTTTGATTTTGGTTGTGAGCCGCCTCGAGTCTTCGGAGATGGGGCAGCATACAAATCCAAGTAATAAATAAATAAATAAATAAATAAATAAATAAATAAGAGAATTAACTGTTTAATCCCTCTGTGAATATATGTTCAAATTTTATGCTTTCTAGACTTAATATAACTGAATCACTTAACTTCTGAAAAATATTTCTCATGAATACACTAGGTCAACAAAGTTAATAAAAAGCCCAACTTATTTAAAGCAAAGGAAATAATTATCCAACTGTATCAGAACACTCAGGACTTTATTTATCTGCAGCTCTCATTATGACAAGCACTTTGCTGCCAATTCAGTTCTTGCTGCTCTGCTGTCTTTAAATGCCTGCAGGGTTTTTTTTAATTGGGCCAGTCTCTCTCCCTTCACACACACAGACACACACAGACACAGACACACAAAATTACGAATTAGTACACCCCATTTAGAAATGCCAACAAACAAAAACATTGTCCTAGGCCTATTTCAGAAAATATACTTCCCTTGCATAATGTTGCAAGAATGAAAAACTAGATAGTAAGAAATAAAAAGCAACATGCAACAGTTTGTCAGTATTGGATAAAGCAAAATTCCAGGGACTTTTAGCTCTTTATCTATCTCTTCCATCGCTGCCATTAATGTTACCTTTATTAGAATTACACAAGCTTTAAAATGTTACATAAATGCAAGATAAATGTTTCCAGATGGGAGCAAAAAAAAAAGCTCATGATTCAGTGCCAATTGTAGCTGATATGCTAGACATATATAAGCACTGTCATTCCAGGGATAAAGGTCCTTAGAGTAGCATTACCATTGCTAAGCTGGACAAGAGCACATTAAAATTACTAGCAAAATTTTGCTGGCTTGCCAACTCAAGCTACTTAAAAACACAAATCACTGGGGAAGGGCAGAAAATGACATTCCAAATTTATTTGCAAAAGTTTTATTAGACTTTCTTTTTTGAAAGCTCCTTCTGTGTAAGAAAAAACAATTTACTACAAATATCTGGACACACATTGGAAGGAAAAAATGACAGAATTCTGTACTAGTGTCAAGGTGGTAGTATCAGAAGCCAACTTTATTTGCTTGGCAAGCTGTCGAAATGCCTTAGTGAATAGTTATTTTGTAAAGGCCAGTGGTAACAAAAGCAGGCACTTCAATTTGGAATAGTATTTGAGATAGGTGGCATGTACATTAAGAAGTTTTTCTATATAACAAAAATTGCATAATTGCGCAACATTTTTATGCAGCTCTGAAATAAAAACCCTGGTAACTCTTACATTTTAAATGTTCATCACTCTAGGTAATGCTGCATAAACATTTTTTTTACTGTCCCACCCCTTTCTCCAAGATTAGTCACTTACACAAAGTAGTCTGCTAGTTCACTTGTTGACAAAGGATCTGTAGTGGCAGTGCATGTCTTTTTAACACCTATAAAAATAGAAGTTTTAGACTTTGATAATGTTCCAAGTCAAACTTGATTACTATGCTACTCCTTTTTATGGATTAGCTTTAAACGAGAATGAAGAGCACCTTTCCCTGGTAAACTATTTATACTGCAAGTTATCTGGCAAAATAGTCAGGGGCAAAAATACAAATGGAGAAATAATGTCAGCCTGCATATAGTATCTTAATCTATTAGACAAGCCTCTCATAAATTACAGCATCTTCCCAGCTATTAAAAAATTGGACATATGTTGGAATTTTACACAAACATCCAGCAGAACTACAATAAAGAGTGGAATGCTTAGTGTTTTGCTTTTCATGGATTCTTCTCCCTCATCCAGTATAACAAAATTATGATCATGCTAGATTGTCATGCAGTTTACCACAGAACAGGTAATATAGAGAATTGAGAATGGATAATATAAGATAGATTCATTACAGTAATCTTTAAAGTGGCAGGGTTAAAATAATGGTTTGGATTCTAAATAATCTGTTGTATGAATGAGATGTGTAACACTTTTTGAATTTTGTTGCAATATCATGAAATGTTAAATACTGGAAGAAGAAAACACCAATTACATTGTTAAGTTATATAAGGCAGATCTGTTGTTTTCTTTAAAAGTGTATGTTTGTAGTTATCTTTGATAGCTTGGAGTATTATTTTGTATTATTAAACAACAGACTATCAATGTATTTGTAACCTATCTAAGACAATCATATTGGGAGCTCCAGTTAATAAAAGACCTATTATATCCATTCTGTGATAAATTTGTATAAATAATTTGTTACAATTTTTCACTTGATGCCAGGGTTTTCTTTTTAAAAGGCTCATAATTCAGGATTTTTAGTCACTAGAAGTTGTTGGTGTTCAATAACTTTTAGTAAGCAACTACTACCTTTGTTCTCTGGTTTTTTTAGTCACTGAATCTTTCTGAAAAAGCAGAAGATAATCTTTAGCAAAACACTACAATGAAAAGCTGATGTTACAATTATCAGTAGAATGCTGTATTTAAGTTCTATCTTGAGATCAATTTTATCTGCTAAGACAGAGTTCCCAATCTTTCCAGCTTTGGGAGGGGTGGAGAGGGGATGGTTCTGTGCAAATGGCAGGCAAGCGCACACTCACAGTTTCATTTGCGTCCACTGCTTGCACAAGTGGGGAGGTGTGTGCGTACACTCGCCTGCCACCTCCTTGGCGCGGTTCTGAACAGCTCCAGGCCTGTAATGGGCCACAGCCTGGGGATTAGGGATCCCTGTACTAAGAAATCAACCAAATGGAATGCAGGACTGCTTCCAGCTATTAATTTATCACATGGAAATTAATTTTATTGATTAACTTTACATCCCACTTTTCCTTTATGAAGTCAGAAGGGCATATATAGAATACCCCCCGTCCCAATTTCACCCCACAACAACAATCCTGTGAAGTAAATTAGGCTAGAAGGGAATGACTGACCAAAGTCACCACGTAATGAACCTTACACTTGGGTCTCCAGACTGATTTTCTTCCATCATGATTGTGCATTTCTAAAATATGACCCATAGTCACCTCTATTATCATCATGTGTATCACTACACATTTATCTGACTAAAGGCTTATTAGAAATTATTAGAAGCAATTTTAAACTATGTTTTAAATGTGTCATAGCTGTGTCATAGCAGTACAAATTAGTGAGGACAAACTTTTGCCTTTAAGATGCATCAGGTTTCCAGTTTACATCAGAGAAATCAATTTACCATTTGATTTTGCCAAGTTACACAGAAATATCTCAAAAACCCAGAGTCTGTCTCAAGGCCTCTCCTCTGATTAGGAGCTGTAACAGATAAGCTTATTTTGTGTTCTGATTCCAAAACCCCTCTCATTTTCTCTTGGGAAGAAACATGGTTTTGGGTGAATGTTTATTTTTAGATAAGCACCAAAACTAAACAAAACTTATAAACTACTGCATAGGGGATGTTTTTACTGGTTAATATTGCTCCTCTCTTTGCTGAGAAATAAAAGGAACTTAGAATTAGAGGTACATGGACTTTGTATATTATTTAGTGATGGAAAAGTGGGAATATATTATATGTAGTTAAATGGACTGAAATTTACATTAAGTTATAACATAAAATACAATTTTTATAAAATGATGTATTATAGGCCATTTATGAAATTATCTATCATTCAGAAAAATGTCTAGAATGCATAAAGGTACTTCAAATTTATGTTGAAACTGTGGACAACATGAGGGGTCATTTTATGATGTTTGGTGGACTCAGAAAAAAACCCAGAAATTTCTGAATTTAAATACATATATTGTTCCAAAGTTAACATTCAACTTAAACCAGAAATTTTCTTGCAGGAATTAATGGTCAGTTAGAAAAGGAGCCATGGAAAATTACTTGTATGTATGATTGCTGCTTAATTAGTATTGGGAGTGGAGGTGGATTTTCGACTGGATGTTGACTATTATATGAGCAAACAAAACACTGAAACACTCTGAAATATCCACGGTGGAAGAATAGTTGGTGAAGATGATAGAGCTAGCAAAGATGGCAAAATTAACTTGTTTTACTAGAGAAAGATCAACTACTTTTATCTGTGACTGGAAACCCTTATGGATCTTTTGCTGATTTTTTAAAAATCTTGTTAAAAATTTCTTCAGTAAAAATTATATTAAAATTATTCCTATTCTTTCCCATTATAAAGCAAATGAACATGATTTGTTTATGGGATGGAAAGTTTAAATTCAAAAGATGGTTGCAAATCATTCCCACCATTATTTAGAATGGTTACTTCACTAGTTAAATAATCTAATGCAACCGTTTAAAATAATTAAGATTAAATTATTTTAAACAGCATTTTATAAGATACAATTAACTGACAAAAAAAGATAACCTTTGCTCAAATATGACATTTCCATTCCTACAGATTTGCATAGGAATTTGTTCTGATTAGCCTCTCAAATTCAGGAATCAGTAAGTACATGCTAGATTCCTATGAATTACTGCAACAACATGAGTGATACCTTCATGTGTTCTGTTACCCCCTCCCCCGACAATAGAAATGGTTGCATACTGGAACCAAGTGGGATCAGAGATTTCAATAATCTATCCCTAATGTTTCCTGAATACAGATATTTGAAAGAGCTCACACATAGCAATAGCACTTAGACTTATATACCGCTTTATAGTGCTTTACAGCCCTCTAAGCGGTTTACAGAGTCCGCATATTGCCCCCAACAATTTGGGTCCTCATTTTACCCACCTCAGAAGGAAGGAAGGCTGAGTCAACCTTGAGCCTGATGAGATCTGAACTGCACAGCAATGCTAATGTAATAATGTGGCCTAGCTCCCTTGCAGTTCACAGTGAGATGCAAAAACAATACCTTCATTCATTTTCTGACTGGAATTCTTCAATTTGGTTATTTCTTGGCTTTCACAGTCTCTCATTTTCTCATCTTCATTCCCAGTGTTACGGTCTTTTATTTGGTCCTTTTCCTTATGCTTCTTTGATTTCTTTTTGGACTTTTTGTATAGCAATGAATGTTTTTCATTGGTAGACTTTGGGCACACTGACAGACTTTCAGAAGGTGCTGGGATTTCCAGTGGAGTCCTGGAAGTGTATTTTTGATGCTGGTCCTCATAAATACTGCCATTCTGGCTTAAGGTGTCAACTGGCAGGTCTTGGGTACCCCGACCTTCGGGAGTGCTTGGGGAATTGGAGTTAGAACTTGCAGTCTGGGGAGGATTTGAAACAGGGAGACAAGTTGAAACAAATGGTGGAGCAGTTGGTGCTGCAGCAACTGCAGGAGGTGGTGGTGGTTGAGAAGTTTCAGCACTTTTTTCACCAGAAGTAGGCAGTTGGCTACTTAATGTTGGTTGAACTCTATTGGTAAGATGAGATATCCTTGGTTTTTTATTCATTAACGGATCAATAAAGTCAGAATCCGAAAGACGTTTCTGCAATAAAACATGATAGGTTAGTTTTCGTTATATTAAAATCTCAATTTAAATTGTAGAGACTGCAATTACGAGTCATTTTACCCTGATGAGGAATAAAAAGAATGATAAAAATCAAGCATAAGTAGAAAGGATATTAGTTAAAGAATGGTCATTTATAGCAGATTGCTAGAGTGGGATATAGTTGATTATATTTAATGGATAGTGAGGGTCCTACGTAGGTACAAGTACTCAGTTTGGTTATTCCATTATTATACACAGTGCCTGGCAGGTCAGCAATAAACATTAGAAATATGTTTTCTGCACTAAACTGTGACCACTATTTCAGGCTTAAGGGGGACAAAAGTTTTACATTTATAATGCCATGGTAATTTTCCAGTTGATAAAGAACCAGAATAATTAATAGTCCATGTAATACAGAGTTAGGGACCAGGCTTTACTATCAAATTTCTGAGGTAAAATACTATATATAAAATCTTCTATCACTTTTAATACTAATGAGTTCAGCTCACAAAACTTAAAACACATAGTTTTTACTTAATCTCATTTCTTTAAAAACATTTTTAAGAGTCAAAGAACTGATTTTCCAGCCTCTGATTAGGCTCAGTCCTTCTTCAAGCCATTTATAAAATCATCACACTTGACTGTGGAGCTGATCTTATTTTAAAAACAAAGATTGTGCTGAAGAAGATAAGGATACAAACTCAGGCTGTGTGTTATTTATTAATTCAGAAGCTACTTGATGCTTCTTCAAGATACTTTGGTGTGGGATTGCTAATCTAGAAAAACAACTAATGGCAAGCACATGGCAACTTAAGCAAACTGGCCTCAGATCAGTAGGCACAGGGATTATTTCAGGATAATGCAGAAGCTTCTACCAGCTTTATACTTCAGAATTCAGTCCTATTTTTCAAGGGAGGCACAATAGGCAGTGAAACCAGCAGACCAAAGAGACAAATCCCTCCATTCTTATGTGCCTTTCTGATTTATGCCAGTATACTCCTTCATAAACAGCTGATATAGAAACTTCCTGAAGTTTTAGAAACATTATATTTAAATTTTCAGCATACTTACATATGCTCTCATAAACTCATGTGAAGTATTGAGTATACCTTGTTCTTTGTAAGAAAGGTTTCAAATAAAAAGAAAAGTAATACTATGCTTTTCAAATTAAAATTATTTTCTGTACAAAGGGTTCATTATAGTATATTAAAACTAAAGAAATAAGAATTTTAATATTTGAGGACAAATCAGATGCATACATGCACACACACTTCATTTTGTGGCTCTCATGTTGACACAAAAAATGGAATGCCGTGAGAGTCAGCTATCATTTGACGCAACACTGATGTGGCAATACCTAAGTTGCAAAACATGTTCCTGACACTGAAGGAAATAGGATATATTTTCTATATAAGATATAGCTTTGGATTACATCTCTAAATACATCTGTTTTAAAGAATACTCTCCCTCTCCTTCTCTCTCTCTCTCCCTGTGTGCATGTGTAGAGTTGCCTTTGGTGAGATAGGCAATGTATAAATTGAATAAATAAATACTGTATCAAATAAAATATTCCAAAAGTCAAACAAAAACCTATTTGGAAAGTAATGGAAATTGGGGATTTTGCTACTTTAATTAATCTCATTTGTAATTATACAATTTCTATTCCAACTGAAACAGTATTGTCCTTAAAACTGCTTTTATCACATATACAGTATGTAGTAGTGAGCATGACATTTAGCCAAATTATGTATTAACTGGACTTAAAGATTGACAGGTAGTTTTTTTCAAAACAGAGCCTGAAGCCTTCCTGGGTTTCATTAGTGATCTGAAGACACACTCGGACTGCAGAAATTTCTCTCCAAATTCCTCATATAGCAAATATATCAAGTATAATTTGTGATTGATATCTCTAGTTCCTAATTGGTATGGTTCTTTTGTTTTATGAAAGGAACTATAATTATAGTGTTTTGGGAAAGTAAACTGAATTAACATGTAGCACAACAGTTCCTGTGATTTTTTCCCATTTTTCTCTTTCTAAGGGTAAAAATTGTAGGAGAGATTTGATGGAATCTATAGGACTTGAGGAGTGAGTTCTTGTCTGGAAGTAAATGAATGTTTAAGTCCATTTTTCTTTCAATTGCTGCCTTCATATCCATCACCAAAGCTCTGTTTTAAAAATTTTCTGTGGCTTTGTGGTCACAGCATAAAAGCAGCATAAAAGGTTTTATTATCTAAATTCTCAAGTCTCTGAATCTATCCTTCAGAAATTTTCCATGCATCTTGCTTAGAGATACTTTTATGAGGCACTTCATTTTCATAGAAATAGTCAAAAACAAAAGTATATACCATAGAGAAGGAACAAGGAATAAACTACCCAAATCCTTCTCAAATATTGTATATTTCTTAAGTAGGCTCATTTCTCCCTATTGTATTCTCATAATCATCAGCCTCTGGAAAGGATCCCAACTACTTTTCTTTTTAAAAAAAACGTATTATATTAATGCCACCTTGGAAGGATTTATATCCTCAAGGTCAGGATATAAACTGATAGCCCAAACTCATCTGCAAGAATACTTCAGAGACATTGTGGTGAGGATGCTTATCTATGTGTTTAAATTCTTGTAGGATTACCAAATCTTGCAAATATTTCTGTTGTGCTGATTTGGATGAGCTTTGGTAGGTGTGCTTCATCCTAAATTGCTATAAAACCAATATTTTTCATCATTATATCAAAAAGAGGAATGCTATTGTTATCTGTCGGTATTCAGTGAAATTGATTTACAGACGTAATAGTTAATACTTTGAAAACATAACACATATCCTTTTGTGAAGCCAAATTACTTGTGCTTCTTCTGCAGTGCTGCCTATGTTAGCCAGCAGCAAGTCTTTCAATCCAACCTGTGTATGCAACAGGACTGTATACAAAAGACCCAAAGTTCAGAGCAAGCCTCCATCAGTCACACATTGATCTTCTCCAATGGATGTTTCCTCCACCCCTCAACGTTTGTTACATATTATCTTATTACAAGACATAGAATTAAAGTGACAAGGAAAATACCTGAGAAGGGGAAGAAGATGCAGCCTCTTTGACAGTCCTCAAAGGAGACCCCAGGTTACTGGTGCTGGTGGCATTCTGAGATGAATGTAGTTTTCTGTAAAGATTATCCATGTTCAGTATTACAAAGAAAATCAAAATGCCCTAAACTAAATCAAGGTTGTAAAGTTATTTAATTTTTCTGGATATTTACAGAGGATGTGAAGAGGATTTGAACCTACCGAGAAAGTATTAATTCCAGTGACTGTCTATCTATTTCATTATATCCAGGCCAATCTTTTTGAACTTCCTTATAAATATATTCTTTCAAAGTGTAAGAGTTGTCTTTTGGATTCAGATTGGCTACCTACAGATTAGAGATAAAAACACAAACACTTAAAATTAACTGCAAGATAAAGTATCTGAAAAAAATCACACTTAATATCTTGAAGTTTAATAAATAATGTTTATGGATATTATGGCCCATAATTAAATATTTAATTGGTAAATTATTAAAACTGTATTATCAGAAACAGATTTCTAAAAAAGAAGGAACATAAAATCCACCACTATAGTTTAAGTATGTTTTTCAATAGAAAACCAGAACTAATAGGATAACAGAAAGAAGCCATTCTATTAATTGTGGATCTACTGCAGGGTCACATTTTTGGAAGACTACCTAACCTGGGAGGATTACTAAAATCTTTCTCAAGAACGTTGGGTTTAGATTTTAAACAAGAGGGCAACTCAACATTGACTCTGCATTATGAATTAAGTGAGCCTGGATTTGGTGGGCATAGCGGCTTGAACAGCTTCAGCTTGTCTCAGCCCTTCAGTTTTCAGTGCTTCCTATAAACTGTCATTGGGTTCTTTACACTCTGGACCAAGTAGGGAGCTGGAACCTAATCTACTTGATCACTGGACAGCTGCTCCTTGAGAATGAATTGCAAAAACAGAGGTCCTAGTAAATAGTTCATGAGTAGAATAGTTGGGGGATAATGAATACCATGTTTTTCAATGTTGAGGTGCAACTTGTTTGTGGACATTTGAGTCCACTGACACACATTTCTAGATCATTTTTGGACTTGTAATCTTTGGAAGCTGATAATAGTTATTCAGCAGATAAGAATTTCTTTTTGTGTTTTTTTCCCTTTTTGGACTATTACATCTTAGAGATATATTAAATTAACCTTTGTTAAAGTTTTTCAAAAAGCAGGGCAACCAAAACGATATCAGAAAATTTATGAGAAAAAAGTCAGGCTTCCCTTTAATTATAAAAAGAAAAGTTTATTTTGTTGGTGAATCTCTAGTTTTAAACTACTAATTCATAATCTGACAGAGATGGATGGTTTAGAAATATGAAATATAAATATTTTCATGTGGACTCTGTTTTCCCATAGTACCTCTTGTCCTACTTTACCTGACTGGATTGGCCTTGATTAGGAATATTGTAATTAGCTCAGTCTGTGCATTGTGGACTGATGTAGTTTTAGACACTTTGGCTGACATCTACTGGCAACTGCTGATAATTATAACATTAAAATTGCAATTCACTTTTTTCCTCGCTTTATTTTATTTTTATTTTACTTTATTTTCTTGATCGCTTTAGAATTGCAGCATGCAAAGTTTGAGAAGATATCAGAAAATCATTCACTGAGTAGCTGCTGAAGGAGAAAGAGAAATGCCAGTTACATCTATCTTAATTAAATGTTTGAGGAACTAGGAGCTAAGTTGTCTCATTTACATGACTTTAAACAGGATACTAAGTTTTCATCATTTGAAAGAAAGTTTGAAAAAATGGACAAGATGGATAATTTTGTAAGGTGCCAAGGATGTTTTAGTAAACTTTATAAGGAAGGGGATAAGAGATGTTTTCAACAGCATTCCATCTCAAAACTGAAAATTGACAATGAAGAGATAATCATCTTAAATAAAATTCCCATCCAAATTTTTCATAAAAGAAAAGAGTATTCTTTTTTTAACTGAAACACTGAAGTTGAAAACTATTCCACTTCACTGGGAAAAATTAGAAGGGATAACTTTTATTTTTCAACAAGAAAGATTTTGATTAATATTGTTCAAAGGACCAGAGAATTTTTGGAGGAATTTAAAATAGAGTTGCAAGAGACTCAAAGAGAAAGTACAGAGAATATTGATAAGCAATTGACTAAAAAAAAAACCCAGGATGCTTAAGACAATGAAAAAGACAATTTGGAACCTGGTGTACAAGCCCAGATTTATCTAACCATGGAATATAGATGCCTTTTTTTCTTTCTTTTGAACCTGAATTTAACTTGGAATATAAATGAGGCAAATTTCATTCACAAAAGGAAAGAATGTATTTCACTACATGAAGAAATTAAAATAAGATATAACTTGCTTACAAGAAACACATATTAGAAATAAATATGTGAAATACTTGATTTATAAAAACTTGGCAGATGACTTAGTTTTGGCAACACCAAAAAATCCCAACGGAGTATTCTACATGTTAAACCCCAATTAAAATCACAATTAATAATAAGTAATCAAGACAGTAGATTTGTAAGGGTGAAAATTCAATTACAAGAATGTGAACTTTTGTTTTGGGATTTTATAAACAATTTATGGAACAACTGATAAACCTTTCATATGATAATTGCTACCTGACAGGCAACAATGCTGTTTTTCCACAATTAGGGTTTTGTTCCCACAAAGTTAAAAATTAAAAACACCCCAGAAAAATTACTAAATACTTTTTTGATTTGATGGACATTTTAATACTAATAGATATATGGAAATATAAAAAGGATAATTCTAGAGATTATATAGTTATTTTTCATAAAGACACCAATCATTCTTAAGAATAGATACGATAATGGATTTCTAAAAACCTGTTACTCAGGCCTCTAAAGTGAGGATTTTAGAAAAAAAATTCTAATCATAATCTGGTGAGTTTGGATTTTAAAAAGAAACCCACATCTTTTACATGGAGATTAAATGCATTACAATGCATTAACAATTGAAACATCATTACTGAAAGTCTAAATAGTTAAAGATTGGAAAAAGTAAGTTTGTGTATTCGATTTATCTTATTATAATGCATTCACTATCCTTTATTTCAGGGTATACAAATAATATCAGAGTAAAAAAGGAAGAATAGGAGATAAATAGCAAAAAAGGATCAAGGTATTTCAAGTTATAGCCATAATATGCAATGTCAAATCTTAATTCAGTGCTATATGAATTTCAATATGCCCAAATTAAAAAACTGCATGTGTAACCCCAAGCTCATTTTGATCTCAGCAAATACAATTTTCGAACTAGGAGAAAGCAAAAGTGTAAATAAAATTTCACCTGCTGAAGAATAGCAGCAAGGGAATTCCTATCTTTTTGACTAACACCATCTTTTAATAAGCGGGCAAGAAGTTCTGGTTTCTTGTAGGTCTTTAGAGCCAATAAATGAATTATTCTATCCTTATAAGGCCGCTGTGAAATACTGTTGTTTGTATGGGTCTTCCGTATTGTATTTGCAGGGTTGATGGGGGTAGACCTTTTCCTTTCAGGAACTGCATCTGGAATACTTTGTGGTGCTTTTCGAATTTGTACTCTTTTACCTACAAGCAATAAAAACAACGTTTTTATATCTGTATACTTCCAGGAAACCTGAAATTTATTTCCCAACAAAAACTGAAAAAGAAATCTAAGTCACATGCAGGAACATAGAGTTTTAACTATGTTTAGAATGTCACATGTTTAATTTATGTAAATTATAAATTCACTTCATGACTCTCATTGTTCAAGACACAAGTAATCATGTCTGATAATTTTGAGCGCTGTATAACCAGTGATGAAACAGAATTATGAAATTATATTCTTCAGTGACAGCAACTTGTAATTGAGTGGAACAATCAAAAGCTATTTTTATTAGCCAAAAGTTATGGTCTCCTAATAGTCCAATAGTGCTTCAAAAATGGTAATTTAAGAATGCATGAGCTAATAGATGGCCAGCTGAAGAACAATGGGACACAAATTTCTGCTCCCCAATCTCTCAAAAGTTCTTTAAGACAATCCACAATTGTCTGCTACTTCTATTCTCAAAACACTGAGAATCAGAACAAAGAATGCCATTTAGTCACTACCCTACCCTGAAATTGTTACTGCAAGTCTTGAAATAAGAAGTTTTAATTCCCATTCCACCAGGGAATTTGCCATTACCAGGGAGACAGGAAAAAAAGTGTGTCCCCTTCCCTAATCCATGTTCTTACTTTCTATTTGGTGAGTTTTTCTGCTTATATGCCAAAAGAGAAGGAAGAGAGTAAGAGCGATAGAATGTGTGGATAGTTCATACTGTGGGAGTTGGAAACTTGTCACCTCATTTTTATCCTATTACAGAAGAACAGTAAAACAAAACAATGTGACAGGAGAGGTGAACCACCACAAGAAAATACCAGATGATTGTGGCTTCAAACATTGATTTGAAAGTGGGTTTGAATTGGCAGAATCTTTGTTGGAATTTCAATTAAAGTAATACCATTTGTCTATAGAAGAAATTAAAAGACTGCTTAGGAACAGTACACTTAGAAATTGTTTACAAAATTGATACTATAATGCAGAGAACAATAGATTTTATTGGATAAAAGAGATCAAGGCTGATCTGAATTGGGGATTTGGATTTCAAACAAATGCTAGATTACAAAAGTGACTTTGAAAAAATGTTATGGATCTGAAAATGGATTTTAAAATGCCAGAATTTAAAAGCTACATGAAAAAAGATGGCACAATGGATTTAAAAATGAAGCCAGTTGATGTCTGGATAATTAAATAATTATTAATAATTGTAGGAAGCCCCCCTTCTTAGAACAATGACATATTTTGGGAAATATTAAAAAGGCAGGATAAAGTATGTCCCCTAAAGGAAAAATAAAAAAATCTTACGGGAGGCAGAAACCAGCCCCAGTTTCCCTGCCCCATGCAGAAACTGAGGAGCCCAGTTTTGAGAAATGTAGATTTGGTAATCCACCTAGGATTTGCATTTCCTTTTTCCTATAGAGCCAGCTATGACCTCTACATAACCACTACATGACCCTCATAGGAATCCAGAAGCTTTAAAAACCCATCCCATTCTAAACTCCATTTTGTCAGCTGCCCAGAACCACAAACCCTGGTGGTTCTGTTCACCAATAAATGGACCTTCTTTCCAATCAGCCTCCACCCTCCATTTTGTTTCCAGCATCTTTCTTGCAGCTTGGAACTGAACCAGTGAATTTTCCTTCCAACATAATTATTACTCATTTAATATTTTTTTAAAAATTCATATTTATATGCCGCCCTTCTCTGGAGACTCAGGGCGGCTTACAATGTTTGGATCGCAACCCAATGCGCTCAGCAATAGCCTTCATTCCATTGTATATGCCTGCTTATTACTAAGCGGCATTTTTACAAAGTCAGCTTATTGCCCCCAACAATCTTGGGTCCTCAATTTACCTACCCCGAGAGGATGGAAGGCTGAGTCAACCTTGAGCCTGGTGGGATTTGAGCCTGCACTAATTGCAGGCAGCTGGAACTTAAGTGCTAGGCATTTAACAGCCTGCACATTAAATATTAATATTAAATATTAAATATTAATAATTATTAAAATAATAATTATTTTAATAAATAATTAGAGACATATACATAGTAAATTAGAAGAATGATTTGGAAAGTTTTCTTATCTTGGATTTACAAAAGGAACATCTTAAACTACTGAAACTGTAACTGAAAAGAGCAAAGAGAAAATAACAAGAAAAATCAACTTTATACAACATTTTGAGTATTAAATGATGCAATAATTAGAATTTAAACAGTAACAGAAAAGAAAAAAAAGCAATCATACCTACATATGGTCCACCTGGTTTTATGACTTTTGTACTTCGATTACGAGACTCTTCTTCTGCCTGGGTCATACGTTCTCTGGTCATTTGATAAGAATCATTTGTTGCACATACAGTAATTTTATCCTGTATAAATCCCAGGCAACTAAGCTGTGATGATCCAGTACTAAGCAATAAAGGAAGAAAACAATTTTATTTGCAACAAATATGCAAAATGAATTGTCCCAATAATATTCAACATCTGTCTATACATTTAATGATAGCTATCAACTGTGAGACACTATTCTGCTTTTTGCCAATAATATAGGAAAATCTGTAAAATTCAGCAATCTTTAAAAATATCTATATAGGTTAAACTAGAAAATTAAATCAAATGAAGTAATTTTCTATTAAATCAAATGAAATATAAAATTATTTGTGAAAGCTAAGCCATATTAATGAAATCAATTTCACTTGCTAAGGCTTTCAAAAAAGTTATTCTAGTTGTTGATTCTCAAGTAACTAGTATTCCTTTCTGAATCTGGAGGAACCATAAACTGATTATTAATAACTGCCATGTTATTCAGTGACATAATACTAGGTAATCATTTATTTTATTTATTTTTTATTTTATTGGACTTATATGTCACCCCATCTCCGAAGACTCGGGCGGCTCACAGTTAAAACATACAAATACAATAAATAATTTAAAAGAAATTAAATGACTATAAGGTCCAATAAAACCAAATTAAAAATTAAAACTGTCCCATGCCCCCGGTAAGGTAATCACAGCCTGACTTGGTCAAATAGCCAGGTCTTCAAATCGTGGCGGAAGGTGCGGAGGTCAGGGGCCAGGCGGAGGTCCAGAGGCAGTTGATACCATAAGTCGGGGGCTGCCACAGAGTAGGCTCGCCGTCGGGGGACCGCCAGCCGACATTGGCTTGCCGACGGGACCCCGAGGAGCCCCTGCCTGTGTGCCCATACAGGGCGGTTGGTCCCCGATATCGGTAGGAGGCGCTCCCTTAAATATTGTGGACCCATGTTGTGTAGGACTTTGAATGTTAAAGCCAAAACCTTGAACCTCACCCGGAGCGCAACCGGCAACCAATGCAGGAGGGGGGTAATATGGGAGAATCGGGTAACTCCCATCACAACCCGCGCGGCAGCATTCTGCACCAGCTGCAAACTCCGCATGGTGTGCAAGGGCAGTCCTAAATAGAGAGCGTTGCAGTAGTCGAGTCGTGAGGTAACAAGGGCATGAGTGACTGTACGCAGGGCATCTCGGTCCAGAAACGGGCGAAGCTGGAGAACCAGCCGGACCTGGGCAAAGGCCCCCCTGGCGACGGCCCCCACCTGCTCCTCCAACTGGAGCCGTGCATCCAGGAGGATCCCCAGGTTCCTTGCCCTATCCACAGGGGGCAACACCACTCCCCCTATGGTCAACGATGGACAATCTTGACTGGACCGAGATGTCGGTATGTACAGCCACTCAGTCTTGGCCGGGTTGAGCCGAAGCATGTTTCCGTCCATCCAAGTCCGTACCACATCCAGACAGTGAGTCATCACGGAGAGGGCATCACTGATCTGGTTTGGGGTGGAGATGTATAACTGGGTATCGTCAGCATACTGGTGATACCTCACCCCAAAACCACGAATGATCTCACCCAGAAGTTTCATGTAGATATTAAATAAAAGGGGGGAGAGGACCGACCCCTGAGGGACCCCACAAGTGAGCGCCCTCGGGGCTGACCTCTGTCCCCCTGTCAACACCGATTGCGAGCGCCCCGAGAGGTAGGAGGAGAGCCACCAAAGAACAGTGCCCCCCACTCCCAGCTCCCAGCCATCTGGTATGAAAGCGCTGAGAGGTCTAATAGGACCAGGACAGAGGAAAAACCCCTGTCCTGGTCCCTCCAGAGATCATCCATCAGTGCGACCAATGCCGTCTCCGTGCTGAAACCAGGCCGGAAGCCCGATTGGTACGGATCTAGGTAGTCTGCTTCATCCAGGAAAAGTGGAAACTGCTGAGCCACCACACTCTCAACAACCTTCGCCAAAAAATGAAGGTTGGAGACTGGACGGAAGTTGTCTAACACGGTCAGGTCCAGGGCAGGCTTCTTCAGGAGGGGCCTCACCACCGCCTCTTTCAAGGCGGAGGGAAAGACACCCTCCTTTAACGAAGCGTTGACCACTGCCCGGAGCCAACTGCAGGTGACCTCCCTGGCGGCATAAGCACGGGTCCAACAAACATGTGGTGGAACTCAAGACGCCGCATAATCCTGTCCACTTCATCCTCAGAAACAGGGTCGAACTCAGCCCAGATCACATCAGCCAGACTACTTGCACCACGATCCTCAGACCACTGTAAGGTGGAGCACAACCCACCCCGAATCCGCGCGATCTTATCCGACAGATATTGACCAAATTCCTCAGCCCTTCCCCGGAGAGGGTCCACCACCTCCCGGATGTAGAGGGAGGGGTGGCCCTAAACAGGGCGGCTGGGCGGTTATCTGCGGACGCCATGAGGGTGGAGAGATAAGACCTTCTCGCCACCCCCATAGCTACCAGGTAAATACTTATATGGGCTCTTAACTGGGCTCGATCGGATTGGGAGTGGGTGGCCCTCCACCTGCTCTCTAAACCCCTCCGACGGCGCTTCATCTCCCGGAGCTCCTCAGTATATCAAGGAGCTACCCGGGATCCACGGCATGTGAGGGGATGCATGGGGACAACCCTGTTGAGGGCAGCCTCAGCAGCCTGCTGCCAAGCAGCCACCAGGTCCTCGGCAGAGTTGTGGGCAAGGGAAATGGGGAAAAACCCCAGTTCCGCCTGGAACCTTTCAGGGTCCATTAGGCGTCTGGGGTGGAGCCATCTAAGTGGCTCCTCATCCCAGCAGTGCGGGGCAGCCTGTTGGAAGACCAGCCGCAGGAGATAGTGATCAGACCATGGGACAGGCAGTGTTCTACAACTCGCCTGCCCTATATCACTATGGTTTTTGTTCCGAGACAAAAACCAGGTCGAGAGTGTTTCATGGGCCTTGAATTAACTGGGTCAGGCCCATGGTCCCCATGGAGTCCATGAATTCCTGGGCCAAACCCGACGCCCCCCCCCCAAGGGAAGGCAGATTGAAATCACCCAGGAGCATATGCCCGGAGATCCACCGCCACCCCCGAGAAACGCCAGAAACCCAGGCAGGGTTGCTGCCACACAGCTGGGGAAAGGTATGTCAGCAGCACACCCACCCGACCACCAGGCCCCCACCTCAGGAGGAGGGTCTCACTTCCGCCTATCTCAGGAACAGCGACCTCCCTTGGAATCAGGGTCTCCCGAATAACCACAGCCACTCCACCACCCCTCCCCTGAGCCCGTGCCCGGTGCAAAATCTGGAAACCTGGGGGGCATAAATCAACCAGAGGGACTCTCCCTCTGGGCCCAACCAGGTCTCGGTGATGCAAGCCAGGTCCGCAGCCTCCTCCTCAATCACCTCGCGGAGGAGGGAAGACTTATTAGCCACGGACCTGGCATTAAAATACACCAGCTTGAGCCCAGGGGTCCCCATTCCCCTGCCCCCAGGGGAGGAGGTCATAGGTCAGAGCACCGGCCCAGAGATAGCGGTGGCTCCCAACACATGATCTGGCCCTATGCCTCGTCGTCTCCCACCGATCCCAACCACCCTAGGGATCGCGGTCCCCGGCCGCCTCCGGGCCCCACTAACCCACCCCGCTGCGAGCCGGGCTGCAATCCACACCCCAACATCATTTCCCACCCTCCTCCCTAGCCTACTTAAAAATTTATTTAAAAATTTAATTAAAGGGGCCCTAGTGACCCTCTTTTTTACTTTCTTAGAGCCCCAACCCCAACCCAACTCCCCGCCATGCCATCTCTCTGGGTTCCATAACCCATCCTCGAGGTAGGCTGGTGATAGTGTAGCAGGCCATATCCTGGAGGGAGGGAGCCTCCTGAAGGCCTGAAGCTCTGCTGCTGTAAAAGTTCGAATATTACAGATCCAGGGATGTCAAGGAACCGGCACAAGGGTCTGTAGGTGGAAACAATAAAGTCCGGAATATAGGAACTTGGTAAAGTCCTAGGTACTGCCCGTCGGGGGGTCCAGGGACCAGGCTGCCCTCTCACAACAGACCTGTGGTCGATGTTTAAGAACCTCCTCCGGATCAAGTCCCGCACTCTCACCGCAGGTATCCCCCATGGGCACCAATTGGACAGTTGGTAAACAGATGTTAAAGAGAGAAAGTGAGTCCCCACTGCTGTTCACCACGGCTAGGGAAACAACAAAATCTGGTAGCCGTAAACCAAGTTCAAGGGTGTACAGTCGGCACTGGGAATCCGGGCCCAGGTCACTAGGGTGTCCAAGCTCATCCCTCCGTGGCCTATGGCACGGTATAGATGGTTCAGTCCCAGTAATTAGAGTACCTTGTAATTGGCGGAGATGGAGCAGATGGTATAAGTGGAAGCAGTAACATAGGTGAGGCAAAATGACCAAACACAATGGTCGATGGAAAAGTCCAGAGTCAGGCCATAAGAAACAGCAGGAAAAGGGCGTCATCATCACAATATTTTATGAGGAAAAATCAAGACTTTGCTCTGGAAAATATTTTATTTTGTTTGTCCTTAAAAAATAAACTAGACTGAACTGAGCTCAACTACATTGTTGCTATTTTCTTCTCACTGTTACTTTCTGGGCTCATTTTTTAATTTCTTAATCTACTTGCAACTCTATGTCATCTCAACCATTTGGAAAGGAAATGTACATTAATAATTAAATAAATAAATAAGCCTTTTTCACAAATGCGGGTCAATTTATTTATTTATTTGTTTATTTATTTATTTATTTATTTATTTATTTATTTATTTATTTATTTATTTATTTGACCTGTATGCCGCTCCCTCTCCAAAGGGACTCAGGGCGGCTAACAACTAAAAACCGACAATAAATTAATCACCTAAAATAGTATTAAATATTACAAGCCAAATTCCTCTAAAACTCACAGATCCTAAACCAAATTTAACCCCCCCCCCAGAGGTCAGCACAGCCTGGCCTGTTTGAAGAGCCAGGTTTTCATATCATGGCGGAAGGTACGAAGGTCAGGGGCCAAATGGAGTCCCAGGGGTAGTTGGTTCCATAGGGCGGGGGCCACCACAGAATAGGCCCTTCCCCGGGGGACCGCCAAGCGACATTGAGTCACAGATGGCACCCCAAGGAGCCCCTGCCTGTGGGCCCGCACAGGACGGTTGGCACTCGATGCCGGCAGGAGGTGCTCCCGTAAATATCCTGGACCCATGCCTTGAAGGACCTTGAACCTCACCCAGAGGGCAACCGGTAACCAATGCAGGTCACGCAGGAGGGGTGTAACATGGGAGTACTGGGAAGCTCCCATCACAACCCGCGCGGCCACATTCTGTACCAGCTGAAGCCTCCAGATGATGTGCAAGGACAGTCCTAAATAGAGAGTGTTGCAGTAGTCGAGTCGAGAGGTAACAAGTGCATGAGTAATCGTGCGCAGGGCATCTCGGTCCAGATATGGGTGTAACTGGTGAACCAGCCAGACCTGGGCAAAGGCCCCCCTGGCTGCAGCTCCATTATTTTGACTGATCTTTACCAGAAAGCTGGTAAAATTTCAGGATTTTTTGGTTTTGGGTTAAAGAACAGATTTCATATTTTTAATTCTATATTTAAATTTTAAAAATATTCATTTCCCTAAAGGATGCTTATGACTTACATCCTCTATACTCTATTATATAATAGTAATATTTATACTGCGTCAAGGTCAAGTAATTTTCTGTACAAAATAACTGTTGAAAGATGCCTATATGAAGCTTAAAGTGTGATTTATTTTATGTAGATTAAGTCAATTACATTATAATAAATTCCTCATATTATAGTGAGGCAGTAAAGCAAGTCTAGGAATTTAAGACTGGGAAGTGATTTGGAGATTTGATAGATTTTCTTACGCTTACTACTTTTGCAGCCTCAAACACTAATGCAGAAGGGGAGGTTTCAGTGATACAAGAGGCTGTCTTGTGGATTGTTTTATTTTTTCCAAAACCTCTATCAATGAACTTAGAGGAGAGGTATTCTGCTGTTTGTGCCTCAAATTGTGCTAGAGTTCTATAAAAATGATAGCAACTTGCTGATCACATAAAAATTAAGGAAAACTTGTTTGGACCTCGGATGCAAGATCACCAAGAAATACCAGGGTAGATAAAACAAAGCGCCTTATAATAGTAACAAAAAAACTACATGGGTGTATGCATGGCATCACCAAGAGTTGAATTTGATTCAGAGTAGGCCATCAAGAACCGTGGTGACGCAGTGGTTAGAATGCAATAATGCAACCCAATTCACTGCTCAGTCCAGGAGTTCGATTCTGACCTGTTCAAGGTTGACTCAGCCTTCCATCCTTCTGAGGTTGGTAAAATGAAGACCCAGATTGTTGGGGTCTATATGCTAACTCTGTAAACAGCTTAGAGAGGGCTGTAAAGCACTGTGAAGTGGTATATAAGACTAAGTGCTATTGCTATCTTATCTTCTGCTAGAATCCATTTAGGCAGATGGGGGGAGAGAGGAAAAAAACTGACTCAACTTGATTCTTCTGCTCATTTCTGGATTGGATTTGTCCTTTCCTGTGCAATTCCCTATCTTGTTCGAATCTATTTAAATCTATCCTCTATTAACTCTCAAATCTCTTTATTTGACCCACACTAGGGCTTGTGACTATTTTGGAATTCTTTGGCTCTTTCATTTTCAACTGTCATTCTTTCGTAGACTATTTCTTCATACACATGCTGAATTATATCTACTAGTACCGTAGTTCCTGACTTACGACTGGTTTGATAACTGTTCAGAGTTACAACAGTCTCAGAAATGGTACTTTATTGCCCTTGAAGCACTTCTGGCTGTTATCAAATGTCAGCCCTCCCTCAATCACATGATTTAGGCACTTGCTAATAGGCTCACATTTATGATCAGTTGCAGCAATTCATGGTAAAAAAAGTCCATTCAGGGAAATGCATTTGCACTACTAAGATTGCGTGATTCACTTAATGACCATGGTTCAAAGGTGTGACAGTGATTCTCTTAATGGCTACTGTAAAAACGGTTGTAAAATTGGGTCTGGTCACATAGGTGCTTCAGTTTATCACTGTCATGACTTACAACTGAAATTATGACCTCAATTGTGATTGTAAGTCAAGGACTACCTGTTCAATAGTGGTAACACATATGTCATTTTTTCAGAATTAATTTCATAATTAGCTCATAATATATTACTTCTACCGACAAGCTCTGGCTAGAAGGTACCAACTTAGAATAGTAGAGTCAGTCAGAAGATGGCAGACACTTTAACCTTAGTAAGAGTTTATTTTTAAACAGTATTTGGAGAAAAAAAAGAATAGATCATTTTCTGATGTCTTTCAATATTTCTCTGTTTTGTTGAACTATTTGGAAGTTATTAGGACATACTTTCCTCAACCTGTTATTTTTCAGTTAAAAGAGCTTTAAAAGAAATATTTGAAGAATTTATTATTGTGAAATCCCTGAAGTGATCTGGCAGGGTATAACAATCTACCATTCTCTACTTTCATCCCAATCTTCCCTTATATACCAATCTTTCTGATTCTGGTCTCAAATTGGTTTAGATTTAATCATGTTGCCTTTAAATCTCCTATTCAAATTAAATCTCTCAGTTTTGAATTTTAGGTCTCTAGTGTGCCTGTAATAAATGTAATTTTACATTCCTTCCTGCATCAAGTTAAGTAGTCTAATATATTTTTCTTTGAATTAAAGGTATTGAAAGATATAAGAATAGTATTAGATGAGCAAAATGCAATGAATCTTCATTATAAAATACATTTTAGGTGCCTACGAAAGGGTTTCATCTAACAGAAATAATAATCTATACAAGTAACTTTCAGGAACAAATCCTGAATATGGATTTTATGTTTACATTTTTCCTGAAGTTATGTAAACAACCAACTTACCGTGTTAGCTTTTGATTTTGTTATATTTGCTTTTATATTTGTTCCTTCCTTTCTATCTCTTTTTTTATTAACAATGTTCTGATTCTGTTCAACTTAGTAAAAATTCTTATGACTCCAAAAAAGGTAATCTGATAACCTCAAAATTTAAAACTACAGCATTTTCTCTTAATTTTCAGATGTTTTTAAGTCTACGTTTAATATATGTAATACACATGCAGACACGCACACGCACACACACACACGTTTGATCATATAATTATTTCATCCTGGATTTGTTCTCCATTTCTAGAAGGCTGAGAAATAAAATAGTTCTTTCTCACTGGGAATTTAGTGAAGTATCTCTCAGCCATGTGTTATCTGTTACAAACAAATAGAATTCCAAAGTAGACAACATAATTTGTTATATGTACAAAACAAAGGAGGACCAGAGAACTGGCATTTTCCACCGACAACATAATGAGATCTAAACAAGACAATTTCTCTAACTGTATTTTTCAAAAGACCACAACAATTTTAGAACTAGAGTTTATACTTAGTATTTGCTGAGTTGAATTCTTTTTCCATTCTTCATTGCAACAAGGCTACAGATACCAGCAACAATTAAAAAAACCAATTTCACTTTTATTACCATTAGTAAATCTTTTACCTTGAAACAGTTTGCTGGACACAATCAAAGCTTCCCTGAGGATTATCTTTGCCAACATTTGACAGGTAGAAATCAAAGGTATGGACTTCATTTGGGACATCGGTTTTGGGAATCTTTACAAGCTGAAACACAAACAAACACAAATATTTATCTATAATGTTATAATTATGAAACTAAGCAGATACTTTTTCATATTTACAGCTAATTTACACTATAGGATTCTGATATAACAAATGAAATTTTAGTCTGTCATTGACATATCCATTGAGTCCAAGAAAGACATGGAATTTAATTCAAACATTTAATATTTAAATTCAATAAATTGTCTTTTGGGCATAAAACTTCTAACAATATTATTTTTACATTTAGAAATATTGTAAGTAAGCTGCCTCTTTCACTGAGAAGACTTAAAACAAACAGAAAATAATTCAAGTAATTTTGTTGACTCTTATCCCTGGTTCTGAAGATATAAACATTACAGTAGCCCTATATCCTGCTTTTCATAAGGATGTGTTTGCAATATATTTCCTTCTCTTCTTTTGATGGACTAAAAAAAAGATACAATTCCAAGATTATTGGCTATGAAGCATAGCAGTAGTTTCCCACAAATGCCACTTGCAACCTGCACATTAGGTTTCCAACAAGCACAGTCAATGGGAAGCTGTTAGGAAGTTGCAAGTCACAATCACATGATATTGTGGTTCACAATATGTGGTGATTCACTTAATGACAACAGCTGGAACTGTGTAAGTTGGTGAGGTCATGTAACATTTTATTTAACAACTGCACCACTTAACAACAGAATAGTCAGTTCCAATTGTGGTTGATAAGAAAGTATTACCTCTATATACAGGTGTTTAGGGTAAGAATATTTTTACAATTGGGTAAAAAAACACTGAAAATATCTTCCATTAGTGTTATATACGAGTAGCATCTCTCACCTGCCAAAAAGAGGAGTTCTACATTTTGTATCAACTGCGACTTCTAAGTAGTCTAGTTATGATCCAGGTGGTCAAGGCAAGGCAGACCTTTAGAGTGTTCTTTATTGTCCTCAAGAAGTGGTTCAACAAATGACCCTCCAACAATCAGTAAGGGTCCACCCCACACTATTCTGAAGGCAGTCACCCTCAGTCCCCCAAACAACAGCCCATATATTACCAGGAAAGTCCACAAGGCAAAATCCAGGCATAAGACAAATGACATGCTACATGGCAAAGCCAATTCTGAAGGTAAAGTACAGCAAAGGGCAAAAGCAGTCCACAAGGCTAGGGCAAGACAAACAGCACTCCTCAAAACAAAGGCAAAAAGGCACGAATCAAAGCCAGGGAGAGTGTAATCCAAAACAAACAATTGTTCCTGGCAAAGACTAACACAGCTTCTCTTTAAGTCACTCTACTCCAAGCGTGAGGTGGAATGGGGCTTCTCCCAAGTAGCCTGCAGACCTTCTCTGAGTTTGCCTATGCTCCGCTCTCTGTGCCCTTGGATCAAGTGGAGGAGACAGATGTTCCTCATCAGGGGAGATCTGCTGCCTATCAGTACCATTGCCTGTCAGCAGCTGATCCTCCCCTGTGTCTGTGAAGGCAGGAAGCTCTCTGTCTTATCGACCACTTCCCCCAATGCTGGAGGGGCCTAGGACAGCAATGTCCTCAGCCCCTAGCCTCTCCAAACATGCCTGTTGGACAGTCCCGGTTCGAACTCCTTCTCCTCCTTCGAATTGGGCTCCAATGGGGCCATGAGAAGTCAGTCCTATTTGTAATGTATTGCAATAATTTGAGAGATGATGAGAATATGAGGCACTGTTGCCAGAACCTCTTATTACTTCTCATCCAGACATTATTATGCCCATGTATAGACACCCAAACCCATAGAAGAAATTAAGTTGGCTGATAATACATAATATCTTATGTCAGATCTCTGGATTAGTTCTTCCATTTGATTAATGAAAAGATCAAGCAATACAGCGAATCCAAGCCAAAGCTGCTACTCCTGCATCACCCTCCATAACCCATCCTTTTAAATATGTGCATATGTATCAGTAAGCAATGCCCCCCACAAAAATCTCAAAAAATATATTCAAAAGAATAACATGCTGAATTTTTTTAAAATGCCAAATGTGTTGCTCTTCCTTTCAGCAGAGAGCCTAACAAATTTTTCTAATCTAAAACCACTCCCATAGTCAAAGTAAGAATCAACCAAGAATAAGTTGGCAGCCATCAGTCAAGCAAATTGCTGAGACAGAAGAACATGCCTGCCTATTACTTCATGGTTTACTTGACATGAATGGGTGTAAGATTCCATTGTTTATGAGACCTATGTGAAATAGTTGTCTCAAAGAAGGCAAATGATAAGGAGTAGGCTGAGGTAAGCAATACCTATGTGTTTCACAAGCTTGATCTGCATCCAAAGCTAGCCTCCTGCATTTAGTGACTGCAACTTTTGTTGCAGTCAGTGTTCAAGTAAAAAATGACTGCCAGTCTATGTAGTTCACTTGTATACATAATTATATAGGGAGGGGCTTTTCCTCAATAACATAGAACATGCTTTATGTACCTAAAAGAAAAATTCCTATCTTTACAATATTCAGGTAATATTGAGAAAAGCCTGCCTGAGAAACTGCTGCTGCTGATCCTAAGATAAGTAGATATGATGAGTAATCTATGTGAGGAGTAGGAGCATTGCATACACAAAGAAAGAAATGGTATCCTGTAAATATATTTTCCACAGGTTTCCATAAAGAAATGTTCTCAGAAGAACATTATTTGCAAGTATAGATAATACCCTTTACTGTTCTATTCAGGGGTGGGAAGCAAGTATTTTTACCACCGGTTCTGTGGGCGTAGTTAGGTGGGCGTGGCCATATGACTGGGTGAGCATGGCTTCTTTTTTTGAAGCCCCCCCTGCCGCATTCCTTTTTTTTTTTGCCTCTTGGGCCTCAGGGAAGCCTTTTGGGAGGCCGTTTTTGCTCCCAGGAGGCTTCCCTGAAGCCCAGGAGGCAAAAAACGCAGTGCAGGTGGGCTGCGCAGTACCCGCCCTGTGCTCCATTTTGTTTTGCCTCCTGGGCCTCTGGAAAGCTTCCTGGGCGAAGCAGTAAGACAGTGAGGGGGATCCGGGCACAGCTGTTCATCTGAACAGCTGATTGTTTGGAGGGGAAAAAAAAGAAATACCAGTTCAGTTGAACCAGTAGCTGATTTTTGACTATTGGTTCGGCTGAACAGGAGCATTTTTTACTACTGGTTCGCCCAAACCGGGCCGAACCAGTAGAATACCACCACTGGTTCTATTAGACACGAAAAAGAATAGCTGCAGTTGAAGTGGCAATAAAAACTAAACATATTTACCTATGATTGTGAGTGACAGCACAATATGATTCCAGATTTGATAAGGAATATCAACAAAGCAACCAAGCACCAACAATCCATTTAGCAAGAGAGCAGAGAAATTGCAATGTGAACTTATTTATAAAAATAAAGCACTGAATTTTAGCATGTTGAATAGGTAACATTCTAAAAGTCTTTAGATTAATAAGATGCTATAAATTACAAGTACTATTTTTAGCCTAACTTTTGCAAACAAATTATCTCTGAATCTACTGGTTATAAAAAAGAGAAGAGTAATATGATCTGCTCAATTGATGGTTGATCAATGTGCAACTCTGGTTAAACAATAACTTGAATTCACAAATAGGGATAGAAGTTACAGTGCTTCTATCTTTAAGCTGAATAAATAGGAGCAAAGAAAGATTTCCCCCCAAAATGCTTTAACAAGTGGCTAATCAAAAAGTCATGTTTTAATAAATTATCAATATGGATTACAATTCTATATTGCCTTCTCAGTATTTTTATATAACTAACATCTGAACATGTTAATACAGACCTTACATTATCAACCATATTATTCCTACTGTAGTAGCAACTTTGGAAACTGGAGAAAACTATTTGTTACTGAAAAATCAAAGATACAGTACTTTGCAGTCTAGAACTTACATTATGTTAGAATATCTTTAATTTTAATAAGCATGCCTATTAAATATTTCTCACCCTTATCCTGATATTTGATTTCACTTTGCTCTTTGCCATGACTTAACAGTTATATTGGTTTAGTATAAGAATTATGGTCATGTTCTGTTTTGAGCGAATTCCAAACTTTTGGCAATTTACGAAAAATTTGGGGCAGAAAGGTCCAGAAACATACTTTGTTCTACTTGAAAGGATTTTCCAGAACTCTGCCCCCAATATGTTGATCTGGGTAGAACTAAAAAGGTTTTTTTAAAAAACCCTTTTGAAAGTTGATTGTGAAAGGACTTGATGGGAAGGGGAAAAGGGGAAATTATGTATTTAGCTTATATGAACATTGCAATTCATCCACCATTGATTACATCTATTGCAGCCTTTTGGACAAATGATGATATAAGGAGTGGGAAGATTCTCCACCTTATTTTAAACAATATATTTTAAACAATATACCCCATTGAAATAATAAATTATTTTGATTAGTTTTTCTCTATGAAAGACATCTTTCTATATGCCTGTTTTCTTAATATCATTTCTCTCCATAAGGGGTAGTAGCCCCATTTGGTTTTGATCCTACAGTATTTAATGTTTTTCAGTTTAATATACCAGTGTGGGGTGACCTCTTTCCCTTTTGGCTTACTTATATTCTGCTTGTCATGCTGCATATTTAACTCTTGTCATGCACAATCTACTCTGCTATAAAATTAAACAGCCAATATTTGGCCCTGCTAAGGGTCACCTTAACTGAAATCTTCTGGATACGCAGATCAAGAATGGCATATAAATACTGAGGAAACAGTTTGAGTGAGCAGTTTCAATAATCAAAATGGTATGTAACTCAACTCTTCCTCATGCTTATTTCTATGAAACATGACAAATTTCATCTCCTGATAACTAGCTATCATGAGAATTTCATCATGTGCAAAGTACTTTAACAATTTAACAAACTGTATTTTAAATAAGTGGATCAAATACAATTGAACAGCCTATACTGATTACCATGAAATTTGGTATAGTTCATCACCCCATAATAATCTATGTTTCGTGTTATTTTTCCCCTAGTTCAAGCCAAAAAAAGATAGGCACTTTACCTCTTTCCCATGTTACATAATGAGAAAATGTTTACTAAAATCATACTCTGGAACCAGGAACTATTAGAATGGGCTACCATCAGACCAATCTGGGGCATGAAAGCCTATTTCTGTAATACTAAACACAATCCTTGAAACAAATTAATCACTCTAACAGATCCAATAAGAATACGAACTGTGAGGCTTATTCATAATAATAATAATTATAACTATTACTATGAGCCTTATTAATTATAGAATCCAAGCCAACAGGGCTGTGCAACTCTTTGAAAATAATTAGATGTTTCAGAATTAATAGAAGAATACTCATAAGGGTGGTCTTCAACTTTTTAAAATAGCTGCACCTTTCCCCAAATCACGAAGCTGTCCTCTTTAATTGCCACATGATATTGGGAAACAACACAGCTGTTTTAAAGAGCTGGAGACAAGTGTTACATTCACACCCTTCTGCCATTCAAAATCAATTCTGAAACTTAATATAAAGCACTGTACAGCTATAAAAGCCAGTACAAATTCCCAAAATGATTTGAATGTTTTCCAGGCTAGCAATAACTAACTCAGATCTGTTTGAGGATAAATGTGAAATTTAGTTACTGATATCATTAAAAGCAAATTCATGAATACAGGATTTTTTGTGTATGTGTGTACTTTTTATTTTGCTTTTTATTTTTCTTCTAGTAATCATAGACATAACATTCAAAGCATCTCACCCTTACAGAAAAAAGCTATTCATCTTCTATTCCATATTTCGAAAAAGAATTAAGAAAATTCAGGTAGCTAAGAGACACTTAGACAAGAAATGAATAACCAGGTAGCCATCATATGCATACACCTGATATTTAGAGACACCTATAAACATGAATATGCCATATTTTACTGTATTTTTACCCATGGGTAATACTTTTTATTACTTTATAACATTTTATAACATGCAAGTACAACTATGCTCACGTAATTCTGATCAGTCTATGTTCTATTTAAAGCAGGGGTAGTCAACCTTTTTATACCTACCGCCCACTTTTGTATCTCTGTTAGTAGTAAAATTTTCTCTAACCACCCACCGGTTCCACAATAATGGTGATTTATAAAGTAGGAGACAAAACCCCTACTGCCCACCATGAAAACTGGAACGCCCACTAGTGGGCGGTAGGGACCAGGTTGACTACCACTGATTTAAAGTATTACTTCAGTTCATATTAGCCAGTGAGAGAGAAGTGTAGAGAAATAAAACTGCCAATATTATATTAAAAATAAATACAAGAAGAATTTGGTCACATACATAACTAGAGTCCATATTGCCTTTAATTTAATGCCTGACTTCTTTCTCCTATATATTTAAACAATAAATATATTTTGTCAAAAAATAATATAGCTGATAAAGTTTCCATATGGATAATACAAACATGACATGCAGTTTTTTTCACAGTCCAACTGATCAATATTTCAACTGATATCTTATTATAAACAAAATATTTAAAAGAAGTAGCATAAGCTTATATAAATAGTAAATATTAGAAAGCCAGTATTAAATGATATATCCGGCAATTATCAAAAATAATTACATAGCAAAACTTCCCAAAAAATGGACTAATTTTAAATTTTTCAATGCCATTCTGCCTCCCGATTTTCAAACTTACACACTATTTTCATTCAAAATCAATTAAAAATTGCTAAAATAACAAGAACAAGAAATTGCCAAGATAAGATAATGTTCATGAACTAGTTGAATAAATAAAGTCAGCCAGGTGTCTCTGAGTTTTAGGCTAACTTTGGGCCAGTCACACACTCTTAACCGAACACACCTTAGAACAGGGGTCGCCAACCTTTTCGACCTCAGGGACCACCAAACTCATATTTTTAAATCCGGGGATCACTAATATGAATTTTGACTGACGGTGGCTTGCTGACGTTGGTGGGAGAGAGAGAGATCTGATCTAACCCCCCCTCTCTCTCACACACACACACACACAGGCAGGGGTAGGATTCAAATTTCTTAACAACTGGTTCTTGGGCGGGGCTTAATTTGTGGGTGTGGCTTGGTGGTCATGTGATTGGCTGGGCATGGCTTGTATGTAAATATTATAAATATTTATGTAAACATTGAATTTTTTATTAAAAAAGAGCAACTTTTACCCAAAATCAGGCAAAGTTAGGCAGGCAGATTGAGTTACTTACAGAATCACAGATTCAGAGATCTATCTTTCTGCCATTGGCTACCTGAGTCTGTCACATAAAATTTGCTTGCAAGCAAACTCATATGCTAGCAAGCAAACTCACAAAATTAACTCACAACCAACCATGTATGTAAATATTGAATTTTTTACAAAAAAAAGAGCAACTTTTACCCCAAATCAGGCAAAACAGGCAGGCAGATTGAGTTGCTCACAGAATCACAGATTCAGAGATCTATCTTTCTGCCATTGGCTACCTGAGTCTTGTCACATAAAATTTGCTTGCAAGCAAACTCATATGCTAGCAAGCAAACTCACAAAATTAAACAAACCATGTATATAAATATTGAATTTTTTACAAAAAAAAAGAGCAACTTTTACCCCAAATCAGGCAAAGCAGGCAGGCAGATTGAGTTGCTCACAGAATCACAGATTCAGAGATCTATCTTTCTGCCATTGGCTACCTGAGTCTTGTCACATAAAATTTGCTTGCAAGCAAACTCATATGCTAGCAAGCAAACTCACAAAATTAAACAAACCATGTATGTAAATATTGAATTTTTTACAAAAAAAAAGAGCAACTTTTACCCCAAATCAGGCAAAGCAGGCAGGCAGATTGAGTTGCTCACAGAATCACAGATTCATTCAGAGATCTATCTTTCTGCCATTGGCTACCTGCACTGAATAATAGAAGCTTCAGTCCTAAGGGAGGTTCGGCTCTGCTTAAGCAGAGCTGAAGATCTAAAGATTAGTTAGAAAGCAAGAAATGCAACCGTTTCCTACTTTCTAGCTAATCTAAATCTCCCAGCACAGCAGAACAGCTGATGGTCAGGGGGAAAAAAATAAAAGGAAAAATAGCAACTTAGCAGGCAAGTTTGCCAGGTAAGGAGTGGGCGGGGAGGGTTACTGCAGGCCATGTGGGCGGCGCAGCCTTGTGTTCCCGAGCAGCCTGGATTAATTGCTTTGGGGGGTGCTCTGGGGATGACATTTCTCTGTGGACCATCAAAATTTTCTCATGGCACACTGCCTTAGAGAGTTCTTGGAAGTAAATGAGAGAAGCATCATGTTATATTGTCTGACAAAATTCAGACATCAATCTAATAAATGAATAAATCAAATGTTGTACTTATCATTTATCACAATAAGATTATAAATCAGGAAATATTTTCAAATATACAATACATGGCTTATTTAATGCATTAAATTTAAAACAGACGTAGCTCATTACTTAATATAAACTGCTTGTAGGTAGATAAGTTTTTCTTAATAAAAATACATACCCCTTGAAGCCCTTGAAATTGTATTGAAGGTCGAGAAGGAATTAAATTCTAAAGGGAAAAAAGCAAAATAATTACAAACTTAAAAAGTAAAAAGTATTTTAGCAAAACATTGTAAAAGATTATGTAAATAATGCATATTTAACAGAAGTATGTTAAGAGATACCATAAGAAATTATATACTAAAATAATTTCTAATATTATAGACTTTAGATATGGAATCTCTGAAATAACATTATTTGTATTTCTAATTAAAATAGAAATATTGTACCAGTGCAAAACAAATAAAATTTAATTCATTTAGTTTGAATGTAAAAGACAAGCAGATCATTACATGATTTGCTATTAACTAATTCAGGATCTATTTGAATAGTTGCTAGACACATAATATATTATTAGTTTTAGAATGCTCATACAATGAATAGCATTTAAAATATTAAATAGTAAATGGCTTGTTAAACTGAAATAGAGCGTTCTCTCTCTCTCTCTCTCTCTAATTACCTAACTGCATATACAGTATCTATTGTGGTAAAAGGAAACCAGTAACTGTGAATCAAACCACTGGAAATTATATGTATATAATAAAATAGAAAGAATGGCTTTATTATGAAAATACTAAAGGTTCACTCAATGCAAAAAATGATAAAACAACAATATTTAATTGTTAAGGAATCAATTGGTCCCTGAACCATAATTTTTGTTAACACAATGCTCAGGCTATGAAATAGCAAATGATTTCTATATACCAAATTTTGATTTCTATAACCACCCTCTAGAATGCACTTTGGGTGGCATACATAATTTTTCTGCTGCCTTTCATATTAATGCAATATATTGAAGAAAAAAATAAATTTCTCAAAATGTTAACACAGCTGCATCTTTTTCCTGACTCCTACAGCAGTTTTAGAAGCTATTCCTGTCTGTCTCCCCATTGTTAATTGCTTTGCTAGGCAAAATGTTAGCTGTATGAGCTTGGAAAAAACAGCTTCCTTAACAATTAAAACAGTTAAAACAACTGTATATTCTGAACTATTTCGAAGAATTTAAATAGCCCTAATAAGAATAACAAAAACTAATTAACCAATTTAGTTATTTCTTTTTAAAAAATAGTCCACAGTAGTCCTCAATTAATTCATTTCAGAAAAATAATCAATCAATCAATAGCTGTAAAATGATTTTTAAAACATATTTTGGTATTGTTAAAATTAATTTATAGTATTAGGAAACATCAATTATAATAAGTTTATTTTAAAAAGTAATCTCCCCTCTCCTTAGCTTCAAACCTATAGTACAGTGATGGCGAACCTTTTCGGCACTGAGTATCCAAACTGGAATGCATGTGCATGCACATGTGCCAGAGCACCAGAAACCCGAAGACCAGCTGGCCGGTGTGCGCAATGCCTGTTTTTGGGGTGTTTTAGGCCGTTTTCAGGCTGTTTTGGGGCTGTTTTCAGGCCATTTTGGGGCCTGAAAACAGCCCAGAAAAGGCCAGAAAATGCGCCAAAAGTGGCCTAGAAAATGGCCCAGAAAACAGCCAGAAAACGGTCTGAAAAACAGCTGGAAAACAACCTGAAAAATGGCCTGAAAACACTTCAAAAACGGTCTGAAAAATGGCCTGTTTTTGGGCTGTTTTTCTTACTGCACTCTAGAGCCCGCAAAGGCCAGCTGGCTGGCTAACCCTAACTCTAACTAAAAGAGCATCTGGTGATGGCGCGCGTGCCCACAGAGAGGGCTTTGCGTGCCACTTCTGGCACATGTGCCATAGGTTCGCCATCACGGCTATAGTATAAGCTATCTTACAAAAAGGCCAATTTATAGAATTTAACTCAAGCAACTTTATTTAATGACTGACAGAGATAAAAAAAAATGGATAGTAGAGACTTCATTACTTAAAGGTCAGCTTTATATATATAATGCTAAATCATAGTTAAATGCTGAGTATATGAGCCAAAATTTGTTCTCATCTGGCTTCAAGAGCAACACTAGAAAATGTAGATTTGGTTTTCAATTACAGCGAACTAGTAAAACTCTTTAACTAGTTTATTATAGAAAAAAACTTCATAAAATATATTTGTATCCTTCCAACTTCTTCCTGCAGCTCTGTCAATGGAGAGAGTTGAATTGGGATACCAAAACAAAAGTGGACAATCTATGACTGTACACAACTTCCACGCAGCTCCCAGCCTCACATTTCTGAGGCTCCAGAACATCTCATTCTATTCAACTTTAATTTGAATGTAAAGAAGAAATGCTGTTTATACGACAAATTTTAATAAATTAACACTTTAGTCCTATGCATATTTAAGAACATAACTGGCCTGCTAGATTAGGCAAAAGCCCATAAAAATGTAGCTTTTTTAAAACTCAAAGAAGCCAACCAGATAAGAAATATCTAGCTCCTGTTATGGTTCTCCTTGAACTGGTATTTAGAGCATACTGCCCCCAATCTCAAGACAAATGGCCTTTTTACAGTTAGTACTAGATTTGTACAGTGCATCAACAAAAGTGTTGTCTGTGCATGGACATCCATGTTCAGACAATCAGTCAGGTTTTGAAGTAACCATTTCAAAGCAGTTTCTTTAATCCTTTAAGGAGGGATATTTCAATCAGACGAATACATTTTGCAAAGCAGAGCTTTCAAACATACTTTTGCTCAGCTCTATTTAATATTACATTTTAAAGTGATTGTGTTATTTTAAACCACTCTAAAAATGTTGCAGAATAAAAGAAATCCAGGCTGATGGGCGCAAGTAGCTGACCTTGGCTACTCTTGACAAATAAATTCTATTCAGTTAGGCAGCCTGACTCATATTTGGACAGGAGACTATCAGGAAATACTCAGGATGCAGGTTAGATTGGGAAGTAGAAAAAAAACTCTTGGCAAGAAAGCATCGGCAAACAAATTCTGTATTTTTGCCAACCAAGCTACATGGACATTTCCACAAAACTCAAGAACTGAAAAATTGCATTGTTCCTTCGATCAATTCCGATTCTCTTTGCTCAACTACATGCTTAAGTAATTAAAATGAAAATATAGATGTATGTACCCAAACTATCAGGCCCAAAGAACCAAGAATGACATGTAGAGTTACTTCTGAGTAGTTCTTTATTGTTGTTCAGCTATTAACAGAATCTTGTCAGACAGCAACTATCTGCAATAACAATTAGATACATTCTGTGAACTCCTGGGGGAGGGGTTGCCATCTTTGCCCTCTTCCTGCTTCCCAGACATTCCAAACTGGGAAAGAGCCTCCCTCCTGCAACTCTGGATTACATTCCATCACATAAACACTAGGAAACTGGACAACAGCACTGCAGTAGATTGCAGTAGATTATGTGCAGAACTGCCATAACTATGTTTCTCAAGCATCATCCAGCTTTTGGCAATGTATGTAAAAAAATGCTAAACCTATTTGCATCTATTTGTAGGATACTTTTATAAAATCCGTAGAAACTCAGAAAATAATATTTTTAAATAATGTACAAATAATACAGATTCTTGCCTTTATTCCATAGATTTTGTTGTTAGAAAATCTAATGCTCAATCACAAGTCTATATTAATCTATTTAATGAATAAAACAAAAATCCAGATTTCTGAATCACAGGCAGCCAACCCTTCCCACAAGGCAAGTTTTTTTAAAAAAGTTAACTATGAACTTCTTCTCCTGACTGCATATGTCAATCATTAATAGAACAGGCTTGATTGAATAGTGATTACACATTTTGTCTGCTAAAATGGCTTCCAGAAGAGCTTGAGATTAATAATAAAAAAACTGGGAATACAGGTATTGTAACTCATTGGGGGGGGGGGTAATTCCTTCTCCTCCCCCCTCTTGTGTGCATTTATATTTCCCTTCAATCTCCCTTAATTTCTAGGGCTCAGCCAGATTGACTAGGGGCAATTGAACACCTGCCCTGTTCTTTGGAAGCTTCTCTGTTCTGACTAGCTCTGGAATAATGATCATGGCCATATGTGGAAATTGAGCAGAGTGACTGAAGTTACCTTAGCTAGTGATAAGAGAAGCCACCTGCATACGAACTTGAAATCAAAAGTAAACACAGCTTTGTCCCTGCCATAGCTAGCAACATTAATGGAGGGCTGCAGATAGAATGGATGCACAGTGAGTGAATCCTACACTGGAAAATCAGAAATGCTGCAAAACATGCCCATTGCCTTTAATGACAATTTCACCATTTATTTTAAAATGCAGGATATTGATCCCATGTATATTCAGTGGGAGGGAGTAACTCCTTTCCCCGAATAAGCATATCACATTTACACTTATGATATTGAAAACAGTTTTGAACATCTGAGTACAGAGATCTGCATGTTTAAGTGATTCTTCAGATAGCTTGGTCTGTAACTACTTAGGGATCTTAGCTCAAAAACAGAATTCTGAATTTGGTCCCAGAAGTCCACGTAGAAACTTAATCAGTGCCAGGATAAAAGGTAGAAAATCAGATGTATATGTATTTTTTGTATTGACCATAACTACCAGATAGTTATGAGATGATAAAAAGCCCTGATGTTCATCAAATTCTGACAGCATTTATTTTGAGGCTTACCTTCCAAAGAATGATTACACTATTTAGAATAGTGTTAATTAGAATAGTGCTAATGTATGCTTAGATACTAATATAGCAAGACTGATCACAGATTAGCAACATAAAATGAGTTCATCACAGATGTACTTTCATCATATTTAAATGAACTTAAAATTTTATTTGAGGAGAGACAGTCTAATATAAGACAAACTATCATGGATTAATATTAGTATTAGTTTACTTTATTAATCATTACACAAATGACATTTCAACATAGCTTAAAAATTTGAGTTTCTATAAATGATATATGCACTTCATAACTAATACTGCCCATTTGTAAGACAATAATGTGAAAGTTTCAATTTCTATGTTATTTATTCTATATTATAGTATGCTATAAAGCATATCAAAAGTGGTTGCATTTATTTTGAATGTTACCCTTTCAGTTAACATCTAAATCTCTTTATAGTACAATGTGCCATATTAATAACAGGCATGAGTGCTTATTAAATTAAGGAATTTATATTAAACTTTTATATTGTTTTAAATAATTTATTTATTGGGATCTGGCTATACATGTCTGGTTACAATAGTGGTAAATTAAGAGTTTTATGACTCTTGGATGACCATAATAAATGCAATACAACAAATAAATAAAATTAGTTCATATTTACTCCTACTATATATAGCATTTCATTATAGGAATTATTTCTTCCTATTCTATTATATGTTTAAGAATATTCTGCTGCTGAATTAGTTCAGTCAATGGAAAAGTCAATCTACTAATGTAGATTATCTTTTCAAATATAAGCAAGGCTAAATCTGACTATTACTTAGAAATTGATAATTTTTAAGCTATCAAGAACTAGTTGATAGCTCTATACATAACTGTCTAAATAATGTGCGTTCATTTATATCACAAGTTCTTTAAAAATTACATCTTGAAAAATTCAGTTTTTAATACAATTTTATAAGACAAATTAGATAGTCATCCTATGTTTTTCAACTAGTTAAGGAACCTGTTTATAATATTTAGAAATAAACATTGTATTTACAGTATAGATTTATATATGCATTCTCTGAAATATGTTCTAGACTGAAATATCATTAAAGTTATTCCTCAATGTAAAGATTGTACACTTAGTATAATTTCTAATACTTCAGATTCCCTATCATCCATACAGTTTTTAAATTAATCATTTAAATTTTACAAGGCAAATGTAATTATTTTTCCATAAAAGAAAACTGAGATTAGCATTTTATGTAGTCATAAATATGGAACCCATGCGACTGCTTCAGATAAAATAAATTATTTTCCTGCTTTAGGATATATTCTTAACAATTAAAACTGAATTAATTGTTTAACAAACCGTGTATTTCAGAACAAAGTTGTATAGGATACTAAAAATATTGTTTAAAATTTTTACCTTTATGTAGATTTATTTTTCATATATATGAAGAGTTCTCAATATTTTATTTTCTATAAAATAAACTGCTTCAAAAAAATAACTCCAAGTGTATGACAATGCAGAATACCTCTGATTATAGAAATGTTAAAGGAATTTGAAGACAATCATTTTCAATCTGAAATGAAGTGATAGTAATTTTAAAGCTAACCAAATATGCAGTACAAGAAGATAAGATTTTCCTGATACAAATATTAACTGTTTTTTTAAGACAGAGGGGAAAAAAACTCTTTTATGTTACATTTCATTTATCTGAAATAGAAAAAACTAAAAATATCTGTAATGGTGTAAATTTTAAGAATTGATTTTCTTCTTAAATATTTGATTTAGAAATCTACCTAAACTGCTCCAGTTTCAAAAAATAAAGGGAAGAAAATGTGGTAGCAATATGAACAACAAGCAGCATTTTCTGAAACTGCATTGTTCTTGAATACAAGTTTCATGGTAAAATAAGAATAACTACAGTTTCAATTCTTCAACAAACATATGCTAAAGCTCCAATCTGAAGTTGATTTGTAAGGATTATTTGGCAGAAGCAATAATTTTCACTCATGCTTAACAAGGGAAAGAGCTTGATGTACTCAGTAATTATTCCATATATACCCCAGAGTGGCTATAGTTTGCTGAATGGGGAAAGAAAGTTGACCCAGTCACACAACTACAGAAGAGCCAGATTCATTGAAGGAAGCTTATTTTGTTCACTATTTTAGATTGCTTATTATGAAAAACAACTATTAGTCATACAAAAAGGCACAATTTAGAGGTCAATTCTCAGAAAACCATGTCTGACTCATCTTTCTGCAAGAAGAACAGCTAGAAGAAAACAGGGCGGAGAATGGGGGAATAGTCTGCCATCTGTCAAGAACCTGTTATTTAAATTCTGTCTGGTTTAGTTATGTTCTCAGCTTATCTATTGCTCTTAGAAGGTTTAAAGGGAAAGCCCTTTTGGAAGAAGCCTGCTGGCAAATGACTGGAGTATTTAAAAAATAAAAGAAGAAAGTTTGATCAGTACCTTCCCTTCTTCCTAGACCTAGAATCTCTGCAATTCAACAATCCCTCAAGATTTCTCTGAACACTCAGAGAAAGCCAGTAACAAAAGGAACTTAGGCAAAAAGAAAGGGAAGCAAATTTAATATTAAAAATTCCATGTTAAAATACCAGTTAATTAGAGCTTAATCCTTCTTGCTGGGCACAGAGTAGCACACAGGAACTCTAAGGTGCTTTGAACAAACACAAATGAGGGCTCAAGTTTCCACTGGAAAGCTGCAGTAAGATAATAAAGGAGATCAGCAACTCTCCTGCCTCCTACTTCTACAAAAGAAGATTAACACAGATCCTACAGGTCACTTTTTGTTGATCTGATCTCCAATTTTTTAAAGTGTCCCCAGACACTCATATATGAAGCTAATGTATCTTAATATGTAATTTTTTTTCAAATTAAATATATTGCACTGAAAACTTGAATAGCTGTTAATGCCACTTCAAATAAGTGACACAATTTAGCCCCATTTCGATTTCTCACAGATTTCTCATGGGGATGGAGGGAGAGAGAGAGCAAGAAAAAAGCCTATGGGGGAAGGGAGTCCGGATGGCAGGAAGATTTAATATTTCTGACATCATTATAATGATGTGCAATAAATCTGTCAGTGTTACAATTGTCGCTTAAAAATTCAGCCACCAAACACGCTTCATAAAAACAAAAAGAAAACAGAGTCCCCCATGTCCCCACAACCTATTTTATCCCACATTTAATGGCAGCGACAGGCCAGAGGAAGAAGAAGAGCAAAGCCCATAAATAAATGACAGCTCAGCAGAATCGGTTTCATCTGGGAACGGCCGGCACTGGTCACGGCCAGCTCCGGAGGTACAAGCTGGCACCGACACCCAGAAAGGCGACTTTCTTGGGTAAATGCCATTTTTATAAGATGGCATCAACCCCAGGCAGCGTCACCCTCATATCTTCCTGCCTGAAAGCAGCTGCGGCTCGGGAAACTTTGTATCCCGCAAAAGTTTTTTTTTGAAAAATAAAAAATAAAAAGAGATCCTAAGGAAAAATCGAAGAACAGAGAAACAGACTTTAGGAAAAGTTAAGGCTCTGGACTCATTGGGCAGCCATAGAAGAAAACAGAAGGAGATCCTTCTCTTCAAGAGAATCGAAAAGTGGCTCCCGCAGTTGCTTCCCCTCAACCTTCTCTTCCCTCCATCCGATGAGGCAAGTCACTCAGCCTTTGCCTCCGGAGACAGGTTGTTGCCTCTTTCCATTAGTTAGTTTTCTATTTTTTTAAATAAAGGTCCTCACTCTCCGTGGTTCTCTAGAACTCCAGAGGGTCACCGACCCCATTATCCAGGCGAAGCGTCGCCTACTTCGGCGGCTAAGACCAGGTTACCCGGGGCTCTCCTCACCTTGCTCCCCTGGTAGTTCTCCAGTGCTCGAAAGGCGGTCTCGGTCAGCTTTACATGCAGCACCGTGATATTGTCCTGCGTGACTCTACCGCAGGACACGCCATACCTGCCCCCTTCCCGCAGCGACGCCATTTTACGCCACCTCCCGCCCCACAGCCACCGCCGGGGCCGCGAAGCCGCCACCGGAGGCTGCTGCTGCTGCTGCCACTGTAGCCACTTCGGCAGCAACAGCCATCCTGCCGCTGACGTACCAGGCAACGCGCAGCCGCCGCCGCCACCACTACCACCGCGGCACCCCGCCCACTCAGCCCAACAACAGCCTGGCCGCCCCTACACCGACACCCCAGGAGCGCCGCCCCTTTTCCACACGCGCCCGGCCCGTAGCCTGGCCGTGGCACACAAGACCCGCCCCACGCGCCGGCACCAGGCCCACCGCTCTTTCAGAGTCCGCGCTAAGGACCCGAGGTCAGCGGGGGGAGGAGGGAGGGGGGCTACCTGGTGACGTCGGTTCATACGGTATTTGATCACGTTTAAATCATTATTGACGCTTGGGATTGAGTCACTTGTAGACTCATTATGTACGTTTGGTCTGAGTTGCCCTGCGTTATGTGGACTCCCATTTCTATCACGACTCCGATGCCGGGATCAATTGTAAAACCTTTGCAGCCTAGCTTCCTTCTAGAGCAGATCTCTAAAATTTTAAATAAAATAAATGGGTCAACTTGTCTGAAATGGTATAGGATCTCCTGCTTGAGCAGGGAGCGGGTTCGACTAGAAGACCTCCAAGATCCCTTTCCAGCTCTTTTCTGACTGAACTTCAGAGCAGCATTCCCCTTTATTACAGCAGCAGCACACCTTATGTGATTAGGACTACTATATATAAAGTTGAATGCCTGAAGAGTGACTTCTGCATCGTGTGTTTTTCTTTCTGGAATTCAGGTGCCATTATTCCCTGACGTGTGTAGTGTAGAACTCCACGTGGATTGACCTACTGACTAGGCAAGGTTGTGCCCACAACCTTCCCTTTCCAAACCATTCTTGCTTAATGAAAAAACGTTGTGATTCCTTGAAAAGTAACAATTGTATCATTGTGCATACTTTTGTGAATTGATAATGTGTACTTAAAGTGTCATAAAACTATTTTTTGCTGCAAAAAATAAAGGATTCCCTCATGTACATGGTTCACATGGGTGAAAATAGGAGGCAAGGCAGGCTAAACTGGGAGTGCGCTCATGGTTTATTTTTTCAGTAGTACATTCAACCTTATCCCTCAGTGCATACGTTTATCTTTTCTTAAAGTGTATATTTTGGGAACAGGGTTATAGCAAGTATTAAGACACCACAGAGCAGTCTCCCCTCTGCTTTGGATTACTGGATGACTTTCATACTACTAAACTTGTTTATTGTAAAGTAACCTCATTCTTGGGAAAATTTCTCTGATATGATAGACTCAGCTGTTTCTGGCTTTGTATCTGATGAAAATAAGAATAAGAATATAGTAGAGCTGGAAGGGACCTTGGAGGTCTTCTAGTCCAGCCCCCTGCTCAAGCAGGAAACTCTACACCATTTCAGATAAGTGGCTGTCCAATCTCTTCTTAAAAACCTCCAGTGATGAAACGCCCACGATTTCTGAAGGCAAGCTGTTTCACTGGCTAATTGTTCTCACTGTTAGGAAGTTTCTCCTTTATTCCAGGTTTCTTCTCTCCTTGATTAGTTTCCAACCATTGTTTCTTGTCCTGCCCTCTGGTGCTTTGGAGAATAATTTGACCCCCTCTTCTTTGTGGCAGCCGCTCAAATATTGGGATATTGCTATCATGTCCTAGTTCTTCTTTTCTCTAGACTAGCCAAACACAGATCCTGCAACCATTCTTTTTTATTATAAAAGCTTTTTTTTTAAATTTTACACATCTCTTCCTGTGAGCAACATGATTCCGGATTATAACACTTGTACATAGTCATACTTTCATTTCCGTTAATCTTATATAATATCCTCTCATATCATTATCCATTTCACTCATCTTTAAATAAATTTTCATTTCATATTTTAATTCATTAATTCAATATCAATATCATTTCATCCACACATAGGTTTTCAATTCTTTATCCCCTATTATTTCCATTTTATTTTATTTTACATTACACATTATTATTCTTAATTTTCTCTAAGCCGATATATAATAAACAATCTAAAAAGAGTAAAAGTAAAATAAAGTCAATATATTTAGGATCTACAAGGTATTTTTCATTCCCCTACTTTAATCATAATAAAATACTCTCATTGTACACTTCTAAAATCCATTAAATAATCAACTGTATATTTTAAAATGTATATATTTTAAAGTATCTCACCCAGTAAATCGCTAAAATAACTTCTTAATATGTCTCCTTTTATCTTTAATCATATTTTTTCTTCCTTTTCGCTTTGCCAAAGTTTATCTATATAGTTTAATCCATTTCCATTCCCGTTTTTAATCCTCTAAAGAAACAGCTTATAATAGCATAATTCATATACAATTCATATTCATATATATATATATATATATATATATACATATATATATATATATATAGAGAGAGAGAGTTATACAATCCTAAAGTATTTCCCAGCAAGTTTTAGACTAAATACCAATATACATTCCCATGTGGTATCCCCCTTATAGAATCCCTAACCCTTATCTCTAAATTTTTCGGCTTTATTATTTCTTTTAATTTTAGCCAGCTTTCCCTTTTCTAACTTTCCCCAGTTTTTCTTCCTTTTTCTTTCTAGTATTATTTTTATTCCCCTCTTCATGTCAGCCATGTTTCCCCCCACCCTTTCCAGTTCTTTTTTGGAGTTTCTTCTTATACAATTCCTTCTGCTTCTTCTTAGTCTTGGGAACCTTATCTCTTTTATTTGTTGTCTCTGTTGTCAATGTCTCTATTTTAAATCCTTTTATATCCTTTGGCAATGATCCTTGTTCTCCATATTCATCTGGGCTGTTGTTCCCTCTTCCGACTCCCTCTTTCCCTCTCATCTCTGAGCTTTCTTTGTTCTTCTACAAGCTGCAACGCCATTACTTTACTAATCATTGTGTCCAGCAATTTCATTCTTTCTTTTAACATACCTCTCACAGTTTGCAGCTCCGACTTACATTCTTTGCTTATTTCTTCCATTTGTTTATTAAAGATAAAATTTTTCTATTATAGTCCTGCCAAAAGTTTCCATTCCTCTCACTTTCTCTTTCTTCTGTTTTCTTGTCACAGTCAACTCCAGCAGTCCCAAAATATTGTATTCCTTTATATTTTACTATAATCCCCTCTTTAAAAAAAATAACTTCTGGGGTTTTTGTTGTATTAATAATCTTTTATTCCATTTCTTCTCTCTTTCAGATATTTATGGAACCAGTAATTCTCCATAAAAACATAAAAGAGGAAAATCTTTAACCATTACGTGGTGGTCTATATCACTTTCTTTTCAAAGTTTTTTTTAAATTCTCTTTTCCGTAGTATTAATGTTAATTTTTATCCATTCCAAATAAGTCCAGCATTTTATCCAATGCCTAATTAATGTCCAATTCTGCATATTAGTTCAAATTTAATCTCTGATTTCATATAATTCTTTTATTTCCGGTTTTTCCTTTACCTTATATTTTCCTCTTATTCTCTATTTGCCTCTACCATTCTTCCAAGTGAGGACTCTTTCTTTCTGCTTTTCGTGGTTTTAAAAAAATACTCAAAGTCTTTTATCCAGTTACACGCTGCTCACCACTTCCACTCTCCAGCACAAACTTAGGTCCCGGCAGCTTCCCGTCTTCAGGGCAGCGATTAAACTGCTGCTTCTCCCTGTCTTCTAGGGGAGTAAGTACCAAGGCAGGGAGGGGAGATGCGGCTCCCCTCAACCCAGCTGGCGGTCTTCCTCCCTTCCCCCATCCCACAAGGTGGGTCAGATGGTTCCGGTCCCTCGGGACCCCTCAGGGCAAGCATGGATCAAAGCCGCGCATGATCACAGTCTCTGGTCTGTCTTCGATGGAAACGCCACTGGAAATCCCCCTGCAACCATTCTTCATATATTTTTGTTTCCAGGCCTTTGATCATCTTAGTTGCTCTTCTAGGAACTTTTTCCAAAATCTCAACATCTTTTTTGTGGTGTAGTAACCAAAATGGGCTGCAATGTTCCAAGTGTGGTCTTACTAGGATTTTATAAAATGGTACTAATATTACATGTGATTTTGATTCTATGCTTCTGTTTATACAATCCAGGATTGTATTAGCTTTGTTGGCTGTTGCTGCACACTGCTGGTTCATATTCAAGTGATTATTCTCTAGGTCTAGGACTTCAAGGTCCCTCTCACAGTTACTATTTTTGAGTAAGGTCTCACCTAATCTGTACTTACACCTTTGGTTTTTCCTGCCTAAATATTTATTATTATTATTATTATTATTATTATTATTATTATTATTATTATTATTATTAGACTTGTATGCCGCCCTACTCCCAAAGGACTCAGGGCGGCGAGCATACAAAAAGATATACAGCAATACAAATAAAAACAAGTCCAAATTACCAAAAGTTAAAACAATAAAATCACTAAAACAAACAAATTAAAACTACCCACCCCCAGGTCAATTTAATATATTTATATTAAATATAAAATGGTTGGCTCAGCCTTCTATCTAGGTAAATTGAGGACCCAAGATTGTTGGGGGCAATAAGCTGACTTTGTAAAAATGCCGCTTGGGGGGGCCCAAAAAGCCCTAGTAATAAGCAGGCATATACAATGGAATGAAGGCTATTGCTGAGCACATTGGGTTGTGCTCCAAACAATTGTACGCCACCCTGAGTCTCCGGAGAAGGGTGGGATATAAATATGAATTTTAAAAAAAACCTTTGCTTTTCTCCCCATTAAAATTCATTTTGTCGGATAGGGCCCATTGTTCAAGTCTGTCAAATCTTTTTGGAACTGAACTTCTGGGGTGTTGGCTCTTCCTGCCAGCTTAGTGTCATCTGCAAATTTGGTGAGTTCCTCTTCTATTCCCTCATCTAAGTAATTTATGAAGATATTGAAGAGTACTGGGCCTAAGACAGAACCTTGTGGAAACCCCCCCCCACTAACTTCCCTATGTAGATGTAGTACCATTAAGAACTACTCCTTGAGTACAGTTTGTCAGCCAGCTACAAATCCATCTGGTGGGTAAATAGGCTGTACATATACTTACTGTTTATTCCTTTTTGTCATTTTTGTTCTATTTGTTATTTTATTATAATGGTCGATTTCCTGGAGATTACCTATTTTGGATAAAAAGTACAGAAGCAAATGTTTAATAAATAATAGATCTGAGTTCAGTGGTATTGTGCAAATAGTATGTTAAAATTACAGTTTAAATGATCACCAATAATTAATTCTTTCCAGCCTCTATTGCTAAAGTCCCTAAATCACAATTCAGTGTCCTTTTTAAAAATGCGATCCATTTTAACTTCTGCCTTAATATTACGTCATCTAGATATTAAGTCATCTAGAAGCTCTTATTTAACTTACCAATAATAAGATTTCTTGGTATCTGCAATAAACCGAAAGCAAAAAAATGTGCCTTCCTCTACTTAGTTTAAAGCCAGAATGGATTATGGTTCTAATTCCTATATATTGCACAATTTTCTTCCAATTGGATCACTCTGCAATAGCATGTCCAATAACTCTGTGTTTTTGTGGCAATGATTGAATATGGCCAATGAATTAAGATAACATCACCATTTAAAGACCTTTAACAGTTGCATGTCGACAGAGATGTATTTATTCTGTCTTAAAAACTTTTATTTGGAATAAGTGGTATTAAAAAGTTATTAGTATGCTTTTAAAGGTATTTTTAAAAACTTAGTTTCCAATTTTTTAAAATATTTATGCCTATTAAATGGGACGTATTTCTATACAATGTGTAGTTTCAAGACTGAAACTATTAGAATGTAATCTGATATGAAAATAATTGTACTGCTGCTGTGAGATTGGCTACTATATTGGGTACAAATTTAGAACATAATAGATTTTGATACTTATACCGAGAAAGGGAGGTGGTGGTGATCTGCTTGGTGGCTGATTACAACAGATTGGTTGCATAATCCTGTTTTTCCAGGATTAAGTACTGCTTCTCTGTGCATTCGGATTTAAAACTGGGTAAACTGTTTTCCAGAAGTTTGATAAGAGATATATTAAGATTTCACTCCACCAGATTCCCAGGTAGCATGGCTGTTGAAGTTAAAAAATATATGGATGACTTAGGTTTTGGAAAGATTAATGTAAGGATAATTAAAAATGAACACATTTGCATGTAACTGTATTCTTTGCATAGTATTATTGTGCATCCAACAATTTTGGGAAGGGTCAAGATATTATTGTAGAACATTCAATACTAGGTTTCTAGCTTCAAAGAGGAAAATTTATCAAGACAAAAAAGCTGCTTGGGTACCCAGTCAGGATCGAAAGCATGAGTGAGATTTTAAATTTGCTTATTTCTACCTAAGGTTTTCCACAAGCTTTTACTCAATAGTAATTTCTCTCCCATTGAAAGTACATTATAAAGACAAGGAGAAACATTTTCACTTACATCATGAAAACATATGATAAACAGCATGAATGCAGTATTTCCATATGCCATAGTTTAGACTATGATCAAGTCCATTAAATGTACAGTTTTAAAAATATTTTAAGCATATTTCAATGTCACGACATTGGTCCCCTGATTTTTAGCCTCCCTTCCGCGCCTCCACATTTTTGAACCCATTTTTCCAAGTAAAAGTACTAGAAAATTACTACTAGAAAACCATTATTTAATGAACACGAGGAGAAAGATACATTCTGATTTCATTAAGAACTATGCATCCAGTTCACTGTGGTTGTTATCTGTTGCCATTTGTGAATCACCCTGTGTGATACTGAGCCAATCACTCTCAAATGCCTGAGATGATGGTTGCAGAGATAAAACCTGAGGAAATCTTCCTGCCATGTGCTCCTTGTAGGAAGGGTCATAGGAAGTAGAGATAGTAAGTAATGGCTTTAGCAAACAATATCTCTGAGCTTTTTAGTATTTTCTTTATCCTGATGGAATAACAGCAGAAGTATCTTCCTAGTGCTGTGATGGCAAACCTTTTCCACGTTGCATGCTAGAAGTGTGCGCGCATGCGCTCGCTTGCGTGCCTGCACCTATGATGCAATGCATGTGCGGCTCCCCCAGCCCCTGCGGATGTGTGCGTGATTTCCTATGTGTGCATCGCATGCCTCTGCATGCATGCAACCCCCTGCAACACACACCTCTGCGCATGCACACGCAATCCCTCTCATGCTGCATGCCTCTGCACATGCACGCGTGTCTCCCCGTGCATGTGTGGCAGATAACCCGACAATCAGCTGGTGGGGAGCACACACACATGTACAATGGGGTTCTTCTGGGCGACCTCTTGCGTGCCGTGAGAAGTGGCTCTGCGTGCCACTTCTGGCATGCGTGCCATAGGTTCGCCATCACGGTTCTAGTGGCCTGATAAAAGCTGGAAGGAGAACTGATGGAAAATATTTGTATATAATGAAGGTGGAAGGGCCCTGTGCTGTGAGTCAGAGACACACCCCAAGCTTCTTGAGGAGGTTTAAGTAGCTTTACTGCAGTTACAGTATATGTAGCCATTTTGAATAATAAAAAAAAAATTACCTAGTCATTATTCATTTCCTTCATTTTTTCTAGTATGTGTTCAGGAATGCAGCTTGGGGAAAAACAACCTCTAATTCAATTTACAAGCCGTGGTAGTGCAATGGTTAGAATGCAGTATTGCATTCTATTTCTACTGACTGCTGACTGTCAGCAGTTGGGAGTTTGAGTCTCACTGGCTCAAGGTTGATTCAGCTTTCCATCCTTTCAAGGTGGGTAAAATGACCCAGGTTGTTGGGAGCAATATGCTGACTCAGTAAACTGTTTAGAGAGGGTTGGAAAGCACAGTGAATATATGTATATAAGTCTAAGTGCTAGTGCTAGTGCTGTTACAACAAACAGGATTAGAACAGGAACTGAACTGAAAATGAGAAGGAAAAGAAAGAGTGAAATTGCTGCCAATTTTGCCATTTTTAAAATACATTAGTGATGAATACTCAGTAGAGCAGTTAAACAGGATTGTCAGATATAAAAGAGAATTAAAAATAAATCTTTTTTTGAATGGCATGGTGAGAGAAGGATTGTTATATAGTAGTGTACTTGGTTGACCATAAATATTTAACTGATATTTATCTGTATGGATATTTTTCAGCTTTCAATAGAGGTCAAGATATTTGTGTCATATTTTTATAAAAACCTGACTCTATTTAAGGCCACTCACCTCACAAAAGGAAAAGGAGGCAGAATGAATTAATGAACCAATAGACAAAAATCTTGTGAAATAACCTAGAATTTCCAGTTCATCTGAACGAATTCTATAGGACCAGGACAAAAATAGTAATTAAATTAATAAATGTTGATTAAAATTAATTGCCTCTTAAATAAGGTCCTTTATTTATAACATTACTCATTCTTCTTACGCATATACAAAACATTTTTTTGCACATATAACCTCAAAAGTGTATGTGTTTATATAGATGTACGTGTGTTCCTGTGTGCATAATATACAAATACCTGCTTAAATTTACACACATATGCATGCATGCATTTTTTTCTTTCCTCTGAGAGAAAAGTATCTGAATGGAAATGTGCTAAGAGGTAACCACTGAAATGTAGGGAAGAAAACAAAGGGTAACAAAACAGGGTGGTACAGTAACAGGATGTATGGAAGAAGTATCTGCCAGAGAGAAAGAGAGAAATCCTGTGTACAAAAGGGTTAAAATGAAGTAGGAAAGCAGCTCCACCCAAGAATTGGTAATCTTCTGGCTCACCTGTAAAGCCACCCAGACTTCAAGAACTGCAGTCATTTGCACCTCTGCCCATTCAAGCGCTTTGCTTTTAAGAGCTTCTGTTCTTATCAGGAAATGCAAAGTGAATGTAGATCCCTTCACTTGATAGGGAATGTTTTAAGGAAAAAAACTCTCTAGGGTAAATACTATACTTTCAAGTTAGACATTGCTCAATGCAGCTAGCCTTCCTTCTGCTCTTCAGGATATTTTTGCTTCCTTTCTTAGTTTTCTACATGATTATGGAAAATGGGTAATAGCTAAAAAGGGTAATCATGATCAGTATGGGTCTGAAGATGTTGACAATTTCTGCCCCCACCCCCTGAGCCTGAAGAACTGATCTGTACCTTACATTCTTTGATGATCTTTTTTTTCTTTTGGTATGGTGAAGGAGATACCATCCAACTGCAAGGTTTAGTGAATGTAGGGAGTGCAATCATAATAACTGCAGATAATCAAATAAATATGTTTTTACTTTAAATTGTTGAAAGAAATATCCTTCTGGGATCAGTTCCAAGTGGGGAAAAAGACACTGGAAACATGGAGGCTGCTTGGAAAGTTTAATGGTGAACAGGACCACATGGTCTGGAGCTCCAGAGAAAGATGATCACATGCTTGAAGGAGAAGATCAAGAAAAAAGGACTGAGGTGCTGAGAGTGCCTGGGTTTTATGACCTCTGCTGAGATTTGAATTGGAGCTTGTATTCTAATTGGTTGTCAGACTCCCATGAGGGGCAACTCTGTAGGCTGTCCTGAGTTCCAGGCTTGGTTGACCCTTGCTGGATGATTTATGCCCTTAAAATTGCTATAGCTTTTACCTGGAGATCTTTCTTATGTAAAGTATTCTGGCCCAGGCCTTAATGGCCCAGCCATTAACAAAGGTGGGGGTGAGATTCTGCTTCTGGGTTTCTACTCTTTTTTAGAGGAAATATTCTGCCTTTTTAAATATTTACTAGAATATTTCATTTTTCTAGGAGCGGGGTGGGTGCTAACTTCCTACAAAATGAAATAAAAATGTTTTTATATAGTGCCTTCTGTTTGGATTGCAGTGCCCCACATACCAGTCCAAGACAATTTGATTGAATAATTTTCCATATTTATGTTCTATGGAGCATTTTTAGCATTTCAGATTTAGAGTTGAGGTTACCATAAGACTTCATTACCCTGTGGTCTATGAGGATATGAGATTTTTTTGACCACAAGCCAGTGTGAAGCAGGCTCCATAAAGATGTGTTCTATGGAATATGCACTTTATTTAAATAAAATTATCTTAACAGTTGAACTTAACCACACCAAGAATTATGAGTACTTCAAAAATAAATCTAAGAATTTTTTCCAAGTGAGCTCCAGAGATAAATTATAGTGTAGAGTAGATCAATGTTTCTTGGTGTTGGCAACTTTAAGAATTGTGGATTTGAACTCCACATTTAAATTTGCTAAGGTTGGGAAATTAGTTGTAGGTGAACAAATATTGTCAAAATAAAATAATAATTAAATTGATTAATAAAATTAAAACTGAAATATGATTAAAATATATAGAAATACAATTTAACAGAGCTAGCATTGTACAATAGCTAGCATTGGTTTGGGGCTATCTCTGCTATGAAGACCAATAAATGATTTTTAAAATTTTATTTATTTGATTTGTCAATCGCTTACAAGATAATTTATTTATTTATATTTGAACTTGTATGCCGCCCCATCTCCGAAGACTCGGGGCGGCTCACAGCTAAAAACACAGAAAAATAAATATTTAAAAAGACATTAAACTAACAAGCCCAAATATAAGACATAACAATACAATAAAATATATTAAAAAACCCATCCCTCCCCCCAAAGGAGGGTCACAGCCCGGGTTGGTCAAACAACCAAGTTTTTAATTCGCGGCGGAAGGTACGGAGATCAGGGGCCAGACGTATAAGGTATAAGAATAAACGTGAGTATGAATATAGAAAATAGGTACGAATAAATGGGGACAATAGGACAGGGACGGTAGGCATGATTGTGCACTTATGCATGACCCTTATAGACCACTTAGAAATGGGGTGAGGTCAATAGTAGATAGTTTAAGGTTGTCTCTTACAGTTTTTTTTAACCTATTCTATTTGCTACAATTACTACTAAAATCCAGAAATAAGACTTCAAATCCTTTCTCTGGATTTTTCCACTAAGATCTAGCTAGAAGCTATTAGGGAGATAATATTTCTTTTCTGTACAACTCCAAGCATCAAGTGAACATATTTAAAAAAAAATTGCTATATTACCATATCAATAGTGTTGCTTGAAATTTTGAGGTGATTGTTGTTATTTTTTCCTGCTGATGTTTTTAAATGTTGCAATGTATTCTTATAATTTTATTGTATTGTAAGCTGCCCAGAAAACATATCTATTGACTAATATAATTAATTAATAATAAAGGAATATAGATAGCTTACTTCATAGTATTTTCATGAATAGAAAATGAAGATAATTTTTGGGGGGATCTTTGGAGAAAAGATGGAGTAACAATTAAACAAGGACAAGGATTAAACTTTACTGATTGTGGCCATTTGCATACTTTATTGAATAGGGAATTATTGAATACAGTATTAAGCAATCATGGTATACATGGGTTTAAGTGAAATGAGTGATAAGGGTTTATTTTTTCTGACAAAAAGATGAATACATTTAAAAAAGATGAACACAGTGATGTCTGCAGAGTTATGGTTAAAAAAAAATCACACATTAAAAAACAGGCAAAACCACAATCTTGACTTATTTTATCATACACTCTTATATATACTCAGTCCTATATAAACTACATGCATATATAAATGTAATTAAAATAAATAAAAAATAAATAATATTTCTATTTTTTCTTTGATTAAAATTATTTGTGTTGTGCAAACAATAGTGAAATAGGTGACTGAAAGCTGCAAATAGTATACTCAAAATATTTGAATTCTGACAGTAATGCATAATTGTTTCTTTCCATATAATTAATGCTGTAAAACTAAAGTATATATATTTTAACCCCTCTTCAGTGTTCCTTTAAGAACCTTTCAAATGAAAATAAAATATTTTCATTGTGTAATGCTACATGACTAAGATCTCTCCTGTATAGCATTTATACTACCTTCTCTTCTTTGAAGAGTCTCTATTTTAAATATTTATCCCAAATCCAAACAATGATCAGTAGTGAATTTGTAAGATTGAAGGCAAGAACCATTTAAGAGACATGACACAAAAGGAAAAGAGATAAGGAAGAGAGGAGGAAAAACACATTTAAGCACCCAAGTTGTATTTTTAAAAACAATATTTCTGATTCTGTGATAAATGTTAAAAAGTGGTGGAAGAATATCATATTTATAAAGGCACCAATGATAGTAATCTCAAGCTTGACGCAGGTCAGCAAGAAAGCCCGTACTGTCTATCAAAAATAACAGATACCTAGTTTTTCCCTTCCAACACATGTTTGAGTAAACTGAAGCCCATTGATTTTTGAGGAGCTTAGAGGTCATTTAATTTGCTGTTGTGCTGAAGCTATAGAATCCTGGTGGCTGTACTTTAGTTTACTTTATTGCCATTGCACCTCATACAACAAAATTAAATACCATCTTCAGTGTACATTATGACATTTATTTATTTATTTATTTATTTATTTATTTATGGGATTTATATGCCGCCCTCTCTCCCGAAGGACTCAGGGCAGCTCACAACAATAAAAAAACATACAATACAAAAATTTAAAATTTAAAAAATATTAAATAGAAATCCCAAAAAACATTAATTAAAACCAGCAATAGCGAATATACACTAATAAAACCAATACCTCCCCCCCCTCAGTTCAGGTCGGCCTGTTGAAATAACCATGTCTTCAGGTTGCGACGGAAGGATAGAAGGTCAGGGGCCATCCGCAGCTCCAAGGGCAGCTGATTCCACAGGGTGGGCGCCCCCACAGAGAAGGCTCTCCCCTTGGGGGTCACCAGCGGACACTGTCTGGCCGACGGCAACCTGAGGAGGCCCTGTCTGTGGGAGCGCACAGGACGCTGGGCAGCCATTACTGGCAGTAGATGTTCCCACAAATACCCCTTCACATTTTATACATTGAATTGAAAACCCCCTGATATTGCATTAATATTGCCCTATACAGTAGGGTAAAATAATTGATATATCTTGGAGAATTAAATGAATTGTACTGAAATAAATTTATTGACCCCATTTGGCCTAGCATTGCATCTTTTTGGAAGAGTGCATACTGACCTGATTATTTCTTCTACTTTCAGGGAGCACTTTGACTTCTTAGTAATCAGTACTTTTCTCTTTGGAGGAATTTTTTTCTTGAACTCTCAGAACCCAAAAGAAAAACGTTTGCAGCACATTCTTGTTCTTATTCATTCAAAAGAAAGTTCTTCATTCAAAAGAAAGTTCTAAGGCTTAGTCCAAAGCAAATATGCCTAAGATTACAGACATAGATATATAGACATAGAAAATTCAAAAAAGTCTTTGTAAAACTAAAGGATGAAAGCAGTCTTCTGCTCAATAACACATGGTTAAAATTTATTAAAACCAATAGAACAAATTAAATCTTTGAGGCAGAGTGTGCAGAGTTGTATGCTGGATTACTTTATGATTTATGTCTCTTGCTGTTATCTTCTTAATTCCTATCAATACTGTATGGCATTGAGTCTAGTTTTCGAAATTTGAACTCCCTGTGAGTTTGAGAGGATAAAAGTTAGTAAACAAGCAGTAATGGCTGTTTGTACAACTTTTATTTATTTGTTGGTTTGGGATGTGGCTGAACTGCTGGCTTTAGTGGACTAAAACAGGCTACATTTGCCTCAATGCAACACTCCCCCTTCCATTTCAAATCAGGGCATGACAAAAGGCTTAGAATCCTGCTTTGGAAAGTGTTTTGTCTATGGAAAGGGATTTCCTAAAGTACTTTAGCTTCTGATTTAGAGAATTCCCATCTGGAGGGGAGTATTGTTAAAGTCATTCTGGTGCCTGGAGAGAACAGTGATAAGAACTACAAAAGAGATCAGGGAAAACCTTCAAAAAGTCAGACAAAGAAAACAAAGAACTTCTACAGTGGAAACCAATTGGATGGGAGCGGTCTTTCCCAAGGTCAGTGACACAGGGTGTGCATACATCACTGGCAGCAGACAATTCTAAAGCTTAGATTTGCTAGATTAAATATGTTTTATGTAAGCTTTTTACCTGCTAAGCAAAGTGGTTCAGTGATTTTTTTTGTTTATGTTGAATCTTTGGGTGACAGATTCACACAAAGTAGGCTTAAAGCTGGCTGGTAAAAAAGCTTTCCATGAAGTAACTTCCACATGATGACAATAAGATATTAAACTGCGGCTGGATCACATCCAGCAACTAATTCTTATGATAAAGTAAGCTGCCACAGTCTTGCGTGCTGTTAAAAGTAGGAGAAATATCCAGGTTGAACAGGAGTGTCAAAACACTCTGTCAGTTTTAGATCTGATTCCAAATTAAAGTAAGTTTAATTAGTGAACTAGATTGAGAGTACAAAGAAAATGAGATGAAATTGGCAGACGGTATGAGAACAGTTCGTGTTTTTAGTTTATTTGTTGTACAATTTCTTTGTTATATTGAATTTTATCTTGCTGCGTGGAATTTGTTCTTAGGTTATAAAAACACAATTGTACACAGCTTAGTTAAGCTGAAACAGCGAAATCTTATACGTCTGCTCAGAAATCGGCCTCACTATATTCAAGAAGCCTTTCTCCCAGATAAGTATGCAAAGGAATGCAGTCTTACACAAATGTGTATTCTTCTACATCATAAATGCGTATTTCCCTTTTTTAGTACAAAATGTGCCTTATAACCCTGCATTTCAACAGAAAATCATTGACCCAGTAGAGGGAAAGCAATTAAAAAGCCCACATCTATAATTGCTTTATTTCAGGCAGTCTGTAGCATGTAGGTAATTTAGATTGAAACAAGACATTTGGTATTCTATTCTATTCTATTCTATTCTATATATATATATATATATATATATATATATATATATATATATATATATATATACATACACATACACATACACATACACACCAAATGTTGAGCTATAGTTCCTTAAATGAGACCTGCTCTTCTGTTTTTGTATTTAAAAGTCTCTGTGGCCCTTGAAGCAACAACATTTGTTTTGTTTCTTCTAGAAAAAAAAAATCAGTCACCACTTATATCTACATTAGTTCTGTCAAAACAACCTAACTGCTGTCATATTTTCTAAGATGTCTAAACTTCAGCTATGCCGGTATTCATGCAACTGAAGCTTGTAATGTGGTCCTGGTGTGGCTTTCATAAATACTGTATTAAGGAACCAACAAAATGGAGTTGTTGAAAATAAAATGTAGACCTTTTGTGTGGATTTTTTATTATAGTTACCTAATAGGAAGTTGAGATTAAAGTCTTGGGTAGCCTAACTAGGGAGTAAACCCATCTCAGTGAGTACAAGCTCACTCATTCTTGATCTATTTTTCTATGCTTTGTAGCAGCACATTTTTATAACTCTTGAGCCTGGAACAGTATACGTATTTAATCATTCCTCTCCATTTTCTTATTCCTATAGGTACTCTTCCACTTACAACCATAATGGAGCCTGAAATTTCCATCATAAGTCATGACAGTCCTAAGTTGAGGCATCCACATGATCAGATCCCGTTTTATTACTTCTTTTGCAGTGGTCATTCAGTCAGTGCCACAGTCATTAATTGACTGCAGTAATCATTAAATGCTGTGGTCATTAAGTAAATCAATGTATTCCTATAGGACTAGTGAGTCAGTTGCCAAGTGCCCTAAATGCAATCATATGACCATGGGGTGTCTGTGTACAACAATTGGAACTCTGAAACTGACTCATAAATAGCTTGGGGGGTGAAATAATTCTTTTTTTCCTGAATGCAAAAAAATAAAAAACAAAACAAAACCAACAACTAACCACTACCAAAACAAAAACAACTGGAAAATAAAACAAAATACGTTAAATTTTCAAAAATTGAATTATACTTTAGTTGAGGCCCCCTTCATGCATGAAAGAGATGCTTTTGTTATTCCTCCCTTTTGAAAAGGCCCTGCCTGCTTCATAGAACCAAGCATGCCAGAAATTAGTTTCTGTATGTCACATCTTGTATACTGCAAAACCTGCTTCACTTTTATGGAACCCCATTTTTGAAGTTGCCAAATATAAGTCAAATTGAGTCTTAAATATTGATAAATATTATTTCATTCCGATTAAGGTTTCTAACATTTTCAGCCACTGGAAATCTTAAGAGTGACTAAATACATTTACTCATTGCATTGCAAGTAGGTAGGTAATAGCAGACAAATAAACAACTAGCAGAATTGTGAGGATGTTTAAAATGGTGTCTTGGAGATAGCCTTAAGCCAAGATTATGCTATACAATGTATTTACACATTGCACTAAATTATAAATAAGGAAACCTTATTATTCCTTAGCATAATGTCTGAACCTGGGTTCAGACTTTCAATGCTAATACTGAATAATTATAAGGAAAATGGATGTGTGTGTATGTATATGTGTGTGTGTGCGTGCGGATTTTGCACGCACATCTACCTGCAGTCTTTCATGTGTACTAAATGGAACATTTTTGTATTGAATATTTCTATGGAGATTCTCTTTGAAAATGCAAAGCAGAAATATGGTTTATGAGGTTCTCCCTAAGTTTGTAAGCAGATCCTAAAGCAATTTTATACAGGCTTTTAGTAGCCCAGAGATACCATTAATTAATGTTAATTAGGAGGGACTGGCAGACCTGTTTCAACCAGAAAGTTTATTAAATTACTTTGTTTATTCAAATACAGCTGATATTCCAATAACTCATCAAGCTGAGTATGTACATTTCCATGTTCTTCATTTTGCCTAGTGTTTTAGCATTCTTTATAGTATATGCTGTTGTGGCTTTAAGATGCAGCTACTGGTTTGGGGATCAAATATTTTCCTGGCTAGTATAATCTTGCTGAATTTCTTAGCTCTTAAGATTTTGGGATAATTAGGATTAATATAAAATGTGTAAAGTTTTCAATATCTTTCCTGATTTGCTGACCTATTTTAGTTAAAAGCTCAAATATATGCTATTGTTGCAGTTTTTGCTTTGTATTTCTAAACCTTTTGAGACAAAACTGACTCTTGATGTTACTCAGGAGAGAAGTCTCAATGTTTTATGTTCATGGCATTTCTGAAATATGACTTTTTAAATGCCACTTTTATTCTAATTTTTAATTTTTCTGCTTTAAAAAGAAAAATAAGAGATGTGGGATTAGCAATTTTTTAACTAAGGGGAGAGATGCTAATCAGAAAAAGCTTGCATATAAGGAATGATTTAAATATATTTATCTTAATCTTGTTCATGTACTAGTTTAAAACATTGGTCTGGAAAAAAAAGACAAAGCAAAATAGGACTTCTTCCTAGGAAAGTGACATGAGTTGATGTGTACGTGTAGATGTCTCTTTAAATAAAGTTAAAAAGTAAGTGTTACAAAAAATATGTGCATCTTGCCCGTTATTTTTTTAAAATGTAAATATAGTCTGTGACATACTTAAGAGTATTATCATATAAACTACCATTACAAGGATTCAAAATTAATTCTAATGAATGGGAAAAATACACACATTCTACTCTCTTGTTTTTATTTGAAGAAGAACTAGATCAAAATGACAGCATTAAGTCATTCCACATTATGTAGCAAGGGTCATAATGAAGTTAATAGAATGCCCCAGTGCTGTACAATTCTGAGAGTTTTTTTTTTAAAAAAATATTTTTTTGTTTTAGAATGAGAAATCATCATAGTTTTATTTGTACAACATACTAATCCAAAGCCAAATGAATATTGTTTTCTGAATTAAACCAACTGCTAGTCTTTACACAATCCACTGAGGTACAAAATAAATATACTTGCTAAATTCACACAACAGGTTAAACAGCAAATCAACTGATTACATTTTAACCTAGGGCAAGGCATTAGGATACTGTTTACAATATATACACATGAATAGTCATAGAGTAGAAATTCTGATTTTTGGTGGCTTGATTAGACAGTTCATTATTTTTGCCACAAATACCTTGCTGTTTCCTCAGAACCAATTATATGGAATACATACTACAGAAAGGACTGAAGGAAATTCCACTGTGCTAAAGCTTACAGTGAATTGCATGTCACATGGAATTCCAAAGAAGTGGATCTTCTTTCTTTGTAAGAAAGCTGCACAAATATGGGTTAAATGAAGCAGCATAACTTTGGGTGGCAACATTATATTCAGATTTTTAATACTGAGAAGAAAATACATTGAAGACTACTATCTCCAGTTGCATTTCATTATTTGCCTGTCCAAATAGGATGCTCTGTTAAATGAAGATTTACCATAGGAATCAGGAGAGTTATTTAAAATTTTGCTTTCTCCCTTACTAGATTGATGTCCAAAGTATCGTTATTCTTTGTATCCTAGATTCATGTGCTTGAAGTGTACAAACATCCAATATGTTTGATTGGTAGCAAACCTGGAAATGAATAATAGTATTAATGCTGGACGGGAATTGAAGTTTCATTTGAGTAATTAATAAGTTGTGGAACTGAGGTCCTTCATGTCTAAGCTAATGTGAATTCTCCTTGAAGTGCACTTTGGGTTCTCTTTGTATGTGGTGTACTTGTAGCAAGTTCCAACGTATCTCCAGTCTCTAATATTGGCTTATATGAAAAGAAACAGAAAAGTTGGCAGCACTACTGTATGCTGGGACATGTGTGTGTTAAAGGACAAACCTTATTACAAATCTATATTGAGCGATTGTTGCAATGTCTAACTCCTTAGGCGGGAGAGTCCCCATATTTATTTTCTTCCTAGTTTTCAAGCTCCTGTTTTTTCCTGGCTTAAAAGAAATGTGACTTTTGTGATTTTACACAAGGGAACGTTGCTAAAGTTGTTTCTTATAGACCATATATTCTAAAACCTTTGTATTCCAGCGTTTCAATCTAGCAAGCACAATAATTGGCAATGCTGCCTAGTTGGAGCTATAGTCCAACACATCTAGTATCTTTAATGCTGGATAAGGCTGGGGCCACAGGCAGTAGTTTTTTCACGGCTTACAGCAGTACATTTTCAAAAGTCCAGGTATTATTTTTCGTTTTGCGTGTCAAGAATGACATATCCCATCCAGTACAAAACAGCTTTAGCATCTTGGCTACATTCTCCAAGTCACTGCTTGTTACGTTGCTGCATTAACATCTTAGTCATCACAACCTTTGAAGTCTTGTTCCCAGGCAGGTTTGTGGGGAAAGTTTATTTACACATTTATAAGGCAGTAAGATAGATTGAATATATATATATATTCAATTTATATATTTGCTTTCGTAGATTTTCACAGGTAAAGGTATGTAGGGCTTGGTGTATTCGGGTCTTGTCCCGTGTAAGATTGAGAATACCTTGGCGACGTTTAGACAAGATCGCACTCGCCATCTTCAGGCTGGTGTCTTCGGCTTTGTGCTTGTGCCAGCAAAAGCACAAAGCACAAAGCACAAAGCTGAAGACACCAGCCTGAAGATGGCGAGTGGGATCTCGTTGAAACGTCGCCAAGGTATTCTCAATCTTACACGGGACAAGACCCGAATACACCAAGACCTACATATATATGTATGTGTGTATATATATATATATATATATATATATATACACACATACATACACATACATACATATATATACACACACACACACACACACATACACATACACACACACACACACACATATATATATATATAACACACACACACTGTATACCAACCTGAAACAATACTGAACAAGAATGGACCTGCCTCCACTATCAGAAGCTGCAGTCTCCTTATATACAGTGTGTGTGTGTTATGCACATACATACTACATACATACATACATACATACATACATACATACAAATGAAACACACACACACTGTAAAGGAGACTGCAGCTTTTGACAGTGGAGGCAGGTCCATTCTTGTTCAGTATTGTTTCAGGTTGGCCTTGGGTCAATCCCTCTGAGGTGACTGTATGCTTGTGGTTCGCTTTTGCTCATCAACATGATTCAGCATGGTTTTATACTGAGGCATTTTTCAAAGGAAGTCAGTGCCTGTAGGGAAAAAACGTTATACAATTTCTACAGATAGCATTTCACATATAGATGCACCATACACCCACATTATGCTACTCTTTACAAGTTGCCACAAATGCTTCACCTGACAGAATTTGATCATCTCCTCTTATATCATGCGTTTTGATAGCAGATTAAATTACTACTGTACTAAGAGTTGTGACTCAGACAAACTTTGCTCCCGTGAGCTCTTTCCCTTCTTCAACACTATTTTGGAGAAAGCAGTCTTTTTTGATCACAATGCTGTCTCCTCTCTATCAGGAAGCACACTGTGAAGTTTTGCTGACTTGCAATTGAATAAAGCAGTCATAAAGAACAAGTAGCAAGGTGGAGAGGCTCAGCTGCAGGAGCAATAGGTGCTCCATTGGATGACCTGAAAGACCAGGTTAGGCACAGCTTGTCATAAAAAAAGTGCTGTATCTGTGTAGTTGCTAAGACAACCATTTGACGGCACATAATCATTTAAAAAGAAAGAGCAATTAAGTAGTTAGAATAAAAGTATTTCCTTCTGAAATATAGGTACTAAACAAGCATTTAAAAAAACCAAAGCGAAATACTGGACAAACCATCTTGGTTAAGTTTGGTGCTTTAATTGTGTGCTGATAACATTTTGGCTATGTTTCAATGATTTGCCTTTATCCTATATCTAATGCATGAGTGTGATAGGCTTAAGTCAATGCTATTAATATCTCTATCCCCCCTGCCCCCAACAGCAATAATGTGTGTAAAATCTGTTATATTTTGCCAACTATTGTGTCTTTAACATATTGCATATGCATAATCAGCACAGCAGCATTTGACATTGACTCAGTATTATAAAGGCAGAAAAATGGGGAACAGTCAAATTCATGTCAGTATATTTTTCTATCACCCAAGATAAGAATAGGTGAATAGTGGAGATTGATAATCAGTCAATGCCAAACCATGGCAATTTATTACCAGCCCATGAACAATTGGTACATCCGATGAACTGAGCAATAATTAATGAAAGTGTATGCCTTTTAATAAAATTTATTAATTGGAAAAAGAGCTAGCAGACTTCTGTTGGCTACAGTAACATAACTCTCTTCCTATAATAAAACAGGCTAGGTAATTGCTGAAGATTTATGAGAACAAAAACACATACAAGTACTATAAATATAAAGCCACTGATCTTTGTTAATAGTTAACTTTGTTAACAGTTTTCAGGATCTGGGAATCAAATTTATAAATTAGAGAGAAGACATTCCCCCCCCCCCAATAGATTGGACCTTAATTCTTATCATTCCCAGTTGCCATGTTAATGACTAGCCAGGATGATGGGAATTGTAATTCAGACATATCAGAAGGGCAGTAATTTGGAAGAAGGCTGCTGGAAGGAATGTGAAAGAGAATCCTGAGACATTGCACTGTTAATATAACTATCATTAGAAACTGCAAAAAATAGACGGCAAGTTGCTTGTTACAAAAAATGTCACATTTTATAAATAAGATGAAAGGTAAATTAGGAACTCTTTCAAATATCTTTCCAAATGATAGCATGCCATTCATTGCACTATGTTCTTTTTCATGGTATGCACATTGGTTATAATTTAATGGATGTTCCTGGTTTTTTCATGAAGCTTCACTGAATCACTTATTTACCCCTTGATGACTAACTCTGCTATAGTTTGTTCCATGGACTTTGTAGATCCTCTTGCCTCTGGCAGGGAAGTGACCTGAACATTCCCAGCTCAGTGCCGATTGCCTGCTGTGGGCTTTGTATCATTTCCCCTGTGGGATTAACAGATCTAGATGAACAGAGGTTAAATTGTTTTAGTTTGAAATAGGTTAAAAGGAAGACGTGCTTGCCTGACACTCTGACAAGTCAAATGAAATTATAGCTCTGAGCATTGGGAAAGAATGAAAGAGCAATCTTGATTTTCCTGTTTAATCATCCCTGTGTACAAACATTGTTATCAGGATTTTGCCTCTGTTAAATGTCAGCAGCAGCACATTCATTTTTCTATACACTGCTCTGCTCCATCTGCTAAGTAAGAATAGGTGAATTAGGGCAGTCCTGAATGTAATACCCCAGAGAAAATACATCCATATTCCTTTTTAAAAAAACAATTAGGCTGTCAGGAAATAATTTGGAAAGTTTTCACTTCTCCTTTCTCTCAGAAAACATGACATAGGACCCAGTAGTCAAAGGCAAGTCATCTCTGTGTACATGCTGGCATATATGTGGGAAAAAGAACTACTAGAGGAGAGAGGCTGTTGTCTAAGTCTCATACACACACTTTTTAGCATCACTAGTGGGAGATACAGAATCCTGCGTTAAATTCTTCAGTTTCTATAGCTAAAAACTGTCCATCAGTTTGGTTTGCCTTGTTGGTATCACTGGAAAAACATCATGGGAAGTGATAGTAAATGTTGACCTTCACTTTGCATTGTGAAAGCTAAATGGGGAACAGTGCAATCTTAGGAGAGACATTTTTGAAGGAACGTTATGTTACTATTAGTTTTGCTACACAAATGAGTTCCCTTGATTGTCTTGCCTTCTAAGGTAACTTAAGGTTTGTATTCAGGAGAAACGAATAGCACATCAGTGATGCTTCTAGAATTAATTTAAACAGAAACAAAAAGAATTCACAGTTATATGATGGTTTCTCCTCTTTCACCATGTCATATAATACATTTTTAAATACCTACCTTTTGGTCTATCTGTGCGTATTGTGACCTTCAGAGACTTATTTACATGAAAGGTTTCTGGAAACCAATCCCTCGTATCTTTTAGAAATACATGCAAGGTAGAGTCTTTATTTAATTTACATTTTTGTCATGTGCCTGCAACACTTAAACTCTAGACCAGTGGTTGCCAACCAGTGGGCCAGGGACCACTGGTAGTCTGCGAGAAAGCTTTGGTGGTCCACAGAGAAATGTCACCCCCAAAGCACCTCCCAAAGCAATTAATCCAGGCTGCACGGGAACACAAGGCTGCGCCACCCACATGGCCCCTGGGAACACAAGGCTTGCATTGCTTGCATTGCAAACAATATGAGGTAGTAAGCAGTGGGGGGAAAGAGTGGAGGGTCCCACTCACTCCATGCGCCTGGCCTGGCCACCGGGCTGCTTTTTTCTGCTTCTTTCTTCTTCTGCTTTTGGCTGCATGCGAGGAAAGCAGCAAAAGTCTTTCTTTCTCTCCCCCAAACTCCACCAGAAATGAGGACCCTGCAAGGCTTTTTGCTCCAAAAGGCATGACAAGTCTCACAAAGACTCATTTCTGGTGGAGTTTGGGGGAGAGAAAGAAAGACTTCTGCTGTTTCTGCTGCATTCCTTGCATGAAGCCAAAAGTCTCTCTCTCTCCACCCCACCCCCCGAGAACGGAACTGGAGATGATATCCTGTGATCCCAAATAAAGAATGATCGATCAATAGAAAAATGGGGTGGGGAATTTTCCTGCAGACTTTTTTTGGGATTTTCCCAGGGTCTCTGGTCCACGGGATTTAAAATTATGAGTTTGGTGGTCCCTGAGGTCCAAAAGCTTGGCGACCTCTGCTGTAAAGAACACAGTAAAAATATAAATTAAAACAAAGTATACAGAGAAATACCCTAAACAGTGACCAGAACTTTTCAGTGCAGTTAGTATTTTTTTAATGAAATGTTTCAATATTTCTGGACTTCCTTTCTTTTTAAATAATTATTGCCAAATTGTTAAAATGGTTTTATTTTACTGTGTTTGTTAAAAACACACCTGGGGTGCCATCTGGCAGGAAAAGCTTTATTATTCTATTATATCATTATAATTTTATCAGTCATGCAAGCATCAGCTTGTCTGTGGAGCTGAATTCTATCTGGCTCATAGCATCAATTTGCTTAGCTCATTTAAATTGATTGCTGTTTGTTAAAGTTTATTTCTAAAGTTTCTATCTTACAATTTCTCCAGGCATTCCAGAGTTCAGACCCAGTACTGCTTCTTCCATTTTCCTCCCATAAGAATGACTGGACAATGTAGAGTTGATTGAGTTATAGTGTTTGCCCAAAGTCAGTCAATGAACATCCATAGCTATGTTGTTATTAATGCCGGCAATTATATTTACATTTAATTGTTGGATTGTCAGAAATTCTGACAAATCAAACTGAAATTTATTATTTTTTCTGTTATATTTGTGTTCTACCTTTTGTAGCTACAGAAAATATACATACTTTTTTCTCTCTCTCTACCATATTTTTCTCCAGCAATAATTCTTGATTGAACTCATGTCTCCCAATGTCTGTCCAATACCATAATCACAGTATAGCATACTAGCTATTCAAAACAGCTGGAAAGACTGAAAGAGCACTTGTGATTTTCCTATTTAGTCATCTTTGTACCCAGATACATTTATCTGGACATTATCTGGCTTTTGTTTTTCTTCAATGGTCACTATAACATTGAACCAATTAAACCTTTAGTTAATTAATCTTTGATGGTTAATTTTAATCATTATGGTATAATTAGGTTAAAAGGGTTGACTTCTGGGAAAGCTGTTTTGATTCTTTGACTTTAATTATAAAGAGGAATGGAAAAAAGACCGCTAAATATCACCATTGTGACAAAACACCTCTATTTAGTCCCACTGATTTCATTGGATATATTAAATATCTGTTTAATTTTTACTGAAAATCAGTGAACTCTCAAAATATTGACCTTGGCTAGACTGAGCCTGACTAGGCATAACTTTTATTAACTGATAATTTATTTGGCATTTTCTTGTGAAGAAGTAAAGAAAATCCAAATACATTAAAATGTAGGAGAGCTGTGTTAAATTATGGTGGTACATCATCAGGAGGGAATCTGATTGAAAGGCATAAGGTTCCATGGGCTGTAGCTGATTTCACAAGATGTAGAGAATGGCTTGACTGATATAGCATCTAAATTGGGGGTGGGTGGGAGGGAGGGAGGAGGCAGGTTAGTTATGCAAATACAGGTTCCATATGGTGCAGATTAGAAGTAGCTTATCAATTAACAATTGTAATGTGTTAAAAACTCATTGTGTTTGTTGAGACATTTTGAGATAAAGTTCAGCAGTCTCTTCTTGCTCAATGGTTTTCAAATCTCCTTTCCCCCCCAAAGTGATTATTTTGAAATCTGCAAAACAGTGGCCTGGGTGGTTGAAATGTTTTGGCATTACTTTGACCTTGTTTTGAATCCTGATGTCAAACTTGTGTCCATTAATTTTTTTGTACAAAGTTTGTGTTGTCTATGTAGAATCCAGAGGGACGTTTTTGGTAGACTTCTTTAAATTTACTCAAATGTAACATTTATTTACATTTTTTTTGTCTTCCAACAATTTAAAGGAGTATTCATGATTCTTCCCTTTCTCCTATATGTTACAAACAGCCTTATGAATCAATTAGGTAAGAGTGGCCCTGCTCAAAATGAAGCTATGTATTTCATAGCTGAGTTTGGATTGAACCTCATACTTCTTAGTCCTGCTTCAAAACTGTAAATGAATGTGAATTAGAGTGATTAGATAACTTCATTTAAAAAGTCTTAATTAGTTAACAGTCCTAAAATACCTTGTTATATAACCAGATCACAATCTCTTATTAAACCCTCTAATTTAACCCAGTGGGTTAAACTTTCACAAACCCTAAACAGCTGACCATGATATGAAGTTATAGGAATTCATATGATTATGTTCGTAAATATGGGTGTACTTCACAGAATGAAAGAATTGGAACCTGCAGTTCAGGTATTAGAGCTCATCTAAGGTCTCATGAACAAATAGCACATCTGCAACAGATGCCAAAGTAGTGAATAAGCCTAGGTGAGGGAGGAGAATAATGAGTAGGAAAGCACTTCTAATTCTTGGGCCTATCTTCTATATGTTCTGCTTAAAGCAAATGCTGTCCTTTACTAACCTAATAATCCACATTTACATGGAGGGAAGCATGTAGTGGGGTTTTGTCTTAGGCTCATACTCTTCAACATCTTCATAAATTATCTAGAACTAGATGAGGGGATAAAAGGAGAACTCATCAGATTAGTAGATGACACCAAGCTGGAGGAATAACCAATATTTTAGATGAGAAACTCAAAATTCAGAAGGATCTTGAGTGAGCCATACTCATGTGCATTTACATTCCAACAAAATGCAATTCAGTGATGAGAAAAGTAAGGTCCTGTATATAGGCAAGAAAAATCAAATGCACAGATACAGAATAGGTGGTATCTGGTGCAAAGAAGAGTACAGACAAGAGCATCAAAGATGATTAGGGTTCTGGAGGCTAAACCATAGGATGAACAATTGAGGGAATTAGGTATGTCTAGTCTAACAAATAGAAGGACTAGGAGGTGATATGATAACTGTCTTTGTCTGATATGATAACTGTCTCTCAGTAGTTGAGGGCCTGTCATAGAGAAGAAGAGGTCAACCTACTCAAAAATACCTGAGGTCAGGATGAGAAGTAAGGGGTAGAAGATCATTAAGAGAGATCCAACCTTTTTCAGGCCACTTTTATAATAAAAATATAAATGTAATGAGTATTACGAGTACTAAGGTAGGTTTGTTTTAACTATGCCCTGTTGAATTGCCTGAACTTGCTTTCGGTTTTGCAATTTTCTGGGTCCTTACCACACTTTCTTGTAAATAATCCAAAGGCAGGAAAAATCCTGTTCCCCCCCTTATTTTCTGACTATGATAATGGGGGTGAGTAGTCAATTCCTCCCCCCACCAATGAAAATGATGAAAGTAACACTACATCTCTGTGCTGCAAGCTCTGTCCCTTTTGGATATGCATGTGGCATAACGATGCATATACACAAATACTTGGGCTTGTGTTGCATTGGTTCAATGTTGTTTTCATCAGGCTGGCCTATTTGATTTCTGGAGATGTCATTGCCCAGGAAAATAAAGTTTAATGACTATTCTGATCTTCCAGAGTTAGTCATTGGCCAGCCTTTTAGTTTAATTCTTTCTTTTACAGGTCATACAGTGTGCAAACACCCAGCCAGATTGTAAAAAATAACAACCCAAAACTTTGTTGAAAATGTCCTCGTGTCACTGATTTTGTATATGAACCTTTTTAGCTGACTGTGCTTGTATTATTTCTGTGAACAGTCCATGTAACTGAGAAGTTTCAAACTCTCTTTTTGGCAAAGATAGTAGTCAGCTAAACTGAAAGCTGACTTCATACAAGAGTTATTTAAATTATCTTGTCAATTCAGAAATGGCTTCTTCTGTTGCTTCTCACTTGTACAGCACTTTAAGAATCATGAAAGGCTGTGAAAGGCTGTGGGCTGTCATAGTTGCTATCTTTAGCTACTGGAAATTTCTACTGCTACCCACCTTTGGGGCTTTGGATTTGAGCCATATTGATCGCCTCAGAGCAGGTGCCAAGCTTTTTCTTTGGCTATCTTTGGATGAGCGCATCAGTTTCCCATCAGACAGAGGAATGCCATTGAAATACAGTAATATGGTTGTGAAATGTCCAACATGTACTGCATATTCCTTACCAACAGTGATGCCATAGCCTCTCACCATGGTGACGTTGTCTTTTAAAATGCTGTGCATTTCCTGGATTAGCCACAGGAGATCAAAAACACATTTGTCACTATGTTTTTTCAGTAAGTGTCTGCAGTGGCTTCTGCAGGGAAATATAAGGAAAAAGTTGTGTAACAGAAAGAAAATAATAATGTTGCTTTTCTATGCACTTATTTTCTGCCTAGTAAGAGAAGAAGGAATTTCCAAACAACTTCATTGATTCTGGTATAATGATATTGCATATATTTATCCATATATCTTTGTCTGTATGTCTATGAATGTAATGTTTGGGTAACAATGGTAACATTTTATTCACATAGTAAATGCCAGCTATAAATCTATGGATGAGAGGGAAGGGCTTTTTTGAAATGGGGGCTTTCTTTGCAATCTAAATATATTTCAAAGATATTTTGGTCAAATGAAGGGTAGGGAGGGAGAAATAAACTTCCTCTTTATAATTGTCCCTAGCTCAGGTTACTTCATCATATGCCAGTTTCATTTGTCCCTGAGAGTTTGGCATAACCTCCTATGCCCAGGAAGGCATGTGAACCATCTTCCCTCCCCTTTTCTGGGTATCTGTGGTCAGATGGAGGAGCACTCTACCTGCCATTAATCCTGAAATATAGGCTTCTTATGAAAACATGTTTAGAACAACAAAAATTAAGAGTAGGGAGAACTCCTGCATTTGGAAACAAAAACACTTGGATTCAACTTGTACAATCACAGAGTAATGGCTGTTTTTAAATTGTATCCAAATAAGTTTCCCCATGACAAAATTACATTAAGAAAATGAAATTCTGCAGTTGGGATTAAATACCACGAAGTGCCTCCTTCTCTCATCTTTACTTGTCTGTTTACAGTATTTATGTTCTAGTTATTCATCAAGGAAGTGAGATTTACATTCAATTACTTTACAAATATTTTGAGAAGTGGTAGCTTAAGAGATAGCAACTTGAACAATGGCTTTCACTATGTGCTTTGGAATATTTCCACCCCAGTGTCCCACTGTTGAAGGATATGTGTTATATACTCATATAGTATTTGCAGCTCCCCATTTTTATTTATTATTGGGTTTGTTTCCTGCAGTCCTGCAAACATTCTGTAGACTTCTCTTAAAGGGTTACTATGTGATCCACACTAGTAGACTTATTTATCAGAAAATGCTTAATAATTAATTCAAGCATCCCATAGCTTAAGCAGCTAAAGAAGCTTTTACAGACAGATATTTGTGAAAGTATTTTGTATGGCTGGTTCTAGACACAACTAAAATGGAATCTTAGTGAACAAAATGTTTGAAGTGTCCTGGAAGAAGCTAGTTTTCCAGTGGTGGATAAAGAAAAAGTGCCAAATGTCAGAAAAGCAATTGCAGAAAAATTAATCTGGAAACCTAGAAGTATATTACCTCAGAATCATATACAGTGGGGAAAGTGAGAACAGTGCTATTCTGGAACCTTATACATATTCCATTATTATGGATGTTTTTTCTGACATGTAAGATATTGCTTCTTTCAGAGTTATAAGGTCACTGAAGGTTATGGGAATATAATATTAGATGAATAATTCTTGTATTTCAGCAGCATAACCAGAGGAACATTTATCAGTTCAGCACTTCAAAATGAAGCCTAGGTGGATCTGTAGAATGGATCCACCCAAATGTGTTCATTCTCGTGAACTAGAGGAGTTTTTCTGGTATAACATGCATCCAAAGCATAAAAAGGATTTAACCATTACTATTAGCACTGCTTCTGCTGATCTGTCAGACTATAAAACGCCTAGCAATTTCATTTGATGACTATGCCTCATCTTCAAAAGTTTGTTTTCAAGGCATGTAAACTTCTGTGGATTCACAGTAGCATTTGCCAGTTGTTTCCCACCCCCAGTCTCCTTGACTAGGGCTTCTATTGTGTACTTGTTTGTTAATGACTAAGAAATTCCCTGTAATTAGCCTAGGCTGACCAAGGATTCACAGGAGAGTACTCTTCAAATATTTGAAGAGCAATCACAAAGCATAAGACAAAGATTTGTTATCTGGAAGGCAGGGCTAGGTGTAAGATTTAAGATACAAGTTGATAGATTTCCACTGAACTTTAGAAGAAACAGGCAAATAGTAAGAATACCTTGACAGTGGAACCAATAGTGAAATATTGTGGCAAACTCTCCCTCACTGGAGATGGCTGGCTAGACAGCCATGGGCAGCTTTGCTGGAATGCTGTAAATCTGATTTTCTGCATCGAACTATGGATTAGATTAGGTTGTGTAAACAATTATTCCAGTGACAGGATTCTAATAATTAAACATTAAGTCATGCTAAAGGAAGTTATTTTTTTTAAAAAAAATCTGCTTTCATTCACATTGTCAACTAAGATATTTTACAACTGAACCTGAACAAGCAGAAGTTATTCACATCTAATAAAATTAGCCCATGAATGAGGCAATGATAATATAATGGAATCCTGTTTTGCAGTTCCTACCATTACTGAAATCTAAATTAAAATCTAATACTTATAGAGCTGTGTGAAGGAATATTTTGCTTTGATGAGCCTTTGAAAAAAAGTATCCTGCTTTTAAAACTGTAGCAATAACCAAACAAGGCATGGTGACCCACCTCAGTCATTAAGCTGAAGCTAGTGAAGTAAAGTTCCTCACTTTTCCATACTATGGTGTCTGTTTATTCCAGGAAGTGGATAATTGGAATTCGGGTGACATTTCTCCATACTTACTCATTCATTTGTACATCATTCATTGAAAGTCTTTGAGGGAAGATGAATGTCCATATTCTCCTGTTGGGTTTTTGTGAATTGCCAAATGCCTTCATTTTAATTTGGTAGAGTCTTTCTAGTTTACTGGCAGTTTTTTTTCCAATTTATTGAGTTTCTGTTAGACATTCTCTGAATTAACTTTTCTATATAATGAAGTGAAATCTGCCAACTAACCCAAAAAATTTAGGGAGCTGGGTAATTGATATTTGCCTTCAAATCCAGGATGAACCATTCCTAATCTGGTCCTTCAGATTTCCTACAGTACATCTGAAGGACCAGGTTGGGGACAGATTCTCTTGGAGAAGCATATCTGTATGATCACTAAAAATCCACAATGTCTTGATGGCACATATCAAATCAATAATTTTTACTATGAGACTTGTATTGACATTTTTATTTCAAATGTTTTCAAACTATAGTTATTTCCTAGAGTGGTGTACTTTAAAAACAAATCAGACAGCTTTATTATAGCTTATTTAAGGATATTAACATATCTGAGAAGAGAGTGTTAAAAAAGTGAAAAATTCTATCCAGGCTTCATATCACATAGCAAGAAAATAGACTGAATTTGCAGCAAATTCTAGGCTAAACAAGACCTGAAATTCTCAATAGATTAGAATATTTGTTTGACATGAAACTGGATGATATTTTTAAACAAAAATCATTTTCTGTAGAAATTTATAAGAAACATTATATGGTTCTTAACTTGGCAGTCTCGTATGTTTTGTTCTTCAGCCATTTTTGAAAGTAATGCTGAGAAATAAAGACAACACAGGAGGATTATCAAGTCACTCAGTGAACAAAATATACTGTGCAAAATTTTGATAATCTGCTCCTTCCTTCCTTCCTCCCTGCCTCCCTCTCTCCTTTATATATATATATATATATATATGTTATTTTTAAAAAATAAGTGCAAATTGAAAATGAAAAACAACTACTCCTTGCTAGCTGAGACAGAGGAAAAGCTGTCTGGTCTGTAGCCAGCAGTACAACTGCAGTTAAATAAACCATGACTTAATATAGGAGTGGAAAAACTTCTGTGGTCAAAAGCCAATTTAACATTTTATTGGTATGGTATGGTCACTGATGCATGGTGGATAGAACCAGTTTTGTTTTCTTGAGAAGAGAATAGTTTTTGTTTTCAAATACTTTTTAACTGGATTTGAGGGTTCAGATTTGAGTTTTCATATATTTCCCACCTTATAATGATTGGAAAACATGCCACATTTATGGCAATTGTTACAGCCAATTAAGGCCATGTGAATTTCTGGTTCCCTGAGTGGCCTCACCCCAAGCAGTGTGTGACTGTAGACTGATTTGTAAGGTGCGGGTGCATAATTTTTCCTGGCCAGGATCTGCCTTACCATTTGTATATAGTCTTGGGGATGGTTCCCAAAATATAGGGGGCAGAGCCAGGACAAAATATTATTTGATGTCATTTTAATTAAACTTCTGTGTCTACTAAATGGTTTCTTGTGACTGCAACTGCCAGAATTCCAGTTTGGTTTGCGGAGCATTCTGGGAGGGCAGTCTCATCATTTGTGCAGAGTACCAGGCTGTTCTTCTCATGGATCTGGGCTTTTTTTCAGGGTTAGTTTCCCAAATACTAAAATAGATATACTGTAGGTGCAAATGATTGACCATGACCCTAATTTTAGTTTGGATGGATGGATTTGGGGAAAGTATGTGTTCTGCATTATTGTCATTACTGTGATCAAATATTTTAGATTAGCAAAGATAAAAATACGGTAAACTTTTTTTGTACCTGTATGTTGTGCTTTTAAAGGGAATGAATTTGAATTTCTACTTTTGTGAAGAGCCATAAACATTGCTTTTGTTGAGGGGATGAATATTTTTATCCATAATTATTGATTTGCTGGAAAATGGTTCCCCAATTTTTAAAACAGATTAGTGTAGGTTTGCTAACTTTTTCTCTCTCTCTCTGCTATATTATTTCTTGTACAGGTAGCCCTTGACTTACAACTATTTGTTTAGTGACTGAAGTTGGAATGGCACTAAAAAAGTGATTTGTGACCAGGTTTTTCACTTATGACTATTGCAGCATCCCTCTGTGCATGTGATCAAAATTCGGGCATTTGACAATTGACATGTATTTGTGACAATTGCAATGCCTCAGGGTCATGTGATTACTATTTGTGATCTTCCCAACTGGCTTCTGACAAAAAAGTCAATTGGGGAAGCTATATTTGCTTAATGATTGCATGATTTACTTAGCAATTGCAATGATTCACTTAACAACAACTTGACAAAACAGGCCGTAAAATGAGGTGCCATGCTTTGCAATGGAAATTTTGAATTCAATTGTGATTGTAAGTCTTGGACTACATACTGAATTAGCATATGACTTTTTATAACTTTATAGAAATAATTTTTAACATTAACATATTTAATTAATATTATTTTACCAATGTAATGTTTTCTATTCAAAGAATTCTACTACCCTGCGCTACAGTTGCATGTTTTAGAAGGTGTATTAATATTTAGATATAGTCTGTTATTTTCCTGTTGTGGCCCCGCCTCGTGAGCCTGTGCTGACAGAGGAAGAGGACCTGGATGATGAAGAAGAAGAGGAGGAACGGGCAATGCCTTCCTCACCAGGGCCTTCCTCCCCAGGATCTTCCTCCCTGGCAAGGCCTCCCTCCCCAGGACCTTCCTCCCTGGCAAGGCCCCCCTCCCCAGGACCTTCCTCCCTGGCAATGCCTCAGGTTTCCTCGGAAAGCCAAGAGGAACTGCCTGAGAGACGTGTATCAGTACGGCCACGGCGAGAGAGGGAGGAGGAGGGTTCCTGGCTTGATCCCAGGCAACGTCGGAGGGAGAAACGTCAGCAGCAACTTAGGGGGCGTGGGAGGGCCAGAGATTGAGCTGGACCACACCCCACCAGGTATAAAAGTGGGTGTGCCTATGTTGCAGACTCTGTATGTGACAAAGTGTAACATGAAGCCAAGGTTTCCGTCTGTACTTGATTTAGTTTTTGGACTCTGAAAGTAAAGCAAGTCTTCTGTGAGTACTGTATTCCTTGTTGGCTTTGAATTTGGCAGTGAGAGCCTGGGTGACTGCCAACACTCTTGTCGGGAGAGATAACGGGGATTTTGGAGACAGACCAGCATGACCCTCTGTGTTAGCTAACGTTCCTTACCTTCTGGGGAAGGGAAGGTGAAACAGAACATTTTCCCTATGCTGAAAGACAACAAACCTGCAGATATTGTTGTAATAAACTCCCAGAAACCCCAGGTGGTATAACTAATAAAGGCCATGGATATGGCAGTTCAAGCAGCATTTTGGAGGGTCCCAAGTTTCCTGTCTCTGGTTTAAATGCAGGAATTATTGATTTTATTTCTAATGAAATCTATCTACCATCTCAATCCTCATGAACTCTTTACAGTTTACAGATATTAAAATAGCAGCAAATGTAAAGTGCATTACTTTATTAAAACTTCAGTGTTAAGAATCTAACTTAATATAACAAATCATTCTATCTATGTTTCTGCCTCTCCGAAATAGACACTGGTGGCTCTTCTGACAGTCCTGAAAGGTGTTCCAGAAAAGCCAGGTTTTTGCTAGCCTTTGAAAGACTATGAAGATAAGGGCCATTCTTCCCTTGTGGGACAGGCTCTTCCACAGGAGGGGAGCTGCAACTAAGAATGCCTGCAAAGGACCCACTTCTGCTGAATCTCCTGGTGGAAGGGAACCTCTAGTAGTGCTCTCTGGTTATCTGGGTAAGATGGGAGAATCAGTATAAAAAAGGTAGATGCCCAGGTCCTGAAGTGCATGGGACTTTAAAGGTGGTGACCAGGCTTTAAACTGCCTCAGAAATAACCTGGCAGCTAGTGCAGATCTGCATGAGCAGTAGATCATAGCAGTACTGCGAATAGGAAGGAAGTGGCCTGCTGCTTCTAGACCAGTAGAAGTTTCTGATGGGTCTTCAAGGACAGCCCATGTAGAGTGAAATTCAGTAACTTAATTGGGGAAACATAAGAGCATGATTGACAGTCCTCAAAGCATAGGAATAGGTGGAAAAAGCATCTTTGCAAGGTACATTGAAAGGAAAAAAGAGACTTGTTTGGAATAGGAAAAAAAGAATTCCTTTGCACCTTCCACTTCTTTTTTTTCTTTTTATTTTCTATTTCTTGTTTTTTTTTAATTTTATATTTATTTTTTATTTATGTTATGTGGACAGAATATTCTCACATCTCTAGTAAATACTTACATAGTGGTGAAATCCTCAACCACATTTGTTCTTAACCATGAGAACATGATATGATGAGTAATCTTTATTTTTCTTTGAATATGTTGTTATATTTGAAGCCCTTGGGTTTAGAAGACTTCAAGAAAACTTCTTAAATAATATAGACTAGTGGCATTTTTGAAGAAGACAAGGTGAAGAATCCAAAGATGGATTAAACCACATTGTCTGAAAGTAGAAAGCAAAGACTGAAAGCAGTTTTAGATCTGTGCTTCCTTCAAATTTGGCTACCGGTTGCCGTCCGGGTGAGATTCAAGGTGCTGGTGTTGACCTATAAAGCCCTTCATGGCATTGGACCAGGGTATTTGTGGGAGACCCTGCTGCTAATAACAGTCTCCCGATGTCCCGTGCACTCCCACTGACAGGGCCTTCTCCGGGTGCCATTGGCCAGGCAATGTCGGCTGGCGGTCCCCAGGAGTAGAGCCTTCTCTGCGGGAGCACCCACCCTATGGAACAAGCTCCCCCTGGAGCTCTGGGTGGCCCCTGACCTCCGATCCTTCTGCCGTGGCCTAAAAACATGGCTGTTCCAACTAGCCTACCCGGACTGATGGGGGGGAGGGTTTTAGCATAGTTTTAATTGTAATGGTTTTATGAGATTTGGGTTTAATAGTTTTTTAATATTTGTATATTTGTATTGTTGTTTTTTATCATTGTAAGCCGCCCTGAGTCCTTAGGGAGATAGGGCGGCATATAAGGCAAACAAACAAACAAATAAATTTTACTATGAACTCAGTTGAAAATCAGGGGCATTCTCCAGAATGGTTTTGACAGGATCCATGCATGGGATGTATTCAGCTGTGTTCGGCTATAGACTGAATAGAAAAACTGAAGACATACCCCTGCCGGGCCACCGTCTCCAGTTCTTCCATTCAGTCTCAGCAGAGATAGACATTTATAATCTTGCTCCTCTATACTTTATTCATAGATGGGTGTTTGTAGTATTTTTTATTTAGATTTGTTATTTTGGACTAACCACACAACAGTCCTTAAGGGACTAATAGCAGCACAGGCTTTTAAAACAGCCTCGGTGCTTATTATGATCACAAGCCTCTATTCCATTGGCTTTACCAACAAATACACTTCGACTGTCCGGAATTTACAAAGATCGCTCCCAAAGACCTAGAAAAGGGATTTGGGAGCATTGAAGAGGCTCCTTTGGCGACTGGGCAGCCTGCCCGTATAAGGGAGCGCTAAACAGTCCAAGCACAGAAGGCACCTTTATTCAACTATAATGCCACGTGTTTTTTCACGCCAAACAGCTGATGGAGAGATCGCTCAGATCGAAATCGGAAGGCTCCCGAAGCAAAAAGTCTGTCAGACAGCCTGCCCAAATAAGGGAGCGCTGTCTAAGCAGAGCTGTTGTGCCTGCCGCAACGAGGTTCCTGCAACGGTAAAATCAACACGGCAACGTTTAAAATTGGCGGGAGCGCCATTTTGTAGAGGTGGCCATTTTCTAGTTGGTTCCAGTGTGCCTGACGACCTGAACTTTACTGCTCATAGATACTTAACCTTGAAAGATTCTGGTTATTGAGCTATTGTCTTAATCTTAGTGGAATTCTGTCCTGAGAGGCAAAGCCTCAGAAAAAGACGAAAGGGTATTTTTTCCTCAGCCTTTTACTATTGACTTGTTATTAGTGACTTTCTTAAAGGATTTAATATGACTAATTAATTGTTATTTCTAATTTTATTTGATATAGTCAGAGTACTGTTACGGTCATTTACAGACATTATGGAGAAATCTTCCAGCACGCTGTCTCCACAGCAGATCGCTTCCACTCAGCAGAAAGGTAGGGGTAAAAGAACCTGTAAGACCAAAGGATCAGTACAGGAGGCAGCTGACAAAATCAGGGCCAGGGCCAGAGCTAACAGGAAAACCAAAGCTGATGAGCAGGCTGAGCGTAGACTACATAATGCATTGGTAAAGCAAGTAGAAAAGAATTCAAAAGAACAAGTGAAGTCACTGCAATTAAGTCCTCCCAAGGAGGATCACACAAATCAGTCAATTCTTTCCCAAGTAGGATCAGACATAGGCAATTTGGACCAAGTAGTTACAAACATGCAGGATTCTGAAATGCCAGGGTGTTCTTACTGGAGTAATCCTGTATCAATGGCTCATCCTTTACCTAGACCTGTGCAAATGCAACACACTGAAACAGGAAGACAATTAATGCCACTGGTGGTTCAGCAGTGGTTTATGCAACTTATTGGTCAGGGACTGATGGGGGGACTTCAGACGAACAAACCACTTCAGGCAGAGTCGAGAGTAGGTTCCTCCCACCATAGGAAACATTCCCATCCCCCTGGACAAACTCTTATGACTAGAACATGTTCTCCTGCTACATCAGAGGATGAACAATTATTCAATAGAGGAAGGAGAAATAGAATCTCTTTCTGAAGAGGAGACAGAACCAGAGATATCAGATACCAAAGGCCTGTTTAAACCACATTTATTTAAAGCATTATTAGCCAAGGCCAAGAGTGCAACCGGCCTAGAATTGAACAAAGAGACACCTTGTGTTACCCACAAAACAGGGGGCAATGAAGCTCTTTTCATGGTCCCAAAAGTGGAAGGGGAAGTTATCCCTTCCTACGAAATATTCTTTAATATGGTGCAGAGACAGCAGATGTCCCCAGTTCGGGTCCTGGGATAACAGCCTTCGACAAAAAAAATTACAATAAAGACACACCATTAGCAGCAACTTTGCAGCTACCTGAGGTTGATGACCCGGTGCTAGCTTTAGCATCTTCTTCAACTACTCTCAACGATGAAGATGATGTCCTGAAAGGAGAGGACAAAAAGGCTGATTTAATGTGGCGAAAGACATACCAGGCAGCTGCATGGGCAGTCAAAACTGCCACAGCAGCATCCTTTTTCACTAGAGCCACTGTGATATGGCTAAGACAAATGCAGCAGCTGGTACCAACAGACAATATAAGAGCCCACTTAGACTTTAACAAAGTTATAGCTGCATCAGAATATACGGCAGATGCAACTTTAAGCTCTGTCAAATTCGCTTCTTGGGCCATGTCTTCTGCAGTTGCTGCATGCTGGTTACTCTGGCTCAGGTATTGGCAGGCCGATACCAAGAAGAAATGGAAGCTGGTATCCGCAACGTACAAAGGTGGAAAGTTAAAGTATTTCAGTATCAGCCACCTATTTCATCTTTCTTTTTTGGCACCAGAGATCTCAGACTTAAATAAAGAAAACAATAACAAGATCTTTAACTGCTGTGCTGCTTCGTACAATGTCTTACCTGATTTGCCTGAAGCATTATTTCAGGAAATAATATTTGAAACATCCACACCCAGAATTTTAAATCCCCAGTACAAATACCACCCACAAGTTCTCATTAAATTGTTACAAAGTATCTTTTACCCAGGGACAAAACTGTGATACAGCTAACAAGTCATATTCTCTATCACACATTAGCCTTATTCAACCTGGCACGTCTAAGATATGTTGAACTTCAGTTCTTATCATTGCTAGCCAGCATTACCACTATCCCTTGAGAATGATAGAAGGTGCAGTCTTCGAAGGAGCAGATTTGAGCAGGCTGCTAGTTGAGGACAAGTAGTCCTCATAACTAAAATTGGGATGAATAGAATAGAATAGAATAGAATAGAATAGAATAGAATAGAACAGAATTCTTTATTGGCCAAGTGTGATTGGACACACAAGGAATTTGTCTTGGTGCATATGCTCTCAGTGTACATAAAAGCAAAGATACATTCGTCAAGAGTCAAGAATCATAAGGTACAACACTTAATAATAGTCTTAGGGTACAATAAGCAATCAAATCATACTAGGAAACAGCCAATAAAAATTGTTAGGATACAAGCAACAAGGTTACAGTCTTAAAGTCATAAGTGGGAGGAGATGGGTGAAAGGAAGGATGGGAGGATTAGTAGTAATACTAGTGCAGACTTAGTAAATAGTTTGACAGTGTTGAGGGAATAATTTGTTTAGCAGAATGATGGCGTTCAGGAAAAAACTTGTGTCTACTTGTCTAGCGTCATTTTGAGGGTAGGAGTTGAAACAGTTTATTTCCGGGATGTGAGGGGTCTGTAAATATTTTCACAGCCCTCTTTTTGATTTGTGCAATATACAGATCCTCAATGGAAAGCAGGTTGGTAGTAATGGTTTTTTCTGCAGTCCTAATTACTCTCTGAAATCTGTGTCTGGCTTGTTGGGTTGCAGAACCAAACCAGACAGTTATAGAGGTGCAGATGACAGACTCAATATTTCCTCTGTAGAACTGTATCAGCAGCTCCTGGGCCAGTTTGAGTTTTCTGAGTTGGCATGGAATGAACATTCTTTGTTGTGCTTTTTTGATGCGGTTTTTGATGTTAGGTGCCCATTTTAGGTCTTGAGATATGATAGAACCTAGAAATTTAAAGATTTCTACTGTTGATACTGTGTTGTCTAGTATTGTAAGAGGTGGTAGTATGGGAGGGTTTCTCATAACGTCTGCCATCATTTCTACGGTTTTGAATGTATTCAGTTCCAGATTGTACCGGTCACACCACAGGGCAAGTTGTACAACCTCCCATCTGTATGCAGATTTGTTGTTGTCTCAAATGAGACTAATCACTGTTATATCATCTGCAAACTTCAATATTTTAACAGATGGATAGTTTGAGATGCAGTTATTGGTATATAGAGAGAAGAGAAGTGGAGAAATCACACAGCCTTGGGGGAGGCCTGTGCTAATTATACAGGTATCAGATGTGATTCTGCCTAGCTTCATCTGCTGCTTCCTGTCTGTTAGGAAGCTTATGATCCACTTACAAGTGTGTTCAGGTACCGCTAGCTGGTTTGGTTTAGTTAGAAGAATGTCTGGAATGATGGTATTGAATGCTGAACTAAAGTCTACAAAGAGGACCCTTGCATAGGTATTTGGAGATTCAAGGTGTTGTAGGATGTAGTGGAGACCCATATTAACAGCATCATCTGTCAGTCTATTTGCTCGATATTCAAATTGCATGGGATCTAACAGTGGATCCATAATGGTTTTCAGATGGGACAGCACTAGCCTTTCAAAGGTTTTCCTAACTACAGATGTTAGAGCATCTGGTCTGTAGTCATTCAGTTCCCTGACGAAGGGCTTCTTTCGCACTGGGATGATAGTTGAGCATTTGAAGCAAGAAGGAACATAGCACATCTCTAGTGATTTATTGAAGATTTGGGTGAAGATGGGGGCCAATTGATCAGCACAGAGTTTTAAGCAAGAAGGAGTTATCTTGTCTGGGCCTGGTACTTTTCCTGGCTTTTGTCTGTGAAATAGATCTTGCCCTTCTTTTTCTGTGATCACCAGAGGTTGTGAATCTAATGGGTTGGGATCAGTTGTGGGAGCTTTGGCTGTTGTTGGTGTGTTTGAGATGTGGTCAGTTGTAGGCTTGGCTGTTGTTGGTGTGTTTGAGGTGGGGGTTGTGGAGATAGGTGGTTGTAGTTTCCTTTCAAACCTGCAGTAAAACACATTTTTGGTTGTTAAGTTGGTGTGGTCATAAGTTGAATCACCATGTGACCGGACACAAATTTATTATCATTTTTATGGTAGCTATTAAATGAATCTCCACAATTGTTAAGAAAACCATGCAATTGTGAAGTGAATCCGGCTTCCCCATTGTGTCAACCATCCCACTCAGTCATCTAGCAAAGAAAGACTCCTGGCCATTTGTTTTGCCATGGGTATACTTTACTGAAGCTTAAATGGTTGCAGAAGTAGCGTAAGCTGAATCTGAGCTTTTACCGTGCAAACAACACAAAGGAAAGTTTATTTATTTATTTATTTATTTTATTTATTTTGTTTGGGTTTGTATGCTGCCCTATCTACCGAAGGACTCAGGGCGGCTCACAACAATAAAAACACAGAATACAAAATTTAAAATTATTAAAAAGATATTAAATAAAGAACCCAAACAAATATCTAAAACCCCAACGAAACTACAAATAAAACCCATAAAAACCCCACCCCTCAATCCAAGCTGGCCAGTTGGAAAAACCACGTCTTCAGGTCGTGGTGGGAGGAACGAAGGTCAGGGGCCAACCGAAGCTCCGGAGGTAACTGATTCCACAGGGTGGGTGCTCCCACCGAGAAGGCCCTACCCCTGCGGGTTGCCAGCCGACACTGTCTAGCCGACGGCACCCCAAGAAGGCCCTGTCTGTGGGAGTGCACAGGGCGATGGGCAGATGTTGCTGGCAGGAGATGCTCCCGCAAAAAAGTCCCCTCTTTTCCCCAGCCATCCCCCGGTTATCTGCAAATGCCCACTCAGGTATTTGTATATTGTTCAGGAAACAGGTGCTTGGTTCCCATCTCTGCATATTGTTACCTGACCTTGACTGACAGAGCTTGTCACATAGTTCAGCTGGGCTTCCATCCCTTTCCTTACATTCCAATCTCCCCCCACTCCATGCTAATGTCAGGTTGTCAGCTCATGAAACTTGGATAGGTGAAATGCAGCCATGACATTGGATGCTTTTTGCCAGAAACCAGAAAATATATGATCACATGACTGCACAATCCTGCAAGTGCCTGGATTGTGATCACATGACTGTAGGGATGGTATGACAATCATAATAAGTGCCAATACAGGTTGTAAAGCTGTATTTCGTGGTCCATTGTAAATTCAAACCATTATCAAATTGTAAGTTGAGGACTTTGTAAATTGAGGACTATTCTGTACTTACAGAACTAGTATTCCTATCTGTCATTTTCATTATTTTCCCTCCTCCCTGTAAGAAGGAAAAGTCCATTGTCAACTCATAAAACATTTTGTATACACGTTTTATAGTTGACAACAGAAAGAAGCAGGGGAGTAGAATGTTAACTTCAAATAAATCTTTTTTAGTTTTGGGAGTGTGGCTCAAGGCTCATGATTTAATTGGAGTAATTGCCAGAATCCTGACATCCATTAGATAACTACAGACAGAGCTCTTCTTTTTCACTATTAGAAGGAAAACTTGGGACCCCCCCCCCGGGATTTGAACTACAGTTCCTATCATCCCTCAATGCTAACTATTTTGACTGCATCTATTTGTAACTATAGTTTAACAGCAACTGCAGAACAACATGTTTGTCATTGGAGATTCAATCCAGGGTGCCAGATATAATCACCCTTTTGAATGTAAAGCATGATGTTGGTCATTGAGCAGCACACCAAGGGCAACTCTTAAGATGTAGCAGTTAGGTTAGATAAAAAGCTGGATTTGATTCCGTTTCTTTTTCTAAATGGACCTGATTTGGATTGGGCTTTTCATTTTTTTTTTCAAATGATGTCATGCCTGTTTTAAAACTTACAATACATTTTCCATGTCCACAAATTAGTATGAAACCATGTTGTTAATTTGGGGTAAGCTATTATTGTGAAAAGAGGACTTTTAGTCATGGGTTGTCCATTCCTGAGTACGTAGTCACCATTAATCTGATGTTAAGATGGTCAGTCATCACTGAGTTTTAATTAATAATAGTATACCATATTGTTTATGTACCTATAATCAACAAATGGCATTTGTTATTATCTGTTATATGGAGGTAAATTAAGATTCCTGAAGGCAGGATACAGTATAACAGCTGAAAAGCATTTGCTTTTCTGACAATATTTTCCTCTTTTTCAAAGAAGTGCCCCCTCTCCCCAGCAAGAAAAAGCAGGAAAAGACCACTCACTGAAACAGATAATGGAAACCATTTATTTATAATCTAATTATAATCTAATTGTCCTACCTCAGGGAAACTCATGAGTCAAAGCCAAACAGAGAAAATAATAAATGATTATGTCATTGGATTCAACTGATTTGTAACAAAAGAATCCCAGACCAACTTATTCTCCACTGCCTATTTCCTCTCACATGATGTACAGTTTGTATCTGTCAGCAGAAAAGCATGTATAGCTTCAACGATGCTCAGGGAAGGAAGAAGCTTGTTTAACCTGCTTTAAATACTGTCCTTGTGTAAGAATCATGGCCAATAAGCAGATTTTATGTTATGCTTGTGGGGTGTAATTTTGCCTAGTAAGTTTTAAAACACTGCCTAGGCGGTAACCTAGTGAGAGTTTTTGCTCCACCTTTGTCACTAATTTAGTTTTGTAAGTTAGGTGCTGCAGGAAATAAGGGCTACAGATTTATAGAGATAAAATACACAATTCTTAAGAATAGAGCACAGAAGTGTGAATCAGGTGAAATATGATCAAAGGGGGGGGGGAGCAGGGAAGGCAGGAGAAGCAGAAAAGTTCAAAAAGAGGACAGAAGTCCATATGGCTGAATCTTTTCTTACTTTAAAAATGGTTCAGTTAGGCAAACAGAACCCATAAGTGGTTATGGAAAAAGATGTACTCCTATACACATTCCATAACCACTTATGGATTCTGTGATGTTTTACTGTATACCGATACATTCCCGATGATGCTCAGCTCTGGTATTTGACATTTTATACAAATTAATTTAAAGAAAATGAAGATAATTACTGTATTTTTTTGCTTCCTGTAGGTTTACTTACTTCATGCTCTTGTTAGTATACCTGCTCACATCTGGAATTGGAATTGGACCTTATAAAGCACATAAAACAGAGTCTGCTTGACTTCTTATGGGACTGATTTACATAGATATTGATCACTGTATAATGAAAATTGATGTGAGAGGGGTTTTGTAATTGGAAAGTTGGAGCAATTCCATTGAAGATCCTTTACAGAGTAGGCTCTAGGATGACATTTTCTTTTTTCTTTAGAAGAACTAAAAGTTATTACTATTCCTATGTAGCTACCGTTTCTTCTTCTTACAAGAGAAGGGAATTTACTTCAAGGAAATGCAAATAACAACTTCAGTACTTTAAATATTGAACTATGCAAAGTGGTTGTTTAATCTGAAAGGCACACTTTCTGTGAACACTTTTGACACAAATGGGCAAATCTGTTTATTCTGGATTGCGTATTATGGCTGACACAAAAAAGGCAACCTTCACTGGGAATGTGTAGCACAAAACTCTATTGGTATTTTGGAACAATAAAGCGTGACAATTGTTACATTGCTCCCCGTTGTTCTCTTCCAGGCTGCATTTCTTCTCCGGTGTATGTATTTTCCCCAGTTGAGTTTTGTAATTTATATTTAATCTTCTTTGCATACTGTCCAGTAATTCTGAATATAAATAATCATACCTGTAGTGGTTCTTTAGGTTAAAAAAACAAGCCCAACATTTCCCAAGTTACAATAAATATTTGGGTTTCTCAAATTCTCAATTAATTCTCAAGTGAGAACTTGCTAAAAATGCAATGGTAGAACCTCTGTAAAACAGACATGCTTTTACTGTTAGAGTAAATAACAGTAAATCTCAGCTGGCTGATGAATTCTAAGAGTTGAAGTCCACAAGCCTTAATGTATTTGAATACTGAAAATAATTTGATATTACATTAAAGAAAGCATAGCATAAAAGGATGAGTTTTCCAAACTCAGAGAAGGCAGGTAACTGCTGTTACGACTTTTTCTATTAAATATTTTTACCACATAACTAATTAGGAAGAACAATGTTACAGAAATCTGACATTAGTAAGTATCAGTAGACAGCTGAAGAGGGCAGGTTATATGCACATGAACAGTATTTTCCTCTTTGTATTGTACTTTGTTTGTTATAACCCTGTAATCTGCATGATAACACTATCAATCTTGGTCAGTATATTTAACCACACATAATGCATCAAGGCTGGATCTGAGAGAAAAGCTTGGCTTAATGATCTACTTCCAAATTTATAGCTGAGCTGAAATTTAATCCAGGTTTTTCCAGATCTGCTAAACTTTATTTATTTTGACTAATAACCTCTATTGACGGATGAGATTTGGAAAACCTTGGAAAGGGAGAGTAAGTGACTCTGAACTAAAAAAACAAACAAAAAGAATTTGGAACCATCTACATTTAAAGATGTATGCCTTCTGTCTAAGATATTTTCAAGTTTACTGATAGCTTGTAATTTACTACAAGTTCTCATTGAAACACAATCCAGTTTAATTCAATTCTGAGTAGATATCAGCATTTCTATGAAACAAATTTAAGAAGATGCTCACTTTACTAACTTAGGTGTTATCACATATCACTGTGGAAATAAATTCTTACTATACATAAGTTATGTATCGCTGCACTGCAGAGTGGTATTCAACAGGTTCTGACCAGTTCTGGAGAACCGGTAGTGGAAATTTTGAGTAGTTCGGAGAACTGGCAAATACCACTTTGACTGACCCCGCTCCCATCTATTCTCTGCCTCCCGAGTTCCAGCTGATCGGCTGAGTCTTCTTTTGTTGTCCTGCACAGGAGAACAGAGCTGGAAAGCAGGTTAGTGGGGTGGGGAGGGAATGGGATTTTGCAGTAACCTTCCCCCAGGAGTGGGGAGGGAATGGAGATTTTACAGTATCCTTCCCCTGTCATGCCCACCAAGCCACTCCCACCAAGCCACATCACGCCAATCAAACCACGCCCACAGAACCAGTAATAATTTTTTTTGAATCCCACTACTGCTGCACTGATGGCGAAGTGATACCATAAATAGTTGTTGCTGATAACAGGTATATTTGAGATTCTGAATACAATGGCACTTTTAAGGAGTTTCATTGTTCAACCAGGAAAAAGTATATGTTTCTGACAGGAATAGGCTTTGGTTGAAGAACAGAGGATTGGAATAATGTATGAAATTCATTGTAGTTTGATGTTCTTACCTCACCCTAACGCTGGCAGATATAAGCAACATAAATGTTCAGCTGCAGAATTTTTAAGGTTTATTGTGATGTCAATTGAGTTGATTTGGATTACACTCTGCTTAGAAATATCCAGATTTCTGAAATGCTTTTTGATTAAAACTATTTTTAAATTTCCCCTTACTATACAAATTTAGATATGTCTTTCTGCCATTGTTTTAAATGGTACACTAGTTTCAGATATTGTCTGAAACAAAAATTATTATTATTATTATTATTATTATTATTATTTAGACTTGTATGCCGCCCTTCTCCCTAAGGACTCAGGGCGGTGAACATATAAAAAAGAGATATATTTACAATAAAAAATATTAAACAGGAAACAAGTCTAAAATTGCTAAAAACATTAGAAAACAATTAAAATTACAATAAAAACAATACAATTAAAACAACCCACCCCCGGGTCAATCCAGGCCGGCCTGCTGAAACAGCCAAGTCTTCAGGTCTCGACGAAAGGAGCGGAGATCAGGGGCCAAACGAAGGTCCGCAGGGAGCTGATTCCATAGGGCGCTCCCACAGAAAAGGCCCTAGCCCTGGGAACCGCCAGCTGACAATGCCTAACCGACGGTATTCCCAGGAGGCCCCTCCTGTGGGAGCGCACGGGCGTCGGAGTGTGATGCTGGCAGGAGGCGTTCCCGCAAGTACCCTGGACCCAAGCCATTTAGGGCTTTATAAGTTGTTACTAACACCTTGAAGGAAACCCGGAAGGCAACCAGCAACCAATGCAAGTCGCGCAGGAGGGGTGTAACATGGGAGTATCGGGATACCCCCATCACAGCCAGCGCGCATTCTGCACCAGCTGCAACCTCCGAGTAATCCGCAAGGGTAGCCCCATGTAGAGAGCATTGCAGTAGTCGATTCTGGAAGTGACGAGCGCATGACTGACTGTTCGAAGGGCATCTCGGTTCAGATAAGGGCGAAGCTGGCGAACCTGGGCAAAAGCCCCCCTGGCCACAGCTCCCACTTGCTCCTCCAGATTGAGCTGTGCATCCAGGAGGACACCCAAATTCCTCGCCCTATCCACGGGGGGTAACACCTCCCTCCCCATGACCAAAGATGGCACTTCCACTGAACACCGAGATGCCGGTAAGAACAGCCACTCAGTCTTGGCGGATTGAGCCGAGCCTGTTACTCCCCATCCAGGCCTGCACCACCTCCAGGCACCGGGACATCACCGAGAGAGCATCACTGATCTGGTCTGGGGTGGAGATATAAAGCTGGGTATCATCCGCATATTGATGATACCTCACCCCAAAACCACGGATGATCTTGCCCAGCGGTTTCATGTAGATATTAAACAGGAGAGGTGAGAGAACCGACCCCTGGGGCACCCCACAAGTGAGGGGCCTCGGGGACGATCTCTGCTCTCCTGCCAACACCGACTGCGAGCGGTCCGAAAGGTAAGAGGAGAACCACCGTAAAATGGTGCCCCCCCCACTCCCAACCCCCGGAGCTGCCGCAGAAGGATACCATGGTCGATGGTATCGAAAGCCGCTGAGAGATCTAAAAGGACCAGGACAGAGGAAAAACCCCTGTCCCGAGCCCTCCAGAGATCATCCACCAGTGCGACCAATGCTGTCTCAGTGCTGTGTCCGGGCCTGAAACCCGATTAGTACAGGTCGAGATAATCAGTTTCCTCCAGGAACAGCGGAAACTGCTGAACCACCACGCTCTCGACAACCTTCGCTAATAAGCGAAGGTTGGAGACTGGACGATAGTTATTCAAAACGGTTGGGTCCAGAGCAGGCTTCTTGAGGAGGGGTCTCACCACCGCCTCTTTCACATTATAAGTAATAATAATAATAATTATTATTATTTATTAGACTTGTATGCTGCCCTCTCTCCCTAAGGACTCAGGGTGGCTAACAAAATAAAAACCATACAAAATTACAATAAAAAAGAATTAAACTAAATACAAGCCTAACAATAAAAATCAATTAAAATTTAAAATCACTAAGAACAAACCCACCCCCCCCTCAGTTAGTCCAGACTGGCCTGTTTGAAGAGCCAGGTCTTGAGGTCATGGTGGAAGGAGCGGAGATCGGGGGCCAAACGAAGGCCCAAGGGGAGTTGGTTCCAAAGGGTGGGCGTTCCCACAGAGAAGGACCTACCCGGGCACTGCCAACTGACAATGTCTAGTCGATGGTATCCCAAGGAGGCCCTGTCTGTGGGAGCGTACTGGGCGATCGGAACGCGATGCCAGCAGGAGATGCTAATAATAATAAGACTGACAATAATAGTTTATCCTATCTTGACATATTTTTAAACTTCATTTTCCATATTAACATCATTATTTTGAAATAACATACAATTTATATTTGTCATAATTATATCCATATATTTTACTTTTCTTTCAGTCTTAAAACTCATTTTATTCTGAGTTTTTAATCAATTCTGTTTGTTCTTGTATCTTCATCTTTTTTGTTAACATCTTTGTCTTCTGTTCATTAATCCTGAAGCCTTCTAGTGATCCCAATTCCTTTAATTTACTCATCAAAAATTCAGTTCCTTTGCCAAACCCAAAATCAAGTCATCTGCAAAAGTTCTTAATTTGTATGACTCTTTTTAAAACATTTACGCCATGATCATCACATCTGGTCTTGTATTTCTTGTTTAATATTACAGGAGCTAAAATAAAAGAAGTGAGCAACCTTGTCTTGTACTTTTTTGTGTCCCCCATTGTTTGGCTCAGGGGTGGGATTCTACCAGTTCCCACCTATTCGCTAGAACCGGTTGTTAACATTCTAAGCAGTTCAGAGAACCGGTTGTTAGAAGAAATTACTGGCCTAATCCTGTAAGGAAGGCAGGAAGGAAACATTCTGGTGTTGCTTACAGAAACTGCCTCTCCGTTAACCCTTATTACATTCTTGGCAGGACTAGACTTCCTGTCTCAGAAACATCTCTGGAGTTTTTTTCCCCTCCTTTGCTGGTACTTTGCTTGTGTGGAGTGACCATTCAAAGTTACAATGGCACTGAAAAAAGTGACTTATGACCATTTTTCACATTTACGACTATTGCAGCTTCCCCACAGTTTTGAGGGGCCAGGCGAGGAGATGCGTGCCTCGATGTGAGTGATAATTGAGTTGGCCACACCCAGCCAATAACATGACCACCAAGCCATGTCCACCCAGTCACATGACCACCAAGCCATGCCCACCCAGTCACATGACCACCAAGCCATGCCCACCACCTAAGCAACACTCACAGAACTGGTTGTTAAAAAATTTGAATCCCACCCCTGGTTTGGCTTTTTGTGAAATAGAAATCAATTTCACCCATATTATAAAATTCTGCCCAAAATTCGTATCTTCCAAAACTCTAAACAAAAAACTTCAGTTCAAATTATCGAACACCTTCGCTGCCTAGAAAGAAAGAAACAATGTAGCTTGTTGTTTTCCATTATGATTTTCAAAAATTCCAAAATATCTGACACAGTTCTAATATTAGGTAAAAACCCACTTCGATTGTTATCAATAAATTCTTGAAAAATTAATTTCAGTCTTTCAGCTACAATCATTGTAAATAGCTTATAGTACAGTTTAATAAATTAATAGATAACTTTCAGTTAGAGTAGAATTTAGAGGAACAAAGACATAAAACTTAAAGTAAATTTATCTATCTCAGGCATAAACTCTCATCTATCTGTAAAAAATTGGAATGGGAGGCAGACTGGGACTGAGTCAGAAGAATATACTGAAACTGGAAACTAAGAAGGAAAAAAGACCTATACATCCCATCTGTATTGAATGGGACTAGAATGGGACTAGAATAATAGAAACTTGATTGCTTGATTGATGATTGATTGATTTTGTGCATTAGGTTGGTGTCTACTCTTAGCAACCACATAAACAGGTTTTCTCCATGACAGTCTGTCCCTTGTCCCTGACAATCTTTCAGATCTTCCAACAGTGTATTCATCACCAGTGAACTGAGCTTATCCACTTTGGTGCTGGCTGTCTTCTTTCTTTCTACCTTTTCAGCTCAGAGCCTTCTCCATGGACGAGGTCTTCATATAATTTCTTCCAAGTAGGATAATTTGATCCTGGTCTTTGTGCCTTGAGTGAGAACTCTGAATTGGGTTGCTTGATAATACTTTTGTTTGAATTCTTGGCTATCTATAGTGGTCTCAGCATCAAATTTCAAAAGCATTAGCTCTTTCTATCTTGCTTCTTCCATCAGATAGGAATTGATTAAGCTGCATGGTAATACCCTGGCAGCAGAAACCCTGGCTACCAATACTAGAGAATTTGATCCACCTAGCAATGTGAAGTTTATTACTTAGGCCAGAATACTTCATCCTTCCTGTCTATTCATCCCATCCAAGCCACACACATGCAAACCTTACTCAGTTTCATGCCAAAGAAGCATCCTCACAGAATAGTAAAAAATTTGAATCTCACCACTGGTGCAGATATTATAGCTCATCTAGTGGTTAGATGGCCAAGAATCTTTCATTTTAGACACATCTCAGGAGAGCTTGCTGGGAAGGACAGGGGTCAAGACAAATGACCAAGCAAACATTATGATGCAAAGTCCTCCCTTTTTGTATATGCATTGTGATGGGGTAAGCAGGTATGCAAAAGGGAGACTTGCATACCATGTTGTAATACATGTTTTTCCATTTTGGCAGAACCTCCAGATTCAGCAAATGCCTGGCAGTATCTTTCCAGATTATTCAGCTTCTCCTATAACTTCTGGCATTTCAGTTAAATCCTAAGGGAAGTACTGTAAATAGGAACAAATCCTTTCCTTGGTTTTTTTTCCTCAGTAGCTGTGCTGCTATCATCATCCTGGGATGGAGAATTTCTCCTTCCCTGAAGAAATTTGGAGAAACCATCTATTATTTATTTTGAGAGAATGTTGAATGACTATTTTTGTTCAACTTTTAATACAGATATTTATATTTATTTATTTTAAATATATCCTCTCTAGCTATACCTATAATAATCAGCACTTCAATGTTGGTAAAGTTAAGGAACAGTCATGGCAGAGATTCCAGAATGCTCTTTATTATTGAATTATAAAATATTGACAGTCTGTCAGAGTTTTTAACTGCTCCATGTTATTCCATACAAAATCACTTTGCGTTTCTTTTTCAGGACTAAATAATCTTTTCTGAAATTCTCCCCTTAATAGTTTACCCTTTCCTTCCCCATTTCCAAGGCTAGATCTATATTTTTTCACAAAAGATATGATTATATAAGTGAAAGAGGGGACATGATTATTTTCTTGCAAAGTGTTCATCAACATGAAATAATTTTCTATTCAACAAAATGATTTAATGGATCAATATTAAATTATTTCATGCAATCATTGCGGAGAGCTTGAACTTGACAATCAGTATACCCCAGTAAAGGGGTTGGGGTGTCTACAATTGCTTTACTTCTTGACTCTTCCAGTAGCAAGACTGAGCATGGGAAGAATTCATCTCAGCAATAAGACATTTTGCACTTATTTGCAATACTGGTCTGAAACTGAGCACATCCAGATGTTTGAATCCTGGGATTGATGTAAATACATGTTAATTTCTGGCTGCTGAATTCTTTGGTATTGGACATGGAAAAAATGCTCAGGAATCTGTGGTTTTAAGTGGCAGATGTTGTAGATATAGTGATCTTAAGCTTTTGAAAGTAGAAATGCGGGAAAAAGTGATTGAAGTGAAATTTATGTTGGTGTTCTGTTAGTTAAAAAGCACATTTTTACTTGACAGCTGTAATTGGCAAACATTTTAGTTCTTATCGGGCTAGACACTGGATCACTCCTTTTCAATTAAGTATATGAACTGCTTTGAAGATTAAAAGCACTGTGCAAGTATTAATGTAATTATATGAAGAAATGAAGCCATTATATCAGTCATTACTGTCTGCAAAGCATCCAAACTGCAGAGACATCCACGAGGACGTATAATTCTAATATCTGGCTATATGAATTTACCACTTTCCATATTAATTATGTGACTTGCTATGCCAATCAACTTAATCAAACAGGACTCTAAAAAAGAAAGAAAACTCTTATTTTTATGCACCATTGGAATTCTACTGTATCTGGCTTAGTTATTTGACTTACGTGTGTTTCACACAACTAAAAGTTTTTTTTCCATTTTCTCATCTCAATATTTTGGTCAGCTTAAAGCTGTTATACAAGATGATTATATACACTGGTTATATTTTTAATCATTTATTAAACAAGGCTGATATTTCATGTTAAACTGATAAGTGATTTTCCATTTAGTATTGTTGAGTATTCCTTTATAGTATAAAATCAGGATTGTAAAAAAGGGGGGTGTTTGAGAAAAGAAGGCTGAATGCTCTTACATTTTTAGATAGTGATAATATTTAGCTCTGTGCTTTTCTTCTGCTGATTAATCAGCATAACGTGGCAGTTAAATAAACGTTTGCAAGCCACTATTTTTGACTCACTCCTAAGAACTTGTATAGTTTATTGCATGGTTCTTTAAACCAAGGAATAAAAATAAACTGTAAAAATAATGTTAAAAAGCAACAGTGGAATCTGAGTAAAATTAAAACAACAAAACTATTCTTTATCACTCTTTGAGCCAGAATAACCACAGCCATCGAAAACAAACAGTTGGTGTACTTCCAAATAACAATCAGTTCCTGAATTGAAAAGTCTCCTTAAAGTTTGAATTGTACAGTTCTGGGACTCAATTTCTACACTCAATTTTCTTGCAAAATATTAAGGGAGAAAAAAGTCCAGTGTATCTTTTTTTCATGTATTTTTATATGATGTTCCTTGTTGAACTTCGCTTAGAACCATACTCCTCTTTCTTTAATAAGATGCCTCAAAATTGACATCCAATCACATAACATTGCTAGTGAATGCAAATGAAATACACTGCCTACGTTTCAGTGACACAGTGATTGAAGCAACTGGGTAGTGCTCTCTGATTTCCCACTTCACACTGTATTGGTGTTATTGTCAGTACATAAACATGGTATGGCTCAACATAGTGGTTGGTAGTAGCCTCAATAGCGCAGGACACATTTTCTGCCTCAGTTTTGCTGTAGAATGGGTAATTAAGCCATAGAACACAGATTGAGAGATCTGTTTGCCGTGGCAATATGGAGTGGGCATACAACATGGTGTGGCACACACAGAAATGGGCAGGGTCTGCACTGTGATGTTGCAGTGCTGCTTTCATCAGTTGTCCCCTCCTTGTCATCTTTATGGATTTACTGGAATTTTGGCTCATCTTTAGGAACCAATCCAAGAATAATATTCTGTGGACCTATCCATTTCATCTTGTAGCTTTTGCTTTCCTGGGGCTTTATTGATAGAATCATTGCTAAAATCAGACTTTGTGTTCTTGGAAATTGAGTCCAAATTCTCTGATTCTTAAGTTCAATTCTTTAAAAAGTCATTCAGAAAATTTATTCCTCTTTTCCTCTATCTATTCATGTGAATGGATATAATTTGTTGATTGTCTGGTCCAACTCAGTCTGACTACATGAGCCAATGTTCATATGAAGAAAGTCAGATAGGAAAACTACTGATTCTTAAAGATTGCCTTAGCTAATGGACATGCAGCCAGTGTAATGGAAATACATTCACTGACTTGTTTTGTTTTGTTTTGTTTTGTTTGGACTTATAAGCCGCCCTCTCTCCTGGAGGACTCAGGGCGGCATACATAAAAGACAGAAAGTACAAAAGTTAAAAGAAATTAAAAAGATATTAAATTATGCCAAATAAACAATCAAATTAATACACCCTACTAATTCCTTATGCCTAGTCTGTAAACAGAAATAACAGTTGCATATGGGCATATATATTTTTTGTGTTATATCTGAAATGAATGGCAAGATGAACATGGGTGATGGCTCAAAGGGAATTTAAAATAACTTAGCTGTTTAGCTATGCAATTGTGTTTTTATCAGTAAGCTTTTCATTCAGTAAATTCAAACTTATTGAAACAGTACTTTTTCTAGTAAAGTTCATGTTCTATCAGATGAGTGTCCACTTTGGATGAAGCAGAAATAAAGAGTGGGTGAGGCCTGAGTTCAAATAGGATGGGAATAGGGCTTCTGTGTGTGTGTGTCTGTGTGTGTGTCAGAGAGGGAGGGAGGGAGGGAGGAGAGAGAGAGAGAGAGAGAGAGGGAGAGAGAGAGATATCAAACATAGTGGTGATATTTGTGTCTATGCAATCAAAGTTCCATCCCTTTTTTTTACATGGACTCCACATGTAATAGGTGTAAATAAAGATGTAAAAGACAGTGTGGCGATGGCTACCATCTTGACCTTTAGCACCCTTCTCGTCTTTTAAATGCCCCTGGATAGAGATAAATCCTTCCTTTTATCTTTGGGTGGACAACCTTGGTCTCTCAACAAAGGGTAGGGCTGCAGAGAAAGAAGAGATAAATGTCAATAAAATTCTAAACTTCAGGGCACCTTTAAAATTAAGCTGGGGAATTGTGAGCCATAGATTGTCCCTCTGTGTTAGAGCCATTGAAAATTGGGCAGCATACGCATTTTATAAATAATACATTATCTCATCCTGGAAACGTTTTGGAAATCTGGATATTGCAACTTCACCTTGGCAATGGAACAGTTTTATTTTGCCTTTGGTTATCTATCAAGAATTACAACTAGGAGTCTTCAAGCCTGTCATGAAAGTGAAGCGGAAACAAAGGATGAGCTGGAGTAGTTTTTTGTGGTCCTATTTCTCTTTCCTTTCATACCTGATTTTGCATTTGCAGTCCCTTTCTTACTTTCTTTTCTTACTCAGACCATCAGACCATCAAGAAAGAGAGAAATAGCCTTTTTCCCCAGAACTTTAAATTGACCACATGATGGCTTTTTGAAATTAGTCTGAGAGCTACATATGGCTTGAGGGTGTAGGTTGCCCAGACTTGAATGACACTTTATTGCAAACATTGCGGGCATTAAAAATAGTAGCTAGAAGCAACCACTTATTACTGCCTGGAATATCAGGCCCCAAAAGGGAGGCCCAAATATTGTGAGTGCTGCAATAGCATTGACTGCCTGTAGCATATTGGGTGTGTCATTTGAAAAGATACAACTATGACAATAGCTTAGATATAGGGCCAGATATAATTTGGCTAGATTCAACCTCTATTAAATTTAGAGTTTTCAAATCTAAGACTTTTTCTATGTATAATTATGCATAGCCTACTATGTATTCATTCTGTCACTACTTCCCTTAATGTTCCCCATTTGTGTCAGAAATAGCAACAGTTGTTCACACAATGTTTATTCATGATAACTCAGAAATTAGTTTAATGCTGTTTTAAAAGATATGGAAAACTCACTTTCCCATTTGCCATTGTAATCATATCTAAAGAGGACAAGCTTTAAAGGGCAAACAAACAAACTGAACAATATGATAAAAGAAAGTTCTTAGAAAATATATGCTCTTCTTTGGTATGTGAACTTGGCTTTTACCTAGATTGCTGCTCATAGAAGAGGAAGACAGTTCCATTTCTACAGAAGATACTGCAAATGCGTCCACAATTCTATCAGAGGTATTGTTGGCCCACAAAAAAATAAACAATGTCCATCAGCTGCAAAATGAGAAATTATTTTTCAATTATTCAGCTGCTGCTCGAAAAAGAGTTTGCCAGATTATAAGAACAGTTATAGTAAGACATAAGTTGATTTAGAGGAAGTAACACTTAACAATTGCTTTCTCATCTTTATTGGACTAGAGATGATGGGGATTCAGTCACAGAGAAAATGAATGAATTTAAGAATAAAAGAAGACTCTCGCTGCATCAGGGATGACTGTTTTCATCTTTCATTTCATCCTAATAATTTTGCTCTAGCAATTTAGTGTCCATTTTATAATAAAGCAATGCTCTTTTTCAGTCTAAAATTTCACATTCATTTCTCAGATTAAAAAGGATCCAGATATTTGAAAGGATGGAGAGAAGTAATAGTGAAGAAGGACATTGATGCTCAGTATAGATACAGAATAAAGAAAGTGCATTCATTTCTTTTCTATGTACAATGGAACAAGTTGTACAATGTTGTTTAAATTTAAAATATAACCAATAAACTCCTGGATGAAGAAGAATTGAAGCTGATTATTATTGTGGTTCACAGTTTGCGGAGTCTTGTTTTCAGCTTGGTAAGTGGGTAAGTTAACCATAATATTCCTCTGCTAAGCCAGACCATCCATCTTGAAAGCAACAGTTCTGCTGTCAAGCAGTAGCTTCTCTTTACCAAGAGGTGACTTTGGGGGTCAGAACACAGAATAGACACAAAGATCCCATAAGTGTATGGAGGGAGAATATTTTGAATAGGCAAGATTCAAAACAAGAACAGACCCTTCATATCAATCTCACTATCAAAGTGCATTATGAGACTTCTGAATTAGACAAAAGTGATATCAATAATATATTGCTGGCCTTTGGGATTGAAACCCAAAGGTCAAGTCTCGCCCTAACCATGAAAGCCAGCTGGGTGATTTTGAGCCAGTCACTCACTCTCAGCTCAATCCACCTCATAGGATTTTGTTGTGGGGAAAACAGGAGGAGGAAGGTGTTTGGAGTATATTCACTGCCTTAAGATGTTTGTAAAAATAATAAAGGGTTACAAATCAAATCAAATTAATCAGCGGCCAAGAACATTCACAACTCATAGTAACATCAACCATGAAATGGGTTCACATGTACTACTACAGGTTTTTAGTGCCTTGCAAAAGGACAGCAAGTTTGGAGCAAGTCTAATTTCAGGAGGGATGATATTCTTGAGGGCAGGAAAAGACTTCCTGAGTCCTGCCTGATGCCAGATGAAACTCTCTAATGGACAGGATCTGGAGCACACCTCTCCTGGAGATAACAGAATGGCTAGATACTACTGGGAAGAGAGAGTCCTGTAGTAATTTGGCACTGAGCCATAAGTTTTTATTTATTTAAAAATGTATGTAGTCATCCGTCTTATAATGAACTCTGGACAGTTGCCAACCAATAATTAGGGTAAGATCAATCAAAACAATATAATACATATATTTATTTAAAGCCACAAACATTAAAAACCTGGCACCAATGCGAAGTTTTTGCATGAAGTTAAGCCCTGACAAATTCATTCATCATCCCCCTCAAAGCAAAATGAACATCCCACTGATCTACAGTTTTTATGCTTACAACTTAGTTTCTATGATCCCACACTTTTTTTCTATTTGGAATGTAATAACTTTTAAGCATATAAAGCACACCCAAACAAATGTGGTAGCATAGTCTGAGAGATTGAAGATAATACTTGAAAAGGTATCATAAAATAAAACTATCTAGTATTGGGAGTGGCTATTGTGTGTGGCATAAAGTAGGCATTCCTGAAAAGTGTATCCTGAAAAATGGAATGCAGCTGCCAGAAAAATACCTTATTTATTTATTTATTTATTTATTTATTTATTTATTTTTATATACCACCCTTCTCCCAAGAGGGACTCAGGGCCGTTTACAGGGCAATAAAAAACATACAATACAAAAATTAAAATAAAGATTAAACTCAAATTAAGCCCTACTAACATTACATTTTGAAAAATTAAAAACAATAGTGTAAAAACAATAATTCCAATCAGAAAATTAAAAATATTTCTCATGGGGATAGATCGGCTTGCTCAAATAGCCATGTTTTAAGGGCGTGGAGAAAGGGTCTCAGGTCGGGGACAATCCGGATCCCTAACAGTAGCTCATTCCAGAGGGCAGGGGCCATCACAGAGAAGGCCGTCCCCTTGGGGGCCACCAGCCGACATTGTTTGACTGATGGCACCCTGAGGAGGTCAACTCTGGGCCCGCGCTGGTCGGTGGGAGGCTGTCATCGGCAGTAGGTGGTCTCGCAAATACCCTGGGCCTAAGCCATGGAGTGCTTTGAAGATCATAATCATAACCTTGAATCGCACCCGGAAGACCACTGGCAGCCAGTGCAAGCTGCGCAGGAGAGGTGTTACATGGGCATGCCCCCATAAATAACCCGCGCGGCCTCATTCTGCACCAGTTGGAGCCTCCGGGTGCTCTTCAAGGGGAGTCCCATGTAGAGAGCATTACAGTAGTCCAACCGGGAGGTGACAAGGGCATGCGTGACTGTGTGTAGGGAGTCCCAGTCCAGAAAGGGGCGCAACTGGTAAATCAGGCGCACCTGATAAAAAGCCCACCTGGCGACGGCCGAGAAATGGTCCTCTAAAGACAGCCATGCATCCAGGAGGACACCCAAATTGCGGGCCTTCTCCAAGGGGGTCAAGGTCTCACCCCCAACCGTCAATGATGGAATAACTTGACTAAACCGGGGCGCCGGAAACCACAGCCACTCAGTCTTGGATGGGTTGAGTCTGAGCCTGTTCGTCCCCATCCAGATCCGAATGGCCTCCAGGCACCGGGACATCACATCAAGGGCATCATTGGTGTGGTTCGGGGTGGAGATGTGTAGTTGGGTATCATCAGCATACTGATGATACCACACCCCGAAACCACGGAAGATCTCACCCAGCGGCTTCATATAAATGTTGAACAGGAGAGGTGAGAGGACCGACCCCTGAGGCACCCCACAAGTGAGTGGCCTCGGCGTCCATCTCTGCCCTCCTGCCAACACAAACTGCGAACGACCCAAGAGATAGAACCACCGCAAAACGGTGCCTCCCACTCCCACCCACCCCAAGCCGACGAAGTAAGATACTATGATCAATAGTATCGAAAGCCACTGAGAGATCTAATAGGACCAGAACAGAGGAACAACCCCTGTCCCGAGCCCTCCAGAGATCCTCCACCAACATGACTAATGCCGTTTCTGTGCTGTGACCAGGCCTGAAGCCTGATTGAAATGGATCTAGATACAAAGCTTCATCCAGGAACTGTGGGAGCTGACGGGACACCACACTCTACAACCTTCGCCACAAAGCGAAGGCTGCAGACAGGATGTTAGTTATTCAATACAGCTGGGTCCAGGCTCAGCTTCTTGAGTAAGGGTCTCACCACCGCCTCTAAAGGCAGAGGGAAAAAAAACCTTCACCCAAAAAAGCATTAACAATCACCTGGAGCCAGCCTCGTGTAACCTCCCGGGAGGCTGAAACCAATCAGGAGGGACACGGGTCCAATAAACATGTGGCAGCACTGAGCTTCCCAACAATCCTGTCCATATCATCGGGAGTTACAGGATCAAACTCCTCCCAGATCACATCCTCAAGACTGGCCCTCGCCAGCCCCCCAGGGACCACCCAGTCGGAGTCCAAGCCTATCTGAATCTGAGTGATTGTGTCCTGCAGATGTTGGACAAATTCCTCTGCCCTGCCCTGCAGAGGATCTTCCCTTGCCCCAGGATTTAATAGCGAGCGGGTCACTCTAAACAGGGTGGCAGAGGAGTTATCTGCTGACGTGATAAGGGCGGCATAGTGCGCACACCTTGCCGTCCTTATCGCCACTAGGTAAGACTTAATACTAGGTAAGATTCAAGGTTTTAGTAACAAAATATAAAGTCCTACATGGCTTGGGTCTAGGGTACTTGCGGCAACGTCTCCTGCCGGCATCACATTCCGATCGCCCTGTACGCTCCCACAGACAGGGCCTCCTTGGGATACCGTCGGCCAGACACTGTCGGCTGGCGGTGCCCAGGGGTAGGGGCTTCTCTGTGGGGGCACCCACCCTGTGGAATCAACTCCCCTTGGACCTTCATTTGGCTCCAGATCTCCGCTCCTTCCGTGACCTAAAGACTTGGTTATTTCAGCAGGCCGGCCTGGACTGAACCAAGAGGGAAGGGGGGTTTCTTTTAAATAATTTTAATGGTTTTAATAGTTTTAATGTTTAATATTAGGCTCGTACTGTTTAATTATTTTTTAGTTAATTTATTGTATTTTATTTTGTGAGCTGCCCTGAGTCCTTAGGGAGAGAGGGCGGCATACAAGTCTAATTAATAATAATAATAATAATAATAATATAATAATAATAATAATATAATAATACAAGTTCTTACCAGTGTCCAATCAGATTCGGATCAGATCAGATTCGGATCTGCTGGCCCTCCAACAGCTCTCTAGGCATCTTCTCCAGCATTTCATCTCCCGCAGCTCCTCAGTAAACTAAGGGGCAGCCCGGGATCGACACTGGGTCAGCAGCCGCGAAGGCGTGACTCGATCCAAGGCCCCTGTGGCGGCCCTCTCCCAGGCCTCCATGAGGGTCTCAGCAGAGCCACGTGCCAGAGCCTCAGGAATCTGTCTGGAACCTTTCAGGGTCCATCAGGTGCCTGGGGCGGAACCACCTGGTTATTACACTCTCCTAACTCTTGAATACAGAGATATTTGGAAATGAACCTTGGGTGTAATCTTAATGAAAAGCATCAAAGTCATTGCGATGCTCAAGGGAATTATTTGGGTTGCATCTCTCTTGGTATAGAAATCCAAGATAGTTTCAATGCCCCAATAAATCTTCACAGTAGATTGAAATAAATTTGGAAGTGATCAAAACTATAAAGACAAGCTGGAAAGCTCAATTCACTCAGCTAAAATTATCAGGAAAGCCTCTGACCTTTTTCCACCCTCAGAACATTTCTTTAATTCTAATTCAATAAATACTAGATTGGAAAGTGATGAATCCGTATTCCAAGCATTTTTCTGTGGAAATTTATGGGTTATCAATATCCTGCTGGGTAGCTTAATCCAGAGTGGGAACCCAGAATGGGATGGAACCCATCAAAGGCATATATGTGTGTGTGTGTATTTTTCTACACTGTGTTTTATTGCTTGGTAAGCCACCTTGAATTACTGTGACTGAGTAGGCGGCTATATAAATTTTCTAAATTAACTAATTAATCAGATGTGATCTTGATCACCTAAAATAAATAGACAATTTTTAAAAATCACTTTATTACCTTTTCCTAATGTGCAAGCAAAAGTAAGTATATTTAATCATGTGATTGGGTATCAGAAAACTAATTCAAAGTAATCTTAAACTTACTTTAAAACAGTCAACATTGTTTTGAATATTTAACCATTATTCTCACCTTTCCTGCTGTAATTATCAAAACATAATTCAACCCTGTATTCTTAAAGTCACAGAGCTATATGTTCTTATTATTTCACTGTTTATAATCTTTCAGCCACCAAGTTGACTGACCACTTCTGTCATGGCAGGCAAATGCCTGGGCTTCACTAAATACAAAACACAAAGGGGAAAATTATAAGGGTTAGGGAACAATAATCTCAATCCATTTCTTTCTTAAAACTAGCCCTAACCAACTGAATGAAATACCTAAAGTAGAATAGACTTTTCTGATAATAATGCAGTTCAAGGCCTAATCGAAAGTTTTTAAGTTAAAGTATCTTTATTCTAACACATTGTCCATGAAGCAAATATCTGAGAGTACCCAGTAATTACAACCATAGAATGTGGGGAATGTCAAGTTGGGGAAAGTCCTTTTGCCATGAAATTCTCTGGCTCTTGAGCAGGGGTCTTCAAACTTGACAGCTTTAAGACTTGTGGACTTCAACTTCCAAAATTCCTCCTCAAGTCATGTTAGCTCAGGAATTCTGGGAGTTGAAGTCCACAAGTCTTAAACTTGCCAAGTTTGAAGACCCTTGCTCTGGAGATAAAAATGTCCCAAACACTGCAGAATAAAAAGCGGTGGACATTTCTGTGGTATCAAGTGATTACCATGTTCCTCATTAAGCCAAGACTCCTCCAAATATTCATATATGCACAGTTAAATGAGAACCAAGTAACTCCTAGCCTGTTTCTAAGTTTCTGTAACCTATCTTATCTATTGGACCGGACGTAATATGTGCCTATTTCTTAAAAAAGCTACCGCTGCCATAGCCGAACCGCTAAGCATAATCTTTGAAAAATCTTTCAGGACCAGCTCCTTACCAAACCTATGGTTACTAGCCACGGTCATCCCTATTTTCAAAAAGGGAGACCCCAGTCTAGTTGAAAATTACAGACCAATCTCCTTATGCTGCGTCACCTGTAAAGTCATGGAATCAATTATTAACCAATCCATTATCCTCCACTTAGAGACAAACAACCTACTCTCTAATAAACAATTTGGTTTCCGAAAAAAACTATCCTGCAATCTGCAACTCTTACACTGCAAAAACATATGGACTACACAACTCGATCAGGGAAAAACAATAGACGCAATCTACATAGATTTCTGTAAAGCCTTTGATTCAGTGGTACACGACAAACTACTATTAAAACTAAAATCTTATGGTATCTCTGGACACCTGCATAACTGGATAGAAGCATTCCTGTCAAACAGACAACAAATGGTCAAAATTGGAAACGTCCTATCAAATTCTGTACCTGTCAAGTGGTATCCGTCAAGGCAGTGTTCTGGGACCAACTCTCTTCATACTCTACATAAAGTAGGAGGCTTCAACTTGTCCAGAATGCAGAGACTCAGGTTGTGATGGGAGGATCCCGATACTCCCATGTTACACCCCTCCTGCGTGAGCTGCACTGGTTACCGGTTGCCCTCCGGGTGAGATTCAAGGTGCTGGTGTTAACCTATAAAGCCCTTCATGGCATTGGACTGGGATATTTGTGGGAGAACCTGCTGCCAATAACAGTTTCCTGACGTCCCGTGCGCTCCCACTGGCAGGGCCTCCTCAGGGTGCTGTCAGCCAGGCAATGTCAGCTGGCGGCTCCCAGGGGTAGGTCCTTCTCTGTGGGAGCACCCACCCTATGGAACCAACTGCCCCTGGAGCTTTGGGTGGCCCCTGACCGCCGATCTTTCCACCGTGACCTAAAAACATGGCTGTTCCAACTTACCTACCCAGACTGATGGGGGGAAGGGTTTTTTAGTTGTTTTTAGCTGTAATTTTAATCTTAATGTTTGTGAGATTTTGGTTTAATACTTTTTCAATATTTGTACTGCTCTGTTTTTATTATTGTAAGCTGCCCTGAGTCCTCAGGGAGATAGGGTGGCATATAAATCTCATAAATAAAATAAATAAATGACCTCTGTGATCATATTAAGAGCAATTGCATTCTCTTCGCTGATGATGTAAAACTATTCAACACCACTGATAATTCAGCTACCCTTCAAAAAGACCTCGACTATGTATCAGAATGGTCAAACAAATGGCAACTTCAAATCTCAATAAATAAATGCTCAGTCTTATATATTGGCAAAAAAAAATCAGAAAATAAAATACAAGCTGAATAGTCAAGACCTTCTTGATGATCCAAACTCTGTCAAGGAATACTCATCTCTAATGACCTAAGTGCTAGAGCCCACTGTAACTACATAGCCAAAAAGGCATTAAGAGTTGTTAACCTAATCCTATGCAGCTTTTTCTCTGGTAATATCCCCACTACTAACTAGAGCATACAAAACATTTGCTAGACCAATACTTGAATACAGCTCATCAGTCCGGAACCCGCATTACATATTTGATATTAATGCAGTTGAGAAAGTCCAGAAATATTTCACAAGAAGAGTTCTCCACTCCTCTAATCATTGCAGAATACCTTATGCCACCAGACTTGAAATTCTAGACCTAGAAAACTTAGAACTACGCCACCTTCGGTCTGATCTAAGTATAGTATATAAAATTATACATTGCAATGTCCTACCTGTCAATGAATACTTCAGCTTCAACCATAACAATAAGAGAGCACACAATAGATACAAACTCAAGGTAAACCACACCAAACTTGATTGCAGGAAATACGACTTCAGTAACAGAGTGGTCAATGTCTGGAATACTCTACCTGACTCTGTGGTTTCTTCCCCAAACCCCAAAAACTTCAACCTTAGACTGTCTACTATTGACCTCACCCCTTTCCTAAGAGGTCTGTAAGGGGCATGCATGCACCAACGTGCCTACTGTCCCTGTCCTATTGTTTCTTTTTATTTTTCTTATATGTATCCATTTCATGTATTCCTAACTATGTTTATACTTATACCTATTATCTTGTAAGTGATTGACAAATCAAATCAATCAATAAATAAATCTTCTTGCTCACTACAATAAATCTACCTATAGAGCTTTCCTTCTGGATTGTAAGCTGCTGCAAGGAGACTGACACAAAAAGAACAAGTAATGTTAACAATATTTCTGAAGCACTTTCTAATGTTTCAGGCTGAGCTGGAATAAGATTTGATTATTTTGATTTTAGCTGACTACATTGATTTTTGTGACACTTGAATTAACAATCTGCACTGTGGTTTGGTTTCACTTTTTGAATGTTCTGTTTCTAGCTCAGTCTTTGGACAGAAGGTAAGGAATCAGAGGAATAAGTATGGAACTAAAAACATATTTGGAACTAACGTGTAGTGAAAATAAAATGAACATGGATTATGATTGAAGTAGCCTCTCTATATCAGGGGTCCCCCAACCCTTAGTCTGTGGACCACTGCTAGTCCCTAGCAGGCCAACAACCAGGTTGCGCAAACAAGTGAAGCCCCATCCATGGTATGCAGGCAGCATGCAAAACCATGCCTCCTCTGGTCCATGGAAAAAACTTTCTCCATGGAACCAGTGCCTGGTGCCCAAAAGTTTGGGGGCCGCTGTTCTATATGATTCAGTGCACCTTTTTCTTCCTTGTGTCTTCAGTCTGCAGTTTTCAGGAAGGAATTGGGGATTGTAGCTGACATTTGTGGGCTGGCAAGGGAACTACATTTGTAATCTAGCTGTATTAATTTGTGGGTGAATTCTTAATTCTCTAGCCACATTACTGATGCTATGAAATGGTTGGTTACATGAAATTTAGTGAGTGTGCTTGCAACCCATTCACTAAATTGTACATGTGCATGACTAAGCTCAGCTTTTCTGCTCAGAAAGAAGTCTCTTAAGTAACCATTCTTGCATTTGAAACAAGACAGAATTAATTTTACCTTATATTTTCTGGACAGACTTCAAATCTGAAAAATATCCATGATATAAAGCTTACATTATCAGAAGAAGTAATTAGAGTCATGTAACATTCCCAATTAAGTGATGTTTAGAGGATGATATTAACCATTAATATTCCAAATACTTATTCCTATCTGAAAGTTGGAAGGTAATTTTTGTTAACGTGTAATTCAACTGCTGAAATTGCAGTATCCATATGTATGATCTATATTACAGTTTTGTAAACCTAAATAACACAGTTACCAAAATTGTTTAAAAATTCCCAGATGGCATCTATTCATAGTTTTATTTGAAGCATTGTGGGCAACTTTCCAAGTGAGCCACAGTTTGACTGTAAAACTTTGGCTGGCCAGAGATTGATTATATCATTGCTAACGTTTACTCTATAATTACTGTGTGCCTTATAGAAGGCAAAGTTTCTGACTTAGAGGTATCTGTGGTATGGCATTCCGATTACATTTAGCCTTTCCTCTAGTGGGTCTAGTTTTCTGATGCCACATATAAGTCAAACTCTGGGTCTGAAAGACTGATTTGCCCATATTCAACCATATACTGATGTTAGTCTTCAAGGTAATTGATCACATATCAAATAGAAACTGTAAACAATAGAAACAGTAAGGTAGAAACTGTAAAAGAGAATTGGCTAGGTGTGACAAATTTAATTGGTACAATTCCTTTGGTCCCTCTAAGGCTATTTAATTAAGATAGGAATGAGAAGTTTGGAATTGCCAAAATATTCAGATTAATCACCTATTTAATTCAGTTGTAGCTACTCCAGCAGTAGAAGCTCCTTAAAGTCTCAAACCAAATTCTTTCCCAAGTCTGGTAACTAAAGTGTCAGAAGGGAAAAATTGATAGAATAGAAACCATTTGAATTATGATAATTTTCCTTGATAAAGCACAAAATTAAAGCATTAAAAAAAAAGCTACCTTTTTTTGCTTCTAAAAATGAATCAGATGTAACCACACATTAAGTTGTGATCAGTGTGCTGGAATTGATGCAGGTGTCTCCTAGATCAGACACCACTGATGATAATTAAGGGACCAAAAACATGAGACTTATTTTAAAAAATTAATTGCACATAACTAAATATTTTGATTATACATTATAGTGGCATCACAAAAACAATCTTTTATTTTTTAAAACATTATATTTTAAAATCTGGGATTGGTCTGGGTACCAAACTTTGTGGAACCAGCTTCCCCTGGAGCTGTGACTGGCCCCCGACCTTTGCTCCTTTTGCCGCGACCTAAAGACTTGGTTATTCGAACAGGCCGGCCTGGACTGAGGGAGGGTTGTTTTAATATTTTAAATGTTTGTTAGTGGGTTTTAATGATTATTTGGTCGAATTTGGTTTAATTCTTTTTTAACTTTTGTAATTTGTATGGTTGATTTTATGTGAGCCGCCCTGAGTCCCTCGGGAGAGAGGGCGGCATATAAGACCAAATAATAAATAAATAAATAAATAAATAAATAAACAAACAAACAAACTGGGATTAGTGGTTAGGCTACCAGGCTAGAAACTGAGTAGCTGTGAGTTCTAGTCCCACTTTAGCATGAAAACTAGCTGGGTCACTTTGGGCTAGTCACTGTCTCTCAACCCAAACTCATCTCACATGGTTGTTGTTTTGGGGAAAATAGGAGGAAAAGGCCACCTTGGGTTGTTTATAAAAATAATAAAAGGATATAAACAAAGTAAATAAGTATCATTGAATTGTCATTTCTGCTGTGAAAAACATTTTTAGCCATTTGGCATATACTTGCAAGGGATCATGCTGGATAAAATGCCATTTGGACAACCTGAGACTGCCTAGGTAGGATTCCAGACCATTTAGATGTTTACAGTGGAAGTGGGAAACCTGTTGCTCTCCATAATACTTATACTTGCACAATAAAGATGGTGATTAAGGCTAATAGGAATGTAGTCTAACAATACGTAAGCAGGTATTCAGAATTATATATGTAAATATTCACATCATAAGGCTCCCCCCCCCAAAGTTATGTGTGCACCCAGGCCTCACAGAATGATGTTACTATACAATTAAATTGTATAGTAACAATTTAATTTATGCCCTTATTGTATGTTAAGTTTGCTGACTTTTGAAAATGGAGGGATTGGAGAAGAATGAATAAAAAAAGTATTCTGATTTGAGCTTAAATAACTGTTTCCAAGTTCTGTGTGCAAAAAGAAGTCTGAGTCATTCATTCCTTGCCTTTCCAATAAATCTGCCTTCCAATAATCAAGAACATATTTGAAAAGGAGCAGGGTACTTCTTTTGAGCTTACGTTTAGCTTGAAAATGTTACCAACAGAATGTATCACTGCAAAGATTTCTTAGAATGTCTGGGCTTTTAGTAACAAAAATTATGTGCAGTTCTTTTGATATGAAATAAAAGCATAAATGCAGCAAAGAGCCATCATGCTTTGGAAGCCAACTTTTTGTCCTCTTTAAAATGTGCCTTGAATTCCTTCCAGAATACAAAACCTTCTTTACTTTGAGCCTTTGGAAGGAATCATTGCAGAAATGCTGAATGGTGAATTATAGAAGGCTTGCTTCTAATTTATGACATCTCTGCTTTCCAAGATAACTTTCATTTGTTGAAATATAGTGCAGGGAGATAAAAATGGCTAAATATATAGGATGAGCTTTAAAGCACTACTTAAAATACTGTACTCTGAATCCACCCCAACCCTTCATCATATGAAATGGAGATACATGCCCCCAAATAGGCTGCATGGATCAAATTCACATTGCTCAAGAAACCAGATTTTGGCAGCATTATCTAAAGAGGAAATGCAAACCATGTTTATGTATGTTTTGGCTTTGAATGCTTCCAGTTTTTCTAATGTTTGCATTGGCTCTTAATTATGTTAAGCCATGTCACTTTATTACAGTTATAAATGTGACAATAACCTTGCATGAACTCTGGGAGAATCAATGCATTATTTATAATGGAAGTTAGGGTTTCAAAGGGGGACAAGTTAGTTCCATTTCATTAGCTGGACTGCACTAGGGAGCAAGTCAGAACCAAATAGAAGACTCAGTCTGCAATATCTTAAAACACAAGAACTTGCTCTAGTTAGTAATCCAGTAGAATTCTAGAGTTTTTGCTTGGAAGTATGACTACTTGCCTTGTGAAATGGGAAAATAAGCTGTGTGGTGATCCTGTGGGCTAGGAAAGCGATCCCGTATCTTTATATTTTCCTTTTTATTAACTAAGTATATCATTGTTTATTAACTAAGTATTGGCTGTGCTCATCTTTGCACCCATGTTGTAAATAAGTAGTCCTTCTCTATGGCAGCCATCCTACATGCGTGCAGGCTCTCAGAAATTAAAATATGCTTGTTGGACCCAAAGTTTGCAGATTCCTGTATTTGATTTAGATTTGACCTAGATATGTCAGCTTGCACTGGAAAACAGCTGAAAACCATGTGCAAAACTAGTAACAATTTGAAGAGCTTTGAGAACCAATCACACCAAGATAGATGAAAGAATTATGACTTAATCCAGAGTAAACAATAGTTTGGTATCAATGTCACAAAAAAAATGCCAAGAGAACCTTTGTTGCAAACCAACCAACCACTTAAACTATAAATTTTCCAAAAAACAGATTACTTCTACTTAACCTGAAGGAAGGCAAGAATTACAAAATTAAAAGTGCAGAGGAGGTACACACATTGATCCTAAGCTACAACTTCATTGTGATTGTTATTTATTACATTCATTTTTATACTGTCCCGTTGCACTACTTGAAATTATTCAGAGTTAATACTTTATAGAAACACTCATTAAATCTTTGAGTCACAAATAATCCCAATTGGACTTCAACTTCTCACACCCACAGGATTGAAAATCAGATTATTAAATCAGACAAAAACCATATCCCAATGACTGACAAATAAAAATCTTTTCTACACCTTTCCAAAGCTCAACAGTGGGCAGGCATTCCACACCTGAAGGAGCAACTGTGTCCCAATGATGGAGCAGGTACCAAGGTTTAACTCCAGGTTGCCAACCCCTTTGCTTCATGAATAGAACTAGCTGAAGCATTCCTTTCTGGGATGACAAAGAGCACATATTCTGTTTAAAGACAGTCTCAAAAGCCATATATGACTTTAGGTTGGCATTTGTTTAAAGAGCCATAATGGGAACCAGCACAGGCATCTCCGAAGAGGTGTTGTGCTGCAGTAGATCTCCTTGATGAACAGAAATTCACTGTGATCGTGAAGAAGTCCTGATCTTGTGAATCTCGTGAAGTATAACTTTGTTTAGCAGAATTGGATTTCTGTTCAGAATGTGCATACTAGGAAATGATGGATGGGGCTGATGGGAGCATATCGAGGTCCTCTTTTACTACTAATGTCTGTAAAATTTATACTTGATAATGTCTATATAAAGAAGACCATTAATCCTCAAGGAACAGTTGTTGAGTGAGTATAATTATGAGTATAACTTTTTTTCCGATTGAAATGGAGCCTGAATTTGAGACTTAGAAAGAATTTTGTGACTGGAAGGAAGGAAAGCTTGCCTTGGCAATGACACATGATTTATAGGAAAAATATCTTTTTGGGGATTGGCACAGAATGGTCTGGAAAAAAACTTAGGTTTGAAGGAGGAGTAGATAATGATTTACATGACTCCAGAAAAAGTGATTTACCTTATTACAGGAACTGAACTATATACTGTATTTTTATTATTGTTGTTAGTTCTTTTTAACTTCCCTCAGTGGACTTCAGTGTAGAGGGTTGAGACTTATTTGAAATGTCTAAGACAGTGGTCCCCAACCTTTCTGGCTTTGCAGACTGGCGGGAAGAGGGGAGAGAAGAGCAGATGGTTCTGTGTGAGCGGCAGGCACACACAGTTGTGCTCATAGCTCCATTTGTGCGAGTGGTAGGCACTCATGTGTATTTGAAGCTCCATATGTGCAAGCAGCAGGCCCACCACTTGTGCAAATGAAGCTGTATGCACAAGTCTGTGGGCCTGCTGTTTTCACGGCTCGGTTCCAAATGGGCCATGACCCAGTACTGGGCTTTGGCCTGGGCTGTGGCCTCCTATGTTTTAGCTACAGGACAGCCTACTCCAGTTGGAAGTAATGCAGGAAAATCTCATGGTGATCTCCCCATTTCCATGAGGTACTTAGCATGAAAGCTATAGGCTCTGCTTTTCTACAGCAGCACCTATACTCTGGAAGAGGGTCCTCTTAAAACCTGGCTAGGTTATCCTTATAGGTCTACTCTTCTGATACAGTAAAATGGAACTCTTCTGGAGGGCATGTCACAATGCACCTAGTTTCAGTGATTGGTAAGTTTTGTTCTAGGATTTACCTGATTTGTTTTTTAACCTTACTGTGGATATTTTACATTTATATGTTTGTATCCTTGTCAGTTGCTCTGATGATTTACCTCAAATAAATACACAGATCTAAATACTCTGAACAAATAAATAAATATACCAGTTTTAGTTGCACAAGAGTTTATATGCATCTTTTTGGAGTAGTATTAAATAAATTTGTTTCTGAATATACAAACAACTCTGAAGACTTTAATGATATAAAAGAAAAACAAACAAACTTGTTTTATATGGGGCAAAACTGATATGAAGGTGCCAATTAATTTGGAGATTTCCTTTTTGCAATGCATTTCTGCTGTCTTAGATTAAAAGTATTTTTATCCTTGCCTTATTTCTCTAGCACTGAAATTAACTCACGCTAAGAAACTGTCCATGCATGAGGTCAAAGTGGGACTAGTAGGACAAAAAATTCTTGAATTGTTTGTGAACACCTAGAAAGTACACTGTGAAACTAAATAGATACTTATCTTTAGGAATATAGTGACATGCATAAGATTGGGACAATGGCACGTACCTAAGATTGGGACATTGTGTAAAGGGCGAAGGGTTTGTCTTTTGTTTTGTTAATGGTGTTGATGAGAATGGGGACAATTTTATCTGAAGAGAGGGAGGGGAGACGCCACTTTCAGGGTCAGAAGAAGATGTGTTGCTGGCTGAAGCAAAACTTCTCTACCACCACCTTGTGTCACATAATCCAGTTTAACTGAAAAGCCCTGGCCATAAGACATTGTCCTCCAGTGTCCTGAAAACAGCAGATCAGACCATATGAAGCCCAGAGCTATTCTCTTGAATCTTAGTTGCTTCTAAAGCTGAAAAAATAATGGCCTCACCTTGTCATGTGGCCAGGGCACCTCTGGGTCATGGAAATACTTGTTCTAAAAACAAAATACTGAAACAGATAGAACACCCACACCCAAAGACACACTTGTACTAAACCATCAAGCATGCTTGGTTAATACATTGTGTGCATTAAACCTCTGTGGTTCTAAGGACTGATTTATAGTGTGGAGATACTGTGACTCAAACAAGCCATCATTAAAACAAAGTGCAGTTCATTGTAGTAGTCATCCAAGAGTGTATTGCCTCTTTATTAATTTTGTACTAAATGTGTTTATCTCCTTGTTTTAGGAGAAATGATGGGCTACCTAGAAGGCAAGACAATGATTCCGAACCAAAAGGAAGTCTACAGAGAATGGATGAAAAAGAACAAATTGCATGTTTTGGAATGGCCAAGTCAAATTCCAGAGCTAAATCCTATTTAGCTATCTCTAAAGTGTTTTGGAAGGACTTGAAAGAGTAGCTCATGCTAGAAACTCCTCAAATATTACTGTAGTTAAGCAGCTTGTTGTGGAAAAATGGACTGAAATTCCTGCAGAGTGTTGTGTACTGATCACCAATTACAGGAAGTCACAGACATGTATTTCTATAGTCTTGAATTGTGATATGGGCACTTGGTGTCTGGCTCTCAGTTACAACTTCAAAGTGAGCTGTGGTCATGTGATTGTGATTTCACAATGTTGCCTTCCCATAAGCAAAGTCAATGGGGATAACTGCAGGAAGATGGAAATTGCAATCATGTAAGATCCTATCTTAACAATTGTACTGTCCTTGTTTAACAATGGCAACTGGGACTGCTGGGATTGCTGTCAATCAGCAATGTGCTTACAGGATATTGTGCTTTACAACCACATTGCTTAGCAATGGAAATTCCAGTTCCAAATACTATTGTGGCTCAAAGTCTACCTGTATGGAACAGAAAGTGAACATTGTTTTTTGGGAAGGAATAAGCAGGTATTTCTGTTTTTCAAATGTGTTAAATCTAATTTATGGCTAACAATGCTGATCTTGTGCTCCTTTTCCCCACATTTTGAGAATCAGTACCATTGTCTTTGAGCAATTGCAGGCAGTTATTACTCTCTTGCAGTTAGAGATGCAAGAGAGGGCCCCAAAGCTACATGGTCTGAGGCCTGACGTTGCCTGTTGCCAGTTGAAGCCATAATGTGATTTGTTTGCTTTGGGTTAATGCATTGTGGGAACTCAGCCATTGTGACTTATTCAATAATCTACAGTTAGGCAAACCACAAGTTAGCATGGATTGTAAATCCAGATTGCCTCTGCTGTACTTGCCATTTCACTTGAGATAGACTCAAATGGCAGACCAAAAGAGATTTAATAGAACGATATTATATGTTCTGTTTCAAGCATTTCAGTGTAATTAACTAAACCCTGGAAACCCAGTGCCTCATATTGCTTAACACCTTTGTTTATTAGGCAGTTATTTGATGCCTAAGCACAATATTTTGGGCCAGCAGAATTGCACAGCTTTCTGCAAGGAATATCATGCAGAAATGTTTATTTCCTATTTTATTTGGTCAATAATGTGTCATGGAAGATCTATTTAAATGTGAAATACTACATGAAGATGAGCCATAACAATACAACAGACATAGTTCCTAATAGTCTCTCTATAAAGCAAGATATTCTAAATGCTATTGATTTTTTTCTATCCAACAAACTGCAGGTATTTATGAATGAAGTATTGATATTCAAAATTTAACTACAAATTATTATTATTATTATTATTATTATTATTATTATATTTGGATTTATATGTCGCCCCATCTCTGGGGAGGACTCGGGGCGGCTCACACAAAATATATATACAATACATAAAACATCATTCAAAATCATATCTAATCCAAATATATTATAAAATAGTAAAACGCCCCATTTTAAAATCCCCAATCCCTCTCAATCCAGGCTGGCCTGTAAAAACAGCCAGGTCTTTAGATTGCGCCGGAAGGAACACAGGCCAGGGGCCAAACGCAGCCCCAGGGGCAGCTGGTTCCAAAGGGTGGGTGCCCCCACAGAGATCAAATCAAGAGGACTGCCCTTGTATTTTTAAAAAATTTAGAACACTTTCAGATCCAAGTTTCCAGCAGAGACAAATGTGAAATTAGATAATGGGGAAAACAAATGTTGCTACTAAACTTCAGCCTAAAACCTGCACATTAAATTTAACATATAGGAATGGGGCTTCCTTGTCAAAGAATAACCCTATATTTTGGATGGCTTTATATTTTTCCCCACTTCAAACAAAAATTTAGTATATTCTATAGTTGATGGTACTAAAGATCTTTTGGGCATAGCTTAAATCACCCTTCCTGTTGTCCAATCGATCACAAGCTTAATAATTCCTGGCCAGCAATAAGAGGAGAGAACAACATCTTGGAAGATTAGTTAAGAGGCATTTTAAAATTGCAGTTATATGTAGTGGTACATTACAGTAGCAGAGCCATGTGCTTTAGCTTTTTGCATGTTTCTAACACTTCATCTTTTTTCCTTCAATATATTGTTAGGATAGTCTGGATCAATCCACATATCATGATTAATTATGATTTGTTTTCTTAAATAAGCTATAATTTTGCATAATCATGGTAAGTATAATGACGTTTTAGTTTAGAGTGATAACTGAACTTATCCATAGTATTAATGTTTAGATTATGTTTTAACAAGATCAGAATGTGCAATGTGTCTTGCTTACTCCATATGCTTATTTCATTTTAGCATTTACCTCTGCCCCATTGGATCATCATTTCAGAAAATGCCCTTACCTAAGCAAAGAAACAGAAGGAACATGGGCTGGAAGAAATCATTGGGAGTGGGAGCAACTTCCTGTTGGTTTCCCCATTACATTTCTTTGTGGGAAGCTGGAAGTGAGCATTGGAAATCTTGTTCTCAGGGGTTGTGTGTGTGTGTGTGGTTCTGGACGAGTATGCAGGGGTGAACAAGAGGTGTGCATTTGGGATCAATGTGTGTGACTGATCAAAAGATGTCACACGTGTTGAGAAGAGAGCACAGGTTGGTGGCATGGATCAACAAATGAGCATGGGGTCCTGGGGATATGTGTGAGTTGTGTGAGTTGGGGAGATTGTGTGCAGATTAGGGAAGGTGCTTTGGGGTGTTAGGGAGTAAGAGGTGCTGTGTGGATTAGGAATGATGTGTGGGGGTGGTTCAGGTTAGGAAGGGTATAAGAGATGCCACATAAGTTGGAGAAGATGGGCGTGCATGTTGGGATGGGTATGTGTGGGTCCTCAAGGGATGCCACATGGGTCAAGGAAGGCATGCAGGAAGATAGCACAAGTTGGAGAGAGTGAGCAGCATGGACTGGGAAATGCACAAGGCTCTCTTCCTCCCTCCCTTCCTCCCTTCCCTTCCTCTCTCAGATCTGCTAAGAGTACATTCACATGAAGTTTGGGTGGCTTACTTCTGAAATGTATGTTTTCTTTCCTTCTAAAGTGGCAAGATTAGGGATGTTATTGGGAATAACCTTCACTTAACATAATAACTCTTAATGAAAAAGCATAGAAGCATAATATATTTTGGCATTTAGCCTTGTAATTACAAGGTTCTGTACTGGTTATGAAACAAATCCAAATAGGGTGAGAACCGGTTTGTGGATGGGAAGCTACCAAGAAATCACAGAACTGTAAATGAGCCCAGGAAGTTAAAACAACATGCTGGAAAAAAGGCAATGACAAACTGTTCCTATGTTGTTGTCAAAGAAGCCTAAATGGTTGTGTATTCCTAAGAGCTTCATTCAGGGGATTTTTACATGTTTCTACATCTATCAATAAACTTGTTTTTGAGATTAGAATAAGAACTGAGAAGCTGGTTTTAGAAAAGATTTTTTTTATAAATAATATTTTCATAATCAAAACCATATTGCAATTTTTAGGCATTTGGTTCCAATATGGAGATTGTGGAAATGCTTTTTTCAATGAAAAGGAATAATTGTTGCCGTGTGTGTGTGTGTACACACCCCTTCCCCTTGCTGATGCTTTATTTAAACTACATTTGTATATCAGTGATTGCATGACCTCTATAGATGACATACGCTAAACAAATAATTATCCTTGGGTCACCCTTCCTGCATTCCCTTCATCTCAAATGCCCTATAGATAGAGTAATTCTCTCCAAAACCATTAAGAGAGGCTTAGGTATAAATGCAAATAATTTTAAACGGTAATATTTAGAAAAGCAATTGTAAATCCACTTTGCCAGGATCAGTTTGACAAATATAGAAAACAAGAAATCAAAGATTTGATCTGTGTATTATTTGTACTATTTGAAGACCATTCAAGGAGTGATTATATTCAAATAATGCCACTATAATGAACAGCTTGCCTTGCAAATTGATTTTTCTATCATTCATACAAATTATTTTTGCCCAGTTATGGAGCAGGCTGACTTGTTTTATTACGATACATGTGACATGTATTACAAATACTTGAATATTAATTCTAATGCATGTATCACATTCATAATATTTCATGCCTTTTTAAATATTTATTTGGTACAATAAATCAAAGGAAAATACCTGAAATATTGTAAGGGAGAAGCACTGATACACATTTGCATATATCTAGCTTGATTTTGTAACTGTTGACATTGATATTATCAAACCTATATCTGTCACCTATTAGCTGTCACATGTTTTAATTAGAGGTAGGGGCATTAGAAGACTTAAATTTTAGCTTTTCTCAAGTTTAGGATTCTTCAGGTCATGCTAAATCTGAACACATATTATTATTATTATTCTTTCTGTCCTTCCTCCCAGGAGCTTGGATTGCCATATATGGTTACTCAGCCCTACTAGTACCACAGCACATACTCAAAAACATATTAGTTTGAGAAGAATTGGGCAAGTGTCAACCAGTGAATTTAATAACTGAATGGCAACTAGAGTACAGTGTTACACACCCAGCCTTTTCTACCTTGGGTTTTCCAAATGTGGGAATCCTAATTCCCACCCTCCCAACCAGCAGAATCCAATGTGGGTGGGGGGAATGATACCCAAGCAAATGCTGATGGTTCTGAGCTGCTTCCCCTAATTATACCATAAATACCTGCCTAATCTCAACAAGGAGTAAACATGTGTGTGCAAACTGATATCTGGAAAACCAGTAGTTTTCTCTGCCAGCCATTTGTAAACATCTGTGAATAATTTTTTATGAAAAGGGTATTATGAGTTGAGCTAATAAAATGGTATATAATGACTGGAAATTCTTCAGCCATGGTTTATAGCATATCTCCAACCAGCATCGAAGAACAGTTTCTGCTTCAAAGCCTGGAATGTAGTGGGAACTGATGGTAAAGCAAAGGAATGTTATGGCTGGAACAGCTGGGCAAACATCTTTTCCAAGCCTGTCACTTGCATTTATATGAAACCGGAAAATAAAAACAGAAGAGGGAATTTATTAACTACAGTTCTTCTAATAACCAAGTAGATCAGCTATTGCAACTACAGTTAGTTATGCTTTCTTAAATTCCTGTGTACTCACAGTTGGGAGATAAAACTTTTTAAAAATTCTCAACCTTCACTAAAGGGTTAGTGTTTTTATCAGATTTATATAAAATATTTTCAACCTACACATGCCATATAAAATCAAAGAGGTGGCCATATAATAGTGCATGCTGTTCTCACCCTGCCTCTTGTTACAACTCTTTGTAAATAAACATTGTGCAGTTTAGGCTTTCAGCTTGTGATTTAGAGACACACTTTTCTAGAAGTGTTTGTTTATTAATTTCTTATAGGTTTGCTTATGCATATAAATCCATTCAAAGCATGTCGTTGAATTATGCATTGCATTGTTCATGTATTTGAATATCTCGCAACAATTCAGAAGTTTAACAATATCAAAATGAATTATGTAATAATTAATGACAATAAATAATATAATATAAATGAGAAATTATAAGCCAATATGAAAGGTTGCAACATAAAATTATATGCCATTTGTGTCTCAACTGCTCACTCAGGCAGTGCATGACATTTTACCTTTTCCTCCTAATATTATTTTTCCCTTTAAAAACGTTTTCCCCATTCCAGTGGTGGGATTCAAATTTTTTTACTACTGGTTCTGTGGGCGTGGCATGGCTTGGTGGGTGTGGCTTAGTGGCATGGCAAGGGAAGGATACTGCAAAATCTCCCTTCGCTCCCCACTCCTGGAGGAAGGTTACCGCCAGTTCTCCGGATTACTCAAAATTTCCGCTACCGGTTGTCCAGAATGGGTCAAAACCTGCTGAATACCACCTCTGTCCCATTCCCCATTGTCTATTTTTATAACAATTCTTTTGGACAGGTTTAGCTTTTGTTCATTAGTTTTTCTGTGCTCCAAGCAGAATGTGATTCAGAACAGTGATCCTCTGAGCTTCAGTAGAGTACTAGGAGAAAATGCACACTATTTACATTAGCAGTGAAAATCAAGCCAACCAGGATTAGGATTGGATTTACTGGGAAACTAGGATAGTGAAATTGAGTTGGCATCTTATAAGGGCATGACTGATGGAGAAAACATCTGCTGTTTCAAAATGTCTGTGGTCAGGAATAGATAAGATATACACAAATAACAATAGAAGGACAGCAAATGCATATCAATGGAGGATGAATGGACACATTTGCAAGTTTAGAGAGGAAAAAATGGACTAAAAATATGAATGTACATATGAGGATCCAGAACTCAGAAATGATGTTTCAATGCCACCAAAAAAGCATGTGGTTTTTCTAGTACCTCCTGCTTCTTCCACAATTACAGCATGCAATCTTCATGCTTATATACTAAACACAGAGTATATTATACTTTCTTCTTAGGCATATTCATATTGAGCAGCAATTTTGTTCTGCCAAACTATGAGCCTCAGGATGCCACATGCATGATGCCACACAACAGACACCAGTATACTTACACATCACCTGGCCAATGAAGAGACCAGAAACCTGCAAGTTTGGAGGATTTTGTTGAGTTCGGTACTGAACCTCCTCTGAGAAGGTTTTCCATTTGGAGGCTATGATCAATGGAAGAAGACTGGCTTGGCCCCACTGATTACAAATTACAGTGTACAACATGATATCATGCTCTCTAACATTCCCATTTCTGTACTCAAAATTCTATCTCACCCAGAATGGACTTGCATACCACATATTGTCTAACAGTTTTTATTTTTACACATTAAGTGATGCCTGCACCTGCATTCCTGGGAACAATACCTGATGCTGTAAAACTGATTCTTTTTAAAAGTATTTACATATTCTCTAATGAAGAAAATTAATCTGCCACAGATGACAAGAATAATTCCATTTCTTTTTCAAGTGCTATTTCTACATAGAATATAAAGGTCAGCAAAGGAATTTTCTGTGGTTCTTTTGTCTTGCACAATGTAAATTCTATGGTTGTGCAAGGATGTTGGGAACTTTACGTCTTGTGAAATTCAACTCCCAGAATTCCCCAGCCAGCCTGATCTGATGTGAGCAATCAATTGCCGACCAGATTGTTTGGCTGAGAAAGTAAAAAAATGAGAATGCTGGTAAAGAAGTTAAACAACCAGTAGGGTTTCCTTGGCCAAGGAAATGGTGGCATCCAGGGGAAAGACTGTCAAAAAAGTCAAGATGGCAGTCTCAATAGGACAATCAAAGCCCTACAGCTTTGTTTATGCATGCAACATATAAACATAAAAGGGAGCTGAGACAGATTATCATCTCAGTGTTTTTATTCCCTCCCTCCATTGTGGATGCTGTCGTAGAAGAACATATGCTGGACCTTTCTCATGATCACTTTGACTACGGCTCCAGCAAATAATGAACTACATCCAGATCTGGGATGAAGTTAAAAATTATATTGGCTTCCTCCAGTCTTATCATACAATGCTTCATATGTTGTTAGCCACAAGAGAGATTAAAGGTTTTTCTAGTTATCTGGGTGGCATTATCTATAACCTGACTTCAGGGATGGAAACCTGCAGCCCTTTAGATATTACTGCAGTAGAACTCCCAGCAGACCTAGCCAGGATGGGCCCTTGTTGTAAAATGCTGTGAGTTTCAATTCAGCAACATCTAAAAAGTCATGATTCCCTACTTTGATTTTCAGTCTTCATCCTGAGAGACCAGTAAGATAAACCATCACTCTTCTCTGAATATTGGATCCTCCATGTTGTTTGGATGTAAGATTCTTGCTACATTTGAAGCACCTATTATGCTGACAACCATTATACTCTCAGGAGCAGTTGTATTAATTTGTCAAGAATTTCTTTTTATACTGCTCTTTTCTAAGCCAGAAGAATTCTCTATAATATTGTCCCCTCGTCCCCCGAAAAATGTTATCTTCAGTTCTTCCCCTCTCTCCAACTTCCTCCTTCAGAATCTGAAATACCTAAGTCTAGTTCATTAATTTGGTTATTTCCATCTGTTCAAGAAAGATAATTGTGCAGGCTTGCTAAATTATCTGTATAACTAATGTTCAGGTCCAGCTCAAGACATTAGGTTCCTTAGAAAGAGGACAAAATAGCATACTTCATCATTCTGCTTATAGGACCTTCATTTGTCTTTAACACTGGGCTGCTAAACTTCCTGAACATTTTACTTAAACAGCAGGATGTGTTTTTGTGAATTCTACTGGTTTACATTTGCGGTGACATTACTCCATAGTACAGATGCAAAAAGGCTTCCAAAGGCAGTCTACCCTCCCATGTTAATGTAAGCATAAACCAACCCTATTATTTTTTAAAACAAAGATTTTCAAGTGATAGTATTAAAAGAACAGAGAAAGGCAAGGATGGTCATGTTTCAGTCTTGAGGAATGTACTAATTTTTCAAAACTAAACCGGGGAGTTTTGCTCTGGTGGGGAGGTGGTTGAGTAGGGGCAATGAATCAAAATTGTGGTCACAATAATTTAATCTTAAGATCTTCCTTTTTTATATATGCCATGTCTGCATTCAGGATGGGGTGAGATTTCCATTACATAGTCATAGCTACCCTTTTGACTTTATTTCACCCAGGACATGCTTGTCCACTGATCTGATCAGTTACTCAAATGGCTAAGTAGTAGACCTTAATATAAAACAGTAGTTTATTCCATACTGTATTTGGAGCTCTGTGTGTCTTTGTGTGTTTTGCATGGCAAACTAATCTGCAAACCACAAACATTGTGAAGATGGCCACTTTACTCCTGCCCTTTTACTCCTGGTGATACGAGGTCCTGTAACCACATTGCTTAAGATCCCATTTTCATTCTACAGGGATGTGAAACCAAGGTTAATCACTGAACTTGTAGGAATCATGTTGAACACTAAAGTTTCTCATGCTGATTTTATTGACAAGCAGTTAATATTTGGCTGAAAAGCATAAGGGAAAATGTCCATCAAACTTGGGAAAAAACACTGTTGTTAATCTGATGCATTTGATTGATAACAATCTAGCGCAGTTGATTGATACAACGAATGAATAAGAAATCCTAAATGTTAGACTGTTCTTAATCATTCTTGTCTTCTAAATAGAAGAAACATTTGAGCAAGAATTAAGAAATCTTGCAATATAAGCCAAATGTAGAACTATTTCCTTACCAAATGTACTCTAATTTAAGAATTTACAATTAGTATTGGGAACAGAAACTACCATGAAGTTTTATCGGACTTCTCAGTTAAAAAAATAAAAAACAGCAATCCAGAGTATCTGAAATGAAGTAGTGCACATGTCATGACTCAGCATACTGGAAACAGTGACTCAGCACTCCACATCACTGTGCAATGCAGAGACACTGTCAGCTTGGTGCATAGATAATCACCACCCCACTCCCCAAAATACATTACTAAAAATGCTATCAGGGCCATAGATTTTGGGGGGGGGAGTGGGGAAGGCTAGCAAAACAGAAGGCCTACATTATTTCAGTTAAATAAAGAAAGGAAATGGCAAAAGTGGAGACTAAGCCTTGGTATAAAAAAGAAATATTGAGTTTTAAAAGCCACACATCAAACTGTTCCTGTTATAGAACAGGGTTTCTATAGATTTTAGATTTTTAATTCCTTTTTAAAGGTGATTTGTTTTATGTTTAAGCAGACCATAAGAAGAAAGTAAAAGCCAAACCAGGGTGACTGAAATTGGGTGAGGGTTACCACAGTCTAATACAAGCACGTAAAATTTATATCACTTGAAGCTTTATGTATACAAACTTGTGTTGTTCGTGTAAAAGAGAAGATAAAGATTAGGTATTTATAATACAAAGGAAATTCTGGCCAAGATTTATGTTCGTTTTATCAAGCTATATTTACAGAAGTGTTTAGTGTGTGTTTGTGTTATTGTGCATGTGCATATGTGCTGTGCGTATGTGTATATGTGTTTGTATCTATATCTTCATCTTCTGGTTAAATAACTTACTTGTATTACCAGTTCAATTGAAAAAAAAATCCAACCAATCTCATTTCAGACCTTCTATGTTTATGTGTGTATGTGTCTTCACATCACACCCTTGCATATTGTGCAGACCAGGCCTATAGGTTGATTCTTTGTCTGCATCTCTTCTGAATCTGATTTTGTTGAGTTAGAAACATAAATAAACACTGCTACTTGCCTGGTCACATCTAGGCTGGTCTTTTTGCAGAAAAGGAACCACTACTGTTCCTTTAAAAGGCAAGATACAAGCTTTCTTGTCAGCATCATGAGGTAAAGTTTATTTTCTCTTAGGCTGCTGTCCTTTATATAGTGATCTAACTCTTCGGAATAGAGCAGGACTTGTTTCTAGAATCTAGATCAGGGGTAGTCAACCTTTTTATACCTTCCACCCACTTTTGTATCTCTGTTAGTAGTAAAATTTTCTCTAACCGCCCACCAGTTCCACAGTAATGGTGATTTATAAAGTAGGGGACAAAACCCCTACTGCCCACCATGAAAGCTGGAATGCCCACTAGTGGGCGGTAGGGACCAGGTTGACTACCACTGATCTAGATGAATTGGCCTTGGAATGAATGACAATACAAAAGCTTTGCCTCTTTAATAGATTTCTGGCAACATTATGAAGTGGCAGTAGACAATCAGGTTTCCAAATATCTTTCTTGCCCTGTAGCTCCTGCCTCCCCTCCTGCCTCCATCCTCAGTTTGATTGCAACACTGTGTGGGTCTGTGGGTCCAGTGTCCTTGCATATGTTTCCGTATCTCAGTGGTTGCTCTCAGAAAAGTGGTAGAGTCACTTACTCCTTACCCAGCTGTGAGGATCTGATAGGCACTCCCCACAAAGTCAAAGTTGGAGAAAAGCAAAAATATATTTTGCTTTGCTCTAACTTTGGCACAATATCACAAGATCTATGGAAATATTATTGTAGCACTAACCAGTCCTCAGCTATTAAAGCATTTGGACTAAGCTAACAAAATCTGAAAGGTCGCTGTTGATTGGTGTCATTACAATGTCAATTTGTCTGGGTGTGCAAGTGCTGTTTTGCATTGTTGAAATTAAAGGGAGAAAGAAATACCCTATAACACTATAAATGGGAAGGTAAATAGAATGGGTGTGAGGTAAGGAATGGAGACCTCCTGGCAGCTTTGGGGTCTCACTAATTGATACATTCAGATACACAAGTGTTTTTATTGTGTTGTCTACTGACTGCAATTTCATTTATTTGAAAGTAAATATAAAGGAACTGTTGAAATATAATCACTGCATGGGGATATTTCAGAATGAGGTAAGAGGGAGCATTATTCCACAAGGGGATAGTTTCCTCAGGGAAAAGTAATTTGGGGGGTTAGGGCTGGAAGCACATTTATTAAAATTTTAATTTTAATTTAATTTTAATTTTTATTAAAACTTTCTACCAAGGCATTTGTTAGGAATTCTCAGCAGTGTAAACAGTCGCTAATTACAAAATTAAAAACAATGATAACATCAATGATAATTAAATTTCTCTCTCATATATGTGTGTGTAGTGTTAGTGTGTGTATGTGTGTGTATGCATGAAAAGATGCACCATAAGCCAAAATATTTTCAACCAATGTATCTCAAATGGACTAACTTTTATTCTCATGATTTTTGTGCACAGTATTAATCTAAGCAACTGTAGACTTCCCTCCTTTAAAAATGCATGACAAGAGAGGAGAGGTTTCTAGGAAAAGGATAATTCTTCCTAGCTTCTCTTTAACTGGGAAGATGGCGTTTCTTGAGCACACTGAGTGGTATCCTTTTCCTGTTGGGAAGCTCTTAGAAAATGGAGATCTATGATTTCCTCTGAAATTAGCAGACAAAATAAGTGAACAAACAAAACAGCAAAGGTCAAATCCCTTTTCCGCGACATTTGTTCAGAGCCATTTCAGAAACTGACTGATTGGATAGGTTTTTTCCTGGACTAGCAGGCATGAAATGTGAGAGGTTTCTATGCAAAGGATTTTATTTTTATTTTTATTTTTAATTTATTTTATTTGTTTGTCAAGCATGTATGAGAAAACAAGTGTAAATATGAACATAACATATAGACATATAAGTGTAAACAGGTATAAGTATATATATATAATAAATGAGTACAAATAAATGGATAAATGGGAGCAGTAGGACAGGGACGGTAGGCATGCTGGTCCACTTATGCATGCCCCCTTACAGACCTCTTAGGAATGGAGTGAGGTCAACGGTAGACAGTTTAAGGTTAAAGTTTTGGGGGTTTGAGGATGTAACAAAAGAGTCAGGTATTGAGTTCTAGGCATTGACTACTCTGTTGCTGAAGTTGGATGTTTTACCATGCTTTTTCCTGGTTCTGAGGAAGATTTCAACCTTTCTGTACTATTGAAGTAGTGAGTTCCTATTCCTTCCTGAACTAATATTTCTATTTGTGACAAGCCCAGCTAAACTCTGCTTCTATTTATTGAGTTTTTCCTGTCTTCTGTCCATTCAAGAGGCTTTTTTATTAGCTTATGAATAACATCAGGAAATGGCAGGAAGAACTGGCTGCTAATGAGATCCAGGGCATTTGCAGGCCATCACCATTTCTATTCCTCAGTCATCAGTATGAAGTCAACATGCAATCATCCTTATGACCATGGCATATGAAACACTGAGGCTAAAAGGCAACTGAAAAAGAAAGGAAAGTTCCTGTAAAACAGAAATCAGAGCCAAGTTGAAGTAAAACATCCTGTGAAGGAAGAAATTAATTCCTGCAAAGCTCTTCAAAGTTGCAGCATTTCAAGAAAAAGACCAATTTAAAGCTGCAGTGAGATTATTATATACACAAAGGCTAGAAAGATCTGACATTATTCACAGTGGAGGAATGGATGGTGAAGATGATGAAACTTCAAAGGTGGTCAAATTTACATCTTTGATTAGAAAAAAATATTAAATAAGTTTATGGTTGACTGGAAACTTCATAGACTGCATAAAACAGAAAAATATGAATTTGTGACTTATGATTGTCATAATTTTAAAAATATAGACAAAATGGAAATCATGATATAATCATAGAATAAGTGGTAAATTTATATTTGTAATTGCCGTAAAGAACATGGCAAACTACTTCTTTATATTGTTTTTGTGTACTTTTGGCTTTATTCCCCCTTTTTTCCCTTTAGTTTCTTTTCCTCTTTGTTTGTTCTATATAGTAGTTTCTGTTAGTTTTTCTTTCTTTATAAACATTAATAAAGATATGTGTTATATACATAAAAGAAAAACACCAGCTTGGCTGTGGTTTCATCAATACAACAATTTTGCTGGCATCATGAGAATGGGCAGATCTGGAACAGATTCCAAGCTTCCACCAAAATTTGCCGACTTGCAAATTCAGATGTACAATCACAGGGGTTTTGTTTTGACCACTTCCCCAGCTGAGGTTTGATTCTTGTTGGTACTTTCAATGTCCATTTGTTATTTTGGGAGAAATTTATTCCTAGGATACAGAATGTATATTCTGGCTAACATTGCTTCGCTGCAGAAATCTGAATGACCAGTAGATGTCAGCCAAGAGATTTTTTTAAAAAAAATCTACAGTTTTGTAGAAAACTATAGGTAGCCCTATACAGATTATCTCAATAATTCATGTTAAATGAAATGGAGCTTTAAAAAATGGCAAGCCTTTCATGTCAGAAAGACAAAATTTCTGTTTGAATAGTGTGGTAGCTTGCCTTCTCATAATGAGAAAAAAATCCCGTTGAAGAAAAATTTGATTTCAGTGAGTACATTTTTTATGATGTGTATTTTGTAGAGAATTTTAAAAAGTAGAATATTCACTCAGATGAGCCTACTTAAAAAATATGAAGGGCTGTAGCCCAAACTCCAGTTTGCCAGCTCATCATAGTGAGAAATAGTTCAAGCCTTTTCTTTAATTTTATCCTTAAAAGTACCCATGACTCAGCAATAGTTTGGTTGTCTTCAAAGTACAGCATAAAAATTTAAAAGGTATATTTAGATACCAGTTCTACTGCCCTGTTTTAACCCAATGTGCCATTTAATCTAATCTTAAATGCCAAGCTTGATGCATTGAAGACGGGGAGTATTTTGGAGCATAAAAGTTTGTGGTTGGTGCTAGACTTTCGTTTACCATGCAATCTTTCTTTTATGACTGTTGTCTGAAATCCCAGGCTCTTTAATTATAGAAGTTGGAGGGTGGGAATAGGCAAAGACATCCAGCTCAAAATCTGATAGCAAAAACTTCTTGTGACAAGCCCAGAAGCAACAGTGACATTCTGTCTGGATCAAATGAGAAAGAAAAGCCTTTTTTTATTGTTTAAGCAAAATTTATGCTGCTCTCCTGCATCACCATTTTGGTTCTTGAAATGGCAGCTAAAAAGTTTTATTTAACCAATACGGTCTGCATTTAGACTAAAGCAGGGGTCTCTAAACTTGGCAACTTTAAAACTTGCTGGCTGAGGAATTCTGGGAGTTGAAGTTCACAAGTCTTAAGGTTGCCAAGTTTGGAGAACCCTGGATTATAGGATTAATAAGGAAACAAAGTCCCCTTCTCCAGGAGTCCATTTACCTTCCTCCTTCCCAGTTGCATTCTTCTTCCTGGCTCCTGCTGAATTTTAGACACTCTTTAATCCTGGTAAATTATTACGAAATCCTAATTTAGGCTATCTTGGATTACTTTATACATGTTTATTTGATTAATTGGCATGCAATGTCATACAGAGCCATAAAGCAACCACAGTTGTTGCAGAACATACTAGAAAAATAGTGGGTGGTTTATGATTCAGTGTGTCACATAAATTCATATGCAGTCAATATTTTGAGGATTATTTAGTACAGAGTTGTAACATAGGTCTTAGATATTTTGTAGAAGCCATGACAATAATATCTATACCATGACATCATGCAAATGATGAAATGCAAATTACCTAATATGCATCATTGCATGGTGATATCATCCCATGTATAGCATTTCTTATCCCTGCCTCTCCCATAGATGCTCATGATATGAGCCATCTCTCATACCACAGTGTCATGCTATGGATACAATTGAGTATTGCTATTTTGATATTGAAAAAGCATTTTCAATATGTCTGGAAGGATACCATAGTGTATATAAGACATTTTAAAACATTTCTTCACCTTTCCCCTATGCTTATTATTTTTGTTGAAGAATAAACAAGTTAGTCCTAGCTCATAGTAATGAAGCATTATCTTATCAATATTTTATTTGTTTATGCATCTAGATCAGTGACACTCCTTATAACAAAGTGTATTTTTTTGAAAGAGCAAAAGATACCTGTAATTTGAAGAGAAACTAGTGTTTGGACCTTTGATTTTAAAATTATGAATTTTAGCATTGAATAAAATATTTGCACAATGGTGACCCAGGATAGTTTTTATTCAAGATTGATAAACACCTCTTACTTATATTAATTTTTTCCTAAAGAATATTTTTATAAATTTGTTCAGTGTTGAAATATTAAGCATCATTAATATTTGCATAATGGAAAATGGTTAAAAATGCCTATTTTTCCTTTACTGATTATACAAAGGCTTTTGATTGCAGAATACAACTAATTGTGGAGAACACTTCACTTCAGCTGCATATAGAAGAATTTATATGATGATCAGGAAGTAACAGTTCAAACAGAATATGGAACAACTAAAATTGGGGAAAGCCTGTGCCACGTTGTATACTGTTACCTTATTTATTTAACTTCTAGGCAGAATGTGTCACCAGAGATACTGACTAAAAGAGGTATAAGTTATAATTAAAACTGATAGGAGAAATATCAATAGCTTCAGATACTTTTCTTAATCTCTGACTTTCTGGTTCTGCACTATTCCTGAATATCCTGGTTCAGTTGTTTTGGAAAGGATTATTTTTGTCGTTAGGCTCAATTACTTTCAGAAGAATGTCTCAATGTTGCTGTATTTCTCTTCAAATCATGATCCTTGTCAACATGTTCTTGCTAGAGTAACTAAATGGGAAAATAAAGCAGGAGGTGATCTTCTTCCCCTTAGCTTTAGAGATAGGATCCTCTAAAATGTCAGAACTTCAGATTACTGGATTCTGTCAAAACTTCAGATTACTGGATTCTGCTTTATGATTGACTAGACTAGAACAGTAAGATCTACCCACGAGATCCAGGTTCAAAATAATGATTCAATCCCTCCAGGATTTTAATCCTTCTGGATGTGTGGACTTCAACACCTCATCAGCCAGTTATCTTACCATTGTTTTCAGAGATGCCATCCCACAAATGGAGGTTGGGAAAAGTTATGCTCACTATTAATGCTTCTGAAACAATATTTAGCCCCCAGAATTACAATCAGTAGAAGGGCCAATTTCATAGACAAAATAATACACCCATTCCTGTATAGTTTTCAGTGATATGAGTTGGGAATTTCTAAATGATATTATTATTAGGCAATTAGGAATGAAACATCCTTAGTGTTTGACATTTTCTACAATATATAATGTAGCTGAGATGTGTACATTATTATGAGAATTATTTTTCTCTCATTTGTTACTTTGCACATTTTAACATGTTCTGTTTGCTTGTTCTGCATGACTGCTCCTCTTTCATTTTATGCCATGTCTTTTGAATTGGGAATTTTTTTTGGGGGGGGGGTGATAAAAACAAGTAGTAACATTTAAAAAGCCATCATGATGATGGTATGCTATATTCTGGCTGGATTGGTAATACAAATCTTTAGCAAGAACATAATGTTGCATTGTGTGCTACGAGGACAAGATGACGACAAGCTACTCAAATCTGTCAATAAACAACTGATTGCTGGAACAGATGTTGTTGCTGTTCTCCAAATGTCCTGCACTTCCATTTTTACTGAAACTGAGTAATTCAGCATGCAGAATATTTGGCAGGAGATAATTCACAGGATAATGGAAGTAACCGATGACAGTGCTGAGATAATTAAGCCCCTTTCATTTACAGCACTATAGGCAAAAGTTTAGATCTTTTCAGATGTGTAAAGCCGCTTTCTTGACACATGGAGTCATTAAGAGTTTCTGAAGTTTCATTAAGAGAAGATGTATTGCTAAAGATCAAATATTAGTCACACTTGGATTAAGGTACAACTAGCTATGTTGACTATGAATAGATCATCTGTACAACAATTAGGAAAACGATTACTAATGGAGTGACTGCATTCTTCTAGCATCTAATTATTATTTTATTTTGTGTGTGTGTGTGTGTGTGTGCCTTTAAGATAGTATAACTCCTGGTGATTTCCTGGACAAATACTTCAGAAGGGGTTTGCCATTGCCTCTTTCCTAGGGCTGAGAAAGTGACTGGCCAAAGTCACCCAGTTGGCTTCATTCATAAGAAAGGACTAGGATTCACAATCTCCCAGTTTCTAGCCTGATGTCCTAACCACCACAAACAATTAGAAAACTGGTTTTCTAATTAATACAAGCAAACTTAAAAAGCCTGCTGGAAATGAGTCCTGGGAACTGACCAAAAAAAAACAACCCCAACAACACAGAAAATTACAACAGCTGTGCAATTATACACAGAAAATGCTGTATGTGAGTGTAAATTCTGTACTGATTTTTTTTCCACTTTTCATTTACTTAATCAATTTGTATAGTTATCCATCTCAGCAAGTAACACTTGGTGGTGGACAATATCAAAATAAAAACAAAAACAAGTTTATCAAGTACAAAAGTTAAAATGTATGGCAGCTGAGAAAGCATCACAGTCCACACTGCTAACACAATCAAGGGATGAATCTATTTAAGAAAATAAAATGATCAGTTTCTTTTTAAGAGAACTATACCCATTTTCCAAGGGCAAAGGCTATAAACGATGTCTTACAGGACCATCTAGTATGGATGGCAAATACGTTGTAAAAGAATGTGTTCTAAGTAGTTATGTTCCCTTGGAGGATATTTTGTGAGAATGTCCGACAACGTTCTCAAAAGGTTTAGAAATCCCTGATTGTTAAAAAAATTCTAGACTATTGTAATATTCTCTACTGTTTGCTGTTGTTTTTGCAGCTGAGTTGGCTTAATTTCTTGGCTTTAGAAATGATTGATTTGGGCCACTTACTTGTCACTTCATATCACAGTAGCATTATTAGTTACTGTAGTACACTATATACTATAATTTATATATATTGCTAGCTTGAAGTATTCCATCCATGTTTGGTGCAGACAGAATTTGTTCTATTTGACAACCATGATCCAAATCATGTGCTATTTACACTTATAATCATCTGGGGATAGTTGTTCATTGCATGAATAAGATGGCTCCTTTAATGAGCTGAAAAGGGCACTTCATGTCTGCTCATATGCACTATAAAGCATATCTTTCAAACGTTTTGCACAGTATAGCTTTAGAATGTGTGGTAAAACTATTACTATCCATGATTTGGAAGCTATAGTTTTCTTGATGCAATCTTCAACAATATTTGACTGTTAGCAGCATCATAGTGATGACCTGCATTAAGCTTGTGAGCAATTGCAATGTCATACTACTATGATTTTTTTCGAACATACAATATAAGTTGAATATCTATGTTAACAAATTACTAGTGTACAAAAATCTTAAATCATATGAAGGACTATGTTGGATAATAAATTGCTGGCAAACTACATGCTGAATTTATTTTGCATTATACAGAACCAAAGATAGTTATAAAATTTCCACCATTCCTTTCAGAGTCACACTGACTCTCTCCATTACTTCCTTCAAAGGAAGTAAATTAATTAGAATGCTTCTATAGTATTGTTGGACATGTTTTGCTATATGAATCTGGGTAAGGAAACAACACAGAAAGTGAAATGTACCTGCTATCTTTTGTGTGAAAACAAAAACCACAATTTCTAAGAGATTTTTTAAAAAAGTCTTTCTCTCACTATAGATGGTCCTCACTTAATGATCAGTTGTTTAATGACCATTCAAGCTTATGACAGAACCCTAAAAAGTTCCCTATACCAGTGGTGGGATTCAATTATTTTTACTACCGGTTCTGTGGGCGTGGCTTGGTAGGCGTGGCAGGGAAGGATACTGTAAAATCTCCAGTCAGAAGTGGTACTTGCTGGTTCTCTAAACTACTCAAAATTTATGCTACTGGTTCTCCAGAAGTGGTTAGAACCTGCTGAATACCACCCCTGCTTATACCCATAGTTGAAGTTATGATTATTGTACTCTGATCTGTGATTATGCAATCATATTTTGGAACTTGGCAATTGGCTTATATTTACAACTGGTTGCAGTGTTCTATGGTCACGTGATGGTGATTTATATAGCAAAACATGTCCAACAATACTGCAGAAGCATTGTAATTAATTTACTCTCATTAAGGGAAGTAATGGAGGGTTACTATATTACATCTTGTTAGTCATCTTCATAGGATAGTAACAAGAACATATTAACAATAGCCAGGGAAATTGAATAAAATCAGATGCTGTAATGCACAGTTAATTTTTCACTTCTCATGTATCAAAACCCAACTAAATAGAAAAAGTTTACATTTTGACTTCAAAATATAATTGGGTTTCAAGAGGAAAGCAATATATTATAACTACTGAGAAGTTTCTGACTATAACTTTGCACTGTATAAAAAAATCATGAAAAACTTTTTCATGGGCCACAAGTACTTTCACATTTTTTCTTGGAATTTCTGAGTAACATTTGCAGACCCTTTAATACTCATTAGCAAGGAGCATGATAGTCTCCTTCGAAAGTGATCTATGAAAGCATATTGAAAAGAACACAGCAGTAAGTATTGAGATGATAATACTGAGAGTTTGACACTGAAACATTAATTTGGCACATAATCCACAACAACCTCTTCCAAGAATGGATTTGTGTGTGGGATTTGCTTCTGTAATTGTCATCCTATGCTCTCTTTCCCCTTGTTCTCTTTTGAGGAAAGAGAGAACAAGAGAAATATTCAGATGATCATATATTATTATTTTTTCAATGTATGCTTTTTGAGCAGAGTAGGCTTTACCATGACTCAGATCACTTATCTATTGGTTTACTGCTTGTTCTTGGTGCCTGATGTTGACTAATGACCTACAAAGAGCAACAATTTGGGTTGACTATAGTAGTGTGTTTACTTAACCAAAGAACAACAATAGAATTTGTGGAAAGAAAAGGAAATTACAACATATTATGAGTGCACTTTCTTCATCAGTTGGAAAACCAGTTTGGTGTAGTGGTTAAGGCACCAGTCTAGAAACTGAATAATTATGACCTCTAGTCCCTCCTTAGGGAGAAAGCCAACTAGGTGATCTTGGGCCAATCATTCTCTCTCAGCCCGTGAAAGAAGGCAATGGCAAACCACTTCTGAAATCTTGCCAAGAAAACTGCAGGGACCTATCTAGGCAGTTGCCAGAATTAAGGCTGACTTTAAGCCGCTCTCCCTCCAAAATTTGTCAGTTAGAATTAGTCCTCACTATACAGTTCGTGAGGGGATGCGCTGGCTCAGTGGCTAAGATGCTGAGCTTGTCGATCAGAAAAGCCGACAGTTCGGCGGTTCGAATCCCTAGCACCGCGTAACGGAGTGAGCTCCTGTTATTTGCCCCAGCTTCTGCCAACCTAGCATGTAAAAATGCAAGTAGAAAAATAGGGGCCACTTTGGTGGGAAGGTAACAGCTCCCTGCACCTTTTGTGTTTAATCATGCCAGCCACATGACAACGGAGACATCTTCAGACAGCACAGGCTGAGCGGAGATGAGCACTGCCCCCTAGAGCTGGAAACGACTAGCACGTATATGTGAGGGGAACTTTTATCTTTACCTTATACAGTTTGTATATAGTTTGGCTATTAGTGTAATATAAAATGGCAATTTCAAAGAAAAATAAAATATAAAATAACTATTGGGAGCTGGGGCAATCATGGGTGGGGACCAGGGAGAGAGAGGAAAACCAAGATGATAGCTGAGGCTATGTGATTGAAATACTATCCCTTTTTATGGGTGTCATAGAGGAGGTGCTTCAATTGCACAATCTCAGTGGCTAAACAATAAGCAAATATTCCTGTATTTGAAGGAGCATCTGTCTATTTAGAAAAACTTATGTTTGACATTCACAGTAAGTTTTAAATAGATGATGCCAAAATTTTTTTTTAAAAAAAGCATGCTTCTACTCACATAGATGAAGCTAAGTTTCATTTTTGTTTTATTTTCAAAAAATGAGCTTGCACCTAGATTCTATAGTTTGAATAATTAGGGCTTATAAGAAATAATTATAAATTACATTATAGAATATAATATCAAAAATAAGCAAAATGTAATGAAGTAAATTACTACCCAAGCATTTCATGTTAGTAGCATTTTGGGCACACTGAATCAATTTTTAACATTTCCAGAGTTGAGTCAGATCACAGAAATTAGAACTGAACGATCATTATGTTTACATAATCATCCAATGCACAAAGAATATGATGTTACCTGTTGAGAATTAACAGCACTCACAGTGGCAAATGAGATGAAACTTCTGGAGAAACATAGCATTTGGGAAAATGTTCCACTTTTATTGGTCATGATCCTATAATTAAAGACAGTATTATTTTAACTAAATATATGTCTTTAAGACGATTATCTAGAACTCAAGGGCAGAGTTTGATCCTTCCATTCACACGAATTATGTCGCCAACTTCAATATTTGCCATATTAGGCAGGCTTTCTGCTGTACTTGTCCTATGCCAAATGTTTGTAATGTTGGATGAATGTGTGTCAAACTCACACTAGGTATCAATCTCAGACTGCCAGATAGGTAGAACTTCCATCCCCAGCCAGCATGTAGTAGGAGGGCACAATATCTATGAAGGTTGTCTATTAATTTCTCAGTGATTGCCTCAGGCCCATAAGGAAGTTAAAACAGCCTCCAAGTCTAACAGGAGTTGGCAGCAGAATATAGAACATTTTGGTAATGCTGGCTCAGTTGCATTTTTGTTTCTGAGTGCAGTTCAAATGGTCTGTTCTTGACTAGTTTGGAATCTTTAAATAGCCAGGACCTGCATGCCTGCTCCAGTGTGTTTCTTGGTGACTTTGTGCTCTAACAAATAAACTTTCTTTAAATAAGCTTATTTTGGCTGGAGGTACATGATGTCCCAGGGCAGAATCCAGATATAATTGTTTGCTGTATCTGGCAACCGGTAATCTTCATGTTTTTGCAACATTGAAGAATGGGTATGTGGTTAAAGCTTCAGAGAGCATTATTTGAATTTGTAAAATATATTTAACTGAACTCTATATACTGTTTTCAGATGTCTTGCATATAAAAAATAATATAAACATGTTCTGTATTCTTTTTTGTTGATATATGTTTTCTTTTAAACCACCCAGAGTTGTTGTTGAGGCCAGTGGCCTTGAAATTGAAATATTACAATAAATAAGACATAAATTACATAATAGTAATAGCATTTTCTCTGGCCCGACTCTGAGAACAATATTTTTTTTTCCTGTAAGATTTCAAAGGAATTTTGTGGATTTCTTGAACTTTTCTTTGGGAAATCACAGAAATGAATTGATGCCATCTACTGGATCATTTATTTAGCTACAGTTTGAATATTTAGATTCTAACGAATCTTTTGTGTTTGGTATAACTATTGTTCATAAGACAATGCTGCCATTCCAACTTGAATGTTTTGGAATATTAAGGAATACTTATTATTTCATTGTCATAGTGAATGCTGGCATAAGCATATTATGTGACTGATTTCCCACGGTATCTATATAGGAAAATGTATATCATGTTTCATAATAGTTCGTTCCATTTTTCAAAAAGTATTGAAATTATAACATGATTTTCAACTGTATAAGCTCCTTCAATTATATAGTTATATACCAATAGTGCCCAATAACCAAATTTCTCTGGGTAGATTACAGTATTATTTGTAAATACAATTAAAACATTTTTTAAAAATCAGCATAGGAAATAAAAATTTAATACAATAGTAACTAAAAATCAATGCAGTATGATTATATATTTTAAACTCTAAATCCCTGGCAAGGTCTAGAAAGAAAGCCTTCTCTGCCATTGTCCCCGCACTATGGAATATGGGGTGAGGCAGGGCCCCCTCTCCTGGACTTCTGGAAAGGAGTTAAAATATACCTCTGCACCCTCAAGTGAGGAGCCTAAAACAGCACGCAGCCATGGGTCTAGTTGGTGCCCTGGGAGCAGAGGTGGTATCCAGCAGGTTCTTACCGGTCTGGAGAACCAGTAGTGGAAATTTTGAGTAGTTTGGAGAACTGGCAAATACCGCTTTGACTGACCCCCCTCCCACCTATTCTCTGCCTCCCGAATCCCAGCTGATCGGCTGGGTCTTCTTTTGTTGCCCTGCACAGGAGAACGGAGCTGGAAAACAGGTTAGTGGGGTGGGGAGGGAATGGGGATTTTTTCAGAAACCTTCCCCCAGGAGTGGGGTGGGAATAGAGATTTTACAGTATCCTTCACCTGCCACGCCCACCAAGCCATGCCCACCAAGCCACTCCCACAGAACCAGTAGTAAAAAAAATGAATCCCATCACTGCCTGGAAGCCCTCCCTTCATCTTTTAAATTAATTTTTAATAGGGTTTAATTATTGTTGCCTCCTTCTACATAAAAATAATTTCAAAAATTTAATTCTAACATTTTAATTTTCATATATTTTTAAAATATTTTGACATTTTGTAGTACACCAGTCAGAACCCCTCTTTGAAGGAGGTGGGTGGTTCAGAAATGTGAAAAATAAATAAAACATGCAATTTATTTAAAATACAATTACTTTAACAATCTTTTTAAAAATGATTTTAATTTAAAGAAAGTGCAGTTCATTTTAATGCAGATATGTGTGAAATGATTGATCATGCAAAGATTTGATCAATTTGCAGTATTTCTCATTTCCTCTGGTTGTTTCCTTAAACATTCTACCATTCCAGCTCTCTATAATATTTACAGAATAGACATGATCAGGCTCTATGTGCATAATATTATATGGTACCCTACCATAATCCAATCAGTGCACTGAGTACATTTGTGACAGATAAAAACTTATTTATGACAAAGCAGAAGTTTTTTTTTACTTTATGAAGCTATAGGAACATTTATGGAGTCTGATTTTCATTTCTGTTAAATTTCTCCAATATACCTGAGATACATTCATGAAAAATTATATTTATTTGATTTATGCCCCATCTTTCTGAGATACTCAGCTCAGAGTACTTCAGAAAGATGGGACATTGCTCTGTGACAATTTCTATAGATACAACTGTTTAGTAATTGGTGTGATAATAACCTCTTGCATGCTATCATATCATTCTAATTAGCTTTACACTAAATACCTATAAATTCAAAGAAAGCTTTTATATTACTTACTAGTAAGTTATTACACCATTTTTGTTAGAACAGGTGAATGAGCATAAGCCAGTTATCAATAAGGGATTTTTTTCCATGTAAATTTGAGGGCTTAAAAACACTCTTATGAAGTAAGACTGAGCAGTTTGAGACGAAGGGAAAGACTGAAATGCTTGGAGTGATACAACTCTCAAAGAGAAAGAACTGAAGTGATGTGAATATTATAACAGGCTATATGCTATGTAGAGCAGTTTATGAACATAATGGAAGCAAAGATAGATTCCGAAGATGTAGAAGAGTATTGTGGGTGATTGTGGTATAGAGCAGATTTATGTTTATTTCCTTCCCTTTCCTTATCTTATGTTTTCAAGTACTCTGGCTTGCAATTTCTTACTAATTTTCTACACTTTGCAAATTTTGCTTTTCTTGAAAGGCATTGCTTGATGAGTACGGATGTAGGACCATGTTGTAATCCACACAATTACAGCTAGTATATCTGGACGAAAAATCTAGATAAATAGTAGATAGTGTTATGTATGCAGGTTTGAATGTCATTGGTTAAGTTTGAACTGTTCTTGTAAAATGTCAGAAATGATTGGTTTAAAAAGTGCGGGAAAACCCTGCACTCTGATTGGCTGGCAACTGCAGCTGCTGGCTATAAGTAGCAGCGCAGACCAGCCAAGTCAGGTCCGTTATGAGCTGTAGTCACTAATAAACTCTTCACTGAAGCACTCCGCGTCTGACTCTTCATGCAAATCTAACACTGGCAACGAAGGTGGGATCCTCCCAGAAGAGAAGACAACGAGGAGAAGAAGCCGAGAGAGATGGCTGTGCTGAACACCCCCCCAGACCCGTTCGATCCGACGGCAGAAGACTGGGACTCGTACGCAGATCGTTTCCAAAAGTATTTGGAGGGAAATGATCTCGCCGACATTTCCGACAAGCGGAAGAGGGCGGTCTTTCTCACCCACTGCGGTCTGGCTGTTTTCAAGATGGCGAAGGCATTGACGGGAGCTGCAGACATGAAGGTAATGGACTGGCCCGATTTATAAAAGTTATTAAGAGCCCATTACGCTCCACAAGTATCGTGTCTCATTAAGAGACACAAATTCTACCGTTGGAATCAAGGGGAAAGCGAAAACGTTAATGACTTTGTGGCAAGTTTAAGGGACATTGGGGGTGCATGTGCATTTATCAACTTAGAAGAGGCCATGAGTGATCGATTTGTTCTAGGCCTAAAAGACAAGGTGCTTCAGAGCAAATTATTAATGAAACCTAAGATCACGCTTAAGGAGGCCATAGAAGAAGCTTCTTCAGTGGAAGCTACCAAGTCCTCAACAGTAGCCATGAAGAAAATCAACAAGGCCTCAAGCCATCCTGATGTGGAAAAATCCACAACAACCCATTGCGAGCAATTAGATTCTGATTCAGACTTTAGCGAGGTGGAGGAAGGAATTTATAGACTCAGAATGGAGAAGAAAAGGAAAGACCTTGGAAGAAAGAGGCAAGACTTTTATTGCAGAGGTTGTAGGGGGGGCCACCCCCGCACTGAATGCAAGTTTTTTGATACCATTTGTCTCCGTTGTGAAAAAAGAGGTCACCTAGCAAGAGTCTGCAAATCATCCAGAACTCCACCAAGCAGAAAGAAGTTTCCTGACAAAGATTTCAAGCCTAACAACTTCAATGAGAAAATGAGGCACAACACAGTAGAAAAGGGGAAGAATGAAACTCATCAAACAGTCACCATTGGTCATTCTTCACCCTTAAGAAGCAGAAAAGTACATGTGAAGGTACTAATTGAAGGAAGGCCTTGCCAAATAGAAGTGGACTCAGGCTCCTATTTATCTATGGTGTCATGGGACACTATTCACAGGCTACTTCCCAACATTCAGAAGAAGCATTTCCAGAAGCAAGCACTGACTCTTAAAGACTACCAAGGGAACAAGATTCCAGTAGTTGGAACAAGAGAATTCATCGTGAAGTTCAAAGGCCACACCAAACGTTTGCCCCTGACCATCGTGGACAAGGACCGCCCAAGCTTGCTGGGACTTGAGTGGTTCAATCCACTAGGCATTGAGGTGACTGGCATCAATCACGTGAGCAACACTGAATGGGAGGAGGCCCTGAAGTCTGAGTTTCCAGAGGTCTTCAGCAACAGATTGGGCAAGTATATGGGGACCCCCTATCACTTTCAACCTAGATCCCAAGGTGCCCCCAATTCGCTTAAAGCCCAGAAGGGTCCCATTTGCTTTAAAGGAAAAAATTGATGCACAATTAGATAAACTAATAGCTCAAGGAATTTTAGAGCCCACTGACCACTCCAGATGGGAGACACCCATAGTCACACCAGTCAAGGCTGATGGGTCAGTGAGAATCTGTGGGGACTATAAGGGGACATTGAACCATGCACTTCAACAGAGCGCATATCCAGTTCCAGTGGTGCATCATTTATTACATTCACTTGGCAGGGGTACAGTCTTTGCCAAATTGGATCTGGCCCAGGCATATTAACAATTAACAGTTGATGATGCCACTGCAGAGGCCCAAACCATTGTGACTCATAGAGGTGCCTTCAAATGTAAAAGGTTACAGTTTGGAGTAAGCGTGGCACCAGGCATCTTCCAAAGCCTTATGGAAAGGATGCTCCAAGGACTGCCAGGGTAGTGCCTTACTTGATGATGTGTTAATCTCTGCTGAAAATGACACTCAATTACAAGAGAGACTCAGAGAAGTCCTTACCAGATTCAAGAAAGCGGGGTTAAAAGTCAAGGAAGAAAAATGCACTCTTAGAACTAACAAGGTTGAGTTCTTGGGCTACATGATTGACAAGCATGGCATCCACCCTACAGATGCCAAGGTTCAAGCAATCAAAGAAGCCCCTAGACCAAAATGCAAAACAGATTTACAAGCCTTCCTTGGACTTATTAACTTTTATCACATGTTGCCCACTACCTTGCCACAAGGAGGACTTTGAACTTGAAACTCACAACTTTTTCCTAGAGACTGTTGCTAAGCTTCCAGTCCATGCTGCTGAGATTGCCAGAGAGACTGCCAAAGATACTGTGTTGGCACCTGTTATAGGCTGGATTAAGAAAGGTTGGCCTCTTCAAGATCTACCTCACCTTGCCCAACCTTTTAAGTCCAGGCAAACTGAATTATCTGTATTAAGAGGATGTATTTTGTGGGGTAACAGGGTGGTTATTCCTGCAAAACTGCAAAGGGAGGTTTTGGAAATGTTACATGAGGGTCATCCTGGGATTGTAAGGATGAAAGGTTTGGCCAGGAGTTATGTATGGTGGCCAGGTATTGACAAAATGGTTGAAAACTGGGTAGCATCTTGTCCCAATTGCCAGGTAGTCAGACCTGCTCCACCTCATGCCCCCACACAGGAATGGGAGTGTCCCAGGGGCCCATGGTCTAGAATCCACATTGATTTCACAGGCCCTACAAGAGGACACACTTTTCTAATTATAGTAGATGCATATTCCAAATGGCTAGAGGTAATTCCCATGACATCCACTACAACTGAGGCTGTCATCAAGCAGCTCAGAAAATTGTTTGTAACCCATGGGTTACCAGATGTCCTTGTCTCTGACAATGGCCCTCAATTCACATCTAACATTTTTGAATCCTTTCTAGCACAACAGGGTATCAGACATGCCCTGACTGCCCCTGGGCACCCTTCGGCTAATGGCTGGGCTGAACACATGGTACGCTTTACCAAAGAGAAGCTTCAGCAGCTGGGTCCTGGGGATATCACTGAGAAGCTTGAAAAGCTTCTTAGTGTTCAGCACATCACTCCTAACCCATCAACTAACTTATCCCCAGCAGAGTTGTTGATGGGTAGGAAACTTAGGTCTTCCCTTGACTGCCTTCATCCCACTTACGCACCCAACGCACCACTGGATTCCACTAGCAAAGTTCGCACGTTCAGTGTGGGTGATTCTGTTTATGCTAAGAACCTTATGGGTGAGCCTTCATGGATTCCTGCTGAAATAACTCAAATCACAGGCCTCGTTCTTACAGGGTACAAACAGAGGATGGAGTCCTCTGGAGCAGGCACATTGATCAGCTTAGATCCAGGTTACCTCAGGAACATCGCAATTGTTCCTCTCTAGTTCCCATACCTAATGCTTTTTCTAGGGGGAGGGGAGGAACATGAGGATAATCAGCAAACAAGAATCAACCCCATGTGTAACGAGCCATTACGACAGGAACCATCCCAAAACCTGTCACAATGCCAAAATCCATCCTTACAAGTGGAAGATTGCACATCACTGCCTGACTTGGGTGCTGACATTGGGCTGGAGATGGGTTGGGAGGAGAGACCAGAGTTTAACAATCAAACAGGGTCTTCTTTCATAGGAAGTCCAACTAGGGAAATGTCAACAGACACATTTCCCTCTCACTGGGTGAGAACGTTAAAACTTCTGAACCACGAAGGTCTCAATGTACACGTAAGAGCCCCACCTATTTAAAAGAATACATTAGATAGGTTGGGGTTTGAGTATGGACTGAACCTAGTGGGGAGGGGTGTTATGTATGCAGGTTTGAATGTCATTGGTTAAGTTTGAACTGTTCTTGTAAAATGTCAGAAATGATTGGTTTAAAAAGTGCGGGAAAACCCTGCACTCTGATTGGCTGGCAACTGCGGCTGCTGGCTATAAGTAGCAGCCGCAGTCCAGCCAAATGGGGTCTGTTATGAGCTGTAGTCACTAATAAACTCTTCACTGAAGCACTCCGCGTCTGACTCTTCATGCAAACTTAACACCTAATATCTCTCATCTAATTCATTTTGGGAGTTGCTTGGTGTTGTGTTGCTTTACAAATGGTAAGACCACACAGTCTGGGCTCTGCTAACACATTATGTTGTATTATGTATAATGTACGATTAGACAAATGTAAATTTTAACATTACATCACATACATGTGGCTGTTGTAATTACAACATGCCATCCAAAAATCTTTATTGGACAAAACTGTTTTGCTCAAATAAAAAATTGTTTGTTATTTATTTTTAAAGTTTCTCATAATTTATTCTTCTTAAATTATATCTGATAAAAGCTTTAATACTTTATAAATACCTATAAAGAAAATATAATGTTCATTTTCTTTGACATAAAACATTTTTGTCTTTCATTTTACATTTTACATTTTCACAAACACATACTGGCACCAAGAAAAGACTTAACCAAAATAGCTTAGCATTCTTAGGATTCAGTCTAGGTTGGAAACATTCACATTATTAGAATTTGCACAAAAATAATTTAGATTTCATTTAAGTTTGGCTACAATATGGATACTGACCCTAAACAAAGAATAAAGTATAATTCATGTCTGTAAAGGAACATGACAATCCTATACTATATTCAACTGCTGTTATTGAATGGCAATTTATACTATAATAATGCTACTGCTGTTCCCTCTGGACAGAAATTTGAAAACTTCATAGGTTAAGTTAGAAGCGAGAATTCAAATCCTGACTGGGTCCACACATTGCATTAAGCTATGGAATATTTTAACAATGTTTGGAACCACATAGCATAAAACTGAACAAAAGACATATTAAGGTGATGTATGAACCCAGCCAAAGTGATATGTGCAATATATCTTCCATTTTTTTATTATTTAATAAAAGAAATGCACTATAATGTGTTGTGTGTTTCTTATATAATCATAGGCTGGAAGGTACCTTGGAAGTCTTCTAGTGAAAACCTCTGCTTATGAGAAGAAATGTTAGGTTATACCAGATAAATGATTGTTTGACCTTGTTTGAAGACTTCCAGGATCAGAGGCAAGTTAACTATTCTCACAATCAGGACATTCCTCCTAATTTTAAGTTTAAATATAAAACTTTCATCCATTGTTTCTTTTCATTCCTTTGTCATTGTGGAGAATAAAGCCACATCCTCTTCCTTGTGATAGCCTTGTAGTAATGCGCAAAGCTTGTACTCTAGTCATGCTTTCTATTTAGGTGATTCTCTGTCTGAACTTTCTGCCGCTCTTATTGTAAATACAGAACACTGGTGAGAAATACTAATGAAATTTATTCAGTGAAAAAGTAATACCATGTTTAAATTAAGAGGAAAAGGGGATAATTATAATTCTTATTATAGTTCTGTTCCTTTAATAGAATTTATAAAATTCATAGAAACCTCTTCCCAAAATATCAAAATGTTTTTAAAAAACACAAGATTTTTGCCTTCCCTGCAAGGAATCACTAGCAGCAGGTAAGAAGTGTGTCTGATTTTATGCTGCTCGTGGCTGCTGACTTTCCATGCTGATCTTGCCGGACCACATGATCAGAATGACAACTTGTGTCTTCCCATGCAATTGATGGACAGATGATGTCCCTGTTGCTCCATTTTTGTAGTTGGAAGCACATGACTAGTAAAATAAATGGAGAATAAGCTTTTCCCAAATAAGATAATTGTTTGCTCTGAGATCTTAAGCCATGTGTTGGTAAACTGTGGATGGCATGATTCCTCCAGCCCATTTTTGCAGCATCCGGAGCCAGTAAGACCAACTTGCTAACATTCAAGAAGGCTTGATTAATCTAAGGCATGGTGGCAACCTGTGTGCCTAGTCTAATGTTTGTGGCCCTAAATGTAACTCAGGCAAAAATAGAGCATTTTGGTAATATGATTGTTTTTATTTTAATAACTGACTGACTATATGTACTTTCCCCCTTGGGAAAAGGTAAAACCCTGTATGATTTATATGTTATTTTGAATCTTATTGATGATTTTTCTCATACCTATAGTTCAATGAGAAAGTAATTTTTCAGGCATAGCTTTCAGCCTGTAATCTGCTTTCCATCCCTTCTTTTTTTCTTCTTCTGATCTTGCAGTCTTTTTATGCCTATTTTTTCTTCATTTCCTTCATGATTTCTTTTCCATATTTTTATCTATTTCAGTCTCTGACAGGCTTCACCCTTATCCTTATTCTCCATAAATGCTGCCATGTCTAATGTAACAGCCAAACCATTTTTAAAAAAGGAATATTTTATTACTTTAAAAAGCTGCTCTGGTCTTTGACTCTGGCCTCTGGTCATATCAGTTTTGAAGAGATATCAGTCTCTCAACTGGATGCTGGGAAAAATGTCATCAATGGGTGAAAAAGATAGAATACCAATTATAATGCTATTCAGTGTTTTGATATTTATATTTAGAATTTCTTTTTTTTAAATCTCTCTTCTGAGAATTCTATCTCTTGAACTGTATGAACCTGAGACCCTAACAAAGGCAGATATTCATACAAGTGAAGGAGAAAATCTAATACTTTTCCATTTGGACTTAACTCCAATTGCCACAGATTGTTTTTGCTAGCAAACTCGTCCTCTGAAATAAACAGGGCAGACATTTTGATTTTTTCAAAATCTGTGCCTGGCTTGGCTAATGTAATAAATTCTCTTGATGAAAAGAACAGAGTGAAGAGGTGCCACATTTGTTGAGATTTACCAAAAAAAGGGGGGGGGAGGAGGTGTTTTTAAAAAGGAAGCTGTGAGGGAAAAGGAACTAAAAACTGGGTCTAAGATAAATACATTTCCTGGTGACCCCCAGGTGTAGGGCCTTCTCTGTGGGAGTGACCACCCTCTGGAATCAGTTACCTCTGGAGCTTCGGTTGGCCCCTGACCTCTGTTCCTTCCGCCGCGACCTAAAGACGTGGTTGTTCCAACAGGCCGGCCTCGACTGAGGGGTGGGTTTTATGAGTTTTATTGGAAGTTCATGGGATTTTAGATATTGTTTGGGTTTTTATTTAATATCTTTTAGTACTTTTAAATTTTGTATTTTGTGTTTTTAGTGTTGTGAGCCGCCCTGAGTCCTTTGAGAGATAGGGCAACATGTAAATCCAAACAATAAATAAATAAATAAATAAATATTGGGCTGAAAGAAATTGGCAGGATATCATGGGGACTCTGCCTTGTTTCTTCTGCAAGTCTTTCCCATGAATTCAATAGAGTTATAATCATATGCATATTTATCTCAGAGTGAGACCCACTGAAATCAATGGGATTTATTTAGTAGTAAGCATGTACAGGATAGTACTCACTAAATCAGTGGGAAGACATATTTTCCAAGTCTGAAATACTACTGATTGCACATTTAGCTTCAGCCCCTTTCAATCTCATCTGAGCTATCTTTAAATTTATTATATACCTAAAACATGGATGTGGCTTTCTAGTTTCAAAATTGGAATGAGAGCTACCAAGAAGGACAACACACTATGCTTTTTTCTGCTCAGGGACCATAATAGAAAGACAGACAAGTCTCCTAGTATCTCCAATGTTACATTTTGAGATAGGCCAATAGAAATAAAATTTAAAGTATTTGTGTTTGAACGGAAGGGATAATAAACACAACAGTTGCAGTTAATTTATGCTATTTCCTAGACATATTGGTTTTACTTGTTCCTGAAGGAGGCTGCCTATCTGAAAGGATTATTGATTGCTTTGAATTAATAGGTTGTCATTTCATATCTAACAAACTTTTTGTTTTCCTTATTCTTTAGGCAATTGTTAAAAATAGAATAATGCCAATTGTATTCATGGAAAGATGATAATTAGTCTGAAATTAGGAGTGCAATGGAGATGTGAATATTTCCAATCTAGTGTTTCTGCCAAGGATTTTTTATTAATTTTCCTCATTTAGAATATCAACCAAAGCTTGTAGTAGTCTGTCATCCCTGTGTTTATATGATTTTGAATTGTAAAAAAGGTCAACATAGTCACTATATAGAGACTCCTCTGAGTCTCTCAGCTGGGGGCCTTGGTTTAGTTTCTCGAGAGCTTGATAGAAATGTTCATATGGAATATCTGTGTTTTCATTTAGCATCTTCTTTGGTAAATGATTCCCAACCAGCTGACTATGGAATGCATTTTGGAGTAGACGGAGCATTGCATCAGAAGGAACCACATCTTGGTTTTGCTGTTTGCTTCCTCTTACTTTGTGTTTGTCACTCAGGTTTTCTTGAGTGGTGTGGTCCTGAAAGATAGATATGAGGGTACCAAAGATCAGGAGCTATTGATTATTATCGAAAGTAGATCATACGTTTTCTGCAAATGCTGTTTGAGCTGGATGTCCTGAGAACAAAATTACAGAATTCTGTTTCTGTGGTGCTAGACATGTATAGCTAGTTATTCATGTTTGAGACTCAGCCCACTAAGATGCTCTAAAGAACTGTGGAGAAATTTTGCAGTGGCTTGGGGAATCAGCATTCTTAGGAAGTTTATGTATTACTTCTACATGGATTAGAACATAAGGAGTTATTTTGAATGACATGCATTACTAACTAGTGATCAGACAAACAGCTAATAGGCAGAGGACTAAGGTAATAACAATATTTCCAGTATTCTCCAATTTTTTTTCCAACTAGTGCTTATGCATAGCATATTGGCACCATATGAAGAATTTCTTGAACTACAACATCCAGCTATTGTTTTTATGCTAGTCTTTCATGAATTTGCCTTTAAAATCCATCTAACCAAGTAGTCATGATCACATCTAATGTTGGGAAATACCAAACTCTCAGTAGGGAAAAGTAATGTTGATTTAGATGGATTTTAAAGACACTTACATGAAAGACTAGTACATATTAATTTAGAAGAAAAAATATTCTCACTTATTTCACATCTTATAAAGAAATTATAGATGGAAAAAGGCTAGATGGGTACCTCCATAGAGTCTATCATCTTTTCCACCCCTCTCCTGTCATTTTGGACAGTGTTGTATGATGTATAGATGCGAGGTTGCTTCATATGTTCAGGTCGGGTAGAAGTGCCATGCAGAATCAATTTCCAGTTCACAATTCTGCCTTCATTTTGTATTCTTTGAGACTGAGGAAAAGTGTAATTGTCAATCATTTTATAGTCCATAAGTTTAAGAGGTAAAAATACAAGAGTATTACAAATATTTATTTAATTTTAAACTATTTAAATTGGATGGTGTCAATATACTCATATTGACTACTTCTTTACATTCATCTCTCCAAAATTAATAGAATATGTAAACATTTCTTAAAATAGCTACATATATAATTACTTCTATTCAATATATAGAGATCAAGCATAAATACTTTATTTAAAAGAGCAACAACCATTTGTAATAAAGGTTGAGTGGGAAACTTATTCATGTTGTACTATCCCAAATCAGAACACATTAATGTCTCCAAATATACTATATTACCAAATATACAATATAGCTTACAGCTAAAAAATGCATATATTAAAAAAACACCTACTATATATTCTAGGGTAAAATATGTACAAAATGGATTATTTTCAGATAACATACTAAAAATTGGATATAATGTACATTTTGAGAACCATACGAATATTTATGCACAAATGAGCTGACCATAGGTTAGGTTTTTAAAAAAAATTGAGCAAAATGAAATGAATAAATCATCTCATTCCTATCTTGGAAGCATCTGTATTCATTTCTATCTAAATTGAGTTATAGGTGATGAGCCATTGAGTAACATACATGAAGTATTTTAATTATTATGGAACTGTCTATCTGAAGTTCACAATTTGTCCACTTGGCAATATAGGAGACAAATGTGATTTAAAAAAAATAAAAATCATAGTCATTATGTTTCTTAAATGGGCCCCAGAAGTACCAGTTCATCTAAAAACAGTTCTAAAAATTTAAGGATAAATTCTATGCATTATAAGCAGTGAGTCTTTAAAAAAATCCCATTGGTAGCAGTGATTAAAGTTAAGGCTCACTGAAGCAGGAATTGTTTTCTAGAGCAGGAAGATGCCATGCATTCAGAAATGTTGCTTTCTCTATTTGCCAGTTTGCATTGAAATGTTATCCCTTTTTGCCTTTTAAGTCATCAGGTATTCTGTTTTTAAATAAGTGAATAAATAATTTTTCCCTAATGATAATTTATTTATTCAATTATTCTATATACTCACTAATACAAATACTCCCACCCACAGTGATAAACTAATTAGATATTTTTCACTGCTGAGTTTTTGTTATCAATACATTCATGGGACTCTTTTAAAATAATCAGTTCTAACATTTTAAATCAAATTAGAGTTAAACACATGTTCAGTAAAAGAACAAAGCTAGCATCATGAGGAAAACATTTTGACTCTGTGTTTAATTTCTCAATAAAATATTTAAACTTACCTAAAAACATTAGCCACAAGAAATATATTTGCTAGTTGACAAAAACTGGCAACTAGATCTATCCAGTGTAAATTGCCATTCAAAAAAAATCACGTTTTTGCCCCAGCATAAATAATTGCTGCAAAATAGAGTTTGCCTTAACCTAACTAATAGAATTCTAATCCACAACTGCAGTTCTGCCCTCTTGAAGATCTCAGACAGTATTAAAATATTTAATTGGATTTTTTTAAAGCTTCTAGTCCCTTCTGAGATAGCTGTGATATGCCCACAGCTCGGTTGAGACCCTGGTGGATGCCTGGCAGATGGCGGCCGCCGGGGCGCTTGACCGAGTTGTTCCTTTGCGGCCTCTCACCCGGTGCAGATCCCGGTCGGCTCCCTGGTTTTCCTATGCATATTTATATCAGAGTGACTGAGATTTATTGCCACACCTAACCAACCCAGTGACGCACTCGATGTGATGTCCAGGTGCCTGGAGGCGGTGCGGGTCTGGATGGGGAGGAACAAGCTCCGGCTCAACCCGGCCAAGATCGAGTGGCTTTATGTACCGGCATCTCAAGTTGTCCAGGATATTCCACCTCTAGTTATGGGGGGGAGGTGTTAACCCCCGTAGAAAGGGCTCACAACTTGGGCGTCCTCCTGGATGCACGGCTCAGTTTAGAGGAGCAGGTGGGAGCCATGGCCAGGGGGGCATTTGCCCAGGTTCGCCTGGTACACCAGTTGTGCCCCTACCTGGATCGAGATGCCCTACGTACGGTCACTCATGCGCTTGTCACTTCCTGTTTAGACTACTGCAATGCTCTGTACATGGGGCTGCCCTTGAGGACCACCCGGAGGCTTCAACTTGTCCAGAACTCAGCAGCGCGGGTTGTGATGGGAGGGTCCCGATACTCCCATGTTACACCCCTCCTGCGTGAGCTGCACTGGTTACCGGTTGCCCTCTGGGTGAGATTTAAGGTGCTGGTGTTAACCTACAAAGCCCTTCATGGCTTAGGACCGAGATATTTATGGGAGACCCTGCTGCCAGCAACTGTTTCCCATCGTCCTGTGTGCTCTCACAGGGTGGACCTCCTTGGGGTTCCATCAGCCAGACAATGTCAGCTGGTGACCCCTAGGGGTAGGGCCTTCTCTGTGGGAGCACCCACCCTGTGGAACCAGCTCCCCCTGGAGCTTCAGGTGACCCCTGACCTCCGCTCCTTCCGCCGGGACCTCAAAACCTGGTTGTTCCAACGTGCTGACCTGGGCTGAGGGTGGGGAGGGGAGTTTTAGATGATGGTTTTATTGTTTTTAGCTTTTAATTGGGTTTCTCATTTAATATTTTTTTAATTGTATATTTTGTATTGTTTTATGATTGTACGCCGCCCCGAGTCCTTTGGGAGATGGGGTGGGTTAGAAATCCAATTAATGAAATAAATAAATACATAAAAAAATAAATAAATAAATGAATAAATAAATGGTAGAAAAGATTTCTGTTTAATCAGAAGAGGGAGCTGTCACATAATTTTGGTGTCTAGCTTTAGTTTGATCATTCATTGTTAATCTTATTTTATGCCTATTTCATCCACAGCTCTATATGCTGTTTTTGTGGGAAACTAGTCTTCTAATTTAGTGCCCAGGGAGTGAAGTAGTTCCATTCTGAAGTCAGTAGAAACTTTTCTTCTTGAAATTAAAGGCCATGCTTTAGAATAAAATGAAGAAAGGAACAGATTTTAACAGATAATCAGAGTTGGAAGGGATCTTGTAGGTCATCTGTTCCAACACCCTGCCCAAGCAGGAGACCCTACACCATTTCTGACAGATGGGCAGTCTAGTCTCTTCTTGAAAGTCTCAAGTGATGGTGCTCCCACAACTTCCGGGGACAAACTGTTCCATTGGTTGATTGTTCTCACTGTCAGAAAGTTTCTCCTTATTTCCAGGTTAAATCTCTCCTTGTTCAGTTTCCATCCATTATTCCTTGTCTGACCTTCGGGTGCTTTAGAAAACAGCTTGACCCCTTCTTCTCTGTGGCAGCCCCTCAAATATTGGAACACTGCTATCATGTCTCCCCTGGTCCTTCTCTTCACTAGACTAGCCAAGCCCAGTTCCTGTAACCATTCTTCATATGTTTTAGCCTCCAGTTTCCTAATCATCCTGGTTGCTCTTCTCTGCACTTCTTCTAGAGTCTCAACAAAGGTTTTCCAACAGAAGCATCAATTTTATTTGAGAAGAAAATACAAAAGTGGGAACATGATGCATTTAATATTCAGTAGTTGACACAAATGCACCTATCCACTAAAGCTGCAGAAAGAATAGTTTTCATTAACCTATTTCCGAACTATGTTTAGTTGAATTGATCATGATTGTACTGTTTTCCTATATCTTACTTTAAGTTTGCATACATATATACAATTTTTCCTACTCACCGTATCAATTATTTTTAAAATCCATGTTCCTGTTGGATCTTCACCCCAGGTGTGAACTGACATAAAATCCCAGTCCTTAAAACCATAAGGTGATTTATCTCTTTGCCGTTCAGCCAGTAAGACTGTTTTGGTCCCTGTATCAGAGGAAAAAGTGACATTCCAGTATGGGATAATATAAAATTCAACTTCAGGCAAAGACACACAACCATAGTTTCATCCTCTGTAACCTCAGAATCATCTTTGTGTCCTGACTGCTGCCATCTTCACAATGCTGAGCATTCACCATGAACCAGACAGGTATCTCTCCAGCTGACCAATAATACAGTGCTGTCCAACAACAGCCACCTTTCTGTTCAATTTAGGAAGCCTGAGAAAAAGGTGACAAGGTATTGATTCTTGAGGTTGAGGTGAGCCAATCAGCTCAGCTGCAGAAAAAGAACTAAAAACATAGGCACACAGCAGCATGGGGTTGAACCCAGATCAATGTGAAACAGGGGCTGAAAGGGACCATAGATAAATCCCAGACAGATAATCTTGTGTGCTTAGCAATAGGGAAATTTATATCCTTTTATATTAAAGAAATTATAGGATCAGTTTTAAATTAATAGGAGTGTCGAGTAGTGAGCCTATGTGTATAGGATTTTATGCATGTAGGCTTCCATGGAAGTTGTATTACAAAAATATATCTCTGGAAGTCTATGAACAGAGAGGATTAACACAAGGCTTCTTCTTCAGATATCTAGGCTTAATACATAGATTTTGAAAGGGCAAAGAAGTTGGTTTGATACTATAACTTCTTTCAACACATAGATTGAAGTTCATAAAACATATAAAATGAGCTAGTATTTATAGGTGCGGGATGTGCCCTATCAAGCTGCCAAGATGTTCATTGTATGCCCAGACAGAGGGGAAAAAGAAGAGATTGCTAGGAGCACAATATATGTGAATGTTGGATCTTAACATTTGAACATAACTTTTAAGAAATTTAGAATATATGTCTGGGAAATAGGTAGTGCCATAGGGTAAAATACTAGTTTCATATTTAGAAAATATGAATGTCAGGCAACATACTAAACTGCCAAAATTTTCAGGCAGGAATTGTTGCCACCTTTCTCCTACTTGGAGACACCACTAACAGAAACTTCTTTCTGCATGCAAAATATTCATTCCTCTCTAATCATCAGTTTTCCTAATTTTGTTTCCTCAACTTATCTGCAATTAGCAACCTATTTTCTTCAAAGCACTTCCGTTCAGAATTATAAGAACAAGTGTCAACCTAAATAGATACAGAAGGAAGATGGCTTCACCAAAAATTAATCCTCTTTTTCTTCTGACACAAATCAAATTGAAACCCAAATAGAATTTCAGAAAGCTGTGAAATTTGAGCAGAGAAGGAAAATTGTTCTGTTGACCATGCACCATTCTAGCTTTAACAGAGAACAAAGCAAAAATGCCATAATATATGGCTTACAAAGTATGAAATTAAGAATGCTGTCTTATTCTAATAAGCTAAATAACAATGGCTGGATATGTAAGTCTGCGTTCGGTGTGCCTTCCATAAGAGAGATGCATAGTTTTGTTAGAACTACTTTACACTAACAGTATTGGCACTGGTATTTTAGGAGTGTACTGAATCAAACTGCATGGAGACCAATTTAATAGGATCAATAAAAATAAGTCAAATTATGGAATTTGCTGTCACCCGATAAAACAAAACCACCTGATTAGGCTTATAAAAAGATGAAACAAATCCCAGGGAAAAAGGATATAAATAATCTTCACTGTAGTACATTACCTCCAGAACAAAAAAAAACAGTTCTAATGAACTACAGCATATGTGAGAACTATCAGCCTCCTGTCTGATTTATGAAGTGCATTGGGCTTGGGTGAATTAGATTCATTAATGCTGAATGGGGAATGGGAACCTTTAGAGAACCTGTAAAAATAGCTGAAGCCCTCTTCTGCTTTCACTTTAATACAGCAAAGACATGATTTGGCTAGAAATGCAAATGAAGTGCATGGTTTAGATAGAATCAGTTGCTATTGGACAGACTCGTGCTATCCAAAATGTTCCCATGAATATATATTTTTTATTTGAAATGTCAGGATTTTTTTTCTTTATTTCCATTCTAATTTATTGGCAAGTATTCTATTTCTCAATGTATTCTTTATTTTTGTATCTATTTTATTTTATTTATTTATTTATTTGTTTGTTTGTTTGTCAAAATACAACATACAATACAACAGAAACAAAAATAAACATGTTTAAATACAAGAAATAGGAACTAATAATTGGGGACAATAGGATAGGGACAGTAAGCACGATTGTGTGCTTACGCACACCCCTTACAGACCTCTTAGGAATGGGGTGAGGTCAATAGAGGTTAGTTTGAGGGTGAAGGAGTGGGGGTTTGAGCAGGTGACTACAGAATCAGGTAGTGAGTTGCAGACATTGACCACTCTGTTGCTGAAATTGTACTTCCTGCAATCGAGTTTGGAGTGGTTTACATATAGTTTATATATGTTGTGTGCTCTTGTGTTGTTGTGGTTAAAGCTGAAATATAACTGGTAAGATGTTATAACATATGATTTTATGTACTATGCTTAAGTCCAATCTTAGTCGGCATAGTTCAAGGTTGTCTAAGCCTAGAATCTTAAGTCTGGTGGTGTAGGGTATTCTGTTGTGAACAGAGGAATATAGTACTCTTCTGGTAAAATACTTCTGGACTTGCTCAATTGTATTTATGTCTTACATACAGTATGGATTCCAGACAGCAGAGCTGAATTCAAGTATTGGTTTAGCAAAGGTTTTGAATGCCCTAGTTTGTAAATCAGTATTACCAGAGGAGAAGCTTCGTAAAATTAAATTTACAACTCTTAAAGCCTTTTTGGCAATACTGTTGCAGTGAGCTTTGGTGCTTAGGTCATTCGATATGAGAACTCCAAGGTCCTTGACAGTGAGGGTCATCTACAAGGTCATATCTGCCTAGCTTGTATTTGGTATATAGATTTTTTTTACCAATGTGTAGGACAGAGCATTTGTTGGTAGAGATTTGGAGTTGCCAACAGTTTGACCATTCAGACACATAATCAAGGACTTTTTGAAGGACAGTAGCATTGATAGTGGTGTTGAATAGTATCTGTTGAACTGTTAAAAAAATGTGCCCCAATTACTAGCTAGTACAGAAATAGACAATGTCACGATCTTACCTGATGGGGAGGTCAGGGTCACATGAAGGTCACCCCTGCGGGAATATTCAATTGTTGCTTCAAACTGTACATGCTCCAAGGATTTAATGGCATTCTCTTGGCCTTCACAAGCTGTGGTAGGAATTTCAATTGTAACTTCACCACTAGATTTTAATAACCTGGCAACATGATTAGAAAATTTACTTCATGAAGTTCTGATGCAGTTTTAAAATCTGCAAAATTTATTTATTTATTTCTCATATATAAGAACTGTCCATCTCCCTCACAGAGGGACTATGGGCAGTGTGCAATGACACATTAAAAGCAAAAAAACAATAGAGTTTTGGTTTGAACAAAGTTTTGCTTAATAACTTTTTTTTACGAAGTTGCTTTTTACTAAGACAGAAGTCCTTCAAAGCAATTTTAAATTCCCATAAAGCTCTGGAGTGTTCAGGTTTATTGAGGAAAATTACCAAGAAAATTTACTGTTGCAGGGAAGCACTGCTCAAAACAAATATAGATGGTAGTGGGCCCCAATTGAAGGCTAATTAGGCTGTCAGATTTCACATGTTACCTGTTGAATCTGGTTCCTTTTGTATGCAAAATGTATTCTTTTTCTCTCTCACTCTTCTTGCTTTTTCCATGCAATGGTTGCAGTTTCAGGATGGTTTAATAAAAGTCTATAAGATTTGTTACTACACAACTAAATAGTAGAAGCACTGCCAGATGGAAGCAGTTGACTGGGGACAGTTGAAAAAATGTTATATGGGAAGGCTGCAGATTTCCATATGTTTCTGGATCAGAGTTCAGCTAAAAACTAAGCCAAAACACCAAAGGGTCAGCTCTTACCTCGGCTGAAAGTCACTGTCCTTAACTATGCATTCTTTCTTCTCTGGCACTCCTTTCCAGCTTTTGGGATCAGCCAAGTCCACCAGTGCTTTAGCATTGAGTAATCCAAATCCAAATCGGCTGTTCACCATCAGACCAGCTCCATTTTTCTTCCATCCTGGATTGTTGGCCAGTGGATCGAATTCAGATGTCCAGACTACCAAATGTTGCATATCCCTCCAGGTTAGATTAGGACTGTTACAAACAAAATTCTAGTCAATTTTGATCTTAAGGGATTGGAATCTTTGCCCATAATCCAGCATTTTAATAGGCACAGAATACTTTTCACACACACCAGTAAGTCAGTTAGAGCATAAGTGCTCAGTTAAGAAGCCCCAGTAATCAACATCTCTCTACTGAATTTTCACCAGTATTTTTTTTTAATTACATTTATATGCCGCCCTTCTCTGAAGACTCAGGGCGGCTTACAATTTTTTTGGGATACAACCCAGTGTGCTCAGCAATAGCCTTCATTCCATTGTATATGCCTGCTTATTACTAAGCAGCATTTTTACAAAGTCAGCTTATTGCCCCCAACAATCTTGGGTCCTCAATTTACCTACCCCGAGAGGATGGAAGGCTGAGTCAACCTTGAGCCTGGTGGGATTCGAGCCTACAGTAATTGTAGACAGCTGGATCTTAAGTGCAGGCATTTAACAGCCTGAGCCACCAAGGCCCTGTAATTTTGTTTTCAACGTCATACTAAAATGCAGAAAACTACTTAGAGATAAAGGAACTCTGTTCATTGCTGGGAAAATAGATCAGTTAATCGGGTTACCTTATTATACAATATTTATTATTCTATTCTAGTTGAGTGGACCTTGGTGGTCTCTGAACTTGGTTGTTTTCTTGCAGACATTTCATTACCCAAAGTAGGTAACATTATCAGTGCTAGTCACATCATCACTAGCACTGATGATGTTACCATTTTGGGTAATGAAACGTCTGTAAGAAAAGAAACAAGCTCAGAGAATAGTCATTTTAACCCTGAGTTAAAAATATTCTCATTTATTGATTCTATTCTATTTATCATTGTGTTATATTTGTTCCCTACTGCCTGCTTTTTAGTGGTTTTTCTGATTTGTGACTTCAAGCCCTCTTTTGAAGGGAATTTTTGAAAAGTTTCAAAGAATGGAATTGTAACAGTTCAATAAGGACATTAAGAAAAGGCACAATAATCACAATATAGGATTAGATTGGTCATTCTCTTTACAATTTCATCTGTGGTCCTTCTGGTCTACATATCCAAGAAGAAAAGTTTAGGTTTCAAGGTCTGTTTGAATATATTTTGCTATTCTGATGCAGATGTTTATGGAACAGGTCAGTTGCTTGAAATGTGAATTAAATCAGTTTCAAGCATTCCTAACTAGGAAGAAGTTTAAGAAGACTTACTTGGCTTCTAGGGCTAGAGCAAAAATTCCTGCAGCTAAAGGAGCAGATGCAGAGGTCCCCGTGTGAGTGGCTGTGCATTCATTGTGTAGATCCGCACTTATCTGAAAGAAATAAACATCATATAAAGGTTAACTGTGGCCATGTACAAAAACATACTTTTCCATGATTGCCTTGGAACATCTCGTTCTCTTCCAGATAAAATAAGAATCAAAAACCCTCCCCTTCTATTTTGCCTACAATTTTTTAATTGAAATAGCTCATTTTGAGTGAACATAATACTATGTCAAAGGCACTCATTATGAAATCCTAGTAAGATAAAAAATAAGTGTTTCACGATTACAGTTGAATCATAACATGGATCACTGTAAAATGATTGCCAGATTAAAAATCACATAGTAGTTGATAGCAGATACTTGTCTTTCCCTTCTTCTCAATCTAACAATGCACAGCATTGTAATTTGGAAAATGAAACAGATGGTTTATTAGAAAATGAAGGGCTCTGCTTGGAAAAACTGCCTCACGTTACTGCCTGCAAAATTCCAGTGTGTGGAAGTACAGTACTGAAATGTGTAGATGAATGTATGTGAATGTACAGTAGTAGAATCTGTAGACCTTAGATGAAACATTTTTGAGTTTTTGATCAATTGTACTGGTTATTTTTATCCTTTCTTCTCTCTTTCTCAATAAAACACTAGTATTTATTGGAAAGAGGTTATATCCACTTTCATTTTTCACATATCTTGATTCAGTGATAACCCAAGAGATCAGATGGAGGGGAGACAGAAGTATGGTTACTTCCCGTATCATTATCTCCCCTGCCCTTTCATGAATCCAGGCAATTGTTTTGCATTTCCCAAAGGTACCTGGCCCTCCCAAACTTCCAAATTTTCATTCTTGGCACTGAAAGCAAATTCAACCCAAGTTTTGTTTTCTCCAGACAGAGACAGTCTTTTGCATATTAAAGCTTTGAGTGTTTCTTTTATATAGAAGTTGCATTATTTTTGCAGGCAAGAAATATGGAGTCCCATTTGAATAAAAGGTGATTACATGTTATTTCAGCAATATGTTAATGGTGTGCTTTGATGTCTTTTTCTTGCAAACTGAATTTATCTTTTAAAATTTCTGCAGCTCTTGTCCCAAAATGCCTCCCAATGTCACCAATCACCAGCCACTTTTTTTCCAGCAGCTTACTTGAAAAATGAAGTTTAATCCTGAATAAAGATGCCCACTATATCTGAATTATGATTGCTAGAGCATTAAGACTGATTTCCATGATTTTACCATCCCTGCTCGACAAATTGCTTTGTGGCTGCTTCCCCCCTCCCTCAATGTTGGTTAAATCTGGTAAAAACAACCTACAATTTTCTGGTCAGAATAGTCCCCACTGCTGTATGCTGTGGCCAGTGTTGAGGAACACTTCTCTGCATACCAAGGAGAATGGCCTTGCTGTGAAGCACTGCTGATGGAGATTGTGTAGATGCTGTCTGTGTAACCATCACAATCACAGTTATCTCCTTGGCGGCCACCATTCCCAGAAGCCCAAACAAAAAGGGAACCTTTCCCTTTTCTTCCCTAAAGGAAAGGAAAGAAAAGAGGTGATTATTATGAGTAAAGATATGTGCACTTTCCTCCCGGTGTAATTTTCATGCTCATTTTGTCAGTAAGCCTTAACATGAGAATCAGGGTAAGGATGCTCTCTTATTTTGTTGGAACAAAAATGCAGTTAACATGTTATTTTGACAGATCTGTATCTTTAATTGGTTTAAAGGTAAGCAGTAAATCTACACATCATAGAATGTCTTTGAATGATCTGAAGGGAATGGTCAGCCATAAAAGAATGTAAGCAATGACATTTTCCCTGCACGAATAAAAGCATAATTTATGTAAAGAGATCCTAAGATAAGATCTAATGATAAAAATAAGATAATGGACTGGAATGTTTGAAGGGCTAACATCTCAGTCAAAAAGCTGAGGATACAAAAGGAATGAGAACACAATAAGGAGCTCATACAGAGTATGGCATGAAAACTATCATCAGTGGACAGAAAACAACAAAATGAGCCTTTCTCAGGTCTTTGGCTATTCTCATGGTTCAGTCTGAGAGAATTGTTGCTGGATAGACAATACATTTTAATAGGGAAAGCAGGGGCATTACAATCTAATGGTGCAAAAGTTGACCAGAGCTGGATAGAACTTCTCACTTCAATGAAATGTTGGCCAGTCTCTAAGCTGGTACAGATAAAAATAGGCATTGCACACTCTAAAATGCAGAAGGCCTATTTTCAGAAACTTGTGTGGTTCAGGCTAATTCATACCCAATAAAAAATTAAGGATGGTCTATTCAGATGTCCAAATACATTTTTCTAAGTGAAGATTCAGGGTCACTGCTTGGGATAAAACTCACTGCACTAACAAAAGTTTGTTTTTGTTTGAGATTTCCCCTTTCTAATGCTTGGCATGCAAATATTATTATGGGGAGAATAATTCATGATCCATGAAGTCATACTTTTGTTTGCAATCAGCCAATCCTTTTTCACTCTTTAAAATGCAATACTTGAGAAGTTAAAGTGCTGTAATTTTCCTAGCAACAATATGCTGATATCTAGACAATCTTTGAAACATAACTATATTCTCTAAGGAATCGGAGGAATTACGGAACTAATAAACAATAGCTGCACATTTGCTGCATTACAAATTAATATTCTGGGAAATACTAATATATATTTCATACAGTGCATCTATTCCATCACAATACAATCATTTAATAAAGTACTGAATAATTAAATGGAGCGTTCACTATTTGTTGATAATTTATTTTAAAAGGATTATTCCTAGTCTTAATGTATAGACCTCAGATATTCACAACCCTGCCCAAATCCAGCTCAAGTTTTGACTACAGTACTTATTTAATTCATGGCCATTTGCTGCATTGAATATAAAATATATTAACTAATGATCTGCCAAAAATGAAAGGAAAAGTAAGCAATATTGCTCAGAGAGAAGACAAATGATTCTAGTGCATCTTTGTATTGCAACAGAAATGGTGATAATGCATTATCTATGTCAGGGTCCTCAATTCCACAGGCTGCAGCCCATTACCAGGTTGTGGTCAATTCACAACTGGGCCACATAAGCTGCAGGCCGGCACACACATGTGCATGTGCAGCTTTACTTGTGAGAACAGGCCAACAGGCATACATATTCCTGGAGACGTTGGAACGTCTCCTACCGGCATCACACTCCGATCGCCCTGTACGCTCCCACAGGCAGGGCCTCCTTGGGATACCGTCGGCTAGACACTGTCAGCTGGCAGTGCCCAGGGGTAGGGCCTTCACTATGGGGGCACCCACCCTGTGGAATCAACTCCCCTTGGACCTTCGTTTGGCTCCGGATCTCCGCTCCTTCTGCCGTGACCTAAAGACTTGGTTATTTCAGCAGGTCAGCCTGGACTGAACCAAGAAGGCGGGGGGGCTTCTTTTAAAATAATTTTAATAGTTTTAATGTTTAATTTTAAACCTTAGTTTAGCTATTATTGGGTTGTGATCTGTTTAATTCTTTTTTAATTATTTATTGTTGTTGTTGTTTTAGTTGTGAGCCTTGAGTCTTGGAGATGGGGCACCATACAAGTCCAAATAATAAATAAATAAATAAATAAATAAATACATACATACATACATACATACATACATACATAAATAAATATTAGGCTTGTACTGTTTAATCATTTTTAGTTAATTTATTGTACTGTATTTTATTCTGTGAGCCGCCCTGAGTCCTTAGGGAGAGAGGGCGGCATACAAGTCTAATAAATAATAATAATAATAATAATAATAATAATAATAATAATAATCGTGCACAATTCAACTTACAAAAGTTCTCCTTCCACCACCACCACTACCTGGGCTGCCAAACTGCAAAGGTTGGGACTGATGATCTATGTGACTAGCAAGAGTCAATACATGTGTACTAGCATTGTAAAGTTTCAGTGCATGTCCATTTCATAAAATGAAGTAGTAAAGCCTTTAACTCTGTATTTTCCTGTTGTTTCATAATTCTTGGTTCTCTAGTAATTAATGTGTAATCCTTAATGGAACTGCATCTACATGGAGGGAAGTACACAGGGGGATATCCCAAAGCTCTGTCTTAGGCCAGTACTCTTCAATATCTTCATCAATGATTTAAATGAGAGGATAGAAGGAGAACTCATCAAATTTCCAGATGACACCAAGCTGGCAGGAATAGCCAATACTCCAGATGATAGGTTGAAGATACAGAAGGATCTTGACAGACTTGAACACTGGACCCTATCTAACAAAATGAATTCAGTGGTGAAAAAAGTAAGTTTTTAGAGTTAGGCAAGAAAAACCAAATGCAAAGGTATAGTGTAGGTGGTACCTGGCTCAATAGTATTAACCGTGAGAGGGATCTTGGAGTCCTAGTGGACAGTCACTTAAATATGAGCCAGAAGTGTGCTACAGTTGCCAAAAAAGCCAACGCAGTCCTAAGCTGCATTAACAGGGATAGAATTAAGACCATGTAAAGTGTTAGTACCACTTTATAATGTCTTGGTAAGACTACACTTGGAATATTGCATCCAGTTTTTGGTCACCACAATGTAACAGAGATGTTGACACTCTAGAAAAATGATCAGGGGACTGAAGGCTAAAACATGAGGAATGATTGCAGGACTTGGATATGTCTTGTCTTGTGAAAAGGACTAAAGGTGACATGAAAGTAATGTTCCAAGATCTAAGGGGCTGCCTCAAAGAAGAGGAAATCAATGTATTCTCCAAAGCACCTGAAGGCACGACAAGAAGCAATAGATGGAAACTCATGAAAAGAACCAGCCTAGAACTAAGGAGAAATTTCCTGACATTTAGAACAATTAATCAGTAGAACAACTACCCTTAAGAAGTTGTGGGTGCTCCAATATTGAAGGTTTTTAAGTAGAGATTGGATAACCATTTGTCTAAAACGATATAAGGTTTCCTGCATGAGCAGAGGATTGGATTAGAACAGGGGTTGGCGATCTTTTGGACCTCAGGGACCACCAAATTCATAATTTTAAATCCTGCAGACCACTAATATGAATTTTGACTGACAGTGACTTGCTGACGTTGGTGGGAAAGTTGGCCCCATATTCCAGAGCTGCAGTAGTCACAGGGCTGGTCCTTTGGTCATCCCGGAGCAGCTGCTCCTCTACCCGGGTGCACCGGCCTGCTATGGACTGGAAGAGCTGCTCCGGGATGACCAAAGGGCCAGCCCTGTGACTATTGCAGCTCTGGAATATGGGATCGACTTTCCCACCAACGTCAGCAAGCCACCCTGGGGCAGATTTCCCTCCCCTGTTGTTGGTCTTACCTTCCAGTTCCAGCTCGCTTGGCTCTACTCAAGGTAAGGTTTGTGCTCAGCCGAAGGGTGGGGGCCAGCAAGTAGATGGGCCATGTGGGTGGTGCAGCCTTGTGTTCCTGCGCAGCCTGGATTAATTGCTTTGGGGGGAGTGCTTTGGGGAGGACATTTCTCTGCGGACCACCAAAATTTTCTCGCAGACCACCAGTGGTCCCCGGCCCACTGGTTGGCGACCACTGGACTAGAAAACCTCCAAGGTCCCAATTCTGCTATTCTGTTAACATCAGAAATTAATTGTTCCTGCTCATCACTAACTGCCTTTCTGAATGATGAGTTATAAACAAAATCACACATATATATATATACACCACGCAAGAATATGCAAAAAGAAAAGGCCATCTAGAAATAAAAAATACTGTGAAGCTGGAGCTAGGCGACTATTAACATTTTAGTAGGAAATTTCTATTTAACAAAAAAGAGTAATGAAAGTATATTCACTATAAAAGTATCTCATTTATTAAAATGCTTGGGTGAATTTTTAAAGAGATAGTTCATAGACTATAGCAAGTAGAAAATGTTAATAACTCTTAGTAGAAAAATATGACCCCTTATTTGCCTTACTTTGGACAATGTATAATCTCTGTCAAACTTAGCTATTCTGGGAGGAAAACAAGGATGAAGAATTGTGCTCTGTATAGTCTGTGTATAGTCTACACTGACCTTCAGACTTTCTCTCAAAACCCTCTCTTGACTTCATAGGGAAAATTCAAAATCCAGAAATGAATCAGGACAGCTGTGCCTGCAGTGATGGAGCAAGAGACTCAAAATGATGAAGAACTCATTGTGTTGTCACAGTGCAAGACCTTCCATTTCATATGCATGTCATGATGTTACCAGTAATAGCAGAATTGAACCACAACCACACCAAATTGTAATAGCCCAGGAAAGCAGATTGTTTGAACCCACTCAGTCTTTTCCAGTAATTCTGTGTTACAAAAATGCACAATTAGATGATCCTCAGTTTGGACTGGGTACGTCCCCTCTTGAAAAGCATTGATTTTAAAGTAAACTCCACAATCTACTTCAAATGATTCAATATCTTGCTTGTCTCGTTTCTCAAGCCAAAAAACCAAATAAATAAAATACTATTTTGAAGAAGCAGCAAATGTCCAGCCATTTTTTCATGGAAGTGTTATTATAGCAGCAGCTGTTCTTTGCACTAAAAGTATTTTTTGAATCTTAATTTATTTTTTTTAAAGTGGGATTGTGTTGCAGGGGATTGACAAAAGCAAAAAAACTGCTGCATTTCCCAGTATTGACCTTAAACTTGATAAACTCATTTTATTTCCAGGTAGATTATCTCTTGATTTCATTCTTAGTGGAAGAAAACTCTTTTCTACTTCCAAAAATAAAATTCCAAATTAGCGATTAGTGATGCAATTGTTAGAATTCAGTTTTCCCCAATCTGGTTTTCTTCCATGATGTTGTACAAACTACTCTCAAGGATGAGAAGGTTAGAAATAATATGTCCTAATGTTACCAAGTTGTGTAAATTGTTTTAATAATTATAGTAGATAACTATTAAAACAATTAACTGTTGATTGTTTTTCACTTTCAGTGAAATTGTGAAACTTGAGCTGAATCAAGTATTGGCTGCATCTGTCAGCAAGTCCACTTCCTATCAGATTATCAGCCCCAAACATTGGTCTGAATAAAATGGTGAAAGGACAGTTAATGAAAGAATATCTTGAAAAATTTGGGTGTCAAATTACAGAAAAAAAAACAAGGCAGATCTCTCTACTGATACCAGAGGTTTAGTAAGTGGGTTTAAATGTTATCTTAGTTTTTAGAATTAAAAAGCATAAAAATTGCTGATGAACTTCACCAGAGGTGGTATTCAGCAGGTTCTGACCAGCACTAGAGAACTGGTAGCGGAAATTTTGAGTAGTTCGGAGAACCGGCAAATACCACCTCTGACTGGCCCCGCCCCATCTCTTCTTTGCCTCCCAAGTCCCAGCTGATCAGCTGGGTCTTCTTTTGTTGCCCTGCACAGGACAATGGAGCTGGAAAGCAGGTTAATGGGGTGGGGAGGGAATAGGATTTTGCAGTATCCTTCCCCCTGGAGTGGGGTGGGAATGGAGATTTTGCAGCATATCCTTCCCCTGCCACGCCCACCAAGCCATGCCCACCAAGCACACCATGTCCACCAAGCTACACCACGCCCACCAAGCCACACCCACAGAACCAGTAGTAAAAATTTTTGAATCCCACCACTGAACTTCACCTACATCCTTAGTCTCCAGAACTAAACGACCAACAAGAAGGCTATTTTTCTCAAGTATTCACATCATCTTAATTATAACTAATTGAGCTACTCATTCTGTTATAAAATAATGTATCAAATTTTGATGCTATACTAGACAATAATGCAATATTCAGGAAGTAGGCCATTTCTATTAATATTTTATAGGAGCTCTTTGTATAAAATCTCATTAATATTCAAAGGAAAACAAGTAGAAAAAAGCCAGCAAAGAAAAAAGAAAAACAAGAAGGTGTGAGAGAGTGATGATAGAAAACAACCCATTTGCTGGCACGTACTAACTGCTTTTTTGTTCTGTGTTAAGAAGTCTTACCTTTTTAATTCCATATTCAAAAGCTTTTTGAGCTAGTCTGCCAGGGCCCTCAACAGTTTTCCCATCATCATTTGGACCCCAACTGGCACTGTAAATATCCACATGATCAGGATTGAACCCAATTGAACTAGCTTCAATGGCATCTGTGACTATGCCATCTAGCATTCTGATCCCTTTTATGAGAGAGGGAGAGAGAGAGAAAGAGATAATCTGGTTGTGTTTTACATGTGACAACAATTTCCTATATTCTTCAAATGTCTGGTTGTGGGGTAGGGTGGCAAGGTGAAAGCTTTCTCTTACAAAGAAAAACATCCAAGCCCAGATAAATTTGCAAAAACCTACATGAAATCTGACAAAAACATGTGGGAAAAATGTGTTACAGCTTGATGAAACCAAAGTTGAACATTTTGGCCATAATCCCAAAAAACGTGCAAAAAAAAATACTGTGTATCACCAAAAGTACACCAAAGCCACAGTAAAGCACAATGGTTGCAGCATTATGCTTTGTGGTGCTTTTCTTCAACTGGAACAGAGGCTTTAGTGAAGGTGAAGAGAATTATGAACAGTTCAAATACCAGTCAATTTTAGCACAAAACCTTCAGACTTCTGCTAAAATGCTGAAGGTGAAGAGAAATTTCACCCTTTCAATGCAACAACAACTCAAAGTGTCTCCAAATCAAAAGTATGGCTTCACCAGAAGAAGATCAAAGTTTTGGAAAAGCTCAGCTAGAGCCTGAACCTGAATCCAATTGAGAATCTGTAGGGGTGACCTGAAGAGGGCTATGCACAGGAGATGCCCTCTCAATCTGACAGATTTGGAGTACTTTTGGAAGGAAGAATGGGCGGAGTTTCCCAAGGCAAGATATGCCATGCTGATAGGCTCCTACCCTAAATGACTGAATGCTGTCATAAAATCAAAAGGTGCTTCAACAAAGTATTAGTTGAAGAATATGCATCTTCAATCACATTATTGTAAGTTTTTTTATTTTTATTTTTCTCCTTAAAAGATTTCAGATTGTTCTTCAATTAAATTGTAAAGTTTAAATGTTATACTAAACTTGGGGGGAAAAAATCTGAGGTGATTTATCTTGGTCTGATTTTTTTACAACTCAAAAACCTGGCATTTTAAAAGAGATGTATAGACTTTTTACATCCACTGTAGCAGATTCCTTTTGAGTCTGGTTTGAGATCCAGTTGTTATTTTTTTTAAAAAAAGGTGAATTAGGAAAGCAAAATCAGATTTGAAAATAAACTATTTGATCACTTGTACACCAGCAAAGAGACAGGAAGGATGGTAGCAGATAACAGAGGAAAATTCAGTGGCACCCAGTATATTTTTCTACAGTATCCTATGGTTGGTTTCCATTTTCTGGTCATTCTTACAAAGAGATCAGGTGCCTCCACTCATCTCAACTTTTGTTGAGTAGGTTATTTATTGACTTTCCTCTAATTTCTTAAGAAATGTCTTCCTCTCCAAACTAATAGTATATTAGTAACTCACATTTAGAATTTAGAAAATAAAAGCTTGGGTTTTTTTTTATCAGAGTTAAAGGAAAACTAAATCTATATGTTAAAAGTTGCTAGACTTGAATGTGACAGTAGCAGTTTGAATGCACAGTTGAGGCCATGACCTCCTTGTGTTGATATGCATTGATAAAAATAATAAATAACTGAATTTCAGCCCACATTTGTAGGCCACGTGAATAAGTATATAGTAACAATCTAATCAGCCACGGATGCTCAGGGATTATGGTACTTAATGAAAGTATTATTTTCAGTGTTCTGTTGAAATTCATTAGACTGCAGCAATGAATAACCCTTTCAGTCTTTTGTATGATCAGAATGCATAACAGAAACAGAAAGCGTACCATCATCTCTTCTATTCCTGCAATTCAATTTAATATTGCTTTGTTCAGTGCCTCTCCACTAGCATTTCAAACAGATCTCTGGGTACTCCAGCAAAGAAACAGACTGCTAAAATAGAATTACTGTTAATATTTCTTACCTCCAACTTTAGAATTGTATGCCACTCCAACTCCACATTTTAGATTGTTTGCTTGCATGGCAATCTCTCCCGCACATCGTGTTCCATGTCTGCAACAAAATCAGCTTTAGATGGGTCATCTTCAAATCTTATTATGTAATTATTAATTTGAGTATATGAAATTCAGATGGAGCCAAAAGGAACTAGATTACATAGCCCTGTTTGCACAACATGATTAACAAAGTCACAGGAGAAGATTAGGGAGTTACATGAATACCACAATGTAGTTTATTAAATTAATACACCCATCTCTACTTAATTAACCTTTCCAAGAAATATGTATCCTTATGTGTGGGAGGGAATAATTTTATCACAAAGTAGATCTGAGTTTGTTTGAGGCTAAACTAGGCACCAATCCCCAATCAACCTTGTAATTCTTATTAAAGAATTAACCAGTTTTGAAAGACAAAATTCTGGACTGATTCCATAACAATGAGATTTCTCTAGGAAAACTTTGTCTGTTTTCTTTTTACTCACCTGCTGCACCTGCACTGTTGGTGGTTAAAAAGGGGGCAAACAAGGTTGGTGAGATGAAGCTACCCTGATTCTTTCTGTTCTGTACCACTGTGAATTTTTCTTTGATTCTACCCCCCACAAACATTATCACTGATGCCAATGAGGTTGCACTGACTGAAAAACCAGCATTTGTCAGAGTTCAGTTTGTTGCATTGACTAAAAAACAGTCAATGTGCAACCAGCCCAGTCATCTTGGATCTACTGTCTAATGTTCTACTGTCACACAAGTTGGGGATAAGCAAGTAAGCTTTCCTAATTATGAAATAATCATGAGTGATTGTAGAACACAGAACAACTTTAGTCAGGCTGATGTCATTCTAATGTGTTGGATCTATAAGAATTCTTCAGTGAGCATGCCTATTGTTTTCCCAACACATTTTGATGATTTCATGGATTAATTCCAAGAATAAATGCAATGTTCAAGAGACCAAGGAAAATTTATAGCTTTAATGAATATCAGATATCAAGTTATCTATTTAAGAAGATGATTAGTTTTAAGTTTGTCCTTTTTATTTCCAAATACTAAACAATACAATATTTTCGTATTCCAGCACCCAGAAGCTCTTCACCTTCATTGCATCAAATAATAGTCCGCTTGTGAAAAGCTGCTTTATTTAATAGCACAGCTTGGTATGCACTAAAGCTATTGAATGCTGCCAGTTTGAATTCCATTTACATATATTAGAAAAAGTAGTTGTTATGCAGAGATGGCAGATTTGAGATAATTTAAATCAGTAGATCATGGTCAATTTATGTCAAAAACTGTATTTGTCTCACAAATTTTATTTCAGGAGTGTCCTGAAGACAGCCTGATAACACAATTGAAGCCCATCCATTTTTAACATATGCAATTAACTTAGGGAGTTGTTGGGATTGTGTCATCAGTTGGAAATAGGAATAAATAAGTGTGTGTGTGTGTGTGTGTGTGTGTGTGTGCAGTTGGTTTATCCTATTGTTTCATCTAAATCATAACCAATCCAACATCTGAAAAAAACCTGACTGGTTCAAATTAGTTACCTGTATAATGAAGTGCCATACACTTTAATAATAGAATCTCAAAATTTAGGCTCATGTGTTGACTGCATAAATGACATTTGAAAATTAATTTGGCATTCACTGAAGCTACCTATTCAACACTAGGACTATTAGGCAACACTAGTAGTAATGGATATTTTCATAAATCACATCTATATCAAGACTACACTAAATAAAACAAGAGATCTTGTCCCACCTTAGTGAGAGTATAGAAAATCAATATGGATACCTATTTCCCTTCATCTAGCAAATAGAAATATATTAGAGTGCAATCCTGAGCAAGGGTAAATCATAAAAAGAAAGAAAGAATTCCTGTCCCATCAGTATATAAATACGATGTTGTCCAGGCTTTGCAGCAAAGAACAATAGCAATTTTATGGTCTTGAATTAATTTTGTCTGCTACTGTTCTTAAAGTTTAGTCCAGGTAGATAATATAAAGTTATAGTGAATATCATTGAAAACCATCCAGTAATTCCAAAAACCACTAGCAATATATAAGAGTATTTTAAAGTAGGCAGTTACTCACTTATTTTCATTTGTAGGATCATATCTGGGAAATGGATCATGATCATTGTCATTGAAATCATAACTTGCATCAGGATCCTAAATGTTAATCAAGAAAATAACTGTAACAACTGTAAATCAATAGGTGAAGCAACAGTGATAGGAATTTAAGAAGAATCATAGCAATCCAAAATGGAAACTTATCTAGTCCCTCTTTTTGTTTCTTCAATGTTCAAAACAATGTCTGTCTGGGATGCCAACAGTTGCACATAGCAGCTTTGTTTCCCCATTAACTGGTATTAATAGCAGCATTCTCTTTTTAAAAAAAATCAGTAATAGCTCATGTTTTATTGAGTTGTCGTATTTGAATTTCTCTACCCAATCATCATGCAGCATGTGATTTTTAAGTCTTAAATTCTCCGCAGAATCTACAGATTAAGCTGAAAGAATTCACTTGAAGGCACCCAATCATGTTTATTATTGAAAAAGAATATTTTTAAATTCCAAGAATCTAATCATGAAATTGGAAATGAAAAAATGATTGCTACTGAAATATTAAACTCACGTAATTAAAGTAAATGTCTGTGTGATTCCACTCCAAGCCATCATCAAGCACTGTTATGACAACTCCTTTGCCTGTGATGCCCTTTTGCCACACTGGAAGGACATGGAGATCCAATTTACGCAAAGATCGGTTGATTCTTGTATCTTGCTAAGAGAAACAAAAGACAATTTATTTATGCATTGTGCAAATGTTATTAACTTGTTTGGCCTATAACACACTGTAAAAATTAATTTGTTTTCTTACATATGCTGCAATCAAGTCTCTTTGTATGAATGAATGAATGAGTGAACGAATGAATGAATGAATGAGTGAATGGATGAATGAATGAATGAATGAATAGCACACTTGCTCCTCATAGTTTTTGTTTATTTAATATCACATAAAGAAAAACTAATTTTAAATATTGCTTGCAGAGATACACTATTTTATTTTATTTATTAAATTTGTTTGCCACTGCTTATTTAGTTAGTATTGCTGGAAAAACAACTTCTCCTTTACTGAAATTTTGTGTCAGTTCATAGGAATTGCATGGCACATTGAAGAAAACATGGTTTATAAAATGTATTATATTATATTTGATTTGGCTTTGATTTGAATTCAGTGTAAACATTTATACAATTGCTTCACGATGCATATACTAGTAGTACTATACATACTAGCTTTACCCAACTTCTTTTGTCTAATATGGAAGATTATAAGAAATGAAATTTAAATCAAGAGAGCACAAGATGGAAGAGAGTGGCTATATTTTATTCTCAATTTCAATCTCTTAGAATCATCTTCTCTTAAAATTATTATTTGTTAGAAAAAGGGGCTGAGTCACATTGTGGCTGACTGATTAAAAATGGCATCATTTCATCATGTCCTTCCTTTCTTTTCATTTGAGGTACTTATCTTCCCCACTGAATTTTATGAAGCTTGTGCTCTTTTTCACAAGTGCTACATATCTCAAACTTTAATATATTATATTTGGGCAAATTCAGTAAGATAATTTTTCCACTAGAGTATAGTTTTGTGACTATACAGTTTTCATTTCAAAATCATAAAACATGCTGCAAATGATTGTATATATTATACTTTATAACCTAAAAGCCAACTTCTATTATCATACTCTGAATGATCTCCCAAATGGTTTAGTACACTGATGAAACAATACTAAAAGATTCTTCAGACATATATATTCTAAATGTAGATTTAAATTCTTACCAGGTACCATTGTTGGCTCCACATTGGGTCATTGAATAAATTTTCTGCTGAGTCTCCTAATTCAAAACGTTTAGTTCGTTTTTTTTCATACTGTTGTTCTGCCCAAGTCACCTAAAATAGCATCAGATAGATAAAGAAATAGCTAGATAAGAAAATACTGGAGGTTCTTTGTCTATAAATGCACACTGAAGTCTTGTTTATTTCATGTATAACTAACAGGTTTTCTGATGTACTCAGAACACCATTTCTTAGAATTACAGTCTTTCTGTAAAACAGCATATACTAATTTTATCATTGTTACAGCTAAGAACAGCTTAATCATCATATGGAGCAAAGTCATTAATATTACTAAATGGGTGAGTCTAAATTTTAAGACCTTTTTGAAGAGTCTTAAAATTTTGGGAGTTTAAGGGACAAAATAGCCACTTCCTAGAATCCCTACCTCCCTCTGTGGAAAAATGTGACTCTCAAAATGTTATGCCCATTCATGTAATGCTGGAAGGATGTAGCCCATGAACCATAGGTTGTACACCCCAATACTATGGGATGAGTATATAAGCCTTTGCTCTAATTTTTGTCTTCATGTGAATGCACCTGCATATTCATATATTGATGTGAATGATGGCTGAACATCTCATAGAGTACTGCTGGCCATACTTCTGTGTCAGAGTATGACACTAGTTCCATTCCATGGATCATCTTTCATCCTCACCCAAGAGTGAAATATTAGCCTATATATGCTGTACCATAAGTATTTATTGTGATCAAAAATATAAATCACTACAATACCCATATATGTAAAAAAAGAGGAAATTGGAAGTAACAAAAGATGCAAAGTCACCTCTGTGAGAGTTTTCTATTGAACCTTTCCCAAAAGCACTTCTTTAAGTTCATGTACAGAGACACGAAATCAAGTCTATGAACCTCTGGTAAATAGTGAATGAGTTCAAATACTACAGAATGTCAGTACTGTTCTTCTAGAAACTCAGCTCAAAAGAAACATGTTTTACATACTGTAGGTGTCCACTACTAGTTTCACTGATAAGAAAAATCACAACATGCATACAGTCACATCACAACAAAAAACCGAGTCTTTTTACTTACATCCCAGCATCATATGCAATTACATAAGTCACAGGATTTGTAACTACTTGTGCCTGCTCCCCTTTCCACCATAGATGCCTATAGTGTTTTCTTGACTATGTCAATGGCTTATTATGGCTTTCTTAAGCTAATGCATGCAATCAAAACATATATCCGAACTAGACTATGTTGTTTCTCTGTGTCATATAATATATGTGGGTACATGCATAATTGTTTATTTGTTAATTTGTTAATTTGTTTATATTCATTTATTTGTCATGTTTCTGTAGTGTATATTGATGGTGGTGACCCTTCGAGAGCTGTCTGCAATGAAATTTCATTTTAATGTGTGCTGTTTGGTGTACATTTAAAGTCAAATGAAGTTGTTCTAAATCGTTCTAAGCCTAAATCAGTCTTGCACAAGTGCCTGGTAAAACAGTTAAGACATTTCCTCCCTTTTGTAATAGTTTGTATTTGTTAGTACTCCGAGATCAAAACATTAGGGAGAGAAGCTGCCTAGATAGCAGAGTTTTGATACCATGAAAAAGTAACAGTTAATGATTACTGTGTTTATTAAATATTATTGGATACGCTTTTCCAGGGACAGAAGTATTGGCTGAGAAAATGTATTTCTCAAGTTTTTGTTTTTAAATTGATTACCCTCCTCAACCATAGATATTCTATGTTCCATAATTTTGAGGAATCAATCTCCTTTGTGCTCCTTCAATCTGGGGGCAACAAAAATGTCTTATCCCTGAGTATCTAACCAATTGCTGGGGTTTGCAGAACATATCTTACTTATACTTAAGAGCATGTCATGAAATTTACATAGGCAGTTGAACATTGGTTGGTTTTTCTCACTGTGAGCACCTGTTTGGCTTCTGCCCTATGAGTGAGGAAACAACTGCATTTGGAAGACATGTACTAGAAGCAGAGTTGTTCTTTGCAGTTGATATGCTATCAGCATGACACAGTGACTGTATGTGATTGCAAACAAATCACATTTAGCAAATTCTTACTATGAAGTCATAACTAAAATAGAATAAGTACATAAATGAGAAAGATACTACAGTCCTAAAGTGGAGCATATATTCTGTTTACTGACAGATTTTTAAAATTATACTGCTAATTTATTATCAGTCTTACTTTATTATTTTGGGAAACCAAATTCCATTTTGATAATCCAGCCCTTGATCTTTAATTTTAAAAGGATAAGAAAAAGCACCGAAGCCTAATGTGAAGGCAGTATCTTTTATCCAAAAGTCATGAACCATAATCCAAGAATCAAAATGAATGATACTGCCTTCTTTTTAATCTGCCTTGTTTTTATTATAAAATGTATGTATTATGTATGTACAATCCATGGGATTCCTCATTGTCAAGAATTTTGCCATCGGAAGTCAAGACCCCACCAGTTTTTGCAATAACATCATTTGGAATACAAATTTGGTATGATTACAACATGGACCAGAAATCTAATCTGGACTCTGCCTCTTTCCCATGCCTTCTGCTACCCAAAATAAAGGATAAGATAGTAGCTCCTCAATCCATGTGCAGAAAATGATCATATTGCTCATCAGATCATATTTCCTAAAGGTAGCAAGCTGGCTTAAGGATACAGTGTAGTTTTGACTATCCAGCAATAGTCTTTAAATCCTAGCAATTACTTTTTCCTCACCTGTCCTGCAGCTAATGACATGCAAAGTGTCTGCCACCTCACTCTGCCTCTTTCTAGGATCAGTCTTCACATTTCTACCTAGGAAAGATCTTCTCATTCAGGCCTTTGGCTGTTGCTGCTGTGATGGTAGGAATCAAAACCCACTCACCGTTGTGCCTGAAAAGTTGCTAAAGCAGCACTTCAAGTTTTAACAAGGCCAAACAAGATATCTTCCCCAGCACAACTGTTGCCTGAAATTTGAAGCCCTAGTTTTAAATCCCAGAGCAGGATAAATAAAGACAAAGATGAAAGGTAAAATATTTTTGTTTAAAAAAACAAGATGAAATAGAAGGGCACAGAGCCACATCTCTAATTGTGTTAAAAAAGGAGAATTATTGCATTAGTGAAGCTATTTTCATGACGGGTGGGATTCTACCGGTTCTGTCCACTTTTGTAGAGCTGGTTGCTATGAAAAGCAGCAAACAGAGAGCATACATAGAACCGGTTCTATGTCTGCTGCTGTTTTGACCCACTCTCCTGCTCGGGCTCTTAGCTGACCTTTATTTCCTGCGTTTTCAACCGCAGTTGCTTTGCGTGACACAGCTGCGGTTGAAATAGCAGGAAAAAAGTGCTTTTTCAACTGCTGCGCACCCGCGCGCAGCGCTGCTCAGCTGTCCAGGCAGCTAGATGACGACGATATACACACACGCGCAGTACTACGCAAAATGTAAAATCACTGAACCAGTAGTTACACTGGTCAGATCCCACCCCTGTTTCATGAGGATATAATATGGCTTCAAATGGGCTTGGCTTGGGCACATGATTACTTTTCTAGAGTAGGAATACCATTCACGTGATGTTTCCAATTATGAATTAAATGCCACAGAATCATCAAGAAATCTCAAAGACAGTGAGGAATTTAAATGCCAGTGATAATCCAAGACATCTTGTGCAGTACAAAAACACTTCACATGATTGAAAATAAGTTTTCTACAAAATAAATGATACAACTCATTAGGAACCCGGTGATCAGAGAAACAGCAAAGAAAAATTAGAGGCAAGAATAAGACATAATGCATTTTAATGATTTCACTGACATACCTACAGTACAGATTGGCACCCATTTTGCATTGTTTTTCAGCCCAGTCAAAGCAGAAATTACTGTGACAAATTCTCAAATTCTGAAGCAATTATTTCTGCAAGAGCGCACCGTTTAGGAGTCAAGAGTCAAGCTTGACTTAAAGAAGGTTTTACACTTAGAAAAAATGGTCCTTGTTTGGTAACTCTTTGCTTTTGAATTTAGCACTGTGAAACTAATTTTCTAGATTTTGGAGACCTTTTGAATGAATACAGGTGGCAAATAGAGCAAGAAACCACAGCGGGCGTTCAATAACATTGCTTTCTGACCCACTGTAGTGCAAATACCACCTACTCCAGATATGAGAACTGTTAAGTTTGCATGAAGAGTCAGACGCGGAGTGCTTCAGTGAAGAGTTTATTAGTGACTACAGCTCATAACAGACCCGATTTGGCTGGGCTGCGGCTGCTACTTATAGCCAGCAGCGCGGTTGCCAACCAATCAGAGTGCAGGATTTTCCCGCACTTTTTAAACCAATCATTTCTGACATTTTACAAGAACAGTTCAAACTGTTAAATGCCTGCTCTTAGATCCAGCTGCCTACAATGTAGGCTCAATACCAGGCTCAAGGTTGACTCAGCCTTCCATCCTCTCAGGGTAGGTAAATTGAGGACCCAAGATTGACTGACCTTGTAAAATGCCGCTTAGTAATAAGCAGGCATATACAATGGAATGAAGGCTATTGCTGAGCACACTGGGATGTATCCCAGAGTAAGCAGTTCATTAAATAATCTAAACCAATGACATTCAAACTGCATACATAACACCTCCCCACTAGGTTCAGTCCATACTCAAACCCCAACCTATCTAATGTATTCTTTTAAATAGTTGAGACCTTTGTGGTTCAGAAGTTTTAATGTTCTCACCCAGTGAGAGAGGAAATGTGTCTGTTGACATTTCCCTACTCGGGCTTCCAGTGAAGAAAGACCCTGTTTGATTGTTACAATCTGGTCTCTCCTCCCAACCCATCTCCAGCCCAATGTCAGCACCCAAGTCAGGTAGTGATGTGCAATCTTCCACTTGTAAGGATGGATTTTGGCATTGTGACAGGTTTTGGGGTGGTTCCTGTCGTAATGGCTCGTTACACATGGGGTTGATTCTTGCTTGCTGATTATCCTCATGCTCCTCCCCTTCCCCCCTAGAAAAGGCATTAGGTATGGGAACTAGGGAGGAACAATTGCGATGTTCCTGAAGTAATCTGGATCTAAGCTGATCAATGTGCCTGCTCCAGAGGACACCATCCTCTGTTTGCACCCTGTAAGAACGAGGGCCTGTGATTTGAGTTATTTCAGCAGGAATCCATGAAGGTTCGCCCATAAGGTTCTTAGCATAAACAGAATCACCCACACTGAACGTGTGAAATTTGCTAGTGGAATCTGGTGGTGCGTTGGGTGCATAAGTGGGATGAAGGCGGTCAAGGGGAGACCTAAGTTTCCTACCCATCAACAACTCTGCTGGGGATAAGTTAGTTGATGAGTTAGGAATGATGTGCTGAACACTAAGAAGTTTTTCAACTTTCTCAGTCATGTCCCCAGGACCCAATTGCTGAAGTTTTTCCTTGGTAAAATACCATTCGTTCAGCCGGCCGTTAGCCGAAGGGTGCCCAGGGGCTGTCAGGGCATGCCTGATACCCAGTTGTGCTAGATAGGATTCAAAAGGGTTGGATGTAAATTGAGGGCCATTGTCAGAGACAAGAACATCAGGTAACCCATGGGTTACAAAAAGCTTTTTAAGCTGCTTGATGACAGCATCAGTTGTGGTGGATGCCATAGGGATTACCTCTAGCCATTTGGAATATGCATCTACTATAATAAGGAAGGTGTGCCCTCTGGTAGGGCCAGCAAAATCAATGTGAATCCTAGACCATGGGCCCCTAGCACATTCCCATTCCTGTGGTGGGGCGAGAGGTGGGGCAGGCCTGACTACCTGACAGTTGGGACAAGATGCAACCCAGTTTTCAACCATTTTGTCAATACCTGGCCACCATGCATAACTCCTGGCCAGTCCCTTCATCCTTACAATACCTGGATGACCCTCATGTAACATTTCCAAAACCTCTCTTTGCAGTTTTGCAGGAATAACCACCCTGTTACCCCACAAAATACATCCTCTAAATACAGATAATTCAGTTTGCCTGGATTTAAAAGGTTGGGCAAGGTGAGGTAGATCTTGAAAAGGCCAACCTTTCTTAATCCAGCCTATAACAGGAGCCAATAAAGTGTCTTTGGCAGTCTCTCTGGCAATTTCAGCAGCGTGTACTGGAAGCTTGGCAACAGTTTCTAGGAAAAAGGTGTGCGCCTCAGTTCAAGTCCTCAGTGTGAAACGGAAGTGGGCAGCGACTCAAGGCATCAGCATGGCCAATGTCTTTGCCAGGCTTGTGGATGAGCTTGTATGAATAAGCAGCAAGAAATTCAGTCCACCTCAGCATTCTTGGTGACAGGATAATGGGTGTAGGTTTGTCTCCTGCCACAATGCCTAACAAAGGTTTGTGATCTGTGACAATGGTAAATGTTCTCCCATATAGATACTCATGGAATTTCTTGACAGCTGCAACAATTGCCAATGCTTCCTTGTCCAATTGGCTGTAATTCCTCTCTGCTTTGGTCAAAGTGCGAGAGTAAAATGCAATAGGGGCTTCCCTCCCACTGGGAAGCCTGTGGCTCAAACCCCCCCACTCCAAAAGGGGATGCATCACAAGTCAGTACAACAGGCAAATTCTCAGAGAACTGTATCAGTACAGCATCAGACGTGATTAGTCTTTTAATATTGTTAAATGCTGATTGTTCCTTCCTGCCCCAGACCCAAGCAGATTTTTTGTCCAGTAGTCTGTGTAATGGTTCTGCAATGGTTGCCTTCTGAGGTAGGAACATGTGATAAAAGTTAATAAGTCCAAGGAAGGCTTGCAAATCTGTTTTGCATTTTGGTCTAGGGGCTTCTTTGATTGCTTGAACCTTGGCATCTGTAGGGTGGATGCCATGCTTGTCAATCATGTAGCCCAAGAACTCAACCTTGTCAGTTCTAAGAGTGCATTTTTCTTCCTTGACTTTTAACCCCGCTTTCTTGAATCTGGTAAGGACTTCTCTGAGTCTCTCTTGTAATTGAGTGTCATTTTCAGCAGAGATTAACACATCATCAAGTAAGGCACTACCCTGGCAGTCCTTGGAGCATCCTTTCCATAAGGCTTTGGAAGATGCCTGGTGCCACGCTTACTCCAAACTGTAACCTTTTACATTTGAAGGCACCTCTATGAGTCACAATGGTTTGGGCCTCTGCAGTGGCATCATCAACTGTTAGTTGTTGATATGCCTGGGCCAGATCCAATTTGGCAAAGACTGTACCCCTGCCAAGTGAATGTAATAAATGATGCACCACTGGAACTGGATATGCGCTCTGTTGAAGCGCATGGTTCAATGTCCCCTTATAGTCTCCACAGATTCTTACTGACCCATCAGTCTTGACTGGTGTGACTATGGGTGTCTCCCATCTGGAGTGGTCAGTGGGCTCTAAAACTCCTTGAGCTATTAGTTTATCTAATTGTGCATCAATTTTTTCCTTTAAGGCAAATGGGACCCTTCTGGGCTTTAAACGAATTGGGGCACCTTGGGATCTAGGTTGAAAGTGATAGGGGTCCCCATATACTTGCCCAATCCGTCGCTGAAGACCTCTGGAAACTCAGACTTCAAGGCCTCCTCCCATTCAGTGTTGCTCACGTGATTGATGCCAGTCACCTCGATGCCTAATGGATTGAACCACTCAAGTCCCAGCAAGCTTGGGCGATCCTTGTCCACGATGGTCAGGGGCAAACGTTTGGTGTGGCCTTTGAACTTCACGTTGAATTCTCTTGTTCCAACTACTGGAATCTTGTTCCCTTGGTAGTCTTTAAGAGTCAGTGCTTGCTTCTGGAAATGTTTCTTCTGAATGTTTGGGAGTAGTCTGTGAATAGTGTCCCATGACACCATAGATAAATAGGAGCCTGAGTCCACTTCCATTTGGCAAGGCCTTCCTTCAATTAGTACCTTCACATGTACTTTTCTGCTTCTTAAGGGTGAAGAATGACCAATGGTGACTGTTTGATGAGTTTCATTCTTCCCATTTGCTTCTGTGTTGTGCCCCATTTTCTCACTGAAGTTGTTAGGCTTGAATTCTTTGTCAGGAAATTTCTTCTGTGGGGTGGAGTTCTGGATGATTTGCAGACTCTTGCTAGGTGACCTCTTTTTTCACAACGGAGGCAGATGGTATCAAGAAACTTGCATTCAGTGCGGGGGTGGCTTCCCCCACAACCTCTGCAGTAAAAATCTTGCCTCTTTCTTCCCAGGTCTTTCTTTTTCCTCTCCATTCTGAGTCTATAAATTCCTTCCTCCACCTCACTACAGTCTGACTCAGAATCTATTTGCTCACAATGAGTTGTTGTGGACTTTTCCACATCAGGATGGCTTGAGGCCTTGTTAATTTTCTTCATGGCTGCTGCTGAGGACTTGGTGGCTTCTGCTGAGGAGGCCTCTTCTATGGCTTCCTTCAACGTGATCTTAGGTTTTAATAATAATTTGCTCTGAAGCACCTTGTCTTTGAGGCCTAGAACAAATCGATCGCATGGCCTCTTCAAGTTGTTAAACTCGCATGCACCCCAATGTCTCTTAAACTTGCCACGAAGTCATTAACATTTTCGCTTTCCCCTTGATCCTGACGGTAAAACTCGTGTCTCTTAATGAGGCACGATACTTGTGGTAATGGGCTCTTAAAAGCTTTTCTAAATCAGGCCATTCCATTACCTTCACGTCTGCAGCTCCCACCAATGCCTTCACCATCTTGAAAACTGCTGGACCGCAGTGCGTGAGAAAGACCACCCTCTTCCGCTTCGGAAATGTCGGTGAGATCGTTTCCCTCCAAATACATTTGGAAACAATCTGTGTACGAGTCCCAGTCTTCTGCCGTCGGATCAAATGGGGCTGGGGGGGTGTTCAGCGCAGCCATCTCTCTCAGCTTGTTTTCCGCGTCGTCTTCTCTTCAGGAAGGATCCCACCCTCGTCGCCAGTGTTAAGTTTGCATGAAAAGTCAGACGCGGAGTGCTTCAGTGAAGAGTTTATTAGTGACTACAGCTCATAACAGACCCCATTTGGCTGGGCTGCGGCTGCTACTTATAGCCAGCAGCCGCAGTTGCCAGCCAATCAGAGTACAGGATTTTTCCGCACTTTTTAAACCAATCATTTCTGACATTTTACAAGAACAGTTCAAACTAAACCAATGACATTCAAACCTGCATACATAACAAGAACAACCTGTAAACCAGGTTTTATGGTTTATTTTTTGAAGGTATTCATTCTGAAACATGTATTTTCAATTGATGTTTTTCCAGTTAATTACTGCATATGTTATTGCACATACTGTTAGAAACAAATTGAATAGGAATGCAGCAATTAGGGTGTGTCAAATTATTCAACTTTCAATTTCCAAGCATTAGGGGTGCTAAAAAATTGTGACATGCCTTGGGGGTTGTAAAGGTTTTTTTGTTACTGTAATATAATTTAGATGTGCTTGGTAAGTAACTATGTAAGAATCATAACTTTAAGGGGACCCTTTTTAAAACTCCTTCCTAATCTTTAATTGAGCCCTTTTGAAGTTTGTTGGACTTATATCAATAGCAATTTTGAAAATATGGGTTGTTGTTCATCTGTGAAGCATTTGTGAAATGTTTGCAAACTTCCTAATCCCTAAATTACAAGGATTTCAATAGTAAACACAAGATACACTTTTGATGTCAGTTTCCAGATATATTCATGTAAAACAAGAGATCCAGAGATAAATATGAGCAAATTCATAAATGAAGAAATGCCCTCTTTCTACTTGATTGTGCCTTCTGGAATTTCATGTGGTTGCACAGTTTCAAAAAACCGTCTAGATCATTCAATATTCTTTGTTTGATAAGATTTTCCAGGAGCCCAATCTGTAAAGTACAAAATAGATTTACTCAAGATAGAATTGTCTACTACCCATGTACTATGATCACAAGTTTTCTAGTCAAGATAATGTCAAATCCAAAATCTGCCCATAATGAAACATCAAGAAACTCAAATTTATTTTAAGAGCTGAAACCATGCAGCAATACATAATTGCCTAATAAAATGTCTTTTAAAAACAAAGGGTCAGGAAGCAGAATTAAAAATAGAGCTGGAAGGGACCTTGGAGGACTCCTAGTCCAGCCCCCTGCTCAAACAGGAAAACCTATGTTATTTCAGATAAGTGGCTGTCTAGTTTCTTCTTAAAAACCTCCAGTGATGGAGCGCTCACAATTTCTGAAGGCAAGCTATTCAACTGGTTAATTCTCCTCACTGTTAGGAACTTTCTCCTTAATTCCAGGTTGCTTCTCCTTTTGGTTAGTTTCCAACCCTTGTTTCTTGTCCTGCCCTTTGGTGCTTTGGAGAATAATTTGATCCTCTCTTCTTTGTGGCAGCCCCTCAAATACTGGAATATTGCTATCATGTCGCCCCTAATTCTTCTTTTCTTTGGACTAGCCAAACCCAGATCCTGCAGTGGTTCTTCATCTGTTTTAGTCTCCAGGCCTTTGATCATCTTAGCTGCTCTTCTCTGAACTTTTTCCAAGGTCTCAACATCTTTTTTGTAGTATGGTGACCAAAATTGATTGCAGTATTCCAGATCTGGTTTTACTAGAGTTTTATAAAGTGGTACTAGTACTTCACATGATCTTGATTCTATGCCATTCTTTATAGAACCCAAGATTGTATTAGCTTTTTTTTAGCTGCACACTGCTGGTTCATATTATGTTCTACTAGTACTTTTAAATCTTGCATATGTTTGCATAAAAATGAAAGTGAATTGTTTTTATTCAATGGTAACATGGACCAAATAGGAACAGGTAATTAAATTTATTTTAAGAATAAATAGAAACATACAGAACATATTCATCTACAGGAGACTGCTGTTCTCAGAATGACAAAAAGTAGCATCAGGGTATTTATTGTAAGCTCCTTCCCGTTTATTAATTGTGCAATGTCAGAATGCATGCACAAAAGAGGTGGGGCTTGCTTTTGTCATTTTGTTCCTTCCTCTTTTCCCCGTGTCTCCATTGCCACCAAAATAGTTTTTAGTTACATTATGCGTGGGGCTAGTAACCTCTGTGCACAGCATTCCTCTGACTTTCTCTTCCTCCTATAAAAGTTTGAGTATATGTTACTAGGTACATTTTCTCACTCCAAATTTCACAGAACTCTTAATTATGTTCACTCAGGAATAAATCCCACTGACTTCAATAGAACTGATTTAGCTCCATTTCCCTCATGATATGTCTATGTACACAAATTGAAAAACCGGAGTGAAATTGTCGCTACTTGCCTACTAATGTTAGTACTTTCTTAAAATTTCAATTATTACTATTTGTAGACTTCTATCTGAAAATTTTGTTTAAATTTTTTTGTTCCCACTATCATAAATTCTTTCCACTAGTGAAAGTATTTTATTCTTAGCTCTTTTTATTGTTGTCAAATATATAATTACAAAGACAAAGAATTCATACATGCTCTTAATTCCAATTTGCTGATAAGAACAGGAAATCAGATTATAACAATACCAATAGATGGTTTTCTGGTCTCTGCCTGAACATGTCCAATGAAGAAGAGCTAATCATCTGTATTAGTAGGACTTGGAATGGGCTTGAACATGTAATATGCTTTCTGGAAATTTAGGTCCATTATTCTGGATCTTGTATCCAGGGGCAATAGAAAACAAGTCTTAACCCTCTTCCATGTGATATTTGTTCAGATATTTTAGGATACAGTCATATCTCACCCTCTTAGCCTATTCTTAGGATTGAACACATTCACTTCTCTCAGTTTAACTTCATAGGACTTATTTTCTTGTTCCATTATTATTCTTACTATACTTCTCTTAACCGGCTCCAGTTTCATTAAATCTTTTTTAAAGATCTGACTAAAGATGACAAAATTATTTCCCATGAGTTGGAAACCATGTTTTATTAACACAGTCTAAAACTATACCCACCTTTTTTTTCTTTTGCAGCCATATCATATTGTCAATTTGAATAAAGTATTCATTTTTTAATTTATTGTAGAACATAGTAGAAATTCAGAGTTGATGTTTAGAATCTGGCAGTGTCTGGATGACACGAAACTGCTCAATCAAGCAAGTTAGAATGACTTAATTTAGAAGTCTGGTAATTCAGGGACAGTATCAAATTTAGCTGTGAAAGACCCCATGTAGATTCTTGGCCATGGCCAGGATGGCCTTTGCCCAACCAAATACAGTAGAAGGTCCTGAAGAGGGTTATTCATGTGCTTGTCAGGTCATTTGGATCATGGTAGAGGACAGGAAGGCCTGGAGGAATGTTGTCCATGCGGTCGCAATGGGTTGGACATGACTTTGCGACTAACAAAAACAACAATATACTTTGCTTGGAACTGCCTGTAAAAAGAACACATAAACTTCAACTAGATCAACAAGCTGGTCTTTCTATTTATGGGAGAGCTTCCTTACTGCATTTTCTACTGCTGTAATTCAAATTAAGATTATCACCTATGCAGCTAAGCACCTTGGTATCCATGAAATTGAGATACTATAAATTCCATATGATTGGTCTCCACCTACCAGAGGTGAAAAAGCATTCTCTGGGTAGATTCTGTACTTCTGAAAAGTTCTCCTTTTCTCACTCCTTGCCCTAAGTGAGGATTCACTTCCATTATTACGGCTTCCCGAAAGCCTGGCAAAACATGCCTGTTTTAAAGACTGGTCAACTATAGCTCTTTGTGAAAGATGAATGATATGGTGTTTTAGAATGATGGGTTTTTGTACTGTAAGTGAAGGTATTCTTGCACTGGTATCATATTATTGTTCCTCTTTGTGTTCTATCATCTATCTTCGTCTATGTCTATTAATGAATGTGCTATCATTTATCTCTATTATCTCTCTCTTCCCCTATATCTATCATCTATATCTATCTATCTATCTATCTATCTATCTATCTATCTATCTATCTATCTATCATCTACTGTATCTATCCAAACTTTGAGTCAGTCTTAATTGCTGGTGTCCACATGGGTAAGTTCATAATGTTTTCTGGACATTTTCAAGAAGTGCTTTGCCATTGTTGCTTTTTCCTTAGGTTGAGACAGTAACTGCCAAAAGTCAACATATCACATTTATGGCAAGACTAGAACTCACAGTCTCCTGGCTTTTAGCTCAGTACCTTTAATCTCTGCATCAAACTTGATATCAAAGTAATATTGAATAACAGAGAGTTGGAGGAAACCTTGGAGGTCTTCCAGTCCTATCCCCTGCTCAAGCAGAAAACCCTATAGCGTTTCAAATAAATGATTGTCCAATCTCTAATACTGAAATATATAAATATAAAAAAAATTCTGTTCAAACTTTTCTTCACATCTCCTATTACCAAACTACAGCCTATCTCTGTGCATTTGATTGTGTTTCCTAAATTGCTAATTTTGCACTAAATTATGTTAAAGTTTGTTGTGCCATTTTCATGCAATTTCGCCAATTCTCCATTTCCCAATGGAAAAGAGAGAGGGTCCTTCCACTTCATCTGCTACTTCTCTTCTGCACCTGAGACTTATCAACCAATCTACTTTGGAGCATGGGTTTAGTGCTGCTTCAAAAGAGTGCTAGACTCATATTTAGAAATTTCCTGACTGGCAGAGTAAAGGTTCTGAGCAGTTCTGTACCCCACCCACCCCATCAAACTTTAAGGAGCGCAATTAGTAGCTGTTTTTCCTACCAGAGGGTAATGCCCAGTGGGATGGGAAACAAAATCAGGGAAATCTATCAATCTTACCTTTCTTAACTTTACCCATCAAAATTGCTAGAACAATAGGACTCAGTACTCTAATTTATGGAAGAATGCAATTTACATTGGCATATTTTTCCACCATCTCCAGGACTTGAGGAGAGCACATTACTGTAATCTGTGCCCTTAGTTCTTGGTTGTGCATTTCTTGTATCCTGTAATAATCTCTTCTCCTCTTCCAGAATTAGTGATCTTAGGAAGTTTTATTCCTTGTAATATTAATAGAATTAATACATGAAACCTGAATACAATGTGTTTAGTTACTCTCATTCTCATCACAATAACTAAATCTAAGATTAGCTAAAATGTATGGTAGAATTGTTTTAACTATTAACTTTTGCTGTAATTAAATGGTCAGGTTCTGATATTTCTCCCTATATGTTTTTCCATGAAATGGCTTTGTATTAATTTTTCAAGCCTTAAATAAATAGAATGGCAAAAATGTTTGCTTGTTCTGAAATGTTACTTTTACTTAACGTTCCCACAAGAAATTTACTTGTGGAATGTTGATTTAAATCTTGCTATTACTTAAAAACATTTCAATAAATGAGTATGTCTTCTTTCTTTTCTTCTGTGTAAAAATCTATACACTGATAATGTTACCTTGTTTGGTAATGAAATGTCTGCAAGAAAACAGCCAAGCTGAGGACCTCACAGTTCATCTGTGAGCTATAAATATTCTCTTCTATCAGTTGTTTCTTTATTCAGTGCTTTCATACAGGAAATTTTTAAATGCATATTAGTGATTGAATGATTTTACTTTCAGTTAAATAGCAATCTGATTAATCTACATTCTGTTCAATATGAATTGTTTTATTGGAATTTTAATTGGGATAGAAAATGTGAGCTTCTGGAAATACAGAAGTTGGTTGATTCACATATCATGAAAGCAGAATGGCTGCTCCTAAGAATGAAATGCTTCTGTTTTAGTGGTGTATATGTATGTATGTATGTGTGTGTGTATGTATGTATGTATGTATGTATGTATGTATGTATGTATGTGCTCCATGCTATAGCTATAAGTAATTCATCAACTCCATAAAACTCATGCTATGTATCTTATGCTATAGCACTTGCCCTGATAGCTCAGAGAAATTATTCATCATTATTTGTTTTATTTCCCAATTAGCTTCTTCTCAGTTTAGTGTTGTATTTAGGTATGATTTAGCTCCAAAATATTGAACAATAACAAATCATAAAAAGACTATTAAAGAAATAAACACATTGGTTATGTTCATAATAGAATCATGCATATACATGCAGGACTACAAAGGTAGTTTGACATAAGCTCATTGACAAATTAGATTTATGTTATATAGCATATAAGATATTTGCATGGGAGAGGAATTAGATAATAGGTGACTTGATATGACTACAACTGTATCAGAAATTTTCTCAATAGAAAATAAATGGATTTCATAGACTATATTTTATTTTTTTAAATCATATTCTCTTCCAATTTTTCCTAATTTGTTTATGCTGGAATAAATGTACTAGTACTTGCAGAATTGTGGCATTACATAAATTAAAATGCACATTTAGAGAAAAGTGTACAAAATGAACAATGCATACGTTATCCTCCTGTTTCAAGAGAGAAAGGGAGGGAGGGAGAGAGAGAGAGAGAGAGAGAGAGAGAATGTGTGTTTGACGGCATAAAGTATTATAATGTATACAATGAACCAAGTTTGAGAGGTAAGGTCAGAATTCTAAATTTTAATGAAATTTATTGTGACAAGTACTGATCACAGTTTCAAATTCAGTATTCTCTGTTAAATAGGAGTATTGTCTGAATTAATTTGCTAAAGAAGAAAATTGATGATGGGAGTATGCATAGCTACAATGATTTACCAATAGATTTTAATTGAAGATTGCATATTGGAATTAATTGCAATTGACCAATTGCAATCCTTTTGTAGCAATTTATTATGCTGCATTATTTGAAAGATTAGCTTTAATATGAGTGATTGGTATAATGATATAGACAGGGATGGGATCCAACCGGTGTAACTACCGGTTTGGTGATTTAGGTTTTGCGCGTAAATAATTTACGTTTTGCGTGCATGTGAAACGTCGTCAGCTTGCAGCCTGGACAGTTGAGCAGCACTGCACACGGGTGTGCAGCATTTGAAAAAGCACTTTTTTCTTGCTTTTTCAACCGCAGCTGTGCTGCGCAAAGCAGCTGAGGTTGAAAAAGCAGGAAATAAAGGTCAGGTAAGAGCCCAGGTGGGCGGGCGGGCCAAAACAGCAGCAAACATAGAACCGGTTCTATGTATGCTCTCTCTTTGCTGCTTTTTAGAGCAACCGGTTCTACAGAAGTGGACAGAACTGGTAGAATCCCACCCCTGGGTATAGACTGATAGGCTGACATATACCGGGGTTGGAATATCCATGGTCTTCCATGTATTGCTGAATTACAGTTTCCAGCACTGGGCATATTGGTTTGATTCTCCAGCAGCTGTAGAAACTAAGGTTCTCCATCTCTGATATAAAGATGAATATAGCCAGTAAATCTATAACATCTTCAAATTTTTTGTCTTTGTTTTTTCTTCTGTTTGTCTGACTTGTTGCCAATACAATTTTGACAGCATGCTGTATAACGCAGTGAGCTGCTTCATCTCAGGCAGCTTTGAATCAGATCTTGCATACTTTTATTTGCCAAATAGCCATTTATAAACTGGTGAGGAGTCATTCACCATATACTTAACTCTTTCTCTCTCACACACATCATCACATGTTATGCATGTTATGTACCCACACCATAAAGCTTGGCTAAACAAACAAATCAAGATGATAGAAGAGGAAACAGATGTTAGAGAGAGTTTACAGAGGAACAAAAAATATAGTATGGAGTATAGAGACTAGGGTTACTAAATGTAGCTGTGCCTTTAGCCTCCTACCTCTTGATCATTGTGCTTTTTTCAAGTAGAGGGAGAAAATATTGAAACTTATTTTTGCCCAGACCTTCTGACTGGTGATACCTTTTTGTGCAATTTCAAATGTCTGTTGTTTGGAATCTATAGGGGAGATCTCAAACCTAGAAATAGTCTTGTCTTTTGCTGCTAAACCTAAACCCACCCCATCTGCAGGAGCTTAGGAACCTCACCATTCAGAAATTCAGCAGTGGCATTTGGGCAGCAGAAAGGGTTAAGGCCAAGCCAAGTGGAATTCCCAGAGGGCTTTCACCTAATTCCCTGCTTTGCAATTTCTAGCATCTGCTGCTGATTTTGCTCCATTCAGCACCTGGGCTTCTTTGGCAGAGAACAGATCATATACAACCCTGCTCAGCCTTGGACCCAAAATCATCCTTAGCCTCCACTGTCATGACTGGGGTGGGCTGTTTTACCTTAGGGTTTACTCCGTGGGTTATTATTGATCATAGCTGTTGTTTTAATCCTTGTAGGCTGCTTGGCGTGGACAGTTCCGTGGTAGCTGGCTAAATAACTAAATATCTGTTCAAGGGGGAAATGAAGCAGGGGCAAGGTGACAAGACAGCCAGGGGTGACAATTCCAAAGAAGGAAGATGGGGCAGGCGAGAAGTGGGAAAGAACTCAAAAGTTTCTCATCTTCTCATCAACTTGCTTCTTGTTCGTTTCAACAACAACGGCATCAATACCAACGAGGGAGAAGGCACCTTTAAAGGCAGAGAAGCTTGGGGAAAGATTGCTGGGAAAGGTGTGGAGCGCTCTTCCCAAACCAAAACAGGCAACAGTTCCTTACCAATTGCCCCTCCTGGATTCTTTATCCACCGTTTCTCATTCTCTTTGCTTCGGGAAAGAGGAAAGTTGCCCGACTTAAAAGGGGGGGAAAAGGTGGGGGGGGAGAAAGGAGAGGGGTGGCGTCTTACCTGTCCCAGAAGTTCGTAGTCCAGTTCGTCTGCTATGAGCCGCGCCGCTTCTAGACCTCCCGGGATCTCGGCTGCCCATTCATTGACAAACTGCCGCTCTGCCTTGGCCAACAGGACCACTGTCCAAGCGCAGAGGAGAGCCCCGATCACGCCCTGCCCTGCCCGGTATCTCTTTTCCATGGCCCCGGCAGAGCGAAAGGGATACTTTCCGTGGGGTGGGTGGTGAGGGGAGAGGAGATGAATTCTAGAGGATTACGAGGCAGCCGGAAGAAGTCGGAATGGTTTGCTGGAGAAGGCGAGGAAAGTCCCCTTCGGCTGTGGTTGCTACGGGAGAGGAAGGAGCGGGCAGTTGCTAAGAAAGTGCCTCGCCGCCGTCGCCTCCTTCGCTCTCTGCTCGTCTCATGCTGGAGCCGGGCTCGGAGCCGCCACGGCCAGAATGGGAATGAGCGCTTCCACGTCAAAAGGACGAAAGCGCTCCCTGACGTCAAATCTCCCGGCCTGGATTCTTGCTGGATGTTCCCGGGGGAGAGGAGGAGCCGCTCGGAGCGGTCGCCAACGCAGGCAGGGGGCTACGGGGCTGCGATCAAAATAATCCAGATAATACGTACGGCGCAGCCGAAGGAGGGCGAGGGTGGGAGGGAGAGGGGCGAGGAGCTGTCCGCGGTCCTGGCGCCTTCCCCTCCACCCTTGCCCTTCGCCTTTCTCCCCACTTCCAAGCCGGGTTCCCAAACTGCTCGCCCCCGCTGGGAAAGGGCTCGAGAGGGAATCCGTGCTAGCCCTGGCTTCCCCAACCGGTGCCATTCTCTTGCCATACAGATCTTACCATACAGATCTTACGAGTTGGACGCCGCTGTGGTTTGGGGGAAGGAGGAGAAGAGGAAATGGTCCCCAGATGTTGGAATCAACCGGGTGGGCGGCAGTTGGGAGCGGGGTAAATTTCCAGACGGCAACAAAAAGGGGTGGGTGCATGTGAGTAACATCTCTTCTTTAATTAAGAGTGTAGGTGGGCTACCCAAGAGGATTCTCTCTCTCCCTATCTCTCTCTCTCTCTCTCAATATCTTTCTCTCAATCTCTGTCTCTCCCTCTCCCTCTCCCCCCCTCTCTCTGTGTGTATGTGTGTGTGTGTACAAGAACTATACCCATAGGTGTACCCTCCCCCCCACCCCAGCTGGTTTTAGAAAGATGCAGTCATCGATCAATAAAGGTTGTTCCCTCTCCTACTCTCTCCTCCTAGGTAGACAGCCCTTTTCTGCACAGGGCAAAAGCATGGAAATGTAGCCAAGCAAAATATATGGCAGCTAGCTATCATTCCGTTTAATGGGATGAAATGGTGGGAAGGTGAAGAACCAGAGATAAAACCTTTGCACCTTGCAGCATATTGGTTGGTCGGTCATACAAGATTCCTTACCTTGTTATTGCTTTGATTTAGTTTCTTGGTTTGCAAACATCTTTGAATATAATTTATCTGAAAAGGCCGGCTTTGCACAGTGAAGTTAAATGTTTTCAAGTGGATTTTACTCCCAATTAGTGGTATCTGTGGGGAGGGGTAAGAGGGGGACGGAATGATGAATCAGTGATTGTTTGGATAAATGCTTGCCTTTTCGAGTTTTATTTAGTGATTACTGTTATATCTTCCAAGGAAATTCTAATAAAGTTTTGTTCTTGCATATTTGGATCATATTTGGAGCATATTGAAGATACATAACTCGATGTCATCTTCTTTTTCTCATTCATTCCCAGGGTCCAGTTTTATAGAGCATATTAGCATTGATAACCCTTAAAGATAAACATTATGCTACTCTTTGTTGCTGTTGAAATGACATGCTGGTTGGCATAAACTTTGCCTTTTTAGTATTTAACTTCAATTTGGATTTTTCACTTCCAGTTTCAGTTTCACAATGAAGGTGTCTAAGACTTTTTAAAGAAATATGTTGAGCTGAGTGTATTATCTGCATATCATAAATTGTTGATGTTTCAGTCTTCAGATTTTTCAAGCTGTCATATTTTCCATTCCTACCAAAATATATTTGTTGTGTATGTTAAATGGATAGGAGGACAATATATATTCTTAGTCCTTTTCTAGTCTGAATCACTGTACCTCCAGATTCAGTTCTTCCTGTATCTACTTGTTCACTGTTCCTCAGAAGAATCAAGTGTTCTGTATTAATATTTCCCACACTCAAGCATGATTTACAAATCAAAGGCATCAATCATCATATTAAGTTTAAAACACAGAATCAAAACTAGCTAAATTAGATGTGCAAATGAAGCTATCTTGATTGTTGTATGAACACAGGATTTAAACTGGGATCAAAAGCAATCCTACTTGGATTGGTGAGGGTTACAGTTGGGTTTACATTTATGACTATTTCAGCATTACCATCATTCCACTTTTCGTATCCAACTCATCAGCTAAATTCATCATTTTAGCCAAATGCATTCATGTATGGGTACTATTAGGCATGTAAACTTTCTTTGTGTGCTGTATGGGTCATACCTAACTTTTATCATTCAATGCAACCTCTATTTTTGACATTGTAGGCATTTTTACATTTTAGATATGTCCTAAATATCCCAAAAGTTAAAAATGTTAAAAAAAATCTTTAGGAAAAGAATTAGGCCAGACTATTTCCTTTCAATGCAATCTGGCACTTGACTCTTCAGGGATAGATCCCACTAGACTGATGTATAAAAAATTGCCTGTGTTTGCTTAAAGCAGATCTCTGCAGTTTTCTTTGGGTTTTGAGTTGCTCCAGCTCCATATCATAATTTTAAAACTGATTGTGGTGGAGGAAAATTAAATCAAATTAAATATTATATTTTTCCCTGATGTTAATTGTTCAACAGTCACACTGAATCATTAATAGCAATCTCCATTTCCTTACATTTCTGGTGGTTTTAAAATTGAATTTAAATTTAGGATCTTGGGGAAAAATAACTCTCATACATATGCAGACAACTGCATCTGACTCATTCACATCTCATATGCAGAAGTAGGTTGAAGAAGATGGCATTGGATGTGTGTGATGGTGGGCATGTGGGCATGAACAAGTACTTCTTGAGAGATAACATATTTCCAGGCCACCAGCTGGATAACTACAATTTAATGAGTAGTCATATTTTCCACCATTCCCTTCTTCCCCACAACTGCTATCCCCATGCGGTTTTGCTTATATATATCTTCCCTTGTAAGAGCTCTCAAATTTTTCTCAGCTTCAGGACTTTTAATGCTGGTAAAATGCTGGTCGTCTCTGCCAATAACCATATTTATTTCAGTTCATACAGGTCTTATTTTTTCTTTTGCTCTGATCAGTGTTCAAATGAGAAGCATACAATATATTCCATAAGCTCTGTTATAGCAAACTTCTGTTGCATTTTTATACTGTAATGTATTTTATCATATTAACTATTTTAAGTTGTCATTCATACTTCTAAAACTGAATCAGGAAAAGTTATTGTTCAACACACTCAGGCCCATTAAATTCAATAGGGTCATTTGTAGTGCTAATGGGGAATTGTCAATCCTCAATCTTCATTCTGATCTTGAAGGCAGATAATATCATTCTCACCATTTGTCCATTCTTTGCATTGTTGGTTAACAAGCGTTCAAGTCATCCAGGGCAAGCTTGTTCTAACAACCATGCCCTGGATGACTGTGAATCTCCATAGACATCTTTCAAGCTTCTTTGTGAAATTGTGGTACTTAAATAGTTAACTGAAGATCTATTATTAACAGAGGTAAAAAGAAGAGATGCTGACACTATTGTTAGCACATAATAGGAATTGTGATCATTTGTGTCACAAGTTGCTTATTGGATGAAGAATTTACAGCTTGTCATAGATTTCATTTAATATATGCAGATAACAACTCCTTTCCTTTTTTAATTACTTCCTGCTAAATTGAGATGTGTTGGAGGTTGTCTGGTGACACCTTTTCAAGAGAAACATATGGCTGCTGCTATTTTTATGCGTAGTTTCATCTCAACTTCATACTCAGAGTAACATAGAAAAAGGATTTTCCTCACTCTAGGGTAGTGTGTATTTGTTGTTTTTATTTGTCAAATTTAGAGAAGGTTATTGAGAAAGTAGTCAACCTGCAATTTTGAAGATGCATGGAAGATAAATAGTCTTAAATCCTTGCTACTGAGTTTCAGACTGGAACATATGCTGAGACTGCACTGATTGTGTTAGATTTGCATGAAGAGTCAAACGCAGAGTGCTTCAGTGAAGAGTTTATTAGTGACTACAGCTCATAACAGACCCGATTTGGCTGGGCTGTGGCTGCTACTTATAGCCAGCAGCCGCAGTTGCCAGCCAATCAAAGTGCAGGGTTTTTCCTGCACTTTTTAAACCAATCATATTTGACATTTTACAAGAACAGTTCAAACTAAACCAATGACATTCAAACCTGCATACATAACAGATTGTATTTTTCAATAATCCTGCAATGGGTTTAGGATGGAGAAGTGCATCATTTCTAGTCCTCTTTGAGCTCTCAGCCACCTTAAATACCATTAAACATACTATCCTTGGCTAAGAGGGCTGGGGCTAGGAGACATGGTGTTGCCTCCTTTCTCTATTGTTTCTTCCAGTTGATATTGGGGTCTGTGTGTGTGTGGGAAATTTAGCCCTAAGGCCCCTGTTTCGTGGCTTTGCTGGCTGAGGAACTCTGGGAGTTGAAATCCACAAGTCTTAAAGTTGCCAAAGTTGGAGACCCCTGCTTTAGGATTCACTATTTCCTCACTTATGTTTAACATCTACATGAAGCACTGTTGAGGTTATCTGTTGGCAGAGAATCAAGCATCACCAGTTTACATCTCTCTATACGCCTCTGCCCTTGTCTGACCAAGTGAGGCTGTCTTGGTTCTATTCCAATGTGTAGATGTTCTGGAGGTTTGCACGGTGGGTGGAGGGGAAACAGATTCTCTTTCTGCTAGCAATGGAGTGCTGTAGGTTTTCATTCTCCTAAGATCCACTTCTGGAGGTTTTCATCTTTGGTTCTGGGTAAGACTGAACTCTCCTCTCAGAGCTGGTTTGTAATTTGGTGATCCTCTAGACTCCTGGTTCTTACTTAAAGATCAGTGAGGCTTTTTTGCAAATTTATATTGTGCACCCATTGCATCTTCTTCTAGATCAAAACATTCTGTTTGTGATTACTCATACCTTAGTCACTAACCTGTTGGATTTCTATAATGTACTCTACATAGGACTACCTTTCAAGACCAATTGAAAACTTCAGTTGGTCCAAATATAGCAGGAGAGGTAACAATGGGTATGCCTCACCATACCCATGTAATATCGCTATTTTGTGAGCTGCACTGACTTCCAATAGGTTTCCATGTATAATTCAGCATGCTGATTATTACGTATGAGGTCCAATATAGCATTGGTTTACTTGGAAGATTGCCTATCCCTGGAATCTTTGCCTATGCCATAAGGTAAACATGCTCCAGGTTCCTCTCTGAAGCCATGTTATTCAATGGAATTTATGGGCCTTCTCTGCCCTTTGGAATGAGCTCTAGCCCCCTATGTTTGAATTGTTCCAACCTTATTGCATTTTTCGTACAAAGACTTGGCTTTTAGATGAACCAATTCTGTGATATGTATGTTTTTATTGCCAGTCTTAATTATGTATTGACTATATTTTATTTTATTGAGAATATTTTTGGTTTATGAATTTTCCTCTTTTTCATTTTTATTTTTGTATGCTGCTCACAGTTACAAAGTGTGAAAGAAGCAGCCTTATAAATCTTATAAATAAATAAGAACAGTCTGCATTATGATTTAGGTACAAATTATTGGGAAGTACTGCACAAAAAGCACACTTAAAAACAGTAAATAGGACATACTTGATGTTCATTTCAGCTATCAACAAGCAAGTGACAACATCTGGGTGACTCTTGTCTAGATCAAGAGTCTAAACAGGTTGGAAATAGTAAGCACTTCGATAGGTGGCTCCAGAGAACACAAGTACTATAAGGTAGGGTAGGGTAGGGTAGAGTAGGGTAGGGCAGGGAAGAATAGGGCAGGGAAGGGAAGGGAAGGGTGCTAAAGTACTACAAGATAACTTATAACAATGTGTATCCAATGTAATATCCAGATTCCATAAACATATGCTGTAGGAATTAGATGGCTACATAGAATAAGAAATTTCTGTGCTATGTATTGATTCCTACTTATAATAGTTCTCAGACAGAATTTCTGATTTTAGTAGTTGTAAAAGATAATTCAGTATGATGATCCTGATTAGGGCATGGTGCCTAAGCGGGGCCATTATCTATAAAGTTATGTAAAAACCCATTGTCAGCTTTATTATTAAACAAAATTTCTGAAGAAAATCAATGAGTACATTTAAGCTTGATATTTAGGAAATTGATTAAGACTATAAGTTTCACATAATAGATGGGAGAAAATATATGTCCAGATATTTGGTATTGTATTGGAATATGTCTTATATTTTTTTAAAATTGTACTTTTTTAATGATTTGTATAGCTTTTTCTACTACATTGTTTTGATTGCTCACTTCCTTGTTGCATATAATACCTTATAGGGTTCAGAGTAGGAAAAAGGATAATAATAGATATGGATTTAATACACAGATTTTATTTCTGCTTGTTCTTTTAAAAAAATCTCCATATGTTCCTGGTTAATTTTTTTTTGTAGGTTCAAGCCAATATTTATGTCCATTCCTATTTATTTAATAATGTGGAGATCTACAAGGAGAAAATATTGGTCTTTAAAAAATAAAAGATATGAAAGAATTCATCAAATAAATTCTTTAAGGTACTCAGTTTAAATATACTCAACTGATATCAGCCATTGTCTAATTATTTTTATGACAATATTAGTTTGGTAACTAATAATTATAGTTCTATAACTAATTATATAATATTGGCAGTGAACTCTGAGAGTTGCTATGCCAACACATCAGCAACCGGCCCAGGTACTGCTTAAGATTTTGCTTTTGTCTGCTTGATTGATCAAGTTGGAGACATTGTAGGTTTTTGTTTGTAAAATAACCTTGTTCTATTCTTGTTAAAATCTAACTTTGATCTTCTATAAGCAGTGAAAAATCACACTGTTGTTAATATAAAAATAAACCTTTCGTCATACTAGTGACGAAATGAAAATACTCCTAATGAAGAGGTTGGCAGTATTTTATCCCACAAACAATATTTTCTACTTTCTTTCTTTGTGGTTGTTTTTGTAGCTGGATATAGAAACCATAATCCACATGGAAACAATGGCTAAAAGCAAGCAAGATGATTTTTTAAAATCTCATAAATGGTATCCTCATGCTTTTGGATCTTAAATGACAGATCAACTTATGCTGTGCCAAGTCCTGAGATAGTGTTACATAGTAGAACATATCTGATTGCAGCATAACTCAGGCTGAGTATCAAATGTTCATTAAAGCCATGAAAATTCTGGAAGGTTACTTATTCTCTATCAATTATACAATGGTATAAATTGCTCAGCTCTCAATTTATATTTGAAGAAATATTTTATAGTCTGGGGTCCATTTGAAAATGTACTTGGAAATATGGATGGTATACATTTTTGTGTGTAATTGTTCCTTTTTTCTCTATTCTTAAGTGAAATGGCTAGATGTAATGTTTTAATTTACATTAAATACTGTATGGAAGCCTAATTTTTGTATAGCACAAAAGTGCACAGGTTCAGTCAGCTTCAGATAGGTTTCATGCCATATGTAAGAGCTACAGTTAAAAAGCAGACAGGCTAGAGACAGCTTTAGGAGATTGTTTTGAGAGTTTTAAAGGGCCTTCAGCACATTGTCTTTCTTAGCAACCCACCACCTCCTCTTAATTCTGCTGGATGGTTTCATAAACATGACCTCTTTAGCCAGCTTTCTAGCTTGATTTCCACCTCCCATGCTTATATAAAAAGCAGCATGCACCAAGCTTTTAAATTGCCTTGCTTCTCATCCTCTGGATTAAAAACAGCCCTTACTCTCATCCCCTCCACTCATGCCTACCCATAACACAGCTTCCCCTCAGAGGCTGCACAGTGTAACAGACATCCTAGCTGCCGTGGAAAATAACACGGTTGTGGCAACATTATTGTTTTTGGTGGGAATTTATGTGCACCCTGGTAGCTTTCATCTCATACTAACAATTCATATTCTTGACTTTTTTGTGTGTGCAGATAAAGAGACAAATGTATTCAGTACATGCTGAAAGCAGGAAAGTGGGGGACAACATTTCCCTCTTCTTTTGCATGCAGTGGGGTGTCTGTGTGAAGGAATTTTTCCAAGAGCTGCTGCCACCACCAGAGCTCTCCTATTGGTCAGCTGAAGGGAGCCTTGATAGCTCCTACTGGTAGTATCCCAGCTTGTCTCAAATGCTGTATTGAGCAAGAATGAGATGATGCCCAAGCCTAACTTCAGACAGCAATCAGCCAAATAGTTTTTGCATTTCCAGAGCATTCTGTAAAACCTGTGATTTCTGCCACACTGCTTCTTACTCCCCGAACTGTCTTGTTTTTGGAACGGTGCTACATCTTTTTCAATTTGGCCAGATTTGGCCTTGGCCCTCATCTGCTACCTACATACTTCCACTTTTGAAGAAAAAATTGTTCAAGGTTACTTCCAGAACTTTTATTATGTGTAAATACTGATAAGCTGACAAATGGTCAATTTTTCCAATTATTTATATTTATGATGTGTTACCTTTCATGATCCACAATAAGGCAATCAATGGTCCTTCAGAAGTCTTCGGTATATTGGCCCTTTGACCAAGACTGAAGGAAGCTGACATTCAGCTTCTCTGGATGAATACCAATTTTCTTCTCCTTAGTCTTTGTTTGTAGATTTACCAATGCTATACCTGTACACTAAACAGAAAAGTACTCCATCTTCCAATGGACATCAGGTTAGCCTTCTCTCTGATGGCATTCAGGAAGATGTTACAAGTTTCACAGCTATTTTGGACAGCCTTCAATTAAGTTTGAAATATCATTTATTCTTTTCAGTCTCTTTTTTTTCTTTCATTATTATTTTGTGTGCTGGTTTTATGATTTTATGATCTGGTTATTAAATGCTATTTTAAATATACCATGGATATTTTAATAATTTTTCTATATTATTGAATAGCATTCTAGCCATAATGGTTTCAGAGTTATAATGATAGTCACTTTTCCAAGCTAAGAGCCAATTATTATCTGAGATTTTTAAAAATAAAAATGTTGGTTTGATATTTTAGATTTAATGAAAAAATACAACAGATTTTTTTAAAAAAACTTTTCTGATGACTAAACAGTTGACTGTAGTAATATATGTAAATTATTTCACTGTCTATAGAACCACCCTGCCTACATTTAATTGACTGGATCCCTGAATATCTCTTTCCAAAGCTGGGTGCCTTTGATTAGGGGCTTCTCCTAAACCCTCACATGCTGAAGTAATCGGAGGCTAAGACAAGAAATTGAGATGTGTAAGCAATCACAAAGATTATAGGAAACACCTGTTTTTACTCCAATGACTACCTGCAAACTAATTGCGTGTGTTTATTTGGAAAGATTATAATTGCTCAGATAATAGTGCACAGCACATTTACACGCAGACAAACATTAAGAATGGCTAAGCGCACCTAAATTGATGAAACACAAACATCTCTTCCCATCTGTCCAGGCAATTGAGTAGCGATCTAATGACACCATACATTACTGCCTTTGTGCGTTGCGAGCTGACAGGAAGCAGCTGGAGAGTCACCTCAAACTTTCCATTTTTAGCAATCTACAGTTGTTTACTTTACCCCCCAGATTAATTCAACTACAAGTCAGAGAGGGAGGCTGATATGAAAAACAGAGGAAATATGTATTCCTCTGGGAAAGGACAACGTTCATTCAAGGGTATTAGTTGTGCGATGTGTTAATTATATTTCTGTCTTTCTGACTTTAAATGCTGTCCAGGTACTGACTAAAAACACTGTCTTAAAATAGCAAGATTGCAAGCATCTTTTTAGAGCTCAGGCATCCTGGATGCTGTCTGTATTTAGTTAGCAGTATAGTGAACATAACTTTTTCTACTTCTGTGTTGGCTGACTGATGAGCATAGGCCTCAGAATTACAAAGGAGAGCTACAAAAAGACTGGCTTAATTAGTTTTGAGTAAGGGAGGCTATTCGTATTACAGTAAACATGGTTCTGTTTGAATGTGATTGTTTTGGCAGGAGATTTGAGATCAGAGCAGTGAATGGAAAGGCTTATTTCATGAATATTTCTGAGTATGGTGGAAGATACATGCTTCCTCTTAAGAAATATCTCTGTGGCTTTTTAGTTTGGGATGTCATTTCTCCTCACCCCACCTCTCCTAAAGGATTTGGACATGTGAGTTCTTTCATAACATTTTAAGCAAACAAAATTAAATCTTTAATATATCTTGTGGGTGACATTTGTGATATTACATTTAGTCAGTTCTCATTTTTATTATAAAACAAATGCCACCAGTATTGAATGAGCAAGAAAGGAACTATTTTATTAGATTCCTTTGTAACTCATTTTTATTTATTCAGAATGAAAGGAAGAAGTTCCACAAGTAGCAAATTACATTCTATGATTGCCATTTTAGGTTTTCTAAGATGGTGGTCCTTGTACTGGGAAATTTAAGGTTTCTGTTCTAAAGAAAATATTGTTCCACTATGTGGAGTAATGTACATATTTTTAACTTTGATTTTTACTATTAATTTGTAACTTTTATCTTGTTCTTAATCTGTGTTTTTATTCAGATGTTTATATTGTATTATTATTATGCTGTAAACCACCTAGAATCACTTAGGTAAGATGGGCAGTGAAGAAAATACATAAATAAATAAAGAATATAGAGGTGTTACATATTTAGGAGATATTTCACTGGTTTCTCTTGAGTTAACAATTTCCATAATTGGTAGATATATTCCACATTAAAATTATTGACTGTTCTTTTATTCTACTTCTATTTCGTTCATATCCAAACATAGATATTACCAGGGGAAATAAAGATTCATATTGTTGTGTGTCCATAGGGTGGGGTCAACATGTGCAAAAAAAATTGTAAAAAAATATTTTTCTCAATAGCTATACCTACATCTTTTGCCCCCTCATAGCTCTGGGGAGGCAGCACTTCAATCCAAGCCCTGTTCTTTAGATGGGTGTGAGCCACTGAGGCTCATAGAAAACAGGCAGGGTTTGAATAGCAATGCTGTTCTCCATCTTATCAATTTGAGCCCCTGGAGATGCCAATGAATTCATTTTCCTTATTTTACACTTCTTTGTTGTTTTGTGTCCTAATTGAAGGTCACAAAGAATATGGCCAATTCTATTATGAAATCAGTGTGGAAGGAGCTGAACTTAAAAAAATGGAAGGGGGGGAGTCTCACAAAGATTTTGTCCCTTACCCATCAAATTTGAAAAGTTCACCTGATGTAGGGAGGCATAGGTCTGAGTGCCTTAAGCCTTTATAAAGTTTTATTTTACCTTTAAACCTCTTCTCAAAATACCAACAATATTAATATAATATAATATGTATGTGTAATATAAATTATATATATAAAATTCAATATATATAATCTCTGATGCACAAAGTTCCATTCTCATATACAAAGCTATGAGGAGAAAAAGATGAAGATATAGCTATTGAGAAAAATCTTCACACATTTGGTGTTACTTCTGATTTAATTTAGAAAGTTTAGCTTACACGGAATATAGTAGGATTTACTTCAGTCAAGAGTCATAGGATTATGATCAGTAGGTCATATAATTGGGTCATATATGTTATAAATGTAGGTCATATATGCTATAAATGTAAAATATATATTATACATTTATTTGTTAATAAAATAAATTTAAATTTAAATTTATTTAACATAACTGCACAAAATTTATAACATAAATGCACAAAATTTATAACATAAATGCACAAACCTCTAGAATTGGTGGTTCTCCAAAACCACAAGAAAACAGCTGCCCTTTAAAATTCACAATCTACACTTCTAACCAACAGTAGAAACCACCTAATATAAAACAAATTACTATAAAATAAACATATGGGAGTTCTTTATAATTGGCAGTCTAGGGTCATAAACCTTTTATTTAATTTGCCTTCAGTCTTTTAATTGCTCCTTTCTTCTTTGAAAATAACTTTGTTAGCCAATGAGGTTTTTCTAGGCTGGTTGCCACCAATTAATTATTTGGTCTTTTGTTCAGAATGTTTGCTACCTGGCCTTTTGCAAAGAACTCTATTTAATATACTCTTCTGTTTAGTTCCGTTACAGATGAGCCTTGATTCCTGCTCTAGGAAACAATCCTATTCTAATGTTTACTGTTCTATTAGCCTGATTGTACATCTTGAAGATGACTCAGATTATGACATTTATTTAACTTTATTGGAGGGGGGAATAGACACAGCCTACTGTAATTTTAGAAAGCCAATTGGAAAGCATCGTCCTTTCATTTCAAGTATTAGATATTATTTTATCTTCTGAAATAGAAAAAGAACCATAAATTCATACTTAAATTCAAGATATCTTGAATTGCATCACATATGGTTTCTAAAGTTTTCTTGTTTCTACCTTTGGTTTCAGAAGTAAACATGGCCATCTTTTTAATATGAACACAAAATTAGCCTGTTGTAATTATGTATCATCAAGTTGTTGTCAATTCTTAATGACTTAGTGGTCAATAGATCGATTTTCTACATGAAGATCTGTCTGTAACTTGATTCTGAAACTCCCGGGAATACCGTGGATAGCCAAGAAAGCACACAAACAGATTATCAAACAAATCAACCTAGAGTTCTCATGCAAGGCACAAATGACTGGACTCAAATTATCCAACTTTATACAAAGAGTACAGCTCACTAAAGAAAGCTCTGAGGCTGTGAAAAGTAAAAAAAGAAAGAGAAGAAGCAGACAACCAACAACTTGCTAGAGCCCCACTCTCTTATTTGGAATTCTGTAGAGATTTTCAGTCATCTAGGTAATGGTGTCCAAAAGGTGCTTTTTCAGAAAAACAAGAAAGCCCAGTTGCCTCCTGAAAAATATTTGGGACAACCGTTACCTGGATGACTGAGAATCTCTACAGACTTTTAGCTATATAATTTGGGATGAATCCCCTTTGAATGGTGTGGGAGTAGGAATGGATTTCCAGAGAAAAACTGCAGACTACAGGAACCAGGAACACTACTCAGGTGACCCTGGGGGCACAGATAAACCTCCAAATGCTTCAATGACCCTCTAAAATGGTGCAAATGTCCAGCTGTCTGCAAGGAATATAAATCCTTCCATTCCCCACTATCCTGTCAGAGCTGAAAAAGCTTCTTGAATGAGAAGTGAAACATCTTCAAAAGAAAAAACAAGAAAGTCCAGTTGCCTTCTGAAAAAGCACCTTTGGGTCTTCTTTGGAATGTTACAAACAAACTCACTTTAAAGAAACAAAAATGTTGCATTTGGTAAGCATCATGAGTCATTTATTTCTGAATTCTTGAAAGTGCATTTGAAAAGGAGAAAATCAATTTGCTACTTCGTTATGGTTAATTTCTACAGTACATTTCAGCACTCAAACCCTTTCACAGTTCTCATCCTATTAGTCTTCACAGCAACATGAGATACAAGAAAAATAAAGGGACATTGCCAAGGTCGTTGCCTTAGCTTTATCACTTTTCTTTAGCTTTTCACTATATGCGTAATAAACAAAATAACTAATTTTGACCCTAAGGCCAGATGACTCCCTGTAGTTTTCTTGACAAGATTATTTTCAGAAGTGGTTTGCCACTGCCTCCTTCCTAGGACTGACAGAAAGTGACTGGTCCAAGGTCCCCCAACTGGCTTTGTGTCTAAGGCAGGATTAGAACTCATGTCTCCCAGTTTCTAGCCTGATGCCTTAATCACTAGATCAAACTGGCTCTCATACACATACCTAAGCATAGACATTTACTTCACTTGATCAATTGCATAATAATAATAATAATAATAATAATAATAATAATAATAATAAGCTTAATACCTGAAATATGGCATTATAAATGTCTTCTGATGTACACCCTCCAGCCTTCTCTCGTATCTCTAGCAAATGAAAATCTGAGAATGGTTTGGTTCTACTTCAGCATAGCCAGGCCTACTGTTTTATTTCAGACTCTAAAGGGCAAGAGTTTTCTTTAAACTCTAAAGTCAGAACAATTTACGTGATACATATATAGTACAACATGTACCTCAAAATTATAAGTAATAATGTTTAAAAACAATTGCCTATTGCTTATAGCATGCAGAAGGTGTTGTCCTTGGACAGGTAATTTCATTGTGTTTATCAATATATCCGTGCTTGTCTGATTTGAAGAGCTGTTTGTGAACAATCTTTAGAATACTTCTGGAACATAAATGTAGTTTTACTGTCAAGTACTGTATATTTTGAATGGAAACTCAACAACTAAGTTCTGATGTCCCTGACCTTTTCTAATGCAAGATGCATCAAGGTTTGTCTTTTATATTGTGTGGGTGGAATTTCCCAGAAAACTTAAATAGGTTTGTCAGTGGGATAGATGTTCCAACTGCAGTCCTGCATAACTGGTATAAAGCCAAATGTTAATTAGTTTTATAAAACTAATTTTTTATACGTTTTTTATACGTTTGATGTTTAGTCTTTTGTGGGTTTTAGATATTGTTTGGCTTTGCTTTAATAACTTTTTAAATAACTTTTAAATTTTGTATTGTGTACTTTTATGATGTGAGCCACCCTGAGTCCTTCGGGAGATAGGGTGGCATATAAGTCCAAACAAACAAACAAACAAACAATAAATAAATAAATAAATAAGGAGTATCATTATGAATTAGTCTGAAAACCCATCTAATCTAGCATTCTGTTGCCTGTTGTGTCTAGACAGATTCCTATGGAAATTTCACCGATAGATTATGGCTGTTGGAGCTGAGACCCAGTATATCCGAGGGCAAGTATGTTATGTGTAGTCCTCAACGTATGACCGTAATTGAGCCCAGAATTATGATCATAAGTCCTGATGGTTGTTCATCCAGTCATTATGTGACCACATCTGCTTTTACAACCTTTTTGGTGATCATTTAGAAAAAGCAGTGGACATAAAACAAATGCCACGTCATTAAGTGAACATTGTGGTCATTAAGCAAACCCATCATTCACTATGGCTCTTTTTTTGCCAGAAACCAGAAGTAAATGCCACTTTCTGGAAAAAAATATTGTAAATGACAGTCGTGATCATAGGAAGCTGCAAATGTCTGTAAATGTGGCCAGTTGCTGAACACACAAAATGTGACCACAAATAGTAGGGGGAGACTGTCAGATTTTGAATCTGGATTATAAATTGGAGTTCCGTGGTCCATCATAATTTGGAATAGTTGCTAAGCAATAGGTCCAGAGGTGATATTCAGCAGGTTCTGACCAGTTCTGGAGAACCGGTAGTGGAAACTTTGAGTAGTGAAGAGGAGAACCGGCAAACACCACCTCTGACTGGAGATTTTACAGTATCCTTCCCCTGCCATGCCCACCAAGCCACACCCACAGAACCTGTAGTAAAAATATTTGAATCCCACCACTGAATAGGTCATTAGTAAATGTCAACAGCCAACAGATGCTCACCAACAGATGAAAACCACAACAATAGGAAAGAGGGGGAGAACATAAGTTGGAATTAAATTATAGTGGGTATTAAAAAAAAGTGCTTTCATGTTCAACTGTTTCATGGTTTTACTAGTGGACATAAATATTCTAACTTTGTTTGGCCATATTATGCATTAGAGAGCCTAAAACCCAATACAGATAGTCCTTGACTTATGACCCTAGAGAAATCTGGCTAGTTGAAAAACAGAATGGTCATTAAGCAATATAATGATGTGATTGCCTCACTTAGTGACCTGTACCCCTGCTCTTCCTGATGTGGTCATTAAGCAACCACACAGGATGTTAAATGAATCACAGGATGCCTCATGGGTAAGGGAGGCCCTGGGTGGCCTAGTGCAGACCTAGGCCCACCTCTTTCAGACCTCCCAAGTTCTCCCCCACCCCTCAGGCATACCATACTGTATCTTCTGCCTCTCAGAGTCCCCACAAGCCTTGGGGGATTCAAATTTTTTTACTACAGGTTCTGTGGGCGTGGCTTGGTGGGCATGGCAGGGGAAGGATACTGTAAAATCTCCATTCCCTCCTCACTCCTGGGGGAAGGTTACTGCCAAATTCCATTCCCTCCCCATCCCACTAACCTGTTTTCCAGCTCCGTTTTCCTGTGCAGGGCAACAAAAGAAGACCCAGCCGATCAGCTGGGACTCGAGAGGCAGAGAATAGGTGGGGGCGGGGCCAGTCAGAGGTGGTATTTTCCAGTTCTTCGAACTACTCAAAATTTCTGCTACCGGTTCTCCAGAACTGGTCAGAACCTGCTGGATACAACGTCTGCCATGGTTATGAAATGCATTGTTGGTACAGCTGATACTATGTGAATGTTATTGCATACCTTGCTGGTATTTTGGAAAATTACCACTGTTACGGTGTTGCTTCACACATGGAAAATATTCCATGTAATTCTTGAGAATGGGAAATCCCAAAGAAGCAAAAGAAAGCCAGAAGAAAATCGTGAAGATATTCTATAGCTGAAATATTATATGGCCCAATATGGTAATAATGACCATAATGATAAATTTAACATAATTCTTCCTGAAGTCTGATTTTGGTTTCACCAGAAACAAATTCTAAAGTTTTAAGCAAATAACACTTCATAAAAATTAATTATTTTTGGAAGAGATTTAGTGAACAATGTTGTGTGAATTAATGAACTGAATTCCAGTCTGTTGAATGACTCAGTGGGGAAAAAGTGTGCTTTATTGTTTGCTATTTATTGAAGCTTTATATAAAAGCTATTCTTCCTGGTTGCTACCATGGTCTAATCTCTTTCTGAAGCAATATAATTAGCACTGTAGAAGGACTGACCTTTCTCAAAATCTTTTTTTTAATATTCATGCAGACTTTGATATCTAAAGCACACTGGAGCACTGCAAAAACAAAACAAAACAAAAAAACAGAGGACTGCTGTTAAGAAAGAAATCTAGGATAGATGTATTGATTGTTGTTACATAGAAAACAAGGTAGCACTTATGTCATCATCTAATAGAGAATGCTATAGAATCTGTGTATTAATCTCTTATGTTTTTATTAAGTTTGCTGAGCCTTTTGGAGGCTTATTGACTTTCTTCTCACATTGGGTAACATAGACAGGATAGAAATCAATCAAAGTCTGTGTGATTTATCACTCACACTGAAAGCATCTCACTGAAAGTCTGTCTAAGATGTATTTTTATACAGTTTCATGCACTTTCCTTCTATAGTGGTAAACTGGGTCTCCAGAACAGAAATGGAAAGGCGATGTTCCGATGAGATCCCACTCGCCATCTGGTGTCTTCGGCTTTGTGCTTGTGCCAGCAAAGCGTGATCGGAGCTGCCTTCTCTCTATAAATACTGGAGGGGAGGTGTGGTGTGCTGGCTCTGTTGTAAGCGGGTTGGTTGGCTGTGTTGTTGGCTGTGTTGTTGCTTCTTGATTGGTTGATGGAGTTGATGTTTGCTGATTGGTTGGCCATGTTGTTGGCTGTGTTGTTGCTTCTTGATTGGTTGATGGAGTTGATGTTTGCTGAATGGTTGGCTTTTTTGTAAGAACCTGTGTGGCTGAGGTAATGGCTGTGTGTCCTTCAGCCTTTTGTGTTGTAACTACCTGGGTAGTGGGCTGTGTGATGACCTTCTGAGTTCTATTGTTTGACATCCTGGGTCTTGTGCTGTAATCTCCTGGGTCGTTGGCTATGTTCAACCAATCAACCAATCAAGAAGTGACAACACAGCCAACAACACAGCCAACCAATCAGCAAACATCAACTCCATCAACCAATCAAGAAGCGACAACACAGCCAACAACACAGCCAACCAACGCGCTTACAACAGAGCCAGCACACCACACCTCCCCTCCAGTATTTATAGAGAGAAGGCAGCTCTGATCACGCTTTGCTGGCACAAGCACAAAGCCGAAAACACCAGCCTGAAAATGGCAAGTGGGATCTCGTCAAAACGTCGCCAAGATACTCTCAATCTTACACGGGATAAGACCCAAATACACCAACACCTACATACCTTTATCCGTGAAAATCTACGAAAACACATACACACACACACACACACACACACGCGCGCATACATACATACATACATACATATATATATACACATACATACATACATATATATATATACACATATATGCATATGTAGGTCTTGGTGTATTCGGGTCTTGTCCCGTGTAAGATTGAGAATACCTTGGCAACGTTTCGACGAAATCTCATCCGTCATCTTCAGGCTGGTGTCTTCAGCTTCGTTCTCCTGGGAGAAGTGTGTGATCGTGGCTGTTTTTCCCTTTTAAACTCTAGAGTTGGATGTGTTGTTACTTTTTGATTGGTTTGTGGAGTTGATGTATGCAGATTGGATGGCTTTTTCCTGAGACCCTGTGTGGCTGAGGTGCTGGCTGTGTGTCTCTCAGCACCTCAGCCACACAGGGTCTCAGGAAAAAGCCATCCAATCTGCATACATCAACTCCACAAACCAATCAAAAAGTAACAACACATCCAACTCTAGAGTTTAAAAGGGGAAAACAGCTACAATCACACACTTCTCCCAGGAGAACGAAGCTGAAGACACCAGCCTGAAGATGACGGATGAGATTTCGTCGAAACGTTGCCAAGGTATTCTCAATCTTACACGGGACAAGACCAATACACCAAGACCTACATACCTTTACCCGTGAAAATCTACGAAAACAAATATATGCATATATATATATATACACATACATACATACATTTATGTATGTATGTATGTATGTATGTATGTATATCTATATATAGAGAGAGAGAGACAGAGAGGGAGGGAGGGAGAGAGAGAGAGAGAGAGATTATTATTATTGTTGTTGTTGTTATTATTATTATTATTAAAGAAAATGTATATGGCTGCCCAACAGATTCACAGTGACTCCAGGGGGCTTACAAAAATAATCCACAATACAAAACCCAATAAATCCTCAGTCCCCTGGTGATAGCAATCAGACTAATCACTTGATAGGCTCCATTTCACCTTGGGTTCTCCAAGCCCATTAGGAAAACCCTGTCTTCAGGGCTTTTTAAAAGAATGTCAAAGTGGGGTCCAACCATATTTCTGTAGGATAATGTTCCATAGGGAGGAAGCTACCACAGAGAAGGCCTTCTTCTTGGTCCCACTAGATGGACCTCCTTAAGAGAGGGAGGTCTTCTATTCACTTGCAGAAATGGGAAAAAAACCCTATACTACAATTGCCTACCAAGTGGAACTGGAAAAAGATGCTCAGCTCGCATTGTCTCAGTCATATTTGTAAGTGTATGTCTTCCACCCTATAATAATGAATTTAATATTTTACATATTTTGGACAGACGGGGAAATGCTGCAGTGTAACATGACTGGAAGGAGGAAGACCATTTCACACCAAGGCTCATAGTACAAATATTAAAATCTTCTATAATTCAATAGCCTTAGAATATTTTTGTTACAGTTAAAACACAAATAAAACATAGGTGGTTGGGAAACTATGCCAAATTATTTGATGTATTTCTACCTCACTGAACCTCAGATATGTTATTGTAGTGCCATCATAAAAGCTGAAATTGTACTTATGGCAGATCCACACAACTACATGAAAATGGGCAATAGAGTCAGAGCAACAAGCAGTTTCTTAACGTGCATCTGCTTTCAAACTTATTCAGTCTTCAGAATTATTCCAACTCTATTCCTAAATCCATATACACCAATACATAGACTTACCAGAGGAAAATATTGAAAAGAGTTGTTAATCATAGATAAGGCTTTGTACAACTGCAGCTGATAACTGAGATTCATGAAAATATTTATGTAAAAATCAGTGACCTTGAACACTGGTAATATTAAGATTTTGCAATGCATGAACACTCATAGAATAGTTGAATATAATCTATTATTATTTTAGCGGACAATATGAGCTGGATACGTGAATAATAATGCATAATTCAATGATGGTAAACACAGCCTGCACAATACCATACATTTTTATTTTTAGGAAAACATTGAACAATGGCAATATAGAGTTGGGAATTATGACCAGTGACCTTGGACAAGAGAAGATACTTCTGTCTTGCCTTGAGCAGCAAGAGCTTCAAAACAAGAATTATGAGAACAGAGTTGTGTCTATTGATTTTAAACATTGATGGAAATCCATATTTTTGACAGAGGCACCATGGTCAGTTCTATATTGCAGCATCTTCCCTTGTGTATAAATTCCCTAAACTGGAGAGAGATCTCTCATAGCTTCTCAATGCTTCAGCCAAGCATCATCTGTAGGTTCAATTTATGTCTCATGTATACCTAGATATGGCCAATACAAAATTCAAAAGCAGATATAAATATGGGGCACTTCACCCTAACCATCCCCAACATTCTGCATAGACAGATTAAAATACAAATGTATATGTTTCAGCTTGATAGAAAGCTTCAAAGCAATACATTTAATAGTAAAATTATATATATATGTATGTATGTATGTGTGTGTGTGTGTGTGTGTGTGTAAGTCTTGGTGTATTTGGGTCTTAACCTGTGTAAGATTGAGAGTATCTTGGCGATGTTTCGACGAGATCCCACATGCCATCTTCAGGCTGGTATCTTCTTCGAAGACACCAGCCTGAAGATGGCGAGTGGGATCTCGTCGAAACGTTGCCAAAATACTCTCAATCTTACACGGGATAAGACCCGAATACACCAAGACCTACATACCTTTACCCGTGAAAATCTACAAATACACACACACACACACACACACACACACACGTATAAATTATCTTTGCAGTTATTAAAGATTCCAATGAAAACACAAGGCCACTATTATTCTCAGAGTGCATTTACCATAAAACATTGCTTCCTTCTTATCTAGTATTGCCAAAATGATTGAAGCAAGGCAGAGATAGCAGTTCACCTGAAAGAAACAGAAGCTCTGCATCTTCAGAGAAATCTAATTTCCTTTCATTTAAGTGAAAGTTTCGTGTGGAGTCTTTTCTAAGTGAAAGTTATGGGCACCAATTGTCATAGTAGATATTGGCAAAGATGGCCAATGTTAATTATTAAACTTTGATCTGTGTGGCACAGCAGTGGGATCCTACCTGTTCCACTAGGGGTTTGGTGATCGCGCGCCTGCGTGCACACCTAACATGCACGCACCTAACTTGCGTACACCTAATGCATGCACGCAGCTTTCTCCACACCAGCTGAGTCCTACAGCACCCATCAGCTGAGCGGATAAAGAAGAGAAAAACACAATGGTGGGTGTGAGGGCTGATCCTGTGCTGTTCTCTTCTTTCTCCTCTCAGCTGATTAGAAGACTTTTTCCCCCCTTCTCATCTGAACATTGGAGGCTTTTGTTATTTACTACCGGTTCGGCCAAACTGGTAGCATGCTACCAGCGGTGTGGTATCTCTATAGTAATGATTTACAGGGACTTGCATAAACACTTTCTCTTTGTAAGAATATGAAAGTAGTTTTCTGTTCTCCTCAACAGTATTCCTGAGACTGATTAGGATGTACTTTCATGGATCTTTCTTTCTGATGACAGAAATACCAACCATCTGGCCATTCTCCAGAATTTCACAAAGGTAATACCAATATAAACAAGCCATTAGCTACTTCCTTAAGTATGATAGGGTACAGTTAACCCAGTATTATGTGTGTTCTTTTTGTTTTCAGATCTTCACAAAACTTCTTTGTGTAACCCTAATCCATTCACAAATATTCGTGTCCAATTGTTTTCATACAAAAGGATTTACATAATATTGACTCTGAACAAAAAAAAATCACTCAGAAAACATGTAACTCCAAAGTAAGGTTGTTAAAAGTAAGTATATTGTACTTACTGAAGTGATAGCACAATGTAGGTGTAGCAAATGTGCAACCTGTTTAATTATGATTAACCACAGAGACAGGGTTTATTGTGAACAACACAGCACCAATTCACAAAAGACTGCAATCTGGAATGAATTATGTAGCCATGTACACTCATTGCAAAAGCCATTTAACCTCTTCTCTTTCTTCCAATTCCCAACACCTTTCAGCTGTCATTTCCCTTCCATTTCCTCTACCAATTTAACATTCTATTATTCAAAACCTCCTCTCCTTTTCCCATTCTGCTCAAATAAGGTTCATTATATATACAGTAATTACATAAAAACAATCAAAACCTTTTGTTTGAATTGGAAAATATGTTCCCGTCATTGATAAACTGGGTTAAAGAAAAGCTAGAACTTACACATTAGCTAAATTTCAGTGCCTTGCAAAAAATGTTTTTTTTTAAATGGAGCTGTGCCCTAATGTATCCAAAGATTTTGATCCCATTTTAAAATAATCCTCTTGCCTTTTACTGACAGTCTATTTTAATTAAAAGTAACACAGAGCTGCTGCCATTTGCTGCTAAGAGGCACTTCTGCTCATGACTTTATTTGCAATACAAAGAAATCACCTATCTCTGTACACTTATTTTTGTATTATAACCTTTAATGCACATTATAGTCTGACTGCAACTATATTGGCACATACTGGTTCTCTCACATTGTGCAATGTTATAAAAGTGTTCTGCACAGTTTATTAGAATATAGTTATGATCCCATTTGTACTTCTATGACATCCAATGAGATTGCAAAATATTTCCATTTTCCAGGTGGCTATAGGCAGAAGTATTCATGCTTACACAACTGTGCAGCATTAATTCTCTGCTAATTTGTGTCCCCAATGTATAATGTGCTGTTTAAATGTCTTCCAGTAGATATGTTGGTGGGTAAGAGTAAGAAGCAGTACTTAGAATGTGAATCAGCTATGCTGTTCTCTCTGATAGTCTCCTCTTTATATGGAAGGAATTAAAGCCAGCAAAGCCAAAAACTTTATTGATACTAGAAAAGTGGTTTGGTTTGGTTTTTCAAATTGAGCTAATGATACCTTCTAATGGATATCTTCATGTGCTTTCTTGGCCCCACTACAAAACTGGTTTATGATTGCTTTCTCCTAGGATACTTTTCCAAACTTCCAGTCCAGCTTCTGTCTTGAGATTTCCTAATGATTTTATTCTGATGTTAACCAAATCAATCAAAACAAAATTATCATTGTCATCTTCTTCCTCATCATCATAATCATGGATAGCACTATGCACTAAAATGATAATTAATTATGCCAATTTAAATTTTATATTTTGAAGAAGCACAATAGAAATAATATTATCACTTTAATAATTGGATGTGGGAGAAAACTCCTGAGAATACCATGGACGGCCATGAAAACAAACAAATGGATCATCAAACAAATCAAAGCAGAATTCTCATTCAGGAAACTAATTATCAAGCTTAAATTATCCTACTTTGGACACATGATGCAAAAACCCAGCTCTCTAGAGAAATGCTGGGAAAGGTGGAAGGAAAGAGGAAAAGAGGATGAAGAAGAGCCAAGGTGGATGGAGTCAGTTGCACTGCTGATGAGTGCATTGTTGGAAAACATTAAAGACCAGGTTATGAGAAAATTTGCCTGTGTGGTCACTAAGAATCGACAAGAACTTGATGGCACATAATTTAAATTGAAATATTCTATTAAATGTACAAAAGTAAGTCAGTATTTAAATAGAAATACAGTTACATTCAACGTCTTTGAAATTGATTTCTTGAGATCCAATACAAACTAATGGCTTATATCATATAAATCTGTTTTTCAAACATTTTTGATTTTGTATAAGATTGATGCACAATTTTGTAAGAGCATCCTGAGAGGGTCCAACAAGCCTAGATTGAGTGTTACCAAAATTCTGCCCATTTAAAAATGTACACAGTGTACTTTAAAAGGGGCAGGGCTGATATCTTGACTGTCAGGATCACCCTAGATTTATTTATTTATATAAATTAATTGGCTATCTAATTCTATTCTTGGATTTTAACTATAACTTTTAACTATAGCCTTTAAAGTCAGTGCACGCACCAAATTCTCATTTCCCATTGAAAGAATAGCCAGTGAGACTAAGGTTCAGAAGTTACTATTTAGATATCCCCAATCTTGAGTGCTACCAATAGCACTTATAAGTCATAGTTCATTGAATTATAGTTGATTAATGAGAATCAAAATATTTCCTTGGATCAGCATATAATTAAGTAGTTGGATAGTTAAGTATAGTTATTTGTAATCTGCCTAGAGTCACTTACATAGTGAAGTTGGAAATGTACAAATTTTATTTCTAAATAAAAATAAAATAAAATAGTATTTGTCTAAAATCATGATTGTCATTATTTCTGCTCCTAGTAGCTGTGAAATTATTCTGTAATTTTTGAATTAAAAGTGCAATAAAGCAACCATCACTCCAAAAGGATAATACAGATTTGAAAATACATGTTGACATCCTTAAAGTAAACTTTCTATCATGCTGATGCTCCATTTCTCTGTTGACCACCTGGCAATCCTGCATAGAACTTCTTTACCTTATATTTTCCCTCCATAATTTCTAGTATAGTGATACTAACATTGCTTTGAGCTTTTGAAGTCAAGCGCTATATTTGGCACTAAATATCATAGGAAACTATTCCATTAGGGTCAATATCAGAGGTGGTATTCAGTAGATTCTGACCAGTTCTGGAGAACCGGTAGCAGAAATTTTGAGTAGTTCGGAGAACTGGCAAATGCCACCTCTGACTGGAGATTTTGCAGTATCCTTCCCCTGCCACTCCCACCAAGCCACGCCCACAGAACCGGTAATAAAAAAATTTGAATCCCACCACTGGTCAATATGCACCAAATTATATTCTGTGGATTCTTCACTCACAAAGTATTTGTAGGCCTGGTAATATTGGGACAGTGTAACCCTGATGTGGCATTTGAGATCCTGCTGTTATTATTAACATTACAAAGCTAAATACGATGGTCTAGCTATTTCAGTAATGGAAAAGAGCTGAATAATTGAATTAAATTACGTAAAAAGATTGACACATGGAATACTCCGGTTGTGTCACAATGGTCTCTGCCTTTGCTGATGATTAGTGCATTGATGTGAGCTGAAATTGGACATCATGAACCAAGGAAGAAGCCAGTAAGACAAATGGTAAACATGATTTAATTGTAACGGAGGATAAGTATCAAGTTTTAACAATGTTGGTGGAAGTTTTAACCAATGCTGATAGAAGATATATGCTTTTTATACACTCACACAAACACAGACATCTGATTGTATATTTAGGCATTTATATCTAAGTTTTGATAGACTCCAAAGACAGAGTTTGCTGTTAATTTTTGAATAAAGTTGAGTTAGAAATTATAAAACTTTGCATAGCTGGTTGATCTTTGTCCAGTTTTTGGTTTATAATATCATTGAAATTGATTTTTTTCAATTAAGGCCAGATAACAGCTAGCATTGGACTGCTTTGGATTACTTTCCCTTGTTGTTGTTGTTGTTGTTTGGCCTCATAAATTAATATTGGAGTCTTTTCAGCCTTTTTCTAAAGTTAATCTCTATAATGCTTTTGACTAATATGGATGCTCTATAATGCTTTTGGCTAATACTGGTTCTGTGGGTGTGGCTTGGTGGGCGTGGCAGGGAAAGGATACTGTAAAATCTCCAGTCAGAAGTGGTATTTACCGGTTCTTCGAACTACTCAAAACTTCTGCTACCGGTTCTCCAGAACTGGTCAGAACCTGCTGAATACCACCTCTGATAGTGATACTATATTAGCTACAAAAGCCCCATTCGCTATTAATACAAAGTAATGCAGTTTCAATGTTGAAATTAGAGTATTTATTCAAATATTTTAAAATAAAGCCAGAGGAAAAGGTAAATATATCTTACTAACTCTACCAAGACAGAACGCTCCTTGAGATTATTATTACAGTACATCAAGTTATAATATAACTCCTAAGGCCAAAAATAATGACTATTCTTCCTGGCACTGCAAAATATTTTTTTTAAATAATCACCTAACTTCCCAATATTGTTGCTTGCTATTGAAGATGAACTCCTGTGCAAAGCAAGCAAGCAAACAAACCCAAGCCATTTTGTATTTACCCCTTGGGAAATATCCTCTAGATGATTTCCAGTTTTGTTTACGTAATATGGTTTTCCTGCTTCTGTTGCCTCAAGCACTTGGTTGATTTTGTTTCCAGACGATTACCTTCTCCTAGGCCAACTCCTGCATTTTGACTATTTCACAAATACTCTCTCAGCTGAATTAGGGGTAGCCATGATCCCTAAATTTTCTAGAACTTCTTTTTACAGTTGTTCTGCTAATCAAAATTGTTTGCCTGCCTAGGTTGTAAAATACTACAGTCTTTGACTTATAACTACAACTGGGATCATAATTTCCATCATTAAGTTGATATGGTTGTAAAGTGAGTAATCTTTATCATGGACATTAAGTGAATCATGTGGTCATTAAACAAATCTGGGTTTCCAATTGACTTGCCTTGTCAAAAGCGGGTGGGAAGGTCAGAAAATATGATCATGTGACCAGCAAGACCTGAAACAATTGTAAATGGGAGCCAGTTCCAAGCATCTGAATTGCAATCCTGTGATTGTGGGGGTGTTGTGAGATCATAACTTTGAGGACAGGTTATAAGTCGTTTTTTTCTACAGCTCCCATAATTTCAAACTGTCATTAAATAAATGGACGCAAGTTGAGACTACTTGTATTAAAATTTCATCAGACCATCACGAGAAACGTAAAGACATAACGTATGTCAATTTTAATTTTTAATTAGGTAAATATAGATAAATATAATCCATACAAATAAAAGCAATTGAGGGGTTGCCCATAATTCTTTGTCTTAGGACTCCTCCTCCTCCTGTCACTAAAAATAAAAGGATTTCACCCCAAATACCTTGAGAGGCCAGGGAAACAATGAAATAGTATGGTTGAATTTATTATTAAATGCATTCTTTTACTTTTGTGAACTTTCTGAAAGAAATAAATATTCTCCAGGTTTGTTTTAATAAACCTAAGAAACCCCTATATCTTTGTTTGCTCATATTGCCTTAACAGACAATTATGGAGAATTATAATAATGAAACTTTAGTGTATTCTGTATGAGGACTTCAATCTGATCCCTGGTAAGGAACCATGAGACTGGAATTGTGAATAACTTGCAATTGCCCAGCCTTATCAGACTATAAACTCCATCATTTTCAGCCATATATACTGCTATAATTAGGATACTTGGGGAAAACGGGCTTTTTAAATCCAGACATGTACACAGCACTAGGCAGAGAAGACTGGGTTAGGTGTATAATATTGCTTTCACAGTCAGCAGTTGGGGACGTGATCCAAGATTTATGACAGCGATTATCTTCTTTCTTGCTGACGTAAATTTGCCTTCTGGCAAATTCAAGTTGTATCTCAACATGCTCTTAATGAGGCATGAGTCAGAGTAACTGATGATGTCTCTCTTTCCATAAGGGTTCACAGTAATAGGAGTGGGAAAATATGGACGCTTCTGTTCCAAGAATTTGTGAAAATAGGAACAAAGAACATTTCATCATTCTTTCTCTGGGAGCATTTAATGCTCAAAGCATTTAACATCAAATGCTTTTCAATAAATATGGCTCCTCTTAGAGACAAGTGATTGTCTCCATCTGATGAGCTAATGCAGCATGGGCATTCCAGTTCTTTTAAATAATTATCTCATGATCAGGGTGTCTAAAGAGAAAGCAAAAAAGTCAAGATGGCAACCCTGTCTGATCAAAGCTCTATCCTTTTTTTGTGGTGTTAGTCTATTACATGCAGTAGTGTCATCTTAGTATCAAGAGCCTTCCAATGCTTTTCAGTAAATTTTATTCTTTTAATGCAAAATGTACTATCACCAGCAAAGGGATGCATGTACTTATAGATAATGTACCTTTTAATTATTCCAAATGCATTAGAAAGCAACCTACAACTTCTACTAAAGAGCTGCAATGAAGTAATTATTGTCCAAATCTTTGGAGTGCATCAAGGTTTTTGTAATATGTTTTTATAACATAGTGTAACCTATACAAATATTAAAAATTTATTTATTTATTTATTAGATTTGTATCCTACCTTCATTACTTTATAAGTAACTCAAGGCAGCAAACATACCTAATAGTCTTCCCTCCTCCTATTTTCCCCTCAATAACCCTATGAGGTGATTGGGTTGTGAAAGAGTGACTGGCTCAAAGTCAGTCAGCTGGCTTTTATGCCAATGGGACTAGAACTCCTGGTTTCTGGGCCAGCACTTTTCATCACTGCACCAAACTGGCTTAATGGTTGTTACAATTTTTAATTAACTGTACTAAGCAGTTTAATAAAATCCAGCTTACACAAGAAGGGTGAGTCCTCTCTTTGCCATATTTTCATTTGTTCATTCTATTACGTCAGCTAAATGCTATATTTTAATAATGTTTGAAAACCAGAGTTTTAATATATTTCTAATCAGTCTAGCAAGAGCCTTGTAATATGGTAGACAATGGCGCCACCCAATGGTCACTATACTGATAATAGTCACTTCCTACATGATTTTATATTTACAAGAATGCTCCAGAGTTCAAACGTGGAATCACAGCCAATAGCTAAACAATCGTAGACAACACGTGGCCCTTAATGGGTCCATGTCTACATGAAAAGAGATATGCAGTGAGGTACTGTGCTGGGCTCAGTGCTCCTCAACATCTTCCTACATATTTTAGGTGAGGGAACAGAGAGGATGCTCAGACAATTTGTAGATGATATAATGGCATATTGCTAGACAGGATCAAAATTCCAAAGGATCTTGAGAGAGTTTAACAGTGAGCCTGATGCATCAAAATGCTGTTCAGTCATGAAAAATGTAAAACCCTGTACTTTGGTAGAGAAAAAGTCAAATGCCCAGGTACAAGTTAGCTGGTACCTGGTTTACCAGGGGTAATTGCAAAAGGATCTGGGTATCTTGGTAGACCATAGATTAAATCAATGTTCCAAAATAGCCAACTTAGCTTGTGGCAATATCAACAAAGGTATGTTGTCAGGATCACAGGAAGTTATTGCATCTTGCTTATGATGCACTAGTCAGACCATAACTGGAATACCTGGAATAAATAATCCTAACTGTATTTTATATGTATTGCAGTTTGTTGCTTTTTTAAAATGCTATTTACAACCATTGTTAACCACCCAAAATTCTGAAGCTGAGATGGGAAGTCATATGAACTAAAATAACAAATACAACTCAGTTCTGGTCACCACAGTATAAAAAAGAAAAAATACAAAAGAGTGCAGAGAAAAACAACAAGGAGGGTAAAAGGGCTTGGAGGTGAAATTTTTGAAAGAGTGGTTAAAGAAACTTGGTATGTTTAGTTTCATAGAATCATAGAGTCATAGGCAGGGGTGGGCTGCTTCCAGTTCATCCCAGTGTGGGCAAACCCGTAGCTAGTTTTATGGCTGGTTTGGTGAACTGGCAAATCCCACCCCTGGATGGTCCCACCCACCCTCCCATCCCAGAAGTCCTCAAGTGGCCCGTTTGGATGCCAGGTAAGTGCAGGGCTCACACAGAGGCTCAGGGAGGGCAAAAAATGGGCCTCCCGGAAGTTCCAGAAGTTTGTTTCTGGCCTCCAGAGGACTTCCAGATGGCCTCTGGAGGCCAGGGAGGCTGTTTTTGCCCTCCCAGAGGCTCGAGGAAAGTCTCCAGAGCCCGGGGAGGGCAAAAATGTCCCCCTGCCATGGTACAGGAGGTGACTAGGCCATGCCCACCATGGCCATGCCCACCCAGCAATCGGGCAGAGAACTGGTTGCTGATATTTTTGAAGCCCACCCCTGGTCATAGGGCTGGAAGAGACTTTGGAGTCCTTATGCCATTAGCCTATTTAAAGAAGAGACAGCTAAGGGTAGACATGACAGTAGTCTTCCAATACATGTAAGGAATTCACAGGGAAGAGAATATGGATGCATTGTCAATAGTACTTGATGGTAACACAAAAACCAACAAATAAGAGAGACAGATCCAAACTTAAAATAAAGAGGCCTTTCCAGACTTTGGTATAGCTATTTGTTTAGAATGGTATGAAGATTACTGCACAGGGCAGAGGCTTAGAGTAGACTAATACCCTCCAAGTTCAGTTCCAACACTATGACTGTATTTTTATACAAATAGATTTTGGAATATTCACTTGAAAAAAGTATATCTGCCAAACTACTTACAGTCTTGTGCCCACATTAAAATCTTTCTATTTGCATTGGCAGTAAGATATGCTAATTTGCAATTGGTTAAATAGTATTATTTGGTTAAATCAGTAATATTTGATTTTTTTAGTGAAGTTACTTTGCCACTGGGATGAATTTTTAAAGGTATATATCTGAGATCCATTTCTGGATTTAATAATTTTTAATAGGAATTCTTTTTTCCTTTCCCTTCTGCTATGCTGGAATAAAACTATCCATACTTTTCAACTGCATGGCATTTAAACTATAATATTTTTCACTTTAAATATATGTTTATATTCATCCTCTTCTTCCTTCACCCTCATTGGCATTTCAGAATTGTACATGTTCCCATCCCTTGTACAAGTAGTTCAAACTAGTTAAGAGATACCAAATAAACAATTGCCCCATAAATAAGAGGCATCAGCTGCACATTTAGATGTGATGCAGAGGGTTAAGTTCCACTCTAGAAAGGGATGGAAGGCAGACCAAAAGATTAAAAGGAAAAATGGAATTTGAAAATACAGGAGGACCTCTGGTCTTATTTTGTAGCAGAGGAATGCAGTGCCTCAGGAGCAAAACCATTTCTGTTTCCAATGGGGAAGAAAAACATCAGAAAAAAAACACAGGAAATGTTAAAAAAATAAAAATAAATGCCATGGTGTCAGCAAACCAAAATGAAAATTTTATTAAATTTGGGAGATGTTTCATGTGGGAAGGAATCCAACACAATTTTGCACAAAGCTTATTTCACCAAGTGAAAAACAAGTAAGCATGAAAAATAGGAGCAGTAACCCAGACAGTGAGTGCTAAAAGACAGAACAGGTGATTGTAAAAGGCTGCCTCCTGCAGTGAGAATCTTTTCTTCCCTGGAGAGGGAGTAACAATGACGAGGAAACTATCATCTGCTACACATTCTCTGAGGATAAGACTGGGAGGAAGGGTATTTTTTCCAGCCTTGCATCCTCCCTTAATTGGGTCCTTATAATTCCAATAAATAAGACAAGGAGTGTATTAATATATTATAAATTGTTGCTCCCTGGTCTGTTGCCTTTAGGGTCTGATCAGTTTTCAGACAGTTGACAAGGCACATATGAAGCAGAGACAAACACAGCTGCCTCACAAGCCATTTTCTCATCAACAGACTCCGATGATGAGCTACTTTAATAATGTTTTTTTAATGATTTAGGTAAAGGTTTTCCTGTCCAGTTGTGTCTGATTCTAGGGAGCAGTACTTATCTCAGTTTCCTGGTCGAGGGAGCTAGCATTGTCCGAAGACATCTTCCGTGGTCATGTAGGCATATAATATTAATTATATTATTACTGGATCAGAATGTCAACAAAACTAACTTTATCGGATATCCTGAACAGTAAAGCTTTCAACTGACAGCTCAAAAAAATCCTATACGTAAGTCTTAGGGCAGCTCACTTCAATAAATGGAACAGAAAGGCAAATCAATGAATGGAACAGACCAATTCCAAAACTCAAGGGCACCACCACCCACAATATTAGCTATAGAAGTGGTGAAAATGAAGTAACATAATGCAATATAGCAGTGTGTCAAAAATAAAGCCTGCATAAATGCATCCCATTCCATTTTCATTGGACGGCAACCTCACTCTTTGATTTGGCAGCTCTTGAAAGATGTCACACTGCAAGGTTTATCAATGTATATGGGGCTGCTGTGAATCACAAATTGTGTATTCTTAACATATTTTAAAAACCCAGAGGAGAATATTACACATGAATACCATAGGTTAGCAACCTCTACATCTTAATGGCAAATCATGCAAATTGTGGATAGACATTTTAGGGCTGTGAAAAGACAAGCTCAGGTGCATCCCACATACACGGGTGACCACTGCTGCTTAAAGTTACACAAATATTCACCCCATTGCCCCTTTGTTTGTGTGATTGTTGGTTGACATGTTATTATAATCACTTTTGTATGGATTGATGCAGCAATAACTGGGTTTTTCTCCAGCTCAAAACTGCAACAGAGTGAAGTAATTATATGAAGAGATCCTGAGAGTATAAAGGATATTTAATGGCAAAGCATGCAAAGAGATCCCAGATATAACACTGATTCCTCTAGATAAAAATGATAAAGATTCTTTTATGTTACTTTAGAGATCCATCCAGACACCAAGAAGTTCACAATCATACTATATTGTCTTGCTGTACCTTCTAAGTTAAATTGCCTCCAGAAGTTATGAATGCTCCAACACTGGAAGTTTTTAAGAAGAGATTGGACAACCAATTGTCTGAAATGGGTTTCCTGCCTGAGCAGGGGGTTGGGCTAGAAGACCTCCAGGGTCCCTTCCAACTCTTTATTTTGTTTTGTTATGTGGGGACTTTATTAGCCAGGACAAGAAAGTCACAACTGTTCTGTGACTTGTCCTCCGCTAATAGATATCATTGTAGCAGAAGGAATGGCAGAACCTGGCTGAAGTGAAAAGGGGAATCAACTTAGAATCCCTATGTAGCCACAAGAGAACTAAGTGTAACCCCCCTTGAGTGCCATTGACTCTTATCTAACTCTAGATAAAAGCAGAAATCTAAGCAGCTGCTGAGTTAGTTGAGAAGATTACACATGGGCTTTTAGTAATGAATTAATTTAATAGCACCTCCACAAATGTACCTGGTCTTTTATGCCTGACAATCAATTTCCTTATGTGTGCACAGTGAGATCTCCAGAACCTAAAGATGCTCTACTTTCTGTTAGTTCCTAATGAAACGAATGTATCCATAATTATCTATTAATGAATTTATTTAGAGAATAGCACCATGTGAAAGCACTGAAAGCTATAAACATATCATAACTACTTCTACAATGTGAGGGAAACTTATACAATCAGGGTCATCTATACTTCCCTCTTGTTATTAATTAGACTACTTCTCCCCCTCAGACAGATACTTTGATGAGAAAAACTTTCAATAGTAATGAAATTTGTCATAAAATATCTTATTTCCTTCTTGCCCCTCCAATCTTTGAAGTTTTTTCAATGAGAATATCCATTGCTTATCAAAAAGGCCTTATTGTTTTGCATTTAACATTGTTTGAATACCATCTTGAAAGATCAAAGTGTTTTCCCAGCCTTAATTTTTAAACTCAAAACTCAACAAAATTTACAAGCTGCAGCTTAACTTCTTCATAGACACTTTCCTATACATTTCTTAACAGCAAGCTATGCCTTCTGATTGACAGGCACATTATTACAGCCAGCCATAATTTGTAAATAATGCCTGATGATTCTTGTCCTCTGATCACAGGACAAATCCTTGGATCAGAGCAGACCTACCTGCTTCATTTTGGAATAAACAGTCATGTAATCATCTCAGTAGCCTGCAACTTACTCCCATATTCTGTGACTATATAGTCAGCTGTCTAATTATCTTACTATGATTGTGTGCAATTTTGGCATAATGTCATGAGCTTCTGGCTATGTTATCTCAGAAATAATAGATCTAAGGGGGTGAGAAAAAGATGAATCACAGGAAGTTTGTACCCAAACGCACTTTTGCTTCTTAAACACCCAGGATATTTCCAATGAAACTTCCAAAAATAAATTTTAAAAGTACAACTTCTTGTCATGAAGTATATAGGAAGAAGGATATGATGTGGGATTGAGGATAAAAATAGACACTTTTGATTTTTGATGACCCATGTAATTTTCTTGGCAACAACAGAATAATACAAGCAAATGCTTTTTTGGTCACTATTGTATTGACATTACTAGTCCTAAAATCATACGAAGACATTAAACATAGCTTTATCAACTCTGTAAGGAATCTTACAGAGAATTAAAAATATTTAATCTACTCATAAGTACAGCTGACTAATGGGAAAACTCCATGGCATATGTAATTTTTAATGGCAAGTTTTTACTTTAAAAGGGAATGGCATCTATTTTTCCTCTCCCTGGAATGATTGTCTTCTTCAATTCAAATCTAAAAATAAGCTAAATTCAGTTTGTAAGCTATAATTCCAATTATTATTGATCAAGTTGGCTGAGGTTGGTGAGAATTGCAGCTTAAGCCATATGGAAGGCCGCAGAAGAAATAACTGTAATTAGTGCAAGTTATTTGGCCAGTCTGAGTTTGATCATTGATACCAAGTAAGGAAAGTCTTTTCTTCTTATAAGTTCTTATCCATGGAAGTCAATCAAGGACTTTAATTAATGATACATAGAACCAGAATAGAGAGTGGACAGAACACTGTGGAAGTAGGCGGAATTTGCACCACTGAAAAGGTGTAGTTTTTTCTTTCATCCTTTTGAAAATTCTCTACTTCATGCACACACATTATAAAGGCAAACGTACATGGTGAGTGCAACAACAACAATAATAATAAGATTTCCAAAGGATAATCAGATAGCAGAAGTGGAGGTGACGCCTTGGGAATATTAATATAATTAATTTATGACCTCAAATAAACTACATAGAGGTCCCTTCTCTTGCTTTTCTTCTCATTGCACAATCTTCCATCATTTACCTTGTAATTCCACATTAGAAACCTAAAGATTTCTAGGAATATAAGATAAAAACATGATAGATCTATTGTTCTTGTCCTTTTTCATTTCTCCTACATTTCTTGGTTGCGTCATTTGTTGAATCTTTGGTTTGCAGGTATTGACACTTGACGCAGAGCAAGCTAGTATTCAAGATGTCTTTGAATTAAGCACTGAGTGAAAATTCAAAGTAGGTGGCATCTAGGCTGCAGATCCCAAAACTTTGCAAACCTTTACTTTAAAAGTATTGTTCCACTGCTTCTTGCTAACTTTCAATATTTGGGATGAATATGACAACAAAACAGGCATAAAGAGCAAAATCCCTCATTTAAGACTAATTTTCCTGTCATAATTCAGAACTGGAAAACATAGAATCTGACAAATGTGTAGCATGATTGAATAACTAACCATTCTACTCCTTTTCAGCAAAAACCACAAAAATCTACCATTGTGAATTAAAACATTAAGGATGTCACAGAAGGTTTGTCCAGCTATAGATCACCTTTTCACTTTTCAGAAGTGACTCAGCTAGTAACTATGACAACAGCCCACTGGCATCATCATGTTCGTTGCTGCCTAGTTCCTGCTGGGGAAGTAAACCTGTGTTTGGGCTATACTATTTCACACTGTGGATAGGGACTCACATTCTGAGTTATGCCTTTACATAAAAAAATGAAATACATTTTTATTGAATTATTTCTGGGGAAAATTTAAACTGTAAATTCCCAAATATTTAAATTGTAAATAGTATTTTGTTACAAAAGTCTCAAAGGTGGATGTATTTAAAAAAAGGCAGGAGAACAGTCAGCCAAATACTGTATCTCCTTGAACTGTCATTCAAGCCAAGTGCCTAAAACGTATGCTAGTTTAATGGATCTCTGGTGAAACAACAGGAGAAATAAATGAACATTCTTTTGGAAGCATAGCTTCCAAAAGAATGTTCATTTAGAAGCTGCCAGTTGTACTTACACAACCAACAAATATGGACTAAGATCTCAGCTTTTGAGCATGGCAGTTAGGGAGAAGTACATGGAATCAAGATAGAGATGGGTAGCTATCATTAAAAGCTATATATAGGGGCATGATATAACATCCTTATCTCTCTGTTTTGAGAGGTTAAGGGAAATAAGATTATATATTTGCTGTTGTTGTTCAGTCACTAAGTTATGTCCGACTCTTCATGATTTCATGGACCACAGCATGCCAGGCCCCCCTTGTCCTCCACTGTCTCCCAGAGTCCACCCAAACCCATGTCTACTGTGTCAGTGATATTGTCTAGCCAGCTCATCCTCTGCTGTCTCCTCCTTTTGCCTTCAATCTTTTCCAACATCAGGGTCTTTTCCATCAAGTCCTGTCTTCTCATTTGGTGGTCGAAGTATTTTGACTTTCAGATTATATATACCACTATGATATCTAGAGATCTAGATATCCCTTCCTGGACAAACTCCAGACTTGGATAAACATTAAAGCTCTCATTCTGTATTTGGTCATCTAAGGTACAAAGTTCAGTTTTCAGCAGAGGGTTTGAACTCCATCAAATAACATCTGAGGAGCCTCAATAAGAATGAAACCGATCACATTGTGCTTCATAGTATTTAATATAACCTTAAGGTATTTAGTTTCTGATATTTTTGAGCAGGAATATACAACTGAATGCCTTCAAAATGTTTTCTAATTTGGTTCTCACAGACTTTTGCCATTGGGCATTTCGGTTAGAAATAGTAGAGATTATATATAGTGGGCAGCACATTTCTTTAGATTTTAAATGCTAAAACAACATCTTGAATTAGATTTGGAAACAAAACAACAAATTAAATAAAATAGGTGGAATATTTTCTAGCAACTAGGGTTTGTGAACTGGGGCTACCAGATCTGGGCTTCATCATTCAAATGGCCACTAAATGACACACAGAGTAACAATTAGTTTTTAGTGGTCATCTGGAGTTTTGTATCTCCAATAGAGTAGCTCTAGAAATTTTGCATGAGTTCATTTCCAGTTGCTTTTCAACACATGCTGTGTGAAGATAAACCAATAATAAAGTGTATGCAACACTGCTCAAAAATTAGAGGAACTATCACTATAGTTCAAGGTGGAGGGGTGATTTATCTTTTAATTAGTCATTTAGTTGCAGCAACATTGTGTTTTTAGCTCAGTGACAACTTCCTTAGAAAAGAGGAATGAAGATTTCCTGTGTTAATACTGTAAATGTCTGTGTCAGTGTAACCTGTCTGACTTGTATGTGGAAACCACAATTATTTTGGATTGGATCATAAAAGTCACCACTCTAGCAAACATTTTGGATCTAATATATTGGACTCGATCATTGTTTTTTAGAAACAAAAATTCTGCAAATTAATAAAAATAAATGAACAGTTTGTGTTTGAAGTAAAATGTAATGCAACCATAAAATTGCAACAAGGTCACTGAAGTGATGGAGGCATGTTGAGTTTTTTTAAAACAACAACAACAACAGTGCAATAAAATGTTGCCGTGTTCAAGGAAACTGATTCATACTGGTCTGACAGGATTAGCTGTAATAAAATGTGTCTGATCTGTCCAGATACTTCACCAAATAAGGAATTACACAATATCAGCTCTTTGATATTCCTATTTTTGGAAATAAATATTTTACTCTTAAAAAAAAACTATACAGGGAGAACAAAAGCACACACAAAAATCCTAGACTTACCTTTACAGGATTGCCTTACTGGCTTGGAATTAATAGGAGCTAGGCTAAATGACAAGCTGGGGGAGCCTTATATTAAGGTAATACCAGTTCTAACACTAGAACTGGTCCTGAGTTCAAATGTGATTCTCTAGTGATTTTCTAAACAGAATCTCTTCCAGCTCCTACAGAACTGATTTTCATCTAGCCAGTTGCCAAACATTCCACCAACATAAGGAACACTAAGGGATGGTATGTGTCCCTCCTGGGGGCAGTGAGTAAGAAAAAGAACTGCCACCTTAAACTTTGGATTCTCATATAGCATTTTATTTATGTTGTTAGATACCATAGATACTGTAGATCCAGTACAATTTAAAATACTAAACTACTAAATGAAGCAAACAACTGCCTTGCAACTACTTGCTTGCTGTTGTCTGCAGGGATCTGATCTTCATTCTGCTTTTCTCCTCTCCAACTGCTCCAACATTATTGTCCTCTTGAGTTAGATTTCTAAATTTTGTCTCATCTTCTTCTCACAGATAGGATATCCTTTTGTTCTGCTCTGTTCTGCTCTGCTCTGCTCTATTCTAATCTACTCTACTCTTCCTGCTTCCACCCTCTGTATCTTAAAGGCTAGGGGTAGTTATGCAATACTCTGGAATCAGTAGGTTTGGGATGAGTTTGTTGGTGTGGTCTAATATCCATTTTCCAATTGAAGAGATACACTATGAGAGCTACCTATTTAGAAATTCCATAAAATTCATTAGGATTGCACCCCTCACCTTTGAATTGTTGAAGAGTGATTTAAACTCTTTAAACAACAAAAAAGGAACCACCAGAGGGCATCAGAAACTATCATTTCACTTTTATTTAACAAGTTTTCGGTTATTTCTTCTCCGATGAACTTTCTTTTCCTCTTCTTGATCCATTCAACTCTCATAGATTCCAGAAGGAATATGTTTCTGTTATTTCTGCTTATTTTTCTTTGTTATACAGTGCCAAATTGTTTATTAATTATTTACTAGAATTGCTAAAGAAGATAGGCTTTACGAAAAGGTGCTCACAGAGAAGAAAAGGAAGACAAATGGCTAGTGGAATATGTAACAGCAAGAAAATGACACGAGGGACAGAAAGAATTATATATATATATATATATATATATATATATATATATATATATATATATATATATATATATAGTTAGTTAGTTAGTTAGTTAGTTAGTTAGTTAGTTAGTTAGTTACAAATGAGGAGGGAATAGCAGTTCCCATTCTAAATATTTCTGCTAGCACACCAGCTTAGAATATTCTCCAATAATTTCACAATAAACCTGCATAATATTTGTACCAAAGTATTTGCTTTTGGGAACAAAAAAGAAAAGATTTTGGATATAATTTTCTAATGAAATGTTAATTAATACAGAGGACAATGAATTATACAGTGGAGGGAGGGTTGTGACTGAATTAGGATATTCTCTAAAACTCCATAGCTTCAAATATGCAGATGAGAGTAGATGAAAAGGAATAGTAGAATTCACAGGCAAAAGGAATCAAAATTTTATCTGATTAACAAAACTAGTACTTCTTTGCTGCTGATCTCCAGAAGACCACTAGAGGGTAGCAAACCATACTGGAAACATATCGGTAAATAGGCAAAGATACAGGACTTTCTGATATCTGATACATTATTTAAAATAATGTAATTGTCAAAGTTATTATGAAAGCATTCTAAGGACTACTGTGTGATAAATGCAAGCTCTGTTTAAAATGAAAACAGTGTTCAAATTCTTGCACCTTTTTCTGCCACCCACACTGCTGCTCTCCACATTTTTTGTACAGAAATGTTTTCATCTTTTTGTTTAGATCAGTGGTTCCCAAACTTTTTCAGTCCACCGCCCCCTTGGAGCTACAAACTCATCCTCAGTGCCCCCCACCCAGGGGTGGGTTTCAAATTTCTTAAGAACTGGTTCTGTGGGCGTGGCCTAATTTGTGGGCACGGCTTGGTGGTCATGTGACTGGGTGGGCATGCCGCAGGTCCACCCCATTGAGCCCGCTGCACCGGAGGGACTTTCCCAAGCAAGTCCGAGTGGAGTGCTGTCAATGAGGTGAGCCTGCATGGCTGGTGCCTAGAATGCGGCCGCAGCAGAGCGTTGGAGAAGCAGAGCAAAGCCAGAGGTCGTTAATTTTCGCTGCAAAAAACCTCCAGCCACTGCGTGTTTTTTTGATGCAGCTGGACTCCAGCTGCACTGAAAAAAAAACACGGTATCTGGATGCTTTTTGCAGTGAAAATTACTGACCTCCAGTTTTGCTTGCTCTGCTTCTCCAACGCACTGCTGTGGCCATCAGCAATTGTTGCGCATGCGTGTGATGTCATGCATGCACAATAAGGACTGACTGGGCAGGGAACAGAGGGATGGGTGGATAGGAGCAGGGCCAGCCAGGAGCCCATTTTACTGGTTCTCCAAACTACCGGGAACAGTAATGAACTGGTAGAATCCCACCCCTGAATTGTGCCCTGTGAGGGGCCCACCTCCAGCACCTTCCTGCCACCTCTTAGCACCCCCTGCCGGCCCCCTTGCCTCTTAGCGCCCCCCTAAGGCATCCCACCGCCCCCCCCCAGGGGAACCACTGGTTTAGATAGTAGCCCAATCTAGATTAGGCCTGCTTGGTTCTGATTGTGTTTAGTCTTAGAAATGGGCAACTGGCTAAAGGTATATGAAAGTGGAAGCTAAGCAAAGTCTGGGTTATTTAATACTGGGTGGCAGACCACCAAGGAATGCCAGATTGTTGGTTAGACTTGTAATTTGTGTTGGAAGAAATATCCTTCTGGGTTTAGTTCCAAGTGCTTTGGTGGCTCAGGCTGTTAAATGCCTGCTCTTAAGATCCAGCTGTCTACAATTACTGTAGGCTCGAATCCCACCAGGCTCAAGGTTGACTCAGCCTTCCATCCTCTCGGGGTAGGTAAATTGAGGACCCAAGATTGTTGGGGGCAATTAGCTGACCTTGTAAAAATGCCGCTTAGTAATAAGCAGGCATATACAATGGAATGAAGGCTATTGCTGAGCGCATTGGGTTGTGCTCCAAAAATTATAAGCCGCCCTGAGTCTTCGGAGAAGGGCGGCATATAAATGTAATTTAAAAAAAAAAGTGGGAAAAAGACATTGGAAACATGGTGACTGTTTGGAAAAATGGTTTAATGGTGGACAGGATCACATGGCTTGGAGTTCTTGGACCAAAAAAAGGGAAGAAATGCTGAGAGTCCCTGAGTTTTATGCCCTCTGTTGGGATTTGAATTTGAGCTTGTATTCTGATAGGTTGTTAGACTCCCATGGGGCCATGCAGGGGCAACTCTGTCGGCTGTCCCGAGTCCCAGGCTTGGTTGAGCCTTGCTGGATGATGATGTAATGAAAGGGCTTTCTGATTCCTATTATGGGTCTGCCTGAAGCAGGTAGATCTTTGTTATGTAGAATGGGCTGCCCCAGGCCTTAATGGCCCATTAGCAATGGTAGGGGGAAATATTCTGCCTTTTTAATATATCCTAACATATTTCATTTCTCTAAGAGAAGGATGTAAAGAGCAGGCCAGAGAGATGTGATAGTGAACCACTTATGCAACATCGTTGAAAAAATTGCATGGATGTGCCACATTTTCTAGGTGACTGGTGGCACTGGGGAGGTAACTGGAAACATATATGCTGTGATATCATAACAGAAATATTCTTCATGCATATTGGATACCTTTTCCTCATTTACCAATTATATTTTTGTTGCACAGAATAAAGGAGGTTTCATGCAGGCTCCATTTTCCAGCTCTATTCTTAAAAGGGCTGAGACTAGAATAACCACATTAATTAAACACCACATTGTTTCAGGTGGAAAGTTTCTGCCTTTTGAAAGTTATTTAGAAACATAGATAAATGATTATTAAGTTCTTCTCTTTTTAATTCTGATGTTTATGTTCTTCCCTGTTTTTGCCTGCCTTTTATCCTGTTTTTACCAGTTAGCTGTGTTTGATCTTTGATGATTTTTAATGAATACACCTCAAGCTATATATCATTTTGCTAGAGTAAGTGCATACTCTGATCCAGCTGAGTGGGAGTGTCCTCTGTGCAAAATAAATAGGAAATTATCCACAGTAATTTTCCAACAAAGTTCTTGCATGTAACATTGTGATAAAAGCATGAAAGGATGGATGCTACATCATAATATTATGTTTCATCATTTTGGCTAGCTGCAGATGCTTATGGGTGCATTCATCAGGAGTGACGAATGGATGCATTCCCTGAAAATCAGTTATCTACTAGTTTCATTGTTTCTCTGTAAAGCTATGCTGGGGAATTGTGGTAGGAATCTGTTTAAAGTCCACACTTCTTAGGTGAGGGGCAATGTAGATTCCATAACCTTGCTTCAGGCAATGTAAACAGAAAGTTTGCCATACACTTCAAATATTTTATAGCATTTGTGGATTTTATGGTAGATCCTGAGATGGTCCTCAGGAAATTATTGTGGATGCATTTTCCAAAGGAAACTAAACTAAAGAACTCCTCCAGATCACAGCTCTTAAGCAGACAGCCAATCCTATGACATTCTATTTCACAGACAGAAGTTCATCCATTTTCAGTTTATGAATTGCCAGCTATGGAGATAGCAAGATTTAGGGTAGCTTGATTTCTTGCCAGTTCTGGGATGGGAGGGAAGCAGGGCAAAGAGCTGCCTGAGTGTGGTTTAAATGTATAGTGGGCTATCTTGGATTATAATAATGCTTACACTCATTTCCACAGACCTTTGACGTTGCACTAGCATTGTGTGTAAACCTAAAGGAACGAAATGACAGGAAAAAAAAGAGCACAGAGTGGATGGTAGAAAGGAAAAGAGAAAAGTGGTATAACAAATATTGATTGAAGACGGAACTTTTTAAACAGCTAATGAATACAGTATAAGGGAATAAATATGGTAAAATAGCAGGACACATAACCTTTTCATCTCAACTGCAGCAAAATGTTCTTCTAATGGGCATCTTCAGAGAAATAATAGCTTTGGCAAATGGCAAATGGCAATAAGCATTGCTTTCTCCCTTTACAAAAAATAAATGTCAACATTAGACTTTTAAAAAATGAATGTTTACATCTCATCTGGGAAAATATTCCAGGTTCAAAATTACAGATAGTTCCTCCTCTTTTTTTACTTAACTAGAGGCTGGGGAAAATTCTAACAGCCAGATACCCATCATATGACTTCTTCATCCAAACCACAAATTGTTCAAATTCTGAATGAAATGCAAGTAAATAATAAAGCTGTACCCCCCTCTAAAGATGCAGTATTATTTCACCTCTGGAAAACCTCCTGTTACCTTCCTGTGAAACTGAGTGATGATCCCCACAACAAACAACCCTACCCCCAAACATTGTCTGCCCTTTCTGGAATTGGATGAGCAAAGAAGAACCCAATTTTGTGAGCCCCAAGCTACAACTAACAAGACAAGGAGATTGAAATATGTCCATTAGTCTTCTCATAAGGGTGAAGCTGATTTGTTTGTCATATTGCCTCATTTCCCATGTGAGATCATTTTAAGGTAGTATACTTTAATAAATAATCAAACAAAACTGACTCAATCACAACAATAACACTTCAACAAATTTAAAACCTAATGTAAAATTTATATTTTATTTATTTTATTTATTTATTTGTCAAGTGATATAAGATAACAGGTATAAGTATAAACATAGTTATGAATACATGAAATGGATACATATAAGAAAAATAAAAAGAAACAATAGGACAGGGATGATAGGCACGTTGGTGTGCTTATGCACACCTCCTCTTAGGAAAGGGGTGAGATCAATAGTAGACAGTCTAAGGTTAAAGTTTTTGGGGTTTGGGGAACAAACCACAGAGTCAGGTAGAGTATTCCAGACATTGACCACTCTGTTGCTGAAGTCATATTTCCTGCAATCAAGTTTGGTGCAGTTTACCTTGAGTTTGTATCTATTATGTGCTCTTGTATTGTTATGGTTGAAGCTGAAGTATTCATATATAAATATTGCAAGAAGAAATGGTAAGGAGGCAAGAATAACTTCTAGCATTCCCATAGTATGAAAAATCATACTAAAAAAATCTGCAGTGGGCCAATCTGATTCAGAAGTGCTGCGTATCAGATTGGGGTAGATCACTTACCTACCTTTTTTCTGTCCTCTGTTACCACCATCTCCTCCCCAGTCCTTTGACCACTGGTAAGAAAGGCAAATTAACACCAAAGACAAGAGTTCTTTAAAAAGTCACATTTTCAGTGAGCCTCTAGGCCAGGGCTGTCAAACTCCCGGCCCACGGGCCAGATGCATCACGCACTAGCCACACCCACACCCGGTTTAGCGAAGGGGAAAAAAGTCCTGATACATCACATGATGCTGCCGTGATGATGTGAGGGAGGCAAAGATTTCTCACTACTAAACTATAATGGATTATTTATTTATTTATTTATTTATTTATTTATTTATCTATTTATTTTTTGGACTTGTATGCCACCCCATCTCCGAAGACTCGGGGCGGCTCACAACTAAAAACAACGACAATAAATAGTTAAAAAGAAATTAAACCAATTCGCAAGCCCAAAAATACAAAACACAATTACAATATTTAAAATAGTGTAAAAAACCCATTCCCCCCACAGAAGGGTCACAGCCTGGATTGGTCAAACAACCAGGTCTTCAGATCATGGCAGAAAGTGCAGAGGTCAGGGTCCAGGCGGAGCCCCAGGGGAAGTTGGTTCCAGAGGTCAGGGGCCGCGACAGAATAGGCTCATCGCCAGGGGACCGCCAGCCAGCATTGGCCCGCCGACGGGACCCCGAGGAGTCCTTGCCTGTGTACTCGTACAGGGCAGTTGGCACTCGATATCGGCAGGAGTCGCTCCCTTAAGTATTGAGGACCCATGTCATGAAGGACTTTGTATGTTAAAACTAAAACCTTGAATCTCACCCAGAGTGCAACCGGCAACCAATGCAGGCAGCGCAGGAGGGGGGTAACATGGGAGAATCGGGAAACTCCCATCACCACCTGTGCCACTGCATTTTGCACCAGCTGCAGTCTCCGGATGGTATGCAAGGGCAGCCCTAAATAGAGAGCGTTGCAGTAGTCAAGTCTAGAGGTAACAAGGGCATGAGTGACTGTGCACAGGGCATCTCGGTCCAGAAATGGGCGAAGCTGATGAACAAGGCGGAGCTAGGCAAAGGCCCCCCTGGCAACGGCCCCCACCTGATCCTCCAACCGGAGCCGTACATCCAGGAGGACCCCCAGATTCCGCGCCCTATCCACAGGGGGCAACACCTCTCCCCCTATGCCCAGAGATGGATATTCCTGACTGGGCTGAGATGCTGGTATGCACAGCCACTCAGTCTTGGCCGGGTTGAGTCGAAGCATGTTCCCGCTCATCCAAATCTGCACGCATCCAAACACCAGGTCATCAGGGAGAGGGCATCACTGATCTGGTTTGGGGTGGAAATGTACAGCTGGGTGTCATCCGCGTACTGATGGAATCTCACCCCGAAACTATGGATGATCTCACCCAGCGGCTTCATGTAGATGTTAAATAGAAGAGGGGAGAGGACCGACCCCTGAGGGACCCCACAAGAGAGCACCCTCGGGGTCAACCTCTGTCCCCCAACCAACACCGATTGCGACCGCCCCGAGGTGAACCACTGAAGAACAGTGCACCCCACTCCCAACCCCCGAGGCGTCGCAAAAGGATACCATGGTCGATGGTATCAAGGCGCTGAGAGGTCTAATAGGACCAGGACAGAGGAAAACCCCTGTCCCGAGCCCTCCAGAGATCATCCATCAGCGCGACCAATGCCATCTCCATGCTGAAACCGGGTCGGAAGCCCAATTGATATGGATCCAGGTAGTCCGCTTCATCCAGGAAAAGTGGAAACTGCCGAGCCACCACACTCTCAACAACCTTCGCCAAAAAGTGAAGGTTGGAGACTGGACGAAAGTTGTCTAACACGGTCGGGTCCAGGGCAGGCTTCTTCAGGAGGGGTCTCACCACTGCCTCCTTCAAGGCGGAGGGAACAACACCCTCTCTTAAAGAAGCATTGACAACTGCCCGGAGCTAACCGCAGGTGGCCTCCCTGGCAGCCTAAGCCAACCAGGAAGGACACGGGTCCAACAAACATGTGGTGGAGCTCAGCCGCCGCATAATCCTGTCCACTTCATCCTCGGAAACGGGATCGAACTCATCCCAGGTCACACTGGCCAGACTGCTTGTATCCCGTTCCTCAGACCACTGCAAATCAGAGGACAACCCGCTCCGGATCCGGGCGATCTTATTCGACAGATATTGACCAAATTCCTCAGCCCTTCCCCGCAGCGGGTCTGCCCCCCTCTATACAAAGGAGAGAGTGGGTAACCCGAAACAGGGCGGCTGGGCGGTTATCTGCGGACACTATAAGGGCAGAGAGATAAGACCTTCTTGCCGCTCTCATAGCTACCAGGTAAGTCCTAATATGGGCTCTTAGCTGGGCTCGATCAGATTGGGAGTGGGTTAGCTGTTAATTGACCACAGTTGTTTTGTTTTCTTTAAACCTGGGCTAAAAGAATCCTCTTTGGATTAGTTGTTGCCTCATTTGTCTGGATAAAACTGTTCATACAACTCCCTAAATTCTACTTTAGGCATATCATACAAACAAGCCAGCGTGTAGGGGAAGAAGGTTTGGTCTTGCCAATGTCCTCATCAGACACTTGTCTCAAGATGACAGTAATCCAATAGGAGAATTCCTTTGGCTCTTTGAAGTGAAAGGGAAGGCAATAGTTCATATCTGTTACTAACTACATGCCTATAGAGGCTACTAAAAAGCATATATTTCTTACATTGAATAAATATAGTAATCTGAAATTGTGATAAAAAAAAAAACCCAAAATCATGGTCATGCCAATGTAATATTAGAATGGAAGAGGATTAGAGGGCTCAGGAGGTTATATCAGTATGTTTGTGCTTCAGCTGAGATGGGAAGGAAAGGCACTCATGTTACACTAAAGTGGCAAAATTCCTAGGAACTTTACACTCCGAAAAAGACCCAGGCATGCAAACAATTTCCTTCCCTATTTTCTCCTATGCAGTTTTAACTAGTGTAACACGGCAGTTGTTCCAAGGTTAGTATGACACTCAAGCTGCATCAGCGCAAGCAAGTGTCACTTGACTGGCCAGGCCTCTCACAATATCTGTTGTTCTGTTCTGTGGAGACATTTGTTATCTGCGTTTCCTCACATTTTACGACATTTCTTGCCACAACTGTTAAGTGAATCATTGAAGTTGTTAGGTTAGTAAGTTGGTTGCTAAGTGAATCTGGCTTCCCCACTGAGGAGCGCAAAAAGTGATCCCATGACCACAGGAGAGGGCAACCGTCCTAAATATGAACCAGTTGACAAGCATCTGAATTTTGATCACATGACTATGGGGGAGGGGTGCTGCTGCAAAGGTTGTAACTGTGAAAAATGGTCACTTTATTCAGTGCCATTGTAACTTTGAATGGTCACTAAACAAACTGTTGTAAGTTGAGGACTACCTATACACTCTCTGGACACAGAAGACCCCAGGTTTAAACCTAGCTCTCAAACAGTTCACCTCTCTATCTGCTTTTTCACAAGTTTAAAAAATACAGCATTTTACTTTCTACTCATGCCATTCTTATAGCGCAACAACGTGCTCTTCTCCTCATAACATGAAAATAAAGTCTATAGTAGAGATATTGTATGGAAGTGGGGGTTTGGTTGAGGACATGTGTTCTGTTCTGGAGAAAAAAAGCAAAAAGATCATCGGAAATTTATTTGAAAATGGGAAAGATTACTGGAAATATGAGGAACTGCTCAAAATTGAGAGATGTCATTTAAAACTCTGCTCAAGAGGTTCAAGATGCCAAGGCACATACCTTTCATAGGGATAGTAATAGGCAGAGGTGGTATTCAGCAGGTTCTGACCAGTTCTGGAGAACCCGTAGTGGAAAATTTTGAATAGTTCAGAGAACTGGCAAATACTACCTCTGACTGGCCCTGCCCCCATCTATTCTTTGCCTTCTGAGTCCCAGCTGATCAGCTGGGTCTTCTTTGGTTGCCCTGCACAGGAGAACGGAACTGGAAAGCAGGTTAGTGGGGTAGGGAGGGAATGGGATTTTGCAGTAACCTTCCCCTGAAGTGGGGTGGGAATGGAGATTGTGCACTATCCTTCCCCTGCCACGCCAGACCATGCACACCAAGCCACGGCCACAGAACTGGTAGTAAAAAAAATTTAATCCCACCACTGGTAATGGGTGTATTTAAAGTAATCAGTTTAACAGAATCCACACTGGTCTTCTAGAAAGAGAATCATACTCCTCAGTGTGGTGACCTTCCAGCAGAAATTGTGACTGCAATACAATCAGAATTAGTAGTTATTAAAATGATGTAGTCACTTTCATCACTTATAGAAGACCTAGTATCTCACCAAGGTCACTTGATTCATAAACTGAAAAGCAGGAGTTCAATCCAGGGCTATTGACTGGTGAGATGTTGCTGAATCACAGAAACTGGTCAGGATTGCTTTTAACCTTGTTAGAATCATACAAATAGAAGGAAACATTTAGATCACTGAATCTAACCCTTGGCTCAGTGCAGGAATCTGTCTAATCTCTAGCTAAGTACATGCAGTGAGGGGGAGCCCTCCACTCCCAGGTAAACAAAGTTTTTCTTAACATTCATAACTGAGTCTGCCTTTCCGTAATTCATTAAGTTCATTATTCCATATCTTGCACTTTAGAATGATGTGGTCTTATTTTCTATAATATCCACTCAGTTATTTACAGAGTGCTAGTGTATTCCTCTTCCCATCTCAGAATTAAACATGCCTGGCTTCTTCAGTCTTCCTTCAGAGTTGTTATGTTGCCCTTTTTCTGAATGTCTCCATTTTTCTCCAGACCCTTTTAACCTATTGGGTCAGGGATGTTAAACTCAAGGCCCAGGGCCCAGATCTGGCCCACAGGGCTGTCCTGGAAATAGCAAAGGACTGGCCTATGGTGCCTCTGGCGGCCAAAATGGGGTGTGGAGGGGCTAGACACCCATGTCCCATTTTCAGCCTGGATGGCCTCCTGCAACACTCTGCAAAGTGCTGCAGGAGGCATCCATCCCGTCTCCCCCCTGCCGGCTGGCTCACAAAGAACTACAATGCTGATCCAGCCCTTGAAGAAATCCAGTTTGACACCCCTGTATTAGGTATTACAATGACTGGATTCTGCTGTGAACATTTATGAATGTCAAGAAAGGGAAGGAGAGAGGAAAGATAGTTGGGTGGCCTGGCTTTCCAAGACAAGAAGATTTCAATGTTGCATCTACTATACTAAGTAAGATAAAGATAGAGATCTTAAGATGACCAGAAAAAATGCGATTTCTTCCATCACTGATTTTCCTGTTTGGCAAGAGAACAATATGGAAAAAGTAACAGTAGCAACAAGAAATTAAAAGAGGATATTTCATTTCATCTGACAGATAAGAAAACGGTACCGAGGTGGGAAAGAGAATAATCTGCACATTTGAACTGTCAAGGCCATGTTATCAACCCAAAGATACCCACTTTAGATTTGTTCTCTTATCCTGCTTCCCAGCTGGGTCAAGTTCTGGCAGGCAGGAAATGTCAAGCAATCTGTTGTTTGGTGGGACATGACTCATTCTCTCATAAGTGTATATCAAAGAGATCATAACAAAATATAAAAGCATGAGAAAATTATATCATTGTTATAATTAATACATAATTATTTGCTTACCATGACCTAGTACTGTATCCTAAATTGAACAAAAGCCTTCTATGTCTTATTTCTTTAGGAAAGAAGAACAAATAGCTGAAACCCCCTCCCCAAAATATCAAAACCTGTAGCAGAGCTGTATTTTTCCATCTCTCATAATGATCATGTATTTTCGATGTATTCTTTCTCTTCTGATGACTTACATTTATTTTTCTCACTTGGAGGTGGTAAAACATGCCAGGTACTGTATGAAACTATAATTTTAATTTCTGGTTCTTTTTGTTTTTCTTTATTTAACCTGCCCACGCACTCCCAATCAGCCTATGGCCTCTTCTAGAGGCAAGCCAAACACATTTAATCAGGCTGTTTGTGGAGGATGATTCAGAGCAGAGCTATGGGTGACTCATTGGTTTTGGACTCACAGCCTGCTGGATGTCTCAGGGAGGGGGAGCAGTCAGTATTTAAACCTGAACTAAAGTCATTTGCAGCTAAAAGTCTAAATTATACTGGTTGACCAATTTTGCCAGGCACATCCCTGGATTAAAAAACTGACCCAAGAAAGGGCAGACTTCAGAACTGATGATTTGCCCCATTACAGAACCACTGCCCACCCTCGTGATGTTTATCTTTTAGAAACAATAATAAGACCCAATGTGGTTTGTGGCTAATGTTGCCAATAAGGTTAAAAGATAAGGAAAGCCATGAGCTTTCAGGTGGGTTGCAAAATGCTACAAAAGCTAAGTATTCTAAATGCTTTATTGCATTAAACTTGAAGTAAAAAAACGTTCAAGAGACAACACACCTTCCTTTCACTGAATTGCAAAACAAATGCTAAACAAAAGGCTGTCAAAAAGCCCTGCCTGTTTGCATAATGCTTGCTGATTCATCATTTGCGGTAGATTGCAAGATCAAATGGCATATAGGAAGCAGAGATTACAATGCCCCTTGTAAATTACTAATGAATTATATTTACAACAAAAGTTTACTGTATTGTAATTTAGACTTTTGCTGGTATATTAACATAATGTGATTACATAAACAAAATACATGGGGGCATAGCCTGCCTCAAACATTTAAATTTGATTAGAAGTCATGCTACTCATTTGGTAGAAAGTCCACATATTATGATTGTAGTATTATTAGCTACATAGAAATGGGTTTAACATTAATTTCACGTGTTTTAATCATTTATGTTTATTTTAAATGTTTAACAACACAAATAAACAGATTCCAATATTCAGACATAAGAAGTACTGGTTTCAATTTAAGTAAACTTACATAGCAGGGATAATATATATGTTAAGTTTCACTTGAGTGGAATTGTGGAAGCTCTACTCCAGAAAAGAGAAGGTGAGATGAAACAAACATTGGATTTAACTTAATCTAATTTATATTTAATTAAGAGAATATAAATAGCTGGTTAAAGTACCAGGAGAGAAAGCAGGAGACTTTGAGTTCTAGCCCCATTTTAGGCATGAAGCCAGCAGGGTGACTTTAGGTTAGTCACTCACTTTCAGCTTTAAGAAGGAGGAAGGGCAAACCACTGCTAATGTTTTGCAAGAAAACTGCAGGGAATTGTTCAGGCAGTCGCCAGGAGTCAAGACTGACCCAAAGGTGTGCGCACATGCATGCACATAGACACATACATGTAAATAAAATTAATATGATCATCCCCCTAATCATGCATTTTTACATTGAAAATTATACTATATAACTTTCTGAGGTCATTGAGATAGTTCAGGAACTGTGTGTGGACTCCTGATTCAGTTCTAAATCAATCATAAAGCTTTGTAAGAACCAGATTTTTTTCTGCTTTCAAAGAGTTCCATTGAAATCCATGGACTTTCTTCTCATCCAAATTTAATCCAGATCACTGAAACCTTGTTTATTTAAACAGAGTGTTGAAAATATCCAAAGTGGTAAGGATACCTTCAAGCTGAACTTAACTCTTGGTGATCACACCGATGCATTCATGCAGTTTTCTTGGCAACAGGAGCAAAGTGGCTGCCACTGTAGCTTTTTGGGGATTTCCCCCCCAACTCATCCAAGTACTAACAAAATCCAACCACTTAGCTTTTTGAATTTAGCCAAGGATAGCTGTGAAATTGCAAAACCATACACCTATTTACTGAATATATAAATAGAGCTTTTTCCCCCCTACAAAAATGCAGGCTCACGTATTTCTCATAATTTGAAAAGCAGCGCTTTCATTAATGTATTCTATTCATTACCCTTTTCTGATGCATATGCCCAAAGAGCCTGCAGTTGATCAGTTATACCAGGGCTGTCAAACTCCCAGCCTGCAGGCCAGATGCATCATGCACTGGCCATGCCCATGCCTGGTTTAGCGAAGGGGGGGAAAAATCCCAATATGTCACGTGATGATGCCGTGAGTTTGACACTCCTGAGTGATAGTATTTGCTGCATTTACTTTTATTCCAAATGAAAATGTTCATTGCTTTTTACGTTAACTAAGAAGCCAATAAAATGGTAGAATAAATAGTTAAGACAGAGCAGAGATTTTGAATATTGCTTTTGTGAAAGTCTCTTGAGTCCCATTCATATAGGTGAGTAATTGGAACATATGAAATGGCCTCAGTAAATACTACAAATTGGAGGTTACAATGCATGGCCAACCGTTCCAACGTAACTTCTCATTAGGCCAAATGGTTAAGATCTCACAGAGACTTTGAGGCAATGTGTCTTTTGGGAAATACTATGATAACTTGATCCAACCTGAAACAAAGCTCAGATACCCCTGGTCATTCTACACACTTCCAGGTCATTGTCCAGTCAGCCCAGAAAAAGAAAATGGTGACAGAAATGGGATTTGTAAAATTCTACAACATGTGGAGAAAGGGATCATCATCAGACACAAACTTGGATCCCCAATGATGCTGAAGGCCGGGAGGTTCAGATCAAATAAAAGAATTGGAGTCAATCCTGATTCACTGACATTTAATTGACCAACTTCACCGAGTGAAAATATGTTTAATGCATTTATTCATTCCATTTATATGCAGCCCCATTTTTAGAAACACTGATGTTCAGAACTCTTTTTATATTAGAAAGTATTCTAATACAGATTTTTTAGGACAAGATATAACAGTGAGAACCCACAACTGAATGTCTTTCAAAGGGGATTAGACACATTTAGAAAGATTAATGTTATCACTGTTATTGTTTGTGATGAATATAGAATGGCTGAGCTCTTTTATTGCATTAAGTCATAAATTATGATTTACAGATTAAAGTGCCTGCAGCCACACATTTTGCTGAGCCAAAATAAAGCAAACTGCATTATGGTTTAACAGTGTGTGGAATCACAATCTGAGAGGCTAAGCAGGAGAAATTATTGTTCTTGATTAATTGTTAACTTCCCATAGGCATCTGACTGATAGCATGAAAATAAAAAGCTGCAAATTGGTCTTTGTCTGATTCAGAGTAACTTATACCATTATGTAAATCCCATGATTTTCTATAAATGAACATTCTTTACAGTTTCATGTTTGTCTCTTTCAAGTCACACAGATATGGGTGTGGCATGAGAACTAAGGAAGCTGACAATTGTTTTAGGTGTACGTGTTAAGGTTTATTGCCTTAACCTTGTGTGATTTGGCTGGTGAAGCCAGTAGCTGAATATGTTGTTTTTACCTAGCTTGTACAATAAAAGATACTATTGGGAATATTATCATTTTTTTCTGTTTTCATTAGTGGCTCTGAATCTGAATTCCTGAGAATAATACATCTATCTAAATTCTGGGTATCACCTTGAATATCAGTAATGAAAGATGCAGTTGAGAAATACGTCAAAATAGTGGACTGATTAATTATGACTACTGTTGATTGATAATTGATAATAACATTAGTTGTTTAATTATTTATCATTTATTCCTGTTCATAGAAATTACACATCTTTGTACAATTTTTAGCATTTATCTTTCTATTTACTTCTCTGTTAAAACCTGATTTAGATACACTAGGAGATAACTATTCTGCTTTGTGATGGCTCCAAATCCATCTGGACATGCACCTACAATTTCTAAAGAGCGTGGCTGGGTTCATGTATCACACTAAGCCATCATTTTCTTTAACCACAATTTATAAACTACATCATAATGATTTTCATTATAACAGTAAGCTATCAGTCACATTCACTCACTCTACTAACACCAAACCCCAAATACCATATTAAATCCAGGCAGGTAGTTTTAGCATGTGGCATTAATCCTGAACTGGTTAAATGTATTATGTTTGCTTTAGTCTGATTCTGCCATAGGCTTAGATATATTTGCAATGATATCGTATATAGCCCAAAAACAAACAAACAAACTCTATGTCATAATAAATTCATTATCAGAAGACTACTCAAACTATTCCTAGTTGCTAGAATTATTTTTGAAGCCAAATGTTCATGGAATTCTGAGAGATGAACTAAGGTATGCAATACTTCACAAGTATGTCTTACTAAGAATGTAAACCAATTACAGTATGATAAACATAATACTTGTTATATAATATTTGTACTGGATTTTTTTTGTAGGGCCAGCAGGCAAACAGTTGTTTCCTCCTGTAGTTGTAAGCTCTCTGTATCAAAATATAGGGTATTATTAGATCTGAGCAAATCTTCATAGTTTGCTTCCAATGAGTCATGCAGATAAGAACCAACTTCCCACTCTATGTTGTGCATTTTCTGCTAATAACAGTTAATGGTTATCCAAGAAATCACCTGAAATTGCTAAGTCTAGGATATGGAGGTTATCTGAATCTATGTAGTTCATAAACCCCTATATGGGCTGTAATGTCCCTGGCCCAGCACATAATATTCATTGAAGTCAATACATTAAAAAAACAGTAAGTTCCCTTCACTGTAAGTAGTTAGGTGCAGTTTTAGACAGCAAGACAAAATTAATTAATAAACAGAACATATTAACCTTACCGTTTGTTTCTACTTCAAGGAAGCTACTATAACAATAATACCTATCAATCAATATTGCACATCACAGTCATCAGAGATTATACAAATCTAATCAGTCTAAGTATTCTTCTATTGCCAAATGAGAATCAGAAAACAAAAGAGAGAGAGAGAGACTTAGTACAACACTATCAAACAAGGAAAATCAAGTAGAAGCAAACCTAACCATATGGTTTCCTTTATAATCAAACCCCAAATGTTTTTTTATTATATTTTCATTTCAGTAATCTACTGAGGTCCCACTTTTTAAAAAGTGGTGGACAACTAAAGGTGTTTGTTTCTAGCTAAAGCAAATGCAATTTATCTCAAGCCAATTAATTTTTAGTAAATAAAAAAATGTTTCCTTTCATCATGGTGAAGATACTCCCTTCTTATACAATCCTTGGAATTCAAACCGGCAACACCCAGCTAACTTGTCAAATACAGTATAACTCCCTTCTGAATTTCAAAGTGAAGTCTTCCTGTTGATTATAATTTTTACCTGTCTCACATATTACTCAGTGCTTCTTCTCATTATGTCTGTTTGTGTATAGACTGTAGAATATTTTGATAAAAGGAATAACATCAGTGGAAAACGTGATCAAACAGGTATTTAAAAAATCTCATTGCTATGATTGCTAACAATATTGCATCAAGCAAATAGGAATGAATATGGAAAGGAATGAAAAACAATAGCATAGGAAATAAACAGGCCTTAATTCGTTCAAATTAAATCATTCAAGTACTGTAATGGTTATTGAAGACGTTTTTCAACAGAATTAAAAAGCAGCACAAATTTTGAATTAAATAATAAAGAAAAGTGAAAAAGAAATTGAAAATAAAAATAAAAAGAAAGTGAAGCATAGAAAAATAATAAAGTAAAAAAGATATACAAGAAACAGAAAAGAAAAAAGGAAAGGAAAATAGAATCAATATAAAGAAGCAGCTTCCAATCTCCTTGACAGCAATTATAGATACATTTATATTTTAATCACACTCTGTTACATCATCATTTCTTTTTTCCTCAAGCTACCCTTTCTAACCTTCAGACCCATAAATCATGTTCATTTTTTCTTTTCTTTTTTCCACTAAAAGATTTCTTCTCTCTTCCAGTCCATGCACCAAATGACAATACAGAACTATGGTTACTACTATTAGGAACAATTTTGTGCATACAGTGAGTACACTATACTTTACAGAATGGATGGAAGCACATTCATGTGGAAGAACTGAAGATGAGCTGAAATTTAAGATATGTAGAAATTTACTGGTGTTTTTTGCAAATGGTTGCAGAAACTTTTTCATCACACTGCATTGTGATAGACATTTATTAGAAGTCACAATGAAATCACCTACATTATGGCAGCATCATGTGACGTTAGTGGCATAACATGACTAATGTAAAGTATACAATATTGCACGATAATGTAAAGATGTACATGACATCACTTTCCCTCCTGCCTCCTCTCTTGATGGTTATTATGTGCTTTCCTGGTTGTTTCTGGAACAGAGTAGACCAAGGCAATTATTCAATATATTTGATTTAAATATATGGTAAATTGAGGCCTTTTGCTCTCAAATTTGCATCTGATTAATATAATGTGATTGATTCAGTTTTAGCTTATTTTATTGTGTGAAGTTAGTCATTGTTTTTTTTAAACCAATGCTTTATTTTGTGATTTATTTTGTTTCAGTTTGTGGCTTAGACAGTTGTAATTGATTTTAGAAAATCACAGTCAAGAAAACCCAAAATACACTGTATTCATGATATGCAAATCTGATATGTTCTTTTTTATTCTTTTGCACTATGTTTTATTTTTCAGCAAATATTTCTTTCAAATGTAATACTATTGTAGTACCAGCTCAGATTTACTTCCAGACTTGTGCAGTGTTGTGCAGTGTTAAATGGTGTTCAGATCTGAGCTGATTTATTTTTGTTTTCTAAAAAAATGAGCAGAGCTTACAGGCAGACTTTTATTAACTTGAAGACACTGTTCCAATGGCACATTATCCCACAGAGCTTCAGCACCTTGATTCTGATGGCCGTCTGTAGACATTTTCAGAATACAGCTTTCTCACAGTCCATTCACCAATGACAATATGGAACTATAGTTACAGCCTTTGGGGAAATTAGCTGTTTACAGATTTGTTGACATGCTTATTACCATCAGCCTCCAGTAGGATTTTAGTGCAGAAGGAGAGATGACTTTGTGTCCAAGCAGCATCCTTTATAGTCACTGTGACTGTTATGTTCTTTTATTTACACTCAGATACATGCACGCACATGTGGGGAAATGGTGGGGGACCTGCTAGCAATTCATGCTATTTTCTTTTTGTGTGGAGTCAGTGAAATAATGTTTATTGCTTCAAGACCAGTGATGGCTTAGGGCAAGGCACTAGGTGAATTGGTCTTTTAATTAGCTGGAGAGCACAGTGATTGGCCCAGGATGTCTCATAGTTTTTAAAAATAGTTGAAATTATGAGAATGGTAATTCCAATACATCTGGATAAACTTGTTTAGAGAAGGCTGATCTAACATACACTATTTGGAAATAGCTGATACCAGCAAATGAGTGTTCATATACTATAGCAAGGCCTGATCTATGTGGCTGATGGCTTTCATCTTGTTCTTCTCCAACTACACCTATTTTTATGTCAGCAGCCTAATTGATTCATGCTTAATGTAAGACCTGCTATGAGAAAAATAATGGGGCCAAAAATGGGGTGCATGGAGGCAGTGGCGATCCCCACAGCCAGGAACAGCTGATGGATGGTATTCTGGATGCTGATGCAACTGCCAATCATCTGCTCATGCTAAATCAGGCTGTGCTGAACCTGACCAGGCTGTTTGTTGTTTGCTGCAAGGAGGTAAATTGCTGGGAGGCAGAGGCAGAATTTTTTTTCTTATTTTTCTTCCCAAAAGCCAGGTGCGTCTTATGGTCTGGAGCGTCTTATAGCGCAAAAAGTACAGGTACTTACCATTTGTGCAACCCATTTTGGCAATGTTGTTAGGCAACAAGGTTTCATTTTTTCTTTGGCTACTACTGGATAATTGAAAGTTAGTATTTCTAAGCAACAAGATACAAAGCACTAGAACAATCCATAAAAATAATTATTATAAGTATATCCTATGAAAGAGTGTCTTATAGCACCATGGTGAGCAACTGTACCCCGGAGTTAGTGGGAAACTTAAACTCTTCTTTTTTATATAACTGTTGGAGCCATTTCAATGGTGCCACTAAATTTCTGCAATGAAATTGCTGAAAACTGGCAGTGTAATTACCACCCTTGAGGCATGAAGTACATGAACATTGATCCTAAAATAAACCTGAAACAGAAAATAAACACCGTTACTCTCCCTACAAAGAAAGCTTGGTGAAAAAAACCCACAACCTACTTTGCCCAGCTATAGGACATGCTTCTACTCACAGTATTCAGGCTTGCAAATAAACATTAAAATGTGACTTCCAGCTACTAGAGCTTGCCCAGTTCTGCTGTAGTCTGCAAAGGTGTCTGGGGTTAGTGTAGCATACCATAAAAGCTTTCAGAAACCATAGCCCAGAAAATGGCTATTTAGAAAATATTTTGGGGTGGTGATGGTGGTGTGGGGTGGCAAGAGAGTAAACTAGTCTGAGTCATGAGAAGTTACTTAATATGAAAGTATTGTAATTAACTATTTTATTAATTCAACAATAACATAGGAATACTTAATTGTTTCTTTGGAATGGAACTGCAAGTCTACTTACCATGTTTCAGGCTGTCCCCAGGTTAAAAATGAATTCTGTTCCTAAGTCTGCCTTTAACTGAAATATGTATGTAAGGTGGAACTTGTTCTTATGCATGGACTGCCTATTGCTAAAAAACGGCACACAGCATTCTCCTTTGGCAGTTTGATGAACCACTGAAACTTTATAATGTTGTCATTAAGTGCTGAAAACAGGCTGTATATTAAAAATGTGCAGCTTCAGCGATTCCTTAAAACATTGTACAGCTTCAGCAGTTTATTGGCTTGAGGTAGGAGAACATTGTCCATCGTTTGTTGTAATAGACAGCCCATTCATAAGTACAAGTTGTCTGTAAGGTGGGTGTTCTTAACCTAGGTATATATACCCTGTATACTGCTAATTGTCCATGAAGTAGGGATCTCCTATAAAGGGATGGCAAATTCTCCTGTACTAACACTATAGGGCAGTGATGGTTAACCTTTTTGTTTTCACGTGCCAAAAGTGCAATGCACCTGTGAGCCCCCTGCCCCCCTGCGCATGCACGTGACCCCCGTGCGCCATGCACCTCTGCACATGCGCATTTCCCATGCACCCCCGTGCATGCGCAGCAGATACCTGACAATCAGCTGGCTGGCTGGAGGTGTGCGTGCATGCGCAGTAGATCTGTTCCGGGCAACCGCTCACATGCCGGCAGAAATGGCTCTGCGTTCCACTTCTGGCATGCGTGCCATAGGTTCACCATTACGGATATAGGGCTTCTCAGTCACAATCTGTACTTGCTTTTCTTCATGCCAGTAATTTTATTCCAGCACATGGGGCAGTAATCTAAACCTTCAAATGTGCTTTATTCTGGAACCATTTAAGAATTCTATTTTTGCCCCATAAAACAGAAAAAGGAACATCAATAGGCAGGGGCAGTTTAAAAAGGAAAAATGATAGGAAGATACATCTAACTTTGTAATTAGCTCTCCATTGATAGCTATCTGAGTAAGATTGTCAGAGTTTTGACTCCTCTGTTTCTAAAGGTTATGAAATGTGGCTCTTGAGTTAAAGCTGCACACAAGACAAATATAGGCCATAGTAATTATATAACTATATAAGCAAAATATTGTTATTATACAATTGTATCTTTGCTTTAGACATGAAAATTTTTGGATAGATAGCAATGTTTTCTAAGTGCTTTACATTTACCTGAATCAGAAAATGGAACCATGCATAGGCCTTAAACAAAGAGAGGCAAAACATACACTGCAAAAACACAATGGATGTTCACTGCTTACAATACAAACTTGCAGAAAATGTAATGGTGCAAATACCAGGGGTCACGGCTTGTATCATGATGTTGTGATACACATATTGTCATTTATGTGTTCCTATGGTTAGATAAAGGCACATAAAGAAACATGTTATGGACTGTGTAGCTCTATTTCCCCCTACCCAGGATAGCCTTCCATTATAGGAAAAGTTGTAAAAGATGATATCTGTATAGCTGATAGTCTTTATAATTGTGGCCTATTTCTGTCTTCTCAACTTTTTCTCTTATTTTGGTCTCTTGGTTCCAACCTGCCCTCCCACATAGACCTGTTCCAACTTCCCTCTCTCACAGCTGTTTTTCCCTGAATGTTTTGAAGAATATATTTGTCATGGCCAAATCCAGCAAAATTGCCATTGGCTCCTGTGCCTCTCCCTTTTCTTCTGCTGCAATAGTTTAACATGTCACCTTCTTCAAAATGTTCAAAATCAAGAATACTACAAGGCACCCGAATGAGAAGATGAATTGTGGGAACATTTCTGGGCAGAGTTATCTTGCACCTAATAAAGAAATGCATATGTTCTAATATCTTGATCCTTCCAGGATTCCATTCTGTTTTGCTTATCAACCTTGGAGCAGAAAGCAGTGTTCAGTGTGATGAAGCCTCAGGAATGCAGCACAGTCTGTCAAACCTGTTATGTGATGAGGTTTAAGTATTGTTTAAAATTAAATGTCACAAATAAAGAAGATCTCATGAAAAATAATTTGTGTTTCAAAAATAATCCTCTCTTTCATTTATATAGTTCCTCTGTATTCTAAACATATAATAGGTTAGTAGTTAAGAATATGAACTAGGAGCTGAAAATCTCATTCTCAAATTTTAGATTTTAAAAATCACATTCATTCATATGAATGGGTATACAAGTTCAACAATCATATGGGGTATGTTACAAAGTAATGTTATTTTTTACCTTTCTCCAGTCTGCAAATTTTTGTATTCTGCAGATGGATATGGGAACTACATGGGATTAGTGTGTTAAAGATCTTATATAAGCATGTGGCATATTTGATGAAAAGCTTAACATTGCATCCAACCAAAGTGGAGCAGGAATTGTTTGGGTTTAATATTTCTTTTATATTAATCATGGAAATATGTCCGGACCTCACAGGTCAGACACAAGCTTATATCAATTATGATGGTCAAAAGCAAGGAAGTGTGGTATGCACCAAGGAAGAAACATTATAATTTTTCACTATGAGAGGAAGCTGCCCAAAAAATATAATCCTCTTTTGAAGATAGAAACTTATTTCAAGATAATTGCTTTGTTAATTTCCTTAATTTATTTACTATTTCCACCCATAATGGAAAGCAAGAGACAAAGTTTAGCTTTTATGTGGACACATTCCTCCCTTAGCACAGATACTCTAAAATGACAATGGAGGGCACAACCATTAACTACAGGGGAATTTGCTCTGTTGTGGCAACTCTTAACAGCAAGCAATAGGAGGACATTGTCAGACTGAAGAGAGAAACCACACATCCAGTCTTGTGCTAAAATCAAAAAGCATCATTTTTTATAGCAGAACAGGAAAACAGGATTGCAGGTTGCCTTACTGAGGAAGGTGAACTAAGACTGATGTCATTCATACAAGTTGTTTCAATGTGATCATGGAAACAATGCCTGTGCTCAATTAGGTCATGTAGAAAAGCTCATAATTGTGGGTTACAGTTTACAGGAGGGTTGAAAACTTATCTATGTAAACCAATGTTTCTCAATCTTGGCAACTTTACGATGTTGAACTTCAACTCCCAGAATTCCCCAGCCAGTGATGCTAGCTGGAAAATTCTGGGAGTTGAAATCCATATGTCTTAAAGCTGCTTATGGTTGAGAAACACTGCTACACATGTTTTGTATGGATAATGGTGAGGCAGAATATTGGGGGCTTATTTCAAAAAAGTCCAAAAGCCAATGTGTATGTGGCTAGGACTGAGTCCTAATTCTCAAGCGTCTATTAAAATAGAAGTTCTCATAATAATTTTCTGCTTTTGTCATCCAAGTCCTTCTTTAGGAGCTACTCTTTTAAAAATTGAGGTGAAGTAAAGGCTATTTTTTGCACCAATATTGTGATTTACAGACCCCACACATTCCAGACATAAACTGTTACCCTCAAAACAGCACTAGACAGCACTGCACACAGAACGAATAGACACAAGGACAGTTTTTCCCCAGAACGCCATCACTCTGCTGAACAAATAATTCCCTCAACGTTGTCCAACTATTTACAAAGTTGGCACTACTATTAATCTTCTCATCACTCCTTATCACCCATCCCCTCCCACTTGTGACTGTATGACTGTAACTTTGTTGCTTGTATCCTTACGATTTATATGGACTGTTTCCTAGTATGATTTGATTGCTTTTTGTACCCCATGACTATTATTAAGTGTTGTACCTTATGATTCTTGACGATTATATCTTTTCTTTTATGTACACTGAGAGCATTTGCACCAAGACAAATTCCTTGTGTCCAATCACACTTGGCCAATAAAGAATTCTACTCTATTCTATCAGACAATAATTCCTAAGGAAACTTGTTTGGCATCAACATTCTTTTCATTTTTATGCCAGATAACTTTTTAAAATAGTTCTTTTAACTTGAAATGTTCTTTTTAACTTGCATTTAGCTAGTGTAATTATAGCATGCCTGTTTCTAATTGCCCTGGTATTTCTTTTGAGTGAGATCAATTAAGTTTTAAGCAACTTTTTTTTGGCTTTTGTTGTTCCTGACATTAATTGCACTCAGGAATGTCTATATAAGCTTTCAAATAAATTACACCTAGTTCAGTGGGAGAGGCTTCTAGATGTCTATCTAAAGGCCTGTCTGGATTTTCTTTCTTTTATCTAGATGGCTTATCTGGAATTGTCAAATAATTTTTTATCTCATGTAAACACTAGCCAGAGTCAAACCTGGACCTCGTGGCTTCACATCTGGTTTTTAAGAGGAGAGGAAAGTAATATTGGCCTGTGTAGATTATGAAGTAAGATGCTTAATTTTTTAGAAATTAAGGAGAGGCCTCTCACACACCAGGGCAAACCAGTAAGAAACTGGATCAATATATGGTGTGTGTGTGTGTTCCTGAGCGCGTTGTAACCTCTGCAAGGTTTTAAAAGGAGGCTCCTTTGAAACAAGCTAGAATGAAACGGCGCTCAGAGGCTGGGTTAGCAGCCTATAAATCTGCAAGGCACAGCCGGCTCGGAGAATACAACAACGTGCCACCCAGCCCTTTCACAGTGAACCTCCTCCCAAAGAAATTCTCCGAGACTGAAGCGGCAGCCGCAGGAAGAGGAGGCGCCACAGCCGCCTGATTTTGGCACGGGGTCTGTTGGAAAAGTTGTTTCGTAGCTCCCTGCCGGATCCTCCTCTGCAGCTCGCCTCGCTTCCTTGTTCTAGCCCCCTAGAACTGCATAGTCCCGTCAACACGCCTCAAAGGAAACGGCCTGCGAGGAGCCAACGCGCCTCCTCAGCCGTCATGTCGCAGCCAGCGAAAGGCAAGAAACAACCCGCCGCGGGCTCCAAAGACGTAAGTCGAAGACGGGGAGCGGGCGGGCACTAAGCTAAACTAAACGGTTGCCCCTTAAGAGGGCTCGTTCTTATTTCCTCTTTCGAATAAGACGGGCGAGAAACGTCGCCCTGCGGCGGTCGGTCAGGGCCGAGGCTTATGTGGGGAAGCGCAGCAGAAATTCGCCAGCGCCCAGAACGGCGAGGAGCCAAGATTGGCAGCGGTCAGAGGCGCGCGCGAGAACCGAGGAGCAGAGCCAGCAGCGGCGGGGGAAGCACTGGGTGGGGCGGAGCAGCTGCTCGAACGAGGGAATTTGGGGTGCGCGCGCGCCTTGCTTGCGTACGCGCAGGCCGCCTCCCTTCGTGACGCCGCTATTTTTTTAAGCCTCTCGCTCTCTCCAGATGTGGCGGGCTACCCTGTAATTGCCCTTATCAACTGATAGGCGATAAGGGCTGTAGGCTGTCATTTCCAGGTCGCCCGCTGGAGGAAACTGGCGAGGGGACCAGAGCCTCTCCCTGCGGCCGTGTGAAAAATGGTGACTATTATTGCCCCCTTTTAAGTAGTGGAGCAGGCATATTTGGGCTACTTTAAACCCGCAGATGGAATCCTTGAAAGCTTCTAGGAAAGGAAAAGAGACTCTGCGCGTCCCGAACTCTATCTCGGGGCGGTTTCTAAAGTGTGAGGATTCAAAGCTATCTTCGACTTGCAAACTTTTATCGTCCCAGGTTGTGTTTGCACAAGGCGGCAAATTTTAAAACCGCGATTTATAAAGTGCAACACCAAGTCACACTTGACACAGTAGGGACGATTTACCGAGTAACAAATTAGCACGCACATTTAACATGCTCTGAAAACGGAGCTTGTGGTTATGAAACGGCGTATCTGTGTAAACTCAGGGGTGTGGATTAGCCATCATGTAGGTTGGTATACTGTGCACAGCCCTCATATCATGGCCTGTTGTGTGTACCCTGCCATTCAAAACAATGAGCTTTCTGAACGCGGTCGTTGTGGCTTGTTTACAACTTGGTCTGTGTGAACCCAAGCTCTGAGCCTGTATGTTCAATGACATTAATCTGACATCAAGTTTCATGCCATTATCTGGTTTAAATGAAATCTAGTTGGTATCCTATAGTGGTTCCAATAGAAATCAGGGGATTTAGGTAACTGATTGCCTTCAGGATTTTGGGCAGGCTCCTTCCTCTTTAATGGGGAGAGGTTTAGGTGCCTCACCCTTGAGAAGAGACTAAAGGTCGGTATGATGTCATTTATCAAGACCTCTACCTTATTCTAGTACAGGTTCATCTTGCAGATATTCTTGCTATGAAATGATAGAAATTTCAGTGGAATTTCACGGTTTGATTTCTACCATTAAGTTATTTCATAGTGCCTGGAAAAGTCAGTTGGCCGTCCTGTTTGTGGGTTAGCAGAATGAATGGCAGGTGGAGATTCCTTTTAACACCTTCACAAAATTGTGGAGAAAATCATTCATAGTTGCACCTTTCCCCCACTGCTGCTCCTTTTTCAATGCTGTTTGCAAACTGGGGGGAAGCCAAGATACTGGGGAAAGGCCTTGCACTGAAGGTAAACGTTCTCTTTCCTTGACAGTTACTGATCTATTAGGTGCCCCAAGAAGAATAAGGAGTGTTTGAAATGTCCTTCTCAGAATTTATAGTAGCTGACCTGATATATTCTTTTGGGCTTTCAAGCCATTGGAAACAAAATGTTTCTGTATTTTGTGAAAATCAAACTAATGTGGTTAGTTTATGGTCCATTGTTGTGGTTTAATTAGTCATAATTCATCCCCTCCAAGTTAGCACCTGTGGGAACATAGTTTACGGGCACTTCGTTTTTGTCTGGAGCAAAGTGCATTTCTTTATCTATGAATGCAGGCCCTGGGATTAAATATGACTTCTTGGCCACCGTTTATTTTATATATATGTAAAGATATTCTGACAAAGGAGAAGGAATTTTATCCAGAAAATGCTAGGAGTTTAGAAAGAAAAACAATGAGTGGGGACAAGCTTTCACTTCTTCCAGGAACTGGGTCAAAACAATGAAATCATACTTAGGTAGTTTTTGGGCGGTGCAGTTGGCACCAAGGGAAGTTGGATCGAGACTCATTCTCCTTACCCTTCCGTCTCTATCGGACGGGGGGGGGGGAACCGTCTTAGCTGATTGGATTCGCGCGTAGTTTGTCCAAAAAAACGATTCCTTCTAGGCAAAGCCCCCCCCCGTTACACTAACTTCAAAGCAGAAAGGCGGGGCTCCAAGCGAGCAGACAACCACATAGACACGGACCGTCCTCTTCAAACTTTCCTACTCGGCTGTCTGTTTGGGGGCGGACCGACTGAAGGACGCAGCAGCTTCTCCACGCCCAGCTCTTTGCCCGCACATATTCCCAAGCCCTCGGGTCAGCCAGCCAAGCATAGCTGGGAGTTTCGTGCGCTCTCTCTTGGGGAAGCAAGAAGACGAACTTGGAAAGAGAGCTGACAGCGGTCCCCGCGATGGCGTTCGCGAGTTGGTGGTATGCGACGGTAAATACACGTGGAGTTATGATTGTTGCTGGTTTTGGAGATCCGGTATTTGATGTAGTTCTGCGGGAGTGTCGGTTGTTAATCCTCTCGGGTGGAAATCCTTCCTTGTCTTGCTGAGGGCGTACCTGTGGGCTTTTACACCGGGGATGAATTGGCCAAGGAGAACCAGAAAAGTTTACGCCCTTCTTGTATGCACGGAATAGCTGGACTATTGTGATTTTTTTTTTTGCTGCCTTTAACTTTCTGACCTGAAAGCTTCATTGATTAGAAAAAGAAAGTGGAGACGGTTCTGAAGGGGAGGATTTATACTCTTCATTCGTTGAATAAATCGGGTTGAAAGAGACCTTTTAAACCACCGATTCATCTTGGAATGTAGGCAGTAAGCCAGATTTGGAAATAATAAAAGTAGTTATGCTGATTAAAGTTTTTAAAACATTTTGGGCAATTTAATTGATGATTTAAGAAAATGGCATGCAAAGCTTTTCCATTAAAAAAAGGCAATGATTTTCAATGCAGATTGGGTGGCTTCCATATTCATGGCGGGTGGAGCTGCAGGTATTAAAATTAATATTGGTCCTTGGTGGCTCAGGCTGTTAAATGCCTGCTCTTAAGATCCAGCTGTCTACAATTACTGTAGGCTCCAATCCCACCAGGCTCAAGGTTGACTCAGCCTTCCATCCTCTCGGGGTAGGTAAATTGAGGACCCAAGATTGTTGGGGGCAATTAGCTGACCTTGTAAAAATGCCGCTTAGTAATAAGCAGGCATATACAATGGAATGAAGGCTATTGCTGAGCACACTGGGTTGTATCCCAAAAAATTGTAAGCCGCCCTGAGTCTCCGGAGAAGGGCGGCATATAAATGTAATTTTAAAAAATTAACTCTCCTGTTGACATTTATGGTTATGCTATTGAATATGATTATCAAATGGCTTTTCAAAAAGAATTATGTTTTCCTCCTCTCCAATTTATCATTGGGAAGGAAGAGAACGATCAAGGGTTCTGAGATAATAGAATCCTTTCCCCATCCCCCCAAACACCTCTGAACTATATTTTTGCTTTTAATGTCTTTAGGACAGGGCATTTCTGGCTTATGAAAGGCTTTCTAAAATAAATTATAATGCACACCTTTGGAAGTTTGATAGTTATTATTGCAGAAGAACTTCCTGAATTAACCTGCAATCATGTCACATTCATTCTATTTGCTGACTTTGCTAACTTTAGGAAGTGATTTTAAACTTGCAAAAGAGATGGGTCATGTAACCTTATATTTTACTACATAATGTAGTGGGAAGATTGCTGAAGGAAATACTGACAACATCCTGAGTATACCAGTAATAAAACAATGATTACTAATTATTAGTTATCCAGCCATGTCACTAGTTTATGTTTAGCATATAAGCCCCTAAAAAGTATGAGACCAAGATACAGATCATTTTCCTTACTGCAGACTTGCTTGATCACTAACACTGGAATAGTTCTGGAAGGGCTTGTGCTGTGATTCAGTGACTGCTAGCTTATGGTTAGTGTGCTGAAAACTAGGTCTTGTCTATGCACACACAGCCTGTTCCCTGGAACACTTTCCCCCTGATACTTAGGAGGTGTCTGTACTGGTTTCCTTTTACTGCAGGTTTGCAAAAAGCACTCTGTGGACGTCAGGTGTGTTTCCCCTCTTTTTTTGGATATATTGTGATTTATTGTATTTTAACATTCTTTTCCTTCTATGATACCTTTTAAAAACTTTTTTTAATCATAAGGTGGTATTAAATGTGTTCATGCAGATCTGTGTTGTTTCCTCTAGTCACATGTGGCTAGTAAATTTGGTGTAGATCATATGGGTTATAATTGGATTGGGTACATAGATAAAACCCTTCTTTAAAAAATATTGCTTTCAAAATAGTACCAGAAAAAAAAGAAAAAAGAAATACCAAACCAATGTCAAACACAAAAATGCATATATTATGAAAATTCAAGTGCTTACAAAAAATAAAAGTACAACAGAAAAAAAAACACAAAATATAAAGTATATTGTGTCATTAAAATAAATGGTGAAGAATTACAATTCTCTATTAAATATATTAATTTATTATAGTATGTATAATATAAACATTATGCAAGTGTGTGTGTTATATATGGATGTATACATACATATACTTTTAATACTGTTTATTTATTTACTAAATTTATATTCCACCCTCCTCATTGTCAAGTGACTCTGGGTAGCTACTCTTATGTAACTATAATGCTTTTTTTACCTACTGTATTTTTTATACACACACACACATGCATCAGTCTTCAGCTATAGTAAGGCCATGGAGAATCTATTTGTATTGTCCAGTTGCCAAGTTCTGTGTACTAGGTATATAAGTCAAGAGAATGTTATCCTCTGAAAATTTTCAGTGGGATTCTTTGATTCCAAAAATATCTTTACAGCAAATGCCATTAACAATTAATAAGGGAGGATTTAGTTTTTTGAATCCTAGCCATCTGAAATACAAAGTTTGAAATTTAAGATATTATAAAACACATGGGAAGTTAACATGTGGGTTTTAATTAAACATTACACCATATTTAGTTTCTATCTTGTCTCCACTTATTGGAGCCTGTACTTAATGGTACTATTGGACCATGGACACCAAACTATACTATATCAAAAATTGCATGAATCAGATTCCACTTTTTTTCAGTGAACTTCAGTGTAGCTCATGCAATCTGTTTTTGTTACTGATAATGATTATTTACAACATAATCCCTTTTGTTTTGTGGGATTGTCTCGAGCAAAATCTCAAAATTGAAGCATGTGGCCCCTAATCATGCTTTTATAGCACTTTACTGAATTTTATTAAAGTGAATTGTTCTATTTCACATTGAATAGATAATTTTGATATGTGTAGGTTAAAATTTCTGTGGTTTTTACAGAATAACAAATTACAATTCCTGTCCTCATACTAATATTTATAGTTGTCTGTTTATGGGCCTGTTTACTTTGATGCCTGTTTACTTTGATACCTTCAAAGAAATGACTCTGGTACAACATTGCATAAAATCTTATTCCAGACAGAAGTAATCATAACAAGAATTGGATAACTTGGATTTGTGTTATTATTCTAAATTTTTTCCTACCCAAGAAGAACTTAATATAGATTTTATGTATGCATACTTCTACTCCCCTCCCACATTTATATAGGCACCGTTTTGCGGTGGTTCTCCTCCTACCTCTCAGGTCATTCGCAGTCGGTGTTGGCAGGAGGACAGAGGTCAACCCCGAAGCCCCTCTCGGGGTCCCTCAGGGGTTGGTCCTCTCTCCCCTTCTGTTCAACATCTATATGAAGCCGCTAGGTGAAATCATCTGTGGTTTTGGGGTGAGGTATCACCAGTATGCTGATGATACCCAGCTTTTTATCTCCACCCCAAACCAAATCAGTGATGCCCTCGACGTGATGTCCTGGTGCCTGGAAGCGGTGCAGATCTGGATGGGAAGGAACAGGCTTTGACTCAACCTGGCCAAGACCGAGTGGCTGTACGTACCGGCATCTCGGGTGTTCCAGGATGTTCCATAGTTAGTCATGGGGGGAGAGGTGTTGCCCCCCCGTGGATAGGATGTGCAACTTGGCTGTCCTCCTGGACGCATGGTTCAGTTTGGAGGACCAAGTGGGGGCTGTGACCAGGGGGGCATTTGCCCAGGTTCGCCTGGTACACCAGCTGCACCCCTATCTGGACTGAGATGCCTTATGTACAGTTACTCATGCACTCGTTACCCCCTGTGTGGACTACTGTAAAGCTCTCTACATAGGGCTACCCTTGTGGCCCACTCGCAGGTTTCAACTGGTGCAGAATGTGGCCGCGCGGGTTGTGATGGGAGTATCCTGATACTCCCATGTTACACCCCTCCTGCGTGAACTGCATTGGTTGCCGGTTGCCTTCTGGGTGAGATTCAAGGTGCTGGTACTTACCTATAAAGCCCTACGTGGCTTAGGACCAGGGTATTTGCGAGAACATCTCCTGCTAGCAATGACTGCCCATCGCCCTGTGCGCTTCCACAGACAGGGCCTCCTTGAGGTGCCGTCGGCTAGACAGTGTCGGCTGGCGACCCCCAGGGGTAGGGCCTTCTTGGTGGGAGCTCCCACCCTGTGGAACCAGTTACTCCTGGAGCTGCGGTTGGCCCCTGACCTTTGTTCCTTCCGTCGCGACCTGAAGATGTGGTTTTTCCAACAGGCTGGCCTGGATCGAGGGGGTGGGGTTTTTTAGGGGTTTTTTACCTGTTGCTTCGTTGGGGTTTTAGATATTGTTTGGGTTCATTATTTAATACCTTTTAAATAGTTTATAAATGTTGTATTATGTGTTTTTATTGCTGTGAGCCACCCTGAGTCCTTTGGGAGATAGGGCGCCATATAAATCCAAACAATAAATAAATAAATAAATAAATATATAAATATTTAGGTATATTTATAATGTATTTATAAAATATATTTATAGAAATATAAAATATTTGTAAATGTATATTTATAAAATATATACTTTAATAATATATGCTTTATATTTATAAATATATGCTTTATATTTCATAGGCCAACCATCTTACCTCAAGGTAATTTACATCCTGCCAGAACCCCTATGTTACTAATTGGAAGGGAGCATTAATCATTGTTGGATTCTGGAATCCAATTTAAAGCTTCTACAATGTTTTTTAGCTTCCTGTGCTTGGACATGTCTAGTGAAAGGGAATGTGCATGTGGAAATGACTTTGGGAGACAGTAAGAAGAGACACAACCTACACAATGAAATTTGAATCGGGAAAAGTGGAAAAAATGTCTCAGAAGGGATCCTCTCTGGTTTTTGGGAGAATAAAAGTGAGGTATGGGAGGAGTCCTTTCAGAGTTGCAAGATTAATATAACCTTACAATAAAGAGTTACTACTACTGGCTCTATTTCTGGTTAGAACTACTTGAAAGACTGACAGGGACCTTCTATTTCTCTGGGTAACTGTTTCCCCTACTGAACCAGTTTTTTCTGTGAAAGGTTTTTTTTAAGCTGAAAACTGCTTTCATGTAATTTAAATCTATTATTCCTTGTCTTGCATTCTGGAACAATGAAGGATAAGTTCTTGATTTTCTTCTGTGTGACATCCTTTTGGGTGTTTTAACCGGGCACGGTGGATATACTTGGTCACAGTGGTGATGAATACACTGTTGCAAGATCTGGGAACAGAACATCCTGGAGATTTATTTACATGGTTGCTAAGAATCAGTGCTGCTGATGGCAATAATCGATCGATCACTCAATATCAAATAACTAACAGCAATTAAGAATCATAGCCATAAATACTCAGGCAGCTTTCAATGAAGTTTATTTAATTTATAATAAATAAATTAACTGGAGATAAGTAGTTTCTCAGCCAGGCCTTTCTGAACGAATTAGAAATTAATAAATCATTTTACGAGAAAAGTCCTTTCTAAAGAAAAAAAGTTTTCTCATTGCTATGAAATTACATCTTGAATATGTCAAGTTCCTCTACAAAATAACTTGATGGGTTTATACTGAAGATAATGTTTCAGAAGTCCTGGTATGATTTATCACCAATTGTTTCAGTTATTTCCAGAAGTTAATATATTACCCAGTTTATGTTTTGCTACCCTATTAAGACATTTTGTTCTGGAAGGCATCTTCCTGTTTGGGGTGGTACAGGTGCTAGCCTAGAAACTAGGAAACTGTGAATTTTAGTCTTGTCTTAGGCATGCCTTAGTCCTGCCTTAGATATGAAAACCAACTGGATGTCTATGGGCAGTCACTCTTTCTCTCACACAGTTGTTGTAGGTAAAATAGGGGAAGAAAGAGCCTTCAATTATCAAGTTGCTGCTGCTGCTTTCGTGTCAGAAGTGCTAAGGCACTTCTGGGTTGAAAGGATTAACTGGTGACATTGTTGCCCAGGGGGTGCCAGGTTGGAGACTCCTTTCATATGCCCCTTAATGCACCCATTGAAGTGGTATCTATTTATCTACTCATGTTAGCACACTTTCAAATTGCTAGGTGAGCAGGAGCTGGAGTGAATAACGGGAGCTCGCCCCATTGCATAGCAATACTCGGCTTTCAAATGCGGGCTTGCAGATTGTCAACCCAGCATTCTAACCACATGAGTCACTGCACTCCTACTTATGAATAGTAAAGGCAGAATAAAAGAATCCAAATTAATGCACTGATATAAATTCATTGTTATACATCAAATATTTACTTATTTGTTTAACATATTGGGGTTTTAAATACATATTTTAATTTTTTGTTTATCGGTCTTAGTGAAAATTCTAGTAGTTATGAAAGAAAAATAACACTTTAGTTCTTGTGGAAGATATAGTATTGAAAGAAAGTATCAAAAAGATATTGTAATTTTTTCCTTCAGTATCATAACTTCACATAGGAAAAAAATTAGTCTCCTTTTATTTGTGCAAAGATGATTAAGTTGAGCAAATAGTAAGATAAAGCAATCAAACAATGCCTGTTGGTTTCTTCCCCTTTCTCCTACTTTATTACAGCTTCTTTGATAAGCAGGTAATTTATATGTGCCTGTTTAACATTTTAAAATTAATTTCTTTATAGGCAGTATAAAACTTACCCTGGCGCAGTTAAATCTGTTCTCTATACAGTATATTTCTACTTCTACATCCCATCTCTTTGTAGGAGCAAAATAAGTACATGAATCAAACCTAACGAGATTTATCAGGCTGGCAGGATATTGTTTTCATTTATCTTCCTCTAGAACAAGATTCCTTGATGTTGACGATCTTTCTTCTGTCTCACTCTGGTCTTTGGGATACTGAGATCTTCTTCTAGATCATTCTGGGACAAAATACCTTTCAGCCATTCCAAAGCTGCCTATTCATTCTGATTCATAAGCCATCTGCCTCTTTCCCAACAGATTTGTCACAGTGCTAGAAGTATGTGATAGGATGGAGACAGCATTGCACTCAGTTGCTGCATTCTGTCACACAATCAATTGGGGAAGAGAGATTCACTAGAATAGCACAAAAACAACTCTAGCTGCTCTCATTAAGGGCTGCTTGAAGATTTTATCATAGTAATGAATCATACAGTTTTGGAAATACAGGCAGTCATCGACTTACAACTATAGTTGGGGTCAGAATACATGTTGCTAAGTATGGCAGTTGTTGAGTGAATCTTGATTTTGCAGCTTTTTTTTTTTTTAAATTACATTTATATGCCGCCCTTCTCCGAAGACTCAGGGCGGCTTACAATTTTTGGAGCACAACCCAATGCGCTCAGCAATAGCCAAACTACTTAAGCAAATCACTGGAATTGTTAAGTGAATCATGTGATTGTTAATGAATCCAGCATCTCCCATTGACTTTGCTGTCAGAAGCTGGCTGGGAAGGTTTCAAATGATGACCACATGACTTTGGGTTACTGCAACTATTGTAAATACATGCCAGTTGCCAAGCGCCTAAAATTTGATCATGTGACTGTGGGGATGACATGACAGTTGTAAGTATGAGGCAGATATAAATCACTTTTTAGTGCTGTTGTAACTTTGGTTGCAACATAAATGGATATAATTCAAGGATTTCCTGTAAGCTATGTAGTTATTTATTTAGCATATGGAAAAAATGTTAAAAAGCACATCACAATTATATTACCAGTGAAGATTTATGAAACTATTTACACATTCAAAAGTAGACTATTGTATAGTCTACTTTTGTTACACACAGAAAATATTTGGGGTTTCTCTGAAAGTGCTCAACTGTTGCACAATATGTCTGCTTTGGAGCACCACAGCTACATTCTGAGGAGGAGAACTTTCTCCATTCATAGAGGTGACTAGCACACCTGCCATGTTGAGTCCCAATCCTAATGAGGATTGACCAGGCCTTATAGCTGAATCAGAAGGATTTAATCCTTCTGATCCAGCTATAAAGCAGGAAGTGACACTCTGGATGACCAATAGAAGACCATTCTTATGTCCAGGCCTGAAGCAAATTAAAGTTGATATCCAGCAAACTTCTGGCCATCCTAACAGGTAGATGATGTTTGGAAGTCTGCTATGTGGTAATAGATGGGAAATCAAGAAACACAAGTCCAAGGTTCTAGAGAATATATAGCAGAGCAACTTATTCTGAGTTTCCAGACCATATGTGGCTTCTCTTTTCTATGGATTACAGTATGTTAAAGCCAGACGTGTAGTCCTGTAGAGGATGAAGGATATGGAGTATCATTTGGTGATTAGTAAGTTCTTACACCATAGTAGAATCTTGATTCCAAGGTTCTATGAACTCATTTCTTTTATCTGTCTTACACCAACATCCCGGCCTACCTGAGATGAGTTTATTATTGTGATCAAATTTTCCATGACATCAATCAAAATATGTAATCAAATAATGCATCCTTGGTGAGCATGTATTTGTTTTTATATTTTATATGTTGATGTGTGTAGATCATTTATCATAATAAGAAATGCAAGTATATGTGGCTGCTTAAATTCTATAGGCCTCTAAAATTGTCTATAGGCTATTGCAAAATTTAATGTGACAAAAGGGGAAAACGATTCAGTATAATAGAAGTAATTGTATTTGTTATATTTTGGTTTAATTATATTTAAATTTAAATGAGAAGAAATACAGTTTGGGCTTTGTTTCAAACACACCTCCTAGATTGGGAACAAAACCCCTGGTACAGCAAGAGATGACCCAATATGACCTATTGTATTCCAGAAAAAGTTTGATAACCTGTGATGTGATGTGAGGGATTATACTCCAGGAATTATAAATATAGAAAATAAAAATCTATATTGTATTTAATTTCATTTAAATTTAAAGTATAAGTAATGTTTTGAAGCCAATAAGAACAATCAGGATTTTTGCAATTAAATCATGCAAGCTCTTAATAGGGGGAGGAGGGGAGCTTTTCACTTCATGAAAGATTGCTTGGGTATAAAATCCCAGTTGATGAAAGAAGGTAGGCTGGACATGAAGGGGTTTTCCTTAGTTCTAGCACATCATTTCCTTCATTGTGACTCCTCCATCCTTTTAATTTTCTAAATAGATCTGTGCAATCTATTGTGGGAGCTGGTAGAATTTTTATAAAGACAGTACCAGAAGCCATTGATGTGCTTTGCAGCCTACCAAATTCTTGTTTTTCTTTTTAGAATGGGGGAAAATGTCTTGTGGGTGCAAAGGGAGTGCTCTGTGGGCATGTTGCTTTTGAGAACCGTGTTGCCTATTCATTGTGTAGAAAATATTTTATGTTGTTTTCAAATGCTAGTTTGACATTTTAAATTTTTTTATAGCATGGAGGTAAAAATGCAAGTGGAGCATCAAAAGAGAAGAAAGGAGCAGAAGCAACTGAGGTAGAAATTACTGTAAAAATTACTGGCTATAAATTACTGTATAATAAGATAACCAAATGACTTATTATTTAACTTTTATGCATCTGTTATCATTCATAGCTTGTATAAAGAAATTCTAGAATGGTTAACAAATTTCATTAATTGTTGTGATTTGATTATTGTTATTAGCCATCAGCCATAAACTGGGCTGCTTTAATGAATACAAAGAAGTGTTGTACGCATATAAGCTCTGAAAGACTTATTCTGAATTTTTTTTATTACATTTATATGCCGCCCTTCTCCGAAGACTCAGGGCGGCTTACAATTTTTGGGATACAACCCAGTGTGCTCAGCAATAGCCTTCATTCCATTGTATATGCCTGCTTATTACTAAGCGGCATTTTTACAAGGTCAGCTAATTGCCCCCAACAATCTTGGGTCCTCAATTTACCTACCCCGAGAGGATGGAAGGCTGAGTCAACCTTGAGCCTGGTGGGATTCGAGCCTACAGTAATTGTAGACAGCTGGATCTTAAGAGCAGGCATTTACAGCCTGAGCCACCCAAGGCCCTTTTCAAATTGCATGAATCCAATTCAAGCAGTATTGGGTAGGAGTGCTTAAGCCAGACGAAAGTGTAAAATATTAAATGGAAAGATATTGAAAATTAGAAAAAGAAATGTAATTGAAATTAGAAAGGAATGGAATAATTAAAAATAAGATTATAGAAAGTAGAGAAAGGGAAAAGCTATGGAAAAAAATTGTGAAAATGGATACAAGATATCAATTAGAATATATAAGATGAATATGTAATTGAATTTATGTCTGTATGGAGAAGTGACAACCTGGGAGCACACTGTTCTCAAAAAAGATGTTTTATGTTCTTTATGTATTTGTTTGTCTATGTTTGTCTTAAAAAAATAAAAAAAATAATTTAAAAAACAAGACAGAAGTAAGTTATTAAACACATGGGCAATGAATTGCATAGTGTTAACTACATGTTAATTCAATTAAATCAAATATAATTTTTGCCTATTTTAGGAGATTTAGGAAATTGCACTTTTCTGTGTTACACATAATGCCTTGCTGGATGTCCATGCAAACAGATAGGTGAATTCATGAATACAGCTGTAAATGCGGAGGCTTCTGCATGCATAGGAACTCTCAACCTGGAAAATTAATAGGGTTCAAATAAGGCCTCATATTTGCCCTTGATTTTCCTGGAGACGTTCTTTCTGTGTGTTTGTTAAGTTGACACCAAGTGGATGGCATACAATCAGTCTATTCTTCAATATAATTGAGAAAGCTGGATTTCATTTGAACTGTAATGTTGAGCTTTGTGTGTCGGATGTGAGGAATTTGAGCCAGCATGGCTAAAGATCAAGTGTTGAGAGTTGGTCTTAACACTTTTGAGAAATACAGGTTGCTCTACTCACTTGAAGTTACAGGTATAAAGCTAAGCATGTTTTAAAATATATATATATATCTGATATCATGATCATCTTGGTTCTTGAGGCATGTCATTTAATTATTTCTTTATTTGTCAAATACATATGGCTACCTGCAGCACAAACAAGTGACTCTGGGTGGCATAAAACAAGACTTAAAATCATTGTTATACAGAACAATTGCTATTATGGCTGGTCACACAGTCAGCCAGATGTTTAGAATAGATTTTGCATTTTTATTTAAATCAGTAAACATGGTCCTTGATCCTTCAGTCCTTCCATTGACTTGATATTGGCAGATATTGTTGTTTAATATTTTTTCGCCCCTCAAGTTCTTTCTCTTCTATTCCGCTGGCTTTAGATACTGCAAACATCCACTATTCATATGTTTTTGTCTTTGCTATCAATAGTTATTAAATCTAGAGTTTCAGGTAGCAGGTACTTGACTGTTTGAAGTCTCAGAGACTTTAGCTTCTTCACTGTCTGTTAGTTTGTATATTTTGGGATCCCTCTGATTCTTGCTTGTAGCCAGATTGTATTTCTTGCAGATACTCCAGTGCAACATTTTTGCTATTTTGTCATGCCATTGTTTATTGTCAGTCTATGCGATTTTCTTGCAGCAACTTCTTAGATGGTCCACTGTTTCTTCTGTTTCTTTGCAGAGGGGCATTTGCTGTCTTCTCCATTCCGCTTTTATATACTTTTGTTCTTAAGGCTTGGTCTTGTGTAGCCAGAATTAGTCCCTCTGTCTCTTTCTTCAACTTTCCTGTTCTTAGTCATTGCCAGGTCTTATTGTTTATCTCCTTTGCCTGTTAGGGAGGTGTGTGTGTGTGTGTGTGTGTGAATACTGACCATGTAATACTTTTCTATTTTTCTTTTGGTCTTTCTTGTAGGCCAATTTGATCTCTTTAGTATCCAGCAAGCCTTCATGGTGTACTGGCTTCAGTGCATCTTCTTCATGGTCCTTCAGATATTCTTCCAGTGCCTGTTTTTCTTCTTCAGCTATCTGGTGTATTTGCATCATTCCACCATGAAATGGGATGCAAGTCATTAAGAAATTTTCATCTTCTATTCTGCTATCTCCAAGTACTGCAGTGTCTTTCTTACTGACAATTATTGAGCCTGGAATCATATTACCTAACTTTAAACACTTTAAAAACTACAAAACCCAAGGCTAAAATAAAATAAATACTAGGTGAAGAGTAGATATTAATAATCAGTATTTCACCTGATGGCACAACCAAGTTTTGAGGGACTTCCGGAAAGTCAATAGGGATGGAGCCTCACTACAGTGGGAAAGATGCTCCATAAAGTGACACCTTTGCAAAAAAGGTGCTTAGGACCTGCCAGACATAGTTCCATAGTTAAAAGGACCCATAACATGCTTTTCCTGTTGGTTCTGGTAAGATAGGCAGATGCAATTGGAGAGCATCAGTCCCTCAGATAATCAAATCCCATGCTATACGGGGTTTCAAAAGTCAAAGCCAGCAACTTGAACCGGATAAATGCAGATTGTGGAGCAGAGGTGTAATGTGTTGTTCTGGAAACATACATTAATTCTTACATTATTGCAGTTTGCAACAAGTGAAGCCTTCAGATGCACTTCAAAGGCAGTTCCATGTAGAGTACATTACAATGGTCCAACTGGGAGGTTACTAGGGTTTGAGTGGCCATGAGTACAGCTCTTCAATATAAGAATGGGTGCAACCAGCACATAACACAAAGTTGTGCAAAGGCCCTCTATCCATGACTGTCCCTCTTCTTCAAGCAGGAGTAGTGAGTTTAAGAGATTCCCCAGGTTGTGCATGGAGCACTACCACCTCATCCAGCACCAATGATGGCATAGTCCTAGAACCAGCCACTCAGAATACCCAAAGCCACTCAGTATTGTCAGAGTTAATTCATATTGTAGGTTAGGTAGTAAAGCTCCGATCCTATTTATATTAATTTATCAAAACAAGGCTTCCTTATTGAGTCAGCATTAATAAGGTTATGCATTTAAAGTAGTATTCTTAAGCTATCTATCTGAACAATTTGGATATACTGTACAGATAGTCCTTGCTTAGCTATTATCTTATTTAGTAACCATTCATAATTATAATAGTGATGAAAAAGTAACTTTATTATCAATCCTCACATTTTTAACCTTCACAGATCTGTAAAGCAAAGCAAAGCTGAAGTAAGATCATAACTATAGTTGCAGGGCATAGGGTTACTTAGCAACTGTTTCGCTTAACAACTGAGTTGTAATTGCTCAACAAGAACTGCCTGTAATCACTGTCTGACTAATCCCTGTAATACAATGAACAATGACAGGTGTTGTTCAAAACAGATAGTCACCAATTTATTATGCCACCCAGCCGTATTCCAAGAGATGGGTTTTATGTAACCCCCATAGCCTTAGTAGTGAGTCAATAAGTGTTATGTTCTTGCCTCAGTGTAACAAGTGTAACAAGACATACTGATGTTTTATTGATATTGTCATCAGAATGGGAATCAGTACTAGGCAGCAACTGGGCTAAAATCAATTAATTTGCTATCTCTGGACCTAGCTGGATTTGCAAGCTGAAGATCTTGGTCAGAAAGCACTCTTGGTATAGCAACTTTCTTTTGTCTTCTTTTCTGATCTAGACCTTCATATAGAAGAGAAAGAAGCAGATTGTCATTATCCCAAACTGAACAGGTCAGAATCAATTTGGGCTGTTTCTGGTTAGAAGGACATTTTGGTTTGCTGAGCTGTGGGTTGTTTTCTTCTTTGATTTCAGTATTCAGAAAGTTTATAATTATTTTAGATGAGAAGTCCAAAGATATCAGATCAATTAAAGGTTTGGCTGCTGTTTATGTTAACAGGTGTGTTTATTTCAATTCATCATATTATCTCAGTATTTCTTCTTGTTCAGTGTTTGATAAAGCTTCAAAAGAATTAATTAATCCTGTTTCTAGAATTTCATTAGTGCCAGTTTTTTCTTGTAAAATCTCAGTATGATTATTTGAGCATTGTCTTGTCAAGGATGCTAAAAGTACTTGGATGCTATTTTTTTTAAAATCATGACTGCCTACAGCATGAAACTGGGTGGTCTGAGGCATTAATCCAAAGAGTGCAGTTCTTTTTCCATCTTGGAATATAAGATTGTTTGGGGAAGATGAAGGGGTGACATGGTAATATAATTTTAATCATATTTAACCTGTATCTTAAATCATTGTATTCTATCCCGATTCCATTTTGGATTGTATTGTATTCCAATTTCATTTTGAATTGTATTTTATTTTATTTCATTTTGAGTTGCTTTTCTCAAATTTTAGTGGTGTGTTTTTGGAGCTCTGCATTTTGATATGGCCTAAGGGCTAATCAATAAATAAAGATTATATATATATATATATATATATATATATATATATATATATATATTTTGAGGGATCCAAACTTATCTCCAATACTGAACACTTCAACAAGAGAATAATTAGGGAAGCCATCGAAATAGAGAAACACCCCATAACATGAATAAGCGGGATGATACTTCCGCCTACCAGACATCTGGAAACTAGCCCTAATCAACAAGCGAGTCCCAGCCACAAAAACCAACACGGACCCAAAATAACACATGATGCCACCACCAATCTCCTTCACCAGACTCAAACCCAAGCCCACAGATGAAAGGCAACCACCATCCAGAAACCAGACCATGGCTGCAACACCAGCTGCTACACCCCCTCCAACCCCCAAACTAAGCAAACTGACACCGCTATAAACACATAGCCAGACCTCAAACTCGAGCCAAACCAAGGCCCAGAATGCCACATCACAGCCTTCCACCCAGGATACTACATCACAGAACTCAGGAGATCACAACACAAAACATCAGGAGGTTGCAGCACAGACAACGACCCAGGAGATTACAGCACCACACCCAGGACATCACAACAATAGAACTCAGAAGGTCATCACACAGCCCATTACCCAGGTCGTTACAACACAAAAGGCTGAGAGACACACCTCCAGCACCTCAGCCACACAGGGTCTCAGGAAAAAGCCATCCAATCTGCATACATCAACTCCACAAACCAATCAAAAAGTAACAACACATCCAACTCTAGAGTTTAAAAGGGAAAAACAGCCACGATCACACTTCTCCCAGGAGAACGAAGCTGAAGACACCAGCCTGAAGATGACGGATGAGATTTGTCGAAGCGTTGCCAAGGTATTCTCAACCTTACGGGACAAGACCGAATACACCAAGACCTACATATATATATATATATATATATATATATATATATATATATATATATATATATATAAAGTGGAAAGAAAGGATATCATTTTTTTAAAATTCACATTTACATGCTGCCCTTCTCCAGAGACTCAGGGCGGCTTACAATCTTTGGAGCACAACCCAGTGTGCTCAGCAATAGCCTTCATTCTATTGTATATGCCTGCTTATTACTAGGGCTTTTGCCCCCAAGCAGCGTTTTACAAAGTCAGCTTATTGCCCCCAACAATCTTGGGTCCTCAATTTACCTACCCTGGGAGGATGGAAGGTTGAGTCAACCTTGAACCTGGTGGGATTTGAGCTTGCACTAATTGCAGGCAGCTGGAGCTAAGTGCTAGGTGTTTAACAGCCTGCACCACCAAGGCTCTTTGAACAGCATTCAGGGGACCATGGAATTGTTAAAAGACAACAGAATTAGTTTATGTCTTCTCATGTTAGGGAGCCATTTGACAGCACTTAGATCAATAATATGACATCAAAGAAGTGAGCTAAGTGGGAGAATAATAGTTCTTCTGGTAGAATAACACCCAGTATTATTTCTGTTAAGTGTAATCCTTAAAGCGACTTGACATGCTTGGAGTGCATGGTTGTGCTTTTTGATGGAAAGTGAGGCTGTAAGCTCTGCCTGTACTTAATTTGTTCTCCAGAGCAATTGATTATCCATAAACAAATTGAAGTTAGTGCTAATATTTTGAATTACTGGAAAAGTTGCTCGTTTATCTGCATAATTTTGTACAATATTTTCAAAGGCTGTTTTTACAGAGTCCATATTTGTATTTATAGAGTTAAACATGGTATCCAACATTGAAATTACAATTTTTGCAATTAATAAACATTGTCTAGCAGCAAAGCCTGCAGTGAATTCCTTTGCTGATTGCTTGACTTGTTTTTCCTCCTTCAGAGATACATTAATGACAGGGGAGACTAAAATGGGAGTCAGAAAGTTTGATTCCAAACACAAAGTATAGAAAAGTTCTAATAGTTGCTGTTTTTCAATTTCTGTTTCCAAATCCCAGTTCACTATAGCTTTGGGAGGTAGGAATGGAATGGAGAAGGTTTATATTTTATTATTTTTGCATAGTTTTCTTGTCATCATGTAGTCACCCATTTTTGGCTACTTTGTTGGTTTAGGGTCTGTGACCTTTGTCTTGTGTTTCTTGTTCTTCCTCATTGCTTTGGTATCACTATACCACAGAAGCCTTTACAATGTTTTAGGGACTTGATGCTGAATTTAGAATATCTCTTCCAGAGAGTTATTAAATAAAAGTAGATAACAAAATGCGTAGCTAGGCTATTTATTAAATTGGATAAAACAAATAAAATATAAGGAGCTCAGGCAGGGAAGCTGCTGGTCTGTTGCCATTAATTTGAAGCAGATTTACTAGTACATGTGTTCTGTTACATTTAATGAGACTTACTCATGCCTAAGATTATATTTTAAGGCATATAGGCTAACGTGCTTGTAAGTAGGTATGATCCTCGGCTTACAACAGTTCATTTAGTGACTGTTCAAAGTTACAATGGGACTGAAAAATATGACTGTTTTTCACAGTTACAACATTTGCAGCATCCCGATGATCATGTCATCAAAATTCAGATGCTTGGCAACTGGCTCATTTATGACCTTTGCTGTGTCCCAGAGTCATGTGATCACCTTTTGCGACCTTCTCACAAGCAAAGTTGATGGGGAAGGCAGATTCACTTAACAACCGGATTACTGATTTATCAACTGCAGTGACTCACTTAACAACTATGGCAAGAACAGTCATAAAATGGGACAAAACTCACTTAACAGAAATTTTGGCCTCAGTTGTGGTTGTAAGTTGAGGACTACTTGTATAGCACTTTAATAATTTCATTCCACATACTGCTCAGGTTACCTTTGATTAAGATTGGTGAAGTGTGGCCGCTGCCAGGTTTTCATCACCATTCTTTTATAAATGTTAGTATGATTATGTGCCTTTTACTAGGTGGAGTCTCACACCAAACCACAGTTCAGGGATTTCAAATTTAAGGCTCATGGGTGGAATCCGGCCAGCAAGGTGCTTAGATCTGGCCCTCAGGGCCGCCCTGAAACAGCGAAGGATTGGCCCACAGTGCGTCTGCCAGCTCAATGTCACTTGTGTCGGGGGTGCCTGTGGTGGGCTGAGTGCTCTGCCAGTGAAAATGGAGCTCAGGAGGGCTGCCATCTTCACTGGCAGAGCACTCTGGCCTCCACAGGTGCCCCCAATATAAGTGATGTCTGGCTGGCCATGCCCATCCGGGCCATGCTCACCTGCCCCCCCCCGAGGGTTTTTTAAAAATATGGTTTACATTCTGTAAGCCGCCTCAAGTTGCCATGGGCGAATAGGCATCAATATAAATTTAATAAATAATTAAATAGACACAACTCTGATGTGGCCCTCAATAAAATCGAGTTTGACACCCCTGCTGTAGTTGAACAAATCACAATGATTGTCTTTACACAAGGCGAAATCCAAACCAAGTTATAGTAGGAATGATGTGTGGATCCAACCATCTTTGTAGCAGAATAAGGGTATCAGAATATGTCTGTGTCTATCCCAAGAAACATAATCTAAATGGCCGTCTTGTTGGAAGGCAGCAGAAAGTGGGAAAGAAATACAAAGACAGGAATGCTGAATGATGCACTGAAACTCAGCTTCCTTTCATGATAACAAAGAATTGTATTCTGAGTTCAAAAGAACAGGAATCTGACTGACCTTTCAGTCAAACTAGCTGACATTTGTTCTAAAACTTGGTTGACTTTTGAATTGTCCTGGATGATGGCAATTTGCTTGCAACATTATCTGTTCTGCTTTTTGTATTAGATAAATAAGTATGTATCACATTTCCTGAAGAATAAGGGCTACTGTAATTTATCCTTTCTGACTTTGTCAGCTCATTGCCTTCCTGGCCTACTGGCATAATGGAAGGTATTGTGTTCACCTGCAGATCCTTAAACATGCAGAGAACAGAATGCACAGATGAGTGTCAATTTGCAGTGCTGGGTTATCAGCAAAATTGAATAGAATGATATATTTACAATAAAAGTAAATACTACTCTCTTTCTTATTCCACTTTCAAAAAGTTTTCACAACTTTCATTTTACATTCCTTGTTACATTTTTAGTGTCATTTGTACAATGCCCAAAATATATACACATAGCTTTAAAATAAAGTTTGAATATTTTGGACATTTTTTAACTTTTCAACTTGTTTTCCTATTTTGTGCCAACTGTCATTCCTTGATTTAGAAACTAAACACTTTGTGGTATGAGCAAAGGCGCTAATTTAAGTTAGGTCATTTTGGGGGTTTCTAAGCTTAGCATTATTGTTTTCAAAGAAGTTGGGTCTTTTAAAATATACTATAATAATATTGTTATATACACACACACACATAATATTATAACAATTTAAAGATGTACATTAGAAAAACGTTTAACTCTGTCTTCACTACATTGTGTTCTGATGAGATAATGGAAGACAAATACCTACAGTTAATTCATAATCTCAAAATCTGTGATTCATCTATGACAGGAATTTGATAAAATATCATAATATGTTAATACATTTTTTTTATCCCCAAAGTAGTTTTGCCTGAGAAATTTATATTCATAATTCCAAATGGTTCTCCAAGAATTTGTTGGAACACTATTTAATTTAATTGCATGAATATATTGCTTATAGAAGGGCATTTTTATAATATACCAGGGAAATAAAGCTTGGAAATAGAATTTCATGTCTCTATTGAAGCATTTCTCCCAGGATATAAAATGCTAATATTTAATTTTTTATTTTTTTCTTTACAGAAGAGAACTGTAAATACTAGCAATATTGAATTGGCCAAAAGCCAGACCAGTGGAGTTTCTTCAGTCAGTAAGGTAATTTACCTGTTTGGATACCTATTAACCTTCCCAAAAGCAAAATATTTCCCTATCGTGTTAAATGTTTATGATGCTACTACTGTAACAGATTGTTGCTTTTTCAAAGAGGTAGAGAGTTTCTGAGCTCATGAAAAATTAAGAAAAGTGCAAAATTGAAACCTCTAAATTAAACTAGTTAGTAGGATTAATATTCACAGATTCTAAATGCAAGGCTGTAATACTGATAATTTATTATCGGTGATAATTTATGATTTGTAAATGAGGCTTTGTGCTGGTCATATTTTCTGTCAGCGTTTTGCCTCATCTCAAATATATCTCCAAATATTTTAATGTTGTAATCCTCCTGTCTTTTTTCACAAGTTATTTTGGAGTACTTCTTAAAATTTAAATGATTTTGGTCTAATTTCAGCCTGTAAATATTCTAAGGTTTAATGTTCTGCTTTTCTGCTTTTTAAAATCAAAGTATAGCATATTAAGAACTGTACCTAAGTAGATGTAACTCAGATAGTATAATATAATAATTTGTGTTTACCTATTTTATATCAATTGCGTTATAGGAAGTAAGAAAGATGGGTGCTTGAATATATATCATATTTGACCTTTTCTGCCTGTACAGTTACAAAAAGCAGAACTTGGGTTTTGTGTGACATGCTTCTATTTTTAATAGAAAGGCAGGAAATACTGTAAATTCAATGAATACATAATACTTATATTTACTTTAACCAGAGATGCTTGGGAACTTTTGTGTTCCGAGTCTTAGATATAATCAGTTCCAAAATTGCAATATTATCAAACCATGATTTCTCATCGTGAATATGAACCAAAGTTGAGTTCTGAGTTTGCTCTTGTATTACAGAGAACTTATGTTTTTAGTTGCCACTATTCACAATTTAATATGCTATTGAAGTCTTAAATATTGATTAATACTAGTTATATTTAAACAAAGGTTGGACATTCAGGTTTTGAAGCTGGTTCAGTTTTGTAGAGAATTGGTAACAGGCTATTGTTTGTTATTATACTTTACTGCTAGGAAGGTAAAAAGTTGCTTGTAGAAGTTCTGGCTCAGATGCCAAAATAATTTGGCTGGTTCTGATAGTGCTGTGAAGCTTGAATGTCTGCAGAGAGAAGATTAACATTTGCTGCTTGGCCTCAGTATTTTGAGACAGTCTACAAACAAATCATAATTCATATTGACCATAGATTCTGCATGGATGGTATGTCAAGCTGTTGTAAAGAAAGGAAAAATTCTAATTTCTTCTTGTAGCTCATCTAAATTAAATTCAACTGCTAGCTGAATTTATATGTTTAATCCTTCTTGCTGAATAACTATATAGTAGCTAGACTCACATGGCATACCAAACAAAAATAACAACCAAAAAGGTCACGTTATTTATTTATTATAAAACACGATTCTTTGTGTTTTGGCTTAATGCAATCTGTGAAGGTAATTTAGAGTAGTTTTTTATAATCGGAACAATAATTTAGTTTTATGTCCAAAAATTATCAGTGGTTGAAGTTAGCATTGTCCAAGCCTAGGAATTAGTTGGGCCAGAAAGAGTGCTATGAAAAACATGTTATACAGGACTTACTGCTTAACAGACATTTAGTTTTATTGTGTTTCTAAAATGAAATGATGTTATGTGCTCTAGATTAGCATAAACGTCTGATCAAATTCAAAATACCCAGATGTTTTTGTTTAAATATTTATAATATTTGTTTTAAAAGGCACTTAATAATGGTGTATTCTGTCTACACTATTAAGAAAATCACATTTTAAATATGAAGCAAGGAAGAATCATAGTGGAAAAAACTGCAAGATTTTTGAGTTTATTGCTTCTTCTGATGAATAAAAATTGCTGAGTACTGTTTTGTGCATTTGCTGAGGAGGCATAATTGGGGTGTGTATAGACAGTGCTTCTCTTGCTGTTAGAAAAACAAACAAGTTGGAAATAATTTATTAATGCTCACACTTCTACAAATGCTGGTACATTTGGTAATTATGCTATGTCTGAAAATTACAATGGCCTCTATGAATCCTACAAGCTAAGCAATACTAATTTCTAGGGAAAACTGCAGTCTTTTTGCACTAAAATTAGTGATATGGAGTAAGCATATTTGGCTTAGGAAATGTTTTCTATTTGACTGCATTAATTGTTGAGTTTATTTTTGTCCTGACTCAGTGGCTGCTGTCAGCTACGCAGCTTTTTAGCATATTCATAAGGGGGTGGAGTAGAAAGGCTGTAGGCAGAGGGAGTTTGGAAACTGTTCATTTGGCTTCGCTGTACTATTCTGAAATGCCACAGACTATGTTAAAACTGTAGTCATAGGCAGACATGACAAGCACCGTAAGAAAAACAAAATTGTGCTAAGGATCTAAGCAGGCTACATCAAAAACTCGGAGCAGAATTGATGAGCTGTATAGTGTGAGTACTCTTTTCCCGCAATGTTTGTGTAATTGCCAATGTTGTGGGCTAGTTCTATCATACTTCCTCCTTTCTTCTCTGAGATTGTCCTTTTCTATATTATAGAAACAAGATCCTTCAATTTGTAGGTTTTGAGACTCACATAGTAAATGAGTGTTTTCCCAGGATTGTTAAATTATTGGTTGCGTCTCTTGTTTTATTCACAGAGTAAAGCCTTTTCAAGAGTTGCCTGACAGTTTTTTCCTGAGCCCCCCCAGGAAGGTTATTATGAAAACAGTGGCTTGAAAGTTCTTTAAAGCAGAACAAGAGCTCTACAGATCTAAATATTATTACTAATAAATGTATAAGACTTCCACAGAATTGACTTAAAAATTCATTTCTGGTTCTCAATATTTAGACTGCATTTTTCAGGGTGTGGTCATCTGAGTGGCAGGATATGTTTGTTGAGACATGCCTAAGTAACTATTGCCCTTACAACCCATAGGTAGCATTTGTTGCAATGCTATTTGCTGTTGTTGCTTTACAAAACAAGTCATTGCTAAGCTACCTATAGTATATTCTCTGTCCCCCTTAATTTAATAAATGTGTGTCATTTCATATTTTAGGAAATGATTTTGTTTGATTATGATGTTTGGAGTTAGTTGACCTGAATTGGAATTTAGTCCTGAGAATACTTATGAGGAAGTCAATCTATTAAATACAGTGGCATATAGTACTACTTACATACACATTAAACTGTGATAAGGGTTTTATTACTATAATTTTCTCAGTTCATTGAATTGAAAATTGTAACTTTGGAAATTTGAGCCCAGGGTTGCCAAGTGAATGATCTTTATTGAAATAAGATCTTTTAAAGTTTTTGTTCTCACAACATACATTTATGCTAAACAAGAAATGCTTTAAAAATACTTTTTAAGGAGGAGTTGTTTTGTTTATGAATTGTGGACAATTTTATAGAATTATTCCAATGAACATTCTGTAGTAATGAATGTGAATGAAGTTGAAAGCAAAATTTCATCAGAAGCAGACCTGTGCCTTTCTTCAGATTAAAAATAAAAATTATTTTATTCTAAAATGTTATATTTCACCATGGGGAACCTATAGCCCTTGAGTTGTTCCTGAACCACAGTTCTGTACAAATTTAGGTAGGTACCATGGCCAATGGTGAGATCTTGCTCCAACAAGAGAATATTAACTTTAATAAAGGCCCAGTTTGAATGCCAGAATAATGTCCTGAACAACTCAATGATGCACAACTTGGGTTTGCAATGGCCCCCTACTCTAGAAAGTATCATTTGACTCTGGAGCTCAGGGTTTTGTATTCTTTACTCATTTTTTTCTTTCTCAGGTTTTTTTCTTTTAGTTTCATTAGGTGCAATTTAGGAATATTTTTAGGATTGTGCAAAATTCTTTTCCTGACTCTATGTGTCAGTGGTAATTTGAGTTGTGCAGTTTTGTTCTAGGTTAGTTTAAACCAAAGGCTTATTTAATTAGCATTATTTTTCCAGGTCTCTTAATTATTTTGACATTGTAGCTCTGATCTATATCTATACTATAGGCCAACTTTTTGGGCACCAAGGACCTGTTTCATGGAGAGAGGTTTTTCTGTGGACCAGAGGAGGTCTTGTTTCACGTGATGCTTGCATCCCTCAGATGGGGCAAACTCAGATTTGTGCAGCCCGGTTTCTGGCATGCCAGAGACCGGTATCAGTCCACGGACCGGGGGTTTGGAACTTTGCTATAGGTGACAATTTTACTGCTCTGCCTTTTTCTTTGCAGACTTTCTCTTGAGGCTTATGGAACTATAGTATGGTATGGAAAAAGGTGCTGTATATTCTATTTTTTATTAGGTTTTTTTTTGAAACTCATATTTTCCAGATTTCTTGAGACCACAAGTTTCAGAATTCCCAGCAAGGTTGGATTATAATCCCAGCATGTCTGGATACATATGTAGGATACTGTATATTCTTAAAATATGGAATAAGACATCAGTAACAGATCTTATATTTTAAATAAGTCAACTGTGTGTAAAAGTAGAAAAATAAATGAGATATTTAGGTGATATGTAGGACATGAGCTGGAGAAAGCTGGAAAATTGATTCCTGTAATTTCAAATTTCCTTGTACTGAACATATTCTATGCAAGGAGGATTCATTGGTAAAATTTAAAAATGCAGAATATTAAATTTCTCTTTCTCTTGGCACTGCTGGTTTGATGTGGCATAGTGAATACAGCTTGCAACTCTATGACACTGCAGGAAAGAGCAACTTTTAAAAAAACATACAAGTTTACCTGCTTATGACAAAATGAGTAATAGAATTGAAAATGAGACTTTGTAAACAATCATTTTCTTAAGGGAAGGGGAGAGGAATTTATATAATTTATATTTACTTCTCACCATAAATCACAGTGACTATATCATAAAAGCGATTGCCAAATCTCACCTGGTAGTAATTTTAATACTTGCCTGTTCTACTTTTCTCAGAAATAATTGAAAAACTTCCAGTATTCTGGCTGCTATAAGTGTAGGAGAGATAGTTCAAAGGTATTCCTGTAATTTTCTTTATGAAAACTGCAAACTGTTTGCTTTCCCCAGGTTCCACCCTTAAGATATCCTTTGCATGTGATAGTAGGTCACAAATTCTATTTCCATGCTAAGATTTAAAAATGCCAAAGGAATTTTTTCTCCTATTTTATTATCTTGAACCAAAGAAATAGTATATTTCTCAAGTTAATTGTTTAGGTTGACATTTCCCAAAGCAAAGAAAGGATGTTTCACTTTGAGCAAAAATGGAAAAGTGAAATTTCAATCCAGAATTCTCAGCCAGCTTTAGGAGGGGCAATTTTAGAAGTGGTTCCAGTTCATGAGGAAAGGATTGGTTTGGATCGTGTTGTCTTACATGCAGGAGGGTGCATTCTTCTGAGCACAGTTACAGTCATGTCCTTTGTCATTAAGGTTTCTTGAGGCAGATCTTTGAAAGGCTAGCCAACCACTTTGGAAGCTCAGTTTCCTTAAGTATCTCAGAAGGGATACAGAGCTTTGTAAAATGTTCCAAAGTCACAACTTTTGTATCTTAGGACACCTATTCAAATATTTTAATTTCAAGACAAAACGCATTTAAATTTTTTGTTCTGTACATAGAACAAAACTGTTAGAATACTTGCTACAATTTTAACAATAACAATAATACTTTATTGTCATTGTATGAATATACACAGTATACACACACAACGAAATTCACATAACACCCAGAGACCAGACCCAACACGCACACACACGACAATCCCCAAACACACCCCACCCGCCAAGGTTCTCCACCCCCTAAAAACACATAAGCATCCACACAACAGACCAAGTCATACTGTCCAACAGCTCACTGGTGGTGGTCCTTAAGTTCATTGTTAAGTGCAATTATAGCTCTACAGAAAATGTGTGGTCTGAGTTTTAATTGTTCTATGTCTTCTGCCAGAAGGCAGCAGTTCACAAAAATTGTGAGCAGGATGGGAAGAGTCTCTGAGAATGTTGTGTGACTTCCTCAAACAGTGAGATGTGAAGATGTCGTCCAAGACTGGTAGCTGGAACCCGATGATATTCTGGGCAGTTTTAATGATTCTCTGTAGAGCTTTTTTGTCTGCTCCCATACCATGCAAGAATGCCATATGTCAGGACACTCTCAATGATGCTGCAGTAGTAGGACAGAAGTAGATGCTGAGATAGATTTATCTTCCTGAGCATTCTCAGGAACCCTCAGCCTCTTCTGTGCCTTCTTCACAAGCATGTTAGCATTCATAGTCCATGAGAGGTCCTCCGAGATATAAGTGCCCAGAAATTTAAAAAATTTAAAATTTTAGCCAGTTGGAACATAACTTACTTGATGTGTTTGATGAACAATCCAGGGAAGGCTGTTGGACTCGGCTCAATGTAAAACTTTTTTTCTTTCACACATCCTGATAGTGATAGACGCAGAAGCCAATGAGGTTTGGGGAGAGACATTTTTATTTGTCTATTTTGAGGCTTTTTTTTAAACAATGCAGGGAGTGTACCTAACGCTCCTGCCTCCTATTTTTTCCACAACAAAAATCCTATGTTATGGGTTGAACTGTCATGCAGTTGGCTTTCATTGCTGCAGGGAGAACTAGAATTCTTATAGCCTACTGATTTCTAGTGAATCCAGCAGCTTGCCTATGAGTTAATGCAAAAATGGGTAGATTTGCAGATAGATATTATGCAGTTTTTAACCACTGGGCACTCCTGCTTTTCATAAAGTGCTGGTTCCTACAGTATACATGAAATCCCTCTCTCTTTTCAGTGCAGTCAGGAAGGGTTTTTTTTTTCCTGTTATATCTGGGTGTGCCTTCCTCAAAACATGCCAGAGACACTCCAAATTCTATTTAGCTATGAATCATTCAGCTATTGTTGGTTACCAGGCAATACTTTCATATTTGCCTTTTAGTTTCAGTATGTGATCCTTGAGGGTCAGAGCTATGCTTTCTTCTGCTTGTGAAATTTATGGCCAACCACCAATAATTTTTTTAAAAAGAGTATAGTCAAAGTGGACAACTTTAAGTTTGCTGCAAGATTATCTGTTTCACTTTGAAATTTTATGTAGCTGGATTTCAGTCACATTACTTTTTCATTGTTTTGGTATTCTATAAAGCTGGAATATCAAGATCTGCTAACTTGCATAGTGAGATTCCCGTGCCCATCACCTCAAAACAGTGATTTACACAACATGCAGAATCCGCAAATAGTAATACTGTGAAATATTTTGATAATCCTTTTTTCAATCTTGCTATCATGAAGTCAATATTTTAATAGATTTATTTTTGAATTATATTTTTAAAAACTTGGATCTTATATGAAGAATTGTACATTTGGTGGGAAATAAAAAGATAGTTCTTCTAGGTTGGAAAAACAGTTTGATAGCAATAGCACTTAGACTTATATACTGCTTCACAGTGCTTTACAGCCCTCTCTAAGTGGTTTACAGAGTCAGTATGTTGCCTGCAACAATCTGGGTCCTTATTCTACTGACCTCAGAAGGATGGAAGGCTAAGTCAACCTTGACTCCAGATTTACAGTCTTGAAATGTTTTTGTGAATGGGCATCGATGTAGTGAAAAGATGCTACAGTCAACATTATTTCATGTGACTGGTGTTTAATAATATGTTTAAAAATTAGGCTAGATGATTTCCTGTACATAATGTTTGTAATGCCATTTTGCACACATGAAAATGATAGCCAACTTTTTAGACTACTCATTCATACTCATTTCTTCATCCCAAGCAGAGTAAACATTGGGAGAAGCATAATATCTGTTATGAAAAGCCCTCCAACTCTCAGATAGAAAAAAATGTTCTTTTAAAATCAGTGTTTAAATTTGTATAGTTTTTATTTTATAAAAATATGTCTTCAAGAAAAATTATTTAGAAATAAAATCAGAGGCAGAACAGTGGTGACAAGAAGAAGAGGATGTTTATACTATCTCCTAAATTGCCTTGATAAACAACTGGAAATATCAGAAACCAGAACAAGTCCAGGAAAAAGAAGTAGATGTCTTTACATCAGAATTCAGAAATAGAGGACATTCTGCTCCAGATCCTTATTTCTATGATGTAGATAAGTATTTTAGGGAGAAACTACATTACATTTTAATTTCTTTGGTTTGTATGTGCTTAAGTCCAATATTTTTTATATTTGTGCACAAACTCAGTGACTGTATATACTTTAATCTTTATGTATTTATCAGGTTGTTCAAGATGATATTTCCTTTCTTCTAAATGTCTTGAGATTACATTTTTTTCCTAATAAATCCTTTGAGATCTGTAAAACTTTGAGTTTAGGGGATTTGCGACAATGTGTTTTTGTGATTGCACCCAGCTGCTCTGTATTGCAGCTTTGGAAGCTGTAATAAATTCATGCAGGATTGCATGATTACAATTTTAAAATCAGAAAGTAATTTCTTCTGAAATTCTCTCTTAAAATTTGATCATGTGGTTGGCAGGGGAAGAAGAGTTGATACATCTAGTCACGTAACTCCATGCAATGCAGCTTGCAGTTATTTCATTTTGACCTTTCTAGTTGCTGGAATCATAGCCTGGAATTGATTGGGAGGGTGACAGAGGCTTCATGAGTTCATAGGAATTTATTCAACAAACCTTCCTGTCCTTTATTTTCCTCTCTGTATTAACACAATAAAACAAATGGCTAGTTTCTTTTTCAGACATATAAAGCAATTCATATTACTAAACTCTAAATAAACAGCTGAAGAACAGCAATAGTTAAGCAAGCCTTCCACTCCCATCTTTGTGCTGAGTGTAGTGAAGAAACAATAAATAAACATTTTTAGTGATTTATGTGCTTCTGTTCAAACATTTAAAAGTTAACTCTTTCACTCAACAAAGCTTACAATGTTAACTAAATGCATTTATTGCTGATTTTAGATTTCTTTTCTACTTAAAGCTAATTATTATATGGCTGGGTGTCTCCCTTGCGCTGACAGAATATGGTCTTCTTCTCTTCAATCTCTCTTGTAATGTTAGTTATTTATCCAGTTTGAGTCTACTCAACTCCAAAAATGACTCTGGGCAGTTTCAGAAAATTAAAAACAGAAGAAACCTATATATAAAAAAACACCAAAAGTATCCTGAAGGAACAATTATACAAAATCTTCACATTACCACAGAGGATCCCAAGAAAGGAGCCCACCACATGAGGCCAAAACCATGTTTTGAGGAGTTCTGTTGAAAGTGGATAAGGTGAGAGTCAAGTCAAACTCAAGGGAGGATGCTACTATAGAGGGCGGGCACAGCAATAGGGAAAGACTGTTTTCTGGGTCCTGCTAGATTATATTTCTTAATCAACAGGACCCGAAGCATGCCACTGTGTCATATTGTACAGCACAGCTAGAAACCATGGAAGATAGCTAGTCATATGACATGCAGGGCTTTATAGGAATAAAATCACCATGAACCAGGGGTGGGATTCTACCAGTTCACACCTATTCAGTAGAACCAGTTGTTAACATTCTAAGCAGTTTGGAGAACTGGTTGTTAGAAGAAGTTACTGGCCTAATCCTGTAAGGAAGGCAGGAAGGAAACATTCTGGTGTTGCTTACAGAAACTGCCTCTCCGTTAACCGTTATTACATTCTTGGCAGGACTAGACTTCCTGTCTCAGGAACATCTCTGGAGTTTTTTTCCCCCTCCTTTGCTGGTACTTTGCTTGTGTGGAGTGACCATTTAAAGATACAATGGCACTGAAAAAAGTGACTTATAACCATTTTTCACACTTACAACTGTTGCAGAATCCCCACAGTCATGAGAGGCCAGGCGAGGAGATGTGTGTCTCAATGTGAGTGATATTGAGTTGGCCATGCCCAGCAAATAACATGACCACCAAGCCACGCCCACAGAACTGGTTGTTAAAAATTTTGAATCCCACCCCTGCCATGAACTATACCGAGAAGTTTCCTGGTAACCACAGAAACTGATGAAGCAGATATTACATGGGACAAGGGAGCACAGGCCATCAGTGGTTATGCTATTGCATTCTGGACCAGCTATAGTTTCTGATGGATTTTTAATCATTTTAATAGTCCAGTTGCAAAGTGATCGAATCATGAATGACCACAACTGCCACCTGCTGCTTAAGTAGGAGCGGAGGGTTCCTCCATTATGCACTAGTCCAGAATGGGAGAATGCTACTGCATTTAGAGCCAAAGATGGAAAGTTCCCAGAACTAGAAGATCCAAGAATCCACAGCCCCCCAATATTATTATGATTGAATGTGCATCTGTTCCTCCCCATTCACACCCTGACTTGCTTAGCCAGGTGTTGAGATTTATTTATATAATTTGTATGGCTTTGCTGTCAACAATACACTTCGGGTGATGAACAATATTAAAGTTAAAAACAATTGCAGTAGTACGGAAATTTAAATAAACAGCAGCTGAGAAAATAAATCCATAATTACTAATACAAACAAAAAAATGAGTCCTTGCATACATCTGTGACAACTGGCCCAGAGACAGAGCCAGGCTTTTAGGGCCTTATAAAAAGTCAGCAGAATATTGAAGATCATTCATGCACTAAGGATACTTGGTTTTAAACTGATGAAGGATCTGTCCCAATAGCCAAATGTTGGTATTAGCAGTGGGTAAAAGTATTGGGTCCTCTGACACCACCCTCCCCAAAGCAGGGGTTGCAGACTCAACCTCTCCCCCTCACCATTCTGTTTTGAATTGGTCAACAGAAAGGAGACCATTGTTACTCTGTTCAACCAGTTCAGAAGAATCCATGGCTGATGGTTTCAGAGAGATCAGTGATAGTCAGGATGTCTGCACCACCCAGAGGTGGTATTCAGCAGGTTCTGACCAGTTCTGGAGAACCAGGAGGGGAAATTTTGAGTAGTTTGGAGAACTGGCAAATACCACCTCTGACTGGAGATTTTACAGTATCCTTCCCCTGCCACGCCCACCAAACCATGCCCACAGAACCGGTAGTAAAAAAATTTTAATCCCACCACTGGCACCACCCATTTCTTAGTTTTGTCACAGGTCACCAATAAGCACCACCAAAGCGGGCTTACCTACAAGCCCAATCATGATATAGAAAAGATATGAAAGATCAGGGAATTAGTAGACAAAAAGTGAAATTAGATGAAATACTACTGGGAACAGATGATAAATTGATAAGGAAAATTTATAGAGTCCTATTGGAATATAAATTAGAGGAGGAACAAGTAAAAGAAATGATGTTGGCATTGGTGAAAGATATTGGACATGGTATTAATTTGGATAAATGGCAAATTCTGTGGGAAAGAAATTAAAAAAATAACAATGGCCACATTGTACAAAGAAAATCTATACAAAATGTTTTATAGGTGGCACATCCCTCCAACAAAATTAGCAAAAATGTATCCAAATTTATCTCCCATATGCTGGAAATGTTCCCAAGAAAATGGATTGTACTACCATACATGGTGGACTCGTAGGAAAGCCCAAGATTTTTGGCATAAAATTCAGAGTTGGTTAGAGGAAATGGGTAGAATCAAATGTGAATATAAACTGGAACTCTTTCTATTGGGAATTAACATAGAAAGGTACAATAAAGAAATGGCATATCTAATAATACACGTGATTACAGCTGCAAGACTAGTCTATGCTCAAAAATGGAAACAAGGAAATTCCAGATGAAGCGGAGATAATTAAAAAATATGGACATGCACAGAAATGGATAAACTAACACTGGAATTAAATAAAGATGAATCTGAATATTATAAAGTATGGGAAAAGTTTTACTACTGGTTGGGAAAAAGGAAGGACTTAAAATTTAAACTAAAATGAGATAAGGATGTTAAAATAACAGACTAGGAATATAAAGAACTGTTGATATAGATGTATATACTATGTAAATATGTATTATTTGCCATACGAAATAGCTATATATGACAATTAGGTATGTCAGAAGTGTCCAGATAATCCATTTAGAGCAGGGTTCCCCAACCTGTGGGCTGTGGCCCACAACCAGGATGTGGTCTATTAGCAACTGGTCTGCATGAATGGTGGGCTGGCATGCGTGCATAGCCCAACTCATGCGAGCAGCGGGCACCAGCACATGGAGCCTTACTTGCGCAAGTGGTGGACACTGGTGCATGCAGCGCCATTCATGAAACTATGCCCACATACAAGTATGCATCTGCCCCTTGCACAAAACCATCCCCCTTCCCCCCATGCCAGGCCCCAGCCTGGAAGGTTTGGAGAACACTGCTCTAGAGTCATATTTAATATGTAGTTAGCATGGCCTGCTTTAAATTTTTTAGGTGTTCAGTGTTTACCTTGTCCTTCCAAATAATGATTAAGTTTACACATAACATTAAGTGGTTAAGTAAGTAGTTTGGTGCAGTGCATGAATTCAGCTGCCATTTGGTATAGACTTGTTAAATGGAATAATAATTAAATCTATCTGGGATTGTACTAGTGATGTACAGAATTTCCCAAATCTAGTTTGCTTTCAATTTGTCATGTACTCAAATGACAACCTGTTCTCCAAATGTTATGGAAGTATTTAAATTGCTTATTAAAACAATAAGTGCCATATGTGTTATTCTGTTCTGCGTGCTTCAACTTGCATTTAGAAATGGGCAGTGAAATAAACATTAGCAAAGTTGAATTGCACATGTATTGCATGGTGATCTTTTTGGCAGATGATGCTATTTTGTTTTGTAAAGTAATCTGTGGTGGATTTTTCATTCTAGCAAGAATTTCTAATCTTCTCCTTACAAATACAGCATTTTGAGTTTTACTGTTTTGGAGTCCAGCCAATTGGAAATATTCTGATGGAATTTTTCAAGTTAGGCTGGTTTTTTTTCTGAGCTGAGCACAAAAATATGGTTTCTGTTTCATTCATACCCAATAGATCAATGTTTGTTGCACAGGAGCAATAAATGTGACTGCTTTAAGATAGGTATGGTACAGGGTGCTTGGGGTCCTTGGTATTGTCTGAGCTTGATTGTTTTCTTGTAGACATTTCATTATCAAACCAGATAACACCATCAGTGCTAGAATAGAATGAGGTTTGTGATGCATCCCTTCTAAAAAGGGGACGATGATCAGCTAGTCTCTAAGCTTTCCTTCTGGACTGTTATTGAGACAGTCCTTGGCGAACAACTATAGAGCATTCTAGGGGAAATATTTTATCTGGACTCTTTTCAAGCAGGATTCAGGTCTGGGCACCCAATGAAGAGGATGCTGTTTCTTTTCTTGATTAACTTGTCAGAATGTAGGAACATTCTGTAGGAATGTAGGAACATTAACTTGTGGAACTCTCAGGGGCCTCCCATGTAATAATTCTGGACTACTTGTGAGAGTTGAGGATTAGAGGCAGTATGTTGCAATGACTCCATTCCTATCTGAGTATTGTTGGTATAACATTTGTCTATGATTTTAAATTATGCAACTTGTTGGAACTAACTGAACTTTGCATTACTATCCGTCATTGCATAAATTTGTCATTGCATTTCTATCTGTCATGGGGCCCAGTATAGTTTGACATACCGTGTGCTATATTGGGGTAGAATGTTCATAATTTTAGTTTTTTAAAAAGGTGTATGAAAGATAATTACTGTAATTCATACTTTTTGTACCTTAATGCAGGCCCAGACTTCTGTTGCATCAAAGGCATCAACTATGAAACCTGCTGAAACAAAGGTATGTCTTCTTAAAAAAGGTGAACAACTCATTCTTGCAGTGTCCGTATCCAAGTGTGATTTTTTTAAACAACTCTTATTGTGATGTTTGCAGCTCTCGATAATTTTTCCTAGTTTTTAATAAAGTAAGAAGTTGTTGACTGATGTTGGGAACAGATATGAAACTAGTCTATTGCTACTATATTTTGCACAGATTAAAGTAAACTGTACTTCTGATTGAGTTCTGCATACTGTGTTTCCCCAAAAATAAGACCCTGCCACCAAAAGAGGCACCAGTCTTATTTTCAGGGGATGTCATCCATGACTAACCTCACTTGTGCACATTGCCCCTGGCCTCCTTTTTGCTGTCAGAGGCCTTCAGGAATTTCTTCTTCTGTGGCTGGCGAGGCTTTTCTGAAGGCCTCTGCAGCGGATAACAGAGCTCTGGATAGATCTGGAGCTTTGTTATCAGCTACAGAGGCCTTCAGGAAAACTTTGCCAGACTTGCTGGCTGCAGAAGAAATGGGCCAGTGAGGCAGGTGTCGGGGTGTGCGAGGCCTGGCTATAACTGTCCAAAGGTAACTAGTAGGGCAGCTCCCCTTCCATCCCCACCCTAGTTTAATTTTTACCAGTGCACTCTGGAGTGGGTGTGATCTTAATTAGGCCTTATTTGGGGGGGGGGTAGGGCTTGGGTGCACATGTAAAAAATTAAGCTAGGACTTATTTCAGGGTAGGTTGTATTTTTGGGAAACGGTATTATTGGTATGATCTTTGTCTTGGTTTACTGTGAAAAATTTCTGCGTTTAACTCATGAATTTGTTTAGTGTAAGTTTTTTGATTCACTATCACATTAATTCCTTTTAGGAAGATTTATATGAGAGGATACTACTATTAGCAATTTATCAGAGCCTTTGTTACTATTTGGGAGTTTATCTGGAGAAAAATGCTTATTTTAATTTTTTTTTTAAAAGCAATTTTTGAAGTCTTCAGTGACCTCATTTTAACTGATTTTGAAAATAGTGTGACCAAAGAAATAAATGACATTACAGCAAAACAGGATGATCAAAGCTTATGTATTATAAGCCTTGCATTTGCAACTTGGTGGTTCCTCAGTTTAATTGTGAGCCAGAATCCAAGATAACTATTTGTCTGCCTTTAACATTTGTTGATCTTTGAGATTGGTGCTCATATAAATAGACCAAGTGATTGCTCTATTTATAGCATAATGTGATAACCACATAGGTTTAAAAAGATTGGCAGAGCCATCTAAATTGTAGGATTGCTAATTGGTTAAAACTTGGGTCTGCAGATACATTCTTTCATTCACAGGAATAGATTTAGTGTTTTAATTGTCTCTTTGTGAAATGCTTCTGACATAGAAGCAAAAGGAGCCACTGCAATACAAGTGAGCCAATACAAGTGATTGTCAAGCTGCTCAAGCCAACTTTCAGAAGGCCTAGTGATTATTCTTCATATAACTTGTAGCTGAATCTGTTGTTGCTGAAATTAGAGTTGGGTATCTTAATTTATGAAGGAATTTTTGCTTTCTTCTATAGGAGTTCTGTTTTGTGTTCTTCTAATGCTTAGACAAATAAAAAGAGGGGAAATTGTATGTGACTCTTAGGCTTCATAATGCTTGGTTGGGGTTAGGGTCAGGAGCTTTCTTATAAAAGGGCAGCAATTGGGGACTTTGTTGGGGGAATAATTATCCTTTTCCTACATTACTGTAATTACTGCAGCTATCCAACTTTCAGGAAACAAAAGTTAATATATGTCTATGGAGATTCTCAGTCCTCCAGGTCATGGTTGTCCCAAAGGTGTTTTTTTTTTCAAGAGGCAACTGGACTTTCTGGTTTTTTCTTTGCTTCTCATCCAATAAGCTTTTTCAGCTCTGACTGGATGGTGGGGAATGGAAGGATTTATACTCCATGCAGGCAGCTGGTCATTTGCATTCTTTTAGCAGGTCGTTAAGGTCACCTGGAGATTTATCTGTGTCATCAGGACCACCTGAGTGGTGCAAATTGGTATGGAGCCTTCTTGGAACAGTTGAACTGTTGAAAGAACACAGTCTGCAAGGAATATAAATCCTTCCATTTCCCACCATCCAGTCAGAGCTGAAGAAGCTTCTTGGATAAGAAGCAAAAGGTCTTCAAAGAAAAAACAAAAAGTCCAATTGCTTCTCGAGGGGAAAAAAGCACCTTTGGGACAAAAAATTAATATAATTTCCCCAATGATATATTTTCCTATACTTCTTTCTTGTTTAATTAGAAAACGGTCACGTTTTTATACAGTAGGCACTGATATTGCAAGCTCCTTAAATAGCATGAAGAAATTTTACAGATGTTATTACTGTTTCTCCAAAACACAGTCAATAAGGTTAATCTTCTAGATACTTATATTATTAATTCTATCCCATGTATATTGAATGCAAATTATTCAAACAAAAATACAATTATTGTGCAGATAGGTCCTAGACTTATGGCCGCAATCAGGGTTGAAACCTTCGTGCTAAGTGATGCAGTCATTAAATGAATGGCACCCTATTTTACTACCTTGTTTGCTTTATTTTTATTATGCTTTATTCATATTTTAAGGAAATATGAATTCTCCCATTGTCTTTGCTTGTTGGGAGCCCCATGGGAAGGTTGCAGATGGGGATCAGGTGATCCAGTGGTGGTATTCATTTTTTTACTACAGGTTATGTGGGCGTGGCTTGGTGGGCGTGGCAGGGGAAGGATACTGCAAAATCCCCATTCCCGCCCCACCGCACTAACCTGCTTTCTAGCTCCGTTCTCCTGTGCAGGGCAACAAAAGGAGACCCAGCCGATCAGCTGGAACTCAATGGGAGGCAGAGAAGAGATGGGGGTGGGGCCAGTCAGAGGTGGGAATTGCCGGTTCTCCTGAACTGGTCAGAACCTGCTGAATACCACCTCTGAGGTGATCCCAGGATGCTACAACTGTTGCCAAGCATCTGAATAATGATCACATGGCTGTGAGGACACTGTGACAGTTGCAAGTGTGAGAAAAGGTCATAAGTCACTTTTTTTGACAGTGTCATAACTTTAAATTGTCATTAAATGAATGGTTGTAAATTAAAATCTATCTGTATATGTTTGTCAAGTTTAGAGTTTTAGGTACTAATGTACACTCCAAAATTGGGTTCCACTTAGCAATAGCACTTAGACTTATATACCGCTTCACAGTACTTTACAGCCCTCTCTAAGTGGTGGACAGAGTTAGCAGATTGCCCCCAACAATCTGGGTCCTCATTTTACCCACCTCAGAAGAATGGAAGGCTGAGTCAACCTTGAGTCTAGTTAGAACTGAACGGCTGAACTGCTTATCTACAAATCGAAACTCAGATTTTTAAAAGCCTGCCAGAAACTTAAGCTTGTTGTTTTATAGATGTTGATGTGATACTTTGCCATTTTGTTTTTGGTCTGCACATGCCCGAGATGGCGGTCCGCGCAGAGTAGGCTCTTTGGGGGGATTGGAGAACATTCGGTGGTTACGGAGGGGAATTTCCCCCAGGCTGGCTAGTGCCCCTGTTGGGAGCCATGGGGGCTTGCATGGGGATCTCCGAGTGGCTGGTCGACCTCCCGGATGGTCGTGGCGGCAGTTCTTTCTGGCGGCCTGGCCTGGGGGCGGGGTTCGAAGGCCTCGGCGGCCCCAGTGGCCTCGGCAGCTCCAGCAGGAGCCCGGATTGCATCAGTGGGGCCTGCGACATTGTTGGGGTATTTCCCCCCCAGGATCATCTTCGAAGTCGCTGCCCCCCCCTCCTGAAGGTGAGAGCTTTGGAGATGAGAGCTTCGGAGGTGAGAGCTCCGGGGAAGAAGGGCTCCGTGGAGATAGCTGCTATGTTGGTCATCAACTGGGACGAAGAAGCCGGCGCCGGCCTAGCGGAGGGGGTGTTGGAATTTGCTGTGTCATTGGAGGAGTGACCCCCCCCCATGGAAAGCTGGCGGTTTTGGGGACTTTTGGATCCTGGACTCTGGACTTTTATTACGAGGGTCCTGGAATTAACAATCATGCCGTATTTGGATTCTTCTTTTGGGCTCTTGCTTGCCCCTATGCCATCATTGTCCCTATGTCATCTCCGGATCTGTGTTATTCTTGACTCTCTTCTGCCCTACCCTCCCTATTATGTCTGTGACTCGCTCTATTTGCCTGGACTATTTCATCGTGTCCTGGATATTTAACGGCGGTCCTGGAATTGTTCAGGACTTTTCCCCCATCAGGGTCTGGCCCCGGCCCCATTGTCATGATGTCAATGGACCCGACTCCACTTCTGTGAGAGGGCAGTGGGGTTGATTTTCTGTTCAGTGTCAAGACCCCGACCCACTGCGGTGGGAGTGCAGTGGGCTGGCCAATTCGGTTCTGGTCCCCCAACAGCTGTGAGAGAGCTGGGGGATGCGGGACTTTGTGGACATTTTGCCTGGACCTCTCCCTTTATGCACTTTACATCTATGCACTTTACATCTTTTTACCATCTTTCACGAATGTTCCTCCTTTTTCCCATCGATTTCCACCTTTGTAACATGCTCACTTACTCGCTGCTGGAACTACGGGCCTTCCAGACTGTTCCCTTGTCTTTGGGATGGCCCAAGGGGTTACCAAAAGCCTACCTTAAGGATGGATCCTGGGATCCTGAGAGGTGGCATGGTGACCAAAGGGCCAAATTTTAAATCTAGTTTTAAGGGATGTCTTTTAAGTTTTTTAATTCGATGTTTTAATGGGATAGGGAGGGGTTTCAAGGGGTAGGGAGGGGGAGGAGGGTCTTCTTGCAGCCCGGTGCATGGTGGGGGCGGGGGTTGGGGGCCGGTGGGGCCCCGGGGTGCGAGGTGGGGACCGCGATTCCCAGGGTGGTTGGGATTGGCAGGAGACGTCGAGGCATAGGGCCATATCATGTTTTGGGAGCTGCCATCTTTGTGCGGTGGCACGCTCCGACCCTATGGCCTCCTCCCTAGGGGGCACAGAAACTGGGACCCCTGGGCTTAGGTTGGTGTATTTTAATGCAAGGTCCGTGGCTAATAAGTCCTCCCTCCTCTGTGAGATCATTGAGGAGGAGGCTGCGGACCTGGCCTGTATCACCAAAACCTGGTTGGGCTCGGAGGGAGGTGTCCCTCTGGTTGATCTGTGCCCTCCAGGTTTCTGGGTTCTGCACCGGCCACGGACCCAGGGAAGGGGTGGTGGGGTGGCCGTGGTTATTTGGGAGACCCTGTTTCCAAGGGAGGTCGCAGTTCCAGAGATAGGTGGGAGTGAGACCCTCCTCTTGAGGTGGGGGCCTAACAGTCAGGTGGGCTTGCTGCTTGCATACCTTTCCCGCAGCTGTGTGACAGCGGCCCTGCCTGGGATTCTCGATCTCCTCTCGGGGGTGGTAGTGGAGTTCCCGGGCCTTATAGTCCTGGGGGACTTCAATCTGCCCTCCCTGGGGGGCGTGGCCCAGGAATTCATGGCTTCTATGGAAGCCATAGGCCTGACCCAATTGATTCAAGGCCCGACTCATGAGGGGGGAAACACCCTTGACCTAGTTTTTGTCTCTGAACAGTGGCGTAGTGACAGAGGGCAAGCCACTTTTACGGCGTTGCCCGTTCCATGGTCTGATCACTATCTCCTACGGCTGGTCTTCCAACAGGCCGCCCCCCACTGCTGGGATAAGGAGCCACTTAGATGGTTCCGCCCCAGACGCCTGATGGACCCTGAGAAGTTCCAGGCGGAACTGGGGTCTTTTCCCTCTTCCCTTGCCCACAGCTCTGCCGAGGATCTGGCGGCTGCTTGGCAACAGGCTGCGTCAGATGCCCTCGACAGGGTTGTCCCCATGTGTTCCCGTGGATCCCGGATGGCTCCTTGGTATACTGAGGAGCTTCGGGAGATGAAGCGTCGTCGGAGGGGTTTAGAGAGCAGGTGGAGGTCCACCCTCCCAATCGATAGAGCCCAGCTAAGAGCCCATATTAGGACTTACCTGGTAGCTATGAGAGCGGCGAGAAGGTCTTATCTCTCCGCCCTCATAGCGTCCGCAGATAACCGCCCAGCCGCCCTGTTTCAGGCTACCCGCTCTCTCCTTTGTACGGGGGGAGGGGCGGACCCATTGCGGGGAAGGGCTGAGGAGTTTGGTCAATATCTGTCGGATAAGATCGCTCGGATTCGGAGTGGGTTGTCCTCTGATTTGCGGTGGTCTGGGGAACGGAATACAAGCAGTCCGGCCGGTGTGATCTGGGATGAGTTCGATCCTGTTTCTGAGGATGAAGTGGACAGGACTATGCGGCGGCTGAGTTCCACCACATGTTTGTTGGACCCGTGTCCCTCCTGGTTGGCTTATGCCGCCAAGGAGGGCACCTGCGGTTGGCTCTGGGCAGTTGTCAACGCTTCATTAAGAGAGGGTGTTTTTCCCTCCGCCTTGAAGGAGGCGGTGGTGAGACCCCTCCTGAAGAAGCCTGCCCTGGATCCGACTGTGTTAGACAACTTTCGTCCAGTCTCCAACCTTCGCTTTTTGGCGAAGGTTGTTGAGAGTGTGGTGGCTCAGCAGTTTCCACTTTTCCTGGATGAAGTGGACTACCTGGATCCATATCAATCGGGCTTCCGACCCGGTTACAGCATGGAGACGGCATTGGTCACACTGATGGATGATCTCTGGAGGACTTGGGACAGGGGTTTTTCCTCTGTCCTGGTCCTATTAGATCTCTCAGCAGCTTTCGATACCATCGACCATGGTATCTTATTGCAGTGCCTCGGTGGGTTGGGAGTGGGGGGCACTGTTTTGCAGTGGTTCTCCTCCTACCTCTCGGGCGTGCAATCGGTGTTGGCGGGGGTCAAGTCCCGAGGGTGATCTCTTGTGGGGTCCCTCAGGGGTCGGTCCTCTCCCCTCTTCTATTTAACATCTACATGAAGCCGCTGGGTGAGATCATCCGTGGTTTTGGGGTGAGATTCCATCAGTACGCAGATGACACCCAGCTGTACATCTCCACCCCAAACCAGATCAGTGATGCCCTTTCCCTGATGACCCGGTGTTTGGATGTGGTACGGATTTGGATGAGCGGGAACATGCTTCGACTCAACCTGCCAAGACTGAGTGGCTGTGCATACCGGCATCTCAGCCCAGTCAGGAATATCCATCTTTGGCCATAGAGGGAGAGGTGTTGCCTCCTGTGGATAGGGCGCGGAATCTGGGGGTCCTCCTGGATGTACGGCTCCGGTTGGAGGATCAGGTGGGAGCCGTTGCCAGGGGGGCCTTTGCCCAGCTCCGCCTTGTTCGTCAGCTTCGTCCATTTCTGGACCGAGATGCCCTGTGCACAGTCACTCATGCCCTTGTTACCTCTAGACTCGACTACTGCAACGCTCTATTTAGGACTGCCCTTGCATACCATCCGGAGACTGCAGCTGGTGCAAAATGCGGCGGCGTGGGTGGTGATGGGAGTTTCCCGATTCTCCCATGTTACCCCCGTCCTGCGCTGCCTGCATTGGTTGCCAATTGCACTCCGGGTGAGATTCAAGGTTTTGGTGTTAACATACAAAGTCCTTCATGACATGGGTCCTCAATATTTAAGGGAGCGTCTTCTGCCGATATCGAGTGCCAACCATCCTGTGCGAGCACATAGGCAAGGACTCCTTGAGGTCCCGTCGGCAAGCCAATGTCGGCTGGCAGTCCCCCGGCAACGAGCCTATTCTGTCGTGGCCCCTGACCTCTGGAACCAACTTCCCCTGGGGCTCCGCCTGGCCCCTGACCTCCGCACCTTCCACCATGATTTGAAGACTGGTTGTTCAACCAATCCGGGCTGTGACCCCTCCTTGGGGTGGGGGATGGGTTTCTTAATTATTTTAACCACTGTAAATTTTAGTTTTTGTATTTTGGGGCTTGTGAAATTAGTTTAATTTCTTTTTAAGTATTTATTGTTGTTGTTTTTAGTTGTGCGCCACCCCGAGTCTTTGGAGATGGGGCGGCATACAAGTCCAAAAAAATAAATAAAATAAAATAAATTTCCCACCAGTATTATTCCTAAAAATTCAAGGGTCAGCTAATCTGTAGGTTTACACATTTTTCATGTTTAGCTCAAATTTTGAGGGTTGGCTTATTTGCATTTGACCTTATCCACAATTGTGTATGGGTGTTCTCTGTGCCCAGTGGCATCCTGGGTTTCTGTTTCCCAAACCACAGCTGATTATGCCATATTAATCAAGTAAAAAGAAGAATGCTGTAGCTGGCACTCACAAAATTTCAAGTGAGCATTACAATTTAACAAATTACTCCATCTTAATAGGTCTACATGCAAGGACAATCTTGTGACTGTCTAGTAAACAAGCAATCATAATTCGAATGTGTAATCTGGAAGACTTGCACAATAGTGGCATGTAAAATGATGGGGATGAAATACATTTGTGTAGCAATATAAGAGCCTGGGAAATGACTGTACTATATTATTTCCCAAGAAAATAATCAGGACTAAGATAGCATGATGGCTCTAAAATTCCAGAAAGAGGTTACACTAACAAAAAGAAAATACCTCTGTAATGCGGCATTTCTCAAAGAATAATCCTGCAAGGTATTATACTCACACTGTTAGATGTATTTAGCAATCTTGTTCCTAGGGTTATTGTGGAATTTAGCTTCCATCAGCCACAAACAGCATTGCCAATAGTAAATAATTGTTTTATGACTGACCATTTTCAAACAGGAACTCTCATCCAAATCAACCTAAATTATTCCTTGTCACTCAGCCTGATAGAATGAACTTTGCTTTGTTCTGCATACTCCTAAATTTTAAGATTGCTTGAGTCTAGAACAGTATTGAGACTATTGCATTACTTGTATTAAGGGCAAAAAAGAAATAGGGTATTTGTGTTACACAGATTTGGTATTAAGCTGTGAGGGAACCTTCAGATGTTCCTGAACTACTATTTCTATCATCCATCGCTATTGTCATTGTGGCTGGGGCTGCTGGGAATTGTAATTAGCCAGATCTAGAATAAGATAGCTTTCATGTCTGCATGATAAAAGTAGAGTTTTGTTAAAAAGCAAAGTGATTGTTTTGGCTCAGCTCAGAAATGGCCAAATAAATCCTGCTAGCTGAAGAACAATCTATCAACTAGCTTTCCGCAGTTCAAATTATACAATGCTAAACATTACATAAAGGAAGCACATTGAATGTGACCTGTTAATGCAGTTCTCTGCACAGTGATTTATAAGTGAGTTCAACTGAGCTGACTGCATTTTCTCTAATAAACGTTCATTGAACCACAGTCTAAATTCAAGGGAAATAATCAAGATAGAAACCAAAGAAAATAAACATCTCCCAGAATTGAACCAACAGAATCATGAGGAAATTGAACTATTCAATGAACCTCAGTATCTTGGTAACAAGTTCTTTTGGCTTTTTGGGGAAATTAGCATGCTTATAAGCAACATTTATAATCCAAAGCTATGCAGTGTTTGGAATATGATTCAGAGTTTATTTCATCCTTTGTTTTGAATAGTGAGGACACAATGAGATCATATAAAAGTCATACAGACGTAGTTTAATACAATTAGAAGGCTGAGATTCTGGTTTTATTTGAGGATGGAAATAAAATGACGTGTATCCAAATAATGTTCCATTTTTAAAAAATCTTTTAGCTTTTCATTTTTTAAAATCAAGATGTTACTACCTCTGTTTCCACTCTCTTATACCTTGGTACATTTATTATCAATCTGCTGTGCTGAATGTTGAACTTTCTTATATTTTTCTATTATCATAGACACATGTGGTAAAAAAGTAAAAAAACAAACAAAAAAACAAAAAAACCCTTTTCTCGTGTTGTCTGTTCAATATTTTATTATGGCCACAGAATAAAAATTAAAATATTAAAACAAAACATAGCAAGAGTGTATTACAATTAATGATTGATCTTGAATGGGTCACCAGAATCTACCCAATTTTACGACAATATAGCAGAATGTAGCTATAAAGAAACTGTATCCTACTGATTTGATAGTTAAAAGCTGTACATAAAAGAGGTACTTTGTAAGATAAGGAGTTATAGAATGAGTCAGTGAGACCTTATATAGGGTGTAATATAACAGGGCATGAGCTGTGGTCTCAATGGCCCCTTGTCCACAGGGCATAATCTCAGTTCACATGGGACTTTTTAAAATCAGCTCACCAGAACTCTATGGGGAGAGTGTTACAACAGGCTAGAGTTAGCGCCCTCTGAATTTAGACACAGTTATATGATATAACTATCTCACTGGTTAGTGAAGGGAGATCTGATTGTTCAAGAAAATGTTCCTGGGTAGAGAAAGACAGGTGCTGTTGGAGTTCCTGATATTTAATATGTTGTTTAAATGCACTAAGTGTACACTCATAGGCCATAAGGGAGCTGCTCCTTGGAGAGGCCAAGATGTTGGATTTTTTAATGAAATAGTTCTAACCCACATTGATTTATAATTTATCCTCCATAAGGGAAGCCTCAAACATGTGGGAAAGAACCTTAATTTCAGCCAGTGTGCTATAATGCAAGCTCATGCACCTGTTTCGACCTTGGACATACTGTGTGTGTGCACATGCATAGTCAGTGATGCTGTGCAAACTCAGCTATTTCACTGACAATCCCTGTGCCTCTTTAATTGAAGATACTGTCATCCTGCATTTTCTGCAATGGCCCCACACTCTTTTATGTCAGGGTTGGCAAATATCCATTTCCAAGATGGGCCAAGATGTCAAGTGGCAAGTTGGCAAAACTTTCCATTCATTAACCCAGGGAAGATGTTACATCTCATAGAATAAAATGATTTGAGTGTATTAATTATATTTACTTTATACTCATGTACTCAGCAGATTGCTACATTATCTAGATTTTTGTATATCTATCTAGGTACTAAAACAATTTTTTTCAGTTGAAAGGACTTTCTTAGGAATCTTTGTACTCAGAAAACAGAAAAATCACCTCATCTACTTAATCTGTAGTCCATACATACATTGTTTTCAAAACTCTAGGGGATCAAGTCTGATTTATTCCAAGTTAGAGAGTGAGCAGATATGACACAGAATTATATATTTCTGGAATTAATTATCCAGAAAAGAGAACCTAAATTTTTTTAAAAGGAGGAACTTGACATTTTTACACACACACACAAACACACACACACATACACACACGAAAAGGACAGGTTGTACCATTAGAAATAATACACAATAAAGTTTAACTTGGAGTACAGAAATTGAGAAAACTCAGTAGTTGGAACAAGTTAATAAATCAAAATACCGGTAGTTATCTTAGCATCCACATTTGGCAAGGCAACAAATCTATAGATTGAAAGTGAAAGGATTTGAAGGGGAAAACTTGTTTCACAGTATCAGTAGCCCTCATATAGCATTGGGTCAAATTCCTTAAAGCAATTAATTTTTTATGGGAAACAATATTTTTAGATTAAGGAGTTGCAACAAATGGTACAATTGCCACCACATCTGTTTTAAAATATCTTTATTCTTTCAGTTTCAAAGTGCTTCATGGCCCTAGTCAATACACACACATACACACACACACTTCACTACATACTTCAATAAAATAAGAATAAAAATAAGAATCCTAGTTATTTTTGTATCAATCAACAGAGATATTTTGTTCACCATTTCTTGAGGATAGCAAGTTGAGATTAGTAAGAAGTTTCCTTGTTATATCTTGAGCAATTTCTTTCCAAGATCCTGAGTTTGTACTCCCAATACTAGGCTTCCTCAAGCCAACAGCAGACACGTGGAGTGGATTCCCAGAAAAGAAAAAGAAACAGGAAGAAGGTGATACAGACCCTGGGTTGTGTGTGTTTATGCTTGATAATAACAGCAGCCACATTGCTAGCATGTGCTCATTCATTAGTTCTAAACTAATACATTCTAGCTTACTTCTGCCTTCCTTTTGTATGATCACATTGCAATCTCTTCTCATGGCACATCACACTTTGAAAATGTATCATATAAAAGTAGTCTAATAGTATTTCTTACCATTTAGTCTACTGTGGTTTAATACTTATGTCCTAGAGAATGATATAGCTTTGCTTTTGGCGAATTTCTTCTTGTTTAAAAGAGAAGAAAGCTAGAGGTTTCTGCTTTTCTGCTTGTGTTTGATAACAGTTGTACTGTATTAAAATGTGTGGATGCATTGGAGAAAAGCTTTTATTTCAATTATAAAGAGGTTAGTTAATTGAAAGTATAGTATTATGTAGAGTTTGAAGTGGGCAATTTATATGTTGCTAATACAGATGCTTACATACGTGCTTAATATTTGAGATGATGTAAATGTAATCCTAAATTCCAATTTGCTCTGAATCCCACTTTCTGATTTGAATTTTGTATTTTTTCCTCTAATTCATGATTTAAATTGTTCTCATAAATACCATCCTAACATTTCATCCTTTGTTAACTAATACATTTAGATTTCATTTTCTTCATTCTGCTCTTGTCACAGATGGTAAACAATTTTGCCTATGCACTATGTAAAGTTAAGTTGTTTTTATACCATGCAGAGTTTTATTGTTTTTGGCTTTTATTATGTGTATGTTATGTATATTTATGATGTATATGTACATATTATTATGTGTATATTATTTTACTCTTGGTTGTTAGACACCCAGAATTTGGTTAATGTTTTAAATAAATAAATTGTATAAGTCTGTGTCATTTTAAATAGTGCCCAAAGCCATAGAAATACTTTTGGGCGTCTTAATTATAACCTTCTCACAAAAGCTCCAGAGACTTTAAGTTATACAAAGCTTGCAGAAAACCTTCCTGCAGTAGCCATTGAAAAATGTAAATTAAGTTATTATTTTTTATTCTTTTACTTTTCATATTGCAGGCAACTCAAAAATCAAAGACAGAACCCGAAAAAGCACTGCAAGACAAAAAGGTAGGATGAAAAGCCTTTATTCTGAGTGTGCATTAAACACATAAAATATAATTTTTTTCTTTAAAAAACACTCCTTTGGTTTGTTCCCATTTTATTTTGTTCTTTTACCCTTCTCTTATTCATATTAAAGAAATTTTCTCAGCTGCACACGAACCAGTTAGGATTAGAATTAGAAAAGCCAGTGGGAGCATCCTCGCAGTTGCTGTTTCCAGCTCCTCAAAGAAGCTGTGCCTTTTTCTAAGCTTGTGGGCCCATGAAAATACGTTCTTGAATGTAAGAGGCAGCAAATGCATATTGGATTTGTGGGATTGCACAGCTTCTATACGAAAATTCAGATACAGCCCGCATTCCCTTTTCTGCCATTTCGATTGGAACAACTGCGGTTCTGGTTTTCAACAGTCCTAACTTTAATTTTATTGATAAGAAGAGTGTTGTAAATTTGTTTTTTTGAAATTGAGAGCCAATATGATGTAGTAGTTAAGGCATCAGGCTAGAAACCAGGAGACTGTGTTCTAGTTCAGCCTTAGGCATGAAATCCAGCTGGATGACTTTGGACCAGTGAGTTTTGTTCTCAGCACAATCCACCTGATAGGGTTATTGATCTGGGGAAAATAGGAGGAGGAAGGAATATTAGGTATGTTTGCCACCTTGAGTTAGCTATAAAAATAATAAAGGTGGGATAAAAAACTTTAAATCTTTAAAATTGCTTGAAAATATGTCAGTTAAAGTCACAGTAATTTTAAAAAGCTCTTTTCAAGAGAGTTTTAATGTGTATTTGCAGACTTGATTGTTCTCTCCAGGTGTACATATCTGTACACCATAGTTTTCAAACAAGTAATTTTAAAATTCACTACTCTGAAATCAGCAGAATGGGGACCAAATGATATTAAAATATACAAGCATGTGTACACACACTATTAAGAGAGTCAGTCAGAATTAAAACTTTTAATATAATATATTACATGGTTTTACCTAATTGTCTTCAACTATAATCTTAATCTAGTTTAGGCTCTGGAAGTCTTTAACAGTTTATAGAGCAGTAAAATGATTTTGTTCAGGTTTCAGTAAATGGTAAAAACTCACTGATTCCATATACAATGGTCCAATCTGTGTGTTCTCTAGAATAAAAGAAAAAAACAATTGCCAGGTAGGTCTTTACTCTAACACATAGCAAATGATTAAAATTTCTTTGTTGCTATTTAGCAATCATATGGATTTTTGCTGCATAAACATAGTTATCCTATATCATTTTAAATAATTTATGTTTAGGCCTTAAGCATACCAGGCAGAGAGCTATGTTCTTAAGGGTCTGAATAGCAGAATAAATAATTTCAGTTTTGTATTGCAGCTAGTATGAACATTATTTTAAACTATATTAAACTATATAGAAATGAATGGGCTTATATTCATTTAACGCATTTGATGGCTCAGCTTTTAAGTATTTGTTATCTTTAGAGAAGGTTTAAGGTTTAATGAGATTTATATGCCGCCCTATCTCCCAAAGGACTCAGGGCGGCTCACAACAGTAAAAAACACACAGTACAAAAATTTAAAATTATTAAAAAATTATTAAATAAAGCTCCCAAACAATTATCTAAAACCCACAATGACCAATATACTGTAAAAACCAATAAAAACCCACCCCACTCAGTCCAGGTCGGCCTGTTGGAAAAACCATGTTTTCAGGTCACGATGGAAGGAATGAAGGTCAGGGGCCATCTGCAGCTCCAAGGGCAACTGATTACACAGGGTGGGCGCTCCCACATAGAAGGCCCTCCCCCTGGGGGTCGCCAGCCGACACTGTCTGGCCGACGGCACCCCAAGGAGGCCCTGTCTGTGGGAGCGCACAGGACACTGGGCAGTTGTTGCTGGCAGTAGATGTTCCTGCAAACAAATCTGATACTAGTGGAAAGTTAGAATGTAAACGTTTACCCTCCCCTTGAAGGACTGTGTCCATCTTATTGGTGAGATTTATATTTTAATAATCAGGCAGGGGCATGACTAATTTGAATATATATCAATATAACGTAATTATGTTAGAAGATTTATGTCTGCACAGTGTTGAAATTTGTAATGTGTAGGGAAAGTAATAATATTACTCGATTGTTTTGTTCATCATGCAGAGCATTCTGTTCTAGAATAAAAATCAGTATAAAAGAGGTTTGATTAAGTTTTCATATTACTGTGTGTGTTTCAGGCAGATGAATCTCAACCTGTCTGTCCAGTTGAAGGGAAGCAGAGAGATCCTGGAGGGGTAATTGGTTTACATATTATGATAAAAATTACTTTAAATGCAAATTAGTGTAAACACATGCTTAAAGATTTAAAAATATATTTGTGCAGGCAAAAAGTTTGAGCAAAGATTCTTTAGGGAAGGAGGCTAAGCAACCAAGTTTGGGAAAAGAAACCTCTGGTCAAAATGCCAAGTCAACACAGTTGGCAACAACTAAAGAAGCAAAGGTAAGGAGATTTTTCTAAAGAAAATATTCAAGTAGCATTTCTTATATTAAGTTTATGATAGCCTTCCCCGAAATGATACACTCCAGAAATTACTGGGATTCCTAACCATAGGCCATGCTCGGATAGAATTGTGGGAACTGAATTTTGTTAATCTGGAGAGCAACATAATGAGAAAAACTGGTAGAGAAGGAATCCCAAAGTGAGGGGAAATGTATCATACATAAATCACTTTGGTAAATAACTTTAGCTTTTTCTGTATTCTTAAATAGATAAGAATATATTCCAGATGTGTAATTACGACCTGTTATATATAAACAAGAAATTATGGTTGTGGGATTTCTTTTTGTTCTTGTTGTACTTGTTCTTGTTCTCTTGTTCTCTTTGTTCTTCTTGTCTGCAGAACAATAAGGCAATTTTGAGTACTTGGATAATTTAGACTTATTTAGGTGAAACCTCATAGTTGGTTGCTTTATTATATTACAAAATTGACCACTAGCAGGATATACAAGCCACTTTTTGATCCTCTGTAATAGCTAAGTGATTGTTTAAAAATGTACTTTAAAATGTTACTGTAGGTTCAGAACAGAGTTTCCATTTAGTAAGCATTGGTTAACATATGAGCATTTTGTAAGGCAGTAGTTAGTGTCTTAAACTGGGTTACATCATATTCCTACTATAAGCTTATTGAATTATTTAGAAAATGTTATTTTCCTAAACACATCAGATTTAATGCACCACTGTATAGAATATCATTGTGCATGGCCAATAAAATATTTTTTCCTCTCATATTTTTATTTGCATAGCTAGAATTGCACTGTTGATCTTTTTGTTAGGCAGTGTTCTAGTGTTACTGTATCTCATAAACAATAAAATATTAATTAGAAATGAAAATATAACCACAACTGACCCCAAAATTTATGTTGTTAAGTGAAACATTCGTTAAGTGAATTTTGCCCCATTTCATTATCTTTCTTGTCCCAATTGTTAATTATTAAGTGCATTGTTAAGTGAATCATTCCAGTTGTTAAGTTAGTCACGCAGCTGTTAAGTGAATCTGGTTTCCCCACTGACTTTACTTGTCAGAAGGCTGCAAAAGGTGATCACATGACCTCAGGACACTGCAACCGTCGTAGTATGCCAAGTGTCCGAACTTTGATCACATGACCTCAGGGACAATCATAAGTATGAAAAACTGTCTTACATCTCTTTTTTCAATGCCACTGTAACTTTGAACAGTCACTAAATGAACTGTTGTAAGTCAAGGACTACCTGTCTATGCAAGATTTACAGTAATTCTGAATTATGCTTGTGGTAAATGATTTCATGTTATGTTTTTTATTTATGACCAGTGTAAAATCATGCTTGAATGACAATTTCTGCTTAGAATTTGGGCTGCTCTAAATATTAGTGGTACTTTGTGTTGGCTGATCTTACCCTTTTCCACCTTAGGCTGACACTGACAAGAAACCATTGGCTTCCAAAGTAGCTGTTGGCACAGCTGGAACAATTACAGCTGCTGGTTTGACTGCTGCAACTGCAGAGGTGAGGTTAGTAGTGGTTATTAGTATGTGTATGTGAAATTATGTATTAGGTCTCAGAAATACATTCTTATTTTCAGACTAAAGGACATAAACGGGCATCTCCTACCCCTGTTACTGCAGACAATAAACCAGCAGAAAAGGTAAACAAGGGTTTACTTACTGTGTATTCTACTGCCGCATTATTCTTTTTTTCAAGCATCATTTTAAAAGTAGCTAGTCAGCATGGATAATCTTGATTTTCTTTTTTAAATACGCACAATCAGCTTTATTTCAAACTGTAATTTCCCCATCATTACTATGCTGACTCCTGAGAAAATAAAACATATATATTGTACTACATATACAAATGTATATGCACACTAGAATAATCAAATGTGTATGTGGCACATATAATCTTTCTCTTACTGCTCTGACTGGAAAGCTTTGTTCTTCCTTTTGTCTTTTTAAGCTGCCTGACTCATGACTAACTTTTTCCTCACTTTAAATCTCTACCTTTTTGCTTGCTTGCATTTGAGTAATTTTTCTGTTTGTCTGTAAATCTCTCCTCAAGTCCTTTTTACTCCTCAGGTGTTTTACTAAATTATTCACTTCCTTTTCTTTTTCCTAGTCATTTCTACAAGGTGTGGTCTCTCTGAGTCAAGCTTACTGATGTCAAGCAGAATCCCTAAGCCTGTATTATCTTTCTCTCTAGACATTTGTCTTCTTGTACTCATAGCACCACACCTTTTATATCTTTTTAAATTCAACATTTGTTTCTTCCTCTTACTTCTTCTGGGTAATCTTCCCCCGTCCTTTCATTCCAATTTTCTTAAAAGTTTACCTTTTATGTACACTAAAAACTCCTTATCTCATCCTGTGACCCAACTGCCTTATTTTCCAAGACATGTAGCATTTATCTGCATTTTCAAGTCCTATTTCCTACATTCTGTTAATTACAAAAACTAGATATCTGGATTTCTAACAGCCAAGTTATTTCTTTCTTCTATTAGCAAGTCTGTACCATACAGTACTGACCAAATTTGTTTGTCCAATGGTAAAATATCTCTGGGTTAGATAAACTATAACTTTGGGTAGTAATATTTTACTGAAACATTTTACGATTTAAATTATTTGTTACAGTGGTGGTATTCAATTTTTTTTACTACCGGTTCTGTGGGCGTGGCTTGGTAGGCGTGGCAGAGGAAGGATACTGCAAAAACCCCATTCCCTCCCCACCCCACTAACTTGCTTTCCAGCTCCGTTCTCCTGTGCAGGGCAACAAAAGAAGACCCAGCTGATCAACTGGGACTCGGGAGGCAGAGAATAGATGGTGGCAGGGCCAGTCAGAACCTGCTGAATACCGCCTCTGATTTGTTAGATTTTACTGTATTGGTTTTTAAACATTTGATTATAATAATTTTAAGCTGTATATATATTTACTAAAGAAATAATAAATTTATTGCTATAGAACACTCTAGTAATCAACTACTCCATGCCAGTGCTATATATTATTAAAAAATGTTTTCCTAGTCTGATTTAGATACTGCCTTAGATGATTTAATAGATACACTTGGAAGTCCTGAAGAAAATGAACCACCTGCTCCTACATATACTGGACCAGAAGTTTCGGTATGGAATTTTTTCTACAAGAACCTTATGCATGAAATCTGCATTTTTATAATTACGTTTTGTAAATGTGGATGCAAGTAAAAGAATACGTTTTTCCAAATTTTGTTTCCTCGTGTGACATCCTTGAACATTGGTGTATCCACTTCTCTTATGCATTTTTCAAGTTTTTAAACACATAAAAATCTGGATTAGTTGTAATCTGGTTGTTTTTTTCCTGTTTCAGGTACGGGAGTGATTCTCCATTTTTTATTTTGTATTGCTTATCAGCATATTGTGATTATTTTGTTTCAATTCAGATGTTAAGTCCAAATGAATTTAGGAGAGCTTGCTTCCATAGGAATAGGTCTAGGTGAAGTGACTGACCTAAATTTTCAGAATGTAGAATTGTTCCTCATAAATACATTTACTTAATATGGTAGGCGTATATATAGCACAATGATGAAGCTATGCACAGATTTTCAAAAGGCAGCCCATTGCATTTTGAGAATCTCTGTATATATTCCTGACTCATTTGCAACATCTTCTGAAACTTTAGAAACAGCTTCAATCCAGTCTTTTTCCTTTCTTAAATATTCCCATATTTTCATTTTATATCTGTTGTAGAATGGTAATCTGGTCTAGGAACCATTAGAGATAGCATTGCACTGTTGTGAAAAGATTATATGCTCTTTATAATTTACATATTAGAAAATAGGGAAGTTGAATGGCTTCTTGCTCAGTTTCTGGGAGGAATAAAAGTTATAGAACAGCAAAAAGAGAGAACTATTTCAGACTATAATGTTTGGAAATATGTCTATGCCTAAGGACTTTCCCCTCTCTTTGTAATCAAAATGTAGGAGAAAGAAGGTTTGGGTATTTATAAACACTGTATTAAGAATTAATCTAACCATCATTAATATATAACTGGGTAGGTTAATTTTTTTAATTATTCACAAAGTCAGATAAGAAGCTAATAGTTGGATCTCAAAGTATAGAGGAAGAATAATCATTTTCTGTACTCTAAGCAAGGGCTTTTTTTTCTTCAAAACTGTAGTAAGTTTATTTCCATTTCCAATAATAACTCTTAATAATTCAATTATCCTGATAATTATCACCTCCTGCGAGATGGTATGTTATTTTAAAACCCAGCATGTTTTAAGTATTAGGTATTATAATTTGTCTTATTAACGTGAACTGCAGTTCTCAACTGTTAGGTAATTCAGGTAAAATGCAATTTGTTCTGTACAATGGTGATAGAATAAGAAAACAGAACAGACATTTACAGATGTAGACATCAGCTTGTATTGATTTTTCCTACCATAAGCACAGACATTTTTACCAAATATTAGGGATTACTGTTTTGAATGGATAACTAACTAGTATTAAAATGAACTTAAAGTTATATTTTTCTTAATAAATTGGAATCTTATGGAAATATCTTTCATGTAACTGTGAATTAATTGTTGAGCTCAAGAATAAAATGTAACTTTTCTTTTGATGTAGGATCCAATGTTGTCCTTAAATATAGAAGAGTTGGGCAAATGGGAGAGCACAATTCCTCCAGAATACAGGAAATTATTGGAGGTATAAACTACCCTGAATTATGTTTCAGCCATTTCCTGTAAGTCAAATTGCCTAAAATATCGTCACAAACATACTTTTCTTTTTCAGAGTAAAGGTGATGATAAAATAGCTTCTCCATCAGTTGCAGTGGAAGAATCACAGGTATGGTTAATTTGTTCATTACAAAATGTGAACAGAGAAAATTATTACTGTTCTTTGCATACACAGTTATCCATGCTTGTTTCAAACACAAATCAAATCAATAGGTTTAGGTACATATAATAGGATCGCGCAGTGTTTTGACTTTAATATCTAATTCAGGGGTGTCAAACTCAAGGCCTGAGCTCTGTTTTCTCTAGCAGAGGGCTGCAAGAGGCTGTTAGGGCTGAAAACAGGGCCTCGAAGGACACACAGACTGGCAGCCTGCCAGAGAAGGAAAGGAGAAAGGCCCTGCCAAGAGAGCAAAGAAGGAAGGAAGAAGAAAGGAGAATGAAGAAGGAAGGAAAAAACAGAAAAGGAAGGAAGGAAGATTATAATGAGAGTGAGGGAGGGTCTGAGGGAAGTCCTGCCTTAGCATTCGGCCACCACAAGTGCCCCCAACACGAGGGACTTGGAACTGGCCATGCCCACCCCAGCCATGTCTGCCCAGCTCCCCCAAGGTCAAACACAACCCCGAGCAGCCCTCAGTGAAATTGAGTTTGACACCCCTGCTCTAATTGGTGATCTGGAGTGCACAGTAATTGCAACATCTTAAACATTTTGGATGATCCTGAGAAAAAATGCTTCTGTTTTAGGATTTGCAGTCAGGTGCTATGTTTATGTTCCCACCTGCTCCAAAACATTTGAAAATTGAATCTAATATTTAGTCTAATATTACAGAGAAAACTGATTTGTTGGGATGCAACCAATTTCCTATATATAAATAGTCATGGAGTTATACAAGTGACTAACTCAAACCACTAGAAATGTGCAGTTTTAAACAATTGGTTTGGCACATAAAACTGAATAGATGGTATTATTTTTGTTGAATTCAATAAGTAATCTCTAGGATTCGATACAGAATGTTATGCAGAAAAGGTTTTGTACTTCGTGCGGTACAGTAATTTTTTGTTATGGACAAGAATTGTGGATTCAGACTATAAGGTTTGGCTTTTCATTTCTAATATAAAATAAATGGGGCACAGTCATTAAATAAAATTCAGAATCCCTTTTAATTCTGTAATTATTTCAAAATCTTTTGCTAAGTTAAGACATGTATAGTTTCATGTTGGAGACTAATCCCAGAAAAAAATCAATCAAGGCAATATTTTCTAATAGAATATAAGGGGAAACAATAATATTTTCTCTGTTAAAATTTTGTTGGAAAGGATTTTTTAAAGCAAATGAATAGTAATTCTGAAAACAGGGTAGATTCTCAGCTTATGTTCAAATAATAGCTATCTTTTCAGAATAATTTTGGAAGAATCAGGTATCTGTACAGGAAAAAAACCCTCACTGGTGTTTTAATGGTCAGTTTTCTCTTCAACTCTATAATCACAGTTGCTGTATTCACCTATTGTACTAAATTATAATGTTGGTTTGTTTTTGCCATTGTATGGCCTCCATTTTGGGTTAATATAGGTAGTCTTGGATTTACAATCACAATTGAAACCAGAATTTCCATCATAAGTCATAAGTCAAATTGGACCCAATGTTATGACAATTTTATGGTAGTCATTAAGCAAATAACCATGCTATGGTCATAAGTGCGAATGCAGGTTGTAAATCACTTTTTCCAAGGCCATCATAACTTTGAATTGTTGTTAAACAAATGGTCTTAATATGAGGACTAGCTGCATTTTATTTGAATCACACCATTAAAAAAACCCTCTTGATATTATGCGTGAATGCAACAACTGAATAGCAAAGAACTGCTAGTAGAAAAGCAAATCATTGCAAAACTAGATTGCAAATTATCTTTTTTTCCATCCTTGTCTTCAATTTTGATGTTACTGCTTCTATTAGTAGAGAATGATGGGTGTTTCCAGATTAGAAATGGGCTAATTTGGCTATGAAGTATTTTTATATAAAGTGCCCATATCCTGTAAAGAGCTATTGGGCAACTAGTATAAGTCTAACCCAGTTTATGTTTTCATTTAGCCAACAATGACAGACGATGACCTTGCAGATGCTCTGTCATCTGATTTCACTTGCACTACTGTACCATCTGCTGGAGAAAAGGAAGTCAGGCCAAAAGAGGTACTGGTTTTACTGTCTTTTAAAGGAATATTGCCAATATTGAAATATCCATTTAGAAAGAAAGTTTTAATATATAGCTTTAGCAATAGCAGTATAATTAATTTAATACATTGCTTTTAATACACTCATGAATACATTAATGTTGATTTAATGCATTGCTTTTAAAATTTATGCCAATAAATTTTGTGTTTATATTTATTTCCTCTGTCCTGGTCCTATTGGACCTCTCAGTGGCTTTCGATACCATCGACCATGGTATCCTTTTGCGTCGCCTCCGGGGGTTGGGAGTGGGGGGCACTGTTCTTCAGTGGTTCTCCTCCTACCTCTCGGGCAAATCGTGTTAGTGGGAGGGGTTCGGTAGACCCCGAGGGCTCTCTCTTATGGGGTCCCGCAGGGTCCCCTTTCCCTCTCTTATTTAATATCTACATGAAACCGCTGGGTGAGATCATCCGTGGTTTTGGGGTTAAATTCCATCAACGCTGATGATACTCAGCTGTACCTTTCTACCCCAGGCCAGATCAGTGATGCCCTCTCCCTGATGTCCCGGTGTTTGGATGCGGTACGGATCTGGATGAGTAGGAACATGCTCCGACTCAACCTGGCCAAGACTGAGTGGCTTTGCGTATCGGCGTCTCGGCCCAGTCAAGACTGTCCATCCTTGGCCATAGGGGGGGAGGTGTTACCCCCTGTGGATAGGGCACGGAATCTGGGGGTCCTCCTGGATGTATGGCTCCGGTTGGAGGAGCAGGTGGGGGCCGTCGCCAGGGGGGCCTTTGCCCAGCTCCGTCTTGTTCGACAACTTTGCCCTTTTCTGGACTGGGCGCCCTACGCACAGTTACTCATGCCCTTGTCACCTCAAGACTCGACTACTGCAACGCTCTCTATCTAGGACTGCCCTTGCATACCATCCGGAGATTGCAACTGGTGCAGAATGCGGCGCGGGTGGTGATGGGAGTTACCGGTTCTCCCATGTTACCCCCTCCTGCGTGGCCTGCATTGGCTGCCGATTGCGCTCGGTGGGATTCAAGGTTTTAGTTTTGACATTCAAAGTCCTACGACATGGGTCCCCAATATTTGAGGGAGTGTCTTCTTCCAATAGCTAGTGCCGGCCTGTGCGGGCTCATAGGCAAGGACTCCTCGGGGTTCCATCGGCGGGTCAATGCCGGCTGGTACTTCCCCGACGACGAGCCTTCTCTGTTGCGCCCCGACCTCTGGAATCAACTGCCTCTGGAACTCCGTCTGGCCCCTGATCTCCGCACCTTCCGCCCTAATTAAAGACCTGGCTGTTTGACCAACCGGGCTGTGACCCTTCCTGGGGAGGGATGGGTTTTAATGTATTTTTTATTGTCATGTTTTATATTTGGGCTTGTTTGGTTTAATGTCTTTTTAAATATTTATTGTTCTGTGTTTTAGTTGTGAGCGCCCAGTCTTGGAGATGGGGCGGCATACAAGTTCAAAAATAAATAAATAAATAAATAAATAAATAAATAAATAAATAAATTTATATTTTTATGCTATAAGCCTGCAGCCAAAGATGAGCTTTTACAAGCCCATTCTGCAACATCGGTCAGCAGTTCGGCTCCTCCCAAAGAGAAGAAACCAAAATTGGAAGAGGTAGATATATTGCTGTTCTATATTAAACGTTCTGATACTCAAAAATTATTAGGCACACAAAATTATGATGACCAATGATTTTGGAAGGCTACTACAAAAGTTAGGTAACAAAAACTTTCTGAGCTCCCTTTTTCAGTCCTTACTATACATACTGTTCAAACTGTATTGTGAGAATTTGTATTGAATCATATTAATTGAATTGGATTTAAACTTCATTCGTTGGATGAGTCTTTGCAACTGAAGAAAATATTTTCATCTTTGCCGCTTTTCTCACTCGGCATTTTCCAAAATGCTTTTAAAATGAGGATCTTACTGTGTTTCATCTTAGTGGGGCCTATCTACCCGAAGGCTTTAGATGAGAAAATGTCAGTAATGTATAGCATATTATGAACCTCTGAACAATTTAAGGTATATAGCTGATATTTAAAGGCGGTTGAGTTCTTATTTAAAAATACAGATAATGCACACATAAAATATATATCCTTTAGTTGCTGAAAGATTTCAAACACATCTATGTTTGAATTTTAGATGTGAAATCAGGATGTGATTTTATTGTCTGCCAAAGTGATCAGTCGTTTTCACAGTGGCTATTATGTTTTATTGAGCATGACTTCTTTATTTCCTTCCTACCTATGTTACATGTGTTATAATCATTCCAAATGTTTATTGATGCACAGGATCACAAACAATTTATAAAAGCATATTAGGATGACATTAATCTACTATCTAATATTGAATAATAATAAGTAGAGCACTGATGCTGGAGAGAACACATTTGGCACTTTATCTAGAAAATTATTCAATTTATGGATTTTCTCCTTTTTTATTGAATAAAACTGGAATTAATTTTCCTGAGTCTTCTCATAATTGTTTCATGTATAGATCACTGTACTTTCCTGAGCTCACAATTGTTATACTGCAGCTAAGTCCTTAACCAAGTTTCAAGATTGGTTGTGGATTTATTATTATTATGGTTGATGAACCTGCATTATTATCGTTACTTGAAATTCAGTATTAAATATAAAAAGAGAGACTATTGCCTTATAATGGAAAAGTGCATTTAAAAAAAATAACTGCACTTTGCTTTTACATTTTAGGTGACAATTAGTGATAGTGCCCTGGATGCTCTTGTGGACACACTTGGTATGCCAGAACCTGAACCTGAAGAAGATACCAGTTCCATTGTTGAAGTTGAAGAGGTATATCTGTGCTACAAACATTTCAGGAAACGAGCCCAAAATAGAGTCACTTTGGTCTAGTGATTAAGACACCCGGGTAGAAACCAGAAGATTGAGAGTTCTGGTCCTATCTTAGTCATGAAAAACAGCTAGGTGATATTGGGCCAGACACTCACTCTCAGTATAACTCACCTCACAGGTTTGTTGCTGTGGGGAAAATGGGAGGAAGAAGAAATATTAGGTATCACTGCCTTGAGTTATTTTTAAAGTAATAACCAACCAGAAGAATTTTTTCTTGTTTGTAAAAGAGTTGTACTCCTAAATTTAGAGTAAGCACAGTTAAATACATTAAGAGGTATCTGTAAATAAATAAATAATAAGATTAGGTTGCAACTATGGGGGAATAAAGTGTTTTTTTTAATTAAATACTATATGTTTAGTAGTCCTAACATATTTAGATATATATGATATATCATTCTTTGATATGATTGATTTAAATTTAGGCACTTTTAAATCTCACTGATTTGATAAGAGTATGTATTTAGATTTCTAAAGAATCATCTTTTATATTGATAAATTGTTTTTTCCCCTCCTTTAGCCAAAGGCCATAGAAAGGAAAGAAAAGAAACCTGGTGAACGTGATGATACAATTCCTCCTGAATACAGATTAAAACCAACCTTGGTAACTAATAATTTCTACTTTTTAGTGACATGCAATATATATTATTTTTGTTATTTAGCAATTGCACTGGAATATCAAATTATTCAGTTATTTAGTTGATGTCTTACTAGTTTTACTTTAGGGCCACTTGTTTCTAAATTTTGCCATACTGTGTCCAGGTTAAGAGGGATAATTGCACTTTGAGCACTAGGATTCTTGACCAGGTTGCTTTTTCATATTTCACTGCTTTGGTGTGCCATGAAAGGCAAGAATATGGAAATGCCTATTTGATCCCTTTGCAACCAACTGATGAAAAGCGCACACTATAACTATTCCACCCAGTATCTGGATAGAGATTGCTGGCAAGGGAGTGATGTGGTCTTTTAGCTTTTTGATTGTCTCTTTTGAATAGCATGTAGAAATTGTTTGTCTCTATGTGCCTGTTGATGGCTGGTTTTGGAATCTGGAGCTATATCATCAAGTTTACCAATTGTCAAATATTAAATGAAGCCAACAATTGGTGTTAATTTTCTCAGGGATGTACAAATACAGCACCTTTGGCTAAATGGATAGTATTAACATCTAAATATAATAGAACTAGTATATCTAGAAACAATTATACTAGTTAGAAAGCAATGGCATATATAATATCTAAGAAAAAAATTCAATGGTTTTTCCCCTGCTAAGTTGTCTTTATGGGGAAATCTAACATTGGAAAAAAGGTGCTGATATGGAAAAATTGGATGAAAGTGGTGATACTGATTTCAATGAGGATGAATTTTTAACATATACTCTGCTAAGAACAAATGTCATCTATCAGATATGATTCAGTGGCAATATTTACTGGTACAACATTTGTTAATAACATTGTTTGTACCAGTGGTATATTCAGCATCTGAGGCAGCAGAGAAATTAGATCAACCAGTTCAATCTTTTATACAATAAAAAATAACATTTAGTATTTTATAAACTGTGTAGAAAAGGATTGTATATGACAGAATTTACAGGTTGTCCTTGACTTTTGACCATTCATCTAATGAACTATATAAATTGGACATCAACAAAACCTAAAATTTCAGAGTATAATATTTTCTTTAATTACATACCTAGTATATAGAATTTGACAACTGGACAGCATGGCCAAAGCCTAGTGATGACACTAGGCCAGGGATATCAAACTCATGGCCCGTGGGCCAGATGTGTCATGCACTGGCCACCCCCACCCCTGGTTTAGCAAAGGGGAAATAAGTTGTAATATGTCATGTGATGACAACATATCATTGAAAGGCTTACTACATCAGTCATAGCTTGATCCGCTTCTTCTCAATAATCAACTGTGCACTTAATTATTGTTATGATATAGAACTATTAAAGTTCTGGGAAATTGGAAAATAATTTCTGTTAGAATCTGGATTTCTTTTGTATCTTCACTATTTTTATTTTGATTGAATACAAATTGCATTCTTAACAATCATTCTTTTTTTTAATATTAGGACAAAGATGGGAAGCCACTGTTGCCAATAGCCGAAGAGAAACCAAAGGTTATTTGACAATTTTAAAAATATTTATTTTCTATTACTTCTGTTGAAAAAGAACAAGTTGAATGAAAATTTTATCAGTTCTTTTTTCAAAATATATTCAATACATTCAATGTTCTCTTTGGAGGAAGTCTAGTATATTACAAAGAGAGAAGTTCTTAATAAAGATTTTTCTTTTCTTTTCCTTTCTATTTTTGCAATAGCAAATACAATACCATGTTAGATCAAAACAAAGGACTGTTTGGTCCAGAGCTATAAGTTACAATTCCAATTCTGTACATGCAGGAAATTCCGAAAGAAGACAGGAAATCAAAAATGTTCTTTCATTGTTGATTCCCAGCAACAGACACTTTAGGAGTGAACTTTTTTCTGATAGTAATAAATCTTTTGAACAGAAATGCATATATATTTCCAACCAAATATCCACCCTATAGTAATCATGTTCTTACCACTTCTGAAGAATGGTACTTGATAAATGGTAGCTTGATAAGTGTTTGTAAGAGCCATGGTAACACAGTGGTTAGAAAGCAATATTGCAGGCTAACTCTGCCCACTGCCAGGAGTTTGATCCTGATCTACTCAAGGTTGACTCCACCTTCCATCCTTCTGAGGTTGAGGACCCAGATTGTTTGAGGGGTATATGCTGACTCTGCAAACTGCTTAGAGAGTGCTGTAAAGCATTATGAAGTGTATATAAGTCTAAGTGCTATTGCTATTGTCTCTGATATTGTTGTCTGTTTTTAAGTTGATTACTCTGCATCTATTTCCCCTTTTTGTTTTACAGCCAATTAGTGAGACTGAACTCATTGATGAATTTTCAAAAGATTTTGTCTGTCCTGCTTCCTCCATAGAAAAATCAAAACCCACTGAACTTGCTGATACAGCTAAGGTATGTTTCTTTTGCCCAAAATGCTACAGTTAAATCCATTGAATTAGTTAAATGAATACAGTTAAATGTATTGAATTAGATTACTTTTTCTACTGATTCTACCCCAATATGGTGAGAAGGCATGTTTCAGGACTATCAGCTAAGAAGTGTTGACTGGTAGAGCCCAGAAGGAGAGATTTTTGGAACATCATCCCCCCTTTGTTTGGCCTGTCCCTGCTGCCTTTTGTAAACTTGATTATGTGCCTATTTATGGATTAGATGCTGTCTCTTGGTGATGTGGATGATTGGTTAGATTATGCCTGGATGCCATGTTTTATTATTTTTATTTATTTTTTAAAAATATTGTCTATGTTATGTATTTTATTTGTTTGTTGTCAGCCGCTTAGTGTCATGTAAAAGTAAGATGTGCAGTGATATAAATCAAACAAAGTCCTCAGCTAGGAAGCTCTTCTGAGAAATCTGAGAGTAGTATTTCTCAATGCATCAGTAGAATTTCAGTTTGAGAAAGACTGCATTGGATAGAAGCAGATGAAGAATTGTGTAAATTCATCTATAGTATAACCTCACTTTATATTCTGCTTTTATATAACTCATCATTTATTAAGGTTTAGGTAGCATGCTGAGAAATAGACATTTAGGCACAACTCCTTTTAATGGTGCTCAAACAGTCATGCCTTTTAATGATTAAAATTCATTCATAATTTTCCCCCAAGAAACCTGTGGTAGATGAGCCCCAAAAAACTCCCAAAGGAAAAGTAGCTGCATCTGTAGCTCCTCCTGTGCAACCTCTGGCTTCATCAGAAGTTTCACCAGTGAGTATCTTCTTAGGGACCATAAAAATAAAGTCACATTTGAGAGGACAAATAGCTGCTTGTGTGTGTGTGTGTGTGTGTTTGTATATGTGTGTGTGCGAGAGGGAGGGAGAGAGTGTTTGTATGTGTGGGTATGTATAATCTAAAAACAGAACAAAAAGTTTTATTTGCTTTTAATATCATGTGACAGAAGAGGATTTATTCCTTGAATATAGTATAAAGATGATGTTTTCTAAATCACATATTTTAATTGGGCTAAGATTGAATGAATCTCATTATATCTGTCTGTTAAACACATAAAGCCTCCTGATCTATGTATGCAAAGGTAACTCCTATAATCAGTATCTGTTTGTGTCATTTTGCTTTAGAAGCTTGAGTCAAGTAAGCCCCAGAACACATCTGCAGAAGAAGCTGTCTCAGCTTCAGCTGTGCCTTCTGTGAAATCTTCAGCTCCTACAGTCACTTCTCCAGTGAGTAACCAGTTATAGAAATTAATATAAAATTAATACAAAAAATCCCTAGATGTACTTGATCAAGTCCAGTAATTGATTTTATGGCAAAGCCATGGTGGCCCAGTAGTTAGACTCTGCTCACTGCCAGGAGTTCAGTCCTGACCAACTCGAGGGTGACTCAGCCTTCCATCTTTCCTAGGTCAGTAAAATGAGAATCCAGATTGTTGGGGGCAATATGCTGACATTGTAATCTGCTCAGAGAGTGCTGTAAAGCAGGGGTTCACAACCCCGGGTCCATGGCCCAGTACCAAGAAGAGTGCAAGCTTGCAAAGCTGCATTTGTACAAGTGGCACACATATGCAAAACTATTCCCTCTCCTCTCCCTGTCACACTACCAGCACCGGAAAGGTTGGGGACCGCTGCTGTAAAGCAGTATGGAGTGGTAGATAAGTTTAAGTGTTATTGCTATTGCTATCCATAGCATCCTTATAAAACATCCTTTATAGCATATACTTTTTTTTTTAAATTACATTTATATGCCGCCCTTCTCCGAAGACTCAGGGTGGCTTACAATTTTTGGAGCACAACCCAATGCGCTCAGCAATAGCCTTCATTCAATTGTATATGCCTGCTTATTACTAAGTGGCATTTTTACAAAGTCAGCTAATTGACCCCAACAATCTTGGGTCCTCAGTTTACCTACCCCGAAAGGATGGAAGGCTGAGTCAACCTTGAGCCTGGTGGGATTCAAGCCTACAGTAATTGTAGACAGCTGGATCTTAAGAGCAGGCATTTAACAGCCTGAGCCACCAAGGACTCTTCAGTATAGACCACCCAGAAGTAGCAATTCACACATCTTATAGTTATGAAAGTTGAGAAATGCTGATATAAATAATTTGGGAGCTGGGATAATCTGGAATTTTTTTCTCTTTTTTTAAATATTTGGGATTGTTAGATTGAAGCTTTTCTCCCTGATTCAGGAGGAATTAAATCCAATTTAACTTAAGCTTTGGCAAACTAGTCTTTAAATATAATTAATCTAGGAGAAAATTCCATATAAATTTTGTCTATACCTTCTACTAACTTTTGTTTACTTAGTCTAACCAGTTCTACATTACTGTACTATTATAATAGTAACAAGTTTTTTTGACTGTTATTTCATGTTAAATTTGAGATCAATAGTATTATATTTCTCATTTTGCAATCAGTTTAAAAATACTTCTTCACTGATTTTGCTTATGTTATTTATAGAGCACACAAGCAACTAATGAAGCACTAGAAGCCTTATCTGGAAGCCTAGGAAAAAATGAGCCTGCTCCAGAAGAAAAAAAACCTGCTGTGGATAAAGTGAAAGTAATAAAATATCTAATTTGCTGATTATAATGGAGGGGGCCTTTTTTATTTTCTGAAAGTATCAAAATAGTTTGCTATGAAGTGTAGTTTTTCTATAATTGCTAGCATTTAATTCTCAATTTTTTAAAAGTATTTCTTCAACAATGGATTAGTGTCATGACAGTGCGTGGATTTCAATACTGAACATTATATATTCATAATTATATATGTTTGTGGCTTCATGCACTGTGTGAAGCCAAACATTCTGGTTTGTGGCTGAGCCTGATGTATGAACTCAATCAGTTATGGCTTGTTCCACAAACTATGCTTAAGTAATTCAAAGCTTACCAGATATCACTGCAGTCCCAACCAAGATATTCTAAAATAGTATTTTGAAAGCAGCATGAAAGAAGAAGAGCATGGGTGTTGCTGTGGAATATATCTCAAAATGGCTACTCATTGAATTCTTCTTCTCATGCTCTTCATGTGGTAGGGAATTGGCTGAAAGAATTTTTGTGATAGTCAACAATAGATTTAGTTATTATTTTATAACTATAATACAAATCAATGGGACAATCCTAATGAATTACAGTGAAAATGTCTTGTTGAAAGTTTCTATTTCTTGTATTCTTGTTTTTCAGGAAAAATCAAAGAAAAAGAAACATGAGAAACTTGGGGAAAAAGAAGAAACCATCCCTCCTGATTACCGATTAATTGAAGTAAAGGTACTAGAGCTTATTTTTCTTGTATGCTTCACTTTTTTTGTTAAAAATGTAATTTTTGTGTTTCAATAAACTTTCTGCAGAATTTTGGCATAAAGTTCAGTATAACAAATCATGAATTTTGGATTTATGTATTTGCCTACTGTAGACACAATATATAGATCGATGGTTTTGATTAACGGTTGTATAAAGAGTCCAGTTAAATATACAAATTAATCTGAACCATTTTCTTCATGTTTTTTTTCTCATATGGCAAGATGCTAGATCTGTGGTAGCAAGGTACCAATCTATTTTGGTTAATTTGTTAATTCTGTTCATTAATAACCAGACCAAATATGTGTTGTGAAATTGTGGAAGTCTGTAAGAGTGGGGGTCAAAAAAAAGAGAGAAAATAGTAGCCATGACAATATGAAGGTAGCGTTATCATTTTTAAAAATATTATGAGGCTTCAATTTAGTGGTTGTGGTTGCTTTCTTTTTTAAGAGTTTTTTGAGCACCCCAATAATCCTGCCTGTGCCTTTTCAGGATCTTATTTGCAATATTTCTGTACTACACACTTAATATTGTAAATATGACAACTCTGAGATATTACTATACCCCTTGCATTACAAAAATAACATATTAAATGCCTAAAAGCTTCCTGTTTTATCTTGCAAGTGATGTGGCTTCAGAAATTGGCTTGCAAATGTAATGTAGGAATGCAGAAATGTAGGAATGCATCAACTTGAGACTTATCCCAGAAGTGGGTAGGACCAGTGTTTGTTTAATGGCCCTTCAACTTCTCTCTTCCCCTCCATCCCTGGAGTGGCTAAATTAGGCATCAGCAAGGGGAGGTTACATATTAATGTAAATTGTGGGTCTGGATTATGGATCTAGAAGGTATTGGGTGCCTACTATGACAAAAGAGGAAAATAATTAACTAATTGGGCTAGAGCAGAAAATTTGCTTACCTTGCAAGAGAAAATAGAAAGAGCTAGCTTGTCTTGTTTTTTTAATTAAAAAATTCAGGTCACAGGAGCCTTTTTATATCATCATAAATAAACATTAAAACCGAATGAAGTATTTCTAAAGTTCCAAAAGCAAAATTCATTGACGTAACAGCAAAATGCAGTTAAGAATGTTCGTTCTGCAATTATTCCTGCTTTTTATGTTGAATTTTGGTGGTGCGGTTTGGGGACTGCTGGAAGCTATATTGTTCACCTTCATCTAGACAGTAGCATTTTAAATTGATCCTTGACCATGAACGCCTTGTACAGTATATCAATATCCTGAATTAGTATTAATGATGTAACTTGATTGCTTGTTGACTGTTCTCAAAATTTCTAAGTTGGTAAAAAGATACATCCTACAGTAGCTAAATCTTTCAGCAAGGGCAACACCATCTTTTTCACAAATATATTTGAGGAAGGAGCAGAAGCTAATTAAAAGATGCAGTTAATAAAAGCAGCTGCAGGCATTTGTTATTGTGGTCACTCTGGAAAAATATCTATTTGATTCTATGAGATAGTTGATGTCCTAAATTTGGGACAGAATTATGTGTAATATTTGAGTAATTGCCACAGTGCAGTAATTGCTAGACTCTTTTTTTCCCCTCCACAGGATAAAGATGGGAAGCCACTTTTGCCAAAACCTGAAGAAAAGCCTCAGGTAGGGGTGTGTGCGTGCGTGCGTGTGTGTGTTTCTGGTTCAGAAATAAATAAATTGAAAGCTTTTGTTACGACTTAATGTCTTCAAATTAGATACTTAACTGACTATTAATTTTTTCTTAATTAAGAGTTCTAAACTGAGAGTTCTGTATTCAGTCACTGAATGAAGGAAAAAAGGGACATTTAGACATGTATTAAAACATTTTAAATAATTTCTTCTGATTTATAGCCCCTGAGTGAAAGTGAACTTCTTGATGCTTTGTCTGAAGGGTTTTCTTGTTCTGCACCAGCATCAACAACAGAAACACCTGTGGTAAGGATTGGTTGAGTCTGAGAGAGAGAGGCTTTTGGCACTCAAATGAAATTACATACATTCTCTCTCTCTCTCTCTCTCTCTCTCTCTCTCTCTCTATATATATATATATATATATATATATATATATATATTCTATTATCTGTAGTAGAACTGTACTTTACTATTAAATTGCATTCAGTATTATTTCAACTATAGAAGCACCTAGATCTGTACAATAATGTATTTATAAGGTCATTTTTACATCCCTTCTGATAACTTTGGACACATATTTTGCATTTTTTTCATAATTGTTACATCCCAAGTTCATCTTTTAACTGACATTTTCAGAACATTCCTGGATAAGCCAGAAATTTTTAACACAAGGAACTTTTATAAAAGGCAGTCAACATCGGGAGTTTTCTTTTTATTAGCAGACTAGGGAAGTTTGAATTTTGGCTGATGGCAGGTTTCCCTTCCAAAATCTGATTTGAAAGAAAAAGGCACACACGTATGATTTTCAAGGATCAGTTTAAAGATGCTATTTATTTAACTGAAAGTTATTTGAGACCTTAAAATGAGGATTCTAGAAAAGAGAAGATGAAAAAATTATAGTCTCTATGTAAATGCTGTGTAATGTCTAGTTTCCTTGCCTTTCAACCTAGGATTGGCAGCTGCAGCTGAATTTAGATATGAAGAATTCATATCCATTGATGTGTTCATGTGACACTTTTATAGATAATTTGCATTTATGAATATATACACTGCCCAGAAATCTTGCACAGAAAAGGGCAAAAATATATCAATCAAATCTTGCTCAGAAAAGGGCAAAAATATATCAATGAATGTTACAGTAATTTCTGATTGAAATTTCTTGCCTTTGTAAGATGAATGAACTACCTATTATATAGACACACAAAACAGAGTCACTTGTCCCTCTATCTCTTCCAACTTAAAGCAGCAGTGGAAAAAAGGGAGATGAGAGCAGCTGTACTGGGAAGAGAAAACAAGAGAGGAACAATATGAGTGGAGAGAAGGAAGCAAAGTAAATGAGAGAATCCCTATTGAAGCTTTATAAAAAAGGGATTAAAAATCATCACTGAGCAGCAAGCATGGGCTTAGCCAATCCCAAATACTTTAGGTGATCTAGTTTTCAAAGGTATTTGTGTTTCAGTCATTACTGCCATTTGAGAAGTGTAGAGCAAATTCTCTATTGCTTCCCTAATAAATTTTAGCTTTTTGCATTATAGAAGTGGGGAGATGCCCTTTGCTTCTTCCTCTTTATGCATGTACTGTAGAGTTCTTGATTAGATGAAGCTGAGAGTGTGGCACTCCCTTTGAATAGTAGGTGTTCTCTTTGAGTACCATCTCTCCCTCCCCTTTCAGCAGTAATTACTAGATGAAAAACTTATTGCATTTTCTGTAAATTCTTTAGTTTTAGAAATGCATTTGGGGGCATTAAGGGACAGATCAGAAACAATTTTCTGTGTTAACTTCTTTTTGTCTCACTTCTACATGTATTGATGAATCCTTTCCTTTCCTTGTAGAAATCTACAGGTCCTAGCAAGCCTGCTGTCCCTACGGAAGAGGTGATTTCTTCTGCTGCTGCTTCTGCTGTGCATACATCTGTTCCAAAAGAAGCAGTCATCCCAGTAAGCAGAGCAATACTTCCTGATAACTGTACTTAAGGACAAAATTTCAGATATTAGCAACTTTCAGCAACCTATCAATATTTAGATATATTGACATGGCAATTCAGTTTTATTAGCCCATTTGATGTTTTAGGAATGTTGATTATTCAAGTCCAAGTCCAGGATGTTGAAGTTTGGAAGAAACTGTACATTATTTAAAGATATATGCACGTAGTCATTTGCTTTTTTATACAGATTATTTGGTGGAGCAATCTAGTAGTGTTCTTGAGTTCCATTGGGAGCATTGTTTGAGTTAAATTTGATTTACAACTATTTTTTTAAAAAAAGTTTTAGAAATATTGAAAGCTGAATTCTCTTGCTTGTAGTCAGAGGTACAGAAATAAAATGATGACTCTAATCTCCCTGCAGCCTTTCAAAGCTCTTTGACTGGGCTTTACATAATCTCTACCACTCCGGAAGTTTGTGACTGTGCGTATATATGTGTGTTTTTTGTTTTTCTTAAATCTGTCAGGGTAGGAAAGAACTTGATGATGCTGCAGACCTTCTTGCTGACTCACTGGGACAAAGAGAGCCTGACCCAGATGAAAACAAACCAGTTTTGGATAAAGTAAAGGTGAGAAAAGAACAGACCCTTCTCCCCATACTGTGAATTAGTCCTGTACTTGTTTTCCAGAGTTGGAAAGACAACTAACTGTCCTGAGCTGGAGTTGGAAGAAGTAGGATGGACTGAGCCAGGGAAGTTTGCTGAAGCAGAGAAAAGAGATGTTTTCTGTGTCAGCTCTCTAAAGTCACTGCTTGTTTCACTGCCCATTTTATTACTTATTCCTGCTAGGGAACTCTATTGGTCCCTTTGTTTGCCTCTTTAAATACTGAAAATCAAAATTTTTTTTAATTTCTCTCTGTAGTCTTTGTTTATATGAAATATGTTTGGACTGCAAAATTATACCTGTGCAAGAAAAATGTTACTTAAAAACTACATATTTGTTTATATATAATCTGTGTTGATTTAATTTTGACAAAATATTTTGCACCGAAGAACTGAAAATTCAGAGGCTTGACTTAAAAATGTTTTTAAATGTTCTAGTATTTCTTGAACTACCATATTTTTCAGAGTATGAGACAGACTTTTTCCACCTGTGAATCTTATATACCAAATGTTGCCAAAGTCCCGCCCACCCACCAGCCCCCACCCTTTGGCCTCTGCCTCCCAGCAATTTGCCTCCTTGCAGCAAACAGCCTGTTTCAGCTTCAGCATAGCCCAATTAGCACAAGCAGCTGATTGTCAATTGGATCGCCTCTGATGATCAGCTGTTTCAGGCTGCAGTTATTGCCTAGATGCTCATTTTGCCTCCACATCCCATTTTTTGTCTCTTTATGTCCCGTTTTTAGCCTCCATGTGCCACATTTTCTGCCCATTCTGATTCCCACTGCCCAGAACAGGCTGAAAACAGGGCGCACAGAGGCCGAAAACGGGGCATGCAGAGGCTGAAAATAGGATGTGGATGCCAAAAATGGGGCATGCGGAGGTGGCAATAGGCGATGGCAATCCTTGCAGCCCCAAACAGCTGATTGTCGGGAGGCCGACCCAACCGACAATCAGCTGTTTGTGCTAATCAGGCTGTGCTGAAACTGAAACTGGCTGTTTGCCATTTGCTGCAAGTAGGAAAATTGCTGGGAGGCAGAGGCAGATTCCCCCCTTGTTTTCCTCCCCAAAAGCTAGGTGCATCTTATAATTTGGAGCAAAAAATACGGTAATTTACAAAAAACATATATGTTGCTTTGCATTTAGATTGCATTGTAAAACCTGTCATATATTTGAACATGCAATGTTTTGTGGCATTTTTTGTAATGTTTATGTGACATCAGTTTTTAAATATTTTAATTCTTCTGAAAAGATTACCAAGAGTGCCGCTGAGATATAGATGAGACTGTCATCTATAAATCATGGTTGGGATTCATTAGACTCTAAAAAAAAATTCCATTTTTTTTTAAAAACCCACTTTTTACAGGAAAAAGCCAAAGCTGAATATAGAGACAAACTGGGAGAAAGAGATGATACAATCCCTCCTGAATATAGACATCTTTTGGACTCAGATGAAAAGGTAAATACCGTAGATACTTTTAAAGTCAAACTTACAATAGTTTTTTTAAAGAAATAAATGTACTGAAGCAGGATTAGATTGTCAAATGACATTGATAAAGAACAAATAGAGGATGCCTCCAGTGTTTAAATGTACATTATTCATACATAACAGTATTGCCCAACCTACAGTCTTCTAAATGTGTTGAAGTTGAACATCCTTTAGCATTAGTCAAGATGGATTCTGTTAATCAAGAATCATGGGAGTTGTTGTCTAAGAGTCAAAGTTAGATAAGGATGCTTTAGACTCAGAGCAACTATGGCAGATTGCTTGACATTGAAAATGAAAGCATTATGCTCCATATCTTTTGAGACTGTGTTTTACATACATGCAAATAATAAGACTATAAAAGACCTGGGGGGGCTTCTAGTGCAGCCCTCTGCCCAAGGCAAGAATCATACCATTCCGGACAAATGATTATCTAATCTTTTCTTGAAAATCTCCAGTGATGGATCACCAATCACCCCGTTTTGTACTGGAGCTACTTTTGAGGAACATGAAGGTAGTCTGGAACCAAATGAATTAGGAAAAGTTGAACAATCTAACAAGCATTCTAGATTATTTAAAATAGATGACTAGATTAGACGTGAATACATTGGTGAAACTGATATTTAATTATGTTTATCTTTGTCAAAGGGTAAGCCTGTAAAGCCAAAAGATAAAGATGGTGAGAAACCCAAAGAACAAACAGTAAGGAAGTATTACTTTCAATTCTATGTTATGCTTGCTGGTCAGTAGATTGGCTTAGTTTATTGAAATATGAATCTACCTCCAGGACCAAAATGAGGGATATGAATCCCTTAATGTTGCATGAATTTTAATATTGTTCAGAGGAAAAGGTGTCTTGATTAGTTAAGGCCAATGAAAAATAAGATAGCTTCTATCTGTAATATTGGAAAGAACAATTCTTATTTTATTTAAATTTCTACACAATCCATCTCCCCTGGGTGCTTTAGCTCAATAAACTTTAGGTCAAGAAACTGATCTAATTCTTTAGAAATGCAGGATTCTGATGACAAACATGAATTAGAAACCAAATAGAACTGAGCTCTGGTAGTGATAATGGAGTATTTTTATTACTTCTGCTGCTGCAGCTTGGTGGGCTTTTATTCCCAGTAGTTTGTCTACCACTTCATATCAATTAACCCAGTAAAGAACTCAGGGAGTAGGACCCAGTGGTTAGCATTAAAGATAAGGATGTTTTAATTTTAATAACAAAGGCCTGTGACACTTGGAAATATTTCTGCATTTTGAAAGTTCTTGTTGCGTTTCCTCTGTATCTTTTGTACCAAATATGCTTTGAAACTCACGAATGGATATTTGATAACTAAATTTCTGATTTTGGTTTTGAGCTTAGAGATGGTCTTAGAAAAGGAAAATAACTTAATTTTGCAGTTCTTTAAAATGGTAATTATTATTTCAGAAGCCAGACAGTGACTCAGCAGCCATTGATGCTCTCTCTGGGGATTTTGACCATTGTGGTAAATCTGTTTCACAGCCACCTTCAACAAAGGTAGGCCTCTTTTTTGGCAAGGAGATCAGGTGTCCTTTAACTCAGTCTTAACATCCTGCCACATTAAGGGAGCAAAAGTAATAAAAGGTACAATTTGCAAAATGGCCTTTTTTCTGTTTAATAAACAACAAGTAAAACATTTGATTTGTTATGTGGTTCTGAATTAATATACTTTTTAAAAAGTATATTATACAATATTTGCATTCTATTTGTTGAATATAAGCCATATTTAAGAATCTCATTTGAAGAGTGCAAGGCGACCCAAATCAGAGTTGTACTACTTACTATTTTTACTTTGCCCTTAAGGCGGCAAGCAAACATAGTACTTCTGCCTCTTATTTTTTTCTCCAATACCTCCTTGAGTTTGGTTGGGCTGAAACACAGGAACTGGCTCAAAGATACCCAACCAGCTTTCATGCCTGTCTTCTGGTTTCTAGGCCTGTACCTTCACCACTACACCATATTACATAAATGTGTATAATGAATCTTTTTAAACTGTGCATGAAAATCCATATTGATGTGTCAGAAGAAATCCAACAACTTCTGTTCAACAATCTTTATTAGACTTTAATTATGTCCAAGTGTGAGTTTCAAGAATTCTTCAATAAGGAAATAGACCAGGAAAAAGGAGAAAAACACTGGTTAATTTTAAAACTGTTCTTAATCATAAAGCAAAACACACTGCCAGAGATTTCGAAACCTGAAAACTTATTCTCCTCTGTGTCATTTGGTTGACTGTAATAAACAAGGTTAGCTCTGGTTTTTAATTTTATGGATACTGTGTGAAATGAATTTAAAAAACCCAATATTTTCTGTCTTGCAGTTATCCAGTGAATGTCCAATAGAAAAATAGTTTGTTTTCTGAGTTTATTGCCAATCCTCTAAATAAATAAAATATCCCCATTTATACTATGCTTTTTACTAGAGCGCCATCTGCCTGTTTTTAGAATATGTGTTTTTCATGTTTTTAATTTTGCTTGCGTAATTTTATTTCCTCTCCTATTTCCATGAGAATTTGAGGACTGGATTCATTTAAATATTCTTTAAAAACACAGACTTCATGTTTACCTACTCACAATTATTCGCATATGGCTTTACCAAAACTCCTTCCTTTGGTAGGTTTGGTTTAATTTTTAGGTAACCTGATTTTAGGTAATTAAAAATTCTACCAAATATAATATAGCTGAGGTTAATCCCACATTGGCTTCTAAAGCTAAGAATAGACCTGTTAAACAAATGCTGTTTAAGAGTGGCATTTTATTTCTAGTCTTTGCAGGAACATGCATCAATTAACTGAAATAATGGAGCAAATAGTTGGTTGTTTTAAATGCTAATTCAGGTTTCTTAGGAGTCAAATGGAATGAGGGAACAAGTATTAAATGCCGATTCTTGCTTTCATTTCTTAGTTGTAAATCTTGAGTTTTATTCATACTCAACAATGTCTCCAGTGCAAATGCTGCCTAAATTATCCAAAGAAAGTCTTCACTCCTCAAAAATAAGTTGTTTTGAATGTCTCTAATAAATAAAAGCTAATAAAGCTTTTCTCACAATAAAGTTGTGCTAAGTATAGGCTTCTTTTTGTTTGTTTGCCTCTCCTGGACAATACAAATAGGGCAGTTTTCCCATGTGCATGTTTATATGTCCTCAATAAAATGCAAGAATTTATTCTTACACAATAAATAATATATGCAGGAACCTGCATATTTAAACATTAAGCTTTAGAAAACATATATCTTCCACAAGAGAGAGAAAGCAGAAGCAGAAAAGAAGCTTGGCAGGAGACATAAGGAGCGTCTTATTCTCCACAGGCCAATGTTCCCTTAACTAAAGTCTCAGCAGCTGCATTATATAAAAACATAATGCCTCTTAAACTTGTATTATGGAACTATATGGTGTTCTACCTTTAAACAACTAGTTTTAGCTTCTCCTTTCAGTTATTCTGATCTCTTGGGTCAGATCTCCCATCGTATGAATTTCAGTTTTTCTATATAGGTAATGCTTGACTTAACGATCATCTATTCAATGATGGTTGAAATAGGGAAAAGTGATCGTTGACCTGCCTTCACAGTTAGGACCACCGCACTACCACCATATAATTAAAATTCAGGCACTTGCCAAACCAGATTACATTTACTACTGATAGCAACATCCTGTGGTTACCTAATCATGATTAATGACCTTCCCAACTGGCTTCTGACAAGAAATGTTAATTGGGGGGAAGCTGGATTCACGTAACAAATGTGATTTGCTTCAGGACCATTTTTGGTCCCAACTGCGATCCTAAGTCAAGGACCACCTGTATGTCTCTCATGCAAATACACTTTGAAAAGATGTTATTTCTTGAAAAATGAACAAGCATTTTTCTCTGTTGGGCGTAGGAGGAGAAATCAAAAGGTGCTGCCTCATCTAAACCTAGGAAGGAGGAAAAGAAATCCAAAACGCCCAAGAAGGTAGGAGATTTTAGCATAATGATTTTACCTAATGTGATTTGTTCCACTTTCATCTCTTGTATGAGCTGGAGAATTTCTGAAGCGTCTTACATGCAGTTTTTAAGCTTATTCCCTTACTTCTATTGTTAGTCAGGAAGCCTGATTTTTTAAAAATCTTGTTTCATTACTGTCACCTACTAGAATAGAAACTATGAACCTGTTATTGTACTCCGTTTGAGCAATGTGAAACAGTGAGGGATAAAAAGAATGATTATAATCAATTGAAACTATACCTTAGCCCAAGGGTCTTCAAACTTGTCAAGTTTAAGGCTTGTGGACTTCAACTCCCAGAATTCCTGAGCTAACATGACTGGAGGAAGAATTCTGGGAGTTGAAGTCCACAAGTCTTGGAGCTGTCAAGTTTGAAGATCCCTACCTTAGCCTGAAAAATACTTATAGGAACATTATTCCAAAATTTCATACAGAAGCTAATGATTCTCTGGAGATTTTATGGGATCTTTGTACAATTATTTGCCTAAATTCATAGGCATATTTAATACTAGCTTCTACCTTAGTTATTTAAACATGTAAATGATAACCCTTTTTTTCTGTTTGTGATGCTTATATTGGGGCTGGGAGTGATCAAGTCTGGAGTGACTTAGATTGGGGTGTTGCCTTAGTTGCCTTAGCTAACAGCCATTGGAATTGCTAGTAACTAAGTGATATGGTCATGTGTCATGCTTTATGACCATATCACTTAGCAACAGAAATTTCATCCCAATGGTGATCAAGGATAACCTGTGTAATAAAGAAATAAATACATCTGCTATTGGGTGCCACTGCTCTGAACAAATGTTGGATCTCTAAGACACATGAAAGTACCAGTTAACTTCAAGAGAGACCGTTTTAGTATGTGAAAAGCTTTTTACCCCAGGCCCTGGTTTTTGATAATTTTGTCTATTTCAAACCTCTCCACCCCCACCCCCCATTCCAAGTCTTTATTTTCCTTTTTTTTAATGGCCTGGCTAACACATCACTTTACTATGGTTTGATTAACCATGTCTTATAGACCTACCTCACAGAACATGTTAAGCCAAAACCAGCCCCCCAAGACAAATTCATAATACAGTATGTAAACTCAGTGTTTACTACATGGATGCAGTAACTAATGTCATGATTCTTTTTTTTTCTTCTCTTTTAAGGCAAAGGAGCAATCTTCCACTGCAAAATCTGAAAAACAAAAAAAAAGTTAAATGTCATCAGGTAAGGCAGTCCTAAGTTATCTATCATCCGTATATAATATGCATGCGATTCGGAATGAATTAACATTTAGAAAATCTGTCATTATAAACCCTGACGTCAGGATAGGTTTTTCACTATTTCAGAGATTACTTTGACTCATAGCACATAATTCTGACGTCCTAAAGTCTTTCCCAACATGGAGCCTTCTTTGTAAGATGTCCTCTTACATCTTTCCCATTAGGGATCCATTGCTGTACACTTGGAAGTAGCAGATGGATAACCTACATGATGCATCAGCCCCTTTTTTTGCAGTCCCTGGAGGCCTCTCCTGAAAGTATCAGCACAAAAATACAGAGGCACACTTTCTCCTTGTTTCTTACAAATAAGAAGTAAAATCAGATCGTTGACAAAAGAAATAAGCTTGCTCTCTCTGGTGATAATAGATCACTGCCATAATCCTTGAAGTTGGAATAAATCATTTTAAAAAACATATTCTCCCTGTGACTGTTGTTGGTTGTCCCTGAGCTAATTTTTTCTACAGACCTCTAGTTAATTTTGAAGCATACTGCGAAAGATAAATTCAGAATTACAGTAAGATCTCTTTCCCAGCCATTTGGGAAGAATAAGAAAATGAGAGTGCCTATTGTCACCATCCAGCCTTTGCTTATGCCCCATCTGATTAAAAAAAATAACCTTCGATTAAAAAAAAGTCTGCTAGCCTTTTTTTTTAATGAAACACTAGTTTTTACTTTTCGGAGTAAAAGTAAATTTGATTTAACAAGAAAATTAGGTTCAGTAAGAGGATTCTATTTATATGAGACATCATAGATGCAATGTTATATTCTTATATCCTGTTTTTTTGTATAGAGTCACAAAATTGAGATGAACAGCTCTATATATTCTATAAATAACATTATTGGTTAGTTAAAGTCAACCCTGTCTATCCTGGTAATCTGGATATTTTAGTTTTCTATTTTAAAATTCCTGCTTCAGCTGTTGAATGTTATGACACACTTTTAAGAATAGAATATATTTTTATCTTTTCAGAATGTTTATCACCAGTGTGAAAATTCTTTATTTTGATGGACAGCTGCATTTGAACAAAAGCAGTTTTGCAAAAAGATAGCATCTTGGACATTTTATGGTATTGGGCTATTTTGGCATGCAAAGCGTTTATTTTGCTATTTTCAAGGATGAACTCACATTTTCTAGACACTTGCTTTATTGTCTGAATTACTGTCATTTTCTTAAGTTTTGAGAAGAAAAGAATGCTTTATATTTGTAAGAAAGATATTTCTTATGGATTTAATAGGAGTGAAATATGCAAAATTTTGCACATAATCTACCCACAGTGCCTGTAAATCTCAGTGAATCTAGGCTAGTTTGTTATAAAAAGGAATGCTTTAAACATGAATTTGGTTGCCTTCTTATTTAGGCCAATTGTCTATGAGTACTTTTGCTGGAAAACACTTAGGGGAATATGAGTAAATAGTTGCAAAGTTTTCAAAATTGGAGCAGAGTAGAAGCTTCTATGTTGCAGCCTTGGCTTCTTATCAAATAATGAACAGTGCCATCCTCTAAAACCTGCATCGTATGCAAAGCATTTGTACTACATCTTGTCACTGGCTTCCTGGAAGGATATCTACACCCAAACTTATAGAGAAAGGTAACTGGTACTTTTCCCACCAATCCCTCCCCCAAAACTGTTCTATACTATCTGCTTTAATCTGAGCAATATGTAACAAGAGCTGAATGCATAGGATGGCATAGTACCCATCCTAGGAATGGAAAATATGCAAAGAATCCTTAACCTAGTGCAGTGATTTTCAAACGTAGCAACTTTTGAGATGTGTGCCTTTCAATTCCTTTAATTCTCCAGCCAGCTATTCTGAGATTTGAAGTCCACACATCTTAAAGTTGTCAAGTTCAAGAAACACTGTCCTAGTGCATAGATATACAGCACAGCTGATTTCAGAATAATTCTTAATCAGATTTCAGTGCTTTCCTTTCTTTAAGTATTCCATGCAGGGTATGTGAGAGATGGATTTAGTTCCAGATTCAGATGTGCTTTGAAATCTCTGTCTTCACTTGCATGTTAAAATGATCACACATATTCTTAGGCAGCTATAAACTAAACCAACATTAGTTGCTCCAGGAATCTTATCTGTGTGATCCCTTTTCACCTGCATGGGGATTAAAAGAAAGAGCATGGTGTTTTCTATCACAATGTTTACTTTTTTCAAATGGATTCAATAACAGATTTCCTTGTGGATTGCATCTTTCATACTGAAGACTGTCCTTAATTACATGTAATGTCAATACTGAACTGTATTCGACAGTTTACTGTGGCACACTAATAAACATTTTATGTATTACTTTATATTTGTTATTTTGTATTCTGTTGCAACTTGAATTCTATTGAAAAAACTTTAAATGTGCTTTGTTATATCTTATCCATTTCTATTACCTAATCCACAGGCATACACATTTTACAGACGAGTCCAACCTTGCTTTTATGTACTGTTGTGGATTATGGACTTTTCACATATTTTGCCACTAAGGAAGTATAGTTGCTATTCCACTATAAATGATCACATTTAAAATAGTGCAATACTCTGCCATTTTGTTACACCAAGAATACTAATATTTCAGCATATGTTAACAATGCAGAGAGGTATTTGGAAATGATACATTCCAAGGCAAAGATACACCTCTCAATACTCCCAGAAATCAGGAATACTGTAGTTTATTGCAACAGGGTTGTCGTGAAATACATCAAAATGTTTAATAAAAGCCTTTCACCACAAGACAAATGTATGACTTGTGGATAAGTAGACAAATTAATGAGGGTGAAACAAGAACATTATTGAAGGAATGATATTCTTGAAATACAGATACCTCTTATATTAGTTTTATACTATTATTCCAAAAATAAAGTATAACAGCATGCACCAATATATCTAATTAAAATTTCCTCAGTGAATAATTAAGCTTCTTGAAAGTGATCTTTTTTGCCAGGTGCAATCAAAGAATTACACAAGCATCTTCATGCAGATAATTCTAACTTAACAACAGTAATTGTGACCAGAATTTCCATTACTATGCAATATTGTTGCAAAGGATGATGTCTCGTGACCCCATTGCTTAGTGATGGTGGTATCACGGCAGTTCCACTGGTATCATTGAGGACTATCTCACAACTTCCTGCTGACTTCCAATGAGCAAAGTCAATGGAAAAACCCAGGCAGCTCTCAAGCAGGCTGGCAAGTGGGTAAGTGGCTGACATAGTGTGGTATAAGCATGGTGGGGCCAGCTATTGATGGGTGGGGGAACAGGGTTTATGACAACTCATTATGGCCAACTCGCTGCAGGACAACTCGCCGCGGGACAAGAATTATACTAATATCTAAGTAATAGTGGACTAGAATCATGAAAGAAAGAAGGGACAAAATGAAATGTGAATGACAAAAATTAAAAATATTTTAAAAATTACTTTAAATAATTACATTGAGTTGTTGAATTGTTTTGCAGTGAATTGTCCCATGGCAAGTTGTTCCACAGTGAGTTGGCCACAGCAAGTTGTCCCATTCTGAGAGAAAGATGTGTAGGCAGCTGCATTGGCATAGCGTGGCTGCTGCTATGTGAGTGAAGGTGCACAAAGGGCAGCTATGGGGGGGGGGTGTTATAGGCATGGGCAAGGAAATACAAGATCGCCAGGATCCATCCCCAGGATCTTATACTCCATAGCCACGCTATTCAGGAGAAAAAGCGGTGGTAATGAGAGTAATTTAGAGTGGTCTCTTGTAACATTTCCTGCCAGCTTTCCCACTGATTTTGCTTGCAGGCAGCTGGCAGAAAGATCACAAGTGGTAGTTGTGCAACCGCAGAATGATACAACCATCATAAGCTGGTTGCCCAGATCATAATCATGTGACCATGACAGTGCTAAGAAAGGTGAAGCTTCAAGGATTGATTGTCAATACCACTTATATTCAATGCTGTTGTAACTTTCAACAATTGATGAATGAGTGGTCACTAACTGAGAACTACAGTGGAATGGCCAAAATTATCTAGTTTTGAGATGATACAAAATGGATTTCCCCCCTCAATATCCTTGAAATTGTGCTAGAACAGACAAGAGGAAAACAGTTACCCTTCGTTTATACACTGTCTTAATTTTATGGTTTATAGTTGCCCCGAGTAGCAAAGTAATTATCTTAAGCTGATTTTAACATTCAGTTACTGATAAATACTATTTAATTCTAGCCTCTGGAGTCTGTAGAGTTATTTTAAAGTAATGGTTACTTTAAAATAATGGCCATTACAAGTAGTCCTCAACTTTCAACCATTCTTTTAGTGATCGAAATTACAATGGAACTGAAAAAGTGATTTAGGACTATTTTTCACACTTATGACCATTGTAGCATCCCCATGGACACATGATTAAAATTTGGATGCTTGGCAACTGATTCATATTTATGACAGTTACAGTATCCCGGGGTTATGTAATCACCTTTTGTGACCTTCTGACAAGCAGTCAGTGGGAAAGCCAGATTAACTTAACAATCATGTTACTAAACTGCAATGATTCACTTAACAACTGTGGCAAGAAAGGTCATAAAATGGGGCAATATTCACTTAACAACTGTGTCACTTAGCAACAGAAATTTTGGGCTGAACTGTCGTAAGTAAAGGACTACCTGTACAAACTTGTTTGAAGCTGTCTATTGTATCCAATAACACTAGTCTAATAAAGAATTCCTATTCCTATTCCATTCCATTCTATTCTAAAAACAATTGTATTAAAAATTCTTCTGTAGGATATTGAATTATAGTGGTAAAAACTGTAGTGTTTTCTTGCCTTTAATTTGTTTTCCACAAGCCCCAACTTAATCCAAATGGAATAATTTTAATCATATTAAGAAACAATCCTATTATATCCATTTACAGACAATATGTATAGTTTTGAGAACTTACTTCTGTCAATTCTGAATCAATAGTTCACATACAATTTCACACTTTGCTATTAATCTGTAACCATGTCTTGATTTTTTCAAAGTTCTTATCCATCCACTGGATATTTTCCTCAATCGTTTCTATTGCTTGGTGAACAGCACGGAGTTCTGAAGTTTTTTTGTCCATTGAGCTGAAATAGTTTTTTACCTATTGAGGAAATACACAGAAACACAACTGATTTTGTAGGATTCCTACCAAAGTAGAACAGAAAAGTCTATTTCTCAAAATAGACTTATTACTGAATACAGTATGCTAAGAAATGGCATTCAAACTATCCGGTCATGCTTATCTCTTCTTTCTCACTATGCCTTCAACCAGAAAGGAGTTGAAAATAAAAAAAACATTCCAGTTGACAAGAGGAGGAGCCTGGTTAGTAATGAGACGTTTTCTTAAGAGATATGGATCATCCTCATATGCTTCCATTCTCTAGATGGACATGAATAGTTGCAATTTTTTTCCTCGTTTCTGACAGAGGCTGCAGCTATCTCAGAAGTACTCATTCTCAAGCCCCACTCATTTCCAAATGAAAAATATAGAAACAAAATGTAATAAATTGGGTGTACTACCATAGGTGTTGACAATATACAATTTCAAAACTAGACTTGTATACTTAATGCAGACTGTCAAACTATAAACTATTTGTGTAAAAACTAAGCATAACACAGATCAAAAGAAAGTCAATGAGGGGAAGGAACACGTGCTGAACACAGGCCTCCTCCATCTGCATTCAAACAATAACTCTCAAAATGGAAGTAAAATGCTCACATTGAGAAAGTGTTTGTGCTCATTTCAATGATGCTTCTTTTCTTATTCAAATCAACAATCATTTGGAACAGTATCAGGATTTTTTTTATAGCATAGAGAAATAAAGACTAGTTTTAAAAAAATTAAATTTTGTAGTGACAGATGCTTTGGTCATGTCAGACAAATTTTGCAAGGCCTACTGTCAGGCACAAAAAACAGGTCCACATGTGAAGGTTCAATTTAACTGTTATTGCTAAAAGCCTAGCACAGGAATCTTCTCAACGAATGGTCAATGCCTGATTAGTTAGATAAGGGTCAAGGTTAACTGGGTTTGGGGGGAGGTTGGACTTTGTGATTATCTAGGCTGACCCCTTTTTTCATCCCTCCCCTAGTTCTAGCTAGTCCTTCTCCTACACCTAAATTGTTCACTAATTTTTTCAAGGTACAATTGAAGCTTCTAGTTTGACTTATAAGCCTCACATGGCTTAGCAGTTACCTTTTCCAACTACAATTAACCCTCCACCCCAAGAAATTGCTTTTGACCCCAATTTTCATGAAGGAAGGGGACTTGGGAAACTAGAAAATGCTGTTCTTCCATCAACCCCCATATGCTTAGTTATGAACTCCTAAAATGAAACTATATTCTTCCAGAGAGCCTTTGGAGTCTGAAACTGGATTTTGTTACTGGATTAATTGAATAGTATCGTGCTTTATTTCTTGAAGTAATTTTAATCTGCTGATGTTATAATGATGTTGTGTTTTGTTGTAAACTGGCTTGAGTCAATTATTTGGAAATCTCTGATAAATATATATGTATGGGCATTTATTAGAGCCAGTTTCTAATAAATAGTGATTAAAAGCAATGTAGTGATTAAAAGCAATGAAGCAGAAATTAAAGTTCTTAAATATGGCAGCCAGCTGGGTGACCTTGAGCCAGTTACACTTTTAGCCCTAGAGAAGACAATGGCAAATCACTTCAAAAATGTTGCAAAAAATGCATGTTGTCTATATAGTTGCCATGTCAAAACTAGTTTGAAAACACAAACATATGTATCTTTATATACACAAACACAAAAACTAAACATTATATATTCTTACCAAATTGAGTCTCTCTATAAAAATGGTTTGCATTGATTTAAGATAAAAATATTGTGTCACAATTACTTATATAGTCTGTCAAAGATATATTTACCTCAGCAAGCTGTTCCTTTGTGGAATACTGATTTGTTAAGCCAGTAATCATGTATGCAAGTGAGTGTGAGCCAAGGTCAAATCTATAAGAAAAATAAACAAAACCAACAGCAAACATCAACAAGAGTAAACAATTTTGTAGGCTTCCCCAAAACAAAGTGCAAGAACATGAAGGTCATACATACTTTTTTACAAGTTTCTGCCAGTTTTCTTTTAAAAACTTCCAAGCTAATTGATATCCATAAGGATTCCTTCCAACACTGTTAATTATAGAAGGAAGTTCCTGAGTCTTTATTATGTCACCTTGCAATGCTTGATCCATTAGCCTGAAAAAAACACGATCAAATAAGTTTTTCAATTAAGCATGGATACATCGATACAAGAAATTCATTAAGAAAATTATATCCCTTATTAAAGCAAGCAACGAGTACAACAAATAATGCAGCTTTTTAATTTGTTCTCATTGATTCACTCAATAGCTAGTACTTCCCCAAAGTAATGTTCTAATTTTCTTGTCTAGTCCCATCTTGGCAATATTGTTTCACAAAACAGTATTTTATTTATCCTGTTTCCAAGTGGCCTACATGCAAATGCGTCAATTAAAAAACAGCATTTGGAAGTTTCTTTTTTTGTCTTTTAATATATGTAAAGTAGAATATATGCCCAACATAAAGGAAGTTGATATTTTGGAAAAGTTAATTGTGAATGTGGGTTAACATGTAAAGACTTGCTAGTACAGAAAAACAGAGAAAATAACTGACTGCAGAGAGATTTAGTTTTCTATAGTTTTAATATGCACAATTAAAACATTTAGTATAGATTTTTAAAGGAGGAGGAATAGAAGGAGATAAAATATATAATTTTCTTGTTGAAATTCAAAATGGAGGAAAAGCTCAATGGAGGAAAAGTTAAAGGGTCTGAAAATCCCTGAAAGTTCAACACAAACTTTTAAAAAATGATGTACCATTGTTGCATGACTCTAGATAATTTGCCTTAATATGTATACTTCTTATCACCATTGGAAATGTGAAAAACATGAAAAGGTATTTTCTCATATATATATATATTTGCCAAACAGCAAAAACATACTGGACACAAATACTTAAACAATACATGAGGTGATGCAAAGAGTTTTAAAAATTAATATTCAGATAAAACTGGAACTTTCTTATTAGGTTTTATGAACTCTCAACTAGAAAAGGCTTGTGGACTATTGATCTTATATAGAGTAACTTTGAGGCTATTATATCCACAAGGATGGAAGACTACAGGAAGTCCTTGATTTACAAGCATTTGCTTAATGACCGTTTGAAGTTAAAATACTGAACAAAGTGACGTATGACCATTTTTCACACTTTTATGACTGTTGCCCCATCCCAATGTTCAAAATTCAGATGTTTGGCAACTAGTTGTATTTATGATGGTTGCAGTGTCCTGAAGTCATGTGATCACCTTTTGCAACCTTCTGACAAGCAAAGTCAATGGGGAAGTCAGATTCACTTAACAATCATGTTACTAGCGTAACAATTGCAGCGATTAACTTAATGTTAACTGTGACAAGAAAGTTGTAAGATGGGGCAAAACTCAACAACTGACCTGTTTAGCAACAGAAATTTTGGGCTCAATTGTCATAAGTCAATGAAACATCAGTAATGGATGAGCAGATTATAAAGATGGCTGAGTTCACAGAAACGGCTAAATTGACTTGTTTGATTAAAGAGGGAACTACAGCTACTTTTTTAAAAGACTCGAAACCCTGTATAGACTTTTTGCTGAAAATGAATAAAAATGAATGCTTGATATTTGTTTGCAGGAAGAAAGGAAGTATGATATACAACATGGGAGGGTAAAGATGGTAATTGCTATGTTTAGAACCTCTGCAAAGAAGATTTTAGTCATTTTAGACATCTTTTTCTTGCTTTTTATTTATTCATTTTTTTAACCCTTTTATAATATTTTTCTGTTCTATGTTTCTGTAGTTTTAAAAATCTTTGTAAAGCCTTTTAATAAAAATTATTTATAAAAAAGCTAACTGTAACTGTGGAATGGCTTTTTAATGAAGTAAAATTCTACTGACAAAATATAAATAAATATTAAACGTGCAAAAGATAAAGATGAAGAAAATATAGTCTGGAAAAGAAGATTAAAAGCTCTTGTTCAGCTGTTTCCTACTTGGTATTTTAAAAGTTGTCAATTCTTCCTTGTTCCATCCAAGCTTGAGCTGCCCACTGACCCCAAAGGAATAGCAATGTAAAACCGCATTTCTAATTTGATTATAATTGCTGTCCCCCAAAAACAGTTACTGCATAACTATTAAGTGATCATGAAAATGTAAGAAATTGGTATTGGGAGAGCTGTAATTTTAATATATGAACTAGTTCCTTTGAATTTAAAATCACCCATGTTATTTGAAGAATGCTTACCACTGAAGTTTTTCTTTGTTTTGGCTTAGACACAGAACAACTTCAATCTCATTCTTTTCAGTATCAAATTCAGGTAACTGATACTTGCTGAAAAGGAAATCCCAGTTCTCATCTGTTTGTATTCCAACAGCATATACTGCCATCTTAATGTTTTTTGGCAATCTGTAACAAATTGTGCTCATATTACTCTCTGAGAAAAAAAATATTAAATTACTGCTATTTATTTGATTCAGTTTGCAAAGTATATCTCCCACCAAGCAGGATTATAAGACCCCTGAATGGATGTCTTCTTCCTGAAGACGGAAGGATATTGTTTAAGCACCCTTAAAAAGTAAAATACATACTTCAGAGTTCCATCTGAGTCCTTCCATTTCATGAAGTACTCTTGTGCCTTGTCCACACATGGTTTGTATTTGCGTACACATGCAAACGTAAGTAGGGAGGTTCGAAGCATTTGTTCAGACACAGTACCTTCATCATCCCAAGACTGTTTGTCAATCATATTTTTAAATACATTTACTATGTATGCCTAGAGTGATTTGTGAAATAATAAAATGAGGTTGTAATAAATGGAAATCAATTATTTAAAGCAACACGTAACAACCTTGTTATTTAATCAAAAGTCGTATTGCTTGCATCTTTCATAAATCACAAACAGAAAGGTGGATAGGATGTACACTCCCAATGGCTTAATGAACAATTTTCTTTAATAATAAAAATATAGAAATTATGTCATATATGTGATCTTGTTTATAAAACTGTAATCATATAGTGCATATATGCATGCCTATACGTTGTTCTTAGAGTAGTCATAACATCACTGTAGTCTGTATAAAGAGAAGAGATTCCAACAAAGGAGAACATCTGTAGCTCAGGGTTGAACTGTGGAGTCCTTGGCACCATCTGAGCTTGTTGTTTGCTTGGAGATGTTTCATTACCCAACTAGGTAACTACATCAATGTTTTGGGGATTATTAAAAGACATTAAAAGGAAGGGATTAAGGGAAGGATAGGTTTTAGGGATCATTAAAAACATTAAGGGGATTATTTAAATAATAATTATATTACTGTATTGCAATTGTACTAAATACAGCTTTAGCTTATATTTACTACTCTTATTTTCCAAACTATAAAGGAATGGAAGATACTCCATTGACTGTCTAGGGAATAGGAAACTGTTCAAGAATGGATACGTAGATGTGCATTTTTTTAACTCACAAGTAATTTGATTTCTTGAAACTGAGAAGCAGACGATCCTTCAGAACAGAGTTTCTCAACCTTTCCAGGTTGGCCAGCAGGAGGGAGGGGAAGAGGGGATGGTTTATGCAAGGCCAGTTGCATACGCACACAACTTCATTTGTGTGAGCGGTGGGCATGCACACCTGCCACTTGCATGAGAGGGCTGCAGGCCCTGGTGCCAACTGCTCGCACAAGTGGGCTCGCATGAGTTGGTTGTGCTCATGCAGCCTGGTTGCGAATAGGCCACAATCGTAGCCCACAGGTTGGGGACCCCTGATTTACAGACACAGAATTATAAGATCGAAAAGATCATTCAGGTCTTCTACCCCAGCCATCTGCCCAGTGCCTCATTCAGATATTCTGTCCCAGCCATCTGCCCATTGTTATGCCACACCAATAATTGTCCAAGCTTTACTTGAAAACCTTGAGTGTTGGAGGTCTCATGACTTCAAGAAGCAGGCTGTTCTACTGCTTAACAGCTCACAATTCTTATCAATAATATGTAATTAATTTAGTGCCTTACATATTAACTGACTGTAACTTTATTTTGAAGAGCATTCTTAACCAATGCATATTAATTTCCTATTCCCAAATATCTTCTAAAGAGAAAAAATAGCTGGAGATTACTGAGAGCTGGAGGAGCTCTAGTTAAAGTAATTTTACTAAGAATATATTCTAACAAAGAGCTTGTCTAGTAATACCGCTAGTAATACTGAAATGTGTTTATACTGCTGTTAATAGTGATTACAGTGCTGATGACAACTGGAAAGATCTAAATCTGTCATTTGATTTGAAATCTCATTGGGTAGCATTAGCCAAGCTTATGTCACATTGTTATTATTGTATGAATAAAATGGAATTTCGTAGGTAATCAGTTTTGAAATGTAGACATCCGTCCAATCAATTCTGATGAAAGATGCTGATTATCAATCCTGATCTTAGACTATTTTGCCAACATATTAGTTTGCGTGTATGTATTTATACATTTACCATGATGGGCAAGCTCCATTATTGTCATAGTAGAGAACTACCAGCATTCTGTAAAGAATTTATTTTGAATACTTCATCTTGGAATGTTTAAGTGTTAAAAAGAAACAAAACAAAATTTATTTCATTTAGCAAAGAACATATCTACTGATTATTTAAAAATCTACATAGGTTTTCAGTTTTATTCTGCCTTAACTCTTTCTTATTTTACCTTTAATTGTTGTTCTGTGTCACTTATATTTGCCTTCTCCAGCAGTTTATACAAAGGGATTAGCTCATCCAGTCCTTGATGTACAGGAGTAATTTCAGTTTCATGTTTTAAGTATAATGTTAAATCAAGAGCTTTTTCAATTGACAGTTTTCCAGCACTGAGGAAATAGAAAATGTGTTATAACAAATATTTTTGAAGGGTCTGAATCTTCCCTATGAATTTTCTAATTAACAGTGTATATTAACCAAATATATTTTTAGTTTTTTTCTTTTTACTATGGTTGAAAATAAATTTGGAACCAGGTAAAAAATAGGTATCTTTTTGTAATGATGTATTTGTCTAAACAACAAACCAACGTGTTCTAGATAGTAAATGCACTGAAACGTACTGTAGCATTATGCTAGTGATGACAGTTGATACATTACAGCTTCTCTCATGAAAGAGCTCTAAATTCTTGAACAATAGCTTCACTGGCACAGGTAGTCCTTAATTTACAATAGTTCGTTTAGTGACTGTTCAAAGCTACAACAGCACTGAAAGAAGTAACTGATGACCATTTTCCACACTTACAACTGTTGTAGCACCCCCTTGGGCACATGATGAAAATTTGGATGTTTGGCAACTGTTCATATTTATGACAGTTGCAGTGTCCTGGGATCAAGTGATCTGCTTTTATGACATTCTGACAAGCAAAGTTAATGAGGAAGCCAGATTCTGTTAACAATCAGGTTACTAACTCATCAACCGCGGTATTTCACTTAGGAACTGAAGCAAGAAAGGTCATACTGAAGCAAGAAAGCTTAAAACTCACAAATGTCTCACTTTACAACAGAAACTTTGGGTTCAATTGTGGTTGTAGGTCAAGGACTACCTGTATAGCTCTGTGGCCTTCAATACACTTTCAGCTCAGTTTTCATCTATAGTCGCAGACTTTTTATACAGTTTTATATGGCCTTGGATTATCTTTAAATCCCTTGGCACGATCCTCAACTAGGGAAATCAGAACAATGCAAGGATACATAACTTGTCTGACATTTTAACTGTATTTCTCAATATACAACTGTTATTTCCATTCTGAGCTCATGATGTGTCTACCTTTGGATACATTCAGATATTCTGTATACTTCAACCAATGCCTCCTGCACAAATGTGGAATACACTTGTTTCTCAGGAAAAGACCCATCTTTTTTAAAAAGAAGTTAAATGAGGTGCTTCTTACAGCAGGTATCCATGCTTGCTTGCTAATTCCTTCCTTGCTCCAGTCCTCAAATATTAGGCATATGCAAATCTTTTAACTCTTACCTCACCAGCTGGAATGCATTGTTAATGAGGCTTGCTCGATCATTGCTGCTTATTGCTTCATGATTGTCTTTTAATAGGCGAATTAGAGAATCCCAGCCATGATCTCCATAATGCACAATATAATAACCATTCATTCCTACATTAAATTTTATCCACTCCACTTCTTCTGGGAGGACTATGTCATCTAAAATCAAAATATATCACAATTCACAGTAACACCTGATTTATTTACATTCATCACATCATTAAAAATAAGGCATGATTTTTAAAGCATACCTTCAATATGTACCACATAATTGCTTGTGCACCTGATTTTTAATGACTGAAAAGATATCACAATCCTAAAATTCAATATTCCCTAAGTTTTGAACTCTTCCAAAATGTATTAATATATTAATAACTGATTGAAACATATATTTAATTATGCAAAATGCTTTGTGAACAACAACAAAAAAAGCAACCTCACTTGCCATTCCAGTCTCTGTTCCAAGTCATAATGGTACATTTCAGGGTTGGGTCAACTTAAACATTTGTGCTATATTTTGATTATAAAATATTTTAAATACCTCTGTTGTTTAATGTTTGAAATCTTATGTAGGTCGCCACAATTTGAGTTAAACTTACTTGTTTTGCTTGTCAGCAAGAACCTCTGAACGTCATTACATTTATTGGTAATATATGTCAATGGAATGTGCCACAGATTCCTACAAACAAAATCAACACTATGATTTTTGAAACAGATTGAATTATTTTTAAACAGATAAAATGAATGCATTTTTTTAAAAAAACTGAGATATCACTTTGCAAGATAGAGGTTGTAAGCACATTTAGGAAGTTGAAAATAAGGTTATGTTCCTAAAAAGTATTTAAATGGTTGATTCAACCTTCCTCCCATGTTAATGGCAATTATTAATGCTTTAACAGCTATCTAATGTTTACTCTGGAGTAAATTGAATGAGTAATTTTCTGTATAAAAGAGATATATGCATGGATTTGTCTACTTAGCTTCCTAAGAGCTAAAAACATCAAATGGATTCCTAGAGAGGAAGCAAATAGATCAAGTAGATTCCTAGAGAGGAAGCAGCTGAGACTCACAGCAGCCGCCAGACTTTTGCAAAAAGAAACCCCTCCAATTTTATTTATTTATTTTTTTGCTGAGAGACAAGGCTCTTTTGCAAAATTGTTTCATCAATTCCTGTCATTCCTAAGCAATTGCAGGCTTGGATTTCAGCAGGGGCCAGATCAGAGAGGCAGAATTATGTAAGCAAAATAGGCTGTCTCTGGCAAGTATCTCTCCACACTGGGACTGAAAATCCTGCTTTTCAGTGTCAAAGTGATGCTTTACAGGGCTTGCCTGTAACTCAACATGCCTTACCCTCAAATACATCTACTTAACAACACATGAGATCGCTTAACAACTGCAAGTGGGAGGGTCAGAATTGTGTTGCTTAATGATTACTTCGCTCAACAACACAGATTCCAGTACTAACTGTGGCCCTAAGTCAAGAAGTATCTGTACCTTGAAGTAGAATCAGTATAAAATATAATCAGAAACAAATCTCATTCGTTCATCATTACCCAGATGATGAGGAAAAAGTAGCTTTTTTTGAATAATGTTCTTGTTGTAGATGGACATTTTTCCCTTTAATAGTAACTGTCACTAGAGGAAATCCTTTTTGGAGTGTCCAAGTATTCATCACTGCCTGCACATCATGGAGCACAGCTTTGGTCCAGTGCTACATATAAGTTACAAAAATACGAACAAAAACATAGGTATGTACATTGATAAAAAAGTAGTAGTCACAGAAATTAAAAAACACAAGTATGCCATATTTTAATCATTTGCAAAGTCAACAATGTAATGTCAACTGTGATATTCTTTTCAGCATAAAGAAGCAATGTTTTAATGATAATTCCTTAAGGTTTCTTGTAACAATCAAGTAATATCCCTAATAAGTCCCTTTTAAGTTCCAGAGTCTTTATTTTAATTTCCAATTATTGATGTATCAGACAAACAAGACTTCTTTTTGGATTATTTTCTGTAGATATACAATTCTAAAAAATGTCCCAACTCAGTTCATGTAAATTATTTGCTACATGGAGAATGTTAAACTTATGTACTTGCCTTTTCTTCCCCTTCCACATCAGCAAAGTAATGAAGCACAGTAATTTATTCTATTTTAATCAGCTGTACATTCTTTTTTAAAAAACAAAACAAAACACATATGTGGCCATGAAAGAAATCTCAAGATTCACCATATTTCTTTCACTGCAAATTTTTTATTTATAGTAGAAGAGAACTAGAATAATATGTAATTGCGAAAAAACCATAACTGTCAGGGGACCCTTAGCATTTATTATGTTTTGCCTACAAACTAAAAAAATTATTTATTGAAACAACCTGATAAAACTACAAGCTTTTTGAGAGAAAAGCTTGGCATAAATACAATCCAAAACAAGTATCTATGATTCTTTTAAATATTTCAGAACATTCCATCTAGAATATCTTAATTCATAGATAGGTGGTGCTTCACTTAGGCATTAGCTTTTGTCAAAATGACTGCATAGTAGCAATCAATTTTACTGATTTAAAACTTCAGTCTCCAAATATCAAGTCATTGTACAATGCACCTTTAGTGTTATGCAAAACAATTCAAATCCATGTCTGAACTTGAAAATTCTGTTTTGAGTTGGAAAGTGACCTCAAATCAGTCACTTTGAGTTCAGACTTTCTCAGAATAGTTACAACTGTACTCAAAGGGTCCAGTAGTTAAGACTTAAATAATCTATTTCAATTGCATACCTTACAAATGAAAAGAATGTATCACACCTTCAGTGACATAATATGGATAGCTGCCCAGGGTTGCTGCACAATGAGATAGGCAGCACATAGATTAAATAGAAACAGAGAGAGAGAGAGAGGGAGGGAGGGAGGGAGGGAGGGAGGTGGGGCGGAGGGAGGCAAGAGGAGAAAGAAAGAAAGAAAGAAAGAAAGAGAGAGAGAGAGAGAGAAAGAAAGAAAGAAAGAAAGAAAGAAAGAAAGAAAGAAAGAAAATTATCTCACTGAGTTTAAGACTCTCTCCTTGTTTCTGATACAAACTCCATTTTCTCCGTGACTTCCATCAGCATCTGGACAAACCTAACCAATAAATAATTATTAAAGATATCACAAGATGAGCATCACTGCTGCTCAAGAACATTTTAAAATTAGATATTTTGGGAGAAGAAATACTTCTCAAATACTTGCATCTGATAAGCTGTCCCACAGATCTTTGTTTTTTGTGTTCTGATAACTGAATCGCAACAAATATTTCACAAGACCAGCTTGAAAAATTTCTGGGCTGAGATAATCCTGTAGCATATTGAGAATACAAGCTCCCTGTAAATAGAATGAAATAATACTGAATTCATCAAGTTTTTTTCATGTTTAGGGATTTGGACTAATACCATGTCCATATAGTCTGGGGTGGGCAAACTTTTTGACTCGAGGGCCACAATGGGTTCTTAAACTGGACTGGAGGGCCGGAACAAAAGCATGGATGGAGTGTTTGTGTGAACTAATATAAATTCAAAGTTAGATTACTTCACGTAGCCTTCTGGAAGAGCAAGAGAACCCTCCGCTCTTTCAGCTCTGCGGACCCGATAGAATAGCCAAACGGGCCGGATCCGGCCCCCGGGCCGTAGTTTGCCCACGGCTGATATAGTCACTGATCATGGTACTAAATCCTACTTTTTGTCTCTGCAGTTTGAAATTAATGACCCTAAAATATTTCTGATAAACATTATGATTTGTGGTTCTGATGATTAGAAAAAAATGGATAGTGGATAATAAAAACTGGGGAGGATGAGGTTTTTTTGTAATCACAAAGTAACAGAGAATTTTGTAAATGTATTTATATTTGCTGCAAGGAAATCTGAACTTTCTTTTTTCTATTTTTTCCTTTCAATTCTTTCAGCACGTTTGCTTTTCTTTTTTCTCCTTTCCTGTTTCTGCACTTTATTAGTTTGTATTAGTTTTTGTGTTTTTATAACTTTAATAAACAAACATTAAAAATAGAGTATCATATAGTCTGACCATCTTAACAATGAAAATGAAAATCACTTTCGGACATAAACATCATACCCAGAATTATTAAACTTGGCCAAAATTTCTTATTTTACCTTGTCGTAGGAAACATCATCAAACATTTCTAGAATCTGAGCTGGATTTTCAACAGGAGTCGATATAGGATGTGAAGAATTTAAAGCATCTACTTCCATGGCATTAAAATACTTGTTTAAAAAATGATCTTCCTAAACAAAAGAAAAAGAAGCCCAGAGTAGTCTTCTGAGATTTTGAGCTCATTTTAAAATGAGACATCGAGATAAACTTACATTTAATTACTTATACAGAATTAAGTTCAATCCTAGGTAGAGGCTAATATTTGGAATAGACTCTCCTGCTTGAGCAGAGGGTTGGACTAGATGACCTCCTGTAATCCCTTCATAGGGGTGGAATCAGGGTGACAGATCGGAGCTCGAGCATTTAGTGGCTGGATGCCCTTCCTGATGCCTATGCAGTGTTCACAGAAGATTATTATTCATTATGGCCAGAGAGAGAAGTATTTTCCGCTACCTAGGTTCAAACTCACAGCCTCCAAATTGTGAAGCAAGAACTCTACCTCTAGGCCACCATACCTCTCATACAATTAACTGTACAGTGGAACCTCAGGTGGCAAACGCTCATGTTCGCGACCAAATCAGATGTCAAACAAAAAATCCACCTGAGTTTTGAATCAGGTTACGATTCAAAAATCGGGTGCAAACAAAATGGGCACTGAAAGATTCCCTTTCCGTGCTGATTTCTGCTTCAGCACCATTTTTTTGTACTATGCACATGCGCAGTTGGTTGTGCTTCCAGACACTACCAAATTGGGTTGCATCCAGAGTCCGGGAACGGATTACGGTCGCAACCCGAGGCTCCACTATATAATTATTTTCATTAATTATAAAGTTTCGTGCAGCACTGCGCAATCATGCCTAGTCTAAAAACTTTGCTGAGCCTGCCTAATGCAAATCTACAAGGAGAGGAAGGTGTCTATTTTCAGTACCTGGGATTTTCTTGAATTACCATTAAAATGGGAGGAAAAAAACCCAATACTTACAACTTTCAGTTCTGGATGGGTCTTGCTTACTGACACAAATTCCATAAACTTTGCAAAACCTTCATTAAGCCAAAGATCATTCCACCATTCCATGGTAACCAAATTTCCAAACCACTATAAAAAAAGAACACATAGCAAAATTGACACAATTCATAGGATGCTAATCAAACAGAAAGTATCCATTTCACTGTTCTGCACCTACTCAAACGTCTCTTTGTTTATGAACAGAACATTTTTTTTGTGTGGCAACAGCTAGTGCCTTTCATGAGAAGACCACGTAACATTTGTTCTTTATGAAAACTGGGCATGCACAACAACTCCAATATAAACATCAGCAGCTAATCAAGCACTATGAGCCTTTAGAATGATTATTTGGCATTGACTGGGTAGTAGTTTTTAAGACATATGGAATTTCCGCAGGAATGTACTTAGAAGAACCAACATTCTTACTGAATTTCTATAGGATGGAAATTATATTATAACTGGAATATAAGCAGGTGCTTATTATTCCTTCTGTTGAAATCCCTAAAAAGTTATTTGTCAAATTTATATCAGCAGTTGTGTCACGAAACAAGTGACTTTGGGTGGTGTACCACAAAGCTTATGTGGTATCACTAAAACTATATGCAGTACATTCACTGGTGAATGCAAAGTGCCCACACTCTCTGTAAAGTTTCAATGAATAAACTACAAACAAGAAGATGTCTTTTCTAAACTATGTACAGAAAACATACTGCAGATTCTGCTAGCTTTACAAGAGAAAAAAACCATATGTGCTGGCTTGAGTCATTTATATAAATGTTACAATGTAACGGTCAACTGATGTTACTTCTCTGATTTCAGAAGTTGCTGTTGTCCAGATAATTAAAATATAACCTTCAATTTCATATCTGAAAAGCAAACTACAATTTACCTGATGAGCAAGTTCATGGGCTACTATCATAGTAATTCCAAGTTTGCGTGATACTGAGGATTTTTCAGAATCATATAACAAAGCAGATTCCCTGTATGTGGTCAATCCCCAATTCTCCATTGCACCAGACTGAAAATCCGGAATAGCTGCTAGATCTATAATGAAATGTTATTTTCTTAAAATCTGTTTATACCATATAGTACACTTGGAAAAAAATTACATGCATGTGCACACACAGACATCTAATTAAGTTCAATTATTTAGCAATAAGGACATTTTTCAAAAGTAATCATAAATCTTTTTGGCCTTTTAAAAAACATTCTTCAGGTTATTTTTTTTAAAAAAATAGTAATAATTTCATTACTCTATGCCAGGGGTGTCAAACTGATGGCCTGAGGGCCAGATGCGTTACATGCAGGCCACACCCACCCCAGCTCCACAAATGGGAAAAATGTCACAAAACGTCATGATGGCAACGTGACCCTGAAAGGTTGACACCCATGCTCTATGCAATGTAGACTGAAAAAGAACATGCAATTAAAAATAGCAGTGAAAAAAGATGATAGGAACATCTAGATAAAAGTAGTCTTTGAGACTGCATATGAAATGTTCCCACAAAAGACTGTCTACGCATGAGAAAAAAACTAGAACTCTTTATGTGGGTGATTTTTCTGACGGAACTTCATCATATTAAACTTAATAACACTTCAAAGAGCAATTATGGAATTCTTTAATTAAATTTTTAAAGGGGTTAGGGAGTGGGGTGGGGTGAAGGTTCAGGGGAGAACTTGGGGGGGTTCCACCGAATCAAATTCAATCTCTGTCCAGGTCGGGAGCGGGTCGCGATGGGGAGAGGGCGGGGGTGGGCAGCTCTGGGGCCCCGGGGGAAAGGGTTTGCAATCCCCACGGCGATTGGGAATGGCAGGAGATGGAGAAACGGAGGGCCATATCACAGTTTGGGAGTGCACCCCTGCTATCTTCGAGTGGTGGCGCACTCCGACCCTCTTGTTTCCACCCACTCCCCCGGGAATACGGTATATCAGGTCCCTGGGCTCAGGTTCGTTTATGTGAACGCCAGGTGCATGATGAATAAAGCTCCCCTCATCTGTGAATTGATTGAGGAGGATGCAGACCTGGCCTGCATTACGGAGACCTGGTTGGGGTCAGAGGGAGGGGTCCCTCCTGTGAGTTACACCCTCCAGGTTTCCGGGTGCTACACCAACCTCGAGCCCAGGGTAGGGATGGCGGGGTGGCAATTGTTATTAGGGAGACCCTTTGTCCGAGGGAGGTCACTATCCCGCAGATTGGCAGGTGAGTCTCTCCTCCTGAGGTTGGGCCCTGGCGGTCAGTTGGGTCTGTTGCTCACGTACGTTTCTCTCAGCTGCGTGACAACGGCCCTGCTCAAGCTCCTTGATGTTCTCTCGGGAGTGGCAGTTGAGTTCCCCAGACTTTTGGTTCTGGGGGATTTCAACCTACCCTTTCTGGGTGGGATGTCGAGTATGGACCGGGAGCTCATGGCTTCCATGACGGCTATGGACCTGACCCAAATAATTCAGGGCCCGACTCATGGAGGGGGGCACACACTTGACCTGGTTAACTCTGGACAGTGGTGTAATGATCTTGGTGGGGGATCACCAACTATCCAACCCCTGTCATGGAGTGATCATTACCTCCTTTGGCTGGTCTTCCAGCATGTCACCCGTCGTTGGGAGGCGGAACCAACCAGGTGGTTCCGCCCCAGGCACCTGATGGACCCAGAGGGGTTTCAGACGGCACTTGAGTTCCTTCCTGCCTCCCTTACCCACAGCTCGGACGAGGCCCTGGTGGATGCCTGGCAACGGGCTGCCTCAGAGGCTCTCGACCATGTTGTTCCTTTGCAGCCCCTGACCCGATGCAGATCTCGGTTAGCTCCTTGGTTTTCTGTGGAGCTCCGGGAGATGAAGAGCCGGAGGAGGGGCCTAGAGAGCAGTTGGAGATCCAGTCGGTCCAAATCTGACTGATCCCAGTTAAGATCCTTTATGAGGATTTATCTGGCGGTGATGGGAGTGGCGAAGTACGCTTACCTCTCTGCTCTCATCGCGTCCACAGATAATCTCCCAGCTGCCCTGTTTAGGGTCACCCATTCCCTCCTTAATCAGGGTACGAGGGAGGACCCTTTGCAGGGGTGGGCCGAGGAGTTTAGTCAGCATCTGCTGGATAAGATCGCTCAGATCCGGGCCGGCTTGGATTCCGACTGGCTAGAGTCTGACAAGAGAGTAACGACGGGTCTTGTGGATACTATCTGGGATGAGTTTGAGCCTGTGAACCAGATGAAGTGGACAGGATCATGCGGAGGCTGAGTTCCACCACATGTTTATTGGACCCGTCTCCCTCCTGGCTGGTTTATGCCGCCCGGGAGGTTACACAAGGCTGGCTCCATGCAGTGGTCAGCACTTCATTGAGTGAGGGATCCTTCCCTGCCACCTTGAAGGAGGTGGTGGTGAGGCCCCTCCTTAAGAAGCCTGCCTTAGACCCAGCCATTTTGAATAACTTTCGTCCTGCCTCCAACCTTCGCTTTGTTGCGAAGGTTGTTGAGAGCATGGTGGCCCAACAGCTTCCGGGTTCCTGGAGGAAGCTGATTACCTAGATCCGTATCAATCGGGTTTCAGGCCAGGGTACAGCATGGAGACTGCATTGGTCGTGCTGGTGGATGATCTCTGAAGGGCTCGGAACAGGGGGCATTCCTCGGTCCTAGTCCTATTAGATCTCTCAGCAGCTTTTGATACCATCGACCATGGTATCTTATTGCTACGCCCCAGGGGGTTGGGGGTGGGAGGCACCGTTTTGCGGTGGTTCTCCTCCTACCTCTCGGGTTGTTCGTTGGCAGGAGGGCAGAGGTTGACTCCGAGGTCCCTCGTTTGTGGGGTGCCTCAGGGGTCGGTCCTCTGTCCCCTCCTGTTCAACATCTATATGAAGCCGCTGGGTGAGATCATCCGTGGTTTTGGGGTGAGGTATCATCAATATGCTGATGATACCCAGCTTTTTATCTCTACCCCAAACCAACTCAGTGATGCCCTCGCCGTGATGTCCCGTTGCCTGGAGGCGGTACAGATCTGGATGGGAAGGAACAGGCTCCAGCTCAACCTGGCCAAGACTGAGTGGCTGTGCGTACCGGCATCTCGGATGATCCAGGATGTTCCATCGTTAGGCATGGGGGGAGCGGTGTTGCTCCTCTGTGGATAGGGTGCGCAACTTGGGTGTCCTCCTGGATGCATGGCTCAGTTTGGAGGACCAGGTGGGAGCCGTGACCAGGGGGACATTTGCCCAGGTCCGCCTGGTGTGCCAGTTGTGCCCCTATCTGGACTGAGAATGCCTTGCGTACGGTTACTCATGCGCTTGTTACCTCCCGAGTCGAGGTTGAGATAATCAGTTTCCTCCAGGAACAGCGGAAGCTGTTGAACCACCGCTCTCAACAACCTTGGCTAAAAGCGAAGGTTGGAGACTATAGTTGTTCAAAACAGTTGGGTCCAGAGCAGGCTTCTTGAGGAGGGGTCTCACCACTGCCTCTTTCAAGGCGGCGGGAAAAAACCCTCACTCAAAGAGGCATTGACAACTGCCTGGAGCCAACCGCGTGTAACCTCCCTGGAGGCATAAACCAACCAGGAAGGACACAAGTCCAATAAACACGTGGTGGAAGACAGCCTCCGCATGATCCTGTCCACTTCATCCAGGGAGACAGGGTCAAACTCAACCCAGATAGGATCCACAAGACTCATCACCACTCCACCATCCAAACCCTGCCAATCAGAGTCCAAGCCGGCCCGAATCTGAGCGATCTTATCTGCCAGATGCAAACTAAATTCCTCTGTTCTGCCCTGCAAAGGGTCCCCCCTCTCCTCCAAATGCAGGAGGGAGCGAGTGACCATAAACAGGGCCGCAGAGCGATCATCTGCGGACACGATCAGAGCGGAGAAGTAAGCACATCTCGCTGCTCTAATCGCTTCCAGGTAAGTCCTAATATAGGCTCTTAGCTGAACACAGTCAGACTCGGAACGACTAGTCCTCCACCTGCTCTCCAGGCATCTCCTCCGCCGCTTCATCCCCCGAAGCTCCTCCGAAAACCAAGGAGCCAAACGAGGTCTGCGGCGAGGGAGAGGCCGCAAGGGGACAACCGGTCGGCTGCGAGGCCCCTGTTGCCAGGCGGCCGCCAAGGTCTTGGCCAGGCTGTGGGCAAGGGAGGTGGGCAAGAACCCCAGGGCCATCTGAAACCTCTCCGGGTCCATCAGGCGCCTGGGGTGGAACCATCGTATCGGCTCCTCATCCCAGCAGCGAGGAGCAGCCAATTGGAAGACCAGCCTCAGGGGATAGTGATCTGTCCATGATAGGGGTAGAGTAACCGGAGATCCACCCCCCAGATCACTACACCACTGCCCTGGGATAAAAACCAGGTCATGGGTAGGTCCCTGAATCACCTGGGTCAGGTCCATGGCTATCATGGATGCCAAGAACTCCCGAGCCAATCCAGATGCCACTCCCAGAGAGAGCAGGTTGAAGTTCCCCAGGACAATGAGCCTGGGAAACTCCACCGCCACCCCCGAGAGGGCATCCAGCAGCTTGGGAAGGGCTGTTGCAACGCAGCTGGGGGACAGGTACGTCAACAACAGGCCCAACCGACCACCCGGGCCCAACCTCAGGAGGAGGGACTCACACCCGCCTATCTGCGGGACAGTGGCCTCCCTTGGAAACAAGGTCTCCCTAATAACAATGGCAACTCCTCCGCCCCTTCCCTGGGCTCATGACCGGTGCAGCACCCGGAAACCTGGGGGACATAGATCACACAGAGGGACACCCCCCTCCAGTCCCAACCAGGTCTCCGTAATACATGCCAGATCCGCAGCCTCCTCAATAAGTTCACGGAAGAGGAGGGCCTTATTAGCTACGGATCTGGCATTTCCATACACCAATCTGAGCCCAGGGACCACACCTCCCAAGACCCCAGGGGAGCGGGCAGAGACCTGAGGGTCAGAGCTCCACCACTCGTAGACAACGGGGGCGTGCTCCCAACACATAATTTGGCCCTCTGTCTCGTCTACTCCTGCCATAACCGATCGCCCTAGGGATTATTAATCCCTCCCTGCTCGATGCGGCCCCCGCGGCCCCTTCACCCCGCCCCTCCACTACGAGACCCCTTTCCGGCCTGGATAAACCAGACTCTACCAACAAGGGCTGAACCCCCTCCCTCCTCCCTAACCCATTAAAACACCGAATTAAAATTTTTAAAAGTCGTCCCTTACCAAATTTAAAATTTAACCCCTTGGTTGCGCAGTCCTGAAGGCCCATAGCTCCGCTAGTGAGTAAACAACCATAAACAATAGGTCACAATTCGTAGAGGGTGGGAATGGAATAAAAACTTCCTACGGCTAAAGTGATAGATGTTACACAGATGTAAAGTGTCTAGGTGAAGAATAAAAGGTCCGGGTATCAGTGTCCAAAGAGTTCCATGCCACGAACAGGCCTCTCACACCTGTTCGAGGGCCAGAGTCAAAATGGGCAACCCACCGCTCTCTCACCGCAGTGGTCAGAGCAAAATTGGAACTGATGGGTCCTTAGTTAAACCCCTCTGTCCTCTCACAATAGAGGGGTAGTCCTCCCATTGTCCTCACACCACAATGGGGCCCAACCTGAGACCGCATCCTGAAGAAGAGGGAAAGGTCCAAGATGGATTAAGGACCAAGCGACTGATTAATAGATGACACTGCACCCACAAGAGTGCAAACAAGAGAGTCCAGGCGACCCGAGGGCAGCAAGAGGCAGACATAGTAGACAAGCCAGGAATGACACAAAAATAGGCAGGAAGTCCAGATAGAAAGTCCAAAGACAGCGTAGCTGTTAATACCACCATAGCGGCCAAAGACCAGAGCCGTAAGGAACCGGCCAACCGTGGGGGTCTCGCCTCCGATGTCAATGTCAAACTCCGACCCCCACCAGGCCAGTACCAGCTCAGTCTCCACATCTACCTGGGTTCCCCACAAACGCTGACAAGGCCATCAGAGCAGCTAGGCCGAAGGGGCTACCCGGGGCGCTGAGCCGCCAAAAAATGCCCCCAAAGTAGCCAGGTGCATCATCGGCTAGCCCAGGAGCCAACGGCAGCAGCACCCAGGCTGCTGCCACCAGCAACATAGCCCCTGCTGCTGTGGCCTCCGCAGCCGCCAAAGGTGCTGGAGTCTCCACCGCAGCCTGAGCCTCCATTAAAGCAGCCGCCGTCTCCGCTGCCTCTATCGCCTCCGCAGCCGCCGCAGCCTCCGCTGCCACAGCCTCCCCAGCTGGCGAAATCGTTGCTGCGGCCGTAGCCTCCGCCGAAGCAGCCGTCATCACCGCTGCCTCCGCCGCCCCAGTCACCGCTGCCACCAAAAAGGCTGCCAGAGCTATCTCTGCCGCTGCCCCAGCCGCCATAGCCTCCGCAGCCGCTGAGGGAGCTGCCGAAGCCATCAATGCCGCCAGGCCCCCTTCGAAACAGCCACCATTTCCCCCGCCACCGGGACCAGCGCCGAGAACAAACACCTGGCAGCAAACTCACTGGTGGTCCAGCCGAGCTGAAAACAGCTTGGTCTCACGCCTGAGCTCTCCTGGAAAAAATCCCGGTGAGCTCAACAGCGTCAGGAGGATCTCCACCGCCACAAGCTGCGAACAGACAACCACCCCCGGGGAGCTTACTCAACAAGCAACCACCATGCTGGGCATGCGCAAACCAAAGATAATTGTTTGGCTTGTGGTTTAATAATAATTTTAATAATTTTTTAAATTTTGCATTGTGTGCTTTTAGGATGTGAGCCGCCCTGAGTCCTTCGGGAGACAGGGTGGCATATAAGTCCAAACAATAAATAAATAAAATAACAATAAAATGTATAGGACTACAATCTGAAATTCCATTTTGCAATGAGTTAGTTCATATCTTAGCAACATTATCAGCAATAAAAAGTCTAAAATCCTAGTAGGAAACTTAACATAAATTGGAAGGAATTTTGAATTGAATAAGAATTTATTTTGTATATATATATATATAAAACATGTCTTTTAAAAAAATCTAACTCTAAAGGATTTTTTTAATATTAAAAAATGACTTTAAATTAGATAATTAATCTGGCTGGTTAATATACGTTTCAGGTGTTAACAGTATCTCAGAATAATATATACCTTGTTTTGGCAAAGGATATGCAATGCCAAAATATCCCTCATAGAAGTCTAAAAGTTTCACTGCTGCATCCAAAGCATACTCTGCGTGTTTGATTTTGTGTGGTGCAGCATACACTGAAACCTAAAAGACACAATCAGGAATGAATTTTGAACATACTGTCAAGATGCATCAAGACAGGTTTCTCAAAACATAGTCCCAAGTTACTAAAATCAGCACCCAGAATTGCACTCAGCAGATCAAAGCAGATAGTTTTGTTGTATTTGCTTCCAATTCTATCTTGTTTAGGATGGGAACAAGCCAAAGCTTATAGGTTTCATGTCACACTATCAATAGCTTTGTTCAGTTATTCCTGTTACCATAAGCCTGATGTAAACAACTGAGAACAGTTCTGAATATGAAGTATTACTGTACTACTTATAAATATCAACATTTAAAAAAAATCTGTGTAACCCCTTGCTGAACAACTTGCAAGCAATAGTGCAAGTCTAAGCATTTGATTATTATATTTCATTAATAGACTTTGGAATTTCTGAAAAATTAGTTAAAATCAGACTCCACTCATTTTCAGAAATCATTTTATAATTGCTAGCTTGTGTTTGAATCTGTATAAATGTTTATCCAGATAAAATCAGCTGATGCTAAATGATTACCTTAATTCCACGTAATGTCTTCTTGGTAACTGATTCAAAGTCTGAAATAATGAAGGCTACTAAGTAAGTGCTCATCTTTACACTGATATCAAACTGGTCCTCAATAAGCCATTCATTAATGTTTACTGATTTCACCTAAAATTTAAAAACACAATTAGTTTTTGCTTCTAGTTGAAAACTCCCAACACTGTTTGGAATTAAGTCTTTCATAATTCTGTTCAAACTCTCTCACTGCAAAAAAATTATAAAAAGATTATGCTAATGTTACAGAACAGTCTTTTGCAGCAAAGACTATACTTGCCCTTTTGAAGGGCCACTAAAACGTAAGTATGTCTATGCAACTCATTAATAGTTATGCATTAGTGTGTTCTACAGAACAGTTTAATTCAAATCTATCCAGAAGAAAACCTCATTAATTTTAACTGGCCATCTTTCAAGAAAAAAATTAAAGTGTTACAGCTCAAAATAAGAAAGGATGCCACTTTTGAAGATATAAGTAGTTTTGATTTCAAGTTTCAGTATATTAACAATGAATTGTCTATTTTGATTTGATGTGAACATTCTGTGCATGAAATATATGCAAAAAGTTTAGTCTTCTCTTAAGAAATATTTTTCTTTTCTCTGCCTTCTATAAAATATTCAAAGTATGCATATACCAAAGGCATATTAGATAGTGCTAGGTGCTTTGGGCTTCTTCTGATCTTAATAGAAAATGTTGCTTTTAGTGCAGGTTCATCAAAGCATGGAAAGGCCATACGTGCAGCTGTTGCCTCAAACTGGGTTGATGCAAGCACCCTGGATTTAAGACAAAAACGAGTACATTTAAAACTGATCATGCAGATAGAATACATGGTAAAATGTTTATTAGTCCACAAAATTTATGTTGTTAAGTGAGACATTTTTAAGTGAGTTTTGCCCCATTTTACGACCTTTCTTGTTCCAGTTGTTAAGTGAATGCAGTTGTTTAGTGACACAATTGTTAAGTGAACCTGGCTTCCCCACTGACTTTGCTTGTCAGAAGGTTACAAAATGATCACATGACCTTGAGACACAGCAATGGTCGTAAGTATGAACCAGTTGCCAAGCATCTGAATTTTGATCATATGACCATGGGGATGCTTCAACAGTCATAAGTGTGAAAAATGTTCATAAGTCACTTTTTTCAGTGTCATTGTAACTTTGAACTGTCGCTGAATGAACTGTTGTAAGTCAAAGACTACCTGTACAGAAGATTAATCTGTATCGCAACTGCTTTTCTAGAATTTACAACATGAAAGGTTCTCTCAGATTGCCTGTTTAATAATGGATTTGTTTTTTTAATGGATTCCATCGTGAAAGATATCCCAAAGAGTCATTTTGAGAGGGAAAAGAAATGCATGAAAATAAATAACCAATTCTAGAATATGGCATATACCCCTTTATAAACTAGCATTAAGATGAAGGATGAAGAATGAACTCTACCAGAATAAGTTTACCACCAGTTACCACTGTTATAATTGAAACATTAAGCTAAATATATTGTATTGCCTTATTATAATATAGGAAGTATTATATTTAGACCTTGGAAAATATTTATTAGAACCTTCTGGAGCATGTGTACTAGACAGGAAAATTCCCTAGGAGTTTTCAAAAGTTATCTAAAATATAATCTATTTGGGGAATTAGTTTACAGTTGTTTTAACTTAAGGATAATGAAAATGATTGAGATATTACACAGCCACCATTACCCTTAGCCTCTGACCATCTGGGTTTCATATTAAGTTAGATTAGATGGATTCAGGAAGTTACACAGGCTTTGTTTAAAGCATTAAAAGAAGTACTGTGAGATCTCTTCTTTAAAAATCCTAACTGAAACTGGCAAATTGTAACAACCCACCTACAAATATTTTCCTCTGGAGCAAAAAATTTAAGACTTTATGTTGACCAAATTTTAGGCTGGTTGGATTAAATCAGTAAGATCAGTTTCAATCCAGATTCAGGTCAGAGTCTGACACTATTATTTTGATGACCCTATTAATTTTTCTTGATTTCAAGAAAATATATATACCCATCCATTTCACTCATGGAGCAGCTCTTGTTGGCGTACAATGAAAATATAAAAACTGTATAAATATTGTATTTCATTAGGAGGCAATTAAAACAAGGATAAAATTAATAAAGTTAAAAAGGTGGTGGGAAGGCCTTTAAAGTGCTAACTAATTCCAAGGTTTAGTGATCCTTTGTGAGCCCCATGAAAATCAGCATATTTTTTTCTCTCCATTTTTCCATAATTTAAAAAAAACATTTTTGCTGCTTTTTAATGAATTAATACTCTTCTAACTGCATGTAATATATTAAACACATTTTACCAATGATAGCATTGTAAGGATTCCTAAAAGATACAAAACCTGAATTTTACAAATCCCCATTCAGTTGACTTTAAATGCAATAGATGAAATCTGAGTTTATGCAATTTACATATGTCACATAAAGTCTACATATTTAGGCACATTTTATGTAAACTACATAAAATACATTAATTTAAATGATGTGTGTAAAATTACTAAAATGCACAATATTTACATACTGTATGTTATCTAATTTCAGTTACCTTTGACATTTATAAATACTGCTTTCCTCACAAGTAAAATAAAACTTTTAGTATAAAAGCCAAATAAATAAATGGGAGCAAAAATTATACACGTTCAAATAGAATGTTCTCTTTCATAGAAAACCCATCCCCAAATTGTCCACCAAACTTTCAAACAGAACAAATACATTTCTAAGAATGTTGTTTTTATTAAATGTGCTAAACTAACCGATTCAACCATATTTATACCATAATGTGTGATATTTTCTGTAGTCAGAAAAGTGAAAGAGTTCTCTCGGTCATTCATTATGAAAAATAAATAAAGTCAGAAAAACATATAGCAGTTGACTTACAACAACATTTGCGACCAGAAGTTCTGTCACAAAGCAATACGATTGTAAAGTTCATCTGCATTGCTTAGTATTAGCAATCCCTGCAAACCCCAGTTGTCTTAATTAACCAAATTTTATGGACACTAGATGAGGCAATTTTCTGCCAGTTTCACACAATCAAAGCCAGTGAAGAAGGTCAATTATAGGTCCCAGACCAGTAGGCATATCGCAGGGGTGGGCTGCTGGGGGCTCTCAGAGCTCAGATGATCCCCTAGCTAAGACTCTGCAGGGCTCAGCGAGCCCCCAATAACCTCAGAAAGACAAGCAGCTACACTAGAATAATAAATGGACACTTTTTTGGCTTTTTTTCTTTCTGGGAAAATGCTCAGCCAAGAGCATTTCACACCTTGTAAAAGTGTTGCAAACTAGATAAAGCACTTGCCAAGGGAGAGACATTGAGAAAATCAGATAACTTAGCCACTAGAAAGTCCCTGCCCTGCCTCTGAGGGGATTAATTCCCAAATAATAAGAATCATGTAACTCACCAGAAACTCCACTAAGACTCCAAGATTCCTCTCACAGTCACTTTTCTTAAGCCTGGTTTCACCCAGTCTTTTATTTAAGTATTAAGTGCACGAAATAATAAACAACTTTTTGGTATATTATCTTTTGGGGTAATTAGGGCAAAGAAAAGACGTTGAGTTGGCCACACCCCCCAGTCACACGACCACCCACCCACGCCGACCTACCAAGTCATTAGGGCAGAGAGCCCCTTACTAAAAAATTTGAAGCCCATCCCTGCATATGTGGCTGCTACCAAATGTGGGAGGGATCAAAAGAGTGGCAGGACTGCAGGGGGCGGGGTCAGGGAGGTTGTGTGAAGTATGCAAAAGTCACAGCATGTGTTGGGGAGGAGGTATGAGGGTGCAAGTGAGTTCAGAAAGATTTGTGAAGGTGCAAATGGGTGAATGGAGGTGCACAAGGTAGGGAGAGGGACAGGTGCATGAAGCAGCAAGAGATTGTGTCAGAGGTAAATTGTGGATTTTAGTATGCGAGATGCATGATATAGGCTGAGCACACAGGATTTGAGATAGGTGAGTGTGGATTGGGAAGGATGCACAAAGGTGTGAGGCATAGTGTGGGTCAGGGAGGGTGAGCAAGGGCTGGGAGATTAGAGTGAGTTGGGAAAGATTCAAGAGGTACAGGAAAGGTCAGGGAAGGTGCACAACAGTGTGCAAGTAGCCAGTGCAAAATGAGTGCAGAAGGGGAGTTCACAGGTGGGGAAGACTTACCCCAGTGATTTGTGACCTTCTCTGCTGGCTTCTCCACTGACTAGAAATAAACCAGCAGTGAAGGTTGTAAATAGTGATTGCATGACTGTGGGATGCTATAAGAAGCCATAAATGTGAACTGATTGCCAAGTACCCAGATCACAATCACATGATCACAGGAGTGCTGGGACAGGTAGAAGTTCAAGGACTTGCAACCACCATCATAACTTCAAATGGATGCTGAACAAATTATTGTAGTCAAGGACTACTTGTAAATATAAGAAAAAACTCCATATGATTCTAAATAAAAGTTATATGTTCAAATAATAAATAGAGAGCTTACCTTATTTCCCCTGCCAGAGTTCTATATGTGCTTTTATAGAAACCATGAAAACTATCAGATAAATTGGCAGAGTACTCAATGCTAATAATGTAGCTCTGCCCAACTTGTAGAGGTTCAGTAGAAATAAGTGCTATCTGCTCAAATGGTGGATGTTCTAAAACCATCATTCCTTTAGCTGTATTAGCGTTGTCCTTGGTGTTGTGGATAGTAGTCTTGGTTATCTGAAGATATTTGCTGTGAAGGATGATTGAACTAGTTTGCTTGGTTATTAAAATCTCTATTCTGGACAATCCAGTAAAAGAGAGAGTTGTGAGATTTGGATGAATAAGAAGATCATAATGAATTGGAACAACATCCTTTGGAAGTCTAATATTATCCCAAGGAAAAGGATTGCTTTCATCTCTAGCAAATGAACATGATCTCTCACATAGAAAACTTAAAATGCTTAGCAATAAGAGCATTTTACTCTTCTTCAACATAAAAATCTGATCAGGAAGCAGCATTGTGATCTCAGGTTACTATGGGATCCAGAATTAGAAATCTAATAAAGAAAAATAAATTGAGACAATATAAACATATTTATAAATTGAGACATATTTTAATGAAATGTTGACTATCATTTATATGGTATAATTTCAAAGGTGTTATTCTATATATTCTTTTCTATCAAGCAGGCTGTCTTGAAGAGTATATAATTTGGTGAACTACAGATTGCCACAATGACACCTTAATATTAAAGTAAGGATAATTAAGGCAAACTATACTTATTCACTTTTGTTAACGTGTAAATGACAAGTCATTTATTTATCAAATTTATGTGGCAACTGATCTTACACAAGGCTATTCTGGTTGGCATATGATGAAACCAACAATTATAAAAACAATTTAAAACAATAATTAAATATACATAAAAACTGGAGGGTGAGAGGATTAAAATTAGAATGTTGTGCAGCCAATGCATGGCCTCCCTGCTGCCAGGATGATCCCCAGGTTTAATTTTTTAAAAGCCACCATTTGAGGGCTCTTTGGAAGACTAGAAAGGTTGATGGGAAGGCTATACCAGTTATAGAGAAAGTGTCATCTTCTAGCTCCTGTCAAATGGAATTCCTCACCAGAAGGGACCCAAAACATCCTGCTGTAGAGGCAAGATTTTACAGATTTATATAGATGTTTATACAGTTTCTGAAGAGTACTGGGCCCACTGATATCCCACTGCATGCCTCTCCATGTGGATATAAAGCCACAATAATCAGATGGTGGCTACAGTTCAACCAACTCCATCTGGCAGTTGGGACCATCTATCTCCCATTGTTTCAATTTATTTTATTTATTTTTTATTTATTTGTCAATCGCTTACAAGATAATAGATGTAAGTATAAACATGAGTAAGAATACAGGAAATAGGTACGAATAAATGGGGACAATAGGACAGGGACGGTAGGCATGATGGTACACTTATGCATGCCCCTTACAGACCTCTTAGGAATGGGGTGAGGTCAATATAATATAATGAAGAAAGAGGCTATACTCTGCTTAGAAACAGCAGATAGAACTAAAAAGGATCCAAAACATCCTGGCTCAAGATATTCTGTACCTTCTTAATGCAAAAAGTATCAATTTCTTTTTAATCTGTTTAATCACCTTTCCTTGAAAACAACATCAGCACTGGTGTGAAGTCCTCCCTTGCCAGCCAATTTCCTAAACTACTGTTGAAAGAAATATCCTTCTGGGTTCAGTTCCAAGTGGGGAAAAAGACACTGGAAACATGGAGGCTGCTTGGAAAGTTTAATGGTAAACAGGACCACATGGCCTGGAGCTCCAGAGAAGGATGATCACATGCTTCAGGTTGAGAAGAGACCAAAAAAAAGGGCTGAGGTGCTTAGAGTCCCTGGGTTTTACACCCTCTGTTGGGCCCCACCTTAGTGTTTCCTGTTCCTGTGTAAGAAATGTATCCCATTGGCTGTCAAATTCCCAGGGGTGGGGGTCTTAACTAACTTTGTAGACTTTGTCTGGACTACATGGCTTCACCTGAGTGCTGGCTAATGCAATTTTCCCAGGTGCCATGTAGTGAGTTGGGTAATCCCATCATGTCCTGAGGGCCATGTCTTAATCCCATCACCCTAGAGCTGAGGGGGGCAGGGCAGGGAGCTGCAGGCAGCTGCTTTGTCTTTAAAACATGTTTCTCCTTTTCTCATCCAGGGAAATATAATATTCTGCCTTTTTAATATTTACTAGAATATTTCATTCTTCTAGGAGAGGGGTGGGTGCTAACTTCCTACACTGCCTGTTGCTATTTTTAAGTCAATAAACTGATGTCATCTTCCTGATTTCCAACTGAACTTTAAACATGAAAGTAAAGCGGTTTCTTTCATATCGCCTTGCAAGTTTATCTGTGAGCCAAAGGAGATCTTCGGCAGGGACTCCCCAGACGCAATGGACTGCGTTTGCACGACATGTATGCACAGATCCAATTTTCTAGCTTCCCGCGAAGAAAATGAATTATGCCGCTCGGATTCACACCATACGATACTTGCAAGCTAAAAACTGCGGTTAGCTACTTGGTAGTTCAGTTTGCTGCCGAAACACAATCGCATGGTGTGGGGGAAGGGAAGCGCCGTAGCAAAAGTCTACGTACACTAACCAGAAGCCACTACCGGTTTTTCGTCGGTTCCTGTACCGTTCCGGAATCGTATCGAGTAAAGACGACGCATAGCGGCCGGGCCAAGCCTCACAATTTGGGGACTACCTGACCGAAATGCCTCAGACTCGGGGGTCGGCTCAGCAGAGCGAAAGGGCGCTGAAAGCCTCGAGAGCAAGTTTGGAGAGCTTGGAAGGCTCGAAAAGTGAGCATGCGTAATGGACTCGTCACTTTCAATATGGAAACGTGATAGTTCAAGGGAGGGGAATTAGGCCTCGGCTTCACAGCTGACGTTCTTTCTCCTTTCCCTTCCACGAATATTATTTCCCTCTCCTGCCTGCGTTCCCTCTCTTGCCTACATACAACAAACCTTTTAATAGGAACTCCCCACTTAGCTGCTCGAACCAAGACAGCCGTCACCACCGCTGCCACCGCTCCTTTGCATCCCACGCTTGGCTTGGCAAAGAAAAGTGAAAGCGAAACGGCGCGGAAGGTGGTTGCCCCTCTCAGCCTCTTGAGGCGCCCTACTCGAGCGGATTTTAAAGCAGGGGTCTGAAGAAGCTTCTTGAATGAGAAGCAAAACGTCTTAGTCCCACTGCCTCTTGAAAAAGCACCTTTGGCACAACCATAACCTGGGTGACTGAGAATCTCTTACAGACTTTTAGCTATCCCCTTTGAATGGTGTCAGAATAGGAATGGATTTCCGGAGAAAAAAATTGCAGACTACAGGAACCAGGAGCACTACTCAGGTGACCCTGAGGACACACATAAACAGATAACAGATAATCAGAGTTGGAAGGGACCTTGTAGTCTTCTAGTCCAAGCCCCTGCCCAAGCAGGAGATCCTAAACCATTTCTGACAGATGGGAGTCCAATCAAGTGCTTCAACAACTCTCTAAAAGGATGCAAATGATCAGCTGTCTATCCCCACTATCCTCACTATCCTGTAAGAGCTGAAGAAGCTTCTTGGATGAGAAGCAAAACATCTTCAAAGAAAAAGCAATAAAGTCCAGTCGCCTCTTGAAAAAGCATCTTTGGGACTTAACTTTTAAGACTGGCAGACTTCAACTCCAAGAATTTCTGGCTGGGGAATTCTAGGAGTTGAAGTCCGCCAGTCTTAAAGTTGCCAAGATTGGCAAGTGAAACATTACCGTTGAATCTTCTTACTCCTTAGTACTGCAAAGGGACTCCTAGGAGCACCGTTTTCATTTATTACACTAGTGGTTCTCTACCTTGGCCACTTGAAGATATGGGGATTTCAATTCTCAAGTCCTCAACCAGCATCTCCTCGCATTTTCAAGGTTGAGAAACACTGCATTAAACAGGGCCTGCTTTTCAGACACCTTAATCAGTTCTTCAGCATCATCTGCATGACATTCATTGGATTAAACACTTTTTATTTGTTCACTCCACCAGAATTGTTGGAAAAATAAATTGTGTAAAGCGGCACAGAATTCCACCCCATTTCTCTCTGGGAAGGAAAACTAGCAGAAAATAGAACTGGATGTGTTTGAAGTTGGTATAGAGAAAAAACCAGCAAAAAAATGATCGGCTTATAAAATGGGCTGGATACGCAACCGAACCAGACCAAGGCTAAGGGGAAAATTAATAAAGATATTAATAAAAAAAACATGGTGTAATTTCCACATTTGGAAAAAGCAGTAGGGTGGCATCTTGAAGTGTTGCTTACAGCCTAAATCTCTTTCCTTCCACTCACTGACCCAAAACAAAGACAGGATTAAGTGGTGGTGGGGGGAAATCAAAAGTTGTGGTAGCATTCATGTCCTCCTTTATTTATTTTTAAACTCTCCTGTCTCTGGTGGGGCAATTATTCCAGAAGATCACTAAATATCAGCAAAGAATTATAGGAGCTTTAATCAATAGCTGGATTTTGAACTCATTCTGTTAGAAACTCATATATATACAACCCCCACATGTTTATTTTTTGCAGATATTAAAATACCTAAATAGTGTATTTCTTGTATTTATTTGCAATGTTTTCTTTATAAAAAAGTATTTAAAAAAAAAAAGTAACTTCATGCTTACTGTCACAAGGGGTAGCTGTTTTGCTACTTTGGTTTAGTCAAGCACTGAAGTTAAAAAGAAACTATTTCGGTAAAATAAAATAAAAGTAGAAAACTTTTTATATTCAATGTTTAATTTGATTTGGAAGAGTGTATATTTCACAAGTTAAACATTTGGTGTTATTGCTTTTCAAAAGTTAAACAATAGCATCAATTGAAAAATGCTAACAGGTACCCATAACTGTACCACTACTCATGGCTACATGTAATTCAAATTATATATTTCACGAAAAATCTAATTGCTACCAAAAATTAATATTTACTATTAGTCTGGGAAACACTAGTATGTTCTCTTTACAGACCCAGAATGAAAGAGCTGCTTTGTGCAAATAAAATTATGCCACATGTTAATCTGAACATCCCCCACCCCACAATTTATGTTCATCATGTGGCTACTCTTCCATGAATATCTTTTACTCTGGTAACAGATTTCATAGAATGTTATAATTTCTAAGGCCAATTGTTGAAAAGTTTCTAAACCCATCAAAAAATTAAACAAGATTTTAATAGCTTCATCAACAATTGCATTTATTTGAATCAAGAATAACATTTGAAATTACATCTAAATTACATCACTAAGTCATGTGCGATGGCTTGGCATTACTGTCATGAATAAAATACAATTTGCATGTAAATGTATTTTCCTGCATGAGGATTTCTAGAACAGGACAAATTGTCACATAACAATTAGAGGGGGATAAAAAATTTCCTGGCATTTCAAGAAAATCTTTATTTTCTTCACTTATACAGAGTATATATCTCTGAGATGCCAAGATGAGAGTTCAACAGAAACTTTATGAATATTGTCCTGTTCCCTGTATGGCTGGTTTTCATTTAGGGTATGTACAGTGAAGTACAGAGATGAAAGTTTCTTTTCCACAGAACTATTTCCTGAAGTGAGAAGGTCACAACATTCATGAATTTCAAAAGGGATCATTCAAACACTAAGGCATCATTAAACATTATTATTCTGAAATGGTTTTATGCTATGGTCTTGTCAATTACCTGAAATTAATCTTTTCCAGAGAAGAATGCAAAGTCAGTTCAGAGTTCATAAAAACTGTTCATCTGGGAGTTGTCTGTGACTGCTTGAAAGTAATTGTGATTTTTCCCAAGGAATGAAGAGGCTCAGTACACTCTGAACTTAAAAACAATAGAACCATTTGGACTTTAGTACTGATATAAATACTTCCACCTCTGGCTAGAGCATATTTGGAAGGTTCAAAAATGCCTTCTTGGGAGCAAAATGTGATTAACTTATGGAACTAATAAAAATGTATGATTTTACACTTGTCTGCATGAATAAATATACTGCTCCTGTGCCCATGATTCATCTGTGGTTTTGATTCAAATAGACAATCTTTTTAATGGACTGTTATTGAAAGGATTGACATTTTCTATATTCCTAAGTAATTCTCCATTTTGGTAAGATACTCTGAGGCATCACCATCTGTCTCTTGAATATATCATTGAAGAAACACTGTTAGTTGAATTCTGAAGGTTTAGATTGGAGCAGGTCTATGAACCAGATATTCCCCCATTTCTCCATCCCTAGGCTTATTTTGGGAATTTGCAACATAGCAACTGCATGTACCACCCTGTTTACTCTAACTAAGTTATATAAATATATATATATATATATATATATATATATATATATATATATATTTTCGTAGATTTTCACGGGTAAAGGTATGTAGGTCTTGGTGTATTCGGGTCTTGTCCGTGTAAGATTGAGAATACCTTGGCAAAGTTTACGAAATCTCATCCGTCATCTTCAGGCTGGTGTCTTCAGCTTCGTTCAACTTCTCCCAGGAGAACGAGCTGAAGACACCAGCCTGAAGATGACGGATGAGATTTCGTCAAACGCTGCCAAGGTATTCTCAATCATACACGGACAAGACCGAATACACAAGACCTACATATATATATATATATATATATATATATATATATATATATATATATATTTTTATAGATTTTCACGTGTAGGTATGCAGGTCTTGGCGTGTTGGGTCTTTTTCCCATGTAGATTGAGAGTATCTTGGCGACGTTTCGCGAGGTCCCGCCATCTTCAGGCTGGTGCTTTTCTTTGTGCTGTGCACAAAACGAAGCGAAAGCACCAGCTGAAGATGGCGAGTGGGACTTTGTCGAAACATTGCCAAGATACTCTCAATCTTACACGGGAAAAGACCCAAACACGCCAAGACCTGCATATATATATATATATATATATATATATATATATATATATATAAAACTAAGTTATATAACTAAGGGCAAAGCAATAGACACAATTTACATAGACTTCTGTAAAGGCTTTGATTCAGTGGTACACGACAAACTACTACTAAAACTAAAATCTTATGGTATCTCTGGACACCTGCATAAATGGATAGAAGCATTCCTGTCAAACAGACAACGAATGGTCAAAATTGGGATCATCCTATCAAACTCTGTACCTGTCAACAGTGGTGTCCCCCAAGGCAGCATTCTAGGACCAAGTCTCTTCATACTGTACATAAATGACCTCTGTGATCATATTAAGAGCAACTGCGTTCTTTTCGCTGATGATGTAAAGCTATTCAAGACCACTGACAATACTGCTACCCTTCAAAAAGACCTCAGCTATGTATCAGAATGGTCAAACAAATGGCAACTTCAAATCTCAACAAATAAATGCTCTGTCTTACATATTGGCAAAAAAAATCAGAAAATAAAATACAAGCTGAATAATCAAGACCTTGTTGATGATCCAAACTCTGTCAAGGACCTTGGAGTACTCATCTCTAATTATCTAAGTGCTAGAGCCCACTGTAACTACATAGACAAAAAGGCATTAAGACTTGTTAACCTAATCCTGTGTAGCTTTTTCTCCGGTAATATCACACTACTAACTAGAGCATACAAAACATTTGCTAGACCAATACTTGAATACAGCTCATCAGTCTGGAACCCGCATTACGTATCTGATATTAACACAGTTGGGAAAGTCCAGAAATATTTCACAAGAGTTCTCCACTCCTCTACTCATAGCAGAATACCTTATGCCACCAGACTTGAAATTCTAGACCTAGACAACCTAGAATATGCTGCCTTCTGTCCAATCTAAGTATAGTGCATAAAATTATATATGTCCTACCTGCCAGTGAATACTTCAGCTCCAACCATAACAATACAAGAGCACACAATAGATACAAACTCAAGGTAAACCACACCAAACTTGATTGCAGGAAATACGACTTCAGCAACAGTGTGGTCAATGTCTGGAATACTCTACCTGACTCTGTGGTTTCTTGCCCAAACCCCAAAAACTTTAACCTTAAACTGTCTATTATTGACCCCATCCCTTTCCTAAGAGGTCTGTAGGGGGCATGCATAAGCACACCAACATGCCTACCTTCCCTGTCCTATTGTTTCTTTTTTTCTTATATGTATCCATTTCATGTATTCATAACTATGTTTATACTTATACCTGTTATCTTATAATCGCTTGACAAAATAATAATAATGATAAAGTTAGTGTTTTGTGACTTAACATTGTATACCACAAAGAAGCTCTCTGTGATGACCTGGAGTGTAACATAAATTTAACAAAATCCAAAATGTAAATAAATGTCCTTTAATGCCTCCAACTTGGCCCCACTGTTCAATAATTCTCAGTTGGAGATAAAACTTACTCAAAAATAGTCTTCAAAGGAAAGCAATCCGAACTTAACAGTCCGAAGTTCGAACAGTCCGAACTTAATGAGCTGATGTGCTGAAATAAAAAACCAAACCAACTACAATGAAGAAATTTCCACAACGGACCAGGATAAGTAATTACCAAATTAAAGGAGATAACAAGGCACAGTCTGTTGGAAGGACACCAACCAAGATAACTTCAGCCCAAAATAAAACATGCTTTGCTTCTGGCAACACTGTGTTTTAACCGTCTCTCTTATATATTATTCTCCCCAGCTGCCACCAATGAGGGGGATCATGGCCACTTCCTCTCTTGTAAGCCAAGTTGTTTCCTTCTCCACTCCTCCCTGCGTGTCCTAGGATGAAATGGGGATGGACCTGGTTCTTCCTCTGACTGCCCAGGCAGCTTCTGCCCTTCCCCAGCCTCCCCCACAATCTCCGGAGCCACACCTCCACTCCCTGTCGGCTGTTCCTCCTTTCCCTCAGAGTCCCACTCTACCAAGGGCATGACACTGTCCTAGTGTAGACTGTTATTTTGCATTTAACATTTATGTTCATTTTATGACTAATTTCAAAGACAGTTTTTCTGTAGTAATCTTAATCTACAGTTACTCCTATGAACGTTGAGAATTTTATAATATTTACAAAGTTACTGATTTTAAAAAAGTTTAAAAACAATCAAAATCTAATAGATCTAATGAGATTTTATCCATTTTTGTTTTATGTTTAAATTATTTTTGTCCTTTTTCATGAAATTTTCAAGATGGCATAGAGCTTACCATCTGAAAAGGTGACTGATATCTAGTATATTTACATGGTGAAATGATGCATGAAAACTAACTAAAGAGAGAAAAGTCTGAAAAGTTACAGGTTTGTCAATATTTTTTGTGGTTTAAGAAATAAGCACATCCTATTTTTTTAAAACATCTGCAATCAACAGTGAGTCAAATAACACGAGGAAAGAAATTATTGTCTAATAGCTTTTATTTTGGCTGCTCATGTCAGTATCTTATTAATATCATATAATTTTCAACATTCAAGGGAGTAATTGTAGACCAAGATTATGACAGAAAAATTAATGTTTTAAGAAATTAGTCATAAAATGAACATAAATGTTAAATGCAAAATAACAGTCTACACTAGGACCACTTCTTTGTGGTATACAATATTAAGTGCCAATTTTACTTCTATATATTATGTCCATGTCAGTTATTCTGAATGAAATACTATCTCTCGGATGTTCCTATCATGACTATATCAAAAATATCTTACAAATCTTAATGACTATTTAAATCAGAAAAAAACCTACCTCCAATATTCTCCTTTCGGGAAAATTGTCTAATTAAGTACTGAAACCTGGAAACTTCCAGAAAAATGCAATGGTAGTAGCTGATTTGGTTCTTAGACTTCCAAAGATTCTCTTTCATGCAGAGAGCTGATTGGTTTAACCAGTAGTGGGATTCAAATTTTTTTACTACCGGTTCTGTGGGTGTGGCTTGGTGGGCGTGGCAAGGGAAGGATACTGTAAAATCACCAGTCAGAAGTGGTATTTGCCGGTTCTCTGAACTACTCAAAATGTCCACTACTGGTTCTCCAGAATGGGTCAGAACCTGCTGAATATCACCTCTGGGTTCAATACAATGCATTATCTTTTTTCCCAGCAAAAATAGTGGGATTTGGAGCTGCCTCTGAAGTGAAATTTTCTGGCTGTACATACAAGTTACCACTGACTTGACCCCAACCTTAATAAAAACATATTTGAGCAACTTTAAGGAAAAGAAGGAAATGATAAAATCTATATTTAGATGCTTATAATATTTGCTGAACAAAGTGCAACTTTGATGTTTGTGGTGAAACAGTACCATTCCTATAAATGTTATTGCAATTCCTGTCATAGGGATGTACCAACTCTTGTTACATTTTCTTATTTTTATCTTCATTAAACATTTTAAAAATATAAATAACATTTCTGATGTATTCCTACAGATTTGTTTCAGCTTCAATAAAACAAGTCTGTGCCTTTAGGAAAATGGAATTACCACAGATAATTACATTATAGAAAAGTCAGATGTTTTTATTTTGAAATTTTAAACTGCTTTCAGTGTGCTGATGGCTTATTTCAAGTAACTAATACAGTGTTACATATGGTACTTTACATGGGAATAGGTTCTACTGTACTGTAAACAATGAGACTAACTTCTGAGTCAGAAAGGATAAGATTTCATTGAAAGGCTGCTTTCTGAAATATCCTTTCCCTTAGTTGGTAACCTAAAGATATATTCGAATAATCATTCCCATATTTTCCTTCATAAACCATATTTTAGACAGCCTATTAGCTACAATCCCAATCCTTCGAGAGGACACCAGATTTGAAAAGGTGGCTATACAAATCAGAAAATAAATTCTATTGAATTTAATGGGACTTGGTTATATATCCATATATCCATACATACAAATATATATCTGAATATATTTGAATCCTGGAAACAACACTGGGAATCCTATGTGCAACAGCATGTTGTACATAAGAAACAGCATGTGCACAGATGCCTGACAGATGGTTTGTGCTGTCATATCTGATAGTGCCACTTAGCTATTAGGAAAGTGGAGGGAAGCATGGGTTCTGCATTTACTCTGTGTAACACTTCTGAACAGATGGTCAAAGCTGCCAGTAAAAAGACTGCCCTTTCAATATTGCAAATATGATCCCATTCCAAAATCTAATATTTATCAAACACATAAATCAAGGCATTTTAACCATGACTGAGGCAACAAAGGGATAAGAGAATTTTAAAAATAATATCACATAAACCTCTTAAAAAGCATTTTAAGAGCAACACAGACCAAAGAGACCCAGTAAGTTAACTAGGTCCAGGTGCACACATTTAAGTGGGGATGTGAGTTTCACATTTCATATGAACATTTAAAAATAAACTCCTGTGCATGTGGCACATTTAGAACATAATGGAGAAGTAGAAGTAAGAGTACTATGAAGGACATCGGCATGCTCTTTTTATGCTCATGGTTACTATGCAATATTTCTTCTCACAGATAAAATAGTTTTCCTTTTAAGGGGTTTAGATCCCCTTCAAAAAGATTTATTCATACAATGGGGTTCCTTGTTTATTTCCTCCTAGCATTTTTCTGTAAAGATCATCTCTGCTGTTTTGTTTGTTATCCTAGAAAAAGGGTGGACAACTGACATCCCACTGACTGCATCCCACCAACTTCTCTGTATGTGGAACATCCCCAGATTACATTTATGAAATTACAAGAGAGAGCATGTTTACTTGACAGATCTTTTACTCATAATAGAGTTTACTTACAATTATGTCTATGCTTCCAACCTAGGCTTCCATTCATGGACAATTTATGTGGTTGCTAAGGTTTGACACTGACTCGATGACACACAATCGATCAATCAAATAACTACCATCCTCACTTTGTCCACTGAAATTTATTTGTCTCAGAAATCTTTTGTTTCATTCCAGAGATTCAGGAAGCTCAACCTTCAAGACCAACTAGACCAGTATGGTGAATCTTTTCGGCACCGAGTGTGGCATGCATGCCGGGGAGCTACTCTTCTGGTTTCCAGCGTTCCCATGCGTGCAAACACCAGCTGGCTGCCTGCATGCATGCAATGTTGAAGTTTGCTGATGACACAACATTGATTGGTCTCATTCGAGACAATGACGAATCCGCATACAGACAGGAGGTTATACAACTTGCCTCGTGGTGTAACCGGAACAATCTGGAACTGAACACACTCAAAACCGTAGAAATGGTGGTAGACTTTAGAAGAAACCCTCCCATACTATCACCTCTTACAATACTAGATAACACAGTATCAACAGTACAGACCTTTAAATTTCTAGGTTCTACTATATCACATGATCTAAAATGGACACCTAACATAAAAAACGTCATCAAAAAAAAAACACAACAAAGAATGTTCTTTCTGCGCCAACTCAGAAAGCTCAAGCTGCCCAAGGAGCTGCTGATACAGTTCTACAGAGGAATTATTGAGTCTATCATCTGCACCTCTGTAAGTGGTTTGGTTCTGCAACCCAACAGGACAGACACAGACTTCAGAGGATAATTAGAACTGCAGAAAAAACAATTACTACCAACCTGCCTTCAGTCGAGGACCTGTATACTGCACGAGTCAAAAAGAGGGCTGTGGAAATATTTACAGACCCCCCACATCCCGGACATAAACTGTTTCAACCCTTTTCTTCAAAACAATGCTATAGAGCACTGCACACCAGAACAACTAGACACAAGAACAGTTTTTTCCCCGAAACCCATCACTCTGCTAAACAAATAATTCCCTCAACACTGTTCAACTATTACGCAGTCTGAACTACTATTACCAATATCGAATACCGATCGCCCTGTGTGCACGCACAAACGGCGCTCCTTGGGGTGCTATCGGCTAGACAATGTCGGCTGGCGGTGCCTCGGGGAAGGGCCTACTCTGTTGCGGCCTCCACCTTGTGGAACCAACTCCCTTTGGAGCTCCATTTGGCTCCTGATCTTCTCTCTTTCCTCCGCGATTTGAAGACCTGGTTGTTTGAACAGGCTGGGCTGGACTGACCTCCTGGGAGGGTTTTTAAATTTATTTTAATTGTTTTAGTGATTGGGCTTGTTTGGTTTAATTCTTTTTAAAATATTTATTGTTGTCTTTTAATTGTGAGCAGCCCCAAGTTCTTTCGTAGAGAGGGCGGCATACAAGTCCAATTAAATAAATAAATAAATAAATAAATGAATGAATAAATATTACTGTTAGTCTTCTCATCACTCCTTATCACCCATCCCCTCCCACTTGTGACTGTATGACTGTAACTTTGTCGCTTGTATCCTTACAACTTATATTGACTGTTTCCTAGTATGATTTGATTGCTTATTGTACCCTATGACTACCATTAAGTGTTGTACCTTATGATTCTTGACTCTTGACGAATGTATCTTTTCTTTTATGTATACTGAGAGTATTTGCACCAAGACAAATTCCTTGTGTGCCAATCACACTTGGCCAATAAAGAATTCTATTCTATTCTATTCTATTCTATTCTATTCTATTCTATTCTATTCTATTCTATTCTGGAACCTGAAAGAGCAACAGGCGATGGCTGGCATGCCCAGAGAGATGGCTCTGCAGGCAACTTCTGGCATGTGTGCCATAGGTTCACCATTGCGGAACTAGACTATACAAAGGCAGCCTGAAGAGGGAGGCTGGGAGGGGAGTAACTGATGAGGGGAGATACAAGAATAGACTATCCCATTGCCCCTAACAATTCTGCACTGAAAGACACTTCATTGCTGGAAGAAGAGAGGGAGAGTTTTGCAATCCTAAGGGTCTTGTTGGCTTTGGACAAAGAAGAGAGGGCTTTTGCAGACTGACCGACAATAAAGAGAACTTTCACCTATCCCTGCCACTTTAAATCTGGAAGAAGTGGTTAGCTACAGTGAAAGAGGGATGGAACATATCCCTTTCCTGTTAATCTGAATGAGAAGGGAAGAGGACTGATTCTTGGTCCTTCAAATCCATTGGTGTCAAACTTACAATGTCATGTTGCTGTCATGTGACGTATTGTGATGTTTTTCCCCTTCGCGGAGCTTGGGAGGGTGTGGGTTGCACATGACACATCTAGTTTGCGGGCTGCCAGTTTGACACCCCAGATTGAAAACGATGGTAGGACAATAAAGTGGGATTTTATAAGGAGAATTGTGGAAAAAGTGGACTGTGGAAAAGGCAGGAAAAAGTACATTGCAAAAAGTTGCAATGTCTATAAAGAGGAATATCTTAATGTTTACAAAGGACAATCAACTGATTTAAATGCTTTCATGTTTATATGCAAAGTACTGCATTTATCTAGCAAGATCCAGTTTGATGCAGTGGTTAAGGCATCCAGTTGGAAACCAGGAGACCATGAATTCTAATTCTGCCTTAGGACCAAAGCCAGCTGGATCAGTCATTTTCTTTCAGTATTAGGAAGGAGGCACTGACAAACCAGTTCACAAATTTTGCCAGGAAAACTGCAGAAACTTATCTAGGCAGTTCCAGGATTCAGGATTGACTAGAACAGTGGTCACCAACCGGTGGGCCACGGCCCACTGGTGGTCCGTGAGAAAATTTTGGTGGTCTGCAGAGAAATGTCACCCCCAGAGCACCCCCCCAAAGCAATTAATCCAGGCTGCATGGGAACACAAGGCTGTGCCGCCCACATCACCCACAGGAATCCTCCCTGCCCTCTCACTCCTTACCTGGCAAACTTGCCTGCTAAGTTGCTATTTTTCCGTTTTTTTTCTCCTGACCATCAGCTGTTCTGCTGTGCCAGGAGATTTAGATTAGCTAGAAAGCAGGAAATCATTGAATTTCTTGCTTTCTAGCTAACCTTCCTTAGGACTGAAGCTTTTATTATTCAGTGCAGGTAGCCGATAGCAGAATCATAGATCTCTAAGAGAATCTGTGATTCTGTGAGCAACTCAATTTGCTTGCCTGCTTTGCCTGCTTTTGGGTAAAAGTTGCTCTTTTTTTTATAAAAAAATTAATGTTTACATAGATGGTGTGTTGGGAGTTAATTTTGTGAGTTTGCTTGCTAGCAAATTTTATGAGTTTGCTTGCAAGCAAATTTTATGTTACAGACTCAGCTAGCCAATGGCAGAAACATAGATCTCTGAATGAATCTATGATTCTGTGAGCAACTCAATCTGCCTGCCTGCTTTGCCTGATTTTGGGTAAAAGTTGCTCTTTTTTAATAAAAAAAATCAATATTTACATCAATATTTATAATATTTACATACAAGCCATGACCACCAAGCCACACCCACAAATTAGGCCACGTCTACAGAACCCATTGTTAAGAAATTTGGATCCCACCTCTGCCTCTGTATGTGTGTGAGAGAGAGAGAAGGGGGGAAGAGGGATAGAGAGAGGTTAGATCAGATCTCTCTCTCTCTCTCACCAACATCAGCAAGCCCTGGGATTTAAAATTATGATTTTGGTGGTCCCTGAGGTCCAAAAGGTTGGTGACCCCTGGACTAGAAGACACAAAAAAGCAATGCATCAAATGTCTGGTAGTTTCTGCTTCATTTAAGCCATAAAAGGAAACTGCATGATACAAGAGTTCCTATATCTGGAAATTTAACTATCTTTGCTTAATTAGATTACAGAGAATTACATTGTCATGGAAACAACTAAACCTATATTACGGCTTAATTGAGGGCTAAATTTATTTTCCCTGACCAATCCTGTCATGCAAATAGGCATAACAGGGTTCACAGGGCCAGAATACAAAGATAAGAGCCCCTTGCAAAAATAGGACACCATTAGACACTCAATGTCTATTTTATTGTTCTGTGCACTTCTGTGCACTGATTTCACATAGAAGTGAAACAATGATAGAAAGAACGAGCAAGCTTCCCCTAATGTGGCAGTGTAGACATATTATTATTATAGTTGGTCATAGTCAGCCAGATGTTTAGATTGGATTTGGCATTTTTGTTCATTTTGTTCAAGTATTTCTCAAGAATCTGGAGTAGGCAACTATTGTTGCTTATTAATATTAAAGGTATCATCACAGGATGTTTGCTATTCCATGTAAAATTGCCTTTTGCTATTGGCTAATAGTGATTTTGTCAGTGCTGATGGTGTCCAAATGGTGCTTCAGATGTTTTGCGATTGCACCCAAGGTGCCTATTGCTATTGATACTATCTTTACTTTCTTTTTCCACAGTTACACTTCTAGTTGCAGATCTTTATATTTTGTGATTTTTCTCAAGTTCTTTTTTTTCCTATTCTGCTGCCTCCAGATCAGAGGTGGTATTCAGCAGGTTCTGACCGGTTCTGGAGAACCGGTAGCGGAAATTTTGAGTAGTTCGGAGAACCAGCAAATACTACCTTTGACTGGAGATTTTACAGTATCCTTCTCCTGCCACGCCCACCAAGCCACGCCCACAGAACCGGTAATAAAAAAATTGAATCCCACCACTGCTCCAGATACTGTAAAACGCACATTTTACATTTTTTTTGTTTTTCTTATCAACAGCCATTAGTCTGTTGGTGTGGCAGATGCTTGTCAGATAATTATTCAACATGGGATAATTAAAAAATAGAGGAGAATGACAGCTTTGGGGCAGGGGAAAGGAACTTTTGGCCTAGGCTGCATTTTATTTTTAACCTTTGAGTAAATGAGTGGACACAATTGATAGACAAATCCCATTATTTTATTATGATTATTTTGAAAACTGGGGCTTGTGTTAAATGTAGGCATAGATCAGAGGTGGTATTCAGCAGGTTCTGACCAGTTCTGGAGAAACGGTACTGGAAATTTTGAGTAGTTCGGAGAACCAATAGCAGAAATTTTGAGTAGTTCGGAATGCCACCTCTGCCAGGCCCCGCCCCTATCTATTCTCTGCCTCCTGAGTCCCAGCTAATTGGCTGAGTCTTCTTTTGTTGCCCTGCACAGGAGAACGGAGCTGGAAAGCAGGTTAGTGGGGTGGGGAAGGAATGGGATTTTGCAGTAACCTTCCCCCAGGAGTGGGGAGGGAATGGTGATTTTTCAGTATCCTTCCCCTGCCACGCCGACCAAGCCATGCCCACAGAACCGGTAGTAAAAATTTTTGAATCCCACCACTGGCATATACACATCTAAATCCAATTAGGCTAAGCGAATCCGTTCTGAACTTGATTTCTATGACAAACAGGATGATGACAAAACTTGCTACATCTTTCATGTTTTAAGATTGAGCAGATTTATCCAGCATTACACATCAGGGAATGTATGCATCTGTTGTGCAGGGACAGTTGCATAGATGTTTCATTTATATTTCTGCAGATAGTTCTAGCTAGGGGGCACTCAAACAGCATAGCACAAAATAGGAAATTGAACCAACCAATCCGCACGCAGGATGTGCACTTCCACACAGCGCACAGTTGGGATTTGAAAGCTGTTTACATCGGCCTGTCTGCAGCCATCTACAACCTGTCAGCCCCATGAATAGGTACTGTTTGCAGCAATTGGCTACAGGCTGTTGCAGGCAACTTTAAATCAGCCTGTCTTAATCTGTAACATAGTAAGTTAAATATTCTGATTTCAGTAGCTTTACTGGTAAGAACACAGAGTCAGGATTCTAGCCTCAGAGTAATAACACTGGTATCTCTTACCATTAAATACACTTCATTGCCTTTTGGTAACAGCTGATTTTTAAAGTATGATTTATACTCAGTAAGAGGTAAGCTTTATATACTCTTATTTCACTACGTTATACATTTCTAAAATATTTGATGTCAAACATTTCTCTGTTCTTCTACCATTTTAAAAACCCTTTTGGCCTTTATGTAATCCATTTGCTACTTCTTAATGGAGGTACTATTACATTGAGTGTTATTAGATGAAATATGATGACAGAAATGATGTGACTGTACACACACACAGCTTAGGCATACAGTAGTGCTTCCTGCAAGTCAAAGATGGGGCATATGGTTGCAGTATACTTAATTTTCACTTAATCAGGAATGGCATTGTCTGAGATGAGCTTGCCGTATTATTTTAATCATTGTACTGCATACTGTAATATCGCAGAATCATAGCAGCCTTTTTGTGGGCAGTGTAAATTGTTATTTAGCCACAAACTAGTACAACTTTTTTCAAGCTAGGAGCTGTAAATGTATTAAACTTCAAATTCCATGATTCTTCCTGTGCTGGAGAATCTCCATAATTAATTCTGAATGGGGTGGCAATACATATTTTGTGCACAATCTGAGGGTTCTCATTTCTGAAGAGCGGATGGCAGCTAGCCAGAAAGGCCTTTTCACAGATTAATGTGTGTGTTCTTTCATGAATTGGGAATCCCTTTTTAACATATGAATTTTTAACATAACTCATAACGATGTAACACTGCAACATGCACTATACATGGCTGTCCTTGAAGACCACATGGAAGCTACAGCTGATCCAAAATACAATGGCATGAACACTTATGAGCACAACTTAGTACGTCCACATAATACTTCTGCTTATATGAGTTGCATTGGTTGCAACAAGCTTTTTAGTGCAATTCATGGTGTCAGGAATAATCTATAAAGCCCTCACGGTATATAGAGGCTGACTATATGAGGGATGATCTTTCTCCGATTTCTGCCCAACTCTTAAGATTTAATAATGTGAGTATGGTTCAATAAGGAATGCATAAATTAAGCAGTCTGATAGGACCGAGGAAACATGTCTCTTTGTTGGAGTGCCTGTCATTTGGAATGATATTTCCTCAGATATTCAAACTGGCCCAACTCATAACAGTTTTAAATGCTCTTTGAGAACCTGGTTTATTCCAGAACTTCTAGGATAGGACACATGGGTTCATCTTGCATGAAATATCTCCTTTTGTTAGGTATGTATGTTTTCCTCTGTTACGTTTGCTATTGTCTGGTTTTAAGTATTGTATCTGTTTTTAATCTATATGCATCCCAAAGTTAATTTGAGCGGCCTTATATTTAATAAAATAAATGTATATTTTATTAATACATTTGTCTATGGGGGGGTTAATCATGGTGCATGTGCTGTGTGTGAGAAACAGAGATGTACAGTATAGATAAAGAAGATCTAATCAGGGTGAGTGCTTGCATACTGCGTCTGCTGGTATGTATTGTACATGGTCACTCAGAAGGCTGCATACTGGTTGCTTTTCGTCAAATGACTAAAGAAAAAGGATTTAGAATGTTTAGAAATTTCAGTCGAAAATCTCTCCTATTGGAAAGACTAGGGGAAACTTTTTCTAGATATTTTTTCTTCACAGGACAGGCCCTGGCCAGGTGTGACACATTTTTAACTAAATTTCTCTTTTGCCAGTTTCTCCCCCAACACCAAATTTTGTTATATTGTTTTTTGAAATATTCCTACTGATAGTGTCCATCCCCACATTGCATAATTTCTTTCGAATATTTTGTTGGTTTAGAAAAAAATTAAGAATTGGTGGCTGCAGCTCCATGTCCATCTAGACAAGAAGGAAGAATGGAAAATGGAGCAGTGGCAGTGTCAGCAGGAGCAACAAACTGAAATAGCAAAGAACATCTTGTGGTGCCAGAGAATGATAACTTCATTAGTTTGTTTTTTGGTAATTAGGCATTTTGTGATTTTCCACACCCATTGTGGCAGCCATTTCATTAGAATGAATTTAACTTACTCATAAAATGCAAAGCAGAAAGATCTAGAGAAAAAAGTGTAACAAGGAAGTACTTTGAATTTTTCATTGCCAGTAATAAATATAGCTAGTCAAAAGAAAAGAAATTACGTATTGTAGTCAAATAACTAGACCACTGGAGTTCTCATTATCTCTTCCAAAAACATATACATCAGTAGAAAAGAGTCAGATTGATACTGTATTGTGGCCCACCAGCGGCTGGCAGAGCTGGCAGCAAAGTCAGACAGTAGTGAGGAGGTTGGGGAGGAACCCGGGCCATTCCTGGAGGCTGAGAAAGGCTTGGATGAGGGTCCTGCATCAGAGGCAGAGATGGGGCCAGGGCAGGCTGGTAGTCATCAGCTGCCTTTCGGCTTGGACAAGTGAGGCGGGGGAGCTTCTGGAACTGGTTCCCAGCCTGTGTATGCACAGAGCTACCAAAAGGAAGGCACAATTAAGAATTCAGGGTCGACATGGAAGTAAGGCCACAGGTGGATGATGAATGGTCCCTCCCATCAGGATTAAAAGAGAAGCAAAAGGGGAGGGTGCTTTTGCAGGAAACAACTCGCTTCTTCGGTCATTTGTTTCAGCGTCGTGGAGATTTCTCTGTACAACCCAGCCCTTCCCTGCCAGCAGTGAGTGTGGAACTATTTACTGGGCAGTGTTCCAGGATTGATAAAGGTCTGAGCTCATTAGTATACCTTTGCAAGACTGTTTGCCAAGCTGTTGGCTGATTGTCAATGAAATAAATTTACATTAATATAATAAAAGACGTTTTTGCCGGGACTCAGAATTGACTTAGCGCTTGTTCTGACCAAGGCTTCCTGAGACCGTAATTAAGCACACACTTAGTCCAAACAACTGTTTTATTTCAGTGCTGGGAATTATGTTCATTCCCAGCCCGTAATGAGTCCCAAACAGTCCCTCAAGATAAGCATCCACCGTTATCTCCTTTGAATTGCTGTCAAAAAATAAAGTGCCAACGAAAACCAACTGAAGTACAAAGTCCACAGACTTCAAGGTTTAATCTGAACAGAACGAACGACTATGCTTCTTGCAAAGGTTTCTCTACCTTTGCACTTCCTTTATACCTTAGGGGAGGGGCAATCACCTCCAAACCTTACTCCCAAGTCACCCCTTTTGTCTTAGCTGCTCTTGCCTTCTAGCAGCTCTACGCACGCGCGCACTGGGAACAGGCTCCCCTTGTTCCTCTGCCTCACTGCTGCCAGACTCTGGAGGCTCTGGAGTCAGCACATAACTCCTAGATGATTCTGGCTCCAACTCTGCATTGGACGCAGGACCCTCGTCTGAGTCCTCTCCAGATTCCCGGACTGGTCCTATTCTTCCCCACTGTCCAATTCCACTGCTGTCTGCATAAGCTGCTGGCGAACTACAACAGTGCTTTTTGGGGAGGCCTAGGACAGAACTTACTGGACCTATCCTGCAACATCAATGGAATTTAGAGTCATCAAAATTCATCTGGTAGGATTCATATAGAGGCTATTTGGTAGTTAAGACTTTATTCTGGAATATGCTTCAGGGAATCTTGTGACACTGTTGCATTGGTGAAGACCTTCCTTTTGGGAGGAAGCATCCAGAGATAGACTGTTGGAAGAAATATCCATCTGGGTTCAGTTCCAAGTGGAAAGAAAGACACTGGAAAAATGGAGGCTGATTGGAAATATGGTTTATTGATGAACCACATGGGTTTGAAGTCCTGGTGCAGCTGAACCCATGGAATGGAGCGTGAGTGTTATTTACATCCTCTCCTGGGCTTTGAACTTGAGCTTCGTGTTCCTGTGGCAAGGGCATGTATTCTATTGGCTATCAGACTCCCAGGGAGCTATGCAGGGGTCACAGCTGAGGTTGTCTGATTAAGGCTTGGTTGTGCCATGTGGTGAGCTCTGCTGATAATGTTATTATGTCCTGGAGGGTCATGTCTTAATCCATCATCCTGGAGCTGACGTCTTTTGTAGATAGGCTGGCCCAGTCCTCAATGGGCACCAAATATCTGCTGGAGGCAGGGAGATGCAGGGAGCTGAGTTTCTGTCTCCCTTAAGATTTTTATTTCTCTTTTAGGGGAAATAGTCTGCCTTTTTAATGTTTCCTAAAATTTTTCATTCTTCTAAGAGGGGTGGGTGCTAACTTTCTTCAGGCAGAGTTACTTTTTGCTGCTATAATGGTTGGATTGTATTTCCTCATTTTGACTGGTGTTGTGAGCTTCCTAGAACTCCAAGAGGATAGTAAAATATGTTTTAAATTACAAGAAGAGATGAAGGTGAACGTCTACAAATCCTTTATATCTAAGGATATAAGAACTATAATTGAGAATTTAGACAGCTAGTTTAAACAAGTTCACATTACTAATTCTGAAGCATTTTGGGTGCCATCAGGTTACAATTTAGTAACAAATTACAATTGTAAAAAGAATAATTTCAGGAACAGATTTATCTGTAAACAAAGAGCAAGCCTGGAAATTATTTTAAAAAAAGGATTTCTTCTCCTGGCAGATTTCCTTGTGTCTCAGCAACTATGAAAAAAGCAGGATGACAGTTTATTTATGCATATTTCGGGGGGGGGGGATTTTGCTTGGTGTATGTTAATCCTTAAACAGCTTTGAGACACCACAGCACTGCCAGAACCCAACGAACAACAATCCTTTTACTGCCTGTTTATATATGATTTACTACCATCTCTTGTTTGGTCTGAGATGTTTCAACTTGATGAGAATTTTACTGGCTTTAAATTCAAGGGATAAAAAAAAGGGAGAGGCGGCAAACATCGTAAAACACGGAAGAGAAAAAGAATCTGGGAAAACACGTTTATGTTAAACTTTTCGGGCCTGAGCCCGAAATTAAATTAAACGTTTCTAAGTAAAACTTAAGATCTGAGTTGGACTTGATTCCAAACGTTAGAAAGGGGGCTCCAAACGTTAGAAAGGGGGCGGGGGCTCCAAACGTTAGAAAGGGGGCCCGTGGTTCATCCGAGGGAAAAAAAACCGCCCCAAGACTCTTTGGATAAGGCGCAGCCGCTCCTGGATTCAGCCACTTGCGTAGGCCGCCTCAAGCGGGACCCGAAGCGTTGAAAGGAGGTGGCCTTGGCGGCCGCTGAACAGCCCATCCCTAAGCAGGGGAGGGGTTGGAGAAGCTGGGAAACAGAAAATGGTTGAGGGCTGTCCCTGCCCTTGACATCGAGCCGCCAGAACCGTTCAGCTGGGAGGGAAAGCGAGCCGAGTGGGCAGCGGACCAGCGCTCCCTCCCGAGACCGTCCTCCTGCTCCCGTCATAGGGCTTGTTATTCTGTAGGCAGCGGCGACGGAGGCTGCACGAAGTCTCCCTAGGACCGCAAAGGGCCGACAGCCGCGTCCGCCCCGGTAACATGCAGCTGCGGGAGGAGGAGGAAGAGGAGGAGCAGGCCAAGGTGTGAGGAGGAGCCGCGGCGGCTTCTGATTTTTGTTTGTTTTGGTTTCGGACGTGTGTCTTTTCCGCCTTTTTCGTGTTTTGGCTCGCCTCGCAGGAGGAGGAAAATGGAGTCGTTCCCCAGTAGCGGTGAGTAAAAGCAGCCCCTTTTCTGGCCTTCCTGCGCGCCAGCGGTAACTTGACTCCTCCGGGCTGCTGCTGGAGGACCTCTAGTTACAGCAGAAGCTGCCCCCCCCGGCTCTCAGGAGGTCGAGAGAGGCCACGGCCCGGCTCTAAACTTCCTGAAATCTCAAGGCCGCGCGCCTTTAAGTAGCTGGCTCCGAGGAGTCTTCCTCCACCACTCCGCACCCCCAGGTGTGTTGGGGGCGAAGGTGGCCGCGCCCAGTACAAACGCCACCCATCCCCGTAGAAAGCCGTGAAGGTATGGTGACAGCCTCGACCGGTGGAAAGTTTGGGGAAAGGACGTCTACCCCTTTGCCTACCGAAAAGGTCTCGCAGGTCTCGCAATAAGTTTTCACGGGTGGCGTTTGACTTCCTGAGATGCGGCAAGAATAAACCCGACCCGTAAAGTGTTTAGGGGCTGTGGGGTATAGTTCTGAGAGGGAACTGCCGTGTAAAAAGAACATATGCTGATAATTGTATCCAGATATTAGCCTTTCACAGGCGCTCTAGAATTGGAGAGACTTGAAAGGCAGGGAAATCCTCCTCCTTTGGAGGGGAGGAGGGAATCTCTGTGAACACCTGTCTTTGGCTGGGAGCCAACTGCATCTAAAATGATGTAAATTCTTTCTGACTTACTGGGGGTTTTTTTTCTTAAATATTTTCTTATTTACTGGGTTCTACAGCTCAGCTTTTCTAGGGTCTGACTGGAGATGTCCAGAAGCTGATTGGAAAATGAATTGCCTCTTGAAACTGGGTCAGGAGAAAGTTCTCCCTTCCCAAGTAGGAGTTTTAATTCAAAGATGATGGCTACTGCTGTTTAGGCAATATCAACAGAGCAATTCTCATTTGGCTTATCATGAAGATAGAAATAGCAAGAACAGCTTGAATTCTTTGTGCAAGGGTTTGAATTTTATTTTATGATTAGTGAAGATTTCATGGGGATTCAGTTCATTAATTAGATCATTGTAAAAGCTTTAATTTTTTATAATGATTAGGAATGATGATGGAATTACAATCCATGTTATTTCATTTAGAATTTAGTTACCAGATATAATTCAATTATAGAATGCAACTGATATTTCAAAATGCAGCAGTTTAGAGAAAAAAAACCCTGGAATCTTGAAATCAATGTTACATGGAAATATCTTTTAATGCTAATCAATGAACCAAAACTTTTGTTCATAAAGGAGATATCCTGGTAAACATATAGAAATATAATTCTAGAAGAGATATTCTAGTAAAAAAGCAGTCAAGCTCAGCACCAAGAACCCCACATTTCAACGAATATTCCCCTTTATCGATAATTTACTAAGACATTTTTCAGAAATTTCAGTTTTGACTGATCACAGAAGATTGTAGGAAGAATACTACTGTTGCCCCATTTAGAATTTATTTGTGAAATAATTTGTTTAAAATATGTGTATTCTCTTTGTTTCTTAAAATGAGCAGTGAATATTGGTTGGGTTATTAACAAATATGTTTGTTGCATATTTTTCTCTTTTTTGTGGCAAGGTACATCCTTAAATACATTTTTGTTTGTTTACTTGTTTCTACATTTTAAGAAGCTTCAGTTGGTGTCAGCATCTGGCTAATCACTTGGATTAGAAACTAAGCAGGGTTGGTTGGCTAAACACCTGGATTAGAAACTAGGTAGGGTTGAGTGAACTATCTATTACAGGGCTATAAAACTCCCGGCCCATGGGCCGGATGCATCATGTGCTGCCCATGTTTAGTGATCCCTATACATCACATGATGCCTCTATGACAACTTGAGTTTGACACCCCTGATCTCTTAGGATCTTCATGAGAATCCCGAGTCTATATTGGGAAGTCTGGAAAAAAAATGCCAGGAAAAGAAAAAAGGCAGACTAAGAAAACCCCATAGACATACTGATGAACTTACATCAAGGAAGGTGCAGTGATCTTTAATATGAAGCATTAAGAGTAGATTAATTAAATCCAGATTTTCAGTGGTGCTTGAATTAGAAAAGGAGACATAGAGGACAGCCTATTCTTCTTTGGATAAAATTGTAATCCATAAATAGATTTTTATTTGTTGTCCTTAAAGGATGTCTAGATCTTAAAATTCTTTATCTTTGAGATACAAGTAAGTTCTGATTTCCAGCCAGGACAGAGTTACTTCCTTTTCACTACTACTTGGTTTTATATTCGGTGAACCCATTGGGCCTGAGGAAAAACATTGCAAGATTTTTTAAATGAATCATATAACTTGACATCATTTATTGTAATTGTTGCGAAAATTGTTAATTCAAGAACAGTGAAATTATCTGGGATTAAGGGGCTTAGCATACATTGAGGTAAGAATCAGAATTTGCATGAAATAAAATTGAAGGGATTACATAAGCACATTTATATAGATAATATTCTTGCAACAGTTATACATTGATCTACTCAGATCAGAGTAGCAACCCTTTCTCATGTCTAGAATTATAATAGCAATAGCAATAGCACTTAGATTTATATACTGCTTTATAGTGCTTTACAGCCCTCTCTAAGTGGTTTACAGATTGGAAGTAATTTTATAGACCATTTAATCCAATCATTTGCCCCAGATTCCTGAGAGGTAGCCATATAACCCCTATCTGAAATTTCCTGGGTGGGAAAGATTATAATGTTCCTGGCAGATTCATCTGTGTTATTATCAGGAAATTGCTCCTAATATTCACTTTTAATTTCACCCTGTTATCTTTTTGTTCTTATTTTCAACTGAGAATAGCCTTTGAATGTGATAGCCTTTGAATGTCTTTTAGGCACTATATTCGCTATATGTTCCCAGTTGTTTTAATGGTTTCTTGTTAGCCTTTCAGAGCTCTTAAAATTTTGGTAGCTTTACACTGAATCTGTTTCAGCTTTTCCTTAGTCCTTTTAAAGAATGATGTCCTGAACTAACTACATAATACAGTATTCCAAGTACACTTGAGATTCAAAAGATCAAAGATATATGATCAAAGTGATAAAGAATATCAAATGGTCTTTGTTTTTCCATTTTCCTTATTTCTACTTCTGAAGAAGCCATGAAAACTATATTAAAAATATCCCAAAGATTTGAATAAATTGCTCTAAAGTTTTCTTCCCAATCTATTTGTACAAAAATACTTCCTAATTCAAATGTTGATAATGTCCTTGCTACAAATTGCAATAGCACTTAGATTTATATACCACTTCACAGTGCTTTACAGCCCTCTCTAAGCAGTTTTCAGAGTCAACATATTGCCCCCAACAATCTGGGTCCTCATATATAGGTAGCCCTTGAGATATGACCACAATTGAGCCTAAAATTGCTAAGTGAAACATTTGTTAATTGAGTTTGCTCCATTTTATGACTTTTCTTGCCACAGTGGTTAAGCGAATTATTGCATTTGTTAAGTTAATAACATGATTGTTAAGTGAATCTGGATTCCCCTTTGACTTTCCTCTTCAGAAGGTCATAAAGGGGATCACATCACCCTGGGATGTTACAACCGTCATAAATACGAACTAGTTTCCAAGCATCCAAATTTTGATCACGTGACCATGGGGATGCTGCAACATTCATAAATGTGAAAAATGGTCATAAGTCACTTTTTTCAGTGCTGTGGTAACTTTGAATGGTCACTAAATGAACTGTTGTAAGTTGAGGACTACCTGAATTTTATATTGTATAGTAACTATATTGGCTAGTATTCTGTGAAAAGTTTACAATTCTTGATAATTTGAGAGATCCCAAATATTGAGGTATAGCTTAGCAGAACATGTGTCTTTCATAAGTCACTAAGTATAAAATAGTGGTACTCAACCTTTGTAATTTCAAGATGTGTGGAGTTCAACCACTAAAATTCCTGCGGCAGCCTGCTGGCTGGGGAATTCAGGAAGTTGAAGTCCACACATGATAAATTTGCCAAGGTGGAGAGGCACTGGTCTAAAATATGAGTAGTAGCTAAAGAGCTAGACTAAGATAGGTGAGATCCAGGTTCAAGTCTACTTCAGCACTGGAAACTTACTGGGTAACTTGATCAATTACTCTTAGCCCAATCTACCTCAGTGAGTTGTTGCAAAGAAATATTGGAAAGAGTGTTTGTATATGTCCCTGAGTTCCTGGAAGAAAACTGAAATACAAATCATCAGTTAAACCTCCTTTTGCATTTGAACCCCAAAAAGTTAACAAGTGGGCATATTTTAAGAATAGGTAGCATACAAATGTTAGTAAATAAAGTTTGTACCATATCTATTAACATTCTGCAAACAATATTTTCTGGCATTTCATATATATTGGAGGTGCCCAAAATATATTAAATATATCTTTTATTTCATAAAACTCATTTTAAGATAAAAAAGCTCATATTGTATCCTATGACTATTATTAAGTATTGTACCTTGTGATTCTTGACTCTTGACGAATGTATCTTTTCTTTAATGTACACTGAGAGCATTTGTACCAAAGACAAATTCCTTGTGTGTCCAGTCATACTTGGCCAATAAAGAATTCTATTCTATTCACAGTCTTAAATGACCTTGCACGGATTTATCAAAACAGAGCATTCAAACTCTTCATTCAAAAGATTGTATAAATAATTGTTATGCCAAATTGCTATTCTAATTTTGTTCTTAAAAGTACTAATGGAACACTATTTTTTCTGTTCCTGGTATTTTTTTTGTCTTTTGTCCCCCTATAGCAAAAATGTGGATCAAAACACTTCACAAACATGGTAATTAAACTCATGAAAAAACCGATTAGTGTGAATATATATTTGTGTTGAGCTCTTGGAAATAGATTTATAATTTGACAAATGCCTGTTTTCAGGGCTCTTCTGGGAATTCATAATCCTGCTTAAATTTTCAAATCTTGTTTGTAAAATGTATGTAAAAGCTGAACTCTTAGATTGCATCTAGACAAATACTTTAACTTACAAGCTCCACTTACCATGAAGCTTGTAGTTTTAAAAATAAAACCAGTGCTATATTTATCAGTTGGCTTTTTTCCTCTACGTAAATATGTGTTGGCTTAGGGACCCATAGAGCTATATTTAAAGACCCACAGAAAGAACAGTTGGTGAAGAAGAAATTGTTTATCTTTTAGCATCAGGGTTTTTTTGGTGGGGGAGGAATATTTTCTAAAAATCATGCTAGATTTCTTTTTAGCCTTTTTTTAAAAGATCCCTTTGGCATTTTCTGAAAGTTAGTCTTGAAGAAGCTTTTATCCATAATTGATTTTTTAATGCTGTGTTTTAAGAGGCTGATGATTGGATCTTCTGCCTTCTGCTTACTCAGGATATGATTGCTACTCTTTGAGTGCAGTATTATTAATGGGTTTTAAAGATGAACTCCCAGGACTGTATTGCTCATAATTTCAGAGAATAAATATAGGATATAGAAAATATTTCTGAATGTTTCTTATTAATATATATTGTAATATATTTATATATAAAATATTTTTTCCCTTTTCTCCTCCCCCACAAATCAATTCAGTTAACTCAGGTAATTGGTTCTTTCTAATATCTTGCTACAATTTCCTATAACCAATCCATCAGCACATATGCACAGAGAATGGAGTGAGCACTTAGATAATTACAGCATCCTAAGATCACTGAGCTTTTGGGATGAAATGCAAATAAAGTAGGTTCATAAATGCAAACTGAAGTTTGCTTTTATGCTTGTTCAAAGGGATGAACTGTATTATGTGTTGAAAGGATGACGTAACAACTGATTTATTTGTTAGATTTCTATCCAAACTTGTGAGTGAAAGGAAACCAAAATATGAGTTGTTTGTTAAGTTTGCAGTTAATTAAATATGCAAACTTACTTTACCTCAGGGCTGTGCTTGTTGAATCTCATTTCCTTCCTGTTATCTTGAAGAGTTAGAACAGTGGTCATTTGCTACCTCAGCTGTTCATTACATCTGTCTGTGCATGGAACTTTTGTTGGAATATGAATTGTATAGATGATGCCAGTCTTTTATTGGTTATAGAAAGTATTTTTCAGGTAAAATATTAGGCTCAAAGTATTTGGAAAATAAATATCTGAATAACAAAAATGCTGGTATACTGAAAATTGCAAGTTGTCTGTGACACAGAATGAATTTATTTTGGAACAGTTATTGTAATATATAGCTTTTGCAGTACTCAACAGTAGTACATGACCAAAGAAATGCTATTACTTTTGTTGAAATTTCTGAGGTTTGATAACAAAGTAGAGCCTTGGTGGTGCAGGCTGTTAAATGCCTAGCACTTAGTTCCAGCTGCCTGCAATTAGTGCAGACTCGAATCCCACCAGGCTCAAGGTTGACTCAGCCTTCCGTCCTCTCGGGGTAGGTAAATTGAGGACCCAAGATTGTTGGGGGCAATAAGATGACTTTGTAGAAATGCCCCTTAGTAATAAGCAGGCATATACAATGGAATGAAGGCTATTGCTGAGCGCATTGGATTGTGCTCCAAAAAATTGTAAGCCGCCCTGAGTCTCCGGAGAAGGGCGGCATATAAATGCGAATAAAAAAAAAAGTAGATCTTTTTTTGAGCAATCTTAAATTGTACTGATGAGGAAGGATTCAGAATAGACAAAATACTAGGCACCTTAAGCTACAGATGTTTCTATTATATTTTAACAAAGATGCAATGTGAACAACTGCTTGACGGTTAGCATTTTAAATAAAGACTGTTCAAGTGCAGGAAGGCAACTTTACTTGCCCTCTCCCTCTTTCTCGAAAGAAAATGGGATAGTTCTGGAACACATTTGTCCAGTGTGTTGCCAAATTAAAAAAGAGATTATATTTGAAGCACATTTAATTCTGACTTAGGATACAATTTTGCCAAAATAATTCTGCTGATCATTTATTTCACCTGTGCAACATTTTCCCACTTATTTAACTTGTCAATTAAGACTGAAAGAGATCATTACTTGGGGTAGGATTGTTCTTCATTGTTGTCCATTGGAATTCGCTAAACTACAGGAACATTTTCTGGATAATGTTATCTGAACATATTGCTATACCATTAACTATTTCCTCTATCAATTGTAATTATATAAATGATGGGCTAGTAGATAGTTTTCTAATTGGATTTAGATGGTATCTAGTGAAATCAGACTGAGAAAGTCTGAGACTTTATTTGTCACCATAGTAGCTGCCATAACTATCACCGTATCCTTTTTCAAGTGCCTTTAGGTAGAATGTGGATTGACTAAGTAGCAGTGGCATTAGGAAGATGACCTAGACTGAAACCACATTTTCATAACGGTATTTATTACCAGGTAAACATTTATTACCAAATACAAATGGCTGTGCAGTCTATCATTATTCCCTAATATACATCTGTGTATATAATATACTTCTGTGTATAGTCAGAACAGAATTATATTAGACATCTTTGTAGTGAAAAATATGTGTAACTAGATCTTGAAAATTAGTTACGCAAATCTGAGCTTAATGGCAAAATCTCAATTTCCTTGCTATTTAATCCTTCTGACTACTCCACTCTTCCAATTGATAACCACAGTGAATTTCCTACTGGTCCCAAAGGTGCTATACTAGTTGGAGGGTATGAGGCCAGCTTCTTAGATGTGTATAAAAATACTATAATGGAAAATTACTGCATTCTCCCCTTTGTATTTTTGAAATGAGCTGATTTGCCAAAATCCTGTTGAGATACTAAAGCAGGTGACATGGCCATGCACATCCCCCATATATTTGTATATATTACTTCTTAAATCCTGATTTCGCTGTATTGAATAGCATGGAATGCAATATGATTGTGTAATTATTTCCTCAAATGTGAGTTGAAGTCTTACAATTACAACCTCTGACTTCAGCTGTCATAGGTAGGTGTTCAACTGATGTTGTGATGTACACGTGCATTTTTATCCCACCAAAATTAAATCTTTTTCAGTAATGAGATAATGTTTTCATATTAGAATCAAAACTCTAGAATGCCATAATTTTTTGACTACATTGACTAAAATTATGAATGATTTTATATGTGCAATTACTAGGAGAAGAGAAGGCAGAGCCAAGAGATGGAGTTCAGAGAATAATCAGTCTGGAGTTGTCACATTGCCACAAGCAATCTAAATCCAGCCTCTTAAATTTCATTGTTATGTAGTGCCAATTTTTTGACCATATTGATTCTTGTATACACTGTAGGCTTGAACAATAAATCTTCTGAACTGCTTCTGAACTTAATGTATGGTCCTGATCTGTTTCATTATCTAGAGAAGGATTAGCAAACTTTTTTTTTAAAGCTACATTTTTGGGAAAGACATAATTGGTAAGATTGAAATGATTAAGTTCAGAGTCTATATGAGTGAGGATGCTTTTTATTTGACAATCTTTTCCAATTTTTCTATCATCCAGGCTTTTCTTTGCTATTCTGTTTCTGATAGTCTTCTTTCAATCCAGTATAAGGTGTAGAGGTGGATAGATATCATTTACCAAAGATTAGAAATTACATTCTGCAAAGAATTTATGAAATTAGACCATGGCCTTAGGGAACAGACTGTCTGCTTCTGATCTACAGTTTCAAAATACATTTGAACTGTAAGTAGAATTTCTTAAAAGTCTGAATATAAATTATAAAGGTATGCATTGTTTATATATTAACAAGAACATTCCTTATTCATCTTCAGAACTTATGAACTAAACTGTTAAATTAATACCATGTACGTTGAAGTTCTGCAGTTTGACAGCTATAGGCAAAACAAAGAATGTTATGCATTTGAAGTGAAAAGGGTCGTTGGTTCTGACCTGATATGACCTTTCTCTTTGTGTGGAGATAGCATTCAGGATTGGGTGATCAGTCTCTGCCTGTGATTGGACTGAGTCTGTCAAAACTTTGAGGATACTCCCTCTGCTGCTAGGGACCTCCCCAGAAATTGGCAAAGGAATAGTGACAGGCTGACGTGTTCTCCTATAAGTATAATATGCACCATTACATTTGGAATGCACCACGAAAGTGGGACTGAATGCTATCTCCACACAAAGAGAAAGGTCGTATCAGGTCAGAACCAATGACCCTTCTCCATTGTGGTGGAGATAGCATTCAGATTGGGACATACCAAAGCAGGCTGTCCTACAGGTGGGCCTAGTGTGGTCTGAGTCCCTTATACAGAATGGACCTTTTGCAGAACCCTCTGTCCAAAAGCTGCCTCAGCAGAAGCAAATGAGTCCAGCTTATAGTGTCTGATGAACGGAGAAGGAGAGGCCCAGGTAGCCACCCTGCAAACCTCCTCCAGAGAGGCCTGGGTGGCCCACGCCATTGATGTTGCCACGCGTCTTCTTGAGTGCGCTGTTATCCTTGAAGGAACTGCAAGTCCCTGTGTTTGGTAGGCCTTGGATATGCAGTCTTATCCATCTCCCACAGTCATTGGAGTCACCTTGCAGCCCATGATGGAAGGTTGAAAGGAAACAAAGAGGGATTCAGACCTCCTGAAGGATGATGTCCTCGATGTAAATCCTCAATGCTCTCCAAATGTCCAAAGTATGCCATCTTCTTTCTAACACGTGTGCAGGATGCAGACAAAAGTCAGGTAAAATTAGTTCTTGGGCTCTGTGGAACCATGAGTTCACCTTTGGCATGAACAAAGGGTCTAGTCTTAACACCACTTGATTGGTGTGAAACACACAAAGGTCTTTCCTGACAGACAAGGCTGCCAGGTCCGAAATCCTTCTGACAGAGGTGATCGCTACCAGAAAGGCTACCTTACAAGACAAAAACTGCAAGGAAATTGACCTCAGTGGTTCAAATGGGGCCTCAGTCAGCAACTGCAGTACTTTAGAGAGGTCCCATGTTGGATATTGATGAACCACTGAAGGCCTCAGGTTTGTAGCACCCTTCAGAAACCTGTGGACCATGGGGTGTCTGGACAGAGATTCCACTCCCCCCCCAAGGAAAGAACAGAGGACAAGGCTGCAACCTGCCTCCGCAGAGTGTTAGGTGAAAGTCCCTTGTCCAGGCCCTCCTGGAGGAAGTCCAGCACCTGGGCAGTCGAGGCCCCAGAAGGGACAATGTTATACTTACAACACAATTCGCTGAAAGCTTTCCATGTTGCATCGTAGATGCGGTTGGTGGAGGGTCTCCTGGAGGCCTGGATAGTTCTTATTACTCTGGAGGAATAATTGTCCCGGATAAGAGATCCCCGCTCAATCTCCAGACGGACAAGTGAAGCCACTGGGGCTCTGGATGTAAGATTGGCCCCTGGCTGAGCGACACTCTGTCCTCTGGTATCCTCCAAGGTCTGGAAATGGAAAGGTTTAAGTCTGCAAACCATGGCCTCCTGGGCCAATGAGGGGCTACAAGGATAAGCTCTGCTCTTTCCGCCAACAGCTTCTGGATGATCCTCAGGATCAGGGGCAGGGGAGGAAATGCATACAGGAGCTCCCTTGGCCAATGGCTGTGTGGCGCGTCCCTCCGCCCGGAACCGCAAACCTGGAATAGAATCTCAGTTGCATGTAGTCCTGGGAAGCGAAGAGATCCACTGCTGGGCATCCGAAGCACTCCAACAGCTCCTGAAACAAATTGGGATGCAAACGCCACTCTGCATGGTCAGTGGTGGCTCTGCTAAGCCAGCCAGCCTCAACATTGGCCACACCTGCAATGTGCTCAGCTCTGAGCGATACCTGGTGTCTCTCTGCCCATAAACAGAGCTGTTCTGCCTCGAGCATCAGAGGCCCTGAATGAGTCCCCCCTTGGTGGTTAATGTATGCCTTGGTAGACACATTGTCAGTCAAGATCAGGATGTCCTTATCTGAGACAACGTCTTCTAATTGTCTCAGGGCCAGATGGACTGCTCGAAGCTCTAGCTAATTAATATTATGGTCCAAATCTGCCTGGGACCATTGTCCTTGGAGCACCCTGGATTGAATGTGGGCACCCCAGCCATGAAGACTGGCATCTGTGGTCAGCACTAACCTGTCCGGTTCCTTGAATAAGAGTCCCATGGAAAGCGCCTCAGATGACAACCATTGTAAAGACTTAAAGACCAATTGAGTTAATCTGACCTGTAAAAGGGAACAGCTCCTACCTGTCTTCTGATAAGGTAGAAGAAGCCATTGGAGTGACCTGGCATGTAATCTAGCCCAGGGCACTATATTAATGCATGATATCATTTTCCCCAGGAGCTTAGAAAGTGTAGCCAAGGCCACTCTAGGTTTTCACTTGTCCAATTAACTCTCTGATACTCTCTTGATGTTCTTGGGATAAGGACACCTTGCAGGAAATGGTATCTATTACAGCTCCCAGATTGGAGTAAGGAATTAGTGGGAGTGAAGTGGCTTTTGGCATCGTTGACAGAGAAGCCATGCTCTTGGATCACCTGAATGGTGAGCTCTAAATCCTCTACTGCCCTGGATGGGGAAGATGACTGGACTAGGATGTCATCAAGATAACACTGGACTCTAACTGGGATAGCTCTAAGGTGGGCTGCCAAGGCTGCCAACAGCTTAGTGAATGACCTGGGGGCTCATGAGAGTCCAAAGGGCAAGGCCCTGTATTGGTAGTGCCTCTCATTGTAGCAGAACCTGAGGAATTGTCGATGAGCAGGGATAATAGGGACTTGGAGATAGGCCTCCGTTAAATCAATGGAGGTAAGAAGTCCCCCTCCCTAATTCCCTCCTCCAGGATGGACTGGAGTGAATGCATCTTGAACCGCCTGTATTTCACCCAGCGGTTAAGGCGCTTCAAATCCAGAATTGCCCTCCATCCCCCTGAGGCTTTTGGGATTACAAACAATATGGAATAGAAACCCATGTCCTGTTGACCCTCAGGCACTGGCTGAATAGCCTGAATCTCCAGCAGGTGCTAAATAGCTGTTTCCATAAGGGTCCTTCTCTCTGCATTCCGAGAGACAGGGCACCAAATAAAAAAACCTTGGGGGCATAGAGAGGAATTTTATAGATAGTCCGGAGCAGACTGTCTCCAGGACCCAAGTGTTGGTGGTTACTTCCTCCCAACACCTGGCAAATAAGGCCAGATGTCCCGAATGGGAGGGTTGGCATCCATTTTATCTGGGGTGTCGGAAGAGACGACCCCCAACCCCTCAAAAGGGCAGCTTATTGTTAAAAGGATGATTTCCACCTCTCCTATCCTGGTTTTGCTCCTGCCTGGGGGCAAAAGACTTCTGGGGTCTGGGGAATCTCCTGTTTCAGGGGTCCTATAATAGGAGCGTCTGGCATAGGGAGTTGGTCTAAATTCACTTTTTTGGATTTGGACGGCAAGACCTTCCCTTTGTCCTTGGAGTCCACTAGGACCTTGTCCAGAGCCTCTCCAAATAATTTATCCCCTTTAAAGGGGGCCGTGGACAATCTCCACTTGTGCCTCATATCAGCCTGCCATTGCCTTAGCCAGAGCAGGTGATGAGAGGTCACCGTTCCCCCTATTGCCCTAGATGCAAATCTGGCAGCACTGAGTGTAGCATCAGCTGAAAATTCCACTGCTGCCAATAGTTTGTTCACATGCTGGTGTGATCTGACATCGTCCAGTGGAATTCTCTCTTGCAGCTCCTGAAGCCAGATGAGAGAGGCCCTGTTGAATAAAGATGCGGCTGTGGAAGCCTTCACTGCCTATGCTGCTGACAGGTGTGTTCTTTGCAATATTTGCTCAGCCTTCTTATCCTCAGCCTTCAGTGAGTCCTCAGGCTCCCCAGGAATGTCTGTGTTGGCTTTCAGGGCCGCAACTGGGGCATCAACATTGGGCACTTCCAGGGCCTTGGAGAGATCACCTCCTACATTAAACAATTTCTTGTCTAGGGAGGAAGGGCTTGGACTGGACCCAAGGGACGACCACTGCCTTTGGATGGCAGTGGTGAACATCTTTGGTGCAGGGATGACATCTGCTGTGACTGTTGTCTCTGAAAACAATGGGTCATTGGGGTTCTCCAAGGGGTCTGCAGGCTCCTGTGGTTCAGGGACTAAGCCTCGCCCTGTGGCCTTTTTGGTCTTAAAGAGGAGAGATCTAAAGATGGCAGGTTGGAACAGGCCAGGGATAGAGCCTTGGTTAGCCTCGTTGAGGCCCTCATCATCAGAATAGTTCCTGTCCATCAGTTGGCCACTGTCAGATGTGATGGAGTGGGAGCTTTCAGCAGGAATATACGCACCTGATTCTGTATGCAGGGAAAGATCATCATCATAATGAAACCTGTGTCTCCTACTACGTCTGGATGAGGAAACAGAAATCTCTGAGGAAGAACCTCTGGTCTCTCTCAAGACAGCTGACATTCCTTGCCTCGCTGCTTCATTTAACATAGCCTGCAAATTAACCTGGAACTCAGGTTCCTGTGCCCTAACTGGTCTAATCCCAGCTGACATGGGAATAAATGTTGCTTCTGGAGCCATTCTGTGCCTCTAATCAGTAACTGTCAGTTGCTCTGTTGCTGGGCAGATAGAGAAAACATTTCTGATCTCAAAAGCCTCAATAGATTTCTGCTCTTCAGCTCCCCCTATGGCCACTCTACTGCAGCTCTGTCAGTTTGCAGCTGCCTCTCTCCTCTTGATAACAGTTGTTCCTCATTTGGGTGGGAAATAATGCTGGGCACCACTCCTTCATTGTTTAGCTCTTTCTCTCGCATCCACAATTTATCCAGTGCCTTGTCCCTGCAGCGCTCATCCCTCTCTACTGCCTTGGAGCCCTTTCGGGTTCCTGCAGCCTTGTCCTTTGGCTTGGGGTTGTAAGAGGAAGCCATCTGTTCTGGGGCTGCTGGGCTTAGAGATCGTGACTGCCTGCGAACCATCTCCTCTACTCTCCTGACAGCGTGGTTAGCATTTTGCGATTCCGCCATTTTTTACTCTGACGATATTACTCTGGAGTCACATCAATCAAGCCGCAGCCTTTTTTCTTCCTAAACCTACTCTCACTACCTGTGCACTCTTTGCTGCAGTCTTCTGCCCCTTTAAATGCTACCGCAGTTAATTTTAGCGTCTACAGCGGCCGAAACCGCTGAGAGTCTCCCAAGCCAAAGTGCAGGAAGGAGGTGTGGATGGTGGTTCAACACTCCTCCTGCAACCAGTACCTCAGTATGTTGTAGCTCGGCCCTTAGCTGATCCGACGTCCTGACGGCTGGGGCAGAGCCCCGGCCACGCTGCTGTTTGACAGCTGTCAAAGTGATAGACCGGTACCGGCTTGTGATATTATTCAGGATTGGTGATTTTATTCCTATTTTTCGAATCAATTTTTAATTTTTTTTTTGATTTTGCTAGGAGAAGAAATTAACATGTCGTCCAACAAGCTGACTGAGTCAATTTCTGGGGAGGTCCCTAGCAGCAGAGGGAGTGTCCTCAAAGTTTTGACAGACTCAGTCCAATCACAGGCAGAGACTGATCACCCAGTCCTGAATGCTGTCTCCACCAGAATAGAGAATATGAGGAGTCTGGTATGAAGAAAAGTGTTGGAATACAAACTACAAGTTCTTATATTTTCATCTATTATGATTTTGTTCTTTGGTCTATAGTAATTTTGTCTCTCGAAAATGTAAACATTTACGTTTGTAGTGCATATGTCCAATCTTATTAATTTTCTTGAATCATTTCCTTAATATGTTTGATGTCAGGTATGAAAGACCAGTTCCACCCGTGAAAATCCAATTAAACTGATTTATTGCTAAACAATGTATGCACAGGAATCTTCTCAATTAATGATTAGCAACTGCTTGTAGTTAGATAAAGGTCACAGAATTCAAGGCAGGGGGCAGGTTGTACTTAATTCAGTTGTGGCTATGTAAGAATTCTAGGCAGATCCTTCTTTTAACTCTACCTCCCAGGTTCTGTCACTCCTCTTACATTTGGCTTCAGATCAAAAAGATAAGTTTCAGGCAGTATAAATGAAAACCTTGCATTTAAATAAGAAAAATAGGTGACTTTGTAATATTGTGTCCAGTTCTAAAAATAAATTAAGCATTCACAGATTTGAGCACACTTGGAGAAGGTATTTGTATGGAGAACAATGAAAGATTGAAGATTGTTCAGCCTTAAAAAGAGAAGCTGAAAGGGAGATATGTTAGGGTCTTCTAAATATTTAAAAAGCTATCATGTAGATAATGAAGCAAAATCATTTCCTATTATTTCAAGGCAGGATTAGAATCCAGGAGGGGAAACTGCAAAAGAAACAGATTTTGGTGAAACATTAAGGGTCTGAAAGGTCAGAACAAGTGTCAGTGAAACACTATTATTCTGGATGATGGGTTTTTGCTGTCTAGCAGTCTTAACCAGATGTTGAGCAGGGAACAGGACCAAGTAAAAATATTTCTTTTTACTATTTGTTATTTTATAAAGTTATAATGTATGCTGATATTTCTAATAGGAAGCCAGAAATACTTCTCTGATTAAAGGAAAGCAAATTGTGACTGATACACTGGTATGGGCTTTCACAGCCAACATTTGTTGGGCTTCAGGGTTTAGTGAACGTGGTAGTCTAGACAACAGGTTTGCTGATATTTTGTTGACAGCTGCAGTTGGCATCTTCAAAGACAAGGTAAGACCATCTCTGCTCAGTAGCCATGGTCTGTGTAACAGATACCCTTGCCTCTGAAGATCATCAACCATAGTTGCCAGTAAAATGTCAGGAAATCTGTTGTTCAGACCACACTCACTTAATCCTGAAGGCTAATAACACTGCACAAAAATGGTGACTGTTTCTTTCAATTTCGGGTGTTCACATTAAATTTCCAATGCTTAACCAATTAGTAATCTATATTTTGTCCTTCCTTTCTAAGAATAAATTTAGTCCATCAATAACGGAGAGGACTTTTGTTTTCTGCTTGTATTTCTAAATATTTTTCTTTGTGCTGCCTTGACAGAACAGAGATTAAGCCTCTATGGAAATACCATCCCAAACCTTCCTGATAGTCAGATTGCTTGAAGACATTTTTGTTCTCTTAAAATAAAGGTTTGAAAAGTGATTTAAAGCATTTTCAGCTTTAATGTGACTGCAAATCAGGCAGTAACCACATCAAGGAATGCATGGGAAGGTTAGAGGTGAGAGTAGAATGTGTGCCCATTTCCCTTGTTTCAGTTTCACTCATATGCAGTGGCCCATTTGTACAAGGCCTATGTTTCCTGTTCTGTACTAAATTGTTTTTTATTTATTTGAAAAAAGCATTATTTACGGTCCTGCACAAGCAATTGTTAGAATAAATATTATACTTAATTTTATATGTACTGTATTAATTTTTAATTAAAATGCCATAATACATACCATGGAGGGGTACGTATGCTACTCAAAGGCTGTCATTATTGTAGAAGTCTGTGAGCCTAGTTAGTGGGGGGAAGGGGTGGGAAGAGGGAAAGTAGGAAATTAAGCAATTTGGTCACAGTCCCCTAATCATGAACCTATAGTAGGTGAACCATATCTCTATCCAGAAAATTTTAAGCAAATTTAATCCAGTTAGTTTCAGTGAATTGGGTGAATTCTTAACATGTATACAAAATTTGTCTTAGTTCTGATGGACTTTGCATCATTGTATACTTTGATCTACGTAGTATAGCATAGCAGTACTACACAATATTAAGTAGTACTTACTATACTAACTTTCATCTACTCTGATTGTCAGAGGCTCTCTGAGAACTCCGATAGAAGCACTTTCTATCATCCTTTGAATTAGCAATATAACAAGGTGCATATGGAACATTCTGCCAGGCATGTGCCTAGAAGCTGCTGGATCCCAAGTCTCCCAAATGTTTCTTGATGTTGAAAATTAAGAAGCATAAACATGTAAATTGTTAGTTGAATTGGACATTATACAGAATACTTTTGAATTGGGAAAAAAGGGTTTTGGTATAGTTTCCAATCACAGGATTATGCAGATTTCACCATTAGTGTTTCTGTCATGCTTGTGTTTCTCCCATGCTTGTGAAGAATGTTGTAACTTGTTATCCCAAAACATTTGCAAAGTGCTATGTCTAGGAAAATTGTTCTACTCTGCTACTGTAAGTACTGCATTCTAACACACTTTAATTTTTTAAATAATTCATATTATAAATATGACAGACTGCTTAATGCATAATTGAAGCAGATATCTTAGCAGGTTGCCTGCAATGAAGTTGTCTGCTGATATTAATGCTATGGAGGAAAATTCATATGTCACTCTTAATAATAATAAAAGAGTTCAGATGTATAAATGCTTAAGAGTAATGTTACAAGTTAATATGTGAACCTAAACATTCCAGAATAATGTTAATCTAGTCACTCTAGGTGAGGCTAAACTAAGTCTATTTTAGTGCAAATGATTTGAGGGCTATATAATAAATATATTGCTGCATGTTTTGCTACAGAACTGTATATTCAGTGAAATCACAACACAAACTTTTATTTTTGAATATGAATTATACTCCCCTGTAACTGAGCAGAGTTATATGCATATAAAGTTAGTTTGTTTTATTTTATAAAATATAATGCAGATGTAATCCAGTACAGTATTTGATCAATGTTTGCTGTTTGTTACTCTTTATTTTTAAATTAACTCCAATAATATGTGGAAGGTATTTATATTTAAGAGGGGAACAGAAAATAATTTTTTGTCAACTTGATAAGGCCAGCTTGATGTCACTCACGTTGGGAGCACCTGTGGTGGCCTGAGTACTCTGCCAGTGAAAACAGCCTCCTGCGGCCCTCCTGAGCTCCATTTTCACTGGCAAAGGCACCGCAGGCCAGTCCTTTGCTGTTTCCAGGGCAGCCCTGTGGGTCAAATCTAAGCACGCCTTGAGTTTGACACCCCTGCTCTAGACTATAGAACTCCCACTTTGCAAATAGCTTTCTATTGATGTAATGTTAGATCCAGTCTGAATTGTATGCTGTCTCTATCTCTGATCATTCATTTTTATTATGAAGAAACCACCAAAGCATTTTGATTCATTTATTTCTTCATCAGCTATTACAGCATCTATTTGAGTTGTTACTTTATAGATACATTGCAAATAATTTCTTATATGAGAACTATAATATGAATCCCAATTGTTATCAGCTATATGTAAAATAATAAAAAACCCAACCACAGCTATTTCAGTTTTTGTATAACATGTTGCTTTTGTGTTTCTTAGATCGAGTTCAGTTACCTAGAAATATGATTGAAAACAGCATGTTTGAGGAAGAGCCTGATGTGGTTGACTTGGCTAAAGAGCCTAGCTTGCATCCTTTGGAGCCCGATGAGGTAGAATATGAACCAAGAAGTTCTCGTCTTCTTGTACGTGGTCTTGGAGATCATGAAATGGATGAGGATGAAGAGGATTATGAATCGTCATCAGCCAAACTTCTGGGAATGTCTTTCATGAATAGAAGTACTGGTCTGCGAAGTAATATGGCTGGTTATAGGCAACGTTCAGATGGATCGTGTTCTGCTCCATCCGTAAGGACCACAATAATCTGTGCAGTTGTTCTTGGGATTGCTGTCTCCATAATAATGGCGATCTATCTTCTCCCCAAGTGCACTTTTACTAAAGAAGGTTGTCACAAAAACCACACAATGGAAGATATATATCCTTTGGCAACTAATGGAAAACCGTTTCCATGGGCTCATTTTAGACTTCCAGAATTTGTTGTTCCAAACCATTATGATATTGTTCTGCAGCCAAATTTAACCACAATGAGATTTACAGGTTCTGTTCAAATAACTGTGGAGGTTCTCCAGGTTACTATGCATGTTATACTTCATAGTTCAAAGCTTAATATTACCAAGGTAACACTTGCTTCACTGAGTACAAGCCAGTCAAAACCAGCCAATTTCCTGGAATACCCAATGAACGACCAGATTGCAATTATAGCTCCAGAAGCTCTTCTTGTAGGAGATAAATATAAGATCAGCATAGAGTATTCTTCTAATTTATCAGACACTTACTCTGGCTTTTACAAAATTGCCTTTAAGAATAACAACTCAGCAAGGTAAGGTTAAAACTAATTTATTTTTATCTTAACTGGAAAAAAAATTATGTGCATATATTGAGGGGTACACAACCTGAGGCCTTGGGGTTACATGCAACTTTTGAAAACCTTATATTTATTTTATTTATTTATTTGATTTGTCAATTGCGTACAAAATAATAGGTATAAGTATAAACATGAGTAAGAATACAGAAAATAGGTACGATTAAATGGGGACAATAGGACAGGGACGGGAGGCACGATGGTGTGCTTATGCACCCAAGTAATGGAGAAGTTTGCTGCCAAATTTTAAATTTCTGGTTTGGAATTTATTAAAACAAAATTCAGAAGCAATTTTTGTTAATGCCTCTGTTTTTGTCTTGGAATTGCTAATTTTTTTGATTTCCACTCTTGGCATACTGCTTAACAACCAACAGAAGAACACAGCTGGAGAAAGGTTGCACATCTCTAATGTACTATAGCCCTGTTTTCTTCCTGTTGATTTGTTTTTCAAATTTCTCTTCATACTAAAATATCTGGCTTCCTGATTAGCACATAAAATAGCTAAAATAATTATGTTCATCTTTATAGATTAGTTTTAATATTATCTATATTGCTGAATATTGCGGAATCCTATTGTAGAAATAAAACACTATTGCTTATCTAGAACCAGAAGATCTTCTTGGCATGCAAAAATAAATAAATCTCTGATGTAAATCTGGGCATTTTCATGGAAGCGTCTTGCTTTAAATCCAGAAAAAATGCCAATCACTACTAACAGTATTGTACTAAATTGGACCAAGCAGAGCCTGTTTATGGCTGGACCTTATGGCCAAGTGATATTAGGCCATTGAGTTGGATGATATTGGCAAAGTGTGACAGTCTGATGAATAATAAAGAGTGAAGCACAGATAAAATGTAATTTACTGAAAGGAGGGGTTAAATGTTTCATTTTTCCTTCATCAACCTATATGGCATTCCATCTGACTGAGAGAAAGTTACTCCTTGGCTAGTATTGGCATGTTTGACAAATGGAGAAATGGCTCCCATCTAGCTTGTACTTTACTTTGGTAGGAATTCTGTAGATTTGTCTTCATTATTTATTAACACCAGCAACAACTGAACACTAGGAAGACTGAAAATGGGTGCATATGTACATAGTAACATGTATAATGGTAAAATTTGAACACAATAGTTTTAATGACGTTAGTAGTAAGAAATGTACCTGGCCTAGTTTTCAGATAATTATATACAAAAATACCTGAATAATAATGGATTGTGGTTGTTGTTAATATAAAAGTTATTTTGTTGAATACATGTATCGCCGTGTAAAATTTCAGGAAATAAGGATAAATATTTTTTTTCCTTGTTATAGATGCTATTCAGAAAACTTAATTATAAAAATGTGGCTACATATGTAATTGTTACTGTTAGTATGGCTAATGCCAGATACAATTTGCTGATCTTGATTGTTAGGGAAATCCAATGCATAACATGGACTAAGGTAAAAGATTAAAATGTATTGTAAGTATAAGGATTTATTGGGAAGATACTTTTAAATCTCTTGAATGAAGTGTTATGAAGACCACATCTTTGTAACAATTCCAAGTATGCTACATAACTTAATATTCATATGGATTCGGTATCCTTGAAATCTATTAGATCCTTTCAAGATTATAGGTGGGGTAGCATTTTACTTTTTTGAAACAATTAAAGTAACATGGTTAGAATTAGATTTTTTTCTCCAAATTTTATTTCTAAATTATGTAACATATATTGTAGAAATTAAAAAGAAATCAGATTTGAATGTGTTTCTTTTTGCCAGTTGGCTTGCAGCAACTCAGTTTGAACCCTTGTCAGCAAGAGAAGCATTCCCTTGTTTTGATGAACCAGCATTCAAAGCCAATTTTCAAGTCAAAATCAACAGAGAAGATCAACACATTGCTCTGTCAAATATGCCAAAGGTATATAGCTTTATAACTTTTTTATTGTTTGATGTTTATACAGTTACATGCTCATGATGTGTACCACAGAACAGGACAATTGTATTACTTGGTAAAGACCTTTATTTTATGAATTTATGTGTCTCTTAGTTGCATTTTTGTATTTCCACAAAAAACGGTAACTGTAGCTTTAGAAGATAAGAAAAACTAAAAGATTGATTTAGTCTACTTTCCACTTTCCCTTGGAGGCTAGCTAGATTGTACTAGGAATCCCACGCATAGGATGTGGACAGGTAGTATGTTTCTCCTTTTTGTCAACAGAATTAGAAATTGCATTTGTAACTGATTATGCATTTCAATGGACTGATTTTTAATTACTGTAAGGCCTAGAAAGAAAGAAAGTGTGATGCAGAGATATTCTGTTAAATGGAAGGGCATGGTAACATTTCCCCCACAAAAGGTGGCTGACAGATCTGCAAAATTAGATTTCAGGATTAGAAGGAAGAAGGGTGATCAATAAAAGGATGAGTTTTGAATAAGTGTGACCTTTTTTCCAAACCTGACATCTGTGCATGTTAGTTGAGCTATATAGGGTCCCACTAAACTAAAAGAACAAAGAAGTAGGTTGGATGCTGGTGGTAGGCTATGAAGGGTGAAAATGTGAGAGCAAACAGAAGAAAGAGAAAATGATTCAAGTGTTGCTTTTATTAGAGTTTTAATGTTGCTGAATAAGACTCAGTTGAATTGGTAGGACAAGATTTTAGAAAAAATGAAGGCATGATGAAATTGGTTGAAATAGGATTGGGATTAGACATAAAATTGAGAGCACTGTAATGGTCGCAGTTGATTATAAAATGAAAGAAAAAGCGAGAAAATGGGAAAAGAGATAAGAACAGGATTCACTAAAGTCCATGCCAGTGTGGTTCAGAAGGAGCTATTCAGTCTGGGTGGAGAAAAAGTAGTTGGGGAAAGAACAGCTGAGGAATCTTTTCATTAACATTTGGCCTAGGTGACTGAGAAGGCTGCAGGAAGAACGAGTGTTTAGCTGGTTGAAAGGTCAGACTACTGATTGCCTGTAATAAGTGAGATCAATTGGTGGTGTCAAGAGATGTAGGCCATAGCCATGGGTCCTGCCTTGAGTAGCTTAGACACCAGGAACTTAAAACAGATTGTCATTGGGGGCACAATCACTAAGGAAGTGCCACAAATGATTGGGCGGTTTAATTTTATGTCTTATTTTTAAAATGAAGCCCCTCTGGGGGGAGAAGGCAAGATTCCTACTTTCATTGGTTTAGTAAGCGTGGTGGGGTGAGAAGGAATCAACAGGAAAGTTTGAGGATAGGAGAGGTTGATAGGAAAGTGGGAAAAAAAATGTAATGTGAATTTGTTCAGGTACAGATTAGGTGAAATCTGACTCAATAGCAGTAACTGAGAGGGATCTTTGTGTTCTAGTGGACAATCACTTAAATATGAGCCAGCAGTGTGCTGCAGCTGCCAAAAAAGCCAATGCAATCCTAGGCTGCATTAAAACAGAGGGATAGAATCAAGATCATGTGAAGTGTTAGTATCACTTTATAAGGCCTTAATAAGACCGCACATGGAATACTGCATCCAGTTTTGGTCACCACAAAGTAAAAAAAAAAGATGTTGAGACTCTGGAAAGCATGCAAAGAAGAGCAACAAAGATGAATAGTGGGATGGAGGCTAAAACATATGAAAAATGGTTGCAGGAATTGAGTATGTCTAGTCTAGTGAAAAGAAGGACGAGGAGTGACATGATAACAGTGTTCCAGTATTTGAGGAGCTGCCACAAAGAAGAGGGGTCAGCCTATTTTCTGAAGTACCAGAAGGAATGGATGAAAACTAGTCAAGGAGAGAGGCAACCTCTGGGTGCTTCATCATGGAAGCTTTTAAAAAGAGATCGGACAGCCATTTGTCTGAAATGGTATAGGGTCTGCTGCTTGAGCAGGGTTTGGACAAAAAGATCTCCAAGATCCCTTCCAACTCTGTTATTCATTTGCTGGTTGAGGCCACTGTATCATCACTATATATTAAATATCTCCACCCTGAGCCAAGCAGTAATGCAGTGGGAATCGACCTAGTGCTTGGAAGACTATAGTGATTTGTTTAATGTGTATGTGTGTGTTTGAGGTGGGGAAGGGTAGACTTTGAACTAAGCTGAATCCCATCATGGTTTGATTAATGGTTGTCCAGACTTAAAGTCTTACATGGCTTGGAACCTGGCCTCTTAAAGGAGCAGTTTCTTTAAGTGGATCTTAGGCATGCAGTACACATGTCGCAGTTTGAGATGGAGAGTTCTTCCTCCCACTTATGGGATCAAAGGGGAAACAAGGACATTTTGTCTCTCAGCTTTGGCACATATATAGTAGCCTTTCATTAGAAATCTGGGTGACTCCATCACCTCTGACATCTAGGAAATGTTAGAAACTGATACGTTCAGAAGAACATTTAATTATGATATATCTCTGTGATGATATTGTTAATTTTATTTTAGTAATTTATAAAATACTTTGACAATTGTAGATTCTTAGTGTTTGCATTACAGTGTTTGCATTGATTTTTATTGTAGATCAACATGAATAATTTATTTATTTATTTATTTATTTATTTATTTATTTATTTATTCGACTTATATGCCTCCCCCTCTCCAAAGGACTCGGGGCGGCTTACAATTAAAAACAACAATAAATTCATTTAAAAGAGTATTAAACAATTAAGCCGAATTAAAGTTTTAAAACCCCTAATTAAAAAATCCCAACCCAAGAGAATCAGCACAGCCCAGATTGTAAGAAGAGTAAGATGAATAATTGTAGAGTGTACCACTATAGAAATCTAGTTGATTACATATGATTATCGAATTTATGGTATTTCTGATGATAGCCTGAAATATGAAAAAAATAAAGCAAAAGAGTTAAATGTTTAAATTGTTTTCTTTTGCTAATTGGTATACATTTGTTTGAAGTTAGAAATAATTATTGTACTATAACATAGAAATACAATGTATCCTAAGGCTTTTTTTGCTTTGTTTATTTAATTAAATGACTGATTGGGTATCGAAGTTTAATTATTGTGAGAATGCAGTGCTAGCTGATTAGTAGTGGGATTAGACTGTTCCCCTTGGAAATTTTACAGTGCAATTATTTGGCACCCTAACAAATGTTCTGTCGAATGTCTTTTTAACTTTGCCATCATGTAGCATTATTTTGTGCATAAAATGGGCTACCCTGATCTTTTCAAGTGAAATTGAAATAAAAGCAAAAATGGGAGACTGATAATTAATTCTTCATTAAATTGTTTGCACAATTTGCTTTCATGCTATGAGTTCCTGTTTTCATGATGGTTTGCAAATTGTTACTCTTAATAAACTGTATATTAAGTTAATGTAATGTACTGTAAGAGCAATCTTGAAAGAACCCTAGTCAGGCTGAGATCATATCATGAAGTAAATTGTGTTTGTGTGAAAGCATCATGCAACCAAAAGATAAGTTGAGTATTATCAGTGGTTCCTGCTAATACTCTGGATGAATATTTCTTTCTCAGTTAACACATTCATGAAGCATATCACATACCGAACAAAATACCTTTATAAAATCAGTGCTTATTATTTTTGGTTCAACTCTGGCAGATGAACTTGCTCCATACTGAACTGATTTTTACTTCTTAGATTTATTGATATAATTTTAATTTGCTAACCGTTGGGTAGTGCAGTCATAGGAAATAACAATGTTCTGTACATTATGCTTTGCGTATTAGTCATTTTCCAAGTATCTCAACATAGAACAGATGGCTTCTATGATTTATGTTCCAGGACCTGCAACTTCTGTTTACATAATTGAATTCTGATCTCCGGTTTGTATTTCCAGAAATCAACCAATCTCTTGGCAAATGGATTATTTCAAGATGAATTCTTTGTGAGCTTGAAAATGAGCACTTACCTAGTAGCTGTCATTGTTGGAAACTTCAACTGTATCAGTAAGAAAACTAATGGGATTCTGGTAGGTGGGCTTTTTTGCTCCTGTAACCCCTCCAAAAAAACCCTCGTTTCCCCATGTATTATATTACACTTCTTAGATTTGAATTAGTCATGTTCACTAGCTTGTGTCATTACACTACTGACAGTAGATTATAGGGTTTTTTTACCTTGGTAGTTGCTTCTTTTTTGATCATATCAAATTATTACAACATTCAGTAGGGTATGTTAATCTCTTTGCTTATTTTTGTCAGGGCTAGAGGAGAAATGTTAGGAATCATCTTGAAGAAAGATTCATTTGCTGGCCTAAATCTGAAGAGACTGAGTAGTGTAAAGCTTTTCTTATTTTACCCACTACTTCCTTTTATTTCCACCTGATGAGATCTATTTATATCTGGGTGAAATCTCAGTCATTCCTGTTAATGCTGGTTGAGGGAAGGGGAGAAATACCCAACTTGTGGTCCAGACCTGAACTGTGAATGTGTATGTATTAACTTTATAGAAATGGCTCCTCTGCTATCAGGATATGAGTCTTTAGAAACGAAAAAACAAGGAAAACATCTTACATTTTGTTTTATAATATGCTATACAAATGGATCTAAGATGTTAATCTTTTTTTAATCATAAATAATGAATCTTGGTTATCCATGTACCCTCTTATTAATGTTGCCTTAACTATTATAGATAATCTTTGGGTTTTTTCACTAAGTAATGTAGACAATGAAAAACTGAATTCCATTGAAACTTTCCTCTGATTTATTCTCTCTTTCCTGTTGTGCCAGGTATCTGTTTATGCTGTACCACAAAAGCTTGGGCAGACTGAATATGCCTTGAACACAGCAGTGAAGCTTCTTGAATTTTACCAAAATTATTTTAACATAACATACCCATTTAACAAAATAGGTGAGAGATTGTTCTTATCAGATCCAACATTGTATGCTTCCCTTATAAAAATATTTTTAAAGGCAGAGGCGAGTTGAACATAACTGTGGAATTTTTAGACACGTTTAGTAATCCAGGGAAAAATAAATAAAAACATTTATTTCAATTGGGGGTAAAGCTCTGATTCATTTTGTAAAAAGATTTAAAAGGCTGGTATGCAAAGACTCCAAATGATGTCAGACTTCTATTACTTCATAAGTTATGATGTGTTCTCCTATTGCCCCCTTTTTAAAAAAGCAAAGATATTTGGAAATAATAATCAAGGCAAATCATTTAAACTAATTAATAAGCTGAAGAAGTAGTTGTACCCAGTTGAAAATTATGAGGGAAACAATTTTATCTTTCTGCATAAAGAAATAAAGGTTAATTCTTCCTGCTGTGCTCTGACCTATGTGAATCTTCTAAATAATTTCAAATGTCAATCCCATACATTACATATTTATTGATGTATTGATTTAATGTACTTATAAATCATTTCAAATGCCAAAGCATCTAAAGGCAATTTATAATAAACAAATGATAAAAACAATATAAAACAATAATATAAAAAACAACATTCCATAAAATATCTTCATTAAAGGGATGGAAAAAAGGATAAAAAAAATAAAAAATAGTATTCCAGCGTTCATATCAGGAAGTCCTGGATGAAGAGTAAGTTTTTATCAGGTGGCTAAAGATTTTATAGCATTTTTTCCTTTTGCCCTTTGAGTTAATGCTGATTTCTGGTAACTGACTGGATTGTTCCCTGCAGTTTTCTTGGCAATGTTTTTTATCAAAAGTTTGTTACTGCCTTCTTTCTAGGTCTGTGAGTGACTGGTCTAAAATTATCAGTTGGCTTTGTGCCCAAGACAGGAATAGCATTTCCCAGTTTCCCAGTTTCTAGCCTGGTGCCTTAACCCTGTCATCAAACTGACTGTTACAGTATTCGCCTCCTAAATTTCAAAGGGAGAAAACATTCCAGAATATGGGTACCAACACAAAAGCCACATATGAGCACCTGCCAAATGGCACTCAGCAGCTCTTGGTACATGTAGTGGTATCTCCTAGTGAATTCAATGACCATACAGTTCAATAACACAATGAAGTGATTGTTTATCTAAAAGTTACAATAGCGTTGATTGAGGTAGACATCAGTACTATAACTTGCACAACCCTTTTTTGGGGGTGATGAGGAGCAGCTTGTGTCTAATGCTAAGTATGACCATAATTAACAAGAATATCTAAAGAGCACAGGTGATTTCTATCTAATCTCAATAAAACTAAGCAGAATTAATGGCAATAAATAGAAGTGTAGGTATAACAAGAGTAATTAAGAAGGGAACATTCCAGCAGAAAAACAAGTGCTGCCTTGGTTTTTATCTTCCTTTTGCTAACTGGGTTATTACTGATATTACTGTTAACAAGTCTTTGTTTAACCCTGAGGTAGAGTTAAGGCTGCCAGTAATTTTTTATTTGCTAGGAAACAAAATAAGAGATTGCTGTTGCTTTCATTTCACCTGGCTGTAGGCATGGTGGGTCGTGGGTTGGCCATTTGGGGAATTGAATGCTTAAGAGTAAATAAAATTTCAGTTTGATCTCATTTTAATGAAATTTCTTTATCATCACTCTTAAGAGGGCACATTCATGGGAAACAAAAATGCCTTTTAGAAGTCATAGCTAATATTAGGGTGGGAAATATAGTGGTGAGATATGATAACAGTCAGCAAAAGTAGTAAATAGGCAAAATAAATTAGTACATAAAATTGCATGGGGTTGCGATGGGTCAGACACGAATTCGCAACTCACAACAACAACAAAATATTATATGACATCCATTTATAAAATTAAATACAATTAAGTTATTATATTTTAGTTTCTGCTATGTGTATACACACTAGGTGAATGTACATAATAATGTAATACTGTAACAGAGCTTTTAATGAATGGGAGTGCAAGAAGCAAAATGTGTAATATTTACTTATTTATTTGTGTTCTACCCATCTATCAAGTCAGTCTGAGTGTCTTATTAGTTTACAGTAATGACAAATGTGTAGCCTAATTCTTAGCAGTAAGGTGTTTTGGTATGTTGTAAGCAAGAGAGACTGCTTCATTGCATTATTGTATGATTAAAAATGGTGAATGCTCAAAATTAATCATTTTGAGAAGACATATTTATTTATGTGCCTGTACATGTTTAAGAATTAAAAAATAATAATTTACAAAAGATATAGGATAGATTAAATATTTGGACATATTGATCATATGTTGTTTAAAAATGACAAGTTCAGGAGGGACAGTAGATATGTTCATGAAATTAAATATTTTATTTATTTATATCCCACCTGGGATGAGGAACCGACACGATGGTTCCGCCCCAGGCGCCTAATGGACCCGGAGAGGTTCCAGATGGCCCTGGGGTTTTTGCCCACCTCCCTTGTCCACAGCCCGGCCGAGACTTTGGTGGCCGCCTGGCAAGAGGCGGCCTCGGCAGCGCTCGACCAGGTTGTCCCCTTGCGGCCTCTCCCTTGCCGGAGACCTCGTTTAGCTCCTTGGTTTTCAGAGGAGCTTCGGGGAATGAAGCGGCAGAGGAGACGCCCAGAGAGTAGGTGGAGGACTAGTCGCTCTGAGTCTGACCGTCTCCAGTTAAGAGCCTATATTAGGACTTACCTGGAAGCGATTAGAGCAGCGAGATGTACTTACTTCTCGCTCTGATCGCGCTGCAGATGATCGCCCTGCAGCCCTGTTTAGGGTCACTGCTCCCTCTTGCAATTGAGGGGAGGGGACCCCCTGCGGGGCAGAGCAGAGGATTTTAATTTACATCTGGCAGATAAGGTCGTTCAGATTCGGGCTGGCTTGGACTCTGACTGGCAGGATGTTGACGATGGCGTGGCGACGAGTCTTGTGGATCCTGTTTGGGTTGAGTTTGACTCTGTCTCCCTGGATGAAGTGGACAGGATCATGCGGAGGCTGTCTTCCACCACGTGTTTATTGGACCCGTGTCCTTCCTGGTTGGTTTATGTCTCCAGGGAGGTTACACGCGGTTGGCTCCAGGCAGTTATCAACGGTTCTTTGAGTGAAGGGGTTTTTCCTGCCGCCCTTAAAGAGGCGGTGGTGAGACCCATCCTTAAGAAGCCTGCTCTGGACCCAACCGTTTTGAATAACTATCGTCCAGTCTCCAACCTTCGCTTTTTAGCGAAGGTTGTTGAGAGTGTGGTGGTTCAGCAGCTTCCGCTGTTCCTGGAGGAAACTGATTACCTTGACCTGTACCAATCGGGTTTCAGGCCCGGCACAGCACCGAGACAGCATTGGTCGCATTGGTGGATGATCTCTGGAGGGCTCGGGACAGGGTTTTTCCTCTGTTCTGGTCCTTTTAGATCTCTCAGCGGCTTTCGATACCATCGACCATGGTATCCTTCTGCGGCTCCGGGGTTGGGAGTGGGGGCACCGTGTTATGGTGGTTCTCTTACCTTCGGACCGTTCGCAGTCGGTGTTGACGGGAGAGCAGAGGTCCTCCCGAGGCCTCTTAGTTGTGGAGTGCCTCAGGGGGTTCTCTCACCTCTCCTGTTTAATATCTACATGAAACCGCTGGGAGATCATCCGTGGTTTTGGGGTGAGGTATCATCAATATGCAGATAATACCCAGCTGTGTATCTCCACCCCAGACCAGATCAGTGATGCTCTCTCGGTGATGTCCCGGTGCCTGGAGGCGGTGCAGGCCTGGATGGGGAGTAATAGGCTTAGACTCAACCCGGCCAAGACTGAGTGGCTGTTCTTACCGGCATCTCGGGTTTCAGTTGATGTGCCATCTTTGGTCATGGGGGGAGGTGTTACCCCGTGGATAGGGCGAGAATCTGGGCGTCCTCCTGGATGCACAGCTCAGTTTGGAGGAGCAGGTGGGAGCTGTGGCCAGGGGGCTTTTGCCCAGGTTCGGCTGGTTCGCCAGCTGCCCTTACCTGGACCGAGATGCTCTTGAACGGTCACTCATGCACTCGTCACGTCCAGGATCGACTACTGCAATGCTCTCTACATGGGGCTTCCCTTGTGGATTACCCGGAGGTTGCAGCTGGTGCAGAATGCGCGTGGCTGTGATGGGGGTATCCCGATACTCCCATGTTACACCCTCCTCGCGACCTGCATTGGTTGCCGGTTGCCTTCGGGTTTCCTTCAAGGTGTTAGTAACAACTTATAAAGCCCTTAATGGCTTGGGTGCAGGGTACTTGTGGGATCGCCTCCTGCCTGCATCGCAGTCCAATGGCCCCGTGCGCCCCCCCCAGGGACCTTCTGGGAATACCGTCGGTCAGGCATTGTCGGCTGGCGGCTCCCAGAGCTAGGGCCTTTTCTGTGGGAGCGCCCGCCCTGTGGAACTAGCTTCCTGCGGATCTGCGTTTGGCCCCTGATCTCCGCTCCTTTCGTCGAGACTTGAAGACTGGCTGTTTCAGCAGGCGGCCTGGATTGACCCTGGGGTGGGTAGTTTTAATTTGTTTGTTTATTTGTGATTTTATTGTTTTAACTTTTGGTAATTTGGACTTGTTTTTAGTTGTTTTATTGTATATCCTTTTGTATGTTAGCGCCTGAGTCCTTTGGGAGTAGGGCGGCATACAAGTCTAAATAAATAATAATAATAATAATAATAATAATAATAATAATAATAATAATTTTTATAAACAACTCAAAATGGGGAAGACACATAATCTCCTTCCTCCTATTTTCCCCATAACAACAACACTGTGGTGGATTGTGCTAAAAGAGAGTGACTGGCTCAAAGTCATCCAGCTGGCTGATATACTATCATATATATCAGTATATTTGATTGCAAGATTCAATAGGCTTAGTAAATAGTGAATGCTGCCAGTGTATCTAAAATAACTATTCCTTCTTTCTCCAGATCTAGTAGCTCTTCCAGATTTTCAGGCTGCAGGTATGGAAAACTTTGGCTTGATCACTTTTCGTGAGACAGCACTCCTTTATGATAATAATACCTCTTCAGCAATTGATAAAAAGAGAGTGACAGCAGTAATTGCTCATGAGCTAGCCCATCAGGTATGAAATATACTTCTTTGTATGATAGATGTTTTTCTTTTTAAATAACTGAAATTCTAAAACTGGTAGTCTATAAGAAAGCTTATCTTTTGCAATTTTTATTCCATTGTTCTAATAAGCGAATTCTGCCACTGACACATTTAAATGGGAAGTGGTTTCTTTATTTTTTCCATGTGATACTATTTTTAGCAAGCGTGTATGGCATACAATATGGGAGCAGTAGAATTGAGAATCCTGTAATTACCTTGTTTTAGTCTTGTTATATAGTCAAAATATATGAAAGTCTTAAGGAAAGAGAAGTTGTTTAAAAATTGCATACTAATTTGTGCACGAAAAACACAAGAAGGAATCTCAGACAATAACAAATTGGAAATACATATCAGCTACCGGTATGTACAGGCTATGGCTTTCAAGTTAGGTGGTTAACGTGGCTTTTCCTGTATATATTGTTACTGTGTCCTGCAAGTAAGATGTTTCTGAATATTTTGCTTAATTGAACATTAACACACCATAAGCTATCAGCACAGGCACTTATTAAAAATCATAGTCAATTATGTGGCTTTTTGTTTAGCTAAAGAAGTCTATATAGCCTCAGTACAAGCTTTTTGTTCTATTTCCTGTTGTAATGATTAATGTTATTTTGTGAAGCGGATACACTGGTTTTTTTTAGAACGTTTCATTTTTCATTTTTAAGATAATGATATGGTAGCCTCCTAGATGTCTTGAGCTGAATTCTTGCTATCTCTGACTAGAACCAATAGACTGGAATAGATCTGGAAGTCTTTTTATATAGCTCAGCCTAATGGTCCTTCTTTTGACACAAAAAGTAACAATAGAGTTAAAATATGTGCTTTATGTTTGCAGTGGTTTGGTAATCTGGTAACAATGGAATGGTGGAATGACCTGTGGTTGAATGAAGGATTTGCTACTTTTATGGAAAATCTTGCCATGAAGATCATCTTTCCTGATTTGTATACTGTAAGTGCTTGGAGAATCAGTGGGTTTGCATATTTCTCATGTTTTATTGTGTTGGGTCTAAAATCTTTTGACTTGTTTTGTCTCCCTATTTAGTCTCAGAAGCTAGAACTGATTATATTATTTAGAAATTTATTTGTATAATTGAAGGTGTGTATGACCTTGAGAGAGCAAAGGAAAGAGATTAGGAAACAATCAGATGAGAGGGAGGAGCCCCCAAAGACTTAACAGTCAGAGGAGGAAACTTAGAAAGACCTACTCTAATTGACCAGAGGCCTGAAAGTGGCACTGGGAAGTTTGTACCTTCAGACTTGCAAAAATGATATTAATTCTCTCAGGTAAACATGAAACAAATAGATGAGCTAAATGCAGTTTATTGCAAGGTTTCAGCAACAAAATCTTGCAAGTCTGAACATACAAATTTCCTGCCTCAGCAGGCTAGGCCCAGCGATGCATGGGCCTTCTGTTTTCCCACCACTCCCAATTACCCTGGCCTCTTCCTTCCCTCACATAAGGCTAGAGTGGGAATCCCTCTAAAGCAGAGGTGTCAAACTCATGCCCCGCGGGCTGGATGTGTCATATGCTGACCCTGCCCCCGCCCGGTTTAGTGAGGGGGAAAAAAGTCCCAATATGTCCAGTGGTGGTATTCAGGCAGTTCGCACCAATTCGGGAGTAGCAACAAGTTGGCCTGGGTCTCTGAATCAGTAGCGACTTCTGGCTGGCCATATCCCTGACTTGCTCGCCACTTGCTCGTCCCTTCCGGCTGCTCGATGCTCACCCCGCCCACCCCTGCCCTATATATGTTGCCTTCACCACATGGCCCAGCTAATCTTGCCAGTTGCCTTGTTATGCCTGGTCAGCTCAGCTCATCAAAGGTAAGAATGCATGCCGCCTGCTGACCCTTCACCATGGGTAGAGCCCCAGGGACACGCTATTCTCTGAGGCCCCGGAGCCACTGGCTCCCTCAGCTGGGTCAGGGAACGCATGATTCCCCGGCTCCAGCCTTGCTCCAGAGCCACCGCCCGTTCGCCACGTGCTCTCCCTTAAGCACGATGCATCATCCATTTTCCCCTCCTTCAGAGGCCCTGGCCCTTAATCTCCTCTCTTCCTCCCCTACGACTGCCTCTTTCATTGTCCATGGCCATGACCTTACCTTCCTCCCGTGGCTGGCTGCCAGGGAAGGCAAGCCAGGGCTGAGAGCCACTGTGCTCCCCGCCAGACCGCATCTCGCCCCCCCTTGTTGCGAGATGCCTGCGGCTGCTTCCTCTTTTTTTTTTTGGTGCAAGAAGCCTCCCAGCATCTTTGTCTGCCAGAACTGAGTTGGCTGGCTGGAGGCTTCTTGCACCGAAAACTACCGGCCTCCGCCTTTTGAATGTGCCGAAAAAGAGCTTCAGTCCCACCGCCATGGTGGGGGTCATGTTAGTGAGTGGGTGTGGGCGTGAGTGATGTCAAGTTTGGACATGCCCACTCAGTCACATGACCCTCCCCCACCAAGCCATTGCCACAGAACTGGTAGAGAAAAAAAATTGAATACCACAACTGAATATGTCATGCCACCGTGACGCCACGAGTTTGATACCCCTTTTCTAAAGGCTGGCCAGGAGCAGGAACTTCCTGTTGCTGGTCAGCTTTAAAGAAGATTGCCTTCATAATAGCGTTTTAGCTGAGCCTTGCATCAACTAGATATGCCTATCAACAGCTGCAAGGAAAGGGAAAGGTAAGTGGTTCTGGGCATGGTAAGGCAGAGAGACCAGGTTTCTTGGAAGTGTTAGCTGGTTGAGGCCTTCCAGCTCATGGCAAGTTTCTGCACATCAATGGGCCTAGCCATCCGAGGCCTTCTGGGAGCGGTGCAAGAGAGGAAGAAAGCCAGGCCTCTTGGAGTGATGGAGGGGAGGCAGGAGGCCTGTGTGCTGCTGGGTCTAGCTGGCTGAGGACTTTCGCCCTGGAGCAGATTGCCTTAGATGTGGAGAATGTGGGACAGTGCCAGGCTTCTCGGGCATGGCGGTGGGAGGATTAAGGACACCTGTGTGCCACTAGACCTAGTCAGCTGAGTCATTCTAAATGTGATGGGGCAAGAATATGGCTTTGGGAGCGGAGCAATGAGGAAGGAATCCTGCATGCACCTGGGCCTAGCTTTTCAGCCCATAACAGGTTTCATGTGACAGTGAGTGCCCTTCAAGGAATGGCGGACTCAAAGCCCCTGAAGCACTCCTGCACATTTACTTAACTACCACAGTAGGAAGAGTTGGGTCATTGAGTAGCCACATGGGTATCTTAATAACCACAATAACCTATGACCAAAATTTCAGGTTAAATAGTGGTCGTGGGTCGAGGACTACCTGTACCAGCTTGTTTTGCCTCTTTCCAGACCCATTATTTTTAGGAATGCATGATCATTCGTGTGTACTTTTTATCAGATGATTGGGCCTCTGTGTTATTTGTCTAGTATAACTTAAAGAAGCAGATCTAATAGTGCAATTGTGTATCCCTTTTCAAATATAAAACTGGCCAAGTGACTTAGAGCCAGATGATATTTTTCATCCTAACGTATTCCACAACATTGATGGAGAATGTAATGAAAAATATAATGGATGTTTTGACCTGAACTCCAAGAGAAAAGGCAAGTTATAAATGTAATAATAAAATAAGAACAAGAAACTTTGTGATAAATACAATAATTTGAAAAAAAAAATCTCACAAGACCTACCAGATAATTAGAAAAAAAAATCTTCCAATCTTTATTCACTAGTGAAATTTATGATGTTTAGTTAATGTTCATTTTAACTTAAATGCCTTTCAATTCCTCAGGATGACATTTTTTTAAATCTGCAATTTATGACCATGGAGAAAGATTCCATGAATTCATCTCACCCAGTTACCCTTCCTGTCAACTCATCAGCAGAGATTGAACAAATGTTTGATATAGTCTCCTACATCAAGGTAACTTCAAATATCCTGTAAACGTGGTTTTAATAAAACTAAATGCATTTGCAAAGTTGACACCGATGTATTTCAAATCACATTCTTAGTATGTGATTTCAAAATGTCAGTAGCCGAAGGGAAAAAATATTTCAAAAGTGAATTAGGAGGGAGGTGTTGACAGGAGAATCAAATATATATGCCCTATTGGGAACTATTTTTAATCTGATTTGCTTTAGCAGACAAATGCTTGGTTTTAGAAATACCTCTTTAAAAATGAAGAGTAAGAAAGAATAATTTCATTCTCTCTTTACTGATGGCATTCTAAATAATTCTTGATTCCAGCGCTTTTTGAATGCTTTTGGATATAACATTAAATCAGGGATGGGAAATCTGTAGAATTCAAATCATTCTGTGAACTAATTTTGCAAAATAATTTTGGTGTTTCCCCATCTCTGCCCCCCCTCAATTAAATTCCAAAATAAGGGCCAAGCCTCAGGGAGTAATATTTATTTGTATAATTCCCATTCTTCTCATTGTAGTAAACCCATGATCAGTGGGCTTTTGAAGGTCAGAAAATATTATAAAATGTGTTTCTAAACCTTTCTTTAAAAAAAGCTTCCTGCTCTAAACCATGTTTAGCATCATGAGAAGAAATCCAGCTTCATTCCATCCTTACATTTTTCTAGTTCACTTTTGTTATCAGTAATAGATGTCATTAAATTCAAAACAGCTCCAATTTGTTTCTCCCTTTTCTCCACTTTTCAAATCAACTCTTTCACATTCAAGTATAACCGTTTCTGCTGGGTTAGGTTTGTTTTAAGTTAATCATCATGTTTTTGTGTAAATTGAAATTAGAACTGTAGTTTTGCATTTAACTTTATAATTTGTTTTTCTTCTGACAGGGATCTTCTCTCTTGTTTATGCTAAAAAACTATCTTAATAAAGAAGTTTTCCAAACTGGCATTCAGATCTATTTGCATGACTACAGCTATAATTCCACGTGCAGTGATAACTTATGGGACAGTATGAATAAGGTAAATCTCTATGGATGCCTTCTAAAGAAGAGGATATAACAATCAACTAATATCAGCAATCAATTATCCATATATTTTAAGTCTGCTTTTTAGGATAACCTAATTACTATTTCCTTTAAAAGGTCTATTATTGGTCCTCCATTAAAGAGAAATGTTTAGCCTCCTTGGTATAAATGGAGATAGTCTCATTCTTGACTAATAAGCTAAGCAAAGGTAAAGCAGACTGGTGTCAAACACACTTGACTATCATCTTATCACTATTCTCAAATTAGGGTAAACATTCAGTTCCCCAGGACCAGTTGGCTAAATGATCCATATTAATGAATTAGCTGTGGAATGAATCTGTTTATATCATTTAATTTCACACACATTCACTTGTATTCTAGTCATCTCCATTATCATTGCCTTCAGTTTAGATATATACTGTGGAGCTGCCTATCTTGTCTTTAGAGGGAAAAGACATTTTGTTCAATCATATTGCTCTGTTAATTTCTTTATCCTATAAAGTAATCAGAACTGTGGCAGAAATGCTTACCAGAGAGTCACCCATAAGTAAGAATAGATTAGAATTTTCTAGACCATTTTCTTAGATTCCGGATCTCCTGAAGGATCGAGGCAATTGGCGTATTGCAACTAATTTGTAGAGTGTCAGGTTGGAGAAGGCTGGTTGGCATATTATTCAGGCAGAATAAAGGTTTCAACTTTAGCAGGAGAAATTGAATGGGAGAAGAGATGCTGTAGATGCTACCTTTCTCAACTTTTTTTTTACCATGCTTTTCCTGTGTGGATGTTCTTATATTCAAACATTACAGAGCCAGTGTCTGTCTGTCTTTTGTAAAGAAAAAGAAAATTCCATCTCAACTCTCTTGCCTTGATTGTTTTCCCTCTGCAGGAGGTTTGCCCAGCTTCTGCTTCTTCTAGCTTTTGAGAAATCATTTGCCATCTGGTTAATTTGCTTTGTGGATTAGAAGATTCTTCTTTAAGCAGTGCTCTAATTCTAGCCACTAATCAGGAAGAAATCGGCCTCCAAGAGTTTTGTCTTTGTTCCTGAGTGGTGGTTTAATTATGACTAGTAATTTGAAGCAGCCTCCTTCAACTGAACTATTCTGGACTTTCAGACCTCAGAATTATCAGTCAATATGGCAATTGGTGTATTGCAACTAATTTGTAGAGTGTCAGGTTGGAAAAGGCTGGTTAGCATATTATTCAGGCAAATCCCATTTCAGAAAACTAAATTATATCCCTTTCCAAACAGAAATTATAAAAGCTCCTTAAAAGTCTTACAATTTCATGATCCTGTGTCTATACTTCTTATGTATTCTCTGTTGCTATGACAATGGAGAGTATCGATGGTATTTTGCTATTGAGAGCTATATTGCTTCTATTCTACCAGTCTTCTTGGAGAGATGATAGTTGAAAGAATGCTTAAAGTAGCACTTACTGTATGCGGGGTAGGATTTGAGCTTTGACTTCTAAAAATTTGTGATCTTGGGGCAGCTATGCTCTCTCAGCCCAATCCACCTCACAGGGTTGTTCTAGGGAAAATAGGAGGAGAAAGTATTGTATGTTTGTCGCTTTGAGTTCCTAAGAAGTAATAAAGGCAGGATAAAAATCTAATAAATAAAAATTGTTAGAAATACGAGTAAAGTAATTACCAGCCATGATCTTTTCAAAGATTGTATGACCGCTGAAATGGTAGCAGCAATATCCTGCAAATAGATGAAGCTGCATTAAGGTGTTGGAAAGAGGTGTTGCTGTTTGTTTGCACTTCGGCATAATGTGAAGTATTTTTTAGAGATTGAACCAGAAATGCTGCACAACTTTTATTTATTGTGTTTCTAAAGCAGTATAGAAATAACAAAGTCTTACAAAGTAGAACTTATAGTATTAAACTATGATTAGCAAGCTTTTATTGAGAATTATATTTCAACTATTTAGTTCTGTGTTTAATTACATGAAGCTATTGATTATGTTGACACCACCATTTTTTGCATGTGTATCTATTTCCTAAGGTGACACATGGAACCCCTGATGTAAAAACAATTATGAACACTTGGACAATTCAGAAAGGATTTCCACTGGTGACTGTCAAAAGGGAGGGGAAAAAAATCCTTTTGAAGCAGGAAAGATTTGTGCATAACACAGAACTGGAAGATCAAATCTTATCTTCAAGGTTTTTTTTTCCTTTTTAATTTGCATAGTTTGATTTTTCAGCCCATGTTTTAGATTTTAAAAGGGTAAAGGACTGATACATAGGATAAATATTAAATTATGTATATGTGGGGGAATAATAGATGGAAATCTAATGAAAACTTTGTTATCTTTCTTAAATGTAGTTATTTGTAAACTGAGCTGAGCTCCTGGTGACTCCATGGACACAGCTATATAGATTTCTTAGTAATTTATCAAAGTAGTTAATTGCTTTCTGCATTTAAAAAAAAAATCAGTTTGGCATACAATCCTGAGATTTCCTGGTAGCATCCCACCCAAGTGCTAGTATAATTCTGTTTAGCTGCTTAAGATTGGTGAAGGTCAGGTTAGGTAAGTGCCATTACCTAGGCCTCATCTTTGCACTACTTTCAAAACTAATCAAGCATATGGATCAGACAGGCAACAACAATACTTGTCATGTATAATGTCACATTAAATTGATAAGGCAGAAATATTGCAAACACAGGATTTCATTCTTTACATTGTATGACAGAAATCATTTTTTTTGTAAATTGCATTTTTTAAAATATCTGCCCATGAGTCTCTGTCAATTTAGATTGCTTTCATATTGAGAAAATACTTTAACTTGAAAAAGAATAAATTCCGTCTAGGAAATGCCTGTAGCCTTGACACTGATAAAAACAAATATAATGTACAGATATTAGATAAGGGAATTTGATTTTTTTAAAATAAAAAATAAAATAGAAATGTTTTGTAAGTGTCAAAAACACCGTTGTGATTTTGAATGTAACCTGAGATTGAATTACTTGATTCTCTCTATATCAAACTCTGAATTCCACCAATTACAGAATATCAGGAGCTAGACAAGAATCTGCCTGTGACTGCACTGCCGTTAATACCCAGCCTCATTCTCAAAAGTGCAATTAGCCACAGTAAGGATGGATAACTTCCACCCTTATTTTTCTTCATGGTGTTCTGTTTGGGACACCAAAATTCTTCACTAAGCTTTACATACTTATTTTGTTTAAAAAGAGGCAAGGCAAAAAAAAAACAACAACCCTGGACTCACACTCTCTGATAATGTCAATAGGTCATTATCACATAGTTTTTGCCTGGAAGCCATTTTCCTTAAAGGACAATCTCTGGCAGAAAAACATAATTGCTCTGGATTGGTATGACCAGATTTAAATTAGAGAGGATAATAGTTTTGCAGAAAGTTCAGGAGTATAGGTAGTCCTCTACTTACGATTGCCATTAAGCCAAAAATTTCCATTGCTAATTGAGACAGGTTTTAAGTGAGTTTTGTCACATTCTACAACTTTTCTAGTCGCAGTTGTTAAGTGAATCTAGCTTCCTCTTTGATTTTGGTTCACGTGACCCCAGGACACTGCAGCTGTCACAGATATGAGTTAATTGTCAACCCTCCAAATTTTGATCACATGACCAAGGGGATGCTGCAATGGTTGTAAGTCTGAAAAACGGTCATAAGTCGCTAAATTTCAGTGCCGTTGTAATGTTGAACGATCGCTAAATGAACTGTTGGAAGTCGAGGACTACCTGTAATAGAAAACAGAAATTAGTTTGTACTCCGAAATCACCTTCTTGCCTGAATAGTTAAGCTTTGAATAGGCAAGCTCAACTACTGGGACAGAGAGAGGAACTCTAGATACGTTAACAATTTGCAGTTTGATTTCTATCATTGCACAATTGTTTAATGAATGTGTATTAATTTATGAGTAATCTCACAGAAGTTTAGGAAGTTACTTCTCTGTTATAGTTTCATTAGCCTTATAGAACTTTGGGATTTAAGAATGTGTACCTTTTTGTTTTTTCCAGTTCTCTGTGGCAAATCCCTCTTTCTTATATCACAAACAATGACAACTCGTCCCTCCCTTTGCAGACATACTTACTGGATAAAAAGACAGGTATGCCATTTGTCTTTTGAAAATTAGAAAATGCTGTACTAAGAGCAAATTTCAGTGGTTCTAACATGGTCCAGTCATAATAAAGCCACATTCCAGTCATCCTCTTGGGAGACAAAGTATCTAGATTAATAATATGGAACAAGGAAAATGGAACAAATAAATGAACCATGCCTCACAGAGTTAAACTCTGATATTGAAGGCAGCATGTGAACAAATTTTATGTTGCTGAAGTATGCTTACCATGTTTCCCCAAAATAAGACCCAACCAGAAAACAAGCCCTATCATGATTTTTCAGGATGCTCGTAATATAAACCCTACCCCAAAAATAAACCCCAGGTAAGATTGTCATCCAGATGTACACATTTAGAACCACATTTTCCTAATCAGAAAATATGCATCTTTTGGAGCAAAAATTAATGTAAGACCTGGTCTTATTTTCGGAAAAACATGTACATGTTGTCAATTTGACTTTTATAGCTTTTGGAGGAAGGTATCTATATTGGGGACAGATCTGTGAAAATTCAGTTTATGCAATTTTACTACTCTACAAGATGTCCTTTATAGCACTGAACAGGAGCTACTTGTCCCTGCAAGTACTTCTGCAAGATCTTCTGTAAGAAATACAAAGACAAATGGCTGCCCAAGTATTGTCAGTCAATAATGTTTATCCTTGTGAATGCTTAGCAATTAGCATTAATTTAAACTGATGCTTTTTTTCGTTTTGTCTCTCCTTTTCTTTTTTATCTAGGTGTAATTGAGTATCCTCATGAAATAGAGTGGGTGAAGTTCAATGTGAACGGAAATGGTTACTACATTGTGCAGTATGAAGATAATGACTGGATTGCTCTAATTCAACTACTGAAGACAAATCCCAGTATTTTTGATCCCAAAGACAGAGCCAATTTGATTCATAATATATTTATTCTGGCTGGGTAATGATCCAAAATGAAAATTTATTTTTGTCAAATAAAAATTTAAATATAAAATATTCAGCTATCACAGAGAATGGGATATACACGATATTACAATGTTTTAGAAATTCAGGAACATGGTGAAGCAGAAAAATACCAGTTCCAGTTTAGAATTGCTTTTTGGGGGAGTTAAATGAATCTGGAAATGAATACAAATAATTCAGCAGATGTCAATAGCACTATAGTTATGCTAATATAGATGTTCTTCCTCAAATAACAATTCCAATAATATGAATTCATAAAAACCACAAAAAGATTAGAAACAGCATTATTCTTTAAGGAGCTAAGTGCTAGGAGATTTCAATTTTAAATAGATACACAAATGTAAAAAAAGAGGTGGCTATTTGATTATACAATTGTGCAGCCATTTGAATTTTTTTATGACCCTGGTGCAGATGCCTCTACAGTGGAATCTTGGGTCGCAAACTCTTTTGTTCACAACCAAATCGGGTAATGATTGAAAATTCCACCCAATTTTTGAATCAGGTCACGATTCAAAAATTGAGTGGCAAACAAAATCAGCGCGGATAGATTCCCTTTCCACACCGATTTCCCCTTCAGCGCCAATTTTTTTTTGTCCGTGCACATGCAGACGGTCATGCTTCCAGTTATGACCAAATTGGGTTGCAGCTGTAGTCCTGGAACGGATTACGGTCATGACCCGAGTTTCCACTGTATCTGATTTGTTTCCAGGCTGAAGTGCATAGCTTTTGATTTGGTCTAAATTCAAGAAAACCAGGGATCTGCCTCCACATTTTGTGAATGGTGTGCATCTAAGCTAAATGTAGCTCGTGAATGAAAACATATATGTGTCTCAGGTTAATGTTGCAATACCCAATTTGGGTTGATCACCGGGACCAGAGGTTTAGTCTTCTGAGATTTTGGGCTTGTTCTGGGACCCATTCTCGGGGAACTTCTCTCTCCCCTGTAAATAATAAATACAAAAATAACTCCTATAAATTGTTTGCAAGATGCCTGCACTGCATGCAGGGGAGAGAAAGGAAGAAAGAAGGTACAAGACTAACTATATGGCACATCCTGTCATCGATCAAAAACATTTAGGAAGCAATAGAACACAGCTTCTGACATCTGCAAGTGGGCTTCAAACACTGCCCAGAGGCTACCATATGAGGACAAACCATGCATTGTAAAGGTCGCTTGGAGATGAGAGATACTTCTAATGTAATTTACTGGATCCCCTGCATGGATTGCTTGTGTGACAATGTAGGACAGATGGGGGAAAAGCTAACCACCACATTACAAGAACACACGAGTGGTCAGACGAGGAGATCTGAACCCATTGATAGTCTCACATTGCAACTAACAACATACATTTAATTTCACACAACTAAAATTGTTGGCCAAGCAGGTACAAAAATAGCCAGGGAAATGATTGAAGCCTGGGAAAGTGCCCCTTGTCAGTCAACAGGAGTGCTGATTTCACTTAATCAGGCACCACATAAATACTATGCATAGAATACCCCAAAAAAACCACACATTCTGGTGAGAGGGAAGTTCCCTGAGGATGGGCGCTAGCACAAGTCTGAAAGCTTGGGAGACTTAACTTCTGGTCCCAGTGACCGAGTCAGATTGGATCCTGCTAAATGTATCTTAGAATGTTTAACAGTATAAAAAAGTTCATAATGTTAAACTTCAGTATGGCAAAATTCTATTGTTTCTTCATAGTTTCATTTTAAAAAGAAAAACCTTAAATTGATTGTTTCTCAAAGATTATCATATAGAGAAGCTTCCTTTATCCATAATTTCTTTCCACCTCCACAATCAATGATACTAGATTGTGTCTGCAATGAAACTAGCTCAGAATGTATTTGGAACAATATATTTTAGTTTTAAAAATACAAATTTCCATAAGTTTTCACAGTATAATCCTTTATAATATTAGTATTAGAATACTGCTGTAAAACTTTTTTCTGATCTCTTTAGGGTAGGAAAAGTCCCTTTGACCCTGGCTTTCAATCTAATAAACTATATAGTGAAAGAAAGCAGCACGGCTCCAATTATGCAAGCTTTATATCAAATCAGTCGTATCTTCAATTTAGTTGAGAAACGGGGAATGTTGGATCTCTCAGCCAGAGTGTTGGTAAGTTCTTGAAAATAGGAAAGCAGCAATTGTGCGATAACTAGAAAGTTGTACAGGTAGTCCTCCACTTACAACCATTTGCTTAGTGAGTGTTCAAAGTTACAATAGCACTGAAAAAAGTGGCTTAAGACTGGCTTTCACACTTATGACTTGCAGCATCCTCGTGGTCATGTGATCAGAATTTAGGTGCTTCAGCTGGCATGTGTTTATGACAGTTGCAGTGTCCCAGGGTGGTGGGATTGCCATTTGTAACCTTCCCAGATGGCTTCCAACAAGCAAAGTCAGTAGGGGAAGCCAGATTCACTTAACAACCACATGATTCTCAACTTAACAACTGCAGCGATTCGCTTAACAACTGTGGCAAAAAAGATTGTAAAATGGAGTGCAACTCACTTAACAATCTTGCTTAGGAACATTAATTTTGGGCTTAATTGTGGTAAGTCGAGGACTTCCTGTATTACGTCGTAGCATAATGTCTGAAAGGATGTGTAGCATTCATTTTATTTTTGCTTAAAAATGCTATGCTTTTAATAGTTTATAATTTAATCTACAGGCATTCTTATTTAGAAACGCATTGTAATGGCAAAGATCATCTGCTCATAACTGCATCCTTTTCTATCTTGCGTAAATACGGCTACTTAGAACAGAAGAAATAGCTTATGGTTTCTTTAATTTCTTCATGATCTCAATATTTTTAACTGCTGTCTCTTCTAGTACTATGATTGTGAGGAAATACCATAAATCATATGTCCCATAAATAAATAGGGGTCTGTGATGTCATATTTTTTTCTACTTACATCATTCTGGATTTCTAGTACAAATTCATTCACCTTCACATCATATCAAATTAATGTTGCACAAAAAATTCTGAGTGTCTAGCACAGGGGTGTCACTCGATTTCATTGAGGGCCGCATCAGGGTTGTGTTCGATATTGGGGGCCAGGGTGAACGTGGCCATGGTGGGCATGGCCAGCTTGACGTCACTCATGTCAGGGGTGTTTGTGCTCTGCCAGCGAAAGCGGGCTCCCAAGCTCCATTTTCAACTGTGATGGCCTCCTGCCACCTTCTGCCAGTGAAAATGGAGCTCGGGGGGTGGGGGCACACGCAGGCCAGATCTAAGCACCCTGTGGATCCGGCCCCCAGGCCTTGAGTTTTACACCCTGGTCTAGCAGATCTCTCTCACACATGGGATCTTTGATGCGCACTTTGGAGTTGGTATAGTTCTGAATAGATCAGGCTGTGATGACAGAAGGAAAGGAGAATTAGTCAGGTTTTGCTCAGATCTGTGTTCTGTATCATTTTTTGTAGATTTTGAAGTTAGTCATAGCACAATTGTAACAAAGCTTTTTCTACTGACCAGTGGTAATCTTTTTCCTTTGCTATTTTCTAGTATAGGATTGAAAAATTGTTTGGAGAGAAGATTGAGCAAATAACATGGAACAATAATAAGACCCTCTCAGAATTAGAGCTACAGTCAAGTCTACTAAATTTTGCCTGTTCCTATGATTTAAGAAAGTGTAGTTCCACTGCTTCTAATCTATTTAAGACATGGAAGGACTCCAATGGGACAGCAAGGTAAATAATAATTAAAAAAAACTTACTTAAATTATTTTTCTCCTTAGGCACTGAGAAATTACTTCACCATCACAAAAAATATTTTTTTTAAATCAGTATATATATGTGTAAAGGTTTATCTTTTTCATTGGGGAAGAAATTTTACTATGGGTACAGAGTGAAAACATGGGCATTTCATAAAGGTTTATCTTTTTCATTGGGGAAGAAATTTTACTATGGGTACAGAGTGAAAACATGGGCATTTCATATGACAAGAAACCCAAAAATGCTAATTACAGGTAGTCCTCAACTTACAACCAGAATTGAGCCCAACATTTCTGTTGTGAGTTTTGCCCCATTTTACAACTTTTCTTGCCATAGTTGTTAAGTGAATCACTACAGTTTATAAGTTAGTATGACTGTTAAATGAATCTGGCTTCCCCATTGACTTTGCTTATGAGTAGGTTGCAAAAGGTGATCATGTGACCTTGGGACACAGCAAATATGAACCAGTTGTCAATTCACAAATCATGTGAATTTTAATCACATGATCATGGGGATTGTGGCAGAGCTCATAACTGAAAAATGGTCATAAGTCACATTTTTCAGTGCCATTGTAACTTTGAATGGTCACTAAAGGAACTGTTGTAAGTTAAGGACTATCTGTATTTGAATCAGTCACAGACCTAGCTTGTCTCTTTACACAATGCCATATTGTCTGACTGATTTTGTGCTACCATGTACTTTGTACTATAAACTACTAAATGCAGTGTATAAACCGCGCTTTGTGGTCCAGTGTATTTAGTGAGCACAACCAATTTTTGAAATTTCGGTAAGCCAGGCTTAAGCAAACCTTGACTGAATAAAATGTCTCAACACAGTTCACTGAAAGTTGTTCTCTCTGCACTGCTTGTGGGTAGCATTTTGGCATGCTACAAACACGAAGAACAAGTTATGCGCTCATTTACTAATATATAAAATGAGAACATTTTCTTGAACTTGTAGTGATGGGTAAGACTCTTCACATTTTAAAGTCTTCCTTTTCATCCTGAAGAACATTTCTTTCCAGTTCCATCAAAGTTTATAAATTTTATGAATACTTTCTTTACTAGGAATCCCTTTCTGATATCAGTATTCCACTGTCTTTCAGAGCGGTCTGTATCCTCATTACTGGTATATTAATACAATGCTGATTGGATAATTATACAAGACAATACAGAGCACTAACAGGGACTAAACCAGGATTGAGCAGTGGACAGCCTTTTTGGTTTCAGATGCAAAATTAAGTCTGCTTACTTTCTAGCAGGCTACAGGAAGCCTAGCAATATGGTGACCAGTGAGGGGCAAGGATATTTTTCTGCCTTTCTTTTTTATTGGTAGTTTGGATTCTAAAGGGTAAGAATGGGACAAGCTTTTTGTTGGCTAATTTGGCACTGATTTTAAGAACCAGTGGCTGGTCATGTGTGAGGGAGAGCTGAGAACTTCATGTGGCCAACAGACTACCCATCCCTGGTTTAGGAATTTAATTTAATTTTTGTTTTGAACACCATTTGAGGATCATAGATGCTAGTGGCCATATTAAGACATTTTTTTTGTACATTTCAGAACACAATCTGAAATGGTAAGCTTTTGGTGTAAGAATACCCCCCGCCCCCCAAATTCTTCACACTGAAGAAGGGAAAAGCCAGTGAAGTTTACTGCTGGCTAGGAAACATAAGAAAGCAGGTGTAGTGGTTAAGATACCAGGAGACTGTGATTTGTAGTATTACCTTAAGCCAAAACTAGCTGGGCTAGTCATTCTCAGCTCTAGGAAGAAGTCAGTGGCAAATCATTTCTTTAAAAATTGCCAAAAACTGCAAGGGCTAATACAGGCAGTTGCCAGGAATCAACATTGACTCAAAGGCATGCACACATATGAAAGGACATGTAAGAAGAATATGTTGCCCTTCTTCTGAAAACAGGTTCTGTAGAAGTTCTCAGTTGTACTTGCATTTCAGTAGCACAGCAAAGAATGGGAGCAGGCTACTATCTATCTAATATTAATTTATTTGATCGCTGTTATAATCATTTGAGTATTACACTATTTTTAACCCTTTGCACTCTTCTCTGTCAGACTTGTCACAGCACTTGGAAGAACAAAAAAACAGGGTGTTCAGCTCAATGTGTGTCAAAAATGACTTGCTCAAAGAAAGACATTTATGGTGCCAAATATAAGGCTTGAAGCTGAGAGACAGCAATCATCTATTCCCAGGCCTATTAGACCTTTTATGGCATCTCAGGCTCAAGACAGTTAAGAAAATGTCCAAATACCAATGACTTGAAGCACAAATCTAGATTTTTTTTAAAAAAATAATCTAATCTAGCAAATCTGTGTTTGTGAGAAATTGCTGAATAACCAGTTCCTGAACAGATGATTATCGTTGGGAGAGATTTACAGCTTTGGCTCTCTGAAGCCAAAAATCAGAAGTTCAGTTTTGCTGGTAGTTGCAGTTGTTCTTGCTTGGTTCTATTTTGGCTTGAAACCAATACTTGAAGACTTTGTGAGAACAAGTGTGTACCATTAGATAAATGTGACTCAGCCCAGTATTGGTTTAGTGTCTTTGCCTTTTTTTCCATTTTTCATAACAAAACGTAATGCTGAATAGTAATTAACTTTAATTCTTCATTCCTAAATGTGTGAGAACAAGACCAAATGGCAAAGAAGAAATGACTGAGAACATGAAAAAGATTAACTTACAAGGGGAATATTTGTGTTCTACTACAAATTGCCGTATCATGTCTAAGGGCTTAACAGAGCAGTTAGCATTTATACTGTTTTTATGTTTAACGTGGATGTTTGTATGAGATTCTAAGAATACATATATACTTATTCTTTTTGTATATCTCTGCAGCCTGCCGACAAATGTTATGAAGATCATATTCACAGCTGGAGCAAAAACTGAAGCTGGCTGGCAATTTCTTTTAAAAATGTATTCCTTTGTGGATTCCGAACCAGAAAAACTCAAAATTCTTGAATCTCTGGCCAGCACAAGTGATGTTAAAAAACTCATCTGGTACAGTTTCTCCTCCTATTCCCATATTCTCATTTTTAAAATTGAAGATTTTAAATCTTAAATAAAAGTTAGTTTTCTAGTTATGGTCAGTAATTTATATAAATTTGATTACTATAGATTCATCTGTGTCATTGCACAAAGAAGCTAAGCAAGTACATGTACATTTAGCATGCTTTCTGTAATCTTTCAAATCTTTTATATTTAATGAGAGAAGTGCACTGACATCTGGGTTAATGAACATGTTTTGGTGTATGAACACCTGGATCTGGGGAACATTGTTTTTTCCCTTAATTATATAACTCAATTATATAACTCAATTATATAACTCAATTGCTTTAAAGTTGATAAAACAGATATTCAGAGGTGTGCAATTGCGAAGTTGTAGGTAATTAGCATCATAAGAGTGGCTCTGAGAAAGATGGGTGGTCTCTAAATTTAATAAAGTCATAATGAAGTTTCTAATCTTCAACTGAAACTAAATAATAAGTGTAAAAACAATGTTCCCCAAATACAGATATTCATAAACCAAAACATGTTCATTAACACAGATATCAGTGCTCTTCTCTCATTAAATGTAAAAGATTTGAATAAACAAACGTAAGAGGTTGTCCCATACAATGGGATTTGGTGAGCTATTTCCTAGATTCAAGTTCTTGCTCACACTTTTTTTTTTTAAATTACATTTATATGCCGCCCTTCTCCGAAGACTCAGGGCGGCTTACAATTTTTGGGGTACAACCCAGTGTGCTCAGCAATAGCCTTCATTCCATTGTATATGCCTGCTTGACTTGATCACTGATGATCCCTCTCAGACTAACCTATTTCAAATAGCTTCCTTCTTCTCTAGGAGCTCAAGAATATTTTACTGTGGTCTATGCAATAAATATTATACTGCATTGATTCTCTGTATACTGATAACTTTGTCTGCTATGAGCATGCTCATTATCTGCTCATTATATAAGATACGTACGCTTTACCTTGAGTTTATTAATACAAAGTATTGTGCAATCATTCATTTTTGAAGCCCATAACTCCAAAATGAGCATTTCTTTTGAAATTGTTAAAGCAGCAGTAGTTTCTTTAGAAGCTGCTCTGGCTTTTTCTGATTTGCAGAAAGGCTAGGCCTATGCTTGTACAGTATGTGCATGCATTTTCATTCATCTATATTTTACTATACATTACGCTGCTAGGAGATCTGTGATCTGAAATGTTTTGTTTTGGATGTCCATGAAATATCTTTTATTTAATCATTTAAATGGTGGCCTGTGAAATGGAATCCATGTATGTATCCTATACATACATATATACATACATGGATTCCATTTCACAGGCCACCATTTAAATGATTAAATAAAAGATATTTCATACATATGGGATATATATATATATGCATGCGCCAAAAGAGCCCTTTTTCAAGTTGTGATCTGAAGTACTACAGCTGATATTTGTCATAATAGTTTATTAAACTAGTATGTCACTTGACTCTCAACAACTCAAGGCAGTTCACAATAATAATAATAAAATACAATAAAATCAATAAAACAATCAAAGTAAAAGATGGCATGATAATATATAGTCAAATACTGTGTATGTGTTTATCTGTATACAAATAATCTTTCATTCGGCAACTATCCAAAGCTATGGCAGTGCTGAAATTATAGATGATATAGTTCTTTGGAAAAAGAGAACATACATGCCTAAAATGCTATTTTCTTGTTGTTTGTTTCATAGGTTAATGCAAACAAGCCTGCAAGGAGTTGTAATCAGATCACAGGATCTTCCAACTGTCATTAAAAGTATCAGTCAGAATTTGCCTGGACATTTATTGGCATGGGATTTTGTTAAAGAAAATTGGAATCAGCTTATCAAAAAGTAATGTTTTGCTTAATAATAATAATAATAATAATAATAATAATAATAATAATAATTCCCTGTCCCCCTGCATGAGTCAGCTATGAAACAGGTAGTTGCTAACCTATGACATGAGTAACTCACATTGGTTTCTTAGATCACCCACTGTACCCTTATCTCTGTCTCAAATTGACACTAGTCAGTGAGGGAGATACTTTAGCACTGAGTTGTTACAGACACTTTGATTTAGTTTAAATTGTATGGTAACTTGTGACAAACATGACAGTTGAGAGCCTTTATTGTGGTCATCTCAATTTGGTACCTTTCCAGATGAATAAGACTACCCAGCATCCTTATTTTAATAATAAGTTGAATGAGATTGATTTAAATTCTTCTGTACTCTAGATACAGTATAATTCAGCTGCTGCTATCGGTAAATTGCATGAATGGGAGATATGTTTGATATTTTCTGGAATTGTGAAAAATATTGAGCTTGATGATTTTAGAAAAGTTTGTCCTGTATAGCTGATGACAAATGTAAGCTAACTGATTTTGGAATTTCCCCGAGCCTCAAGATTGGTTAGGTGTCATACGAAATGCTTTAGATTAATATTTGTAGCCCTTGATTTACAACCATTCATTTAGCAATCTTTCAAAGGTGGAATAACACTGAACCAATTGACTTATGATTGGTCATTGCACTTACAACTGTCGCAGCATTCTCCTCTGCCCCCTCCATTTGTGATCAAAATTTGGATGTTTGGCATTCAGCATTTATGATGGCATCCTGAGTTATGTGGCTACCATTTATTACCTTCCCAGCTGTCCAACAGGCAAAGTCAACAGGGAAACTTAACCACTGCACAATCCACTTTAGAACTGCAGTGATTTGCTTAGCAACTGTGGCAAAAAAAGTGATAAAATTGGGCGTGACTCATTGGGTGTGACTTGCTTTGTTTAGCAATGGAAACTCTAGCCCCTGTATAGGGCTATCTGTATAGGCAAGTGAAATATATATATCAATTAACATAGATTAATGACATGTATTACTCTTGCTCCATTGTTTCTAAATTTCAGGTTTCACAGCGGATCATACACTATTCAAAGCATTGTAACATCAACAACGTGTCAGTTCTCCACACTAGAACATCTGCTAGAGGTTAGTTGGATAAATTGTTCTGAAAGAATTGTGGAATAATACTGTCACTGATGTAGAAAGAAGGCAATGTGTGATGCAGATTAAGATTCTAAATTATAACATTGCTTCACAATACAAATAGTTGTGTCAGGCACAAAAGACCAGGTCCACACATGAAGGCTTAATTTAATCAATTTATTGTTAAAAGCCTACACAGAAGAATCAACAAATGGTCAGCACTAGAGTTAGATAAGGGTCAACAACAGTGAAGGGAAGGTTGGACTTAGTTCCTTTGTGGCCTTGCAGTCATTTTAGGGTGATCCCTCTTTTCACTCCTCCTTGGCTGTGCTAGTCCATTTCCTACAAGGTTGGTCAGTCAGTCAGTGATTCAGTCTCTGTCTGTCTGTCTGTCTGTCTATCTGTCTGTCTCTCTTTCTCCCATCCATCCATCTATCATCTATACTTCCCATCTCGCCAAGGTGATTGATTAGAAGTGGCTTACAGTCATATAATTAAAATACAATATAAAACCTTAAAAACACTAAATAGCAACCATATATTTTAAGTTAAAATTCAATAAACTAAAATGGGAAGAAGGGAACAAAGTGTGCATAGGGAGGAGATGAATTCTGTCTAATCCATTAACCACCTCCAAGATGCTACTTCCTCATTGGAATTCCAGGCCAGCTGGCAGAGCCAGGCTTTCCAGCTCTTACGGAAGGCAAGAAATTTTCCTAGAGATTTGGGGGACATGATAACATCAAAGATCTTTTCTGAAATTAGAGAAATTGTTTCTAATAGGGAGTCATTGTGCTGTTCATTTAAGATAATTATTTAATGTCCTGCATTGTATGAAATAGTCTGGATTTCAAAATTTACCATTTCTGTAATGTAATTAGGACTGAACTATAAAGCACAAATAGTAAATATGTAATGAAATTTTCATTTCTCATCAATTTCCTCAACATTTTGGTAACAGTTGGTTGGGCTGTTTAAAATGTTTAAGGGATTATTTGTTTTCGTTGCCCTGAGATCTTTTTTTTTCATGTGTTACTTTTCTTTAGGTTAAGTCATTCTTTGAGTCAAAGTCAGAGGAAACTGCTCAGTGCGGTCGTGAAATTTGAGACAAAACTGAATATTCAGTGGATGGAAAAAAACTTGGCATTCCTCGAAAAATTGCTATAGTAATCACAATTCTCTTACAGCTTGTGTTAATCACTAGAAATGCTGATCTTTTGCTTTTGCAAAAAAAAAAAAAGTTAAACATGAGCAATGCAATTTTTGTTATTTGGTTTAGACAGTTTTAGTTTTCTTTTCATATAGCTTCCTAAAGGTATGTAGTACACTGATTCAACAATTGCAGAATTATTGGTTTAGGAATTGCCTGGTTTCAATTCCTTTCAATATTGCCCTGATGTTTCACATTTTTCTGTAAATAGATATTTCTGAAACTAGATCATGCCTGTACTTTGACCAAAGTAACTATTTGTTAAATCATGAGACATGCTGTTTGTGTCACTCATCCTTGTATCTTTCAGAAAATGCAAATTATAAGAAATTATCCCTACATTTGTGAAACTCTACTACCCTGTACTGACTTTTATAGTAAAGTAAGAAATCAGCATTTGAGACATCAACAATTTTATATGTTATCCAATATAATTCTAAAGTCTCCCAGTAAAATATTACATTATAAGAAAAATTGAGAGAAATAAAAACATATAAAAAAATGAAATGTGTTGATTAGGCCAGCTTCCCCAACTTAAAGTTTTAAAAATGTTTTAGAACTATAAATTCCAAAATACTTAGCTATCATGTTGAGATTTTCAGTTCTGGGATTTGTAGTTCCAACATTTTAAAGATATGTAGTGCCTTAATCATTTGAACAGCAAAGTACTTTTGTTTCTATTTGTTCCTATCCAATATAATCTAAAAGCTCTTTCCAAGAAATATAAATTGGAAACTTACCATTTGATGCAGCTTTGAGACAAAATTGGAGAAATCCCAAAAATATAGATAAAACAATGAAGATGTGTTGATTAGGCCAGCTTCCCCAACTTAAAGTTTTAAAAATGTTTTAGAACTATAAATTCCAAAATACTTAGCTATCATGTTGAGATTTTCAGTTCTGGGATTTGTAGTTCCAACACATTTTAAAGAGTGCCAGGTGGGTAGTGCCTTCAATCATTTGAACAGCTATATAGTACTTTAGTTTCTAAGTTTGTTCCTATCAAAGAGGATAATCTAAGAAGCTCTTTCTTCAAGCAAATATAAACTTGGAAAGGTATGGATCCAATTTGATGCAGCTTTTGAGACATGCCTTTTTCTCAGAATTGGGGGCAGGGGAAATCCCACTTTTCTCTGAAATGTATATAGATTTTAAAGACAATCAGAAGATGGTTCTTTGGTTCAACATTTTACTACTGATTTTACTTCATTTTTCATGGAGGATTACATACACTGGAACATTTTAGATCTCATTATTTCTGTGCCATAAAATCCAATGTTTCATAAATCATAAATATTAGGTAGTGTGTTTTCTTTCTTCATAAGTATTCCAGAAATTGAATATAAGTGTGGTAAAGCTGATATGACGTCTGTGTGACAAATAATTCAAAGTGAAGAACATTGCTGAAGAATATACCAAATTCAGTGTTTGAAGCACTTCGGGATCAATAAGAAAACAATATATATTCTAGATTAAGAGAATAATTTGAAACCAATTTTGCTTAGTTATGAATTTAATGTAAAAACATAAACTAGGTAAGTTCTTTTCAATTATATTTCAACTATATTGAAAACAGGGAAAAGAAAATATATATCTAATTTTAGTACTTCTGACTCTCATACTGTTTTCATTGCAAGTGAATAGCTCAACTCTTAATTTTGGTTGAAAATAACTCATCTTGATACCCCCCCAAAATGAAAATTGTCTGACTTCACAGTGTGAAGAACATCTAACCTGGTTGTTAGGGAATGTGAGATTTGCTCTATTCCTCTCATTTTTGGTTTGCCATTCTTACATTTTTTATATTTCCTTCCCTCTGCTTTTTTATTACATCATCTGACACTTAAAATCATATGTAGTTGTATTTGCTACTGGAAATGTGAACTGGACTTGAAAATGTAGTACACGTGTTCTAAATTAGAATATTTTATTTTAAATGAAAGCACTGATTATTTTGAAAATACTTTCAATTATTATTTTTTAAATAACTGGCTTAATTTTGATTTACATTTGATTAATTGTGCTTAATAATTTAAAATAATAATGTATAGATTTGAGATTTAGTCTTTATCAAAGCAGTTAGTACATTTATTTGCTTCCAACGAAGTTTGATTTCCAACAATGAATAATCTGGAAGAGTTGGGCTTTCTGTACATATGCATTTGTATGTATCTTGAAACCATAAATGATAGGTATTATACTTTAAATGTAATTGTCTTGAGTCCATTCAGAAGAATAATTTTGTGTAATAGAATGAAATGCTTTTATCCAGTTCAAAAATTAGGGAGGACTTTAATAGAATAGAGAATTTTCTACTACATCAAGAACTAATTAAAGTAATTTGAATGTCCTCAATTTTCTGTATGGCTTCTTAGCTTAGAAATGCCTGATTCTAATATCTTGATCAAAGCTTTTGTGCTGTTTTTAAATCTTAACATCTTCTACATGCATCCTGTTGGAAGTGGTAGTATATTTGGTTTTAATTTTTTTCTCTCCTAAAATCATTAATATAGAAATACAGTATAGAGTGATACAAACTATATACTGTACATCCAATCTCCCAATTAGGTTCAAAGCTTTCTGTAATAAGTGAGCTGGGTATTGGGGAAAAAATGAATGACATCAATTAGTTGTGTTTTCAATCTGTTTGAAAACATAGTTCATGTGCCTTAAAGTATAAGTATTGTAAAATATATATAATGAAAGTCTATTTTTCTTAAAAGCCATTCATAGTTATGAACCTTCATAACTTTGAAGATTATTAGAGCTATAATGTTAGCTCTTAAACAGTGAAGGAAAACCTTTTTGTTCAATTTAACAACATGTCAGTTTGAATGTCTAAAAAACAAAACAAAAAATTATTTTTGTCTTTGTAGCCATGAGTCCCAAAGAATGTTAAATAGCCAAGGATGTTGTATATGAATAGCTAGTTTGTTCTCTTTAGTGTTAAGTGTGTGTACTTAAAATGCACATGGAACATTGTGTGTTTCTCTATATGTTTGCATTGTGTGTTTCTCTATATGTTTTATTAAAGAGATAATTAAATAAGGCTTATCCTAATAATCTGGCTGTGTGGATAAAATGTACCGTTCTATATATTTGAAGCACATCTTTTAAGTCTACAAACTTTGGAGAAGTACTCAATTATTTGCATCTTAAATATGTTTAGATATACATGCATACCAATATATGTGTGTATCACAGATAACTTTTCTGCCTATTTTATTTCACATTGAAAGATTGGGCCTGTCTAGTATATTACCACCCCAAAAGTTTTAGTTGTAGTTCTCAAAAACCAATTCTTTTTCAACATGTTTGAGGAGAAAATTACTAGATACATATAACTGGAGAGTCACTGTAGTAGCTATATTTAATTTTTTTTAAATGTAAAGGAAAATATAGTTTTATCCTGTCTCCAAATATTAGATATTGGAGGCACAAGGTGTGCTACCAAAAGCCTAACTATAACTCTTGGTCCCAAAAAATAGCCCAGATCTACTGCTTTACATATGTATGTACCTCTTTCTCTCTACATATTTGGCTGAATGTATAGAGTTCAGCATAAAGTATACCTACTGCAATAGTTAGAATCAGTTTTTGTTCTCTTTGAAATAGGTGCCAGACATAAAACCCAAATTTGTATTCATCCTAGAATTCAAAATTATCAAATTTGATCATTACAGTTTCTTTTCTTCTGATGTTGGGAGACAAATTTCTCCTGTGCCGTTTTGTGATCTCTATGGAATTTTGGGCGGGGGGGGGATTACTATGCATAGTAATCTATCATTTGACTTGTGGTTTTGGAATTGGTGAGAGTGTTCCAAATACTGTTTTTGAAAAGATACTGCATGATGGTTGTTGTATGGGTATGTGTAAAAGGGCCTTAAAGGTGCAGGTTTCAGCTATAAATCTGTACATCTGTAGCCATATTGTGACTTTAATTCTGTCAAAATGTAGACAAAGCAATCCAGCCGTTTAAAATTGCCCATCCCCAAAGTAATTATTATTTACTTCAAATAATGAAATTGCTTTATTTTGAATGCTCTCAAAACTACTACATTTTAACTGTAATTTAACTGTAAATGTAATGTTAGTATCTTTATACAGCTGTGGGAGATGGAATTCATGTAATAGATCTTGCTGCTTTTAAAAACAGCCTGCTACATTACAGGTGAAATTGGACATGCACTGTGAGGCTAATACTTGAAAGAATGTGGCCTTATTTTATTTTAATAACATCATGTTATATAGGATGCTGACCCTTATATATTTATATGACTGTCTTCCACCTGTTCTGTGTTAGAACAATCCTCCCTCTAATGATAGGCTGGCTTTTAAAAATGCTTCTGGAAGATGTTATCTTTCACTGCACTCTGAACTTTTAAAGATTGCTTCATTTAAGAATACATTTTTCTACATATTTCACAAATGGTTGCTCCCATACCAATGTTTAGATACATGCTACTTAATTTCCACAATACACTACTTCAAATGCTAATTGATAGTCCTCCAAACATGCATTGTTTTTTTAAATGCTTGCTGATTTTTTATATTTTATCCCACAGTAAGATATTTAGCCAATTAAAATGTTGTTTTGCCATACTCTCAGGTCTTGATATTTAAGAACTTAAGCCTTCTAGAATGTTACCAAAATCTGCAATTTGCAGCAGAAATGCAGATCTTTACCCATGACATCGCTGCTTTGATCAAAGCAATGGTTGAGCATCTTTTTTGGGTTAGTCATGGCACATGTAGCAAATTACTGTTGAAATCTAAGAGTTACCTTGATAAAATGTGCAAAAGTATGGGGAAGTTAGAATGAATGACTGAAAGCCACTGAACACTTTTAATTTACAGGGTTTTAGAAAGGATGGATTTAAGAGTAAATTTGCATCAGATCTGTGGAGAGATTGTAGTTCTATTGATAACAGGAAGCTGGCTTAAATAATGGTAACATCAAAGCAGTTCTGGAATATCAAATATTATTGAACACTGAATGGGATTAGACTTCTCTGTTGATATCTTTATAGAAAGCATACATTTTTCATCAAAAGAGTAACTCCAAGTTGTAGAATATTTGCTTTGAGGAAGAGTATTTTAGAAAACAAGATGTGTTTTTGTGTCTGTATATAGATGTACACATTATATGCAAATCTGTGGATTTCCTTAATATGTAAAGGACAAATGAAAGCCTATTTTCTTATACTTTGAATAATATGGTGTGTGTATAACCAGCACTGACTGAATGGCATATATATTGCAAACACAATTGCATTTTTTTGTGAAATAAAAATAACTCTTTAAATATTATGACACTCTTGTATTTTTGTGACTATCCTGCGTTTTTACATAAGTAGAGGTGGTTCAAACCCATTGCTTGAGCCTTCATTTTTATTTTATTTTTAAACAGGTTCTCTCTTTAGAAAAAGAGACTTTCTAAGTCACAAATGTATTGCATTCATTGTATGTTTATGGGACAATTATCTTTCACTATTGTCTTTTGTAGAGACATTTCTTTCTATTCTATTTGGTAGTTCTTCCAAGTGTTAACATGAGACCCACAAAGCGTTTTTCCCCTTTAAGTTCTTCAAATACTGCTTCACTTTTGTATTGAAAACGCATATAACAGCTTTCCCCTGCTTGGGACTTTGGATGAGCAGGAATTGCAGAATTTAAGGCAGCATGGCCAAATGTGGGAAGTTTGAAAGTTCTTACACATACAGCAAGAGGAAGGATGCTAAAATTGAAATGTTTGGTGTAGTTTCATTCTAGAATCAGCATTGAGCTGCTACAGTGGTGTACAATTTTTCTCTGTCCATATTTTTATTTATTTATTTAGTTATATTTTTTTATTTATTTTTTACTTGTATGCCGCCCCCTCTCCGAAAGGACTCGGGGCGGCTCACAACTAAAAACAGACAATTAGTTTCCTAAGACACTATTAAATAATATAAGCCAATTGATCTAAAACCCTTATAAAATTCCTAAATTGAAATTTAAAACCAGTCCCCCAAGAGGTCAACACAGCCCGGCCTGTTCAAATAGCCAGGTTTTCAAATCGTGGCGGAAGGTGTGAAGGTCAGGGGCCAAATGGAGTCCCAGGGGTAATTGGTTCCATAAGGCGGGAACTGCCACAGAATAGGCCCTCCCCCGGGGCACCGCCAAATGACACTGGCTCACAGATGGCACCCCGAGGAGCCCTTGCCTGTGTGCTTGTACAGGGCGGTTGGCCCTCAATGCCGGCAGGAGACGCTCCCGTAAATATCCCGGACCCATGCCTTGCAGGACTTTGAATGTTAACACCAAAACCTTGAATCTCACCCGTTGGGCAACCGGTAACCAATGCAGGTCATGCAGGAGGGGTGTAACATGGGAGTACCGGGAGACTCCCATCACAACCCGTGCAGCTGCATTCTACACCAGCTGAAGCCTCCAGATGGTATGCAAGGGCAGTCCTAAATAGAGAGCATTACAGTAGTCGAGTTGAGAGGTAACAAGTGTATGAGTGACTGTGTGCAGGGCATCTCGGTCCAGATATGGGTGTAACTGGCGAACCAGCCGGACCTGGGCAAAGGCCCCCCTGGCCACGGCCCACACCTGTTCCTCCAACCTGAGCCACGAGTCCAGGAGGACCCCTAGGTTCTGTGCCCTGTCCATGGGGGGCAACATCTGTCCCCCCATGACCAAAGGTGGAATATCTTGACTGGACCGAGATGTCGGTATGCACAACCACTCTGTCTTGGCCGGATTGAGCCAAAGCATGTTCCTGTCCATCCAGATCCATACCGCATCCAGACAACGGGATATCACAGAGAGGGCATCACTCGTGGCTAGGGGTGGAGATGTACAACTGCATATCATCAGCATAAATTCCCTACACCACGTTTATCTAAAAATTCACAGCTTGTGCTCCCATCACTTTTGAGAAGGAAGTATAAGTAACAATATCTTAAAATATTAGTGAACTGAGTTATAAGAAAGTCATTGATATGTGCTATCACTCCGAGTGTTATACTATTCACATTCTCTATACTCTGAACTATTCACATTCTGTATATTCTGAATATTTATTATAAACCCCCAGTAACCATGCATCGAGGATAGATTTGAAGATCCTGGTTAGGTGTTATGCAGCAGATGAGATATGATCTGACAAGGGATGTGATCTGGTATAGTTTCCTTTTTCTTCAATAATTCCATTAATCTAAATGCAACATTGCAGCAAGATCTCTTGACATTCAGTCTGGTGTGAGCTTATTGCCTTCAAATCCTACAAATTATTGACTAAGGACTGCCTAACTAGTATCCATTTTCCAAATGGCTTGGAAAACAAAGCTGAAACAGCAAAGCATGTTCACTCCCACTGAACTTTTCTTGTGTAAAGTGAGGCTGACATAATTATTGCTGCTTTGAGATATATAGTATATAAACTTATTAATAAATTTGAGGTCAAAAGGTAGAAAAAACTCACCAGCCTCTCATCCTGGAAGTAAGCCTTGTAATAAGTAATGACCAATTTACTATCTTTTCAGGTCATCCAAAATAACTGTTCTCATTCTACCTAAGGAGAGATGATTTCATCTAGGAGAATTGTATGACTACAATTTCCAGATCCAGAAATGGTGACAAGAAAAATAATATTTGTGAGGAGGATGGGACACATAGTTCCTAAATTCTTTCTTCCCAGTTCCAGAAATCCTTCCTGCATTAGCAAATACAGGTTGAGTATTTCTCAACATAATTTAACAGCTTTTAAAAATGACTCCACACAATAAATCTGAAAAAAGAAAATCCTAGCTTTTCCCCCTTAGCATCCCCTTCTATCTCCAGCGAACTTTTGCACTCCCAAAAGGTTGACCCTCTGACCTATATTTTTAGTAGATTAAAGTTCATGATCTTTGAAATCAAAACACAAGAGCTGTGTTTATACATGACATACTTATCCAACAGTCAACTGAATTATGGTATGTTAGATTTTGCGGGGGTTACTATCATCAACTATTTTCACAGTCAATGTGCACATTACAGTCTAAAAAGTGATTGCCAGGATCATATTTAATATGTTCAATAAACCCCGTTGCAGCTTTGCAGAGGTAAAGGAAAAGATTTATTCCTGTTTTATATATTCTGTCACTTTGGAGACGTGGGTGGTAGATTTGTTTTCTCTACACTTTTCTTAACTGTTTTGTAATCATGACAAAATAAGGACAGAAAGGATTTGACATCCTGTGTGGCCTTCATGTGAACCACACAGGAAGAAAAACCACATTTTATAGCCTTGCTTTACCACGATCTGATAACTGTGTTTAATTATTGTTATAACATTCAAACCAGCATCACTGAACCTAAATGTAAAAATAAATAAAAGTTCTTTTTTTCCTTTCAAGTGCTCCCACCTGGAAATGATAGTGAGCCAACCTAACTTCTATTTCTTACATTACTCTCCTCATTTTCTGCACCTGGAAGAGATGATGTAGTGACTGGATGACTGATGGGAAAACTTTAAACATGAAATGCTTACACTGCAGTTATGCTAGTCAATCAGAAATAAACAGATCTGCTTTCCACAGGGAGAGCCCCTTCAACTATCTGAAATCTCTTATCTCAATATTCTTTTTCCTGAGTGTGTGTGTGTGTGGTTTTCAAATGTGACTTGAATAACAGATACTACAGTTAAGCCACTTGGCTTTTTAAACTTGCACTGTGAGTTTTCAAAAGTTATTCAGATTTGCACATTCCTTAATAAACATAAAGCAAAAGAAACTATGCTAGGGATGTTTGGGGGAAACCATCCCTTCAGTGTTATTGAATGGGATCAGGAGCTCAGTTACAAATTGTTAACATCTGCATTTCAGCACTCTTAAGCTTAAAAACAAGATTATTCAGTAGCAGCATACAAGTTTAGCATTTTTCATCTCCCAAAACTGTGCATTCTCCTAGCATTAATTCTGTAAGCAAGGTATGTTTGGCAAGTTTGAAGGCAATGTTTTGTTCTGAATCTGAAGTTTTCTCCTTTCACGCAAGAGGTAAGCATTGGTCAGCTAAGGTAGCCTCTCATTTAATAGTTCCAAGAGAAACTGTTAAGTTTGTAGCTACTCCCTCTTGTAGCCTTCATACATTTCTTGACAGGGCAGTAACTGTGACCATCTGGTAAGATCTAGTGACTCAGAAGAAACAAAAAAATTTCACTGTGAGTCTTGCTTCTGAATTTATAAAAAGTTCCCACTTGAGAATTTACATTAGTACCTTGTTTTTCTTACATTTCTTTCATTTTTACATACATAAACAGCATATATTTCATATACTGTGTGATCTTACTGTTCTTAATTCTTCCAGCATCTCTTGATCTTAGAGATCTGGTTTAGTTCCATTATCTGATTTACAGGAAAACACTAGTAAAACAGAAAATGGCTTGAACATAAGTTCTCAGACCAGTTCCTTGATAAGTCAGCAGTACGGCTACATGTAAACCAGTCTTTTACAATGTTTCTTTTCAGTCACTTGCATGTTCTTCCACACTACATACATTTATTATATGAAGATATGCATGGAGATATAAGCTTATACAAAATATAATGTGCAGTCAGTTTTGATTAGTTCATTGTGTACTAATCCTAACTCCTGTCAGGCTATTCTTCATTGTTTTATGCAACTAATTTTGCATATAGCTAGAACAAATATAACCTCTCATTAAAACCAAATGTTCCCCCATTCTGATTAATTGCTTTTGTAGACAAATCCAGCAAGGTTGCGTTAATGTGCCTTTCAAATGTTATGTAAAATACAATAATGTGCCTTTCAAATGCAACATAAAATACAGTATAATAACCACCTAAATAATTGAGTTCACTTTCATCTGGGTTTCAAGAAGCGAAGTTTGAGGTATGGGTACATGATTATACGTATATCATTTGCTTGATCCCTATTAAAAAGGGAACAGGCTTTTTTCACTGTTTCTTTCTTTCCTGATGCTATCATTCATTCCATTCTGAAACATAAAACCACAATGCCTCATTTAGCCATACACGTTTGTATGCATTTATATATCCGGATGTATATGTTAACTCCTGGACCTTCAATATCACATTTCATGGAGCTGTTTTACTCCTCCACATGGTACATATTTCTATTTCAACATCTGACTATATTGTGTATGTTTCACATAACAAACCATGGGGCATTTAAAAAAAAGCAGTTTTTTTAAAATTATATTTAAATGCTGGCAGATTTGGAGCAGATTATTTTGTGCTCTTGGGTAACAGTAAAATGGTTGCTATCCAGGTATGGAACTGTATGTGCCTTCCCAATGAGTTGCTGAAATGCATAGCTAGTTAGCTACATATGTAGATATTGTAGATATATCTAGCTATCTTATATTAGTTTAAATGCTTCTATGTCATCACAAATGCTCATGTTCTTAGATAGATAGATAGATAGATAGATAGATAGATAGATAGATAGATATAGATATAGATATAGATATATAGATATTAGTATTATTAGAGTTTTTATCCTGTCTTTTTATGTATATTTTGTTCAATTTAAGGCAACAAGCATACCTAATGCTTCTGCCTCCTATTTTCCCAACAACAACCCTGTTTAGTGAATTTAGTGAATTGGGCTGAGACAGAATGACTGGCCTAAAGTAACCCAGCTACTTTTTCATGTCCAAGATAAAACTAGAATTCATAGTTTTGTGGTTTCTTAATAACTATACTAAACTCTTTTCTCCTTCTACTCCTCCTCCTCCCCTCCTCCCCCCTCCTCCTTCTCCTCAGTATTCTGAGGCATAATTACCCATTCACTTCAGCAAAGTTTCAAATATTAAAAACAGCAACAGTGATGGCTGGGGGCTCTGTGACCTGATGTATAGCACCCTCAGGTGAAGCTAAAGGATTAATAATGAATAAAAGTGTTTGCATTGTTTTTGCTTTGCTGTAATAATACTGTGTTTTACCTTACAAATCTTCTCTATTTTCTTTTCTTTCTTTCTATTCATTTAAAAAAAATCAAAAAGCCAAATAAATCACAGGAAGAGAAACATGTTCCAGGGAAAGGAAAAGAATCTCTGCAAAGACCTAAAAACTGTCTGTGATGGATAAATCTATAATTATTTATTTATTTATTTTATTTATATTTGAACTTGTATGCCGCCCCATCTCCGAAGACTCGGGGCGGCTCACAACTAAAAACACAGAACAATAAATATTTAAAAAGACATTAAACCATTAAATTATGATTTTTAGTCTCTTGATATAATGAAGAAATAGGGTATGCCATTATTAAATATGCAAAATATAAGAGGAAAAGATGGAAGATATTGATAGAAAAAATCTGTTGATGACCTACATTCTTGATTAAGAATGAATGAACAAAGAATATTTGTTTCAATAACAAGTACTGTTGTTTAAGTACATTTTTAAAAACATTATTTATTAGGTTTATATCTCGGGATATTTGAGGAGCCATCTTGCTCCAACGAGACCGGTCTGCAACACTTGCTCCAGCAGAAGGGTGATGCTGTGGACCCCATCGGCCAAGGAATTCTGACTAGCAAGATCAAGTAGCTTTTTCTGCTGTGAGCCTGACATTGTGGAACGTTCTACCACTGGAAGGGAGAACTATTCCCACCTTTCTGCAAGGGTATCAAAACCTAGTTTTGTCAGTTGGCTTGGGGCCCTAAGAGGGGTGCTTATCACCGGAAATGGTTGATGGAGTAAGAAGAAGATGTCATCCCCATGTCCATCTCTTTGATTCTAATATTTCTATAGAGTTTAAAATTTTAATTGTTTCTATATTTATTTAATTTTTTTGCTGTCTGTAAGAGGCCCAGAGTTGCCTTAACTATGAGAGGGGTGGCATATAAATTGAATAATAAATAATAAATTTATTTATTTATTTAGATAATTTATATAGCCCCCTACTCACTCACAGTGACTCTAGGTGACTTACAAACAATAAAAACACAGTAGAGAAAATAATAATAATAATAATAATAATAATAATAATAATAATAATAATGTGTTCAACTAGTGATTTGTGATATGAAACCCAGCATAGTTATCTCGTTTGCTGTGTACACTGTCATTTTTTGTGTAAATAATAATAATAATAATTTCCTACCCATCCACCCCTGTGCCAACACACAGTCCTCTGATTTGCAGGGGTTAGAGGAGCGGGATACGGGGAGTCTGGCCATTACGTTTGGGATGAGTTCGATCCTGTTTCCAGATGAAGTGGACGGGATTATGCGGCGCCGAGTTCCACACATGTTTGTTGACCCGCGTCTCTCCTGGTTGGCTTATGCCGCCAGGGAGGTCACCTGCAGTTGGATCGGGCAGTTGTCAACGCTTTGAGGGAGGGTGGTGTTCCTCCGCCTTGAAGGAGGCGGTGGTGAGGAATTCTGAAGAAGCCTGCCCTGGATCGACGCTGTTTGAGAACAACACGCCCAGCCCCAACCTTCGCTCTTGGAGAAGGTTGTTGAGAGTTTGGTGGCACGGCAATTTCCGCTTGCCGGAGGAACGGCTACCTCGATCCGTACCAAGCGGGGCTTCCGCCTGGTTCAGCACGGAGACAGCTTGGTCGCACTGTTTGATTATTCTGGAGGCCCGGGACAGGGGTTGTTCCTTGTCCTGGTCCTATTAGACCTCTCAGGCTTTCGTACCTCGAACATGGTATCCTTACGACGCCTTGTGGGGTTGGGGGTGGGGGGCATGTTTCTTAGGTGGCTCTCCTCCTACCTACGGGCTGGCCAATCGGTGTTGGCAGGGGAAGCAGAGGTCTTCCAAGGGTGTCACTTGTGGGGGTCTCTCCGGGTCGTCCTCTCCCCCTATATTTAACATTTACATGAAAGATGGGTGAGATCATCAGTGGTTTTGGGGTGAGGTATCATCAATATGCGGATGATAACCAACTGTATATCTCCACCCAAAACCAGATCATGATGCCCTCTCCGCGTGACTCGCTGTCTGGATGCGGTACGAATCTGGATGGACGGCAACATGCTTCGGCTCAACCCGCCAAGACTTGAGTGGTTGTACATACCGGCATCCTGCTCCAGTTTAGAAATGTCCATCGCTGACCATAGGGGGATTGGTGTTGCACCCTGTGGATAGGCTAAGGGAAACTGGGGGTCCTCTGATGCAGGACTCGATGGAGGAGCAGGTGGAGCCGTCGCCAGGGGGGCCTTTGCCCAGGTTCGCTGGTTCGCCAGGCTTCGCGTTCCTGCGCCCGATGCCCTGCGGTGCACGGTCACTCATGCCCTGCTTACCTAGCGAACTCGGACTATTGCAAACGCCTTTCTATTAGGACTGCCTTGACATACCATCCGGAGATTGCAGCTGGTGCAAAAGCGGCGGCGCTGCGGCTGTGTGGGGAGTTTCCCGTTTCCCATGTTAGCCCCCTACTACGCTGCCTGCATTGGTTGCCGGTTGCTCTCCGGTGAGATTCAAGGTTTTAACTTTAACATACAAAGTCCTACATGACAGGGTCCTTATTTAAGGAGAGGCTGCTGCCGGACATCGAATATTAACCGCCCTGTACGAAAAGTCACAGACAGGGACTCCTTGGTCCCATCAGCGGGCAAGGATGGCTGGCGGTCCCCGACGACGTGCCTACTCTGTCGCGGTCCCTGAACTCTGGAACCAACTTCCCCTGGGGCTCCGCTTGGCCCCTGACCCAGCCACCTTCCGCCATGATTTGGAAGACCTGGTTATTGACCAAGCCGGTGCTTGTGACTCAGGGGTGGGGTGTCTTAGATTTTGTGGTTTTTAAGTTTGTATTAATTGGGACCATTAATTTAATTCTTTTTTAAAATATTTATTGTGTTTGTGATTGTAAGCCCAGCAGTCTTTGGGATGGGCTGGCAATTTGTCCCATTAATAAATAAATAAATAATAAATAAATAAACCGTTTGATGGGCTCCCATCCCACTCTGAGTTACCCAGGCCTGCTGGCAAAACTAAATAAATAAATATCCCACCTTTCATTCAGGAACTCAAACCAGTATAGCAGTATTCCTTTCTTTTACTTTTCTCTACAATCACAACAGCACAACATAGGTTGGCCCCAAATCACCTATTAAGCTTTCAAAATTGATAATGCCTTTGAAGCTGGGCCTTTCTGTATCTAATCCAAAGGCTTAACATCACAGGATAATTAATGCTCACTCCAAGGTGTGTGCAGGAGACAAAAGATGGAGCATTGATCACATGATTGTGACTACTATTTTAATGTTTCACACCCTTCCTAATGTTAGAATCAAGTTATGTTCTCTTTCTATTGCAGGACTATCTGTCTGCCCATACATGTTTCAAAAGAAGTCTCTTTTTCCTTGTTGTTTCAGGGATCTTGATTTGAATAGCAGGTCATCTGTTGAAGCTGAATAACATAATATTAATGTTTATTAAATATATAATAAGTTACATATATATAAATATATATTACTTCCTTTAGAATACAGTATATATATTCTCTCTCTCTTTCCTTCTCTCTCTCTCTCTCTCACACGCACACACACACACCCTTTAGAAATGAAGATCGAGGGAGGTATGCATGCAAATAAGGGCCTTGGTGGTGCAGGCTGTTAATAGCCTAGCACTTAGTTCCAGCTGCCTGTAATTCTCCCCCTGCAGTGAGAGGGCAGGGGACTGTTCAGGATTCTTCGCCGCAAGTCACTGTGGTGGCAGTACAGCGACTGGTTTATTTGACTCTAACCGTCGGCAGCTGTGAGAGAGTTGCTGACTGCGGACTGTCTCCTGACTATTGCTATTGTCTGTCTCTTAGTATTGTACTTCCATCTTTACAATACTTCCATCGAACCAACCACCTCCTGATCTGCCTGAGATGTATATGTTATGCCTGCCTACTCCCTATCAGATTTATGGTTCAGACGGTTCCCCAGTCTGTGAAATGGCCCTGCACGCTATCAAAAGCTTACCTTAATGACGGATTTTGGGATCCTGAGAGGTGGCATGTCGCGACTAGTGGGCTAAATTCTAAATTTAGGAAGAAGGGGAAACTGTTAAAATTTTTAATTAGCTGTCTTAAGGGGTTAGGGAGGGGGGTTGATGGGTCTTCTTGCAGCCCGGTTCATGGTGGAGGGGTGCGGGTTGGGGGCCGGCGGGGCTCTGGGGGTTGAGGTGGGGGCCACGATTCCCAGGGTGGTTGGGGTTGGCAGGAGATGGCGAGGCATAGGGCCATATCATATGCTGGGAGTGTGCACCCGCCATCTTTGGGCGGTTGCTCGCTCCGACCCTATGGCCTCCTCCCTAGGGAGCTCGGGAACTGGGACCCCTGGGCTTAGGCTGGTGTATTTTAATGCCAGGTCTGAGGCTAATAAGTCTACCCTCCTCCGTGAAATTATTGAGGAGGAGGCTGCGGACCTGGCTTGTATCACTGAGACCTGGTTGGGCCCAGAGGGTGGTGTCCCTCTGGTTGAACTATGCCCTCCAGGTTTCCGGGTTGTGCACCGGACACAGGCCCAGGGAAGGGGTGGTGGGGTGGCTGTGGTTATTAGGGAGACCTTGTTTCCAAGGGAGGTCACTATCCCAGAGATAGGTGGAAGTGAGACCCTTCTCCTGAAGTGGGGGCCTAATGGTCAGGTGGGCTTGCTGCTCGCATACCTCTCTCCCAGCTGTGTGACAGCGGCCCTGCCTGGGCTTCTTGACGTCCTCTCGGGGCTGGCGGTGGAGTTCCCGGGCCTTATAGTCCTGGGGGACTTTAACTTGCCTTCCTGGGGGTGTGTCGGGATTAGCCCAGGAATTCATGATTTCTATGGAAGCCATGGGCCTGACCCAATTAATTTATGGCCCCATTCATGAGGGAGGGAACACTCTTGACCTAGTTTTTGTCTCTGAGTGGTGGCGTAGTGACAGAGGACAAGCCATTTTTACGGCTTTGCCCGTTCCATGGTCTGATCACTATCTCCTGCGGCTGGTCTTCCAACAAGCCGCCCCCCACTGCTTGGATAAGGAGCCGCTTAGATGGTTCAGCCCCAGGCGCCTTATGGACCCTGAACGGTTCCAGGTGGAACTGGGGCCTTTTCCCTCTTCCCTTGCCAACAGCTCTGTCGAGGATCTGGCAGCTGCTTGGCAGCGGGCCACATCAAAGGCCCTCGACAGGGTTGTCCCCATGCGACCCCTCACACGCCGCGGATCCCGGATGGCTCCTTGGTACTCGGAGGAGCTCCGGGAGATGAAACGCCGTCGGAGGGGCTTAGAGAGCAGGTGGAGGGCCACCCGCTCCCAGGCCGATCAAACCCAGCTAAGAGCCCACATTAGGACTTACCTGGGAGCTATGAGAGCGGCGAGAAGGTCTTATCTCTCCGCCCTCATAGCGTCCGCAGATAACCGCCCAGCTGCCCTGTTCTGGGTTACACGCTCTCTCCTTCGTCCGGAGGAGGGGGCGGACCCATTGCGGGGAAGGGCTGAGGAGTTTGGTCAATATCTGTTGGATAAGATCGCTCGAATCCGGAGCGGGTTGTCCTCTGATTTGCAGTGGTCTGAGGAACGGGATACAGGTAGTCTGGCCAGTGTGTTCTGGGATGAGTTCGATCCTGTTTCGAGGATGAAGTGGATGGGATTATGCGGCGCCTGAGTTCCACCACATGTTTGTTGGACCCGTGCCCTTCCTGGTTGGCTTATGCCGAGGGGAGGTCACCTGCGGTTGGATCTGGGCAGTTGTCAATGCTTCGTTAAGGGAGGGTGTTTTTCCCTCCGCCTTGAAGGAGGCGGTGGTGAGACCCCTCCTGAAGAAGCTTGCCCTGGATCCGACCATGTTAGACAACTTTCGTCCAGTCTCCAACCTTCGCTTTTTGGTGAAGGTTATTGAGAGTGTGGTGGCTCAGCAGTTTCCACTTTTCCTGAATGAAGCGGACTACCTGGATCTGTGCCAATCGGGCTTCCGGCCTGGTTTCAGCACGGAGACGGCATTGGTCGCACTGATGGATGATCTCTGGAGGGCCTGGGAGAGGGGTTTTTCCTCTGTCCTGGTCCTATTAGACCTCTCAGCGGCTTTCGATACCATCGACCATGGTATCCTTTTGCGACGCCTTGTGGGGTTGGGGGTGGGGGGCACTGTTCTTCGGTGGCTCTCCTCCTACCTCTCGGGCGGTGCAATCGTGTTGGCAGGAGGGCAGAGATCGGCCCGAGGGTGCTCACTTGTGGGGTCCCTCAGGGTTGGTCCTCTCTCCCTTTTATTTAATATCTACATGAAAATGCTGGGTGAGATCATTCGTGTTTTGGGTGAGGTATCATCAATATGCTGATGATACCCAGTTATATATCTCCACCCCAAACCAGATCAGTGATGCCCTCTCCGTGATGACTCGCTGTCTGGATGTGGTGCGGATCTGGATGGACGGAAACATGCTTCGGCTCAACCCGGCCAAGACTGAGTGGTTGTGCATACCGGCATCTTGGTCCAGTTTGGAATGTCCATCGTTGACCATAGGGGGAGTGGTGTTGCCCCCTGTGGATAGGGCGAGAAACCTGGGGGTCCTCCTGGATGCACGGCTCCGATTGGAGGAGCAGGTGGGGGCCGTCACCAGGGGGGGCCTTTGCCCAGGTCCGGCTGGTTTGCCAGCTCCGCCTGTTTCTGGACCAAGATGCCCTGCGTACAGTCACTCATGCCCTTGTTACATCTTGACTCGACTACTGCAACGCTCTCTATTTAGGACTGCCCTTGCGTACCATCCAGAGATTGCAGCTGGTGTAGAATGCGGCGGCGCGGGTGGTGATGTGAGTTTCCTGGTTCTCCCATGTTGCCCCCCTCCTGCGCGGCCTGCATTGGCTGCCGGTTGCACTCCGGGTGAGATTCAAGGTTCTAACTCTAACATACAAAGTCCTACATGACATGGGTTCTTATTATTTAAGCGAGCGACTTCTGCCAACATCGAATACCAACCGCCCTGTGCGAGCACATAGACAAGGACTCCTTAGGGTCCCATCAGCCGGGCAATGCCGGCTGGCGGTCCCCCGACGACGTGCCTATTCTGTCGTGGTCCCTGATCTCTGGAATCAACTTCCCTTGGAGCTCCGCCTGGCCCCTGACCTCCGCACCTTCCGCCATGACCTAAAAACCTGGTTGTTTAACCAATCCGGGCTGTGACCCTTGGGTGGGGTGGTTCTTATCTTTGTATTTTGTAATTATGTCCTGGAGCTTGTTTAGTTTAATTCTTTTTAAGTATTTATTGTTGTTGTTGTTTTAATTGTGAGCTGCCCCGAGTCTTCGGAGATGGGGCGGCATACAAGTCCCACTAATAAATAAATAAATAATAAATAATTATTGCAGGCTCGAATCCTACCAGGCTCAAGGTTGACTCAGCCTTCCATCCTCTCGGGGTAGGTAAACTGAGGACCCAAGATTGTTGGGGGCAATAAGCTGACTTTGTAAAAATGCTGCTTAGTAATAAGCAGGCATATACAATGGAAGGAAGGCTATTGCTGAGCACATTGGGTTGTATCCCCAAAATTGTAAGCCACCCTGAGTCTCCGGAGAAGGGTGGGATATAAAATATGAATTAAAAAAAAAATAGAGCAGCATGAAACACAAAGCTGTAGCAGAGTTATTCTGTTATTATCTCATGAGTGCCCTGCACCTAATGGAAATAGAATAAATCTGGTGTGTGGGGGTCTTTTACTTTGTAGAAGAGATCACTTTCTAATTGTATACAATCACGCTCTTTCCTGGCCCTCCAGCTTTTAACCTCTACCAACCTCTTTCACATCTTTACAGATTTTTTTTCCCAACAGCCATTAGTTGATATAAATAATTAATCATCAAGGATATATACTTTCTGTGGGGAGCTCTTACCGTAAGCTAGGATTTTTTTTTATTGTTTTGCATTTCTATATGATTTTTACTTACAGCTTTGTAAGCTCTATATGTTTTGGGCTAAGTCACTATGCATTTGGCAAAATGAACATTTTTGAAAAATATTTCTTAGAAACTTTGCTGGAATGTGTGTCTATTCAGTGCTGTTTTCTCAAATCCATTCCAGGAAAACTGGTCTTGATTACCAGTGCTTCATCTTCTTTCATTAATTACAGATCATTGCCCCTTGTGATATCAGTCTCAAATATTCCTCTTTCACACTCTTTGTGCATGTGTCACAAAATTTTCTCTTCAGATGTAGCAAACATTGATTTCTCAGTAGCATGTTAAATTAGCTGGAAGAATTTAGGAATGGAAAATGAAGACAGACACAAAAAGTAAATTGACAAGGCAGTTGTATTGGGTCTCTGTATAGGTAAATATGATTGTTCATTATTGGCAGGGTGGTGGGTCAGGCCTCCATTTTACATCATAATGGATATATTATGAGACTGGCAGAGATGGGAAGCAGCCAACCTTGAGAGTGTTGGAAAACTGAGACCAGAGGGAATACTTGAAGAGAGCTTGAATGGACTAGGTAAAAGGATTCTTTTTAACCGTAAATGATCACCCACACTAAAGGAGTGGATCCCTAAAGACATACTGAAAGAAGCTCCTCCCAAAAGGCCTTAAAAGTAGTACAGTTCTCTTTTCTTTGATGTAATTATCGAATTATATCACATTGTGATATACTTGCATATAATTGAAAAATCCAAGAAATCAAACTAAAAATACTTTTATGTATTATGTATTTTTTGACATATGTGTATAAAATATTTTATATACATATGTCAAAAAAATATCAACTCTTCCTATTCTGGTCAAGACTGACTAGAATTCCTCCTTTTGGTATTTTCTTACAATGAATGACATCAGTATTCACATTAGTCTAGGCAATATAAAAATACTAACTTTACTTGCTATCTCAAGCAGCTGAATTCAAGACTCAGATGTGACTTCCATTCTCCCTTGTTCTTATGCTTCTGGTTCCATCACCAGCCTTTATCCAGCCCAGCATTCCAGGGTCTGAGAATTCTCAGATGATCAGGGTTCTGTACTCAGTGACAACTTAAAATCAGAAGGTTCAGCCTATTTTCCTGACTTAAAAGAAAGCAGGTTATATAAGCCTGAGGTTTTCTGAATACCTGAATTTTTAACAAAATCCTCTCAGATTAATGTTTAGTATACTCATTCAAAGTACTTGAAGTCCTGGGCGGCATGAAATAGCCCTGAAATTATACAGGCCATGATGTGGGAAGTGGATGAATGATCTGATCTGGCAATAAGGCAGTGACTAGGTTTGTGTATCAGACTTAAGGTATATAATATGGCTTGATTTATTTGGACATGGCATGTTGTGCGAACTTGGCCATATGGAACACTGCAAATTATGCTTCATTATTTATTCATATTTACTGAAAATATTAATATCTTCTACAGAATTCTAGGCAATTTTATAGCATCAGTAAAGCTCTTGAAATAACAGCAAAAAGAATCCCAACAGTAGCAAGCAAGATAAATATTTAAGATAACAAAATCGTAATTTAAAGCAAAAAAACATGTGTATGTCCACCAAGTGATTTGTTCATCATACCATAAACTAACTGTATTCATTTTTAAATTCTGTTGTCACTGAATGACTTTATTAAGTACTGTATTTGGAAGTGGGTTTTTTTGGGGGGGAAGCAGGGGAGAGGCAGCATCAGAAAACTCTAAAGTTGAAGAAAGGAACTTTGAGAGATCTGCAAGCTCCTTAGCAATCTCTTTGTTTACCTTGAGTATCATTCTTTCTCTAATGTTGTGGGTCCCATCTCCTGGGGAGATACTGTACATCTGGTGGGCGGGACCCAGAAGAAGAGCCTTCCCTTGGTGGCTCCCTCTCTCTAGAACATTGTTTCCTCAGAGATTAGACTGGACCCCACTCTAACACTCTTTCAGAAGGCACTGAAGATGTGTTTCTGCCAGCTGGCCTGGAGAACCCAGAGCGGGACAGAGCCCATTAAATGGCTTGTATGAATGTGTGTTGTCGCTGGGGTGAGGGTGTGTGGGATTATTATTTTATTATTTTTCTTTTTATTATTTTTATTATTTATACATTGTTTTTATATCCATGTAAGCTGCCTTGAGTTGCCATGTGTGAGTAGGCAGCAATATAATTTATTTAAAACAAACAAACAAACAAATAAACAAATAAATAAAATTGTACTACTAGGATCTGTCTGAATAGAGATTCCCATACATTATAGCAGTAAGCAGGGGTGGGCTGCTACGGGTTTGCCCGGGTTCAGGCGGACCTGTTGCTAATGTTATATCTGGTTCACTGAACCACCTTGGGGGAGGATGTGTTAACAGTATGACAGTGAGGAAATTATAACTTTGCAACCAATTCTTTATTTACAATGTTCATGGGTCTGTAAAGCAAAGGAAAGCTGCAGTTTCATTTATTGCTTGATGACTGAGCAAGTGGTCAAAATTATGGTTACTAAATGAGGACTAGCTGTAATTCCAATTGATACCTGCTGCCTAGGAGAAGGTAATGCCTCTGTGTAAAATTTGCAAGCTTCCCACGAGTGTCTGGTTGGCTATTGTAGAAACAGGATTGCCATGGTTTTAAACTACCTCAATAAAATTTGTAATTTTGTTATGTTTTCTGTTCTTCAAGTTGTTAATTTCTTTGAACCCTGATCAGTATTAATTCATTCATATAGTGAATTTGTTTAACAGGTGGAGCATGAAGTGGTACTGGTGAACAATCAAAGGAGTTGCTGGAATATAACACTGAGAAGGGAAACAAAATTTGTCGCCATGGGAACAGCGACATCTTGCAGAATGTGCTGCAAGCAGTTTGGATCAGTCCATGCCAGGGAACACCATGAGAAACAGAAGCACCACTTTACAGCCAATAAAAGAGGTGATATTTTTATTTTGAATTTTAGCTCTGAGAACTTTCCTTGCTGAAGGTCTGTGTGATTTCAGTTCTAGTTTTTAAAGTTGCTCCATACATTGCATTTTCCTAAAACAATGTATGCAAATTATGACCTTTCAAAGCCACTATAAATGTTACCATGAAATTATAATATTTAGTACAACAGCAGGGCAAACTATTAAATGTATGGTTGCCATATTCTCTCAGGCCCAAAGACCAAGTAGAGCACTCAGAGTCTTCTAAGCAGTTTCCTTTATTGTTCCTCACCTATAGACAGAATCTTGCCAAACTAAAACAAACTACTTGAACCATACTCTGAGAACTTCTAGGATGGAGCTATTTTGATCCTGTTCCTCCCCACCAAACTATCTAAATTTTGTTGTCTTTTGATCCTCTGGAATGCAGTCCCTTCCTCCTGGAATCCAGACTACATTCCCAGACATGTTTGGCTGTGTAACAATTTCCAATGGCTATCAATTGAAGAATGATCATTTTCTCACATGAGCTCTGACATATCTCCATTTTTTTTCTTAAAATCTATGTTAGGGTACTGATGATAGCAGTAGGCTTCAATGGTGTTATTAATTCAATGTAGAATAGCTATGAATAATAAATTAAGAAAATCTGTAATTTGTCTTGATTTTTATATTTTTTTTTTTATAGCTCAAATGGCTACTAACTTTAAGCCTGAAAGCTTCTTGGAATATACAACACCAATGGAGATAAATACATTTGTGAAAGAAAAACTCAGAGCCATTTTGGGTCCTGTAAGGCTAGCCTGTACATCAGAAGTTGAAGGCATTATTACATTTATCAAAGAAAATTTTCCATTGCCAATAACTTCCATTATCAAGGTATTTATATTCACTATGCATTTGCCTTGAGACTGATCACAAAAGTACATTCTTATTCCCTATGAAAAAGTTACTCTTTTTATATCTGGCATTCCATATTTTACTAATTGTCCACATAATTGGATTAGTAGATTTATGTGCAAAATATATACATTAGTTTCTCATTAGTATCATCCATTTCATATATTTTCTTAAGAGTAATGCTTTGGAGTGAGATTGATCTGTTATAGGAACACTCAATTTACTTACAGAAATATATGCATTTTCCCCTTGGAAAGAGATTTTGCCCAGGATATTTTAGTATGATATTATTACCATCTGATGGAATATTTGGATATGAGATTTGAAGCAAGGACAATCTTGCATGTGTCAATGTGGCTATGACTGAAGTGAATATGGCATCTGAATAATTCCTTCTTTAACATTCAGATATGACCCAACCCTGGATATGATTTATTATGACAAAAGTTAAGAATTAGGTAATATCTCTTTGGAAGCAGCGTATACTTGTTTGAATAAAATACAGCTTCTGCATCCTTTGAATCACTATTGCTTTGTGAACTTTTGAGGTCTGTGGTGTGTAATTCAATCAAGTGTTTTAAGGTTTCTTCATACATTATATTCTTCATCTTAATCTCTGTTTAAGGAAAAGAGCATGTGGAATTGATTTGGCTATCAATTGAAGAATGACATTTTCTCACATGAGCTCTGACATATCTCCATTTTTTCTTAAAATCTATGTTAGGGTACTGATGATAGCAGTAGGCTTCAATGGTGTTCTATTAATCAAATGTAGAATAGCTATGAATAATAAATTAAGAAAATCTGTAATTTGTCTTGATTTTTATATTTTTTTTTTGTATAGCTCAAATGGCTACTAACTTTAAGCCTGAAAGCTTCTTGGAATATACAACACCAATGGAGATAAATACATTTGTGAAAAAAAAAACTCAGAGCCATTTTGGGTCCTGTAAAGATAGCCTGTACATCAGAAGTTGAAGGCATTATTACATTTATCAAAGAAAATTTTCCATTGCCAATAACTTCCATTATCAAGGTATTTATATTCACTATGCATTTGCCTTGAGACTGATCACAAAAGTACATTCTTATTCCCTATGAAAAGTTACTCTTTTTATCTGGCATTCCATATTTTACTAATTGTCCACATAATTGGATTAGTAGATTTATGTGCAAAATATATACATTAGTTTCTCATTAGTATCATCCATTTCATATATTTTCTTAAGAGTAATGCTTTGGAGTGAGATTGATCTGTTATAGGAACACTCAATTTACTTACAGAAATATATGCATTTTCATGGAAAGAGTTTTCCCCAGGATATTTTAGTATGATATTATTACCATCTGATGGAATATTTGGATATTTTGTAAATTACCAATCTGTGACCCTCTCATCAAATTTTTGCCGATACCAATCTCATGATTTGGAAGCAAGGACAATCTTGCATGTGTCAATGTGGCTATGACTGAAGTGAATATGGCATCTGAATAATTCCTTCTTTAACATTCAGATATGACCCAACCCTGGATATGATTTATTATGACAAAAGTTAAGAATTAGGTAATATCTCTTTGAAGCAGCGTATACTTGTTTGAATAAAATACAGCTTCTGCATCCTTTGAATCACTATTGCTTTGTGAACTTTTGAGGTCTGTGTGTGTGTTCTCAATGTGTTTTAAGGTTTCTTCATACATTATATTCTTCATCTTAATCTCTGTTTAAGGAAAAGAGCATGTGGAATTGATGTGAGTAATTTACAGGTCACAGTTCCAGAGATAGGCAGGAGTGAGACCTCCTCTTGAGGTGGGGGCCTAAGGGTGGGATGGGCTTGCTTTGCATGCCTTTTCCCCAGCTGTGTGACAGCTGCCCCTGCCTGGGCTCCTCTTGAAATTGCTTGGGGTGGGGTTCCGGGCCTTATAGTCCTGGGGACTTCAATCTGCCCTCCCTTTGGGGGGCATCGGGTTTGGTCCGGGAATTCATGGCTTCTATGGAAGCCATGGGCCTGACCAATGATTCAAGGCCTGACTCACGAGGGGGAACACCTTGACCTAGTTTTTGTCTCTGAACAGTGGCGTAGTGACAGAGGGCAAGCCACTTTTGGCGTTGCCGTTCCATGGTCTGATCACTATCTCCTCTAGGCTGGTCTTCCAACAGGCTGCCCCACTGCTGGGATGAGGAGCCACTTAGATGGTTCCGCCCCAGGCGCCTGACCCTGAGAGGTTCCAGGCGGAACTGGGATCTTTCCCTCTTCCCTTGCCCACAGCTCTGCGAGAGATCTGGCGGCAGCTTGCGACAACAGGCTGCGTTCGGATGCCCTTGACAGGGTTGTCCCCATGCATCCCCTCACATGCCGTGGATCCTGGATGGCTCCTTGGTATACCGAGGAGCTCCGGAGATGGCGTCATCGGGAGGGGTTTAGAGAGCTGGTGGAGGTCCACCGGCTCCCAATCGATCGAGCCCAGCTAAGAGCCCATATTAGGACTTACCTGGTAGCTATGAGAGCGGGCGAGAAGGTTTTATCTCTCCGCCTCACTAGCGTCCTCAGACACTCGCCCAGCTGCCCTGTTTGGGCTACCTGCTCTCCTTAGTACAGGGGAGAAGCGGACCCATTCTTGAGAAGGGCTGAGGAGTTTGGTCAATATCTGTCGGATAAGATGCTTGGATTGGGCGGGTTGTCTTCTGATTTGCAGTGGTCTGAGGAGCGGATACAAGCAATCTGGCGGTGTGATCTGGGATGAGTTCGATCCTGTTTCCGAGGATGAAGTGAACAGGACTATCTCGGGCTGGCTGAGTTCCACCACATGTTTGTTGGACCGTGTCCCTCCTGGTTGGGAGGCCCTGCGGTTGCCCGCAGTTGTCAACGCCGTTAAGAGAGGGTTTTCCCTCCACCTTGAAGGAGGCGGTGTGTGAGACCCTCCTGAAGAAGCCTGCCCCTGGACCCGCACGTGTTAGGACAACTTTCATTCAGTCTCCAACCTTCGTTTTGTGAAGGTTGTTGAGATGTGGTGGCTCAGCAGTTTCCACTTTTCCTGGATGAAGGGACTACCTGGATCCGACAATCGGGCTTCCGCCTGGTTACAGCACGGAGATAGCATTGGTCGCTGGCCTGGTTACAGCCAGAGATAGCATTGGTCGCTGATGGATGATCTTTGAGGCTCGGGACAGGGGTTTTTCCTCTGTCCTGGTCCTATTAGACCTCTCGGCTTTCGATACCATCGACCATGGTATCCTTTTCATGCCTCTGAGGGGCTGGGAGTGGGGGCACTGTTCTTTGGTGGCTCTCCTCCTACCTCTCTCTGGTCGCAATCGGTGTTGTCAGGGGGACAGAGGTCGGCCCCGAGGGCACTCACTTGTGGGGTTCCTCAGGGGTCGGTCCTCTCCCCTTTATTTAATATCTACATGAAACCGCTGGGTGAGATCATTCTGTGGTTTTGGGGTGAGGTATCACCAGTATGCTGACAATACCCAGTTATACATCTCCACCCCAAACCAGATCAGTGATGCCCTCTCCTGATGACCCGTGTTTGGATGTGTGCGATTGGATGAGCGGGAACATGCTTTCGACTCAACCGGCCAAGACTGAGTGGCTGTGTGTACGGCATCTCGCCCAGTCAGGAATATCCATCTTGGCCATAGAGGTGTTGCCCCCTGTGGATAGGGCGCTGAATCTGGGGGGTCCTGGATGTAATGGCTCGATTGAGGAGCAGGTGGTTGCCCAGGGGGGCCTTTGCCCAGCAATGCCTTGTTTGTCAGCCGCCATTTCTGGACCGAGATGCCCTGTGCACAGTCACTCACGCCCTTGTTACCTCTAGACTAACTACTGCAATGCTCTCTATTTAGGACTGCCCTTGCATACCATCCGAGATTGCAGCTGGTAAAATGCGGCGCTGGGTGGTGATGGGAGTTTCCCGATTCTCCCATGTTACCCCCCTCCTGCACTGCCTGCATTGGTTGCCGGTTGCACTCTGGGTGAGATTCAAGTTCTGGTTTTAACATACAAAGTCCTTCACGACATGAGTCCTCAATATTTAAAGGAGCGTCTTCTGCCAATATTGAGTGCCAGCAGCCCTAAAAGAGCACATAGGCAAGGACTCGGGTCCGTCGGCAAGCCAATGTCAGCTGGCGGTCCCCCGGTGACGAGCCTATTCTGTCGCGGGCCCTGACCTCTGGAACCAACTGCCCCTGGGGCTCCTTCTGGCCCCTGACCTCCGCACCTTCTGCCATGATTTGAAGACCTGGTTGTTCGACCAATCCGGGCTGTGACCCCTCCTTGGGGGAATGGGTTTCTTAATTATTTTAACCACTGTAAATTTTAGTTTTTGTATTTTTGGGCTTGTGAAATTAGTTTACTTTTTAAGTATTTATTGTTGTTGTTTTTGTTAGTGCAGCCTAGTCTTCGGAGATGGGGCGCATACAAGTCCAATAAATAAATAAATAAATAAATAAATAAATAAATAAATAAATAAATAAATAAATGTGTTCCATTCACATGTATGCCAGTGAGATATTATACTTATGGAAGCAAAATGAATGCATGGATGGGCATTATGCAAGACAGCTATATTGTATGTATTATCTGTGAGAAGCAATGCAACTGATAAAGCAGATGATAGTCTTGCATCCCCAGGCAATTAATCAGTGATACATGAGATATGTCCTGGAAATATGCCACATTTCATTCAGTAAAGCTTCATAGTTAATTATCCTGTTCTGGATAAAAGGTGGTAAAGTCCATGCATAACTAATGCATTTAGCTAACACTCTGTGGTAAAATCAAGATTCAGAAGATTGCAAAAGGCCAGACTGATAGAGAGACCTTGTCATCCAATATAGATCCAGAATTCAGAAGAATAGAGCTAACAGGATCATGGCCAGATCATTGGATTCAAGGAACTTTAAGTCCTACAAGAAAGCCCAAAAATCCATACCAAAGTAACACATTGATTAGATTAGACCTACTAGCAAGGTTCCCCATTTCAAAGAATTCTTCATCAAGGAAAATCGTTAGAAATGCATAAAAGTAGGGGAGGGCTAAATGTGTGGCAATATATCATATTGCGCTGAAGTTTAATGTTAGACTAAACTACTGAAGTACCTCCAGACATATAAATTGAGATTTGTTAAGTACATGAGTGGTGTTGGATTACACAAAGAAAAGCAAATAATAACTGTTCCCTTTCAAAAAGCAAAATAAGAAAAATTGCCTGTTCAAACCCAACTTGTTTTCTAAACTCCATGTGATACTCAAATGCTTTGATAGTTGAATCAATGAAGAAATTTACATGAACAAATTTTATATAATTCAAGATGTTGCTCTAAATTAAAAATTAATCAAGTGTATTCTGAGAGAATATGCCTTCTTAATGACAAGAAGGCATATTCCCTCCAAATACAAATCTAGCATAAGGGATAGAAAATGGTCCATTTCTATAGTATCTTGTTGAATAGGTTAAATTCATCTGTTTCCAAATTACGTAAATAGCAGAAGAAACTGTATTACTCAACAGGAACAAAAGTCCATATTGATATGACACTTAATTGAAGAAATATAAAAATTGCAAACAAAACTTGATAGTCTCTGGATATGCTGGGCTATGACTAAGACAATTGTCAAAAAGCCAGACAATAAGCCTTTATAGGGCTTATTCAGTTATAGTCATTCACATGACTTATAGCAATTACCTGTAATGCTAGTGAGCAAATCTTTGGCATTACAAGATAGCCTGCATGATGCACCATAGTGCTTTGCAATGGTCGAATTTGGATATCTCCAGTACTAAGTTACCTCTTTTAGAGTTGAGATGAGATAAAGTTCCTTTGTTAGGGATGATAGTAAAGAAAAACAATCCCCTTCATATTGGATGTCTGTTCTTAGAGTAATCATATTCTTAAAGGAATTTAGACATATGGCACTAACTACTCTTGGGAAGGTCCAGTAATCCTTTCTATAAGCAGCTTACTGTGATGCACCTGTTTTCTGATAATAGCCTAAAATACTGCAAGTGTGCAGCTAGAATTTATGTTTTGTTGTTAAAATATTCAAGAGTATGTGGATTAAAATAAAGTATTAACCATCTTTTTTGGGGGGGTAATATTCCATGCAACAGGGTGGTTCATATGTGAAAGGAACGGACACCCAAGACTTTTCTGATGTGGACATAGTTCTTTTTAGCAAAGCTTTTGCCAGTTTGGAAGACTGCCAAAGGACAACTCCAGAGATCCTGGAAGAGTTAGGAAATTCCCTCATAAAATCCTCATGGACAAGCAGGTTTGAACTTAAACTGTACTTGTTTCATGTTCTTTTGTCTTCTACTTTGATTCTCCCTGCCCTCCCCTAATTACTGTACAGTAAAGCTGTTACATTAAAGCCTCATTATATCTTTTACTTTCTTCCTCTTTTAAGGTTAGTCATGCAGAAACAGACAAAGTTTTCCTTGAGGTTCTATTTTAAGTGTTATAAAAATTATCATGGTCACTCATTTGACATCATGCCTTGCTATGACATGTTTGCATCTGTGTTATCAACAGGTAAGATGTGGCTATTATTTGGGAAAGCGATTCTCCTTCCTATCACCAAAAGATCACTACTGGGAGCTCTACATTAGTGTTTAGATCTAAATTGATGCAATATTTCCAGGTGCTCACAATTTGTAAGGTTTGGTTAAGATCTAAAAGTACAGTAGGTCAAAAACAGCATCATTAGTCTTATAGATTGCTTGGTGTTAACAGGCCCAAAAGAGAGCTTTTATTACAAGCTGTACCTTTGCAGTGATGACGATAAGATCCAGCTGTATACCATGGCTTTACTGAAATACCAAGTTGAATTTGTCAAAGCATCAACAGAAATGGTGAAGGATTTCATACGTTTAATGAAGCACTGGCTCAAAACTTCATTTGCTGAACCAACGAAAGAAAATAAGTAAGTTGCTTAGCATCCAAAGTTCACATTTTTAGATCTTCATATTTTCATGTTTTCCAGCTTTATAACAGGAAACACCTAATGCATTTGAGGTGTGATTTACAGATTTTTATATATATTTTTCCATATCTTTTGCATCTCCAAACGATGGCTAATTTGTAAATTAGAAAACATAAGTTAAAATCCTGGTGGCAACAGGAGAAATATGAAAATGCAAGGAACAATTAACAAATCGAAAGTTAAAAACAAAATGATGTTTTGTTGTTGGTTTTTAGCATTTTGGGGTTTTGCTTTTTCTATTAACCATTTCTTGCGATTGAAACTTCTCTATCTGAATCTCTTGTTGTGCATTTAGGTTTCGCAGGCTTCCTTCCTCCTATACAATTGAACTGATCACCATTTATGTCTGGGAACTGGCTGGAAAGCCCATCTTTTTCAGCTTTGTACAGGGGATGAGAGCTGTCCTGAAGCTTTTGACTCAGTATCAAGAGATATGTATCACATGGCACAGACACTACAGACCAAATTTTTCAATTTTCCAGAAAATGTTTTTGAAGCAAAGCAGGTAAGTATGGCTTCTATATATTTGATTGTCTTCATTTATAGATCCACTCTAACAAACAGGAGGAAGGACGTCTTCTGATAGTTTATCAATGTTCTATGGTCTCATTAGTGTATGGCTTCTGTTTCACTTATGGAGCACAATCTGCTTGCTCTATATTTCTGGGTTTTGCTCCAGACACATTTTTAATAGCCATCTGAAGGATTAAGCTATTGCTGCAGAAGGCAATACTGTACCAATGGCACTTGAAAATGAAGAAGATTTGTGAAAGGGACGAGCAGGGAGAATTGGAACTCTACACTGGATGAGAGGGGATGTATACAAGTGTGAACATTAGGAGTAGATGGACTCAACCAAGTGCCTTGTCGCATATCATATTTGAATGCCCAATAAATAAATATCACCTGCCCATATGAGATATTTTTTCTCTCTCTTAGGCCATTTGTGCTGGATCCTGTTAACCCAACCTTCAATGTGTGTGAAAATAGCAATGCTTGGGATGAAGTAGCCCACGTGGCTAGACAGAGTCTCCATAAGCCCCTCTTCAATGGCATAGCAGCAAAGAAGCCTTGGCTTTTTACAAACAACTGGTGAACTCAAGCAGACCTTTATTACAATCAGCAAGGTCTCCTACTGCTAGCAGAAAGCCACCATACGAAAATGAAATTTACAGACAAAGAGCCATGGCACATATGTATTTTACTTGCAATTTCCTCCCCTTTTCAAGAGTACAATAGGAGGGCAGCTGGTGAATCAGAGGAGGAGCTGCCATAAATTATGACATTTTCTTCTACTCCAAATATCCACAGATAGATGCACGCAGTTTTTGTTTCTGTGACATTCCACCCCATGTTTCCAAGGTAAACATCGGTTTAGATTTGGTAAGATAAAAAATGACAAGAGGGGAAAATTTAGGTTGAAAGCAACTGGCAACATTGAATGCAAATCAGTGGGCTTGGCTTGGCTGCTTAGAGATTTTAAAATACTCATATTTAAACATCTGTCTAAAATAAAATCAGATAAACTTCTGTCCTCCTCTGAACCCTTCTATTTTTTTTCTGCCTTGCAGGAGGCAGATTGGTTTTCTCCCTGGGCAGACTTGCTTCTCTTCTGACATCTTTGACATCTCATTACAAATTTAGGCCTCAAGAACACTTATCCTAAAACAAATCACAGAATGAAAGAAGTCTTACAATAAGGTTTTTATGCCCCAGAGAAATAAGCAATCACAATAAGTCTCTTTTTTCTGTGTTTTACATGTATGCAAAACATTCATTTGCTTTATTTTTGGAGAAAGTTTCAGATGACTTTTACAGAATTACCGTCCAAATTCTACATATGAGGATGATCAAACAGAATACATTAAGGAAATACCCAATAGCCATTTTAATGATTATTCCTTCATTTGCCTATTCTTGTAATTCTGTATAGACAATGGATCTTATTTTAATACTAAAATAATTTGCTGTAGCACAAGGATGACAACTGTAGATGAACACTAAAAAAATTCACCCAATTTACTTGGTAGGCTACTATATAGCATTTTGTGTGAATATAAAGTTATTCACAATGTTGTGAATATAAGGTTATTCACAATAATACAGTAATGTACACAACCCTTTTGTGTTATAGAACCACACTGCATCTGACAATCAGAGTAGATTGTCTGGATTGTGCTTGATGAACAATATACTGTGATATAGAAACAGTGAAGAGCTAATCAGCCAAGATTATTGCTAAATCAGAAATCCATGATAAATGAAATGCTAGTAGCACTGAATAACTTTGCTTGAAGGTCTTAAATTAAGCAATCATAAAAGCAGATTGAAATTCAGTTGTTAAAGTATCATTGTTTCATGGGAAAATAGATGAAAAATCCTGTTGCAGGAAATATGTTGAATAATTCTAAATTACTCTTTTCAATACATGCGATTTTGTTGTGGTGGTGGTGATAGTCAGTTAAGCTGAAAACACTTGAGAAGTGACTCCAAAGTGTTTCGGACTTCGCGTGAGAACAGCGCCTCTCTGCTATTCTTGCAGAGCCTTTTTTGAGGCTTCTGTGCAATCCTGAAAAAGGATGCATCTGCTTTAAGGAATCTGAATTTGAATTTCTGCAGTCCAGATCTGGTAGCTATACATTTCAGTATTATCCTGACTCTTCCAGCATTGATTTGACATTGTGTTGATATAGCAGCCAGTCTTACCCTGCTAAGCTTTTGCAGAACCTGTTTCTGTATGGGAACTTTGAATAAGATGTGTAGTTATTTCAATTGCGGTTCAAAGATATTGCCTTCTTTTTCTGATTTGCAGAGGAAAATAAAATAGTCTAGCAAACAATGCAGTCATTTGCAGTCCTTATTCAGAGGCAACAAGCTTGATGTGTTATTTCCCTAATTTGTTTATCAAATTAGACCAAAGTTGTCTTCTTTCAACTACCTGAGATATTTTTCCCCTTTCTTAGGTCAAAATAAATTGATATAGATTTGCTACAACTAAGCATATTTTTAAAAAATCTCATTGTTTTTTTGAGAACATGTCACTATTGAAAACTTTATTGTTCTCTATTAAAAAAGACTAATAAACATTTTGGTTTTTTGCATATTGCAAGGATATTACTTTTTCCCCAAATGTCTACCCAACGAATAATTAGTACACCGAAAGCTCTGATCAACAATACTTAACTAACTGTGCTTCTTCTCAAAGAATTTAGAAGCCTAAATGCTATTATTACTTAAACAGCTACTATAAAAGTCCCTCGGTCCATTCTCAAATTGTATTATGTCAGTTTTAAGCATTGCCCATCTGATGAGAGAAGGATAAACTGAAGTCTACGTCCTTTCCTTACTTTCTGGCAACTTTAGTTTGATATACAAGAAATCCTTTTTTTACTTGGGATACTTTCTTCTCATCAAGGAAGAAATCTGAGACTTTCAGCTTAGTACATTACACGGTACACTAAGTAAGGTAAACAGTTACTTCTTATTGATCTGAATAATTAAGATGCAGCCACACAATAATCCCATCTCTCAAATGTAGGCTAACGATACCCACTAAGGGCTAGGCTCATGCAATCATCATTTGAAGAGGTAGTTGCAGAATCACTATACAGCTGACTCAGTGCCAGGCCAAGGATTTCTTTTTTTTCTTTGTAAAACCGCAACTCTTGCCCGGCTTTCCTTGCTTCTTCGAGCTCTCTAAGTGCCACTTGTAGCTCTTGTGATATAATGCCCGGAAGTTCTTGCTCTTTCATGAGCCAGTCCAGTGCCATATGACTTCTCATCCGTTCATCTAAATTGTATTGGGAATAGTAGGAAATCACTTCCTATGACCCACCCACCCCAAAAAGAAGAGTTAGCAACCAATATAGCAAATTAAACACATCCTAAAATATAGATGTTGGAGAACCAGTTAATACATCCCACCAAAGAAACATGTCATGAACTGCAGGACTAGTTGTGTAGGAGTTTAATGTGAGCAATTATGAGGGCTGTGAGCCAGTCTGGTGTAGTGATTAAAGGTACTAGGCTAGAAATTAGAAGACTGTAAGTTCTAATCCTGTCTTAGGCATGAAGCTAGCTGGAAGATTTGGGGCCGGTCACTCTCTCTCAGCCCTAGGATGAAGGCAATAGCAAACCATTTCTCAAAACATTGCCAAGAATACTGCAATGTCAGCCATATGACGTAGACCAGACCAAAAAAGAAGATCCACATAGGGCTAAAAATGCTTCATTAAGGTATAGTACCAGAAACCTGCAGGTCTGTACTTCCTTCACCTGTCAAGGTCATCCTTTTTTTAACCGCATATATGGCAACTCTGAGGTCACCAGGAATCATCACTGACTTGAAGATACATCCAAAAGCCTTAGGCTAATGTACAGTAAGGACTGAATTACTTTCTAATGTCATAAAATTAGACATTGTACTTAAAAGATCTTAAAGCCCTTTTAATTATTGCTCTCATATTTCCATACTCATTTGTTCATGATCTGCCATTTTGCATGCTTTTTGTCTATGTACAAAATGCATCACCAAATGGTGTTCAGGCTTGTGTTGAGAAGGGCTGCCATAGTTCTTTAAAAATGGGGTATTTTATGCTACAGAATTTACATTTCAGTTTTTTCATGTAGATACAGTATTAATAGAATCCAGGTTCTCTCCGAGTGACTTCCTCCTTACCACTTTACCATCAGCAAAAACTGAAGTTAGTTATGATTGTTAATTAACATAGTAATTACTTAGAGTAACAAAAATAAAACTTATTATTTATTGGATTGTATGAGATATTTCTCAGTGTATGTTTAATACGAAATGATTTTGCCTACTGAATTCTGTTTACTACCAACCAGAACAATCTATTATTGAATCAGAGATTTCTTGTGTTTATTTAATTTTTTAAATGTTTGGTGTTATTTGTATATGTTTTACATTGTTTCTATGTGTAGATCCTATTCATCCCATTCCAACGCTTGCCCACAATTTCTCATTATTCATTTTTACAACATTTTTCTTGGAAGTCTCTATCTCCCTATTGTATTTTCAATGATTGGTCTCCTGAGCTCTGATGCCCAGTTCATGCTCCAATGTCTTAGATGCAACACCGATTACAGACAATGGCAGCAGAAAAGTGGTAAATTTAAACTAAACATTTTCTAGCAATGGGACTTGAAAATTGCCAGTTGGTTGAACCAGACCAACCACAATAAATGACTTATAGAAAAGAGGAAGTGCATTAAACAGCAGAACTTCAAGTAGACTTTTCTAAAACAAATGTTGGGAATAACTGACAATTAGTGTTGCATTTTAGAAGGCTACTTACTTGCCGAGAACACTTAGTTTCACGCAGGGCTTTAAGGCTTCCATTCCAGTGCAGAAGCTGAAACACAATCATAAGCTCCTAGGGGCAAATGGGGTGTGGAGTGGAGATAACAAGGAGGATGCATTCAGAAGCCTAGGACTAGAAACTGATTTCAAGCCAAGTTTAAAAAAATGTATAGAGTTTTATTAACAACTAGTTACTGGACAGCATTTTTAAAGTGAAAATATTGCAGGATTTGGCATGCATGCAATGGATTAGATTCAAAATTACACTTCTGCAATTCCATAGAAATACTATTATACGTTTTGGTCTAGAGCAGTAGAATTAAGTGCAAGTCTATTTCTCTATTTTTACAATAGGTGGTTTAACTCTATAGACTTCTCCTTTTAAAAGTGGCTTTAGTTCACTGCAAACATAAAAACCTTTTTCTGTTAATGTTGTACTATCATACACATTTGTTGGAAGTGCATCCACAGAAAGAAATCGCTTTTGAGATGCTACACTATATATTGCCTTTTACTATAATAAATTAAATAAATATTACATCAATAAATATGTTTTCCCTCTTAAATTCAATGTAATAGTTGTTGAAAAAATAACAATTATGAAGCTATTGTGATAGAACCATGAGTGTTGTAGTTGGATTGCCACGGGCCTTACACAAAAGGAAATATTTTCAATGGTCCACTCTGCAAAAGTTTTGTCATTTATTCCAGTAAAACACAGTCTTCCCTTGGTTTGGATATTCTACTCTTAGCAACAGGAAGCCAAGAAAATGGAAACCAAGATCAAAGCTAAACTTTTAAAGCAAGTTTGTTCATTGGACAGACATGGTTGGAGAGATGGAACATCAAAACAACAAAAAGAACAACAAAACAAAACACTACATATAAAAATCATCCTGTATATCTTGACAATTCTGGACAAATGAATCACATAAAGGCCACCACAAATACCTGAAATTCTAGCATTGTTTTCCCCATGTTTGATTCTAGCATATAGTGATATGCTCCAATACTTGTGCTTGGATCATCTGCATCATTTAAAGTACCCTTGAAAGGAAAAAGAGATAAATTAAAACTGAATTATGAAAACTCATTTTAAGCAGAGAAAAAATGTATTCAGTATTTACATCTCATGTAAGCATAAATCTTTCCCCAAAAAAGCAATGAGATGCTTTTTATGTAAAGTATACACATTATATAAAAACTAGTTTAAGCCTTAATTAAGTGTACAGGTAGTCCTTGACTTACAAACATTCATTTAGCAACTGATCAAAGTTACAATGGCACTGAAAAAAGTGACTTATGACTGATTTTCACTCCTCTGACTGTCACGTGATCAAAATTCAAGCACTTGGTAACTGGCATGTACTTATGCACTGTTCCAGGGTCATGTGATCGCCATTTATAACCTTCCCAGATAGCTTCCGACAAGCCAGATTTGCTTAACAACTGAAGTAATTTCGTTAACTACAGTGGAAAAAAGTGATAAAATGGGGCACAATTCACCTAACAATTGTCTTACAGCAGAAATTTTGGACTTAACTGTGATTGTAAATCAAAGCCTACTTTACTTTCTTAACATTTATCCATATCTTCCTTTTGTATTTAAAAAAGAGGAATTACAAGAACTGTGCTGTTAGAAATAGTGCTCTGATATAAGGTAGTTATGGTAGATCTGATTTTCAATTTCTCCTGGACAGCAGCAGATTTTTAAGCAAATATTTTCCATAAATGAGAGACTCTACCTGGCCTCTTCAAGGCCAACAAACCTAGGTAACATATTACTTACTTATTTAGTACATGCAACTTACTGACTGGAATTCTTATAGTAACTTAGAGAATAATAATGAAACAGATCAGAGGTGTTCGCAGGAGGAGCCAAAAAAGTCAAGATGGAGGCTGGGACCAGACATTGAAAGCACAGCCCTTTTCATGTATAAAAAATGGGGTGTGTGAATGTGTGTTCACAATCACTATCTTGACCTTTGTCCCTGAAGAGGGGATAGATGAGAAATGGAATTGCATTTATATGCATTTATCTCTTTCCCTAATATGTACACAAAAACCTGGCATGAGAAAACTGCATGTTTCTGTAAGGGATAATACTTGCTGAAACCTTCCTTTGCTCTCTCTCTGCCTTTCTCCTCTTTCTTCCCTTTTTATGAGGGCTTTAAAGTTCAATTCAAAACTATTGTTGTAAGTGGACTTGTGGCATTTGTCAAATTCAACATGGAAAGGGTGAAGATTCAAATTAAATTATGAGGGCACAGTTATTTCATGGCTTCTTTCATCCAATAGCATATCTTAGTGTCATAGAGCCACATCTGGGGGAGCTGCTTGAATCAAAGCTTTGTACTCAGTGCTATTGTTTTCCATTCTGTGGGAACCATCTGAAGATGAAATACTTGCTGATTTTATTTTCCTTTTCTTTTTTAACTATCTTTCTGGAGAAGCTGTGCAAAGCTGAAGAGAGCATTGTCCACAAAATTGTTTCTGCACTGGAACTGTTAGCAGATTTATAGCTTTGGAAATGCAAGAACGTGAGCATGCTGTTGCTACAATATTTATGCTGGCTTTTAAATATCCCTGAGGACAACAGCTTAGAAGTCTGGGGTTTTAAGCTTTTACCTTAGAAAATTTCAGTTGAAAAAAATACATATTGCATGAAATGCATTTTCTTTAAAAAGTCACGTATAAATTAATAATGGCTTAGTTTCTCCAAATGTATAACATTGTTCTCAAAAATGGAACCGGAAGCTTAAAAGCCTTATTCAGGATTTGTAAAGAGGTTTAAAAAGAGAGTGTTCTTTCACTTGCAGACCTCCTCTACTTTATAAATTCACCATGATGTTAAACACTTTCTCCATCTACCTAGGTCATACAAGCAAAATGTTTAGTAGAGAAGGAAGAGTGTTACCTATTTTACCAGAGGGTCACCCTTTTCCAAGTAATTCCAGTCCACCTGTTCCTTTCCTATCAAGAGTTTCTTCCATACAGAGGGAAAGATTTCATGAAGTTTGTCGGAGACTAAAGTAATTTATTCAGCAGAGGTCAGCATATTTATTTTCTTCCTATAATTTTTGTTGCATTATTGATTAGATTATCCACATGCTTTTACTGAAATAGATTTCTGCCCCTACTACCAATAACCGTAAGATATAATATGGCTCCAGCAACATTATCTTTTCCCATCAATCACAATTTCATTAGATATACTTCCATCATGATGATGGGTATGGGGAAAAGATGAGTTCATTGTCTCTCCTTCTGGTTATTTTATTTGTCAATCACAGAGATTGGCAGGAATGAAGTGTGCTTATTGACTCCATAATTAAAATGAGCAACTTTTTCTCATGTTGTGTTTGAATTGCACTAAGTTCAAATGGTTGGGGTGAGGGCTACAGTGGTTGGAAAAGTAATGTAAAATGGATGAGATTTTCTGCTTTATGTGATCTTTCCTTTCTCTTTTTTAAGGGAGAGATTGAACCTTCCTTTCTTCCTTTCCTTCCTTCCTTCCTTCCTTCCTTCCTTCCTTCCTTCCTTCCTTCCTCCCTCCCTCCCTCCCTCCCTCCCTCCCTCCCTCTCTCCCTCCTCTACATGAGTCTCTGGAGTTATGTTCAGTTCACTTACTCTTATATGTATAGGGTTTCTATATATACAAAGTTAATTGTCCTTTAGAAATATTCGTTAACACCAAAACCAAGATTATATATTTCTCTTCTAATGTTTACTTATGCAGCATTAAAAAACTAAAATCTTTGGCTGGCATATAGAAAATTTATAAGGATGTCTAACTGAGTTTTAGAACTGTTTGTAGTCTTATTTCAAGGAAAGGAATGGATTTAATGTTTAATAAATCCATAATACAAATAGAATATTTTTTAAAATCCCTATATTATAACCTGCATTTACTTGGTGTTTTTATATCTTTATAACTAAGAAACATATATAATTCCTGTTCAAGAAGAACATTATAATTATTTTAAAAATTATCTATTAGTAAATGCAGAAACTTCCATTATGGGACACAGTAGCTGATGACAACATATGATAACTGTAAACCAACACATGAAAAATATGGAGGTAACCCCAGATGCAGATGTTAACATATGATTCTGTTTTCTGTTTCACAAAGCTCCTGCCAACTTATTTCCTTGCCAGAGGCAGTTAAATAATAAAGAAGAAAGGACAGAAATAAAGGAAAACAAATAAAAGGGCTCAGATAATTCATACTTCTGTTTGGGCCTGACTGACTTTCCTTATATTTTATAACTCATTTCAAGAAAGTATATATTCTCTGAGGGAATGGCAGGATATAACTAGACATTTTAAAGCATTTGTCTTAATAACATTAAAATTAATTGATACACTAAGTACGCATGAGTGACTATTGAGTATACATATTTTTTTCTTTCATTGCTTCAATGACCTAGTGATCAGTAAAACAATATTTCTAGTTTATGCTTGGATTATATACAATGTTCTACATTTTATTGAAAAGAAAATACATTTTCTGTATTGAAGCTAGATAATCAAGGCACTGATGTGACGCAAATCAGAACTGGTCAATTTCCTGAGTCCTATTTTTGTTGAGTGCACTACACAGCATGAGTGAATGGCTGTTAGCTCCAGTAAAATGTGAAAATTATGTCCAACATGTCTCACAATCTAAGTCTTTTTAGAGTTCTGCTTTTCAGAGTCAAATCAAATAAAACCAACTCTTGTCTTTAGGATTTGGTGCCTATTTTACTTTTTATCTTTACAACTTTATTTCAAAATAGGTAATGGTGATAGGAGGCTTGGTAGCACAGTGGTTAGAATGCAGTATAACGGGCTATCTCTGCCCACAGTCTGGAGTTTGATCCTGATGGGTTCAAGGTTGACTTAGCCTTCCATTCTTCTGAGAATCTGTAAAACGAGGACCAAGATTGTTGGGGGGAATATGTTGACATTGTAAAATGCCCATGGGGTAGTATATGAGTCTAAGTGCTCTTGTATTGTTGCTGGGATATGTCAGAAGGCTAAATCAGAGCTCCAACACAGTTTTTGTCTCTTTTTATCACTTCCAGAACACCAGACCCACCAGTTTTTCATTCTATATCTCATCACAAGCAAAATGTAATTGATGGTGTAACATTGTTGAAAATAGAGCACGAGTGCCTTAAATCTTGAACACCTACTTTCCTACTTGCAGTCAAAGAAAAATGTTCAACTCTAATCCCATTGACATCACCATACCATCACCATCTTCCCATCTCTATTGGAGATGATACAGTTTTAAAGCCTAAACTGCAGCTCTGATTTTTTTTTAAAAAATCCCTATTTCTGGCACACGTAACATCATGCTTGCAATTTCTATTTCTCAACAATATGCTGGAAAAACCTGATACGTTCGTCTTTAGAAACAAAACAGATTATGAATTTTTAGAATGTAGTCTTGACTTGTATGTAGTGAGGGAAAAGATGTTTTGGTCAAAAGGGAGACATACATCATCATGGCAAAAAAATATCAACCAAGGCCCTCTCATACTGCCCTTACGCGAATAATTTTCTTCCTGCTTGTAATTTTATCAGAAATACATAAAAATACAGCACACAAAATGATGGCTAATACTTACACTGGTGGAAGACACAGCTTCCTGGACACTCTCCATAATGAATTCCTTTGTGATCCTGCGACAAGGCAACTCATTGAACAGAGAATTGATAAGAGCCACTTTTGCAGCATCTCGTCGAGCTTCTGCCCTACTTGGGGAACACTAAAATACAAATAAATGTAAGAAGTGGGACAACATATTTCCCATCTTTATAAGATGAGGTTGTCCTTATTGTACTTAACACCAAAGAGAAGAATACTTGATGACCTGAAATCTTAAAAAGAAAATCATTCTTCTGAGATGAGTCATCATCAGCTGAATGTTCCCACATGGTTGCCAGTTTTCACCTCTTCTGGGGTTAGAAGAACCATTTTGTTTCTTTGCAATTCATGTGGAACTGCTTGTTTTGTACAGACTCCAATAATACTTTGAAGCTTTGGTCACTCACCCATCTCATAAGAATAACTTAGACAGCTGCAAAAGGTGTTGAAAAGGGCAGCCAAAATAATCAAGGAGCTGGACTGCCTTTCTTCTGTGGAAGGACTAAAATATTTGGAGATTTAAAGTTTAGAGAAAAAGAAGTAACGGTGGGGACATGAGATTTATAAAACAGTGCATAATTGGAATAAAAGACTCAGTCTTCTACTCAGGTGGAATATTTAAGCTCAAGGCAAATGCAATGAAGTTTATGGGCCATATATTGAGACAGGCAAATAGTGTCAACAACACCATACATATTTGTATGCCATGCCAAATCACAATTATCAGGATTCTGGCTTAGTAGAAAACAAAATACATGATATTTATTTCTACCATGTCTTCAAATTGACAACTTAGGAAGCAAACTATAGGCAGCTTGGAGACTTGTTTACAACTACAGAAGTCATAGTGATGTCATATGCACCACGACTCTTGTGCAAATGAAATTTCAATTCCTCACTGCTGTTTCTTGCTTGTCCTTACAAACTTGTTCACTCTGTCAAGAGTATCCAGCACTTGTTCCACTTGAAAAGAGTCAGTGAAAGCATCTATACCAGGGGTGTCAAACTGGCGGCCTGTAGGCCAAATGTGTCACATACAGACCAGGCCCACCCCAGCTCTGCAAATGGGAAAAATGTCACAAAACATTATGTGACGTCAATGTGACATGGCAAGTTTGACACCCATGATCTATACCAAGTTTATTTCTTTGGATAACTAAAAAAAGCTATTTAAGTATTCAATATGAATTTTACATTTTTAATTTTATATTGTCCAGAGAGAGTGAGATGGGAGGTCTGAACATTTGATAAATAAATAAAGTTTTTTTTAAAGAAATCCCTAGCTTGGAGAGCCCAGTAGACTATGAATAATACACGTAGGCTATGAATAATGGGTTTACTTATGTCCATTGGCAAAGAAACTAATGGTCACAATCCAAGCAACATATGCCAGCACACTGCTGATTCCCTGCTAAGCTAGCATTCAGGAGATTCAGGTTGAATGCTAGCTCACTGCCTTAGTTATGGGAAAGACTAGCAAGAACAGCTAACAAACTACAGATAGGCTGTAGCTGTACATAGTTTGTTAGTCCTACGTACTGATATTTTCCAGAATTTATATAGTGAGTCTATGGTTAATTGGATATTTCAAGAGAATGACTAGTATTTGTTTTTTGCTCCATTTCTTAAACTTGTCCAATCTTTTTTTGAATACCAACTAAGCTCATCGCCACTGTCAAATTTTTGCAATGCTGAGTTTTGCATAAGTCTACTTTAGTAGAGATGCTTCAACTCTGCCTGATGCAGTGAAGACTGTTCATTCTTCAGTGTGATTAAATATTGGTAGCATTGGGCTGTACTTGTTATAATTGCTAGCATTTTCCCTTAAACAAAATCCTTGCAAGAAAGATAAAATTCATCTTCCTTTCTACTTGCTGGTTCAAATGTACTTTTGAAAAATCTAAGAAGTACTGTACTCCTGAACAACCTGTGAACTTTTTCTTCCACATCTTTTACAATTTTTTTTGAGTTGCCTAAGTCACCAGTTTTCTTCTATTAGTTTTAACCTCCTCTTGTGGGTTATATGAATATTTACTTTTTCAAATTCCTAGACAAAATTCAGAACTGCATGCTTTTAATAATAAACCTTATAATAGAAACCAATCCAAACAATTTAAATTTAAACCATCTTTGCAAAGGCTAAATCCAGTAAAAAGGCAAGATAAAAGAAACTATTTATTTTAAGTATGACCAGCAAAGTAACAGATCAAAGAGACTGCATAGATTTAAAAACAAATAGAAAAACTTTGCAGGCTGAGCGATTTACACATCAAGAATAATGCTTACCTCTTTTTTTGAAAACCATTGGTGACACAAAAGCTTAAGTAGTTTGAACATTATGTTTTAGTTCCTGTGCCTATGTTTTCTCCTGTGACCTTCTTAATGCCCATCCTCATATAAGCAGTATTCATCATTCTGGGAATTCATGAGAACTGTGGAAACCTTAGCCATTTTTTTTCCTGAGGGCAAAGGTATTTCCACAGATTGTTCTACAGAAGTGTTTTAAAAAGTGTGGCAATGTTCTTGGGTGAAAAGAATGAGGTAGTTAGTGTGAACATGAGGGGGATCTACCCCTTTTAATTAATGGAAGCAAAGCAATACAAGGTGAGGCAAGGCAAGACTGCCAGAAGAGCCTGGAAGATACAGCAGGTGGAGCTCCACTAGTCAGCTGGTGTAAGATAATTTGTCCCTGCAGTGCACCAAAGATAGACATGCAAGCGCCAAACAGAATGGACTAGCAATATAGGCTGTCAAGACTGCATTGTGTCTAGCATGTAAGTCTCCCTGACATTGTATGCCCTATGCTAAATAAATAAATAAATTAGTAGACATGTTGTATGCTGTGTTCTAGCCTCCCTAGCAGTGATGTATTGATCTAAAAGAATGAAACAATTGTAGATTTTAGATGCAGTCAAGCAATGTGATAGTATACCCAACTGTTTACAGCTGATACTCTACAACTGTGAAAGAAATTTCAATATTCAACATTAGGTAGGAACTCAGAATTCCAAGTCCGGATAATGGATTGGCAGTATAAATGAAGTGCAGGAACCAAGCATACATAAGGCAAAGGTGAAAATTTCGAGGCAGTTGAGGGCTGGCTGGGCAAAGTGGACTTTATAGAAAGTTGGGAAATTATACAATGTGGTATGTGGGTGTTTTCAGCCTAAAAGAAGACCAACACAGCAAAATTTTTAAATGGTTCTCACCACCAGCCTCACTGACAAACTGCATTAATAGTCATTCTAGAAGTTACTCCTAAAAGAAATCTACCCTGACTGTTGTTTGGAAAGATAGATACTGAAGCTGAAGCTCAAATACTTTGGCCACTTAATAAGAAGACATGAGTCACTGGGGAAAAAAACCTGATGTTGGGAAAGATTGAAACAGAAGAAAGGGACAGCAGAGGATGTGATGGATAGATAGTATCATTGGTGCAATGAACATGAATTTGGGCAAACTCAAGGAGACAGTGGTGGACAGAAGGCATGATCCATGGTCATGAAGAGTTGGACATGACTTAATGACTGAACAACAACAATGGAAGTTCCTGCAGAGTAAACACATTTTCTTGTGATTCACTTTTAAATCCAAAACAATTTGAGTACTCTTTTTTATGGATTCTGAAGAGTTTTAGAAGGCTTCTATTTTTCTGTGGGCAATCTGTTGTATGTGTCCAGCCTTAGTCTATAATGTCTTGTACAACGAGTAATACAGATACATTGAAATCAATAGGGTTTAAGGTAGTCCCTCTGAATTTAAGCTCTATTTTTTATAGGATGATTTCAGGTGGGACTTCAGCCTAGAGCCTGTTAAATCCCTACACTGTTATTAAATCCTCATTCTGTGAAACCTCATTTTCAAGGGTGCATAATATGGATGAGATTAATCAATGGAAAGCTGAATCTTTTTTTTCTTGTTTTACAGCTTTTCATGCACATTCTCTTACTTTCTAAACCGATATTCCCAATTCTCCCTATTTCAGTCTTTGCTTCCAGATCCCTTTTAAGATACCAATACTCTTAGTACAGTTTCTTTCTCTTCCATAAATAAAGGAGAGATGGAACCACAGGGATCTAAAATATCTTTAATGGCAATTCACTACTTATAATTTTGAAGGCAGAATGGTTAGAAATTGATCTGGGCTAACAAGAAATTAAAAAAGTGATCTCAGAAGTAAGTTCTCATATTCTATTGTCATTTATTTCAGGCTCTTCTCATTGTAAAGTATCTACTGATAAATACTGCTTTTCACATTGACTTTGTGAGTAATGGAATCATGTGTCCATGTACTGCTTCCCTGATGCAACCAATTAATTCTAAATTGCAGAGGCATTTCTGCTGTATGGAAAGCTCTCTGCTTGTTCCACGGATATGCTATTTATTGGATGTGTTGGTCTTCTTTGTAAGCTTGTGCTATCCTTATGGCTACTGCCACTTAATAATATTAGGTCTAGATCCATCTCTTAACCAAGGGGAATATAGGGAAGTTGATTTTGCTTGCTTTCCTATACTTGTCTGTGGACCAGTATCCCCACCACTACATGTATTAGATTAGGGAATATGTTAACCATTGGGTATAGAAATGAGGATATCTCAGTAAAGTCTTTCATAATTAAGGAAGCATGGAAGAGATGGTAATTAGAACAGAAAGCAAAAATATCAGCATGTTTACACTTCCATGGGAAGGAAAATTGGACCCTACCCATTATACTTGCATTGTCCAAGGAACATAGAAAGTGATCTCGTAAGAAATAATTTGTCTATCACAGGAATTTTGTATGTAAAAATTATGCTTTCCCACTTTCCCAATATCCTTCTTCAAGAAAATTAAAATAAGCTATGACTTGTGTTTGTCCAGAGTTACTTTCAAAAGACAGCAGAAATGAGATTGCACTACCGTGGAAATGTAATGAGGTCTCCTTTGTTTTCCACCTCCACACATAGCTGAGCTTCCTGGTGGCTATTTGATTCACTGACCCTGAATACTGGAAAATTTGGCTGTATCTATTAAAATATTTCACAGGTATAGGAATATATTTTGATTACCTAAAAGGAGGCATAAACCCAAGAAGTTATAACTTGGGAATATGATACAGCTACTCAGTTGCCCAAATCCTTTTATTTAAATGAAACTGAAGAAAATGTAGTTTGGGGGCTATAATTGAAAGATCTTATTTGTTACAATCCTTACAGCAGGGGCATACAAAATATCACTAGATAGAAACAGAAGGTAGAGATTGGGGCCCAATTGCATGCCTTCTAAGAGTCAAGGATGTGGTTTCAGGAAGTTACCTAAGGCTACAATGAAGGAGATGAAAACCATATGTTCATGTATTTTAGGTGATGATTGTCCATGGCCAGTGAATTAAAGATTTCTGTAAATCACAATAAACTGGGAATAATAAAACCAAGCTCTTCCTAGTGTAGAAATAAATATTGCCTATTTGTATAAGAAGATATGTTATGTATCTTAGAGCTTTGTAGAAATATATTTTGAGTTAAAAGTACTTAATTTAAACACTGCTTCAGCGCTGTTTTGTTTTCTAATTATGAATGAATCTTCAGGGGGTGAAAAGGGTTAAGCTATCAGTGCTAAATAGGTGGATATTTAAATGAATGGAGTGGAGTGAGAAGAAGGGAGACAATTACTTTATGTGTGTATATATATAAAATAAATTATTGTGCTGTATAACAATTAAGGCACTTCTTGAAAAGAGTAGGCTTAAAAAAATATGAAGAAACAAATAAAGGGGGACAGAAAATTATCCTGTGGTATATCTCACAGAAGTAGCTTAAGGTTGTTCATATAGAATATTTGCATTTGGTTCCTTAATATATTCATTATGTTACCCTCCACCAAATTTTGTTTTATACATTTGTATCTTGTTCCCAGAAACTAAAGTATTACATTGTACTCTTTTCCTGAGACGAATTTTATTTTTTAAATCAAGTATTACTATCTATGAGCTTCTATATATTGTTAGGTCTTAGAGTGATCTAGGGATCTTTACCTACAAATTTTGAGTGAATAGACATGTTTAATTTACGAGAACGACTCCTCCCAGCATCAAATACCAAACGCCCTGTACGGGCGCACAGACAGGGTCTCCTCGGGGTGCCATCTGAGACTCAATGTCGCTTGGCAGCGACCCGGGGGAGGGCCTACTCTGTGGCGGCTCCCACTTTATGGAATCTTCTTCCGCCGGAGCTCCGGCTGGCTCCCGACCTCCGCACCTTCTGCCACAAGCTAAAAACCTGGCTATTTTTACAATCTGGGCTGTGCTGACCCTTTGGGGGGTTTGTTTAGTTTAACTTCGGGGTTCTTAATTCCAACTTGGCTTGTAATTGTTTAATATGTTTTTAGGTAATTTATTTATTGTTGTATTTTTAGCTGTGAGCCACCCCGAGTCCTTTCGGAGAGGGGGTGGCATACAAGTCAAATAAATAAATAAATAAATAAATAAATAAATAAATTCTCTTTTTAATAGAAAGAAATCTGATCAAGGCGAAGGTTGAGAAGGCAGGTGAGTCGCCATTATGGAAGGAGTTATCAAGTCCAAATGATGGCAGGAAGCACTAACGCACATGCCAGCGAAGATATTATTTTGTGATGTCACTTTATCTCTTCCTTACAATAGCTATAATTAGAATTATTTGATTGTTACCGGTTTAAATATGTAAATTATATTGTTTATTTTTATATTTGTCATTATTTGATTTTTGTATGTCTCCCAGAGTCACATTTTGTGAGGTGGGCAGCTACATACATTTAATTAAATAAATAAACAAATGCAAACTTTAAGATGCCTTATGAATCAATCGTCAGCACTGATACTGATGAAATCTTGTAGTGTACAACTTTTGCTATCTGCTAAACAAACATTCATGCTATTTATTCTTTACAAGGTCTTTTGAAGTTATGCCTAGCAATTGCAATCAACTTTAGATATCATTGCAGATGCTTCCCATGTTTTGAGAGAGTGAAATTTAAATATGCCAGATGCTGGTAAATTCTGGCTGGGATCTAAAAGACCACATGAAACACTCTGTGAACACTGAGGCAATTGTACCCCCCTTCCCCCTTCCCCTTTGCAATGCTTGAAATGCCTCAATGCATTCTCTACCTATCTGTGAAAAATAGAGACCACTTGTCTCTCAGAAATCAATGTCTTACAAAGCATTCCTCAGCAAATAGTTGGACTAGATAACCAAAAAGCTCCTATATGTTGGGAGACCAAGCCTTATGATTAGTAATATAATAGATCACAGGTAAAAGTCACTATTACATTTTTTTCAAAATTCCAAGATTGGAAATACCAGTTTTTGTTGAAGGGTTATTTTTTGCTCCAGTGGCATAGCTAAAATGCTTTTGCTACTTAGAAAGAATAATCTTCCTGGAATTATAATTCTTTGCCTAATGCCAAGATTGTTTTAAAAAGTTCAAGGCATGACACACAAAACCTAAACATATAGTGCTAAATATAAAACAATGCTTCCCAACACGATGCTGTTAGGTCAATTTATTAAAACATGTGGTCTTTTCTTTGTAATATTACTTTAACTTCTCCCTAGCAATTTTCGACTGCAGGCATGCAAAGGTTTAACAAGTTCTAGTAACGTTTCTTTTTTTGCTGCATTAATTTTAACATGCATCTTAAGATTTAAATTGACCTAACTATTGGCTACTTTTCATTTTCTTAGCTGTAATAAAACTCTGAATGCTATATTCAGGTTTCCTTTAATTCATCTAAATAAAGAGCTGAACTTTCTCTTAGAACATTATTTATCATGATCATATTTCAGCTAAAATGTGAAACAGATTGCATTATAGTCAGTGGCACCTCAATTATAGCATATGCTCTGAATCAACTTTCCCCATCAATACATTATATTATTGTAAATCATGTCAGATTGATTTTGGAGTAAGATGTTTGATTTTTTTGAAGTAAGATCATATTTACTATTTAATTGTTCATTCATGAGATTATTCTGCACTGATCTATTTATGTCTAAGTTTTCCTTTTTAATTTATAATTCAGTGTACTGCTCATATTGAAGATAAATGCATGCATGATGATACTTATCAGCTGTTGTTGTAAGTTTGGATCCAGTTAAAATAAATTTAGGTCCCTAGCCGAGGATTTCTGAAGTAGAGCTCTTGATCAACTTTCTAGGAACTTCTTCCTGCAGTGTTTTGTTGGTCTGCTGCAGCTGTGTCACATTCATGGATATGGATAAAACAGTGAGATACACATGTATGTTTTCCATATAGTATGGATGGAAAATTACTCATCACAGTTCCACTTATAGCTTAAGCCTTAAAACAAAACATTACTGATTGGCTACCCACAGCACTATTGTTATCTGTCTGAAAGTGGCTAAGTAAGTAAAAACAGAATATGAAAGGAGGGAGGATTGTTGGATTAAAAACAGAATATGAAAGAGGAGCTTTTAATAATACGTGAAAAACAGGTGAAAAAATCCCATTAGTCAGAGTAGACCACCAGTATGGTTCTGACCATGCTTGTGAATGACCTCTGATGGGATAGGAGTGGCATTCTGGTTATAATACAATTTGAAGTGTTGGCTCACCTATAAAGCTCTTCATGGTTTATTTATTTATTTATTGTTTGGACTTGTATATTTGTTTAGCAACTGGTAACCTTTTGGATCTGCCTGATCAGTAAAATCCGGACCAGTTCGCATGCTCCAAGTTCCAGCTGTAAAACATTGTCATCCTGTGGACTCTAGAAGGTGTGTCTTCTTTAAAGCTTCACGTGGTTCATATAGTCTTGGCCCAATTAAATTAGTTTTTTCAGCAGGATAGGGTCAGTATAATGATTTACTCCCTTGTAATTTATTCCCAATTATTATAATTATATTGAATTGGTTATTCTCCCTGATAAATGGCTATTTATTATTTTGTATTTTATTAGTTTCAAAGTTGTTTTAATCTAAAGCAGAAATTGTTTTCCGCTTTAATTACTCCTGTATTTGAAGCAACACAGAAATTGATAAAGAAGTAATTCTTGGGTTGATTGATAAAACAATAAAATCAACTACAAATCATGGGATTCCTGATTCCATTAGTTGATTACTGCTAGTTACAACATGTAGAAACTTTTTGTATATAACCTCATATATATATAAACATCTAGAATGAATTTAAAGCAGATATAGTACATATTTAATACCTAATAAATATGTCCACAAATGATACAGTGTATGAACTTTTAGCTTAATTGTAAATACTAGTTGAATTTTGATTAGGGCTTTTACAACAATTCTTTATTTCCTAAATGTTAAAAGAAAATTTAAACCCTATTTAAAAATAAAGATAAATTAAATATCTTCATTTTACGGAAGTAAATATTTTTGTGAGTGACATTCTTATTGGTAAAAAAGCAAAACCATCTGCTAGAGTATTGAGTGGGTTGACACCCCTTTCACTGACAGAGTTCAGTGAAAGGGGAGCCAAAAGCTTATCAGATAGACCTCTGGTTGCCCTCCTGTCTAGTAAGTGGAAAATGAAGTACCATTTTCATGGGTGGCTTTTTCTGCTAATGCCTGATATAAAAGGCATAAAGAAAATAAGAAGTATATGGGGCCATGAAACTTCTTGGATTTTACATAGCTGTGGAGGGCAGGTAATTTCATTACTCCCAGACCCTTCAGAGCTACTGTTCAAATATGCATGAGAGATATTTTAATTGATTCCATTTGTAAAAAAATATAATATTGATATTTAATTAGAAAAAGCACCTTAGCTAAGATATGAGCTAATTTAACTATGATTATTAAGAAAAAATGATGTCATTCTTCCCAATCTCAGTGTGAAGCCACTGCAACGCTATGGTGAGCTTTTTTTTCTTTTATCCAAATATTTTTTAAAAAAATATGATAAATTTAATGCTCAAATCCCATATTCTATTAGCTAACACCAATGGACTAGAGGATTTTGCAAAAGCCTTGGCAAAAGTAGTTCACATGCACCCAAAAGAAATACCCACTAGCTCTTACTCTGATTCCTAGTCAGTGGAATGTTCTACCTGTACAATATTATTGTTGAGAGTGTTTCATAGGTAGAAAGGAGAAAGGTGGCTTGTGCATTGGATTGCATTAAAAGCCAACCTATTAATCAGTGCTATTGCTTCCATCTTTTGGAAATTGGTCTTGCAATTAGGATATTTTTTCTCCTTTACTTTCTTCCTGAAACAATCTATAAAAGAAAGTAGAGGTGCCCATCTAAAGAGTACATTAGACTTATCCCGTCTAATCAGTCTAATTACCCTTTCAAGCCTTCCACTGATAGACTCAGTAATGAATCATATCTATCAATAAAGAAGGCTAAACAGAATGGATGTTCCATGTCAACTAACAGCATCCAAAGTGTATCATCAGCTCCTTTGTAATGCATTTAGGAAACATTAGTTTAGGTAATGAGTCTAATAGAAGGAGTACTGACATAGATGCAAATGTTAGAAAAGCAGAGTGAAATATTATACAGTGATGATGGCATAACAGGTAGTAATTCATAGTTTTTATGAAAAAGTTTAAAGGCAAACTAGTGACAATCTTCCCATTATTTTTATCTCATTAGATGCAAATCCCTGGTAGCTAAAAACACTACAACTATTCCAAATTTAGAGAAATAATTCAATCCTGTTTGCTTCAAGGTAGAAGGATTGTTAATACAATGCTCTTTACAACAAAGAGTAACTTTTGTTTGTTATTATAATGTGTGCTAGACATCTCATTTCCTCATTTCCTTAGCAGATTCTGCAATACCTTCAAGAATGACAGAACTTCTAATGTACAGGAGTGCCTTCACTGAGAAAATTGGGATACATTCAGAGTTGTGCATGTTTTGAAAGCAGCCCATATTGAATTGTGTAGCAGTCAAACATCAGTGCAGGAAATGTTTTATGATATTTCGTATTATGTCATAAACTGTTTTATGGTAATTTCAATGTCATAATGTACATAATTTTATGTATAAAATGTTTTATAAAATTTGCCAAATTTCAATTCCATAGGAGTCATGGGATCCAGATTTTGAATACATTCTGCAAGTTAGCAAGCCAGTTGAGGAATCCCCCAGACCAAAATGGACAAGAAAAGCAGTGATATCATTGATTCTTCCCCCATGGAAGAATCCTGAGTTCCAGAAGATAGGAGACCTTGAGGAACAGATGGAGAAAAGGTCTGGGCTTCCAATGGGAGAGGAAGTCCATATAGGTTTCACTAGGTCATTTGATTTTTTTCCCACATTGCCTTACAAATGTATTGGCCTTTGGCTCTCATGATATTGACACAATTCTGATGAGCTCAGTATATGATAAACCAGATTTCTTCCATATTTTATACCTTGTCGTTAAATACACTATCTTATACATTCTTACCTGAAAGTTACCAAAACAGCTTCCTCCAGGCAGGGTGACATAACTTACAAACGGAGGCCCAGGCAAGTTTAGTGACTCATATACCACAGTGCCTTCACTTGAAAATACACCTTTCTGTTTCTGCTTGTTCTCCCAGAATTCCTGAAGCATTGCCACAACGTTCACTATCAAAATATAGGAGTGAATGTGTTAGTCACAATTCATTGCCTAAAAATTGTCTTTTCACTAAACTAAAAGCAAAATATTTAGAAAGAGTTATGCTGCTGTTGAACTGATCAACTTGTAGCTAAAAAGCAGTTGTCTAGTCAGGGGTTCCCAATCTTGACAACTTGAACATATGTGGACTTCAATTCCCTGAATTTCTGAGCCAGAGGGAATTCTGGTAGTTGAAGTCCACACATCTTAAAGTTCTTAAGGTTTGGGAACCCTGCTTTAGTTCTTACAAATGGAGATATCCCAAACTATGATTCAGTTTTTGAAGTATTCACATAGACTGGTATTTTTCATTCAAAGTAGGAAAGCTGATTAATTAAAATAGAACTTTAATAATTATTTCAATGTTTCTGATTTCATAAGAACAGAGTTGGAAGAAGCGTAGTATCATTGAGTCCAACCTACTGTTCAGTGCATGAATCCAGATTAAAACAAAGTTAATGGCTGTCTAGCCTGTATTTGAACATCTCCAGGGAAAGGCAGGCTGCCATCTTTCTGGAAAACTGGTTTCACTGATGAACTATTCTTACTTTGGAGAAAAAAAATCCTAATACTCAGCTGGAATCTGTGTTTACTTCCCATCACTTAAATCCATTTCTCATGGTAGCATGACAGAGCACAATTAATGTTGCTAGTTTTGGGGCAAGATCTGTTTAATTTGTACATATTTTAATCTTGTCCAGTATTTTATGTTTTAAATTTTGCCTTATTTTAATCGTGATGCTTCTGTCATGAATAAATTAACAAACTTAAATCCATTACAGAATTTCATGACTTGTACTCTGGATTTAGAGAGAACAAGTCTTCATCATTTCCTGTGAGGTTATTACATTTCTTGACAAGATGAACTGGAAACAAGATGTACAGAATACAATAACTTCTGAATAGATTTATTATAAAACAGCTAATGGAGCTATTATGAAATAATCCCAGCAACTGCTGGGTATTAAATATAAAATCTGTTTATCAGGATTCAGATTCCTATATCTCTTTCTACTGTCCATGGAATGTAACATTTGGACTAACAATCAGCCTGAAAAAACCACAAGTTAGGGGTCAGGATGTGGATTCACCTCCCTGTATTACAACCTCTGCACAAGAACTGGAGGTCGTCCATGACTTTGTGTACCTTGGCTCAACTATCTCCGACACTCTCTCTTTAGACACTGAGCTGAATAAACGTATTGGTAAAGCGGCCACCACATTTTCCAGACTTACAAAGAGAGTATGGCTTAATAAGAAGCTGATGGAACATACAAAGATTCAGGTCTATAGAGCCTGTGTCTTGAGCATACTCTTGTACTGCAGTGAGTCTTGGACCCTTTATGCATGGCAGGAGAGAAAGTTGAAAACCTTTCATATGCGCTGTCTCTGATGTATTCTTGGCATCACCTGGCATGACAAAGTTCCAAATAACGCAGTCTTGGAACGTGCTAGAATTTCTAGCATGTATACTATTGAAACAGCGACATCTATGCTGGATTGGGCATGTCGTGAGGATGGCTGATGGTCAGATTCTGAAAGATCTCCTGTATGGAGAATTAGTGCAGGGAAAGCGCCCTAGAGGGAGACCACAGCTGTGATATAAGACATCTGCAAGAGGGATCTAAAGGCTTTGGGAATGGACATCAACAGCTGGGAAACCTTGACCTCTGATTGTTCAGCTTGGAGGCTAAAGACACAGCATGGCCTTCTTCAATTTGAAGAAACACTCGGTCAACTGTATCTGTTCTCAGTCTGGAAGGGATTGCCATTCTCGAATTGGCCTTTTTAGCCACCCTAGATGCTGTTTTTGGACCTCTTTTCAGAGCACGATACCATAGTCTCTTGAGACTGAAGGATGCCAATGAATGAATGGACTGTAACTCAGAGAAGGCAGTATCTTCTGGGTTGAAAGGATGGTTTTCACCTGCTTCTTGTTTGGGTAATAAACTGATATAGTAAAAGGCTGACTGTCTTATGCAACTCTCCTTTATAGACTTGCATGCAACATCTCAAAGGTACATGGAATTTTAAAATAATACAATCCCAAGAACATTTTTCCTTTGTCAAAGAGTTGCTTTGGAATAGTTCTGTTTAGGATTGCTTGCAAAAAAAATACATTTTCAGTGGAGGTTTATTCCTAGGTCAGTGCCCTTACCAATCAAGTGGAAGTGGGCCCCTTGGAAATCAGTAAAAATAATGGAGACTTGCACTGGATACATAAAGCATCAAAGGGGCAAAGAAGATAATAGTCTCAGGTTTAAATTGCAATAAAGAGACCACACAGAAGTGAAGGAAACCACCCAAAGCTGAGGAATAATTTTTTAGAACTGATGGAGGAATGTTAGCGCAGAAGCCTGTTGCAACTTTCCTAGCTGTGTCTGATACTGAGACAGAATCCTAAGACTCTTTCATGGTCACAAGTAAACCATTTATGAAGAAGACAAGCAGTATATATTTCCTGCTAAGTCAATTGTAAAAAGACTTTTCAAGAGAAAGGTTGTTTTATTTAACTTGTCAGATTAATATTAAATAACAGTTTGACTATTGAGTAGGAAAAATAACAGTGCTTTGGAGTTTAGTATATATTCAAGGTCCCCTCACCCTCTTTTTTTAAAAAGAAAATTCTTCAATTCCAGGCTACTAAAATTACCTCCCATTTCCTCAATCAATCTGCAGCATATAATCAGTAAAATTAGGTAATTTAAACATACATAACTTTAATGTTCACCTTCTGGCAGCTGCCTCCCATTAGAGGCTACAGTTTAACAGATATCTCACACTGAAGCTATAAAAGGTGTTCTCGGTTCTGCACATGCAATGTATAGGAAGAGAATAATGCATGCTGCAATAGCTATATAGATACAGGAGTAACAACAAAAGCAAAACAATTTATTTACTTTGATGCATATGCCAATCTTCACCAAAAGGTTTTCATTGGTTTATAGCAAACTGAAATGAATGGGATTAAAATAATAATTTTTCTTTCATGCCCTGTGCTACAGGCATATGCTAAAAGTTTCACTCCATAGTCTACTCTATACCTATATACCATAGTCTCCACATCCTTCCATTTAAGATTGATGTTTTTCAGGTCTTCCTGAAATGTTTGGCACCAGGTTTTGCTTGGCCTTTCTTTCGCTTTGACCACCTGGTGGTATCCAATGGAATGTGGTCTTTTCTACATGTCGCTCACTCATGCTGAGCATATGTCTAGTAAAGTACATTCTTCATAATACTAAAGCCAATTAAACAGTATCAATGACAAAAGGAAACAACAATACTCTTAAGGTTTTCATTTATTCCAAAATGTCTACCTAGAGTATATTATTTACAACTCTTTGAAAGCTTGATAAAGATGAGATGATTTGAAGTGGTAGGATGCCTCAAAGGTGGGGGCACTATCATCAAAAAAGCTTGAGTCCTAAGTAGTAGTGTGATTCTTTCAGTGGTGATACCCTCAAGAAAACCCTCTTTCTGATTTCTAGAAGTGAGCAGACTGAACCTAGAGAAGCGAGAAATATGGACAGAGAGGACTGCTAGTTTGAAAGAGAGTTCAAAGATGCTATCTACATTAAGATTAAACAGGTCTCTCTCAACAGAGGGGGGTGATACAACACTACCTATTTCCCTTTTATAACCCTTTACAGTCTTTTCAGCAGTTCCAAGAAGGTTCCACACCTATTTGCACTATTGAGGTGACGCTGAGAGCATAGATAAACCTCCAAGTGGCCTCAATGACTCTCAGAAAGAGTGCTAACAACCAGATGACTGCAAGGAATAAAAATCCTTCCATCCTCCACCATTCAGTCAGAACTGAATGAAAAAAATGAAACATCTTCAAGAAATAAGCAGGCATATACAATAGAATGAAGGCTATTTTGAGCACATTGGGTTGTGCTCCAAAGATTGTAAGCTGCCCTGAGTCTCCGGAGAAGGGCGGCATATAAATGTGAGTAAAAAAACCAAAACAAAACAAAAAGAAGTCCAGTTTCCTTTGAAAAAGCACCTTTGGGACAACCAGGACCTAGATGACTGAGATTCTCCATAGACATTTCCCTGATGGGTTGAATTCTCTCTAGACTCCTCTCTAGAGCACTAACAATCTCCACAGACCATTCTCATCCTGGTCATTCATATTTCGAACTGTTACCATCAGGGAGACGTTATAGGTGTCTTAAAATGAGGACTAATAGACTGAGAAACAGTTTCTTTTCCAAGGCAATAATTGTCTTGAATCAAACAGTGCATTTGTAGATTTAGTCCTGTGTATATAGTGGCATTTTAAAACCATTTAACTTACTAAATGTTTTGGATAGGTTTTAGACTAGGTTTTTAATTATGATTATGATTATTTTAATTATTTTAATTTTTAAATACTCTGTAGTGTGATTGTGATGTGGTGTTTGGGGCACTGTGCTGGAGTAGCTTTCAAATTTCATTGTATTCGTGGAATGCAATGAATGGATGGGGTTGGGGGAGGGTTTTTAAATGTATTTTAATTCGCTATATTTATGAGACCTTGGTTTAATCGGTTTTTAATATTTGTATATTTGTATCCAGATTGTTTTTAGTTTGTAAGCCGCCCTGAGTCCTTCGGGAGATAGGGTGGCATAAAAGTCTCATAAATAAATGAACGAACGAATGAATGAATGAATGAATGAATAAATAAATGTATTCTCTAAAAAATTCAAAATTGTTCCTGTATGGGAAACAAAAAGAGACAATGTTTTTCCTCTACCATATAGGTGAGCAACATTTAGGACCCTGACAACCATATACGTGTTTTTGCCTGCCTACATATATCTCTTCGATCAACCCAATGATCCACACAGATTCTTAAAAGGTCACTATAAAGAAAATAAGAGAGAAAGCACATGGTTTCCCATTTATTTTCAATTTGAAACAGCTGTTGATTGATTACAGATGGTCCTTAACTTACGATCATAATGGAACCTGCCCATTATAAATAGTGATGGTCATGAAGTGGATCATCACAGGACCAACCTGAATTTACTACATTTTTGCAGTGGTCATTAAGTGAATCATCATGATTGTTAAATGAATCTGTTATGTATGTAGGTTTGAATGTCATTGGTTTAGTTTGAATTGTTCTTGTAAAATGTCAAATATGATTGGTTTAAAAAGTGCGGGAAAACCCTGCACTCTGATTGGCTGGCAACTGCGGCTGCTGGCTATAAGTAGCAGCCACAGCCCAGCTAAAGCAGGTCTGTTATGAGCTGTAGTCACTAATAAACTCTTCACTGAAGCACTCCGCGTCTGACTCTTCATGCAAACTTAACACTGGCGATGAAGGTGGGGTCCTTCGAGAAGACAACGGAGAACAAGCTGAGAGAGATGGCTGCACTGAACACCCCCAGCCCGTTCGATCTGACGGCAGAAGACTGGGACTCGTATGCAGATCGTTTCCAAATGTATTTGGAGGGAAACGATCTCGCCGACATTTCCGACAAGCGGAAGAGGGTGGTCTTTCTCACCCACTGCGGTCCGGCCGTTTTCAAGATGGCGAAGGCATTGGCGGAGCTGCAGACGTGAAGGTAATGGACTGGCCCGACTTAGAAAAGTTATTAAGAGCCCATTACGCGCCAAAAGTATCGTGCCTCATTAAGAGACACGAATTCTACCGTCGGGATCAAGGGAAAGCGAAAACGTTAATGATTTCGTGGCAAGAGAAATTAAGGAACATTGGGGGTGCATGTGAGTTTATCAACTTTGAAGAGGCCATGCTGTCGATTTGTTCTAGGCCTAAAAGACAAGGTTTTGCAGAGCAAATTCTTAATGAAACCTAAGATCACGCTTAAGGAGGCCATAGAAGAAGCTTCTTCAGTGGAAGCTACCAAGTCCTCAGCAGCAGCCATGAAAAAAATTAACAAGGCAAAAGCCATCCTGATGTGGAAAAATCCACAACAACCCATTGCGAGTAAATAGATTCTGATTCAGACTGTAGTGAGGTGGAGGAAGGAATTTATAGACTCAGAATGGAGAAGAAAATGAAAGACCTTGGAAGAAAGAGGCAAGACTTTTATTGCAGAGGTTGTGGGGGCACCCCGCACTGAATGCAAGTTTTTGATACCATCTGCCTCCGTTGTGAAAAAAGAGGTCACCTAGCAAGAGTCTGCAAATCATCCAGAACTCCACCAAGCAGAAAGAAGTTTCCTGATAGAGAATTCAAGCATAACAACTTCAGTGAGAAAATAGGCAACACAGAAGCAAATGGGAAGAATGAAACTCATCAAACAGTCACTATTGGTCATTCTTCACCCTTAAGAAGCAGAAAAGTACATGTGAAGGTATTTATTGAAGGAAGGCCTTGCCAAATGGAAGTGGACTCAGGCTTCTATTTATCTATGGTGTCATGGGACACTATTCACAGGCTACTTCCCAACATTCAGAAGAAGCATTTCAGGAAGCAAGCACTGACTCTTAAAGACTATCAAGGGAACAAGATTCCAGTAGTTGGAACAAGAGAATTCAACATGAAGTTCAAAGGCCACACCAAACGTTTGCCCCTGACCATCGTGGACAAAGACCGCCCAAGCTTGCTGGGACTTGAGTGGTTCAATCCACTAGGCATCGAGGTGACTGGCATCAATCACATGAGCAACACTGAATGGGAGGAGGCCTTGAAGTCTGAGTTTCCAGAAGTCTTCAGCGAAGGATTGGGCAAGTATATGGGGACCCCTATCACTTTCAACATAGATCCCAAGGTGCCCCCAATTCGTTTAAAGCCCAGAAGGGTCTCATTTGCTTTAAAGGAAAAAATTAAAGGAAAAATCCCCTTTTGGAGTGGGGGGGGTTTTGAGCCACAGGCTTCCCAATGGAAGGGAAGCCCCTATTGCATTTTACTCTCGCACCTTGACCAAAGCAGAGAGGAATTACAGCCAATTGGACAAGGAAACATTGGCAATTGTTGCAGCTATCAAGAAATTTCATGAGTATCTTTATGGGAGAACATTTACCATTGTCACAGATCACAAACCTTTGTTAGGCATTGTGGCAGGAGACAAACCTACACCAACTATCCTGTCACCAAGAATGCTGAGGTGGACTGAATTTCTTGCTGCTTATTCATACAAACTTATTCACAAGCCTGGCAAGGACATTGGACATGCTGATGCCTTGAGTTGTTGCCCACTCTCTTGTCACAAGGAGGACTTTGAACCTGAGGCACACACCTTTTTCCTAGAAACTGTTGCCAAGCTTCCAGTACACGCTGCTGAAATTGCCAGAGAGACTGCCAAAGACACTTTATTGGCTCCTATTATAGGCTGGATTAAGAAAGGTTGGCCTTTTCAAGATCTACCTCACGTTGCCCAACCTTTTAAGTCCAGGCAAACTGAATTATCTGTATTAAGAGGATGTATTTTGTGGGGTAACAGGGTGGTTATTCCTGCAAAACTGCAAAGAGAGGTTTTGGAAATGTTACATGAGGGTCATCCTGGTATTGTAAGGATGAAGGGATTGACCAGGAGTTATGTATGGTGGCCAGGTATTGACAAAATGGTTGAAAACTGGGTTGCATCTTGTCCCAACTGTCAGGTAGTCAGGCCTGCCCCACCTCTTGCCCCCAAACAGGAATGGGAATGTCCTAGGGGCCCATGGTCTAGGATTCACATTGATTTCGCTGGCCCTACCAGAGGGCACACCTTCCTTATTATAGTAGATGCATATTCCAAATGGCTAGAGGTAATCCCTATGGCATCCACCACAACTGATGCTGTCATCAAGCAGCTCAAAAAGCTTTTTGTAACCCACGGGTTACCTGATGTTCTTGTCTCTGACAATGGCCCTCAATTTACATCCAACCTTTTGAATCCTATTTAGCACAACAGGGTATCAGACATGCCCTCACTGCCCCTGGGCACCCTTCAGCTAACGGCCGGGCTGAACGCATGGTATGTTTTACCAAGGAAAAGCTTCAGCAACTGGGTCCTGGGGACATCACTGAGAAAGTTGAAAAACTTCTTAGTGTTCAGCACATCACTCCTAACCCATCTAATAACTTATCCCCAGCAGAGTTGTTGATGGGTAGGAAACTTAGGTCTTCCCTTGATCACCTTCATCCCACTTACGCACCCAGCGCACCACTAGATTCCACTTCCAAAGTTCGCACATTCAGTGTGGGTGATTCTGTTTATGCTAAGAACCTTATGGGTGAACCTTATGGATTCCTGCTGAAATAACTCACATCACAGGCCCTCGTTCTTACAGGGTACAAACAGAGGATGGAGTCCTCTGGAGCAGGCACATTGATCAGCTTAGATCCAGGTTACCTCAGGAACATCACAATTGTTCCTCTCTAATTCCCTCACCTGATGTTTTTCTAGGGGAAGGGGAGGAGCAGGAGGATAATCAGCAAACAAGAATCAACCCCATGTGTAATGAGCCATTACGACAGGAACCATCCCAAAACCTGTCACAATGCCAAAATCCATCCTTACAAGTGGAAGATTGCACATCACTACCTGACTTGGGTGCTGACATTGGGCTGGAGATGGGTTGGGAGGAGAGACCAGATTCTAACAATCAAACAGGGTCTTCTTTCACAGGAAGTCCAACTAGGGAAATGTCAACAGACACATTTCCACTCTCACTGGGTGAGAACGTTAAAACTTCTGAACCACGAAGGTTTCAACGTACACGTAAGAGCCCCACCTATTTAAAAGAATACATTAGATAGGTTGGGGTTTGGTATGGACTGAACCTAGTGGGGAGGGGTGTTATGTATGTAGGTTTGAATGTCATTGGTTTAGTTTGAATTGTTCTTGTAAAATGTAAGAAATGATTGGTTTAAAAAGTGCGGGAAAACCCTGCACTCTGATTGGCTGGCAACTGCAGCTGCTGGCTATAAGTAGCAGCCACAGCCCAGCCAAAGCGGGTCTGTTATGAGCTGTAGTCACTAATAAACTCTTCACTGAAGCACTCCGCGTCTGACTCTTCATGCAAACTTAACAGAATCCACTATCATTAAACAAAGTGATTGTTTGCTATGGGGCATTTTTGTGGAAAACTGGAAGCGAATGTCAGTTTTCATTAAAAAATGTTGTAAATCATGGTCATTTGTCCACAGGATGCTATAAACAGCTGTTTTGCTGAACACCCTTAATGCAGTCATATTGGGGGCAGCCATTGAATCTTTGGAACCAAGCCGTAAATACCTTTTAGAGGAATCTGTCTGAACAGTTGCTAAGTGACAGATAAGTAGAGGATTCCCAGTAATTGCTCAATCTATTCCAAGGCCATATTAGAATATGAATGGAGGCCTACTGACTGGTTACTTGGCTCTGGTATTTTTAGACAAATTAACAACACTCCCTTAAGATGTAGGTTCAGGGGTGGGATGCTACCGGTTCTGCCTTGCACTATAGAACCGGTAGCTCTGAAGAGCAGCAGACATAGAACTGGTTCTGTGTCTGCTGCTGTTTGGCCCACCGGCCCACCTAGGCTGTTAACTGACCTTTAGTTCCTGCTTTTTCAACCTCAGCTGCTTTGTGCGGCACAGCTGAGGTTGAAAAAGCAGCAAAAAAGTGGTTTTTCAAATGCTGCGCACCCCTGTGCAGTGCTTATCAGCTTTCCAGGCACCACAGCTTATTGTGTATTACACGCACGCACAACAAAACGTAAATACCGAACCGGTACTAACACCAGTTGAATCCCACCCCTGCATAGACTGTTTTCCCAACTTCTTGTCCTTTTGTTGTATTAGGATAGTTCCTATATTTTTCAGATAGTATGTCAACATCCAGGTTAGTTGATGGATTTTGAGATCACTGTGCCTAAAATTCCAAGTTGAAAAAGACAGTGTTGACATATTTAAATGATGCTATCTGGATGCATACACCACACTAAGTTATAATTCTTATTCAGGTATTATTTATTATTTCACAGAACAATGGCAGAAGTACTTTTTATCCTACATACTGTAGGTGTCTCTCACTATAGTACCAATATTTATAGGAAGAAACCTTTAACAGAATAACAGATTTGGAAGATAATCCCACTAACAGTTTTACCATCTTGATCTTCATCTTCGCCAAACTAATTTTTCCATCTTGATTTTTTTTTATAATATAACTAGCAAATTCTTCCACTGATGATATCCCATAAACAAAAGTGACAGTACAACTTTAAAAAATATATACTGTATTCTGCAACATGGATAACCCAAACTTTTCTGAAAAATTCATGAAGACAACATCAAAGAAGACTTGATTTCTGAGGAAAGTAAGCATCAGGACTGTATGTTAATTTGGAACATATTTTGTGAGTTCTACAAATATTGCAGTTGTCAAAACTTTTTTTTGTCTTTTAATGACCCCGTAATCCTTTGCATCGGGGTGGAGTCAGGGTAACTGAATGGAGCTGAGTGTTTACTGGCCAGGTGCCCTTCCTGTTGCCAATGCAGAGTTTGGTGCAGATATTTTCTCATTGTGCCCAGAGAGAGAAATATCAGATTGGTAAGCCAAAGCAAGAGCATGCTTTAATGTTTCATAACATAACATGACTGAAAATTGGAGGGACACCTGGAGAACTAAGGAATAGCTTGATGAAGACCCATTACTTCTCAATACCCCGTAGAGTGCTCTTGAGTACCTCTAAAGTACTCTGTAGAACTTATAACCGGATTCTACATTCTCAATATTAGGAAATTTACCACCTATATTGAAATATGATTACCAGATTTCTCAAACTCTCTACTTTACTAAAGGATAATTTCTACTTTGGAAGTAAGCAGTCAGTTTATAAGCCAGCAAATAGGAAGTAGTGAAATAATTAAAGAGTGCGAAGATTACTAAAGTACTCTTTTTGATGGTTGGCTCCACTTTTGTGGTAAGATTCCATTAAAATGATATTTTAAACCAATCTTGTTTGACATGTGCTTTTTCTGCTTTATTATAGCCATTTTCTCACCCTATAATCTAATGGTGGTCACAGTATCCATCTGAGAGGCCAGTAAATATACTTTCAATCAAAACCTTGCCTATGTCACCACAAAGAAGGGGAAAGAAAACTTCCCATCTTTTCTACACCAAATGCTTCTTGCTTATAAGATGCATCTGCTCCTACGAGGTTTCAGAGTGAAAAACTCAATTGGACATAGGATGGTTGCTCAACAGGAGGGAGTTTTAATTCTGGGTGGGCTAAAGGAAGTTCTGTTAAAGTTTGTTTATATAAGTGTTGATTTCTGACAAACTATGTATGCAGTAACAAATTCATAACTGTTCTTTGCCAGCTGCATATTTCAAGCATTAATCCCATTCAATTTAGAAAGAATCATTCTGTGCAATGTCATTTAACATAAGAATTAAGCATGTTCTTAATATTTTGTAACAAACTTCATGATGAGCTACTTTTAAAAATGTTATTCTGAAAAAATATATATGAAACTTCGGATAAAACTAACTGACTCTGTCAGTCTGGCTCTGTCTGCTTCTCCATTGTCTTTCTACCTCACACTCACAGTAAACAAAAAGTGATATTAAAGAAGGTGAACAAACATTCTTAAATAAATCTAAGAAAATTTACAAACTGCCCAAAACTGATTTTCTGTAGCATTCAAGAATTTTACTTTTCTGAAGTTAGGATTTCAGGTTCCCGATCCTCTTTTGGAATGTAAAATACTTAGTCTTTTAAAAAAAGAGATTTCATCTTTGAATATTGAAAAGCATGATTCAAAACTAGCAAACTCAGAAAGAAAGCTTTTATATATTGATATCTAGCATTTTTAAAGCTAAATTTATTATAGTACAAATGTTAATGGGACAAATAAACACAGCAGAAATTGTAACACCCAATTCAGAATTTCCTACAGTGAAACTAAATGCTCTATGCAGTACTTGTGTGTCTGCATGAGTACACACATTAAAATAATATTTTACTGAGATTCTGTATTGTATTAAATGTATTAAAATAACACATATGCACAAAACTATATATGATATATAAATATCACAATGTAAATTGAAGTTTTAATATTTCGCAATAAGCCTTTTATAAGGCACATTCAAACTACCTAGAGACAAAGATATAATAAAACCCAATATAATAAACCATACATCTGTTGATTTTTTTTTGCTGAATTCTAAGACAGTAAAAACAGTTAATTAATGTTAAGTCAAGTATGCTATGGATAGAAAGCAAAATACCATACAGAGACTCTTAATCTTTCTCAATATTGAATCTGTACATAAAATATTACGGGCATCTTTGCAATGTCTCTGTCCTACAGATTTCAGCAAGTATCCTCCCAATAGTGCAGAAACTTTGGTACTTACAGTCTTTAAATGCTAGTGTAGGGTCTCTGTGAGGCAAGACTTGAGAAATGATGTGCTGTAGTGATTCCAAAGTTCTGTCCATCTTGAGCTGCCTTTTACCAGACTGCCCCCACCAAGTGTCCACATGCCGGAATTCTTCCAGTCCTGTCTTGAATTTATGCAGCTCATTGATGAACTGGATTACCAATGAATCCCTTTCAACATCTGCCAATCAGACTTTGGCCAGATTTGAAAGACTCTTCAGGGGGTCTCCCTCCCTGGCTGACTTATCTTTGTTGTTGGCTGGGCTAATTAGGGAGAGAAGGAGGCTGACTACTGCTTTCTGCTGTGAAACACACCCACCTACTGGCTGGCTGGAGAAGCTAATCATGGGAAAGGCATTCCTCTTCTCATCCTGACATCGACAGAGCCAGAGCTTGGATTTCTGTTCACTTGAGTAAGAATCCAAACTCATAATGTTAATCACAAAGGGGAAAAATTAAAGGCATTGGCAAGGTCTATAGAATTTCACATATTCAACCAGCGGTAAAATGCAAACAGATTTGCTTAGGCTATTGGCAATGCTGTCGTTTTAAATGAAAACATGCTCTGCTCTGGTTTAAATACCTTCCTTTATTTCCTGACACCTTCAAACATTTTAGCCCCACTCCAAAGTTTTCTTCATGATCGGGTTTGCCTCCGAATTTCATCATGAAATCACTTTAGTATCATGAAGAATGTGAAAAGTGTAGCTGTTGGTACAGCAACATTTTCTTTCATTTACATTTCACTGTTTTTGCAGAGAATAGCACTAGAGCAGGGGTGTCAAGTTCAAAGTCCACAGGCTGGATCCGGCCTGCAGGGTGCTTTAATCTGACTCATGGGGCTGGCCTTGAAAAAGCAAAGGACCGTCTCACCGTGCCTCTGGCAGCCAAAATGTGGTATGGAGGGGCCATGCACTGCCCATGTCCCATTTTTGGCCTGGATAGCCTCCTGCAGCACTCTGTCGGCCAAAATGGGTGCGGGGGGCCATATGCGACCCCCCCACATCCCATTATGGCTGGCAAGGTGCTGCAGGAGGCGTCCGTCCCATCTCCTGCCCCTGGCCGACCCACGGAGAACTACAGTGCTGATCTGGCACATGAAGAAATCCAGTTTGACACCCCTACACTAGAGGCAGCCAGAAGAGTAATAAACAAATAAAAGTTGACTTATAAAATGCAATTGCAGGTAGTCCTTAACTTACCACAATTGAGCCCAACATTTCTGTTGTTAAGTGAGACATTTGCTACGTGAGTTTTGTTCCATTTTATGACCTTTCTTGCACAATTGTTAAGTGAATCACTGAAGTTGTTAAATTTGTAACCCGATTGTTACGTGAATCTGGTTTCCCCATTGACTTTGCTTGTCAGAAGATCACAAACTGTGATCACATGATCCTGGGACACAGCAACCATTATAAATATGAACCAGGTGCCAAGGATCAAAATTTTGATCACATGGCTATGGGGATTCTTGCAAAGGTTGTAACTGAAAAACTGTGAAATTGAAAAACTGGAAAGAAAAACTGGTAAGTCACTTTATTCAGTGCCGTTGTAATTTTGAACGGTCACTAAATGAACTGTTGTAAATTGATGACTGCCTGAAATTAAAAACAAAATTAAAAATACAAATCGATTGAAAGTAAAATTTAACATACTTCAATAAGAAGAAATAAATGGCACTTTCACACTGCAGATTTCTTTGGCAACAAGTTGGATTATAGGCAAAGTTGTCTGGATAGAAATATTCTTGTCTCTGACAAAAGAATATCTGAGAGAAAGGAGCTCAATAGTTCCAGAGGCTCCGAGCTATTCAATTCCCCAGAAATCTGCTTCTGGTGGTTGTGGCTTTCAAAGGAGGACTTTCCCCAAGGATATTAAAATTGGGCAGGCTCGTATGGAATGATTTTTCAGGAAATCATCTCTAACCATATCTGTATAATGCAAGTCATAAACAGCAGAATTTAGCTGGAAATAATACTATTGCCAGGGAAGTTATCTTATTAATGCAGGTTGGAAGAGAAATAATTTCCAAGATAACCATGTAATCTGATTTCCACAACTTCTATTGTTTTTATCAAATGTTATTTAAATTCTGAGTATTAAAATTCATAGTACAGATCTCCATTATGCAGCACTAGGGATTCAAACCGCTGAATTGCCAACTGAGACATCATGTCCCTTATCTCTACTAGCCTGCTAAAATCTCTACTAGCCTGCTAAAATCTCATACTAGCCTGCTAAAATCTAAATCACATTTAACATTAAACAGTTTGGGAAACAATTGCAACTTTTGAAACTGCAATGATTAGTTGGATAAGCATCCTGAATACAGCAAGAAAAATACTGAAGAATTTCAGGTTTTGCACCTATGGCGTACAGCTGTGTTCAGATTGTTAGGAACATTATTCATCTAGCCTACATGTTTGCTGAAGTTCCTAGTAAATAAATTTGATTGAATGTCTGTATATGAAACAGGAACTATGCATGGTTGAGTTCATGCTTTGTATAAATGACATGTTGACCTTTTAAAGATTTTAGATATTTCAAAAATCTTCTTAAAGAAAAAGCTGAGGCTAAACTCTTCTATCTATAAAGAGACAGGTTTTAATCTAAATAAAAGTGGAGTTAGGGAACATTGGTTATTTTTGGCCATACCTTTCTCCTAAGTAGTGCTGTTTTTCTCAGAAGCAAATCTAGTTGTTTAATGGTGCATAACCTCGAAGTAAGTGCATAGGATTAGAGCCAAATTCTTATATTTATATTTAATTTTTTAATGTACAGCTTTGTTCTTCCAGTGACTTTTTCTACGCTGTATGAAAAAGTTTAGGAACAAGCCATAATCTGAGAGCCTAGAAAAAAAGATATTGCACTTTATCAAATCAAATAACTGAATGGAATCAATTTACCAAATTGGATTAATAGCAACATGTATGAATTGAATTTGATGCTTGATTTTTTAAAAAAACTGAGTTGAAAAATTGAACAATTCAAAGTTTATTTTGTAAGGAAGGAAAAAATTGTCGATTTACCACATTTTGCATTAAATCAATTATTTAGATTAGATCAGAACTAGATTTATGCATCATAGCAAGATTTAATGATATGGGTTTGATTTTTTGCTTCATATAATACTGCTCTAGGCAAGCCAAATCATAATGGCCTGTTTGCCAAACTATGGTTAAACCTGGTTTATTAGTGTGTGTGAATACAAAAATTGTATTGTAACAGCAAAATCTTTCACTTGAACTTTTGGGATGATGCTTCGATAAATTATATTCCAACAGGATGGTTCACTGTAACTCAAACATTACATAGTGGCACTTCTATATATAGGGTCTTGGTCACTGTAAAAACTGTACTGTGTCAGCTAAAATTAGGCATAATTCTGAAGTCTCAAATTCACTTGTTTTTACATACTTCCTTTGGGATACTCTGAACCCGGGAAAACCTGCATGGAAGTGTATATCACAAGTGTTGCAGACATTTTGCTATGTGTTTCAGAGTGCAGTGATCCATAAGTGAGTTCTTGCCATATTTATAATTTGCGGGGGATCTGAATTTGGGGGGTTGGTGAGCGATTGAGTACTTCTTGGGAAGTATCCATTGATCAGTGATTGAAGTTGGTGCTACTCCCTTTTGATTGGTCCACTTTCTGAGTTTGTTGTGAATATTTAGAATAGAATACTTTATTGGCCAAGTGTGATTGGACACACAAGGAATTTGTCTTGGTGTAAATACTCTCAGAATACATAAAAGATATATTTAAGAATCGTACAACACTTAATGATAGTCATAGGCTACAATCAGCAATCAAATCATAATTTATATTTTATATTTTAAATTTATATTTTGTGCTTGGTGATAAATCATGTCTGGTCTCATTGTTCTCTTGATGGCACCTTCTCTGGCCGTTTTGCCATTTACTTGATCGGTTGTTGTTGCATATTGCCAGTTAAAAAAATAGCAAAACAGCCAAATGATGTATGCTTTAGTGCAAATCTTCCAGAATCTGGCGAAACACCCCCACCCCTGGAATATGTACAGAGAGCCTGAGCTACTACTAATTTAAGAGTGGTTTTTTTTCTTATTAAATCCTCACCAGCATGGACCTGAAAGATGGAAAGTGAAGGGGCAGTATTAAATAAGAATAACAGAAAGGAACAGAGAACATGCAAATGCCTAAAAATGGTATTGGAAAATAGGTTTTACACACTACCATTGGTGAAGTTAATCATGGTTTGATTTATTTCCTGGGATCTCACTAAACTACAATCTAGCAGACTGTCTGGTTGCAAATTAGAAATAATTGTGTCACATAATAAAACTATGCTAGGCTTCTGGTTAACTGTAGGAAGTAATACCACTTGAAAGCTGATTATTTTTCAAAATATCAGATAATTTTAATGCATTTTTTTGAAATAACAGAAATATTCTTAGTACAAAGGTCTAGGCAAGAAATGTTCATAACACAAAAATAACAATTACTGTTTAATAAAAGTATCTTGTTTAATACAAGTTACAAATGTAACTTGTTAAATGAGTGATCAAAGTTCTTATTCCACTTTTTATTTTTTTATTACTCTGTTCTCGTAGTTTTTTCAAACATAGATTTTTTTTAAAAAAAATCAAAGTCTTTGGGATGCATCCAAGTTTCTATGATGTTTTTCTTAAATAATGGTAGATCAGATCAAGCATGCCAACTGATTTTTTATATTCTAAAGATACAACATTTTGGCTACATAAGCCTATTTGTTGGGCTCAGGACCCTTGGCAGTAGGCCATTTAGTAAAGTGTTGAATAAATATATGAAAAAAAAAATCAGCAGTACCGCATTACTTTTTTGAAATGTTTTTGCAAGATCTTTGCAATATCATTTTCACTACCTGACAGTTTGGATGGGGTTTATAGCGGTAACCTTTGGGATTTGGAAAAAAGAACTTTAGATTTAGATTCCTCTCTGTAAGTAGTTATTCAAAATAAAAGATTTGTTTGATTTGTACGATGGGAGAAAAAAAAGATAAATGTCTTCATAGGATGTCATTCCCAGAAGCTGGTTGAATCCAAACTTGATTTGATATTGTACATGTTTTCCCGCCGTTGTTTGGTGTAAATGTTAGCTTCTCCTTTCTGCAGTCGTCGTCTGAAAGCAGCTTTTTGTTGTTTATTTAGTTGGCGTTTTACCTTCTGTTTTACCAGCTCCTGAAATAATAGTTTCATCAAAACATTAGTCTTGTTTGCAATGAGATAATATCAAAATATTACAATTCAACTTACACGTTATCCTATTCAATCAAATTGAAATTTCTGGGGAACACTCAAGATTAATTTCTCTTGATGTCTACAAAAACCTGTAATAGGTTAAAAAATACCAATGTACTTGAGAATAAGCAAGTCATGCAAAGAAGCAAGATGTTGTAGATGTGTTTTAAGATTGTCTGGAAGAATACTAGTCCCTCTTGTGGCTATGCCCAGAAATGAATGCCCAGGAAGTACACAAATAGATTAGAAACTATTTTCTGAGACCCAATTGACTAGAGAGGATGGCAATTTCCCCTTCATTCAACATTGCAAAAATAATTTAACAAGCACAGTTACAATACATAAATTTTAGTTTGAAAATATGACAAAGGAGAGCCTGGCATTAGCAACTAAGTGGTGAAGTGTTAAGAATGCCGAGTTTTATCTTCGGATTGAAATCCTCACTTAGTTATGAAGTTCTCTGGAGCACCAAACATATTATAGGTTTATAAGACAAAGAGGCAATCCTCACTGACGTTGCTCCAAGTCACTTCTCCAAAAGGAGACTGGGACATTATAAAAAAGTAAGTTAAAAAGATATGATTAGCACTGATACCAAACATTAGGGATCTGTTCAGAATGACCAGTCAAAACAAATTTTATATATGACATTGGCATGATACAAAGATGGCTTTTTATCACTGGGTCAAACCTATTTCAAGGCAGTTTTCAATACACTGAAGGGAAGACTAAAAGAAAGAATCCCAGTAATCATAACCAAGGAAAAGAAGGATGTTCTAGGGAACTAGATTAGACCCTCTTCTCTCTTTCTCTCTCCAATTTCACTTTTCCTTACTCTTTTTCCTGCAAAATAATACCAGCTTTGTTCTCCAACTTGCTTTGCATCTCAGGATTCTTCAAGGAAGGATCCTGAAGAATACAATCCTGAAGATACAATACTGTTCTTCTTTCAATTATTTTACCAGCAGTAATTTGTAAGGAATTTAAAGCACCAAGAAGACAAAGATGTTTTTTTTTTGTCCATCTCTTTTGTTTGGGGATTTCTGGATTCCAGAGGGACATTTTTTTTGGCTTTTCAAACCTCACTGAAAATCTCTTTGCAATGTAATGAAAGAAGCAAGAGAGCTCTTTTGTTAAGTAGATTGCTTTCAATCTTGTGGATATGGGTGGGGAACAGGGGTACACAACATTCATTTGGTCACCCACCAAAACAAAGGAGGAATTCATACCACCCCATCTGTGCTAGTTTGGAAAGCTGTGCTGGGAAATTTGTTTAGGCATGGAAGGTGGCTAGTAGTGGTCTTTTCCTATTTCTATGCACTACCCAAACCTCAAACAGTGAAGATGCACGGAATTAACAAACAAGGATGCTGCATTCCGGGTTTCCTTCAAGGTGTTAGTAACAACTTATAAAGCCCTTAATGGCCTGGGTGCAGGGTACTTGTGGGAACGCCTCCTGCCTGCATCACAGTCCACGCCCGCGCTCCCATAGGAGGGGCCTTCTGGGAATACCGTCGGTCAGGCATTGTCGGCTGGCGGCTCCCAGAGCTAGGGCCTTTTCTGTGGGAGCGCCGTGGAACCAGCTTCCTGCGGATCTGCTTTGGCCCCTGATCTTTGCTCCTTTCATCGAGACCTGAAGACCTGGTTGTTTCAGCAGGCCGCCTGGATTGACCATGGGGTGGGTAGTTTTAACATCTGTAATTTTATTGTTTTAGTTGTTTTGTAATTTGGACTTGTTTTTTATTCATTATTTTATTGTATATCTTTTTATGTTCGCCTGAGTCCTTCGAGTAGGGCGGCATACAAGTCTAAATAAATAATAATAATAATAATGTTGTTTAAAAATAAAGTAAAGCATTAATACTCAAAATCCATGCAGGTTTTCGCTTTTCTTGTATTCTCCATCTCAAGTTACTCCATACACAGGTGAAACTCAAAAAATTAGAACAGCGTGCAAAAGTTGATTTATTTCAGTAACGCAACTTAAAAGGTGAAACTAATATATGAGATAGACTCATTACATGCAAAGCAAGGTAGTTCAAGCCGTGATTTGTCATAATTGTGATGATTATGGCTTACAGCTCATGAAAACCCCAAATCCACAATCTCAGAAAATTAGAATATCGTGAAAAGGTGCAATATTCTAGGCTCAAAGTGTCCCACTCTAATCAGCTAATTAAGCCATAACACCTGCAAAGGGTTCCTGAGCCTTTAAATGGTCTGGTTCAGTAGGAATCACAATCATGGGAAAGACTGCTGACCTGACAGATGTGCAGAAAACCATCACTGACACCCTCCATAAGGAGGGAAAGCCTCAAAAGGTAATTGCTCCCAAAGTGCTGTATCAAAGCATATTAATAGAAAGTTATGTGGAAGGGAAAAGTGTGGAAGAAAAAGGTGCACAAGCAGCAGGGATGACCGCAGCCTGGAGAGGATTGTCAGGAAAAGGCCATTCAAAAGTGTTGGGGACTTTCACAAGGAGTGGACTGAGGCTGGAGTCAGTGCATCAAGAGCTACCACACACAGACGGATCCTGGACATGGGCTTCAAATGTCGTATTCCTCTTGTCAAGCCACTCCTGAACAACAAACAACGTCAGAAGCGTCTTACCTGGGCTAAAGAAAAACAGACCTGGTCTGTTGCTCAGTGGTCCAAAGTCCTCTTTTCTGATGAGAGCAACTTTTGCATCTCATTGGAAACCAAGGACCCAGAGTCTGGAGGAAGAATGGAGAGGCACACACTGCAAGATGCTTGAAGTCCAGTGTGAAGTTTCCAGTCTGTGTTGATTTGGGGAGCCATGTCATCTGCTGGTGTTGGTCCACTGTGCTTCATTAAGGCCAGGGTCAATGCAGCCATCTACCAGGAGATTTCGGAGCACTTCATGCTTCCTTCCACAGACGAGCTTTATGGGGATGCTGACTTCATTTTCCAGCAGGACTTGGCACCTGCCCACACTGCCAAAAGCACCAAAACCTGGTTCAATGACCATGGGATTACTGTGCTTGATTGGCCAGCAAACTCGCCTGACCTGAACCCTATAGAGAATCTATGGGGCATTCCCAAGAGAAAGATGAGAGACATGAGACCGAACAATGCAGAAGAGCTGAAGGCTGCAATTGAAGCATCCTGGTCTTCCATAACACCTCAGCAGTGCCACAGGCTGATAGCTTCCATGCCACGCCACATTGAGGCAGTAATTGCTGCAAAAGGGGCCCAGACCAAGTACTGAGTACATATGCATGCTTATACTTTTCAGAGGTCTGATATTGTTCTATGTACAATCCTTGTTTTATTGATTGCATGTAATATTCTACTTTTCTGAGATTGTGGATTTGGGGTTTTCATGAGCTGTAAGCCATAATCATCACAATTATGACAAATCACGGCTTGAACTATCTTGCTTTGCATGTAATGAGTCTATCTCATATTTTAGTTTCATCTTTTAAGTTGCATTACTGAAATAAATGAACTTTTGTACGATATTCTAATTTTTCAAGTTTCACCTGTAATATGTAGCCACTTGAAGGCACTATAGCATAAGCAAAGTATAAATTAATGAAGCTATGCAGAAAGCTGAAACAAATATTTATAGAAATACAGTTTTCATATTTGTGGAGATATATTTAATTTTGTTGTGTGCAGTCAGTAGATCACTGTATTTACAAAATTATACTAGAGCAACAGAAAATATATATTTTAAATAAATTCATCTTAATTCTAACTTGAGGGTAAAAATAACTAGAAAAGCTCAATAATCCCACCAACACTTTAAGATTCAAAAGAGATATCTGCGTTCAGATTTAATTAGAAGTCATTTCTATTCCATTCAAAACAAGCACCTTTAAGACATTTTTTTTACAATTCAAAATTAAATATAATTGTTTAGATCTTAATTGTCCTTCGATAAAAATCATTTAAAAACAATGTGTTTAAATGATCGAGACTTAAGAATAAAGAAACTGAATATTCTGGATCCCCTTAAATTGATTTTATCCATTACCTGAAGTTTAAAACCAATGTATATTTCCGATAATTGGAAAAAATATTTACCAATATAATATTAAATTTCTATTCCCTAGTAAAGATCTAATGCACGTGAAATTATACCAAACAAGTGTTAATGAATCTGCGGTCAGGCTTGGCAGTAGATGGTTTTTTTGGGGGTGGGCGGAGGTGGATCCTGAGACCCATTATGTAAAAACTTACAGGAGGAATTGTTGACTGGCTTGTAGTGCTCTGTATTGAAGTCATACTAGTGGTTCTTGTCCTGTGCTGATTGACATGAAATAGGCTCTCTTCATCCCTGAAATAAGAAATATATTTTAAATCACTCACTTTTAATCCGCATTTTGCTAAGCAGCTTTTCCAATGCAAACAAACTGCAACAATGCCATTCACAAAGGCTGTTTCCACAATCCCAATTTCGTTAATGGCCATAATGCACTAAGGAATTCACGCACAAAACTTGCTGAAGGGGTAGAGGTTGTTCTTTGGGTTCCTTAAAGTAATCTGGTTTATTGAATACAGGCAGTCCTCAACTTACAACCACAATTGAGCCCCAAATTTATGTTGTTAAGTGAGACATTTATTAAGTGAGTTTTGTTCCATTTTACGACATTTCTTGTCTCAGTTAAGTGAATTACTGCAGTTGGTAAAGTTAGTAACGTTAAAAGTTAGTTAAGCGAATCCGGCTTCCCCACTGATTTTGCTTGACGGAAGGTCACAAAAGGTGATCACGTGACATTGGGACACAGCAATGGTCATGAATATAAACCAGTTGCCAAGCACCTGGATTTGGATCACATGATCATGGGGATGCTGCAAAGATTGTAACTGCGAAATACAGTCATAAGCCACTTTTTTTCAGTGCCGTTGTAACTTTGAACGGTCAATAAATGAACTGTAGTAAGTCAAGGACTATCTGTATAAGGGTTATTCACACCTGCCTTCTGAACTGTTCTTGTTGTTTTTGTTTGTGAACTGGCAAGAGATTGACTTGAAATAAATAGTGAACATAGGATGGAATAAAGCAAGACAGGCAGCTTGTGGCCCACCTAGTCTTCCTACCTGCATTTTTGCCATCCTTGGAAATGTTCAAGCCATCCATGTTTAGCAGCAAGAAATTCTGGGAGTGTTTTTTAAATTTTTTTTTAAACAGAACATAAATAGGTATTCTTCTATGCCCAGCTGATTTATTTTGTGCTTAGCTCCTTTCTTCCAAAAAAAAACCACGTGTCACATCTTTTGTACTTCTCAGAAATAACAGTTCATGCCCAAGTAAAAGAATTCATGTTCCTCCATCAAGAACTGATCCAATACAAGCTATCATTTAAATTATTAATATATATTATTGGAAAATCTACAGTTTTAAAATATTTTTTTGTCAGGATCAATTAAGAAATAGCAATACAAGCTGCTGACTTTTGTAGCCCGCCAAAGAATATATTCAATGTAAAGAAGTTACAATGAAGCTCATAGTATGTGCCAACATTTAAAACAAACTCACCATTAAAAAACACTATCTGCAAAGAATATACTGTATGCTTAATACTTAAGGCTATTGAGAGAGAAACTCAACTTCTGGAAAGGCAAACAAAGAAACAACACATAGAAAGCTTCTAAATGATTGGTGTAGCTCTCTACCTGAAAGGTCTAAATTCCCTGTTTAATGTAGATAAATCAACCAGACCGGAGCATTCATCTTCATATTCTTTGTCAGCAGTATCTTCTCCATGAACCACTTCGTCTTCCAATTGGGTAGATTTTTCAATGTTCTTCTTATCACCAGGAAAATCAATGACAGAGTTTTCAGGGTCAGACTTCCTTTCAGTCATCACCTGCCCTTCCATCTGTTCCAAGGCACAGTTGAATTCCTGCAAATCTAAACTGTCTTCATCTTCATCTGCACTATCTTCCTCAGGGGTCTGCAACAAACTTCCTGAAGCTTTTTTAGCCTCATGTATGAAATTCCCATCAGTCATTTGATCTACACTGTTACATGAAGCAACCTCTCCTTCTGGATCTTGCACATCAGAAAAAGCCTCTGCTTTAAGATTCTCAGATTCAGGGCAATCCAGATAAAGTAATTCATCATCTTCCTGCATTTCTTTGGTGTAGCCACTGGCTGAGATTTCAACATCAAGAGAACACTCTTTCCTGGTAATGTTGAAATAAAGTGAAACAAAAATCATTTCTCAAGTAACACTCAAATCATAATATTCCGCCCCACAATAAAAAACTTTACTTATTTATAATGTGCTAATGCTTCCAAAAGGAAAGCAAGAAAAAAATAATTGTGATCTTGAGATAGAATTTCAGAAATTAACTAAAATGATTAGTTATGTATTGTAAATGGACTCAATCTTTTTTTCAAAAAAAAATGGGGATGGAGGAAGGGAAGATGAATCTTTGTTAGTTAATGATTATAAAGAAAAACAGAGGGAGATTTCCATTTAGATCAACAAAATGTCTGAATATAAGTAAAAATGATAGTAGGAACTGGAAGTAAATGGGAACAATGGGTTCCCATCATAATACAGTAAGAAAAAAGTTATTGAGGACTATTTATACAAAAGAGAATGCTTGTTTGGATACATTGTTTTCTAAGAATAATTTTATCCATAGTTATTGATTTTAATAACATGCCCAAAATGTTCAAAAATGAACATCTTGAAACCCCAGAACATACTATAGATAAATAAAAGGAATAGATTAACAACATAGCTACTTTGAATCTTGTGTTACATGTTTAATAAAAAATTACATTTGCATATGAAGTACAATACATGATTTGGGTCCTTAGCAGATACAATTTAATGCAATGGTTAAAGGAAAATATAAGGCTAGTAAAAAAGCTAAGAAGTTGTATCACTTCTCTTGGGAGGCATGGTTCATACCGGTAGCTAAATTTTAATATACCAAATATATCTACAGGTGAAGTCTCAATGTATATTGTATACTCAGTACTATGGAAGACGAATAAGAAGAATGAAATAAATATTCATGTACTAAAACCATATAGCTTACCTAACATCCTTAAAAGTTGGATACAGTTCACTTTCATAGCTGAAGCGCTTCATGAAGAAATCACGGATACATTTCACATCTCTGTCAAAATACCTGAATTAAAATATTATTAGAATATTTTTATTTATATCTGGTCATAATTATAAGACTCTTCATGGCTTAATTAGAATAAAAGAATTAAAATATTCATGCTACAAACTTTATAATAAGAACAATTAAAAACCACTAATCAAGCTCAAGAATGAAAACAGAAATTCAAGATGGTATTATTAAATTAGGAAAAAGCTCCTGGAAACTATTCCAACACAAATTCACATTAATCTTTAAAATGTCAAATTACAAAAATAATTATTCAAACTTCCCTAGAATAAATTGTTTTACATAGCGATTGATACAAAAACCGCGTTGGTTTTAGTTTACCATGATTCTGATTTACTGGCTTGCAAGCTATCGGTTAGAATTTAGTGTTATGTGAACAAGCCATTATTGTTCAGCAAAACTTAGTTGCAATAATGCAAAATTTATTTGAAATTTAAATCAAGGCAACTTTGTTGAGTTGACTATTTACATGAAGAAGTTACTCACCATTCAGCATTTGGGTGAGAGGTTGATACCATCTGTGGGAAATCAATCATTGTAACCTGGTCTTTATTATCTAACATGAGATTGAATTCATTAAAATCACCATGGATCAAGCCATGGTTGGCAAGTTTTACAATTAATTCCATCAACTCATTATATAGGGATGCAGGGTCTTCAAGATGACGCACTTGACACCTACATAAAAAATTAAAAAGATAAGATAAAAGCTCCATTTAGCTATAGAGAAAAACAATATCAGATTAGACTGACTAGAATACAATTGGCTGAAGAGAAAAAAATCTCACTAGAACAACAAAGGAAAACAAAAAAAATTATAAGACAAAATAATATGCACAGTTCAGTTTCCCTGACATGTCAAGTCAAGGCGGTCCACTCAGCTGCAATAAACCCTACAGATTATACCAGTCACCCAGCAATAAATGAGTGTAAATGTGTAATTTTGTGTGTGTGTGTGTGTGTGTATGTACATAAATATATATAAAAAATTAAAAACAACATATCAGAAAAAATACAATGTTTCTCAAACTTACCCATTTCTAGTGTAAGCCAACTATATGGGGAAAAGAGCCATTTATGCCAATACTATCTAGTTGGGAGACCTAGTAGTATAATTGTTTACATTAAATGAGGACAGTTTATATGCAATTGAACTGACATATTGTGGCTTATTCCTTTTGAAATGTGTCTTGAAGAGAATAACTATTTCTGTGGTATTTTTTTCCCAAATAGCAGTGACTGGCAGCTTATCAATTTACCACATTGGAAGTGAAGGAACCTTAATAGATCTGTACCAGGCAAGCACTGATACTTACAGTGGGTAGCCATTGACAAGTTCCATTACTACTGCATGTCTGTTGTAGTCATAAGGTTTTGGAACAGGAAACTGTCTGTCATACAAAGCCTGGTCAAGGAGGAAATAACAACCAAAGACATACAAACAGGCAACATGAGTAAATACATTTCCTTTTGAAGGGCAAATAATTGTTCTAATCTATTAACATTAATTTTGGTGAATAGCCCAAACACATTTGTACAAATTATGCACAAATATAGGAATGGCAGTGTTACATCAGGACAAAGATCCCTCTCATTTCTTAAGATGGCCACTCAATCGACTGGAGGAAATGTCTGGACTTGTCCTTCAACAAATGACACTAAAATAAACTATCATATATACTGGTGGATAAACTAATAATTTTAGATGCCAAAATACACCCCTGAAATTGAGTTTGGCTCATCTGTGAATGAGCTTATAAAACAATATATTTGGCAAAATAGCCATGTATCCTGTATACAACTAGAGAGAAGCCTATCTACAATTTTTTAAACCAACATGCCATGAAAAAATGCAGGCTGGCTTATGTGTGGGAAGGACATTTTTCATGGTATCAAGGATCAATTTATGCATGGATGGAGTTATCTACACGGTATTTTTAAATGTGGTATATCCATTTAAACTTAGTAATTAGCAGCCATTATTGGTCACAACATCCATACAATAGTTTGTCTGATCCCTTTTTAAAGATGTCCATCACAATTCTGTGACAGCAAAAATAAGGCAAAAATAAAACCAATACAACTTATTGGTAAACCTAGTTGTGAATCACAATCATGGATGAGCTAAATGAACTCAAAACAATAAGCTCATGATGATTCTTACAAGGCTTATCAGGAGCATATTAGAAAAATATTTAAAAAAAAACTCTGGATATTCTAAATCAAACAATCATTTTAATGAGCAAAAAGAAAATTACAGGAAGGCAACAGAGTCCTTGATGTATCTTATTCTCAATTACAACTATCCTGGGTCATCAATCAGGGATAGATAAGTAGTACCTTCATATAGGCAAATTCTTTCATTGCAGCAAGACGTGAGAGGTAGAGCCATGACATCTTGTGTCTGTGTTTGTGGTAATCACGCTTGTTTTTCAAGTTCCGAAAGGAGGTTCTCCCAAGCCTATGCAGTTTTAATGCAAGTTGCTCTTCTTTTTCATTTGCAACAATGTAAATATCTTTAAAACAAAATTTCATTCATGCATATGCACAGTATCACTAAGCAATTTCAACAGTCAGCATTTTTGGGGTGGGTGGGTGGAGAACTTACAAACAAAGATTATGATAACTTTCCCAACTTCTCCTTGCCAATTAAACTAGTGTTTAAAATACCTGATTCTTTTCCAACACCCATTTGGTTCCCAACAGAACAGATCACGTCTCGGGAAGTCAGTGTTTTCAAGGCAAGGTAATCATATCCTCCATTAGTTAACCGATAACCTTGGACAGCTGAAAAATTAAAATATGACAACAGTGTGCATATGTAATAACTTAATATGATTTTCCTTCTGATGATATAACCCTGCAATTATATTGCACTGTAACTCTTAACATTACCGATCATCCTGTTCTTGCTGCTAGATGAATAGAAGCTGGAAGGAATGGCATGCTCCAGGTCTCAGCTATAAGACACTGTCAACCTGTGACTCCAAGACATATATCCTCTGTAAATGGGCTTATTCTGTGGAACAGGATCCACCCAGAGTTTGATGTGACTCCTTTTGTACAGCTGTGAAAAGTTGGCTTTCCAGGAGACCTATGGATTTGCTCCCTGGTAGTTATTGTAATGAGTTGGTCATCTTTCTGGACATGTAGTATATGTCAGTTTCTTTTTAATTTTATTAGTTCTAAGGTAATATCTATTATTTCTAATTGGAATTTGTAAACTTATTTGTAAACTTTGCTTAGACTTATCCTAGCCAATGAGCTGGCATTCAAAGATATAAATATATCAACTGTAATGTTGACTATGGAGGCCGTGATATTTTCTGAGCTTGGTTGCACCAACCAAACTAATTACAATAACAGATTAAGGATAGAAGAAACTTCACAGTTCAACCCCAAGCTACATATATTCTCTTCTATTGAATGTGTTGGGCACTGTAGCCCACGGCAACATGAGGACAAAAAGTTGTGAAAAAACCTTTTAAATCATTGAAAGGACTCAAAATAGTTAATTTCAGAATCATCTCATAATTGTGTATTCAATTTGAAAGAAACCTTGCATATACTAAAGTACATCACATGCTATGTACTTAACTGAATGTATCTAAAATTACGAAAAGTCCTGTGTTTTCTACTATTTATATAATTTGAAACATGATAGTAAAAATACATTAATACAAAATTAACCTTTCTTGGTGGAAAAACATGTGCATGGAAGAATAAAAACATTTGTACTTACTTTTAGTTCGTTCATAAGCTATAAGCCTGTGTTTTGTTAATTCTTTCAGAATTTTATTACAACCCCCGTGTTTAAGACTGGCAATGGAGGCAATCAAACTAGGAGGGACTATTTCATGATTCTTCATGCCCATTTCTACCTGTAATAACAAAAAGAAAGAATAAATACAATGTATTATGATAAGCCTAACTTGATATCTTTCCTACTCTTAAATGTATTTTATATATACTAATTCCCACCAAGCATTTAGTATAATTGGAAAAAATGAAAGTGATAGACTGTACGAACCACAGGAAGACTGGGTTAAAGTTTAATAGAATGGGCACACAAAGAATTTATTTCTGATGCATAAGCTGTTAATGTATGTACAAACACAACAACAAAGTGATAATCATAGATACCAATAGAAGGTAATAGGAAAGATAGAAGGATAATAGTACAGCCCTACTACATGGGTAAATATCTTTATACATAGAGGATCTATCCTTCCTTCCTTCCTTCCTTCCTTCCTTCCTTCCTTCCTTCCTTCCTTCCTTAGTTTAGTTTAATAGTATGCATACTATCTCTCTGTTAAATGTCCAATCCACCCAGCCATTCAAGGATAGGGTGGTCTATGTTGAAAAAAATCAGACATTGAGCCGTGTAAAGATGGACATTTGGACACAATGTGATGAATAGTTTGTCCAGGAGCAGTCACACTGACAAGACCCCACTAAACAATGAGTCCTGGCAGACACCATGCTGGGTGCGGCGAGGAAGGTCAAAATTTCTCTCTCTTTTAAGGTAAGTCAACATAACTTGATAAACTCACAAGATGCGTTTTTCTCACCATGTACACGTATACATCCGAACTAGACTGCGGTTGTTTCTCTGTGTCATATATGTGGGTATATGCATAATTCTGTATTTATTTATTTATCGTCATGGTAATGTAGTGTATATTGGAGATGGTGATCCTTTTGAGAGCTTGTATACAACGAAATTTCATTTTTTTTTAAATTACATTTATATGCCGCCCTTCTCCAAAGACTCAGGGCGGCTTACAATTTTTGGAGCACAACCCAATGTGCTCAGCAATAGCCTTCATTCCATTGTATATGCCTGCTTATTACTAAGCGGCATTTTTACAAGGTCAGCTAATTGCCCCCAACAATCTTGGGTCCTCAATTTACCTACCCCGAGAGGATGGAAGGCTGAGTCAACCTTGAGCCTGGTGGGATTCGAGCCTACAGTAATTGTAGACAGCTGGATCTTAAGAGCAGGCATTTAACAGCCTGAGCCACCAAAGCTCAGTTTAATGTTTTAATGTATGCCGATTAGTGTACATTCAAAGTGACAATAAAGTTATTCTATTCTATATTCTATTTTATTCTAACTTTATTTACTTTTTTAAAAAGCAAACAAACGGCAGCTCATCCGCAGAGATGTGGAAGCCCCAGATGTTCCTGAACCCTCAACAATTCCAGTCATCATGCCTAAAAGCGAAGGGTTCTGGAAGTGTAAGAACATCGGGAGGGGTCGCACAACCCCACTCCGGTCTCAGCACTTTTACCCGGAGCCATCCTAAATCTCTTGCAGCAGGAGAACACGTGGCCGTCCCGACCAATTCAGATCTCAAACCTCCTGTGGATTATATATATCGAATCCGCCAATCCAGGCTTACCGCAGTGAGGACCCTAAAGTGATCCCGGGAAAGGTATCGGAGCAAAACAACGTTCAATTTCCCCATGGCGTCGTCCGGATACTCGCCGGCAGGCCAAAGAAAACCGACGTCTCAATCTCGCCCAAAACGCCAATCTCGTTTCGTTTATTTGGGATACGCATGCGCGCCCTTCTTCCTGTCCGTCTAATGCGCACGCGCCAAAGTGCACATGCCGCCTCTCCGTATTGAGGGCTATTTCGAGGCCATTCTTCCTTTCGGATCCTGGCAGCTGTGTAAACGCGCCAGTAAAGCGTTCCACGGCGTTTGTAGTAAACCAATATAATCTTTGGGTCACAATGCGAAGAATTAGAATATCGATAGGGAAATATTATCACCTCCCTAGGAAACCTTGGGTTTCTTCAGATTTGAGGGTTCTTGTCGTAACCATCTGACAAGGTCCGTTGCCGGGGAAACGCGTCGCGCGAGAGGAAGCAGTGGAAAGTAGGGTCGCCCCCTGCGGCTCCCCTAAGCATCATGAACAGCCGAAATGAGCGTCCGGTTCCTTTGCCTCGGACAGCAACCAAGGTAACGACTGCAGGAAGAGGTTGGCTTCCACCTCCCCGTTGCCTCCCCACGTTGGGGCGGCAGATGATGGAATAGATTCCGTTGGAGCCTTGCTTCAGTCGCTGTGCCATCCTCCCTCCCTCTTCTATCCCGTGTAATCAGCACGTGTGAACTGTGCTCGAAGACGGGGGACGTTTAAATTTAGGGAAAAGTTGAAGCCGAGGGGTGTTTTTCAGGACTTAAAAAAATATTGATATCTGGAAAGATGCATTTGGGCAAAGGCATAGAGGCTGGTCCCGTTGGAGTCTTTCTTGCAAATGGCTGGAAAAGTCGAAATAAGAACATAAGAAAAAAAAGTTTTGGCCGGGTGCAGAGATTTTTTTACCACTTCTTAGCCATTGATGGATCCTTTTTTCTCCCACCCCAAATGAGAAAATGCCCCCCCCCCACTACTTGGTTCCCTTCAGATACTGGATGATGCTTCAATTCCTATGATTTCCATCTGCAGTTTTCAGCTATGCTTTTGAGGGATTTATGGCAGTTCTTGGGCATCTGGAGCCCATCAAGTTAAACAAGGCATATTAAGGTGAAAAGATGTTCTAGATCAATTAAAGTGCCTATCAGGAATGGGTTTTCTCTATAGGGTTGTAGGAGAAGCAAATGTCATAGACATGCATGTAGCTCTTTACATTGGACATCGGAATGGTACTTATGACTCCAAGCAAGTTATCCTTTTTTACAACCTTGTGGTTTGATGCAGTTACTGGTATTTTTAGTAGGAATAGTGCCAAGGTATCGTCAAAGACAGGCTTAGAGTCCACCTTTCTTGTACTCCACCAGAGTTTTTTGAATGGCGTGGGTTACCGATGTTGTAAAATGAACGTTCTATGTGGTACAAGGGATCCGCATCAGTGGTGGGATTCAAATATTTTTAATACCGGTTCGGTGGGTGTGGCTTGGTGGGCGCGCTTTGCATGCGTGTGTGCGTGCGTGCGCCAAATGTGCACTTTGCGCAAGCGCAGAGGCATTCTAAGTCACCTCCTGCAAGCCTGCACTCTCCCAGTCGCTTCAGCAGCTGCCACGCGGCACTCTGTTGTGCTGCACAAAGCAGCTGCGCTTCAAATTCAGAGGATAAAGGTGAGTATGGGAGCCCAGGCCAGCGGGTGGGCCCAACAGCAGAGTGGCAGAGAGAACCAGTTCGATCTCCACTGCTCATCGCTGCTACCATCTCAGCTGAACTGGTAGAATACCACCACTGATTCACATATTAAAATATCAACTGTCTTGCCTGTGCTCGAAGATCTTCAGATTTGTTATGTTTGTGTGTGTGTGTGTGTGTATGTGTATGCACTTGAGAATGATTGGCTCAAAGTCACCCAGCTGGTTTTCATGCTTAGGAGATGCCCAGAACTTAAGTCTCCTAGTTTCTAAACCAGCATCTTAACTAATGTTCAAATGAAATGCCTAAATCTTAGGTCCATTAGATCTGTATCTAAATTTACAATAGAAAAAACAGCCTTGTCTGGTACTAGTTGTAATCAATCTATTATGTAAAATTCTGATAAATTAAACCAAATTCTTTTAATTAATATATATATATATGTGTGTGTGTGTGTGTATGTATATAGTATATTCTGACTATGCTCCCTAGGTGCTATCTTGCTGGCATTTATTTATTTATTTATTTATTTGCCCACCCATCTTCCTAATAAAGTGACTTTGGGAGGCTTATGATTGTAGAATAGAATAGAATAGAATACTTTATTGGCCAAGTGTGATTGGACACACAAGGAATTTGTCTTGGTGTAAATACTCTCATTATACATAAAAGAAGATACATTCATCAGGAGTCGAGAATCATAAGGTATGACACTTAATGATAGTCATAGGGTACAGTCAGCAATCAAATCATACTAGGAAACAAGTCAATATAAATCGTAAGGATACAAATGACAAAGTTACAGTCCTATCACAAGTGGGAGGGGATGGGTGATAAGGAGTGATGAGAAGATTAACAGTAATAGTAGTGCAGACTTTGTAATAGTTGAACAGTGTTGAGGGAATTATAACCTTAACTAGGATATTTAACATGACTAATTCATAGCTCTCCAAAATTTACTTTAAAATATCCTGACTGCACTTTTCTACATTAGATTAGACAACCTGCTTCATTCAAATATTATGCATTCAGTGATGCCCATGTGTAGAGTTTACATTTATATTGCTTTAAATATGTTGGCAGTTAAAAAAAAACATAGGAACTTTATCAAACAACGTTATTCCTTCCTGAAAGCAATCTCTGCCCTTATATGAGTAAGCAAGGTTTGTGGCATTTATTATACTGATGGATCCTTGATATTTTACCAGCTTTCTAAATCTGCTTCCCAAAGTCAGAATTCCATATACATGAAAATGTTCTCTATCTAAAATAATTACTTTGTCATAGATTTGCTTTTCTTATATTTTGTAGAAGAAAACTAATACAGTGCACTTATAATTATATTTAATTTTTTTTAATTCAGTTGATCTCTTTCCTATTGAAGGAGATTGGTGTTTGGAAAAAATAACACACTTAAGTACTTGGTGTTACTTTATTTTTTAGGAAAGAAGAATTGGTCATTTTACAATCTTCTCAGCATCAATAAAAGCCTCTAGAGGGCAGCACATTACTTTTCTATAAAACATGATAATACAACAGACAAAATTGATCTGGGATTTTGTTAGAAGAAATAATTTTAAAAATACTGCAAGTTCAAATACTATAGTATGCTTTTAAAAAAATATGAAATGAAGTTACTACTGGGAAAAATGCTTTAATTTGACTAAATTTACACTAAAGTGTATTTTGCTTTGTAGAACACTTTGTGTATATTCACATAAAATCATTGTTCTGAGTTTCATATGATTATTGGAGCACTCCTGCCTTTGTCTTTTTGATGGGCATTGGATAGTGGATTTGAAGCTTGGGCATTTACAACCTGGTGCAAGCAAGTACAGTAGGAAATCCTATCCACTTGTGATGAAACCTTTCAGGCTTCATATATCTATTTTTACAGGTTCTCCTTCTTATTGGAACTGTAAAATATGAAAGATTTACACAGTCTGAAGAGACACCAGAATAAAAAATAATCCTTGCAGTAACAGAAGAAAAAGCAAATATTTGAATATTCTTCCATTTAACACTTTTTTCCTTGCTCTTTATCAAGTTATATATAGGTTACTCTTTGGGGCCTTGTTTTGGTTATTTCAGCATATGTTAAAGCAGTGCATTTTTGTTCTCAGATTACATGGATGCTTTGGATATTGCTTGATCTATTCTGTGCAGAAAGCAAAGGCCTTGTTATTTATTTTTTTTGCAATGAATGTTACATATCTGTGAGGCTTCTTGCTAAAATCACTGGCATTTGTGCTCACTTTTATAAATGTTCAGCAAATTAAAAAATTTCAGCACAAAACCATTTATGTTTTGTAAATTATACTAATAGAGATCCTTATAACTTTGAAAGCAGTTTCAAAGAAAAATGAAATTGTAGACTTGATACTTGCCATATCAAAGAAAATTCATTTCCTGCTAAAATTTATTGCTTAAACCAAGGGTCTTCAAATTTGGCAAGTTTAAGACTTGTGGACTTCAACTCTGAGAATTCTTGACTAACATGACTGGAGGAGGAATTCTGGTAGTTGAAGTCTACAAGTCTTAAAGCTGTCAAGTTTGAAGACCTCTGGCTTAAACCCTTAAAAGCCCATTTTAGACATTGGACAAGCTCATTTGATTTGCTATGTTTCTGAAAATGTGCATTAGAATAATTTTACATACATCTTTGTTTGCTTACTAAGAATTATTGCAACTGCTCCTGATGCCACAGTTTTTAAAATTAGAATTGAGTCATATAAAACAATTTCAAATTGATAGTGAAAATGTGAAATGTTTTAGGATTTTTGGGTGTATTTTAAGCAAACGATGGCTATTATATGCATTCAGAATAATAGACATATATACAGTACCCTAATGAGCTGTGGTGGCACAGTGGTTAGCATGCAGTATCACAGGCTAATTCTGCCCACAGGAGATCCTGACCAATTCAAAGTTGATTCAGCCTTCCATCCTTCCAAGGTCAGAGGACCCAGATTGTCAGGGGCAATATGCTAACATTTGTAAACTGCTCAGAAAATGCTGTAAACCACTATATGGAAAGTTATATAAGCCTAACTGTTATTGCTATTACTAAGTGCTTAACTGATGCAGTGTGGTAACAAACAATCTTTGCGTATTTCTTCAAGGTCTTAAAGATCTTATAAGGAGAAATAAGAAACCACTTAGTTATAAGTAGTTCCTTTTAATTTGAGGCATGAGATTAATTTGAAGTCTGGAGAATTAAAAAATTTAAAAACCATTCATAATTGTGTTATTCCATCTTGCCTATTTTTTAAATTGCCTTTTTTTTCTTAATGTCTGCTTGTATAAATTCATTTTTTTCTTGTGCTATAGGTTGGAAAGCCCAAACCGAAGGACTCTGCTAGCAATCATCTGCCTCAGTGTTCGGTATATCATGATAATTGGCTGCTTAGAGAAGATGAGCACAACAATGAACATTACATCCTCCATAAGAATTTGAATGACTACAAGGTTAAAAAAAAGTTGTGTTTAATTGTGTACGGAGTTTAAAAGGGATTACAATAAGACTTACTATTCAAGCAAGTTACTGTGCTATTTTTATATTGAACATACGAACTGACATCTTTATTGTTCATGCTTGGAACTTCTAAATACATTATCTTAGCACTCAGAATCTGAGATAAGCATAAAATAATCAGACCATTGCAATTATTCAGAAATCCACCTAATTACACAAGTAATAGAGTTGTTTTTTAAAACAAGAAAATACATGTGCTCTCTGAAGAATCTGAATTTATAAAACTTTCTTTAACATTAAAAAGCAGCTATTTCCTTATTTCTTTTTATCTTTTTAATACTTTGAAATATTGGTTGATGGGTTACAGTACAAATATAAAATCGCAATAAATTAATTATGAATTTTAAAAATGAGAGCCAGTTTGGCATAGTGATTAAGACATCAGGCTAACAACCTGGATACTGTGAGTTCTAGTCCCACTCAAGCAGAAAGCCAGCTGAATTCCTTGTGCCAATTACTTTCTCTCAACCCTGTAAAGGAGGCAATGGCAAACAATGTCTGAAAAGCCTTGCCAAGCAATCTCTGAGAAATGGATACAATTAAACAAAAGGATACCAGGAGAAAAAAAGTAGAAATTATAGCTAAACATTCTTATAAACATATATTTAAGGCTTTTTAAAAAGGAAAAGAATAAGACAGATTTGACAGAATTTTGGATTCAAAAGCATACTTGTTCCTGTCATGTGTAACTGCAAAGAATAATGGATGATCTGCTTCTTGTACTTGTGCTCTAAATAAACTAGTGTGTCTTATCTTTAGTTTAAATTTATATCAGTCCATTATCAAATGATCATTGGAGTAGCTATGGCTTAATGATTTTACAGAATAATAGATTTGCATGTCATTAGTATAGTCTGATGATCTCCCTCTGTTTTTCTGTAAATATTTAAAAGTACTGAATACAGAATTGGAGACCATGGAATAGCTGCTCTTTCATGCAGTTTGTATTTAAGCAAACACTTTCTGAAAAGCTGAAATTGAATACAGCAAAAAAAGTTTAGAAATGCTGCTAGCAAAAGATGCTGAAAGGTCAAGAAAAAACAGATAGTTTATAACTAACTAATCTTAACTCTCTAGCTCACATTGAAGTTAATTTTAAATTGGTCATGATAATCTATGTCATTTGAAATAGTGAGCACTTTTCAATTATTTTATCCAGCTATGGGAAGTTAGACATTTGTCTACTTGCCTGAGGTCCAAGAATTGCTTCTGTCAAAGAAGGAGGCATCCTATAATTTCTGAAGGAATAATTTATGATATTAACTAAGGTTTCTCTAATAAGCATCTTGCTAGGAATTTCAAATTACATTAAACAAGCATCAAGAAGACAAATGACTTCCAATAGCGTATTCCTATTTCTGAGTATTTATTTTTGATGAAATATGCTTGCTTATGATTGTACTTCAAGATGATGTTATAATTCAGCATGCCTAGATTTGTGAAATATTAGAGTATGAGGAGAAAAATTAAATTTTTTATAAATAAAGTTCTGTTTTCATCAGTTTTAATTTATACTTCTTCGGGGTCTGTTTTTTTAGAAACTGCAAGAAGAAAATATAAAAATAAAGAATGAATTGGAAGACTTAAGGTACTGCTATATATTGGCTATATATAAATCAAAACTGATTTGGTATATTGAAAACTATGGAGGTAGAAGATTCTGAGAGATCGACAGAATGAAATTGTCAGGTTGCCTAGTTCGAACTAGGCATTTTTTACACAAGATACTTAAAAATACTCTGATAAGAATCTTTATTACACATTAGAATGAAACTGTTTAAAGAATATGGGAATGTTCTCTATCAAAATGGGGATGCAGTTCATTCTTAATAATCATTGCAATTCAATCTGGGGCAGTTTTTTTCTATCTTTCCCCTAGCTAAACAAATGTATAGCAAATCTCAAAACTGATGATTAAATAGCAATTGACTGTTGATGTAATTGGCATTTCTGCTTGGAGAATGTCTAACACTCAGTGTATATCCTACAGCACTTCAGGTTTTTTTTTTTAATTCACATTTATATGCCGCCCTTCTCCGGAGACTCAGGGCGGCCTACAATCTTTGGAGCACAACCCAATGTGCTCAGCAATAGCTTCATTCTATTGTATATGCCTGCTTATTACTAGGGCTTTTGCCCCCCAGCAGCATTTTTACAAAGTCAGCTTATTGCCCACAACAATCTTGGGTCCTCACTTTACCTACCCCGGGAGGATGGAAGGCTGAGTCAACCTTGAGCCTGGTGGGATTCAAGCCTGCACTAATTGCAGGCAGCTGGAGCTAAGTGCTAGGTGTTTAACAGCCTGCACCACCAAGGCTCCAGTTCTAGGACAAAGCTGATAAAATCTCCTTGAATCTTCAAACTTATCTTCCATATAATAACTCATGTCTTCCCTAGAAAGACAGGAATTGTGCTAGGAAACAATAAGATACTAGCAGGTTTTTAAAAAGACCAGGTTCCACAAGACAATAATTTATTTTTAGTACAATAAAATGTAGACAATTTTAAGAAAAATAGTGATGAGTTTTGAATGATCAGCTCAAAGGAGACCCAATAATAAACATGTACTATAACTACAGTTTTTGAATCAATTTTAATGAATGTGTTAAAAGTGCTGCTTTTTACATTACTTTTAACACATCCATTAAAATTGATCCAAAAATGTAACTGTAGTACTAAAGGTCAGTACAGCCTTATGTGAACTTTGAAATTATTTTAAGAAAGATATTTTATATTTTAGAAGCCAATATGAACAGCTTATAGAAGAAGGAAAGAACAAATGTTTTGATGAAAGACGGGTCAGTTTTTTAAAGGCTCAAGCACTACAGCTGGAAAGGCAGGTAATACTACATACCTTTGTGAAACACCTGCATTTAATTTTAGATAAAAGATTTGAAAGCTGCCAAGGTTTAGGAATCTAAAAATCACTTTTCTGAAATTGTGTTTCGAATTATCTAAATAGAGGTAGATAAAAATATTATAATCTCAGCGTATTGTAATCATGGATTGAGTGTTTGGAGAATTTTAAACTCGGAACAAAGGGCACATTTTAAGAGTATTCTGATCTTGGGAGCAAAACTTAATTTTATAATCCACATCTTCTAAGTGCTGCTGCTGAGCTTTTTAGTACCTCATCCTCAGCGTTTCTTCCACCTAACCAGTACAACAGCAGAGCTGTGTTGGATCATTGCTACTATAAGTTTACATTGAATGGAGTGAGGTTCTGGGTGTTGAGGGGAACAAAACAATTAAACACATGATAAAGCAGAAGATTGCTTCCAACTATATAGAAATCTGTAAACAAGCTGCTATTTTTAAAAAACAGCTCTTATGGGAAAATTAGTGTTCATATGGATCTATGAATGGATAGTATGGACAGTTTAGAAGTAGGAATTATAAATAAGTAAATAAACGTGTTAAGTTGTGCTTTATGCAGAGGGATATTTGTATGTACTACAGGTGCCAATGGTGCCGGGCCCTCCCACCCTTGAGGTACCTCTGCATAGACATTTAACGACTTACATGGTTGCTTAACTATTGCAATGGGGACAGCTAGAACTGCAGTCATTGAGAAAAGCAGTTGTGGGCACCTCACTTAATGACTTCAATGATTTACAACCAAAATTCCCAGCTCAGTTATGATCATCTGTAATATATGAAGCATACAAATGCCTTGTTAAAGCTATTGAGATTGTATAAATGCAAAAACTATTACAGTAGCTCAGGGTTGATCTTTGGTGTGTATGTGCTCTGTATGCATCAGTGACCTGTGACTGTGCCAAGTTTCAGCGTGTATTTAAAATAACCACAGTGCCAGCAAAAGCCACCCTAGTGGGGAATTGGTGGAATTAAAGTCTGGACATGAAAATAGCAATAGCACTTAGACTATTATACCACTTCCTAGTGCTTTATACCACTCCCTAAGTGTTTTACAGAGTCAGCATATTGCCCCCCAAAATCTGGGTCCTCAATTTACCCATCTCGGAAGGATGGAAGGCTGAGTCAACCTTGAGCCATTCAGAATCGAACTCCTGGAGTGTGCAGTGAGTTAGCCTGCAGCACTGCATTCTAGCCACTGCGCCACCACAGTTTTTATTCTTGAGATTGTATGACTGATGCAGTACTGTGCCCATTTAAACCTCATGTTTTTCTTCTATTCACAGATGTCATTAGGGAATGTTCTTTTCAATTTCTTACAGGGAAAAAAAAGTTTGCTCAGAGATAAGAAAGCAGAAATGTTTTTAGGGATGATTCTCTGTATGTTTTTTATTTCCCTTTCAGGTGGTGCTGCTTACAGAAGGATTAAATTCCCGAGCTGTTCTTATGTTGGAGTTAAACACATCTTTAGAAGCTCTTATTGACAAGGTTAGGTAAGCAGTGGAAAGACACTATGTATCACCACTATTTGAAATGAAGTAGATATGAAAGTGCTTGTTACAGGTTTATGTATATTTATTATTTATTTATTTATTTTTGGGACTTGTATGCCGCCCCATCTCCGAAGACTCGGGGCGGCTCACAGCTAAAAACAACAACAATAAATAATTAAAAGAAGATTAAACCCAAATTCACAAGCCCAAACAAACAAATTTAAAATACTTAAAAATATAAAACCACCCCCCCAGGAAGGGTCACAGCCCGGATTGGTCAAACAACCAGGTCTTCAAATCATGGCGGAAGGTGCAGAGTCAGGGGCCAGGTGGAGCCCCAAGGGGAGTTGGTTCCAGAGGTCAGGGGCCACGACAGAGTAGGCTCGTTGTCAGGGGACCGCCAGCCGGCATTGGCCCGCCGACGGGACCCCAAGGAGTCCTTGCCTATGTGCTCGCACAGGGCGGTTGGCATTCGATGTCGGCAGGAGTCGCTCCCTTAAATATTGAGGACCCATGTCATGAAGGACTTTAAAAGAAGGGGGCAGGCCTCTTATAAAGAAGTAGACATATATGTTTATCTTAGTAGGTAGAAAACAAACACAGTAGGTAGCATATTATTATAGAGGTTCATACATTTGGTGTTGTGTCCTAAAACAGAAGAGACTAACATTTATTTAGTATTTTGCTGATATGTGTTCTCCCTTCTCACAGGTGTCAGGTTACCAGATCAGGGCCTAGCAATAAATCATAGATTCACTAACATTACACAACTAAGCTTGACCCCTACTTCACTTGGCTAAACACTTTCAGACATGGTTTAGCTAGATAGGAATTTTTAGTGCAAACAAGAATGAAGCCACGCACAAGAATTGATTATCCACTGCTAATGTAAAGTTGTATAGAAACCTTCCTAAATAATTTTTCAGCTATTGGTAGTTATTAAATTAAGTATAGACTTGCAAGAAACAAAGTAGGATGATAATGATCATGCAATTAGTTCCATGCAGGCTGGTTTTAGACACTGGTTCCATGTGTAAGATTTGTATTTTGTGTGGGGAACAAGAACTTAACTATGTTTTTCTTCTAATGCTCTCCTTATCTTGGTTGCTCTCCTAACCAGCTATATGTCCTTCCTAAAAGAAAATGCTCAGAAATGGATACAAAGTGTGATTTGATGAATACAGGATAAAGGAAGGATTTTTCTTGACCTTGACACTGTGTTGCTGCTGCTGAAGCCTGAGATTGTACTTGCTTTTTTTGCAGTTTGTGGTTCCTGTCATCTGTTTAATCCTTTGTTCATTATAATCCTTTTAGTAGGTTATTATATTTATCCCTTTATCTATGAAGAAATGGAATCCAGCCCTTAGAATGTTCCCACCAAAGGTGTTTATCTGCCATTTACCTTATTGTGAATTTTTTTTTAAAATTCACTGGTTGGATTAATAAGGTATTAGTTAATTTTGGTCATAATATACAATAGCTTTACATATTTGGTTTGTGGAAGCATTGTAGAAGCATTGTTTGTAGAAGCCTTGGTGGTGCAGGCTATTAAATGCCTAGCACTTAGTTCCAGCTGCCTTTAATTACTTGCAGGCTCGAATCCCACCAGGCTCAAGATTGACTCAGCCTTCCATCCTCTCAGGGTAGGTAAATTGAGGACCCAAGATTGTTGGGGGCAATAAGCTGACTTTGTAACAATGCCGCTTAGTAATAAGCAGGCATATACAATGGAATGAAGGCTATTGCTGAGCACATTGGGTTCTGCTCCAAACATTGTAAGCCTCCCTGAGTCTCCGGAGAAGGGCGGCATATAAATATGAATAAAATAAAATAAAATAAATAAATAACGTAGAGTTAGAAAAAAACTATTTATGCCTCTGTTCCTTTTTGAAAAAAAAATACACACACACACACACTGAACTATTAGATGAAATGCATAAAATGTTTATTATTAATAAGAATCAATAATAATATATAACAGTTTATCTTATTGACGGTGGGTGCAGAACATATACTAACACTCCAGAAGGAAATGGGGATGTTGAAAAGAGCATTACCTGGTAATCAAAAGAAATGAGTAGGTTTATATGAGAAGATAGTTCATAAGGTAAGTGCCAACATTGCCCTGGCTACATCAGAAACTCTTTCAAGAAAATAAATGGAAAAGAGAAAGGTAAAGAAAAAGAATTCAGTTTTAGGCTGTGATATGATACAGTGAATTGCTTTATAAAATAAAAAATATCCACAGCCCTGCTTGCTGTTTAGTAAATTTCATTTACTTTCAAACTAATTTTGGTTTGATATGAGTTTTGAGAAAAATAGTGATCTTTCTGGGATGTAGTGAATTTTTCTGGATTGACAGATATAGATCACTGTTTATCGAAATGTGTTTGTGGACTGAAATTTGATAAGTTCTTGTTTTCTGAAATGCCTTTACCATTGGACCAGGATAATTTGCATTGAGCTGTAGAATGAAAATTAGTAACCCCAATATATTGTGCACACTGTCTCCAGAGCTCTTGGGTTCCATGGTTAAACTCTTCAGACACTGAAGTCAATTGTTGCTGTTGTAGGCTCTGTCAGGATCACCAGGTCAAGAAGCAGACATTGCAGAATTCCAAGAATGCTACTTTATTGTTGTAGGATATAACAACAGAAATGAAAGCTTGTTCAAATTTCTCTGTTTCATCTCAGTGTTAAACAAAATCAAAATGGGGTTATTTTGAGTTCCCTTCTAACACTTCCTTCAATTGATGTGTAATCTCTTGTCCAAGTCCTTCTCTAATAGCTGTTTCATGCTTTCCCCAAAGTCACTTCTAAATTTCTTTATAGCATTAGTATATTTTGCACTATATGGTTGGAAAACATGCCTATTGTTTAAAAGGAACATGTTGATTCCTAATTATTACAGTGAATCAAAGAGAAGTTTAAATTGTGTTTCCAAAGATAAGTTTTCAAATATGTTTCCATAATCTGTATTTGTGTTGGTTTTACTCTGGCAACATTTACCTGGAACTTTAAACTGTTTTTAATGAATAACTTCATTATTGCAAAATCAGCTTTATAATTAAACATTATTGTATTCAATCTCTGAAATTTTAGAAGTGAAGTACAGATTTATGCTGTCTAACTATGAAAAATATGACATGAAAATGAATTAAAGCTGTCATTAAGAGTTCTAATGCAATACAAATATTTATAGGTCTTTCCTTAGCACAGAAGGAACTGCATCGAAAGTAATCATTCAACATCCAGAACTTCTTCAAATAATTGAGATGTGCCAGGCAATGAGATACAAACTGCAGAGAAATCAGCAGGTGAGTTTTGATAGCATGAGGGATCTATTTATATGAAGAATTAGTTTCAGTTAATGGACATGGGGTATCTGTTGGTTTGTCAAAAAAGTCAAGATGGTGGTTCAGGTTGTGTGATCAAAGTTCTAACCCTTTTTAATATATGTGCAACGCATTGCACTGATGTAAAAAGAAGTCAGGTCTTTACCCATGAGGTCAAGGCTGCCATTTGACTTTACTCCACTGATTAAAAGGTTATGAATAAGACAACTAAAAGAATACACTGAAAAGTTATATATTTTAACTACAAGTAAGTATGTTGCTTTTTCAGAAGTTTAAAAATGTTCATACCGTGTAAGAATGCAGGTTTTATTCACGCTGGGAGAAATTTCCTATTACTATATTGTATAACTTGATCAGTTCATAAACCTTTGCCAAAGCTGTGGTATCAAGATGTCATAGTAATGGTTTGTCTATGATTCATTTATCATATCTCTTCAGGGATATTCACAAAACTTGATCCCTGAATTTGGGAGGGAGACTTAATTTTGCAAAGTGTGAAATAAAATAATAGATTGTAAAACTAATAAAGGCTGGATACAAATAAACAAATAAGAATAAATAAAGTGACTTTTTGCCCCTCCCAACAGCACAAATCATGAATATTTCAGGCAAATTGAAAAACATTTATTAAGATGATGTGTATTTGTGTGTGCGTGTGTATGAAGTCTATATAAGATTTAAAAAGTACTAAATTCAGGATATGTGATCCATCAGAAAGCAGTCAATCAAACAATAAAAGTCATTAATTAGACATGAGAATTAAACAATAGAAAGCAGTGGTCCTAGATAACATTCCATAAAGGGCAAAGGTTTTATGTCACTTTTTCCAGTTGAGTTTGCATCTTTCTTAATATTTGCAAGTGTATCCAAGAACTTCCAGAATATGCTCCCCTATTATTTAGTTTCTGAGAAAGCTAGTTCTTGCAAATAAAAGGGGGAAAAACAGTTTGGGGTAAAAAGAAAACATGATTTCCTGAACTAGTGCTAATATTCTCTTTATTAAAAAGCTAATAATGAAGCCGAAAATTCTAAGGAACAATTAGGGTCTGCTTCAGATTGATTACTTTGAAATGGGTGTAATTAGAAGTTAATAAGAAATTAGATAAGTGGAAGTGGTTAATTGGTAACCTGTTAGAATAATTGCTTTTAGTGTTTTGATTAAAAAAGCTACATGCAAGTTTAACTTTAATTTTTTTACATTAATGAAATAAAGCATTTTGATAATGAAAAGAAGGAAATGTTCTTAGAGCCTGTACATGTTTATAAACACAAAATTTAACTTTTTAATTTAATTTAATTTAATTTAATTCAGCCAGTCTAAATCATCATAGTTTATGTATTTAATTCAGCATACATATTTGTTTTAAAATATCCTACTCTGTGTTTCTTTCAGGTTTCTGATCTGTCAAAACTTGCATTGCCTTGGACACCTGGAGGGAATCTTGTTGTCCAGCCGATAACCCTTTTGGATGTTTGTTACGGCAAAATAGAAAATTTAAATCTTAGATACGTGGTAAGGCTTTAATAATATGAAAGTCATTATTTTAATTGCTTCCTAGTTTTTGCATTGTGTAAATGTCATTTTACACTTTTCAACCCAATAAAATGTTGGAAAGAAACAGTGTGAAGGGGCTCAGGACTCTATCCATCTGTCTGTCTATCAGCAGAATAACTCAGGAAATAGCACAGATTTGGCAAAGCAGAAGTGAACAAAGAAGGATCAGTGTTAAAATAAGCTGGAATTTCAAGGGAGCTGTGGAGAAAAACATTTTAGTATTTATTATTTAACCAGTGCCACATATCAAAGAAAAAGTTGAGTGAGTGAATGAGTTAATGAGTCAGTCAGTCAATCAGTCAGTGTCTGTCTGTCTGTCTGTCTATCATCTATCTATCTATCTATCTATCTATCTATCTATCTATCTATCTCTATTTTGTATAATTGCCCTTCTCACAAACATATCATTCTGGGCAGCCTAAAACAAATCTAAACAATATCAGTGGAATGCTGCTAACTATTCCATTCATCTTCCCTCCTGGTCACTTGACCTCAAGTGGAACATATGTAGTTCATTGCACCAATACACACAAATGCAACATGACGATAGAGAAGCACCCGCAAACACACAGATACAATGTATATGCAGCAATCTTATTAGATTTACTCACACATAAACCAAGGGAACCTGTTTGTATCTTTCCACACAAGAACGTCATGTGTATACACACAACACACACACGCACACAGATATACACATACGCTTGGCCTTATTAGAACTTACAGTCCTACAGAGACAACAACATATACATACACTCTAAGGAGAGTGAATACAGCAGACAATTTTTTGTTACATTTTTTTATTTTATTTTTTTATTTTTAATTACATTTATATGCCGCCCTTCTCCGGAGACTCAGGGTGGCTTACAATTCCTGGGACACAACCCAGTGTGCTCAGCAATAGCCTTCATTCCATTGTATATGCCTGCTTATTACTTATCTCCTGCATTTTTACAAGGTCAGCTAATTGCCCCCAACAATCTTGGGTCCTCAATTTACCTACCCCGAGAGGATGGAAGGCTGAGTCAACCTTGAGCCTGGTGGGATTCGAGCCTACAGCAGTTGTAGGCAGCTGGAACTTAAGTGCAGGCAATTAACAGCCTGAGCCACCAAGGCCCTTTTAAAGAAATACAGTACATGCATACAGATGGCCACCAATAAAGATCCTGGAATGAAGTCCAGAAACCATGCTTGTATATTTCCTTACCCATTTATTATTTATTGTATATTCAAATATTTATGCCAATTAGTATTAATAACAAACATTTTTCCTTTTTACTTTTGAGTTGTAGATGCCCAGATCCTTGATTCATTAAAATTGAATCAAAAGGGTTTTTTAAACATGAAAGCATTATAATATAATGGTAAAATTATGTACCTGATAGAATTATTTGGATTAGATTTCCCAAGAAATGACTTATGCAAGCATTTTTTTTTCATAAAAGGTCATATAAATCGTATGTAATTAAAACAAAATGAAAGAACACTTTCTTTAAATTAGTCTGGATTATGCATTGATGCCAACACATTTGTTCTGCATGTGGTGCCTGAATATTCTAGCATACGCATTGGAGGGTAGGTATTTTGTTCATAACTGTTTCTTTCACCTAGCTCAAGAGTCCACAAGTATCATGAAGAATTAATTTGTGCTCTGGCTTAGTGTAGGGAAAATGCTAAGCAGCTGGAGGTTTGATCTGAATTACAACTCTGTAGCAGTAGTTTGGGGATCAAATTTAAATATCCTGGTGCCAGGGATAATCATTTGTGACTAAGACAAGCAATGATGCATTGCTTTCCAAACTCTCAGTTTTTATTAATTATCCACAAAATGCCAGTTCTTGATGTTGAAATGGTAAGTGTGGAAAACAAAAGCAGTCCTTGATAGCTGACATGTAAAAAGAAGAAAAATGCATTTCAAGCTCAGTAATGTATCGAAGGTGTCACTTTAAAAACCTGGACTGAAGCAAATTGGCAATGACAGCTCCTGATTTCTACTGATCTCACTTGAAAAACATTGAGAAAGGTGTCTCTGCAAAGAAGCTTCCTTGTTGAATTATTCATGAAACAAACTTCATCATATGGAGCACCTGCTGAGAAGAGCTTGCATTGCATATTAACATAGGTGCATCAAGCTTTCTTGTTAAGCCCTACTTCCACAGTGCCATTTGCTGTGACAGTCATAATACTCCATGTTAGGGGCAATGACAAATAGAAGGCTTACATTGGCGAACATTTCACATTTTTAATTAGCTTTGGGAAAAGGTCACCTTGTAGAAATATGAACAGTGTGACATTCATTCTTTTAGTACAGGTTTGTAATTCTAACATTGTTTTTCATCTTGTAGTCTTAAAGTTTGTGGAGCTTTCATACTAACTAAAGCAACCTATATAATAACACATTTATTTAGCATTACAATCAATTAATTTACATGAGATATTCTATTAAAACATATCCAAAATGAGGGGATTATTACTTTGTCTCCCAGTTTTTAATTTTATTATAAGGATATATAGCTATATATCTTTGCTTTTGTTATTAACAAGTAATTCAGCCTGCCTTCTAATATATGGGGAATCGTATGTGTTTTTAAACATTCTGGGTAATTAAGTAGTGTGGGATGTGTGTCTGAAGTCTATTGTTCTTTTTCTTTACAAAGCAAAATCATTCACTGTTTGAAAAGTAGAATTAAATACACCATATTTATATTTATACATAAATATGGTATATTTCATTCTACTTTTAAACAGTGAATGATTGTGCTTTGTGAAGAAAAGGAACAATGGATAAATATACCATACTATAGAATTAAATATACCATATGGTATATGGTAAAAATGGTATATTTAATCCTCTGTCTTACTTCTTTCAAACAAACTCACTGATCAGCAAAGGACTGTCTTTGATCATACCAGATGATACTGATTGAACCGAATTGTACAGAATTAATAATATTTCTACTTTCTCAAATACCTATTCTGTAAGTCCTGGCCTTTTACATTAATTATGGCATTCTTTGTTAAAATTGAGGGCTATGAGAAAAAAATGAACTGAAGGAATTAAATGAGCACATGCATGCAAAGACCGTCCATGGGCCTAATCCAGCCCATGGGATGCTTAGATCTTGCCCATGGGGCCACTCTGGAAATAGTGAAGGACTGGCCTGTGGTGCCTCTGTCAGCGAAAACGGAGTTTGGGAGGGCCATGTATGGTGCTCCTAGGCTCCATTTTTGGCCATGACAGCCTCCTGCAGCCCTTTGCCAGCAAAATCAGGTCCTGGGGGGGCATGCGGCCAGGGTCCATTTTTGCTGGCAAAGGGCTAGCAAAATAAACTAAAAGAGAAAGGGAAAGAGGAAAGACGAAGAAAAAGAACAAAAGATGGGAAGAGAGCAAGGAAGAAAAAAGAAGGAAAGAGGGGAAGGAAGAAGAAAGGAGAAGGAAGAGGGAAGGAAAAAGAAGAAAAGGAATGAAGGAAGGAGATTATCATGAGAGGGAGGGAGGCATTTTAATATTTATCCAATATTTATATACTATCTATCCAATATCTACAAAATATCAACATTTCAAACCTGATAAAGAATTTCCATTAGAAGAGGAAGTTATATTTCCTTATTTCCAATTGCCTTGCTGTTCATTGTATTTTACTATTTTCATGAAAGACTGAGGAACCATTTAGAATTAAATGGAAAATACCTTTTGGATTAGAGGACAAGAAGAAGAAATAGACAAAAATAGCCTTCTCTCCATTTGTGCCAGTGGGAATAGCCTTTTTCCAGACCTAGTCTCTATTGCTATTTCCTGTCTTCTGCACAAATGAATGACTTAGATATGTTTCACTGAAGCTCCAGAATAACATTGTCTGGATCAAATCTGAATTCAGTTTGCCTTCCCTATTATATATAGTTTAATTATTTTATGTTTTGAATATTAGAATTGATCAGTTGCCTCACTTTTAAATGTGCATGGACTGAGGTACGTGTTTGGGTTTGTGATTTAGTTTCCTTTTGGTAGCATGTATCTTCTACTGTCCTTTCTGTATACGTCTGTATACAATATGTACATGTATTTTGTATTTTTTTGCTATATTGAAATACACGTTTTCCATTGGCAGTTTTCTATATACAATGGACAATATCAATTGTAGGCAGCATAATTATGATGAATAGAGGGAACATCAGTGATTAAAATGAAAATTTTCAAAACTCTGCATTAAAATCAGAAACCTCATTCACATTGTGGTTGAGTTGTCACATTTTTTTCCCATGGTTTGTTGTTTTAAATTGATACTTGTCTATATCTTCAGAATGGATGATAGTTGATTTTTTTGTTTTTTGTTTAGCAGCACTTTCCTTACACTTCTGTGCCTTTGTCTCTAACGTCAGTAAAATTCTAATCTCTTTATGTTGATTACTTCAAATGAGCTCTTACAGTGTCTTTTTCATTTTCACTTGATGAAAACATGCTGTTCAGTACATTGCAAGTAACAGCTGGGTAAAAGTTTAAACAGAAAAAGAACATAAGATTCTGTGGTAGGTAAAAGATAAACATTCTCATGTTTATACTTTTCTAATACTCTGTTTAGAAGTTTGCAATTTTTAATCTCTCCCTCCCTTTTGCTACCCTTGCTTTAAGCCATTCTTTTGGAAAAACAATCAGCCCTGTTTGGAGGGTGGCTTTGATCTCTGTTTTTTTATTTATTTTAAGAAGCTAGAAGTCTGGCAATTTGTTGTGTTTTTGACTTTGTCAGATCATGCCCTCTCAACACATGTTCTCCACAGATGGCTTGGAAAGGGGGAGGGGGGAAGGCACAAGCAAAATGCCTGAAGTTATACATATACATATATATATATATGTATACATATATATATATCAGTGTGTTTGCTGTTGTGCTTGCAGGTGCTCAGTGAGGCAAAAGGCACAAGCAAAATGCCTGAAGATGTATATATATATATATATATGTGTGTATGTGTGTGTGTGTTTTTGCTGTTGTGCTTGCAGGTGCTCAGTGAGGCAAGTGGCCTTTCACCTCCCCATAATTAACTTGTTTTTATTTCCTCAGTTGTTTATCATATTTGTCTTTTTTGTTTTGTTTTCGTAGAGTGCTCTTGAAGGAAAACTGAGCAAGTTGTGGAGACACCTGCTTGCCATGAGGCAAAATCTGAGTTTCTTGCTTGCCCCAGGACAAGCGTCTTCTGAAACAGCTCATCGGATTCTACCAACAGTTGTTTATGCTCGGCTGATAAATCAAGTAGTTAAGTGTCATCAGGCTGTGGAGGAATGTTGCAGTGATTTGCTCACTTTGACACTTCTGGTACCTTCAGCTCCTTGGGTGAGTGTAAGATGTGATACATTGAAAAGTGGCACTTTAGGTACTACTCCAAATACTACTGAAATACTTAAAAATCTTTTGGAATCAGGCTTTAGACTTATTATATTCTCAAATGTTATTTGACCTGAGACAAAGGATGCCATTTTCTCAGAGACAGAGAGAAAATGTGACAAATTACTTATTCGTATTGTCATTAGCTAAAATGCTATGCGTCATAGGTACTTAGTATGATTTAGTAATCATGATTCAGTAATATTTGTGTAACATGACATCATTGCAAATTATGATGCATGCAATGTTATTTGCCACTCTTGGGCTCCCTTGCCCTCCTTCATGGTTTTTTTTGTCTTCCTTTCCTTCTCTCAAATGTAACATTCCATACCAAACTTCTTTTTAAGCATGAAATAGAATTTTAGAGCTTGCTACTTAGGCTCTCTCTTACGTTTTATGAGCAAGCTAGAAGTAATGGCACACTATTTTCTTTCTGTATTAGAGGTGAAAGATTGGATAACACTGGAGCATGGAGGACCCTCTGGTGTAACTTTTCCGGTTTCCCCCTTTTGCAGGGAGGAAGATGCTGACTCCATAAAAAGGAGTGATTTGATATCAAGGACAAAAGTGGACTTTAAAAGAACTTTAAAAATAGGCTCACCTTTTAGAGATGTAGTCCTTTGTAAGGACTTTGAAAGTGGAAAGATAATTAGATAATATTTTGATAATATTACACCTGAAATGCTTTTGGACTATAGGTAATATGACCATAAAGCACTTTGAAAATGATTTATTTCCTTTTTTTCATTTGAGAACAATGTGCCTCCTCTCTCTCTTTTTTTTAAATATCAAAACACATATGGGTATTCATTTATTTCACTTTTGTGCCATTGAAGTATCATCCACCTCAGTAATTTCTTCTAGATTTTGTTCTTTGGTCTTTGTTTTGAAATCTGAGGACATACTAGTTTTATGGCCCCAATAAATACTTTTTAACTGAACATGTATCAATATCTTCAGACTTTTAGTACACTGGAAGCTGGATGGAATAGAAATAAGCATTATTTTCTGAGGAGTGGCATGCTATAAAACATCTTTTCTAATGTTATTAAACAGCCTTTTAAAGAAAATGAATTAATTTGAATAAATAAAACCCCACTGTTATGACTACATTTTTAGAAGCAGTTTTCTAACATAGTGCAAGTTTTGCAATGGTCTTGACATTTTCAGACACAAGTACACTTTTAAACTGTTAAAGCATGTTCGACATCTGCTTCTCTAGAAAAAAAAAAGGACTGTTAGTAAAAGGAGTAAGTTGAGTCTTTCTGCAAGATGCAATTTTAGTGTTTTATCTTAATGTACAAACAATATAAATAAATATCTTGGTGTAGAAAGTAGTTTCCCAGAAAAGATTAGAAAACTTTCAGAATGTTGTGGCAAGGTTCCCTTAGATTCTTATTGAGATAAATTAGTGTGTTGTGAAATAAGTTGCTTTTATTTCAAGACAGTAGAATTTAACTCTTTATGCAGATTAAATTCTTCAATTAGTCATAGGAAACTTAGATGTCTCTCAAATGAATAGCGTTCATGAAAACTATGGTAACCTACTTTGAAATATTCCTAATTATTTTCATTGATCCTTTGTTTTTTAGTAGATTCATGAAAATTTTATAGCTAAACTTTAATTGAAAAATGCTGCTAAAGTAGAATTAAAATGGCTCACTTTCTTATTTCATCTGTTTTTATTAGATAATTAGGGATGCAAGCTAACTGTTGTTAATTTTGGGATTCAGCTCTATTGAATACAAAGAGGTTTAATTCTCAAATAATATTAGTTAAGATTGTACTGCACTATTTTCTTTAAGAAATAAAATAATGTTTTGTTATAAAAATAATTACAGGTGTAAACAGACAGATTGTAATATTGAAAAGATTATTATATTTCAGAAATGATACTAAATTAACTTTTTCAAGACTGATTCTATATATTCCTTTCATTTATTACTAACTCACTTATGTTACTGGTTTTTCTCTTTCACAAGTTCAAAAATGAGCACCAATATGTATAGCTAAAATAAATTGTCTGCAAAACAAGAATGTCAATAAGCTTAGTAAAATTCCAGGATTTTCAGAAACATATGACAATAAAAATTAATTTTCTTCCATTTTGGGAAAAACAACTATGATTATGCTTCTTCTTCTAGTCTGAAACAGTTTCAATATATTGTCAATTTATTTCATTGAACACCTTATTTCTTTTCTATTTCTGTGAGGAAAAACTTAAATTGCACCAAATTTAGGGTGAATTTTTAATGGCAGACTTGAAAATGATCTTTGCTCTTTTTCTTACACAAAATATTGAACACAAATTCTTATGATTAAATGAGTTTGAAAAGAAGTGCAAATAAACATATTGGTTCCATCCTCTTCTTTGTAATAAAAGTTACAAGGTATATTATTCCCCCTATTTGTCTCTTCCTATGATGAGATCAGTTTTCAATACCATAGCTTTATTTGGATTCTAAAATGCTATTTTCCTGGAAGAAACATTGAATATCTTTTCTGTTTTAAATCACAATCCATGTTAAATATTTTCCCCAAGCTGAATACCAAACAGACAATAACATGCATTTAGAATACTTTAGAAAAGTAGCTGTAAGGAGAGAAGGAAGTGTTTGAAATATGTCATAGCTATTTGGAAAAGATGCAAATCCCTTCAGACAGAAATGCCCTTTAGACATGAATGAGTAAGAACTTGTTTATCCTGAGGCTCAGGCTAGTAGATGCTGAAAGGACCATCTCAATGTTCAGAAATTTTTAAAATTTTTTTTTAAAAAATTGGTTCTGGGAATGCTAAGGTGAAGGTGTGAGCTGAGAACTAATGAGATGAATTCAGAAATGAAGATATGAATATACAGTTTGGTGTTTTGTGACATTTCATTATCTATATGTATGAAAAAGAAGATCAGATTCAGACTGCATGCAGTTACCTTTTTTTATAAATTAATGTCTTGGAAGATATTGGGACCTGTTACTTCAAAATATTGCTCTAAATTCCAGAAATTAATATGTTTCATGTTAAAATTCCAAATATTAGAATCAGGTTTTTGGGAATAATGCCAAAGTGAGATAAAGGGATCATTTATTGATTACTTTTCAGTCCTGAATCCCACCAATCCAAATTTGTAAGCAATGTACTGTTTCATTGCTAAAGAGCCATAGTAATAGCACTTATATACCACTTTATAGTACTTTACAGCACTCTTTATTACTCGTAGGGTTAATTATAAAATTGGTTGGAAATTCTTCTGTAGCTGGGAATTAGATCATTAAATCTGTGATAGGAATATAGTGTCTAGCCAAAACCACAGGAGTATTTGTAGTACAATCGCAGCAGAGCCACTAGACCTGCCATTTAGAAGTGCTAGAATTTCATAAATATTTAGAAAGGGTGCATAAATGTCACCACCCTCTTTATGTATCTCTGAAACATAATAATAGTTATGAAGACTTAGCTTAAGGTTCAGGAACTCTGGCTATTCTAGATTTTAATTTAATTCATTTTGGTTTCTAAAAGGATTTTGAAAATAATTGATATACAGAAGGGTTTTCAAGGATATTTGAAACTTAAAAGAGTAAGAGTTATTTTGGGATTCCATTCAGGAAAGACTATATGTAATATAAACATTGATGTGGAAAGAAAACAGCTGTATTCAGTGGGCATTTTGCATTAGCAGAAAATATTTTTATTCACTGAGTTTTGCAGTCATCTATATTCACATATATATTCATATGTCTGCTATTTCACTATTTTCCTTTGTCCACCAAAAAGGATGGTGACTTCCTGGAATCAGACACAGTGTAAAGGGCTACTATAGATGAAATAAAAACTTTCAACAGTGGCAAATCCATGCTTGTTGGTAAGACATGGATTTCTAACATGTTGTGAGTGGATGCTCTTAAGAATTGCAGTCTCAGAACAGCTAACGGAAATTGAGTATGGCAGTAAATATCAGTAGATCCCTCCAGCTGCAATTTTGCTTTCTATAATAGCATTGTTTTTTAAGAGCCAGAAAGTGATATATTATATGCAATCTTTAAAACAGTATTTCAATTTCAAGAGTATTATATAAATACTGTATAAAATATTTTTATTAATAACCTTACACTTTGGAAGTAATTGATCGTTATGTAGATATGTTGTAAGCAGTCCAGAATTACTGTGTGGTTAGATGGGCGGCTAATAAATTTTACAAATAATAATGACTATAATAATGTTCTTTTGTTATTAATAGCTTTATTCATAAATAGTGTCTATTTTATCCAAATATACCAAAATATATGGCAATTGTCAAAAGTCATGTTGAAACTTTTAAACAGGATAGATATAATATAATCAACTATTACAGGGAATAAGCACCAACATCAGAAGGAATCCAATATAAACAAGATTGAAATTAAGGTTTTTCTTAATACATGAATATAAATCTGGCCAATTCCTGAAAGTAATTACTTCAGTTTAAAAAAACGGATGAATCTTAAGTTTATATAAGTCTAAGTGAAGGTTGTGATTTATTCATTAATTAGGCATGTTCACCAAAACCAGGACTCACGACTCTGGTAGAACTGAAATTTCATTAATTGCATGGAACATTTTATGACATAAAAATTGTCATAAAGCATTTTATGACATAATACAAAGCATCATAAAAAATCTAACATCATAATTTTTTTTAAAAAAATCATAAAATATTTCCAGTGGTCAACTCCTGGTGTTTGACTGAGTTATATGGTTCAAAATGAGCTGCCTTTAAGGCAGATAATTTCTGAATACTTCCCTGATTTTTAAGAACATTTATTTATTTGTTTGGTTGTTTTTTTGTATCCTGCCTTTATTAAACAAATCCAACACACCTTCCATCTCCAATTTTGCTTGTTGTTCAACAACAACCCTATGAGATGGGTTGAGCGAGAGATTGACTGGTCCAAAGTCACCCTGCTGGTTTTCATGGCTAAGGTGGGACTTGGACTCATGGTCCCCTGTGTTCTAGCCTGGTGCCTTAACCACTAGACCATGCTGACTTTTTTCAAATACATTGGAAGTTCTGCCATTGTTGAAAGCATTGAAGAATCTGGTGAGGGACTACAGGTAGCCCTCGACTTACAGCAGTTCACTTAATGACCATTCGAAGTTACACCGGCACTGAAAAAAGTGACTTATGACCATTTTTCACACTTATGATCATTGCAGTGTCTCATGGTCACACAATTTACATTCAGATTCTTTACAACTGGTTCATATTTATGTCACCTGCAGTGTTCTGGGTCACATGTGATCATATTTTGAGACCCTCTGACAAACAAATCAGTGTCAAGGTTCCAACTGACGAACCCAACTGATCCAGCATTCTGAGATGACCAGATTTCTCAAAGGACTGTTTTATTGAGTACAATATTTCAGCACACATGAAAGCCAAACCAGCTCTAATTATTTCCCATGCCGGAACAACTAATTGGACAATGTGACCTGTGACAAAGAGGAAAGCGTCTCTCTGGCAACTCCTTCCAGTCTCTGGCCAGCACCTGTTGAGATGACCTTGGTTCCCCCAGGACAATCTGTTATTGCCTGGTCTGACATTCCAAGCCTCTTCCCCACTTCCCCATGCTGTGTGGCAAGCTAAGAAATGAAAAGATGACTGTGGCAGCCTAGATCCATTTTTGTTGTGGTTTGCTGGCAGACGATGCAGATGGCAACCGAGTCGGACAGTGAGAAAGAAAGGGGACCAGTCAGGGAGTCTGGAGAGGACTTGGATGAGGGTCCTGCGTCCAATGCAGGGATGGGGCCAGAACCATCTGGGGGTGGGGTGCTGCCTTCGGAGCCTTTGGAGTTTGGCAGCAGCGAAGCAGAGGACCCAGGGGAGCCTGTTCCCAGTGCGTGTGTGTGCAGAGCTGCTAGAAGGTGAGAGCAGCTGTAGCAGAAGGGGTGACTCGGGAGTGAGGCTGGGAGATGAATGCCCCTCTCATAAGAGAAAAGTCAGACCTCAATGATGAACACTTTGCAGGAAGCAAAGTAGTTCAATAGTATCTGAGTGCTTCTGGAAGCTCCGTGAACTCTGATTGGTTTTTCTGGACTTTGGTTGGTTTATGTTTAATTAATTGGACTTCTGTTTTTTGGCAGCATTCTGCAGCACTGAAAGGCATGCTCTTATTTGGGGGAACTGTTTATAAATAGTTCTGGCTGGCTGAAATGAAAGTAATTCCCAACGTTGCATTAAAATAGGGTTTTGTTTTCACAATAAGTTTGTTTTTCATTAAATTTGATGATACGAAACCTGGGTCAGAACAGTTTTGAAGTTAACAGTCAGTGGAGAAGCCAGATTCACTTAACAGCTGTGTTACTAATTTAACAACTGCAGTGATTCACTTAATAAATGTGGTGAGAAAAGTAATAAATGGGGCAAAACTCACTTAACAAATTTCTTATTGAGCAACATAAATTTTGAGCTCAATTCTGGTAGTAAAGTTGAGGACTATACCTATATCTCTGCAATGATAGCCCAACAATCATGTCTATATAATTTTATTCTTGTATTGATACATTCAGTAATTGCTACAAAATATAGATGAGTGTGTTAGTTAATTAGTGAATTTTATTCCTTTTATTTCCTTATGTTTTTTTCTTTGAAAGCCAAACTGAATAAATGTCCTAGATAAGTAAAATTAAAAGAACAAAAGAAAAGTCATTTCATCTGTTTTTGCTGTATATTGTTAGATGTCATCAATGATATTGTTTATTTTTTTCTTTTGATCTACTTATTTAATCTTACTTTCTCACTAGAAGGATAAGTGTAAAAAGAAGGTATAGAGGTAGAAGAAATATGCAAAAGCTGTTAAAAAAAATAAGAAATAATATCAAAACATTAACTCTGGGGAAACAACTCTTGCTGCAAATGTTAAATTTAAAAGAAACAAAAATAAATGAAACAGTAAAACATTATAGAAAGCAGGAAGTGAAGGTTTAAAAACGGATGAATCTTAAGTTTATATAAGTCTAAGTGAAGGTTGTGATTTATTCATTAATTAGGCATGTTCACCAAAACCAGGACTCACGCACTCTGGTAGAACTGAAATTTCATTAATTGCATGGAACATTTTATGACATAAAATTGTCATAAAGCATTTTATGACATAATACAAAGCATCATAAAAAATCTAACATCATAATTTTTTAAAAAATCAAAATATTTCCAGTGGTCAACTCCTGGTGTTTGACTGAGTTATATGGTTCAAAATGAGCTGCCTTTAAGGCAGATAATTTCTGAATACTTCCCTGATTTTTAAGAACATTTATTTATTTGTTTGGTTGTTTTTTTTATCCTGCCTTTATTAAACAAATCCAACACACCTTCCATCTCCAATTTTGCTTGTTGTTCAACAACAACCCTATGAGATGGGTTGAGCGAGAGATTGACTGGTCCAAAGTCACCCTGCTGGTTTTCATGGCTAAGGTGGGACTTGGACTCATGGTCCCCTGTGTTCTAGCCTGGTGCCTTAACCACTAGACCATGCTGACTTTTTTCAAATACATTGGAAGTTCTGCCATTGTTGAAAGCATTGAAGAATCTGGTGAGGGACTACAGGTAGCCCTCGACTTACAGCAGTTCACTTAATGACCATTCGAAGTTACACCGGCACTGAAAAAAGTGACTTATGACCATTTTTCACACTTATGATCATTGCAGTGTCTCATGGTCACACAATTTACATTCAGATTCTTTACAACTGGTTCATATTTATGTCACCTGCAGTGTTCTGGGTCACATGTGATCATATTTTGAGACCCTCTGACAAACAAATCAGTGTCAAGGTTCCAACTGACGAACCCAACTGATCCAGCATTCTGAGATGATCAGATTTCTCAAAGGACTGTTTTATTGAGTACAATATTTCAGCACACATGAAAGCCAAACCAGCTCTAATTATTTCCCATGCCGGAACAACTAATTGGACAATGTGACCTGTGACAAAGAGGAAAGCGTCTCTCTGGCAACTCCTTCCAGTCTCTGGCCAGCACCTGTTGAGATGACCTTGGTTCCCCCAGGACAATCTGTTATTGCCTGGTCTGACATTCCAAGCCTCTTCCCCACTTCCCCATGCTGTGTGGCAAGCTAAGAAATGAAAAGATGACTGTGGCAGCCTAGATCCATTTTTGTTGTGGTTTGCTGGCAGACGATGCAGATGGCAACCGAGTCGGACAGTGAGAAAGAAAGGGGACCAGTCAGGGAGTCTGGAGAGGACTTGGATGAGGGTCCTGCGTCCAATGCAGGGATGGGGCCAGAACCATCTGGGGGTGGGGTGCTGCCTTCGGAGCCTTTGGAGTTTGGCAGCAGCGAAGCAGAGGACCCAGGGGAGCCTGTTCCCAGTGCGTGTGTGTGCAGAGCTGCTAGAAGGTGAGAGCAGCTGTAGCAGAAGGGGTGACTCGGGAGTGAGGCTGGGAGATGAATGCCCCTCTCATAAGAGAAAAGTCAGACCTCAATGATGAACACTTTGCAGGAAGCAAAGTAGTTCAATAGTATCTGAGTGCTTCTGGAAGCTCCGTGAACTCTGATTGGTTTTTTCTGGGACTTTGGTTGGTTTATGTTTAATTAATTGGACTTCTGTTTTTTGGCAGCATTCTGCAGCACTGAAAGGCATGCTCTTATTTGGGGGAACTGTTTATAAATAGTTCTGGCTGAGAATGAAAGTAATTCCCAACGTTGCATTAAAATAGGTTTTGTTTTCACAATAAGTTTGTTTTTCATTAAATTTGACGAAACCTGGGTCAGAACAGTTTTGAAGTTAACAGTCAGTGGAGAAGCCAGATTCACTTAACAGCTGTGTTACTAATTTAACAACTGCAGTGATTCACTTAATAAATGTGGTGAGAAAAGTAATAAAATGGGGCAAAACTCACTTAACAAATTTCTCATTGAGCAACATAAATTTTGAGCTCAATTCTGGTAGTAAGTTGAGGACTACCTATATCTCTGCAATGATAGCCCAACAATCATGTCTATATAATTTATTCTTGTATTGGATACATTCAGTAATTGCTACAAAATATAGATGAGTGTGTTAGTTAATTAGTGAATTTTATTTCCTTTATTTCCTTATGTTTTTCCTTTGAAAGCCAAACTGAATAAAATTGCCTAGATAAGTAAAATTAAAAGAACAAAAGAAAAGACATTTCATCTGTTTTTGCTGTATATTGTTAGATGTCATCAATGATATTGTTTATTTTTTCTTTTGATCTACTTATTTACATCTTACTTTCACTGAAGGATAAGTGTAAAAGAAGGTATAGAGGTAGAAGAAATATGCAAAAGCTGTTAAAATATAAGAAATAATATCAAAACATTAACTCTGGGGAAACAACTCTTGCTGCAAATGTTAAATTTAAAAGAAACAAAAATAAATGAAACAATAAAACATTATAGAAAGCAGGAATATTAGTTATAATTGGAAAGGGTAATTAGGCTATTGAATGAAATCCTCTGTTCAGTACTCTTTTAGGCTGGATTTAATTGAAGTTCCTTCCCACTGGTGACTTACATGAACTGGGATCAACTACAATTCAAAGATCCTTTTCACATCTTCCATCCTATTTTATCATTTGTTTTGTTTTTACAAAAAAAAGGAGTTTGTCTCTCAAATTCCACATCTCTCATATGATAGGTATTTAGGTCATTGATAAAAATATAGAAAACTACCAGGACCAAAACCTGTGACATTACTTTTCAGTAACCCAGTCCACTTTAGTGAGGAACTATTAATCAACATTCTTTAAATACTTTTTAAACTACTATGGACCCACCTAATAACATGGTTACCCAGTCCATATTTAACTGATCTACTACTCAGAATAATAAGGGGCTTTGCCAAAACAAAATATATTATATGCACCGCATTTCTATGATCTACTGAGGAAGTTATTCTAACAAAACTGAAATTAGATTTAGTGTGACATTGCACAAATCCTTTTAAATTTCTAGCAAATATTGCATTTTTTCAAGGGTTTGGTTTTTTTTTAAGATTAGTTTTTTGTTGTTTCTGAATTGTTCTTTTCTCCTCTTCGAAAACGGATATTTACCCTCTTCTAGACATCTGGTACTAAATCATTTTCCAAGAGTATTCAAAAATAATGAAGAGAAGTTCAGCCATGCTATCAAGGAAGTTCCTTCAGTACTCTAGGTTATAATTCATCTGGTTCTGAAATTGTAGTTACTGAAAGTCAGTAGGTGTTTTCCAACCATATCTCTTTCAAGTTCAAGCTGTCATCCTTTTTCAGCCAGTAGCATCTGTAGCATCTGTAGGAACTTGCCAGTTTCATCAGAATGATGAAAGCAAAGTCACACTGCAAGGTCAGCCCCTTTTGGGTGAGCAGGCAAGGTCACAACACATATAGAATGGAACTTGCATGGTGATGCTGTGCTATCAACCTTGATTCCCCCCTATCCCATCTTACCCAAATACAGCTGTGTGCAGTTTACTTCTCACAATTGCCCAGGTTAATGCATTCACGCTTGCTAAGAGAATTGCTCTGCCTTTTCTTTGCCTTTGGGTAATAAGGAGAAAAAAGGAACTGTAGCAACTGAATATTTTTATTCAATAGCTAAAGTACCCTTTTTCTCCTTATTATGAATGTAGATATAAGATATTTTTTTGTTACCCTTTATTAACTTTAGCTTGTTTTGATCTACAAACGTGTGTTACAATATTTACAAATCTGTGTTACTTGCATGTGTGATATCTTGTTAACTTCTACTGTTTTTCTGTTGTGTGTGTTTGTGTGTGTGCGCGTGTGTGCATGTGTGTGTGTATATATATCTATATTGATTTATAGATCCTTACAAAGGTCTTTGTGCAGATATATTGGCTTTTGCATTTCTTTCATCTCAGGAATTATTTTATACTCTGCTTTTAATTCCCCCTTTATTAGGACACTTCACCCTTTTGAGCTTTTCCTATCTAAGCTTCTTCTACCACAAAGTACTAAATGCATTAAAATTTGTTTCTTGAAATTATTTACGTTTCAAACTTTGTCCTTCTAAACCTAATTTACATAAATTGGGTATGTAAGTCACTTATACCCCTCCTGCACGGCCTGCATTGGCTACCAGTTGCCCTCCGAGTGAGATTCAAGGTTTTGGTATTAACATTCAAAGTCCTACAAGGCATGGGTCTGGGATATTTACAGGAACGTCTCCTGCCGGCATCGAATGCCAACCGCTCTGTATGAGCACACAGACAGGGGCTCCTCGGGGTGCTGTCTGCGACCCAGTGTCGTTTGCCAGTGTCCCAGGGGAGGGCATATTCTGTGGAGGTTCCCACCTTGTGGAATCAATTACCCCTGGGGCTCCGTTTGGCCCCTGACCTTCGCACCTTCCGCCATGATTTGAAAACCTGATTATTTGGACAGATCGGGCTGTGCTGACCTCTTGGGGGTGGTGGTTTCATTTTTAAATTGAAGGGTTTTTAGATGAATTTGGCTTGTTTTATTTAATAATGTTTTAGTTAATTAATTTATTGTTCTGTTTTTAGTTGTGAGCCGCCCCGAGTCCTTTTTGGAGAGTGGGCGGCATACAAGTCAAATTAATAAATAAATAATAAATAAATAAAGTTGGTTTCAGTTGGACCTACATATAACTGCTGTAATTAAATCAGTATGTATTTTATATTTGTTTTAATTTTTTAAAAATCAATCATTATTACAGTAACACTTTTCCTATTTGTTAGGATCCGTTCAGGAGTAGTTGATTCCCTATTGTATTCTTTATGGCATAAAGTTGTCCTATCCAGTTAAAAATGCCAAAGAAAATGATAATGGAAGACCACTTTGAGTAAGAAAAAAATTCTATGGTTTCTGCTTTATTAATTTAAATTAGAATCGTCACTGGAAAGATGCACATGATTAGATTGTGTAATAATAGAGAATTGGAAATAAAGATAAATAATCAAACTAGAATAACTGTGAACATAAAATCCAGAGTTGCTAGAAGAAGCAACTACCTAAGGCTTAAAATATGGAAATAAAACAAAGTTGCTGAATTTACAGATCAGAATACAGGATATTACATGGCTTCTTTTTCTAATGTGAATGCTGTTTTTTTAGTCTGTAGATGGCAGTAATTTGCTACAATAATGGTACACTAAGGCTTTCAGATTTAACCAGAGATTTTAATGCCTTGATAAAACATATACATTAAAATATGTTCATAGGAACCATTGTAATTAGAGTCCAATATAATTCAGTAGGTTGACTTGAATATAGGAAGACTAGGTTTTTGTTCATATATTATATTTGTGGCAGCAAGTAGCAGGCTGTTATTTATCAAGCCCCTAAATGTTAACTTTTAAAAATAATGCTATTAATGACTTTTGTAAAGCAAAATATTTCAGTGGGCTCTGAATGTTAAAGCTTGGTTTATGGGAGAACTGAGCCTCCTAACTCCTTAAATACTGGTATAGTATGGTGAGTTCTTATTATTGATTCACAGAAACCTTTTCTCATGTTTTATTTATTGTGTTGAAATGTTTATATTTATATTGATTTACAAAATTATATAATATTTATATATATTGTAGAATCTACTTTATTTATTTTTATTTTAAATTATATTGCCAAACTGTAGCTATTGGTACTATATATACTCGCTGATAAGCCCAACTATGTATAAGCTGACCCTCGAGTTTTTAACCAAAATACCATGAAAAATACCACTCCTTATATAATAGAATATTATTGTATCGTGCAAAAGCTGAATTTAATTGTCGACGTGTCCATGAGTGTATATAGTATTGCTTGAGGTCAGTACTGTAGCATCCCTGCAATCCCATGTTCAGAATCTGGCTACCTGGCCACCTGCTTCCTATTACAGCATCCATTTGTTGAGGTTAGCAACATTCCAGAAGTGGCCTGGCAAAGTACTTAGTGTTGCTATGAGAAGCTAGGGTAACTATATTCTGTGAATATGTGGTGTGGTGTGAGAGGGAGGTAAGTAAGTGAGGAGTAGAGTGTGTCAACTTGGGAGGGAAGTAAAGGAGGAGAAAGAAAAGGCATAAACACCGATATTGAGTTAGGTACAGGTAAGTATCATAGGGATCTGATGGTGGGCTGTACTTGAGTTCTCACTATTTGAGAATGCTCATGACATCCAACCTTCATGACATTCACTTTGTTTACTAGGTTGCCAAATCCTCAACATCAGTCTTGGCATTAAAACTAAAACCTAGATAGGTCCAGAATGAGGAGTTCCCCTCTCACAAATGTGCCTGCCCAGATTTCAGGGTTGACATTAGCCTAAGCCCAGAGCTGAGGGAGTTGGGTGACTATTGTCATTTACGTGGCTTTAAGAAATGTTAAAGTTCTGTGCTACATAACTGAATGTAATAAATTTTGGTTGAGGTTGGGCTCTAGGAAACAGTTGGGACTTGTACTGTCCTCCCTGCTGCCCAGTATCATTTCTGCCCTTTCTCCTGGATTCTATTGCCTGTCTGATTCTGGTGACCCCAGGGTTGTTAGGCTTCAGGAATTTCAACTTGCTGCCATACAGAGTTGAGTCGTGGGGCAGTCAGGACTTCACAGCCACCATGGAGCTGAAACACTGATTGTACTAGTGGTTGGGTTTAGACTTGGGTTTTTTTCCCCTCAGAATGATTGAAGTGTGATCTGGTAGCAGAGGATTTTACCATATGTTGGTTGCCATGGTCTGATAACTTTTTGATTGTCTTTTGGCTTCTGTTATGCAGGGAGATAGGGCCTATTAGATTGATCACCCCATGCGACTTATGCATCCTGCTAGGTTACAGAAGGATCTTAAGGTTATCCTTGAGAATGTTTATCATAATCTGGAATGAGTAGATGGTAAAAGCCTCGGACTTCATGGCTATTATTGGATCTTTTCATGTATGCTCATTGTGATCTAGGGGAACACCTTGGTTTTCCAAGGAGCTCCAGGTGATGAAGCAATTGAAGAAATACCTGGAGTACTCTTGGAGGAAGTTGAAGAGCAAAAGTAGAGTAATTGAACCAGGAACATCTATTCAACATTATATTGTAGTGATAAGGGCAGTGAAACATTATTTCTCCATCCTCGTTAAAATATATATAAATATATGTATTGGGTAAAGCACTACTTTTAGTAGTTTCCCAAATGTTTTTCAGGACGTTTTAGAAAATTCTTTGAGCCAGGAGTTCACTGTGGAGAATGTGCTTGCAATACTTCCAGCATTTCCCAAGGGTGCCCCTCAGCAGCGGGCTAAGAGAGCAGTAGATGCCTTTGTAAAGGCTCAGAATTATTCCAGGCAAATGTCAATGCAGCAGGTGAGTGGGTGTGAATTTAATGCAACACAGTTTTGTATATTGAGAAGAAAAATTGAAATTTTGTTGTACTTTGCAATCACTGGGTGTATTTTTCTTACTACAGGTAGTCCTCAACTTAAGACCAGTCATTTAGTAATCATTCACATTTATGATGAACCTTCCCAGGCCTACTTATGACCCAAATTTGAAATTCCAATGGCTGCCTGCCCCCTGTGGTCTTGTGATTGCATTTGGTCACTTGACAACTGGCCCCGCATTTATTGCTGTTTGCAGCATTCTGCAGACACATGACTGCAAATTATTTTTATTTTTTTTTGCCAAAAAACTGGCATTTTCTTTTGATTTCCAACAAAAAGCAGCAATTGGTTCACTTAACGGTTGCTGCAAAAGTTGTAAAATTTGGTGTAAAAGTGGCGACCACTTAACAACTGGCATGATGTGATGACCCAGGGTGGGATACAAAACAAACAGTCACAGAAAACAGGTGAAGCTCCTTTTATTCCTTCACTTTGCTTCCAAGCTCCGAATATCCTTGACGGAAGCCAAAAAAACTCCCACACAAACATTTACAAGAAGAAGGGAAAAAGCAACACAAACCAGACAAGATAAGGGCTGGAGGATGTCCACAGATAACACATACTGGGAAGGACACCAAACTCAGAGAGGAATCATAAACTAGAGATATTTCCATGCTTTGTTTCCAGCATTTGCCCGTACGCAGGTCAAATGTTGTTATTCAGTTGTCACAGCTGCACCCCATGAAGAGGATCAAGGCCCTCTCCTCCTGAGTAGGCCACATCTCTCCCTTATCCTCTCCTCCCTATGTGCCCTAGGATGGATAGGGGATGGGCCTGGGTCCTGCTCTGACTGCTCCGCCGGCTTCTGCCCTTCCCCAGCCTCCTCCACAACCTCCAGAGCCACACTTCCATTCCCTGTCGGCTGTTCCTCCTCTCCCTCAAAGTCAGTCTCCACCAGGGGCATGACACATGACTAACAACTATAATTCCAAGCTCAATCATAGTTACAAGTTGAGAACTACTGATAAGCTAATGCGTGAAGATATTCAATTTTAATAAAATATCTATGGCCTCTCCGCTATTCTAAGGATCATCTAATGAGTTGCAGACCATAAGATATGTAAGGTAAAACAACATGCAATAAAATGTATAATAATTCACACATTAAAACAACAGTGACCATAACACAAGGATGGACAATCACCAAATATTATGATGAAGTTCTGATTGTTAAAATCCAATCATGCATGAGTAAGAAGTTAGGCCTTCCTCAATACCAAAAAGACAGAAGTATTCAAATGGTATTGTGCATTGTGGTTCCCATAATGCACCTTTCTTAATTCTAGGGGTGCTATGGAGGGTCCATCCCCCACAGAATTTCATGTATCAGCAATTGCATATTGGGAGAGATGTTTCTTCAGTGATCAAGAAACAATTTGAACGGAGCCTGGATATTGTGTACGAAAGACAGTAACAATTTAACAACACTCAGTAAATTAAATCTTCAACTTTGGCACAACAGTTAGGTCATGGACTTTCAAATCTTATAGTTGTAGTGTCCTTTTTTTCTTTTAGAAGGAGAACTATAATCCATTGCTGCAGTTCACGCTCTGAATAACAGAAAGTCTCAAAGTCATTTCTTGATATCCTTAATGGAAGGAATCTCGGGGAGGACTGTGAGGAAATGTTAGAAAAAGCCTGAAATGTGCCAGTAATGTTAGAAAAGCCATTGCCTGTTTTGTAATAACATAGATAAAATAAAGGAGAAGGTTTTGTCTCCTGATTCAGCAGCTCTTTGTATCCTTAAAAGGTAACTTTGGAGTAACCGAAATGCGATGCTGCTGCTTTGAATATACACAGTTGGATATGTTTACATGAAATCATGCTATAATTTTAGCTACACACATACCTATCTGTCTAGGCACTTCTAGTTGTTTGTTATTACCTATTGCTGTAACTTAAATAACTTATAATTTTAAATTGTTTATTTGAAGTTGAGACAAAAAAATAAAGTTTGGACTTGTATATTAAAATACCACGATCTAGCCCCTGGAGTACCTTAGAATTAAAAAAAACAACACAATGTTATAACAATGTTATTGTTAATTATCCATTAATTGATAAAAATTGAGAGTTAATCCAGTTAATTTATTAGATCTAACTGGACATTGTTCTAAATCTATGTATGTGAGAAGTTAAAAATTATTAATAAGTTAGGGAAAACATTATAGAGCAGGACTTTTTCGGTTTTTTACGGTGCTTTTATCTTCAATTGTTATAGATGTCCTTTTTGTCTGTGTAACTGGGTACCGGTTGTCTTCAACTTACAATTTGTTTAGTGACTGTTCAAAGTTACAATGGTACTGAAAAAAGTAACCCGTGACCATTTTTTACACTGCTGTAGCATCCCCATGGTTGCATGATTTACATTCAAATTCTTGACAATTGGTTCATATTTATGACAGTTGCGGTGTTCCAGGGGTCATGCGATCATATTTTGCAACCTTCTGACAAGCAAAGTCAACTGAGGAGCCAGATTCTCTTAACAACTGTGTTACTAATTTAACAACTGCAGCAATTCACTTAACAGCTGTGGCAAGAAAAGTAAAAGGGGGCAAAACTCACTTAACAAATTTCTCACTTAGCAACATACATTCTGGGCTTACTTGTGGTTGTAAATCAAGGACTACCTGTATCTTGTGTGTGGATGTTGTGTGTGTGGATGTTTCTACATATATAATTTGGAGGACAACTTTACATAATTTCTCTCTAACATTCTCTTAGGTTATATTAGAAACAGTTTAAAAAATTAAAATACTGCAGAATTCTCATCATACTTTATTTCTTTGTTTATTTTTGATATGAAACTAGCATGCAAGGTGCAGACTACTTCTAGCAAGAAAGACACTGTCAGGATGGTATCTTTGGGATCTAATTCACTGGAGTTTTCTAATAGAAAAACCAATCTGCTCTTCATTTTCAATTGTTTTGTCTTAGAACCATTTTATCTTTTGTCTGGGAAAGTACATTAGATCCCTAAAGTAATCTGACTGCTAGCTCAATAAGATGGCCAATAACCCTGAAGTCAAAATTGTCTCAGACCCATTTCATAATATTTATTTTTCCGTAGACTATTGGATACTCCCTGTAGGCAAGGAAGAGAATATTTAATGACTTTCTGCAAAGAACGTGTCTTCATTTTTCTCTTGTTACCTTGATGTTATAGTATAGTATCTTAGTAGGAAGTTATACTCAAATTTAAACCTAAATTCCCAGTGTGTTTATATTATTTCACTGCTTGCATTTAATTCCATCTCAAGGATTTCATTAATCTTGCGTAGTGAAAAAATTTTCAACACAAATGGAATAAAGATCAGTGTACCCTTCCCAAATCACCCAATAAATTGTACTTTAGAAAGTATAATTTATTTTGTTCTAACACTCAACTCTCTCTTCAGTTAGACAAACTGAAGCAGGAAAGGGAAAGATTGCTCCTTAGAATATAAATGAATCTTGTTATATAAGTCTTTTCTTGTGACCTTGTAAAGCAATCTATTAAAAAGTCTAATTTAAAATGTTTTAGGGAAACATTGCATTTAATGCTTTTTAAAACAACTTGACAAATATTCAAACTTCCTTCTAGATTATTTTTTGTATATTGTTTGAGCAATATTATCATGTTTATGGATTAGAGGTATTGGGTAAAGGCAAACTCTACTAGCTAGCAACTCAGAAGTTTGGTTAGTACCTCTTAACTGCTAATTCATACAATAAAGGTGAAGGTTCATTCTTCGAGCTTGTGAGTTGGTTCCTGAACATTACATTACCAGGTTAGGCAACATCTTCAGCAAAGTTTAGGGGATGTCAGTATCAGTGTTCTTCTGTTTATAAGGTGTGTGTGTCAAGTGAGGGTCTTGTGATGGGTCAGCTGTGAGTCATCAATGGGTTTTGTGATAAGGAGATTCACCTGCCAATGACCCTGCTCTGATGTAATCTCCTTATCACAAGACCCACTGATGACTCACAGCTGACCCATCACAAGACCCTCACTTGACATACTCACACCTGAAGCCCTTATAAGCAAGAACACTGACATCCCCTAAACTCTGCTGAAGATGTTACGTAGCCTGGTAACAAAATATTCGGAAATCAACCCACAAGTTTGGAGAATGAACCTTCAATCTCATCCTACACCTGAGCTACAGCTATTTGCCACTATTGCAAATTCATACAGTAGTCACCTATACCACTACTTCAACAACATTAATAGGACTGCTCTGTCTACTTTCCTGAGTTGATTTTCCTGGTTTTTAATAAGAAATTTAAAATGACATGCTTATATCTTCACTTTCTCAGGAATGGTATCTTTCAGGATTTATTTCTTCAATTGACAGAGGGAGCACAAACAATTGACCCCTGCATAATCTACAATGTAGTTTTGTTCATATGTAGATACACAATTCTAAAAAGAGGCAATTCCAGCAACATTTTAATCAGTTAAGTTAAGGAATTTGGTCTGTAATATAACAATAAACAACTGAGCTTAGAAAGGGATTTTTTTGAGTGTGTATGTTTTTAAGTTCATCTTATTTTGAAGTATCCCAAATCTGGATATAGGAAAGTTGATACATTTGACATTTAAAATGGTGATTTGGTTATATTTAGGATGCTAATAATATGTTTGGATGAGGTCTTTGGTTACAATTGTAAAAGTGTTCCATAATGTCATAACACTTAATTACAAAAATATGATCTACAAAGAAAAAGTAGCAGTTTATCCTCTTATTCATCTGCTGTATGACCATACATTTTTATAGAAAGAAATTGCACATTATAGAATTAATGGTTGTTACATATAGCTGTTAGTTTATGCAATTATATATATTCTTTTTGCCCTTTTTGTGAGTTTTCTAATTCCAATCATATTTGTTGCTCTTTTTTCTCATTTAGATACTTGCTTTGCAAGCTGAACTAAATTTCCACAGAAATTTATATAATCTTCAGGTTAAATATATTGAAGCTGTATTTGATGGGATAAAGCAAGCATACCACACGTTTCAAGATAATGTTGCTATGGTTCTTTGTTCCCCACTACAAGGTAAATGAATATAGGTCTGTGAATAACGGTATCAATCACATCAGTTTTAAGTACTAATGTATACTAAGGATGCATTTAAACATCAATCACCTGATAACAATTCAAATTTAATAACATATCCATTCTATATGATATTTTTGAGAAAAATATCTAGGAAATTATCACTTTCCATCTCTTCATGCAGATGTTTTTTCTTCTTATACAAAACTTAAAACTGGAGCCTCAGAGAATGCTTTGAGAGACTTTCTCACTGCTTTTAAAAACAATGCTGAACAAATCCAATATGCTATTGAAACTTTGACTCCATCAGCAAGCCAGCAGCGGGAAGGTGAGAACTTGTAAATGTGTGATGGCATTTTGTCTTGGTTTCTAGTACTGAAAAAGGAGGCTATAAACATCCTACATCACTGTTCTTGATCAAGTATCAAACTTTTACCCTGATTTACACTTATGTCCACAGCAGGATTTTCCACATGGGGAAATGGGTTTCACAAAACTAAGGGGGGGGGGAATCCCATCCCTTCATAAGGGAGTAAAGGGGAAAAAGCCACCCCTCCATAATGGACTAGGAAATATCCATCTTCTCAAGCTCTCAATACTTTATTAATGGGGAAAATACCATGAAGGAAACAAAATTCACCCAAGATCCTTGTGTCAGACTTAGTGTCACAATTAAATGCAAGGATAGTCAAGAAATGCAATGTAACATTTAACATTAGTATATCTTAAGTAAGGTTGACTATATACAGTATGCCTTATGTAAATTTGACCCCAGCCTAATAGTTATTTGATACATGGAAACATGGCCAATGTCTTCTAATATGTGGTTCATAAGCATGCTTTCATTTTGGAGAATGAATCATATGCATGTGTTAAATGGAATTTATTTCTTCATATAAATATTATAATGGAAATAGAAAGCATGTCTATGATTAAAGATGAAGTCTATAATATCAGCAAGATAAGCTGTCTCTGAACAAATAACATTCGACCATATCCTCTTGTTTAGAAAAGTCACAGCTGCCAAAGTGAAAGAGTGGTTCAGTTTGAGACCTAGACACATGTAACACTAAGCATTGTCTGACTCTAAACCATATTTGGATGAATCATGATGATACCACCTGCTTGGCCCAAGTATCCTTCTGACTTGAGATGATATAGTCAAGATAATGCAGCAGAGAAGTTGAAACCAAAGAACTAACGTAGTTAACTCTTTCATATAAAAGTCCTTTAAGTTTAGGACTTTTAACTTTTGCAGGTAAAATATTTCTTTTAAAGGCATAAACCTAATAACCATGCAGGAATTGAGCCAAGAAATTGGGCCTATGGCAAGCTCCCAAATATTGTATGTAAAATCCATTACAAATTGTCCTCAACTTACAACCATTTGTTTTGAGTTACAGTGGCACTGGAAAAAGTGACTTATGACCGTTTTTCACACTTACAACCATTGCAGCATTCCCATGATCATGTGATCAGAATTCAGATGCTTGACAAATGTGTATTTATGATGGTTGCAGTGTCCTTAGGTCATGTGATTAACTTTTGTGACCATCTGACAGGCAAAGTCAGATTAACATTACAACCCTGTTACTAATTTAACAACTGCAGTGATTCACTTTAACAACGGTGGCAAGAAAATTTGTAAAATGGGGCAAAACTCACTTAACTGTCTTGGTTAGCAACAGAAATTTCAGGCTCAATTGTGATCATAAGTCAAGGACTATCTTTAGAAGGCATCTTCAGTATACTAACCCATTGATTGCTCTAATAACATCTGTAAGCAATTGCAGAATGTTTCTGGTTTTTATTTGATAATGAAGGATAACTATGATACATTTATTTGCTTTAACAATATAAGAGAATTACATGGCATTGTAGTATCTGGTTTTTCTACGCTGAGTGTAAACCAATAAATTGGAAAAATTAGTTATTACTAAAGCTGTTTAAAACTATGTATATATTCAAGCAGCTTGAGAGTAATTGCTGATTTAAACCATGATGCTAAAATGTAACCCTCTGCCTTTTTTTAAAGGTGATGAAGCCCTGTCAAAATTTGGAAAAGAGTTCTTTCTATCTCTAGAACAGTCACTCAAAGCGTGTGGAGAACAACGGGATAAAGCAGCCAATGAAATGGGAATCTTACAGATGGAACTGGATCAGGCTTTAGAAAAACTTCAGAATTTAAGGGAACAAAAGATGAAAAAATCAGGGACCATTCAGCATTTCCCTAATTATGAAGAAATTTCAACAACAAGTTGCTTGAATGTAGTTTCCCAAAAGTCTGAACCTCATTTCCCATCTAATTTTCATCCAGCTAGACTTAACCCTTTGCTAAAACAAGCTTCTGTTGCAGAGAAAGAATCTACCAATTTGCTCCCCAAGCAGAGACTGGGAAATTGTGATGATACAGTTATTCAACAGAAGGGAAAGACCCTTCATAGGAGCAAGAGTATGAAGGCCACCGAAAGGGCAGCATGGCAAGATTAGTTCATTTTGCATTTGTTACAGTTTGTATAGGGAAACCCTGTGATACAAAAATGATTGAATGGGAGTCAGTGTTGCCTTTCCAGCATCTTCTCAGTGCCACTTCAATGGTTCTGTAAAACTGTTTGGGAAATGGGAAACATTTGATATGTTAAAGCAATTCTCACATTAACGTCAAAAGACATAGCAGTGTGCTCAAACATCACATATCTCTGGAGATACATAAAAGCATTGTTAAATCTGTGAAATGTGATTGACCCAGACAGCTTCTTTGAAACTTGCCAGAGCCAAGGTTACTTTCCATTCATATTTATGGAATATAATGATATATAATATATGTATGTGTATGAATATGAGAGAGATAAAGACATACACATAAACATACTTGCACACATCCATTCATCCACTCACACATATACACACACAGATACACACACTTTTCATATATAATTCCATTTCTCAATTTTTCAAGAACTTTCAGAAGTGTATTTTAAGTACCAAACAGCCACTGAATTACTGTATTCATATTTGTTAGATATAATATATGTATATGTAGGAAGATACAAAACACGTAGTAACTTGGAAGGGAAATGAATACCCATAATAAAAGGCTTTTTGCTGTTTAGTCTAAGAGTCCTGTCCCACACTTCATTCTTTTACTCACGTTCTTATTAAATGAAGTAGATGGAAGATTTTGTTAAGTGACATTCAGAAGCTGAGTAGTCTGGCCATTTTGTTTTTTGGTGTCAGTAGAAGAACTGCTTTACAGAAAGATGAACTTTACTGCTTTTTTGAATGCTGAGCCAAGATCATAGGAGATAACTACATGGATAAATAAGTGATATAGCTAATAATATTTTCAATGAGATCCATCGCTATTCTGTGGAAAGTATATTCCTTTACTATTGTTTTTTTATGAAATTAAATTTTTGCAGTGTAATATTAATACATCCGAACACATTTCTTCATATGATTCTAATGTGTCAGAGGAATATAGTTGCTCTCTTTGGCATGTTGCTTAAAGTAAGATCCAAGTAAAATCTTCAAAATATTTTATCAATTTTAACTAATATGTGGAGAATTTATTTAAAAAAAAATAATCAAAATGTTATAACTTTGAAAAATTAGGGATAACTATCAGATATTATTTTATGATTTTATTTTGGTAGTGATAAATGAATAGTAGTGATTTTGTAGTAGTTTTGTAATGATAAATATATGAAGATATTTCTTCATTTATTGAACACCAACCTGAACTAATATGATTGGAGATGTGCACATAGCCTGCACATAAATAAAATGTATTAAATGGATTAATTATTATTGAATTTACTGAAATGTTAAAAACATTTCTTTGCTCAAATTAAACAATGACCTAGAGGACAATATTTCTTATAGATTTACTTTATTTTTCAGTTGTAGAAGATACTAATATAGGTATAGTATATATATGTGTGTGTGTGTGTGTGTCAATCTGCTTGTTTTTCTTTTGTTTATTTTGTAGTTCTTCTGAGGTAAATGTAGTATAAAAATAATTTCAAAACTGTGAATTTACTTTTGAAATCATAATTTGTTCTAATATTTCTTTAAAACTTATTTAAAAAATAGCTTACAATTTATACAATAGCAAAAATCTAATGAACTTGGCTGGTCTAAAAATTAACCTCAATTTGTAAAAACAAGCTCACTGTAAAACATAAGACTGCTTTATAAAAGCAGCAATAAATATAGTTGTCAGGATAAATGGGAGGGGGGTGGACTTTTGTGCAGGATAATAGCCATACAAAATGTGAGTAATTGATAAAAATACAGGTGGTTCTTGACTTACAACCATTTGTTTAATGACCATTTGAAGTTGGTGTGACTTGTCCTCCCACTTATTACTGCCCACCATCCCATGCTCATGTGATCTTATGACAATTAGTCATTCCGCAGTTACATGATTGCTATTTGCAACCTTCCCAGCCAGGTTTTAACAAGATAAGTTAATGCAGAAGCTGCCAAGAATGTTGCAAGTAGCAGTCATGTGATACCTTGCTTAACACTGTAGTGATTCCCTTAACAATTACTGTGAAAAATGTCATAAATTGAGATCTGTCATGTGGTGTCTCATTTAATGACCACACTACTTAATGATTGATTTTCTGGTCCCAATTGTGGTCAAAAGTCAAGGACTATCCATACTATATTTCATATGATACAGAATTTCATTATATTGATAATGGAAATGTAGTCCAAGTACCCTCTTCTAATCTATAGGGCTGAATTGAAATTCTCAATAGTATTTTTGGATTGAAAATGTGTATTTAAATTTAAAATTTCCGTAATACAGGTGGATAAATGTAAATGGCTTGGCAACAGAGTTGTCTTTAACAGAACCTAGAATCATAGAGGTAAATGGGACTTTAGTGATTACCTAGTCTAACTTCCTGCTCAATTCAGAACCCATGATAGTATTTTTGACAATAACAATCCAGACTGTTTGAAGACCTCCGCTGAAGGAGACCTTAACACTTCATGAGATAGCCTGTTTTATTAACTATCAGTTCATAGACTCAGGAAGTTCCACATTAGGTCTTGTAATTTTATTCCAATGTGTCTGCTCCTACACTGTGGAGCACACAAGAAACAAAAGTTTATGGGCTCTTCTATAACAGCCCTTTAGATTGTTGAATTGTTCATTTGAATATCTTCCTTCAACTGTCTCTTTTTTACCCCAAACATACTCAGATCTTTTGCTGTTCCTCACATGATTTGGTTTCTGTGCCCTTTGAATAATAATTTGGATAGCCAATCGCATTGAGGATACAATTAATAAAACAGAAGTAGAAAGTGTAGATTCATTTATTGGTTTTAAACCTTTTGATGGGTTGCTGCAATATAGGTTGCATTTTAATTTGCAAACTACATCTGGACATTCAAGAGTCCAGGCTTTTAGGTTCCACTTCTAGAAGGATCTCTATTTAGAACTTTCATCTAATTTCCAGGTAATCATATACATCCAGCAGTCCAGCATGTGGCTAAGACCATTCTCCAGGCTATGTGCAAGACTAAATCTGGCCTCCAGTTACATACATTTATTAAATAATTAAGAGGATAAAATGAAGCAGATGTAATTGCTAAGTATGTCTGAAGATACTTATACACCATCCCAGGATATCATAGTATGATCAGGCTTTCATTTTTGTCCTGATGCTTGAGGGCAAAATTACATTTCATTAACTGGTGGACTTTCAGGAAAGCGAACAGATTCTAGAAAGAACATGATTTTATTCAGTACTGATCATTCAAAGCTGAGCCAAAGGTGGAATATATTTCTAATAGTTTGTATGTTTGGGAAAATCCTTCATGGGAGAAATAGTCTGACAAGAAGGAGGGAGAAAAGAGACAGTTTTGGTCATGGCTCCCATGTTGAATATTATCAAAATCATTGAATAATCTGTGTCCATTGTAGTGTCCACCTGTGTTGATTTGATTCTGAGCACACAGTTATTCTACAAGACTACTTGGAGCTGGCAAGAGTTTATGTAAAACTGAGAGGAGAATAATTCTTTCTAGGGATAAACTAAGAAAATCCCTAGCTACCCATGGATAGAAAACCAGTTTCTCAAAACAGCAATATTATAAATGAAATTCCTATCAGAATATGGCTAGTATAGATAGATAAGCTAGATACTTTAGCTAGAAAATGCAAAATATTCTATTTACCATTTTGGGGAACCTTGATCTTCCAAAAGGCTTTGCTTGAAAAGTACCAGTTGAACAGATTGCCTGTTTCTTTTTAATATAATTCTTGGCCTTAGTACTATACAGAGCTGCAATTGGGATTCATTTTGTTTTTATATTACTATTACAAAGATTGGTTTTTTCTTCTTGGCTTACTAAGAGGAGAACTGAGACCTACTGCCAGCAGTCCTTACTTCATGCTTTAAAAGTCTTTATAATCCTGCTGGCTTTCTGTGAATAATATATAAGCCTCATCTATTCTGAATTTTCAGGACCTCAGCCACTTACCATTTCCTCTGCTCTGCATTTTTATTGGATTGTACTTGTGTTCCCCCTGCCCCAATCTTTAGATTACCATATGATAGATATTTATTTGGAAATTATTGACTTTAACTAGTACAAATTAAAACCACAGCTTCTATAATTTTATTAGATATTTTAATCAGGAAATTCTTTAAAAAAAAGAAAAGGGTTGATGCTACTTCCTCTGTCATCACAGTCATTTCAATAAAAGATTACAAATCATTAGGATGTAATTAATTTGTATATTGGAAACATGTGTCTGGATACCAACATAATGTATAGCAATGTTGACATAATTAATTTTCAAAGGACTCCAACTGTTTTCTTTGAAAATCATCCACAGCATCCATTTTAATAATAAAAATTGCTTTGCTTTTGAATTTGTTTCCTTTGAACTTACTCCAGAAAAATGATATTCAGTCCCAGTCATTCTAATTGTATGATACAGGTTTATGGAAATGTAGTACAATTAATTACATGTTAATGCCATATTATGATAATAGTAAAAATCTGTTTAGTGAAGGAACACTCTATTTGTTACACAGACTGCATTTTTTTCATGGACAGACATGATTTTACAAATCAGGTAATTGAAATGCAGCTTTTATAAGCTATCTATTTTTTTTCAGATTCTTCTAAATTTATTTATAGGCCTTTGTAGCAGACCTCTGTGTGTGTAAGCATTTCCACTTTTGCAAAACATAATATAGCTATAGTTTCAACATACTTTATTATACTTATGTGTTAGCAGTTGTACTGTGTCTGTATTTTCAGTTAGCACCGAAAGACTTGCCTGGATAAGCTAGTCTCTTCCAACTTGCTTATCTCAATTAGTTAATTATTTTTGGGGTTTTTTTTTGCTTTAAGTTAACACCTACTGGACCCTTAACAATGCAATTGATTCTCAGTAATATGTAACCTTTCCTGTGTCAAACTGGCAATTGCCTGGACAAAGTCCCTGAAGTTTTCTTGGCAAGATTTTTCAGAAGTGACTTGTCATTGCCTTTTCCTAGGGCTGAGAGAGAGAGTGACCCAGCCTGGCCTAAGGAAGGATTAGAATTCATGATCTCCCAGTTATCCTCTTAAGCAACCTTCGATTGCTGATGCTTAGACTTACTATTTTATTCTGAATTATGCAGACTTATTTTCCCCAAAGGCATTTAAGCAAAGTGGATAAGGGAGGGAGAAAAGAGTTGGTGGGCTTTAAAAAGTGATCAGTCCCTAAGCCTGGCCATAGCAAACCTATCCTGCTAGTCTCCACATCCATTGCAAAGGGGAAGGAAGGGGTTGAAGAACCTAGAACAATTTTAATAAATCTTTGTTGGTTGCTTTTATTCTGGTGTCTCTGTCCATTCTCCCTTTGGTATCTGAACTTGCAGCTGCTATAGGTGGCAACACCAGTTGTCTGTGAAGAACTGTATTTCCTGGTCAAGCAGTGAGATCTCTGTCTACTGAAGTGCTGCTGAGTCTATTTTTCTGATTTCCAGCAGACCCTTGGACATAAAGTTTATTTTCTGACTTTGGTGCCTTCCAGCAGTAAGAACATGAAATGATGTTGCCATATATATTACAACTTTCTCCTCTCTTTGGGAAATTATAAAAACCCTGCAGTGCTTCAGCTTGATTGAAACAGTAAAATATTAATTAATTGGTTAGAAGGCAGAGAGAGAGAGACGAAAGGGCCTAATCCTTTCACCTCTTGTGAGAGTTTCCTTAGCTTTGAGGTCACATTTAGAATTTTGGGAATATGTTCTGGCCATTCCTGTAAAATGAGTAGCAGTGAGTTATTTGCTCATTTATAAAACAGATACGAAAGAGGCTGACACAAATAATGAAACAGTGTTGATTTACCAACATTCAACCTGTTGATCTGAATTCTTGATTTTAGAAATGATTAGAAAGTACAATTTTATTAACATTTGAAATATAAGACCTTCAACATGATACCTTCCAAACATTTTCAACTACAATGTCTATTATTCCCAGGCACAGTGACTATTGACTGTTGTAGTTGGGAAGGTGGAACCAAAGAATATTATCTTGGGAAAGGTGAATTCTGAATATTAGGCAGTATTTTTCCTCTCCAATTCTGTGCCTGTTTTTTTGTTGCTATCGAGGGAAGTTAACTCCATGCACATAGTTTATGATAATGGAGCATTTCATCTTGCTCATGAGCATTTGTGACCTCATTTAAAGTCCACTCTGAGCTGAACTCAACTTCTGATGACTTTGGGGCCACATTAAATTAATTTTTTTTTTCAGATGGGGTTGTGGTTTGCTATTTTTTTCAGATATGTGCCGATACAGAAAAACCATAAGAATGTGAGTGGGAAGCAAATCAGGAAAGGCATCCTATTTGGGGAAGGTTCTTTTGCTGATAATCTTATTCTGAAAAATCAGACTGTGCTGACTAATAGGCAGGATTACAGTGTGATGCTGCTTCCTGCTCATTGCATCATCGATCAATAGTTCTCTTATTGGATACCTGCATTACAGGTAGTTGTTTACTTATGACCACAATTGAGTCTAAAATTTATGTTGCTGAATGAGAAATTTGTTAAGTGAGTTTTGCCCCATTTTACGACTTTTCTTGCACAGTTGTTAAGGGAATCACTGCAGTTGTTAAATTAGCAACACAGTTGTTAAGTGAATCTGGTTTCCCCATTGATTCTGCTTGTCAGAAGGTTGCAAAAGGGACACGGCAACCTTCATAAATACAAGTCAGTTGTCAAGCATCCCCATGGTCACATGGTGTGAATCATGTGACCATGGGGATGCTGCAAAGGTCATAAGTGTGAAAAATGGTCATAAGTCACTTTTTTCAGTGAGGTTGTAACTTCGAACAGTCACTAAGCAAACTGTTGTAAGTCGGGGACTACCTGCATTTCATACATTGTTCCAGTAAAAAAAAAATCTATATGTTGATTTAAAGGAGAGAAGCAGCCAATGAACCAATTACCCCAGAGACTTGTCATTATTGCTTCCAAAGATTTTTCTTTTTTACAATTCCCCAGATTTTCCCTACTGGATGGTTAGTTGCTTGAAATACTAAGTTTTGCAAGGTGCATCATCTTAACTTTCAGAAGATTTCATTATCTTTAAATAATTATCAACTGTACTAGGAGCAATCAATACTGGACTTTTCTTTATGTTTGGAATGTTATCATCATCTGTATGGGCAGAGTTAAAAGAAGCTTATAGAACAAAACTATAAATAGGATTATATAGAGCCAAATTTTAGTCACAAATTAAAATTTCATTCCTGTAGTTATTCTTGTTTTGCCATTAACTTCTCTGAGGTAAGATCAATTACAATTACAAAATATAAATTAGGTGCAAATATGCATGTACTTAATTTCATGCTGATAAAATTAAGCAAGGCTTTTAACACAGCCTCAAATTATTTTCTAATACTTAGTAATATGTTTGACTATTTGATCTATTACTGAAATGATTTAAAATGATTCTTCCCAATATATTTTCAATTTCGATAGAACCATTCTCTTGGTTCTATGCATTGTAAATTATTTATTTATTGCCAAATAATGCCAGTATGCTATTATTGTGTCCATTCCTCATTTATGTAGAACTATCTCAATAATGCTTAAAATACTGGTCTTATATAACATCAAGTTGAAGCAACCTTATTACAATTTCTAAATTTTCATCTGATATTCCCCTCTCCTTGTTAAAGAAACAAGTTTGCTTTAAATATTTCAGTTGGTATTTCTTAGCTTGTTTTTTAGGATCTACATTATATCAGTTTTTGGGTAAATATCTTGCCCTTTTCATTTATTGTTCAACATACTCATCCTGAAGTGATTCTACTAATGCTTATGAATGTTTTGAACCATCATATTGACATTACCAGAGACATTGTTTTAACAAGGGCATGACATGCTAATGAAGACACATAGCATGAAATCATTTGTGCATGAACTTAATTGGGAACATATATCATATGGAAATAACACAAGCAATTGTCATAGTGTTGTAATATTATTATATCCTCTATCAATTGAGTTGAGGTTATATTCTCTATGCACCTGGTTTAGATTATTTTTTTCCAATAATTTTTCAAGACTCACTTGTATCAACATCCCCAAATATTAAAGTTGACCTTGCACTTTTGCAGGGGCAGATTCAATAATTTATGTTAGAATTTATAGAATTCTAGAATTTATATATATAATTCTAGAGTATATGTAGAATATATATTAGAATTCAGTGACCTGGATAAAATTCCCAATTACTTCTTCTTATGATTTTATTTCTTTAGCTACTTTTTGAAAAAGAATGGTGCCATGATGGGTTAAAACTTGGAAGAAGAATAGAATGAAATAAATTCTGAATGTCTTTGATTTGGGTCCCATGATAGGTATTGAACATATGTATGATGGTTTGAATGGGTTATTCAATTACAACAAGGTTGAATTCAAAATCTCTTGAATGAAATCCTCAGACTGAATCTTCAAACTGATGTGTAACATCCAGTTGAATCAAGTCTCTTGGAATCCCTTCAGAAAAGTCCAAAGATGATTTTGATGGAGTTTTTTTGGTTTTCTCATTTTTCAAATATTTCTTCACACCCCACCCCCAGGGATGGGGGATGAGCTGAACTTCCAGTGTTGGAGCATCCACAACTTCTGAAGGCAAGTTGTTCCACTGATTAATTTTTCTGTCAGAAAATTTCTCCTCAGATCAAGATTGGTTCTCTTCTTGATTAGCTTCCATCAGTGGTGGGATTCCAAATTTTCCTACCAGTTATATGAGATCATGCGCACTCAGCAATAAAAAACTGCTCTCTGTCAGCACTAGTGAGGTGAGTTTTTTTTTAGCTCAGCTGAGGTGTGGCAATCCGCTCTGCTTGCGCGAATCAGCTGAGCTAAAAAATAAGAGAATATAGGACAGGATAGGGTGGGCATGAGCAGGCGGGGCCAGTCAGAGGTGGTATTTGCCGGTTCTCCGAATGATTTAAAATTTTCTCTACTGGTACGCTAGAACCGGTCCAAACCCGTTGAATACCACCTCTGGCTTCCATCCATTGCTTCATGCCTTCTGGGGCTTTGGAAAATAGGTTGACCTATTTATGCAGTTTCACTTGGAAAGAGGGAGAGAGGGAAGAGATACATGCTCATCTGCTTTTTTGAAAAAGGATTATATTCTCCTTTGATGTAATCCAACTCTCCACAAATCTTATTTGTATTGTCCTTTATCTCACAGTTTAATTATCTGACCTCTATTAGGTATTCTCTCTTTTTCTCTGCAGTTTTTCAGTTATTTTAGGCTATTCTCTTTTCATTTCATTTCCCTCATTCCCCTTGCCCATCTAAAATGTAAAAATCCCCCATATTCTTTCTGCTACTTTTCCCCAATGTCTAGTCTTATAGTGAATATGCCTTCACAGTGCTTCACTTCAAATATGCTTCTCCTCTTTGAAGAAAGGCATGAAATATTGCAGTAATAAATGCCTTATTCTAGGCACATATAGAAAATAGACAGAAAGACAATTGAAGATTCTGTTATAAGAAATAATTGGTATCATTACCTTTATTACATGAACTCTGTGTAATTGTAAGTTTTAATTTTGAGTTCTCTGGCCTATTTGTTCTGAGTTTATTTATCCAAATGAGGACATTTTTCTATTGGTGGAATACAATTGTTTTCTATCTGCTCTATGTTACTTTAAAGAGAAGTAAACACAATATAAAAATAAGTATTCAAGAAGAATTCAGCATTAGAAGAAATCATAATAAATAAAGCATGCACCATTCAGGATTGCAATATGCATAGCAATTATTTCTTGTACAAAAAAATAATTGATATTTATCTTTTTGCTAGTTTTTAACTTAATTCAAACTACATAATACCCAGATGTACATGAAAACCATGATCTCCAACATGATATCTCCATCACTATCCTTTACTAAGTGAGGAGTTTTAAATAATATTTTAACTTTAATTAAAGTTAAAGGAGAAGCCGGCAGATTACCAAGCAAACTCTGTCCTGTGACATAGTTTTCTTCCATTTCTTCATTTGCTCTACAGTATTTAAGGAATGGTCTTTCCATTTGGCTGAATGATGTATGTGTTTTAGGGTGCAGAGAGTAAGTAAGATAATAATGGAAATATGCAACAAAGTGTGTGTGTGTGTGTGTGTGTGAGAGAGAGAGAGAGACAGAGACAGACAGAAAGACAGACAGACAGACACACACACACACACACACACAGATTTTCAAGGAAATCAGCAGCATAACATCACTAGAAAGAAGCAATCCACCCTTTGTCAATGTTTCCCTACTATTCATATTTTGGAGCCTAATTTTGTGTGTGTGTGTATGTGTAAGAGGCCTAAATTGTGTGTGTTTGTAAGGGGAAGTGGATAGAAGCATTTCCAAAATCCAAAAGAGTCAGATTACATTTGGAACTGACTCAGGCAAATATTTCCCTGATTCACTGGAATGTTAAAGAAAGAGAAGGTACAGAATAGCCAGATTTGGAAGATTCTGTTACAGAGTAGAGTGTAGAATATTCTTTATTGGCCAATTATTTTTGGACACACAAGAATTACTATAGCCAATCTTAATAGAACAGTTTTTATTGAGTTTATATAGTTTGCTATGCAGTCAATTCCCCAGTCTGGTTTACAGTACCCAGTGGGCTGGTGTCTTAAAGAGCAAATTGTTAAGTTATTTTAACAAGAGGATGGTCATTTAGGCCAATCTCTTCCCCACTGCAGGAATGAGTTTTGATTTCAGTTAATTGCAGAATACAGCATGCACAGAGGAAAGCAAAAACATCTCTAAATGAGCTCTAGTAATTAGAATACAAGCTATATTTTTTTTGTAAGGATGGATATTCAGAGACTGATGTTTGCAGATCATTTAGAATCTGAACTGCTTCAGTCATTTTGGAAACACTTTGAGTTTGAAACTGCCCTCTTTTGAGTTCAAAGCACCTAGTGAGATTGAAATAATTCCACAGTAGGCCAAATAGCCAATTTCTTTGATTTTTTTCAAACTTGAAATTTGGAATTTCAAATACAGACTGTTTAAGTCTTCATTTTGCACACTTCTTTTCAAGGAAATCAGCAGCAAAACATCACTAGAAAGAAGCAATCCACCTTTTGTCAAGGTTTCCCTACTATTCATATCTTGGAGCCTAATTCTAGGAGAGAATTAATTTAGTTGACAGTCAATGCCTAATTTGGGGATAGTGTAGAATTTTGTAATTCTGCTTGTACTCAGAAGAGATGATTCAGAAAATAACTAGTTCTTTTTCTTTTTGGCTTTTTGTACTAATGTTGGAAAGGCAGACTGTACTTGCTATGTATTCTAAAATACATCGAAGAATACATACAAGGAAAAAAGTATGTGGCTGTCCATTTTATTACTGAAAGTCATATTTTGTGTATTGTTATATGATGCCCAGAGTCCTTCAGTATTAGGGTGAATATAAGCATAAACACAATAATAGTTTCATGTATGAAGTCTGTTTTGATAAATCCCAGGAAAAATCTGAATAGTAACCATACATATATATTTGCTTCTGAGAGACATTTGTTCTATGTCTTCTATTGATGATAACCAGAGATGTATCCCCTCCGATGATAATAGAAAATATGCAATTGAAAGAGGAGAGCAACAGTGATAGTAATGCCCATTACTACCTGGCACTAAAATGAACAAATCTTTTGTGTTGGTATTATTTTTTTCAGAATAAACTGATATCAAATATGCTACCTGAATTTTAATTTTTAATCAATCTATTCTGGACTATGTGTTATTTTTATTTCACTTTACATTGGTATCCCCTTCTCGTTCAAGGCTATGTAAGTGGCTCTTTCCCAGTGCTATTTAGCTTCTTAATTATTCTGCAGGGCAGGTTAAGTCTGAGAGCATCTCATGGTCAACTGGCGAAGTTCATTGCAGAGTAGTGAATTTATATTCAGAGCCCTTTTCTAATAACTCAAACCACAAGATCGTACCAAGCATATACATAGTAGCTTGGAATAAGAAACATTCACTTAGATGCTTTTTTCCTCTGGTATCTTAAGAACAATAGGGTGGAAAATGACCTTGCTTTCAGCAATTAATTGCTGTGTTCCTTATTGAGAAAGTGATGTTTTCCATTTTATGAGTCAATGTCCTGCACTTCCTCAAAAGAACAGATGTTGGGAAGTAGCATATGTCTGGCTAAAGTCTCCATCATCAGCTGTTTCATTGCCTATAATTACAGCATTAATAAATGAATCATTTCCTTTGGAAGACAAGTGCTGGGGGCTGATCACACCATTATGAGTACTAGAAGTTCTGGAAACATTCCAACGGTGTCTGCTTTTGGAAATGAGAGCATTTTGGAAAGCAATAGCCAGGAGTGTGGCTTTATAAATAAACAAGGAGAGAAATAATAATTAGAAGAAAATAAATGATTGCATGCTGCCTAAATTAGATGCGTTAATCAATTAAGTCAAAGTTCCTAGTATGTAAGCTCATGTATAAAAAGGAATCTCTTGAACCAAAGTGGAAGATATCCTAAAAACCATTGCTATAAGAACAGGGATTAATCATTAGTTGTAAACTGATATGCAGAAATATAGTGCTTATACAAATTGTATCATACACTCAGTTTTATATAACTCAATAATAGAATATGAACAAAGTTTTAGTGCCATTTAGGGCACTGAAAGACTGTTGTGGATGCGTTCACGAAATGGTGACATAGATGCAGAGGCCGCTCATTAAATATCCATTTAACAAAAAACAAAATGCAAAATCTCTTCTTGGTAAGGTGTGGTAAGACTGGACAGACTGACAAATTTCAGTAGAAAATACTGGAAGGAAAACTATTCACCATTTTAATTTTCATAAAATAACTATCTCTCTTATAAAGACCCAATCAATTTATAAATAGAGGTAATCCTCAATTTATGACCACAATTGAGCCCCAAATTTATGTTGCTAAATGAGACAATTGTTCAGTGAATTTTGCCTAATTTTTTGACTTTTCTTGTCACAGATATTGAGTGAATCACTGCAGTTGTTAAGTTAGTAACATAGTTGTTAAGTGAATCTAGCTTCCCCCTTGACTTTGGTTGTCAGAAGGACTCCAAAGCTGATCACATGATCCCAAGACTCTACAACTATCATAAATATGAACCAGTTGCCAAGCATCCAAATTGTGATCATGTGACCATGGGAATACTGCAATGGTTGTAAGTATGAAAAATGGCCATAACTCACTTTTTCACTGCTATTATAACTTCAAACTTCAAATGATTGTAAGTCTAGGATTATCTGAAAAGACAATCTTGGTGCTTTGTCCTGTAGTGTGCCTCTTTCCTTCAAAAGAAATGCTGCATTTTTAAAATTATGTTTGATAAGGATCCTAGCAGGTACCTATAGTCTTTCTCTTTTAGTTGGCTTCGACTCAGCAGAAACTACTGAGACATCAATTCATTGAACAAGGCACAGGATAAGAATATTTTTTGCATGCTAGAATGAAAATGCTGAAATGAAGATGAATTTCTTGCATTCACATTCAGCCAAAACCCTGGCAAACAGTCTTTCAAGGGTCTAATTAGGAGCACAGACCTTATCTAGCTTGGAGACCTGCCAAGTAAATATTTTCAAATGCAATCCTGACAAGGAAGGGCTTGGCATAGAGTCTTTGAGATGCATAGACAGATCTTCACACTGCTGCAAAAAATGAACGAATGAATTGTTTCCTGCAAAAGCCTCCTCCCCTTTTGTTCTCTTTTAATCCCTATGGGAGGGGCCATTCACCATTCAACTGTGGCCTTACTCCCACATTAACCCTTAGGTCATAATTGTTCTTTTCTTTTGGCAGCTCTGCATATGCACAGGCCGGGAACCAGCTCCAGCTACTCCCCCGCCTCACTGCTGTCCGACTCCAAAGGTAGCTGATGACTGCTAGCCTGCCTTGGCCCCATCTCTGCCTCTGACCCAGAGCCCTTGTCTGATCCTTCCTCAGCCTCCAGGACTGGGCCATGTTTCTCCCCAACCTCCTCACTGTCCAACTCTGCTGCCAGCTCCACTAGCCGCCAGCGGGACACAACACCTACCCCCAAAATTTTCCCCTATTTAAGCACATGCACAGCTGGTCCTTGCTGGGGTGATGGCTGGGATTTGGCATGCAGTTGTTAAGTTACAAAAGGGATTTTTTATCACTAAGATCTTAAGACTTAAGATCATTAAGTTCATTAATCTATTAACCCAATTCATTAAGCCACCTGGGGTGGTGGCTGGGATTAAGTTATGAAATATATCTATAAAACATGACCCTGGGTAACATACAATAAATGCATCACTTTAAGGCTATCCATTTGAGATGAAATAGAATTATGTTCTATTTGTTCCCCATTGGGTTTCTTTGGAAAGTTTTCCTCCAATTGCTATATGCCTAAACCAATTAGCAAAGCACCTGGTACTTGTGCTGTAGTAATGGGAATGCACACTTGGTGCAGCCACATCATTTTTTAATGCATCTTTGTTGCCCTCTGCTGATTATTTGACTTTTGCATCCCAGATAAGTATGCCTAGCTAATTGGGATACAGGTACTCCTTGACTTATAGCCATCATTTGGTGATGGTCTGAAGTTACAATGGCACTGAAAAAGTAACTTATGACAGTTGCAGCATCTCATGGTCACATAACCAAAATTTGGATCCTGTGCAACTGTACAATATTGTACAGCATGTACAATATTCATGAATGTTGCAGTGTCCTGGGGTTAGGTGATCATTTTTTGTGACTTTCTGACAACCAAAGTCAATGGAGAAGTTAGATTCACTCAACAACTATGTTATTTACTTGACAGCTGCAGCGATTCACTTAACTGTGGCAAGAAAGGTCATAAAATGGGGCAAAACTGACGGATTTTGGATTCCCGAGAGGTGGCATGCTGCAAAACGGGGTTTTAAGGGGATAAGGGGTGGGTTACATAAATTTTTAACCAAACTTTTACATGGGTTAGGGAGGGATGGGGAGAGTGGGTTTGGGTGGGAATTTGGGGGGGTTCTGCCAATTCACTCTCAACCATTGTCCAGGCCTGGTGGGGGTCACAGCAGGGGGTGGGGGGTGGGGGGCACTTGGGGCTCCAGGGGAGGGGGCTGGGTTTAAGATCCCCACGGTGATTGGGAATGGCAGGGGATGACGAAACATAAGGCCAGATCGGTATCTGGCAGTGCGCCCCTGCTATTTATGAGCGGTAGTGCACTCCAACCCTCTTGTTTCTGCTCACTCCCCTGGGGGTACAGGAGGTCAGGTCCCTGGGCTCAGTATGGTTTATATCAATGCCAGGTCTGTGGTGAATAAAGCCCCCCTCATCAATGAATTGATTGGAGAGGAGGCCGTGGACCTGGCTTGCATCACGGAGACCTGGTTGAGGCCAGAGGGGGGTCCCTCTGTCCGATTTAAGCCCCCCAGGTTTCTGGGTGCTACAACAACCTCAGGCCCAGGGTAGGGGCGGGGGAGTGGCAGTGGTTATTAGAGAGTCCCTTTGTCTGAGGGAGGTCACTGTCCCGCAGATAGGCGGGTGTGAGTCTCTCCTCCTGAGGCTGGGCCCTGGAGGTCAGCCAGGTCTGTTGCTCATGTACCTTTTTCTCAGCTGTGTGACAACGGCCCTGCCTGAGCTGCTCGACGTCCTCTCGGGAATGGTGGTGGAGTTCCCTAAGCTTATTGTTTTGGGGGACTTCAACCTCCCCTCTCTGGGTGGGACATCAGGGCTGGAGCAGGAGTTCATGGCTTCCATGACAGCTATGGACCTGACCCAAATAATTCAGGGTCTGACCCATGAGGGTGGACACACACTCGACCTGGTTTTTATCTCCAGACAGTGGTATAATGATCTGGGGGGCAGATTATCAACTACTCAACCCCTGTCATGGACCGATCATTTCCTCCTTCGGCTAGGCTTCCATCACGTCACTCCATGCTGCTGGAACATGGAACCAAACAGGTGGTTCCATTCCAGGTGTCTGATGGACTCTGAGGGGTTTCAATTGGCGCTTGGGTTGTTTCCTGCCTCCCTTACTCACAACTCAGCCGAGGCCCTGGTTGATGCTTGGCAACAGGCTGCCTCAGAGGCTCTTGACCGAGTTGTCCCTTTGCAACCCCTGACCCATCACAGATCCCAGTTAGCTCCTTGGTTTTCTGTGGAGTTCCAGGAGATGAAGTGCCAGAGGAGGGGCCTAGAGAGCAGCTGGAGGTCCAGTTGTTCCGAATCTGACCGATCCCAGTTGAGATCCTTCACAAGGACTTACCTGGCAGTGATGAGAGTGGCGAAGTCTTCTTACTTCTCCGCTCTCATTGCGTCCGCAGAGAATCGCCCGGCCGCCCTGTTCGGGGTCACTCACTCCCTTCTGAATCAGGGGGGTGACCCTTTGCAGGGATGGGCCGAGGAATCTAGTCACCACCTGCAGGACAAGAACGCTCAGATCTTGGCCAGCTTGGACTCTGACTGGCTAGAGTCTGACGAGGGAGTAGCGTTGGGTCTTGTTGTTATGACCTGGGATGAGTTTGACCCTGTTACTCCAGATGAAGGGGACAGGGCCATGCGGAGCCTGAGTTCCACCATGTGTTTATTGGACCCGTGTCCCTCCTGGCTGGTGTATGCCACCCAGGAGATTACACAAGGCTGGCTCCAGGCAGTTGTCAACACTTCGTTGGGTGAGGGGTCCTTCCCAGCCACCTTGAAGAAGGCGGTGGTGAGGCCCCTCCTCAAGAAGCCTGCCTTGGACACAGCCGTTTTGAACAACTTTTGTCCAGTCTCCAACCTTCGCTTTGTGGCGAAGGTTGTTGAGAGCATGGTGGCATGTCAGCTTCCGAAGTTCCTGGAGGAAGCTGACTACCTAGATCCATACCAATTGGGTTTCAGGCCTGGTACAGCACGGAGACAGCATTGGTCGCGCTGGTGGATGATCTCTGGAGGGCTCGGGACAGGGGATATTCCTCTGTCTTAGTCCTATTAGACCTCTCAGTGGCTTTTGATACCATCGACCATGGTATCCTGTTGCGACGCCTTGGGGGGGTTGGGGGTGGGAGGCACCATTCTTCGATGGTTTTCCTCCTACCTTTTGGGGGCATTAGCAATCGGTGTTGGCACGGCGGCAGAGGTCGGCTCTGCAGCCCCTCACTTGCGGGGTGCCCCAGGGGTCGGTCCTCTCTCCCCTCCTGTTCAACATCTACATGAAGCCACTGGGCGAGATCATCCGTGATTTTGGGGTGAGGTATCATCAGTATGCTGATGATACCCAACTTTTCATCTCCACCCCAAACCAACTCAGTGATGCCCTCACCGTGATGTCCCATTGCCTGGAAGCGGTGCAGATCTGGATGGGGAGGAACAGGCTCCAGCTCAACCCAGCCAAGACCGAGTGGTTATGCGTACCGGCATCTCGGATGATCCAGGATGGTCCACCTCTAGACATGGGGGGAGAGGTGTTGCCCCCCCATGGAAAGGGTCTGCAACTTGGGTGTCCTCCTGGATATACGGCTCAGTTTGGAGGAGCAGGTGGCAGCTGTGACCAGGGGGGCATTCACCGAGGTTCGCCTGGTGTGCCAGTTGCACCCCTACCTGGACCGAGATGCATTACGCACAGTCACTCATGTGCTTGTTACGTCCCGGCTCGACTACTGCAATCCTCTCTATATGGGGCTGCCCTTGCGGACCACGCTGAGGCTTCAACTGGTGCAGAATGCAGCCGCACAGGTTGTGATGGGGGTATCCCGATACTCCCATGTTACACCCCTCCTGCGTGAGTTGCATTGGTTGCCAGTTGCCCTCCACGTGAGATTCAAGGTGCTGTTACTTACCTATAAAGCCTTACATGGCTTAGGGCCAGGGTACTTGTGGGAACGTCTCCTGCCAGTATCGAATACCCATCACCCGGTGCGCGCCCACAGACAGGGCCTCCTTGGGGTACCGTCGGCCAAACACTGTCGGCTGGTGGTCCCTAGGGGGAGGGTCTTCTCTGTGGGGGCACTCACTTTATGGAACCAGCTTCCCCTGGAGCTACGATTGGCCCCTGACCTCCGCTCCTTCCACCGCGGCCTAAAGACTTGGTTATTCGAACAAACCGGCTTGGACTGAGGGGCGGGGGTTAGTTTTAAACATCATGTGATGGGGTTTTAAATACTTCATTTGGTCAAATTAGGTTTAATAATTTTTAAATTCTTTTTTAACTTTCGTATTGTGTGTTTTTATGTGAGCCACCCTGAGTCCCTAGGGAGATAGAGCGGCATATAAGACCAATTAAACAAACAAATAAATAAATAAAACTCATATAACAACTACCTTGCTTACAGTGGTGGGATTCAAATTTTTTTACTACCAGCTTGGTGGGTGTTGCAGGGAAGGATACTGTAAAATCTCCAGTCAGAGGTGGTATTTGCTGGGTCTCCAAACTACTCAAAATTTCCATTACCAGTTCTCCAGAACTGGTCAGAACATACTGAATACCACCTCTGCTTGCTTAGCAACATAAATTTTGGGCTCAATAGTGGACATAAATTGAGAACTACCTATAGTTATAGACTGGATATTCTTTGAAAAGGTCTGTGACAATTCTTAAATAAAGAAAACCTCTTTTCTTATATTTGAATTAAATTTGTTTTATAGATAACATAATTTACTGAAGATGTGAAACAATGGTTCACTTCAAATTTGAATCACTTCTAAGTTCCCAAGACGGAGAAGAAGATTAAAAACAAGTGTTTGTGTGTATGCATGTGTGGGGTACTTGGGGTTAAAATGTCTTTTAAAAAGAAGAGTAAAAGGTCCACTTACCAAGCTCAAAAATCTTGAATTGTAATGAATGTCATAAAGTTATGACAGCAGCAGAGAACATGCCATTTAATTGTTGAGGACAATCAAGCTTCCAAGAGCCTTTCCTTCCAGTGGTATGAAACCTTATTTGAAGAAATGATCTTGTAAGGAGGTTGATAGCCAGCAGAGATGGTTCTTATTATTGGTATTACAGATTCTTATTGGTTAATAGATATTGCCAGTGCAACAATTTCTGAACCAAGCGGTAGTCACGGGTTATAGCATTACAACAGGCTGAGAGGATATTGGGAACTGAACTGTTCTGACAGCTGGGTAATCTCAAAATTTATTTTTCATGATTGAAAAATCACAGCCTCTTGATTATTCCTGGACGCAGAATTTTGAACAGCAAGAAAAGAACATTGCTCACCAACATTGCACGCTTGGGTGAGGTTACAGAGATGTTGCTTGAGCAGTGTTCCAGTCATCAGAAACAAAACAGGGCAGAGAATTGCCAGCTCCATCTAAAAGCACCGAGGGGATGTTTTTTTTGAGGGGGAAAAAGACTTTTACCTTCCATCCAGACAATTTTTTTCTTCTTCTCCTGGAAGTGCATCAGAGAGACTGCATGGGAAAGACTTATGAGGGAAAATATGAGAATGAAACTTAATTATGAGAGGAAATGATTTTCTGGGCATCCACTTTGCCTCTGCAGTCCCAATTTGAATTAAAATTTAGGGCATTGATACAATTCTTGGTACATGTTTCTGCCCTCTGGGAAAGGGCCCATCTGGCATTTCATCTGAAACTGCTAGTTGCAGTGCTAAACACAATTCCCACCTGTGGGTATATCACAAGTGGAAATTTTCTTTGGAGTCCTATGGAGAAATTTTAGAGGCTTTGCAATTTATTTAATAAAGGGGCTCTCATCAGAATTCTGTGTATGAAAGTACTTCAGGCAAATTCTTACCTGTGATATCGTGACCTTACATTTTACCTTTGTGAGGAAAATGTGTTTTTTTAAGAGCTGAAAGTGACATACATAGCACTTCTTCCTTCCATTTCCTCCAGAAAAATAGATGTTAAGCCTGTTGGTAAGTTAAACTGACAGAGAGAGGCTGGCCCCAAATCATTCACCGAGCTTCTGTGACCGAGGTTGGATTTGAACCTGAGTTTCTCTGCCAACAATTTCTGCAGATGGGATGTTAAAAAAAAAGTCAAGATGATGGCCTTATCCCTTTGTACATGTGAATGCATTGCAACTCCATGGCTAGTATTTTGCTTTGTTTTATTTCCCTGTGTGCATGTTGTTGCTTTCAGCTGCCAGTCCCAAAACATAATCAGTACAATATAAGGATGTTGTTGAGGGCTTCAGGAGATTGGACATACGTAAACCACAAAAATGGAAATATAGAGTGGCTCCTTTTCACAAGATAATAGCAAATGCTCACTACTGTGTTCATCTCTGACTGCTGTGATCTGGGCTTACCTAAGCTGTCACTCATGCAGCCTAAAGCAACATTTCTAAATTGCACTCGGTTAATGAAAGGTTTCAATGAGAACTTTAACAAGAATGAAAAAATTGGTAAAGAGAACAAAGGAAACCTGAAGGTGGATGAAAAAAGAAGAAAATAAGCCTGACAGGATGTGGTTTATTTTAAAATATTTTTTTTTAAAAAATTACATTTATATTATTAAATGCTGCAGTAGCAATTAATTCCTGTAATTCTTGTAAGGAATCAGGAATTTCAGTTCTCCTGTGAAGACCTAGGGGAGCTTAGATAAAAAATAAATGATATGACAAGATAGCTTGGATGCACCTTGCAGGTAGCCCAAATTAAATGTGTCCTTTGTGATCATTTGAGTATACAATAGTGATAAATTTGTCAGTTTTCCTCACATTCAGCACTGATGGACTGTGATCCCTGTAGTCCAATCTGGCTAGGTTGTCTTTGGGAGATTAGGGTTTGATTTGCCTTTTTAAGTTTTTAAACTATGTAATGTTCAATGGGACGAGGAAGTGGAGGGGAAAATAAGTTTTTGATCTTTCATTTTTTCTTTCTTGTTTTATATATAATTCTAAAGAAATGCCTAAAGTCTTCAAGTATCAGACCACTTTATTTGTCTCTTGAGAAACCTATATGAGGTTCAAGAAGCAACAGTGAGAAATGGACACGGAATCACTGATTGGTTCAAACTTGAGATAGCAGTTCGGCAAGGCTATATACCATTGCCCTGCCTATTTAACTTATATGCAGAGTACATCATGAGAAAGACAGGGCTAGATGAATCACAAGTTGGAATTAAGATTGCAGGGAGAAATATCAATAACCTCAGATATGCAGATGATACCACTCTAATGGCAGAAAAGAAACTAAAGAGCCTCTTGATGCAAGTGAAGGAGGAGAGTGCAAAAATTGCCTTGAAACTCAACATTAAGAAAACTAAGATCATGACATCTGGCCCTCTCAATTCGTGGCAAAATAGATGGGGAAGAAATGGAGGTAGTGACAGATTTTATTTTCCTGGGCTCCAAAGATCACCGCAGATGGGGATTACAGCCAAGAAATTAAAAGACATTTGCTCCTAGGGAAGTTTCTTAGGGAAATTAAAAGACATTTGCACCCTACCAACAAAAGTCCACATAGTCAAGGCTATGGTTTTTCCAGTTGCAATGTATGGCTGTGAAAGTTGGACCATAAGAAAGGCTGAGTGTCAAAGAATTGAAGCCTTTGAACTATGGTGCTGGAGAAGATTCCTGCGAGTCTCTTGGAATGCAAGGAGATCAAACTGGTCAGTCCTAGAGGAGATCAACCCTGACTGCTCTTTAGAAGTCCAGATCCTGAAGATGAAACTCAAATACTTTGGCCACCTAATGAGAAGGAAGGACTCACTGGAGAAGAGCCTAAGGCTGAGAACGATTGAGGGCAAAAGAAGAAGTAGACGGCAGAGAATGAGGTGGCTGGATGGAGTCACTGAAGCAGTTGGTGTGAGCTTAAATAGACTCCGGGGGATGGTAGAAGACAGGAAGGCCTGGAGGAACGTTGTCCATGAGGTTGTGATGGGTCAGACATGACTTTGCAACTCACAACAACAAAGTCTTCAAAATAATATTGAAAGTGATGTGAACATATTATGTAAAAAGGAAGTAAAAAAGATGCATTAGAATTAATTGATTTTAAAATCAATTAATTTTAAAAAATTTAAAATTTTTAAATTTTAAAAAAAGAAATGTTTAGAGCAGGGCTATCAGACTCCCAGCCCGTGGGCTGGATGCATCACATACTGGCCACAGCCACGTGTAGTTTAGCAAAGGGGAAAAAGGTCCCGATACATCACATGATGCCACCGTGTTGATGTGAGTTTGACATCCCTGGTTTAGAGTCTTAAAATGAATGTAAAAGAGTTTTCTTTTTAAGGTTAAAGAATTTGTAAGAGTATAGTGATTTAGAAAGATTCATAATTGTAAATAGAAATATATATCATTTCCCACCATAGGGGAAAAAAACCTGGTTAAGTAGGCAATGTAAACTGTTTTAAACAGATATTTTATTGGTTTTGTTTCTATTGGGACATTGCTTCTGCTTTTTATGCTTGATATAGAAAAAAATGAAATTTAGAATTTAGTTTGAAAATTTTAATAATTGTGTACTTATAGAACTGTCTTTTAATAATTATAAGAAGGTAAAGGTTTCCCCTGTCCAGTCATGTCAGATTGTAGAGGGCAGTGCTCATTTCTGTTTCGTACCTGAGAGAGTCTGAAGTCATTTCTGTGGTCATATGGCAATATACACTGAGGGTGCATGGAATCTTGTCCCATTCCCACCAAAGGGTACCTATTTATCTATTCACATTTGCATACTTAGGCAACTAGCAGGAGGTCATCCCATCACACAGTAATTGGGTTTTGAACCTCAGCTATCAGCCTTCCAGTGACAAAGCTCAGCATCTTTAACTGCTGAGCCATTGCACCCCTTAATAAGTATAGGTAATATGAAAAGTTGACGTCATAATTGTATTAATAGTTTACTTTGTTGGAAAGAGTCAGGTTTTTCTTCTTCTTTATCTTGCACTTCCCTTCCTCTTTTTTAAATCTTTATTTTATGCTAGAATGAACCTTAAAAAACTTTTAAAAAAAGGAAATATGTTAAAATTCGATTCATAAGGAAACACATTTCTGAGAAGGGGTACATACAGATTTGTAGTAAAATGTATGACTCCAGTTTCAGTCTCAAAAATCCATCTCTAGTGATCTGACTTTGAATTTTTCTTTTTAAAGGTTCCATATTATTATTTCTTTATACTACCACTATATGTTTGTTGGGAAACAGATTATGCTCATTTATTTATAATTCTGAAGTTGGCTTTTAAAAAAAATTCAAACACTTCCCACAGTCACAATCTGCTAAGAAATCTCCTGTATTAACACTCCAGTATAAATCACCTTCACTTTGTTTTTAATTTATTGTAGCTTTTAAAAATTCTGACAGAGGATTTTTTTTTTGATTCAACGATTTTATAGTTGGCATTAGTAACCCAAATATTCAGAACAATTTGATTCACATCTATGATCTGGGATCACAATTCATTATACAGATGCTATAAAAGCCAGTATACCATTTGTTACATTTGAATTACTATATTTAAATTAATTTGGTAAACATGAAGATTTCTTAATCAAACGTCTCCAAATATAAGTAACTACTAGATGGTAGTAAAATTATTTACATCTCTATGCTGCAATCTCTATAGGTTGTCTGCATTTTTAGTCTAGCTATGAAAGCCCTCATTGCTCTGCGCATGCCCCTAAAGATGGCCACTCGTCTGTAGCGTCCCAGGGTGGTGTGGTTTGAAAGTGGTCCGTGAGGAGGTGAGGAGGCGTTTTTGTTTCCCCCGACCCCCAGGTTCAGATATTTGAAGACCTGGTGGGCTGATGGGTACCAGCGTGGTCGTACCTGCCTGTTTCTGAGCGGCGGGCTCTGACTGTGAAGCTGATCAGCTGGCAGGCGGGACAGCTGGTGGCCGGAGAGAAGGGAGGCGGCGAACGAGGCAAGCGGTGGGAGCGGCAGTGTTTCGGCCCTCGCCCTAGCTCCTGACTTCTGCTACGGTCCCATTTGCTCTGGGGAACCCGAGGTCACCGGTGGCGGCGGTGATGACGGGGAAGCAGCGGAGAGGTCATCGGTGGCAGCGGCGATGGAGTTTTGGTGCTGGGAGCGTTGCCTTTGCCCCAGAGCCTGAGTTTCACCACGGTCCTGTTTGCCCTGGGAAGCCCGCGGTCGCCGGTGGCGGCGGTGACGGCGAGGGAGCAGCGGTGAGGTCGCCAGTGGCAGTGGCGACAGGTTATCGGCACTGGGAGCATTCCCAGGAAGAGGGTGGCGCGGGCGCAGAGGACATCAGCGCCAGCGCCCATGACTCAGTCTTCACCCTGGCGCCCATTTCCCGCTGTGGTCCCATTTATCTTAAGGGTCCGCGAGGTCGCTGGTGGCAGCAGTGATGGCGGGGAGCAACAGCAGCAGCAACGGCAAGGCAGCCGTTGGCAGCGGCGACTTGTTTGTGGCTGTGAGGGCGCCATTAAGAACTGGGCGACCTGGGCGCGGATGACAACGCTGCCATTGACCAAGATGGTGAGGATGGGGATGGAGGATCAGCGAATGACCTCGTTGGGCTTAGAGGTGTTGGCCCGAGGTTGCAGCTGGTCTTGGTCCCCTTGTACCATCAACTTTACCAGCTATCCCACCATCTGGTGTGTGATCAGTCCCTCCTGGCAGTTTTGGCAAGGGGCCGGAGGTTTTGCCCGCCCTCCCTCCCCCCCGCTCCCTTATTCTTGCCTTGTTTTCTTTGGCTGGTTACATCTTTGCCTGGTCACGGACTGTGAACTATGACATCTTTGCCTGGTCATGGACTGTGAACTATGCCTCCCCTTCTTCCTCTCCACCGGATGGTTGCTGGCCTGGGGTTTTTGGGTATCCCCTGCCGATTTGCTGTAGTGAGAGGGCAGCACGGTGGGAACGCCTTTTCCCTGTTAATACGGCCTGGCTTGTGTCACCTGTCCTCATCGACTTCTCGGAGAGCCCTGCGGTGAGAGCGTGGTGGCTGTTGGCCCAAGCATGGGTTTGCACCATCTTCCCACAGGACTTTTGTGAGAGGGCAGTCCTGATATATGACTTTGGACCCCCCGGTAGCCGGTTATTTGGACTCCATTGGGTGCTGCTATTACCATTTTTAACATCTTTAACATCAGTAATGGCCGGACTTTTCTCTCAACCATGATCTATCCCCCCAGATACTCCATCATTACAAGATCCGGACCTGTTCTTTGATAGAGCTGCAGGCCTTGAGGGAGTGCCCTCTCTCCTGGGCTTGGCCTCCTGGACTCTCAATGGCCTATCTCGAGGCCGGGTTATGGAACCCTGAGAGATGGTACAGCGTGGGGAAGGGTTGGGGTCTTGGGAGGGGCAATAAGAGGGCTGGTGGGGCTTCATTGATTTGGTTTTTAGACCATTTCTTAAGGGAGCTAGGGAGGGGGGTGGGTGGCAAGGAGGGGACTCAGCGCAGCCCAGATCGGGGTCATGGTGGGGGGTGCCAGGGGGTGCGGTGGGGCCCCGGAGGTCAGGGTGGGAGTGACAATTTCCAGGATGGTTGGGCTCGGCAGACAATGATGCGGCGCGGGGCTGGATCAAGTTTAGGGAGCACGGCCCTGATGTCTTTATGCGGTGGCGTGCTCCGACCCCGATGCCTCTTCCCAATGCCATGGGGACCCGGGATCTAGGGCCCCTGGACTCCGGCTGGTGTACTTTAATGCCAGGTCCGTGGCTAATAAGGCAACCCTCCTCCGTGAGGTAATTGAGGAGGAGGCCGCGGATCTGGCCTGTATCACTGAGACCTGGGTGGGCCCAGAGGGGGGAGTCCCTCTAGTCGATATATGCCCCCCAGGTTTTCGGGTGTTGCACCGGCCACGAGCCCAGGGAAGGGGTGGGGGGGTGGCTGTTGTTATTTGCGAAGCCCTGATTCCAAGGGAGGTCCCTGTTCCGGAGATAGGCGGGTGTGAAGCCCTCCTTTTAAGTTGTGGGTCTGAGAGTCGGATGGGCTTGCTTCTCCCATACATTTCCCCCAGCTGTGTGGCAGCTGCCCTGCCTGGGCTGCTTGACGCCATCTCAGGTTTGGCAGTGGACTTCCCAGGACTTATCGTTCTGGGTGACTTCAACTTGCCCTCTCTCGGGGTGGCGTCGGCTTTGGCCCAGGAATTCATGGCCTCCATGGCGGCCATGGATCTGACTCAGGTGATTGATGGCCCGACTCACAAGGGGGACAACATGCTCGACCTGGTTTTTGTCTTGGAGTAGTGGCGTAATGATCTGGGGAGTGGTGATCTTATTATCCACCCCGTTCCATGGTCAGATCATTATCTCCTACGGCTGGCTTTTCGACAAGCTGCCTCACACTGCTGGGATGAGGAGCCTCTTAGGTGGTTCCGCCCCAGGTGCTTGATGGACCCGGAGAGGTTCCAGACAGAACTGGGGTCTTTTCCTACATCCCTGGTCCACAGCTCTGCCGAGACCCTGGCGGCCACTTGGCAACGGGCAGCCACGGGGGCTCTCGACAGAGTTGTCCCCATGCGTCCCCTTACCCGTCGCAGATCCCGTGTGGCTCCCTGGTATATCAAGGAGCTCCAGGAGATGAAGCGACGGAGAAGGGGTCTAGAGAGCAGGTGGAGGTCGACCCGCTCCGAGTCTGACCGAGCCCAGTGGAGAGCCTATATCAGGACCTATCTGGTAGCTGTGAGAGCGGAGAGAAGGGTCTATTTCTCTGCTCTTATAGCATCCGCAGGAAACCGCCCAGCTGCCCTGTTTGGGGTTGCCCGCTCCCTCCTTCATCCGGTGGTCGCGGTGGATCCCTTGTGGGGCTGAGCTGAGGAATTTGGTCAGTTCCTGCAGGATAAGATTGCTCGGATTCGGGGGGGGGTTGAACGCCAATTTGCCGTGGTCTGATGCCGAGGGTGCAAGTGGTCTAGCTAATGTAATCTGGACTGAGTTCGATCCTGTTTCTGAGGATGAAGTGGACAGGATTATGCGACGACTGAGTTCCACCACATGTTTGTTGGACCCATGCCCTTCCTGGTTGGTCTATGCCTCCAGGGAGGTGACATGCGGCTGGCTCCGGGCAGTGGTCAACGCTTCTCTGGGGAAGGTACCTTTCCCGCTGCCTTGAAGGAGGCGGTGGTGAGGCCTCTCCTGAAGAAGCCTGCCCTGGACCCAGCCGAATTGAACAACTTTCGTCCGGTCTCCAACCTTCGCTTTCTAGCGAAGGTTTCGAGAGTGTGGTGGCTCAGCAATTTCCGCTTTTCCTGGAGGAAGCGGACTACCTGGATCCGTACCAATCGGGCTTTCGACCCGGGTATAGCACGGAGACAGCATTGGTCGCACTGATGGATGATCTCCTGAGGGCTCGGGACAGGGTTTTTTCCTCTGTCCTGGTCCTGTTAGATCTCTCAGCGGCTTTCGATACCATCGACCATGGTATCTTATTGCGGCGTCTCGGGGGGTTGGGAGTGGGAGGCACTGTATTGCAGTGGTTCACCTCCTTCCTCTCGGGACGCTCGCAATCAGTGTTGGCAGGGGGGCAGAGGTCGACTCCAAGGGCTCTCACCTGTGGGGTCCCTCAGGGGTCGGTCCTCTCACCCCTCCTGTTCAACATCTATATGAAACCACTGGGTGAGATCATCCGCAGCTTTGGGGTGAAGTATCATCAGTACGCTGATGATACGCAGTTATACATCTCCACCCCAGGCCACATCAGTGATGCCCTCTCCGTGATGTCCCGCTGTTTGGATGCGGTACGGATCTGGATGGACAGTAACATGCTTCGGCTCAATCCTGCTAAGACAGAGTGGCTGTGCGTACAGACATCTCGGCCCAGTCAAGAGATTCCATCTTTGGTCATGGGGGGAGAGGTGTTACCCCCATGGACAGGGCACAGAATCTGGGGGTCCTCCTGGACTCACGGCTCAGGTTGGAGGAGCAGGTGGGAGCCGTGGCCAGGGGGGCCTTTGCCCAGGTCCGGCTGGTTTGCCAGTTACGCCCATATCTGGACCGAGATGCCCTGCGCACGGTCACTCAGGCACTTGTCACCTCGCGGCTTGACTACTGCAATGCTCTCTATCTAGGTCTGCCCTTGCATACCATCCGGAGGCTTCAACTCGTGCAAAATGCTGCCGTGCAGGTTGTGATGGGAGTTTCCCGATTCTCCTATGTTACACCCCTCCTGCATGATTTGCATTGCCGGTTGCCCTCCGAATGAGATTCAAGGTTTTGGTATTGACATTCAAAGTCCTACGAGACATGGGTCCGGCCTATCTACGGGAACGTCTACTGCCGGCATCGAATACCAACCACCCTGTATGAGCGCACAGGCAGGGGCTCCTCGGTGTGCTGTCTGTGACTCAATGTCGCTTGGCGGTGACGCGGGGGAGGGCCTATTGTGTGGCAGCTCCCGCCCTATGGAATCAACTACCTCTGGGGCTCCGCCTGGCCCCTGACCTCCGCACCTTCCGCCACAACTTGAAAACTTGGCTATTTGAGCAGGCTGCGCTGTGCTGACTCCTCTTGGGGGGGGGGTTGTTTTATAATTTGTTTTAGTAATTTGGCTTGTGGGTTTAATTCTATTTTAGGTAATTATTTATTGTACTGGTTTTAACTGTGAGCCGCCCCGAGTCCGTTCGGGAGAGGGGCATCATACAAGTCAAATAAATAAATAAATAAATAAATAAATAAATAAATAAATAAATATATAATCAGTCCATTTTCTGCTTTGACTGTGCCTACATTCATCTCCATGCTGTCCACATGTGGTTCTCCTTGCTTTACCCTTGGTATGTTCCATAATTCATACAAGAATGCTGTGTAGAATTGCATCCAATCTATGTGTAGCTATGGGAATACAGTTATTTATGTTAGCAATCCTTGCTAATCTAGTAATGAAAAAATGTCAGTAGAAGGAGACATTTGAATAGGAAAAAGTTATATCATTAGCTTTACCCAGATGGATTGTCAAGAAGGATAGACTGCCTGAGCAGATTATAACAGATGGATGATACACCACAGTTGACAAGATGATATCTAATATTGCAATTAAATCAATTCAATATTATTTATAAAACAGGACAATCGCTCAACCAACTACTACTTGAGATGTTAGTAGTACAACTAGCATTACTTGTTGCCAGCATTGCTGCTCATGGAGGAGCAGCAATCTTCAAAATAATCTTTAAAGTGTGATATATTCTTCCTTCTTTCATTTAAGCAAGTATTTGTTTTCACTAAGCTACCTGCATAATGGATTGTTGGTCTTATTATGTGATTTTTGAATAATTGGGCTTTGGAATAGAATATTGCAATGTTCCCAATGTCAGCTGTTTGGTTTTTATGAGTTGCAAATTAGAAACACAAATGCCATTGTTCATCCATTTCACAGCCATAATATTGTTTCCATTGTATTTGAAAACTTAACACCTTACACACTGATTTTATGCAGTAGCTTATACTTCACAGATTATATATGCTTCACAAGATTTAGTTTGGAAAACTATTTAACTGAAGATCCACTTTTCAGCCCATTCAACTTGGAGGCTGAATCTGAAATGAGATTCAGAAATGTGAAATTTAATGCTGTTCAAGAAGCACAGAAATGATTGTATCCCTTTCCAATTTACATGAAGTTGGACATGATTTCCAAGCATGGTAATCCTTTCTGAGGGAGAAAAATCTGTCCAATCGAAGAGAATATTTGTAAGTTGGGGTTGAAATGAGAGTTCCTTGATGCTCTCTGAGCTTGGTTGTTTTCTTGCAGACATTTCGTTACCCAAACTAGGTAACAGAAGTTGGTCCAGTTTCACAAAGGTAACCCTTTTTTGGTTTCCAAAGTTCCCCAGAATAAATGGCATCATCATTTTCATCTTGTTATTCATTTGTCATTCAGGCACCACTCCATCCCACTGTCCCCCAGTGGGTGCCCCTGTATCTTGATTTCCATGTAGCTGGAATTGTTTTCCATCTCCTCACATCTGGAAAAAAAATGTGAAATAAATATTGATACTTACTTAATAAGGGAATGGTTTTGACATCTCTGATACTGTTACCAGCACATAGAAGACACAGAAGTAGTTTCATGGTTTAAACAAGGATATAGTTATGGATGAATTTTGAATCTTAATCTTAATTTCTTAAAAACATTCCCATATATTTTAAAACATATGAAATTAAATAATACAAAATATTGAAATATATGTTTAGCAAGATATAGTATAGACCTGTAAAAATGAACCCAACTTCAAGGGGGGGGGCTTTTGCCCAGGTTCGGCTGGTTCGCCAGCTTCGCCCCTATCTGGACCGAGATGCTCTTCGAACGGTCACTCATGCGCTCGTCACGTCCAGGATCGACTACTGCAATGCTCTCTACATGGGGCTTCCCTTGCGGATTACCCGGAGGTTGCAGCTGGTGCAGAATGCGGCTGCGCGGGCTGTGATGGGGGTATCCCGATACTCCCATGTTACACCCTCCGCGACCTGCATTGGCTACCGGTTGCCTTCCGGGTTTCCTTCAAGGTGTTAGTAACAACTTACAAAGCCCTTAATGGCGTGGGTGCAGGGTACTTGCGGGATCGCCTCCTGCCTGCATCACAGTCCAATCGCCCGCGCTCCCATAGGAGGGCCTTCTGGGAATACCGTCGGTCAGGCATTGTCGGCTGGCGGCTCCCAGAGCTAGGGCCTTTTCTGTGGGAGCGTCCGCCCTGTGGAATCAGCTTCCTGCGGATCTGCGTTTGGCCCCTGATCTCCGCTCCTTTTGTCGAGACTTGAAGACCTGGCTGTTTCAGCAGGCCGGCCTGGATTGACCTGGGGGTGGGTAGTTTTAATTTGTTTGTTTTAGTGATTTTATTGTTTTAACTTTTGGTAATTTGGACTTTTTATTTGTATTGCTGTATATCTTTTTGTATGTTCGCCGCCCTGAGTCCTTTGGGAGTAGGGCGGCATACTAGTCTAAATAAATAAATAAATAAATAAATAAAGGCATCTTAAAGACCAAACTAGACAAGATGATAAAGATATTATCACAAGCATAGTTGTTTCTTTTAAAAATGTAATAGTTGTCACACTAGTGTTCTTTTTAATTGGCCTTGTGCATGTAAAGTAAAATTACTTCTTCCCTCAAATGATATAGCTGTTTGAACCAGTCATGAAGGTTGGGGCACTGTATCTCAGTTTTACTTCTACTTACAGTTCCATGTTCAGAGTGTGGGATGGATAACCACACTTCAGCTCTGTATCTTTTATGCTGAATGGTTCTCTGTCTCTCTTGTGTCCCAAATTCTACTTAACTGTTGTATGATGCTATTTGGAAAAGGGATGTCTTTTGGTGATTTGTAAGGAATTGTCACTAACATGCTGATTCTATCCAAAAGAATCTTTCTAACAGAATAAATAAATGGTTTCTATCCAGTTTAACTAAGGTTTTATCATCCCCAGGTAAGTCATTTTATAGTAGCAAATATGAAAAACTATATCAAATTGTCTAATAAGGCTTAAATTAATGTGTTGGGATAGCTATGTTGATTCTGAAATTCACAAAGTATAGGTAGTCCTCAACCTACAGCCATTTGTTTAGCAACCTCTGAAGTTATAATGGTGCTGAAAAAAGTGATTTAAGACTGGTCTTCACACTTATGATTGTTGAAGTGTGCTCCATAGTCAAATTCGGGTGTTTCATCACTGATAGTATATTCAACAGTTGTAGGGTTCTGGGGTCACATGATAATCATTTGTGACCTCCCCAGTCAGCTTTTGACAAGCAATGTCATTGGGGGAAACCAGATTTGATTAACAACCATGATGATTTGTTTAATGACTGCAGCAAAAATGATCATAAAATTTGACACCTCACTTAATGACCACTTTGCTTAGCAATAGAAGTTTCAGTTCCACTTGTGGTCATAAGTTAAGAACTACCTGTATGATGTAAAACAACCTAAACCAAATTTAGGAGTTTAAGAGTATCCAAATCCATTTACTCCTCTGCTAGTATACTATATATGTTCCATTCCTGACAATATTTCTCCAATAGCGTCTTTTCAGCAGGTATTCATCTACTTGGCTTCATTTGTCTACTTAACTTCATGTGATCCTAGTATTTTACACACATTTTTCTTCTGCAGATAAATGCACTGAATCCACAACTGCTTATAGGAAGCTGGCATTATCTGAGTAATATTGATGTGGGCACTTTATGAGAATTCCAAATTTATATTGCTTGAATAATGCACTCTACAAGGTCAAGGTGATATCATGTACTTTCTGGGTCTATAGAATGACTGGTTCCCTGTACTGAAGAGAAAAATCAGCCCAAAAGCTAGTGACAATTTGTAAATTTCAAACGCACAAATTGGTGTTTAAACAATAGTTGAAAAAGCTGACATCTGTTTGTGCTTACGCTGGAATCAGTTCCTGCATATGATTTTCTTGCAGATGGTTAGGCATATAAACACTATTTGAAATAGCACATTATGCAATAGTTTGCATTTTAATTTTATGGTAGCTTGACAAAGAACTCACATGTCTCTATGCATGATATGAAATTAAATTTAAATTATCTGTGAATAATTTACCATTTTCTAAAAAAATCACAATAAATTCTAATTAGCATTTACCAGAATTTTTTCTTTCATATCATATAAGCAAATCATCAGTGCAAAATTTGTGTGAAATTAGAATTAGTCCTTGAGTAGCTCATTTGTTTTATGTGCTATTCTTGGGAAGAAGGTAGATTTAAATTGAGAAGTGAAAGAACATCAAGACTTCAGTCTGATAATTGAGAATTTAGCGAGGGTGTAATAAAAGAACATCTTCAATTACAGATACTGATTTGGAGATGGTGCTATCTTAGATAATGAGACAATGTGAACTCTGGAGCTACACAAGTTTTATATCTAGATTGCTAATAAGTAATTTGGTTGATCACTTCCTGCTGTAGTGTCTTCTCCATATAGCTATTCACATTCCTGTAGTTTCTACACAAAACAACTTTGGAGGGCATTTGAAAGAAATACCAGAAATAAATGTTCTGCTACCAGAACTACTTTGAAAAGTAGTTTCCTAACTACTTCTGAGGCCTTCCAAAGTATTGCAGCAATGGGAAGAAGACGATGGCGAAGATCTACTAGAACAATAGGGCCGGCAGAGTACAGTGTTACAAGACTGGTGGAGTACAGGTTGACAGGGTAGCTGCAGCTATGGCTAGGACATCGCACTGGGGTGCCTTAGGAATGGGTTAGCTGAGGTTTTGCATTGGAATTGCTGGCTACAGCATTGGACTTGAAGCAGTGCTCCTTGGTGGAGTTGGCAATGATAAGGATAAAGTAGAGGCCTGGGGGAGTGTGGCATCCTCACTTTGCAGTTATCTTATACGTTACTAGTTGCAGTAACTGTGCTGGGTATGTATTCTGGTTGACCAAGAACTGATTTCAGCCACATCTACTAAGGAGTAATGTAACTGGAGAACTATAGATGAAGAACTCACTTAAACAGAGCACTAGTGAGCCTACAATTTAGCTGCACTCAAATTATCTATCTTTTCTCAAGAAGATGTAGAGAATGGGATATGGATTGTCTAGGTTTTTTTTTAAAGCATAACTCAACCCTTTGTAACTGGAGTGTGATGTAAAGGTTCTAGGCTTCCTAGAATCATCAGTTAGAAGTATCAAAATAATAGCACTGCTTTCCTGACTGAAAATATCTGATTTTGCTACAGTTATCTCAAATGTCATTAAATGTGAGGAAGCTTTTGAATTCTCTAGAGCCTTCATCTGGCAAAGGTGATTGAAAAAAAAAGGCTTCAAATTTTTCTTAGTTCCTTCAGTTTAAAAGTCCAACGGAGGTGGAACAACTGTTGTATCATGTAGCAGAGCCCAACATAATGCACACTTTCCTTCCATATTACATGGTTACATTCCCACAAATGATCCAAGCCTTGGTGGTGCAGGCTGTTAAATGCCTAGCACTTAAGTTCCAGCTGCCTGCAATTAGTGCAGGCTCGAATCCCACCAGGCTCAAGGTTGACTCAGCCTTCCATCCTCTCGGGGTAGGAGAAGGACAGCATATAAATGTAATTAAAAAACAAAGTCCACCTCCCTTGAATTCCATTATCTAGTTCCAATTTAGTGTTGACCATTAGTTGACTAGATTCTTGTTTATAGGCATGAGTAATAAATCAACCTAAGTGGAGCTTAACACATAGGCCTGATTCTGTAGATTGTCCATGATTCCAGCCACGTGTTTCCAGTGCACATCAATACTGATTTTTTTTCTTGATGGCCAATATAGCTACTTATGCTTTTTAATATAATTCATTATTTCTTCATGAATAGAGCAGAAGAGCTGTGAGTATACTGCTAGTCCAAGAATGGATTAAACATAATTTAAGGGAGACTAAGAAATCTTATTTTAAAATATCTATTGATTTGTAGCATTCAGTGACTTTTTCAAATCATAGATCCTGTTTCTGAAGAGCAATTTGTACTTTCATTGTTAATGCACAAACAACATTTGTGTGCATGTATATACATTCAAAGTTATTAGAACTGCTTTCATGTAGTGACTCTAATAACTCTGAATATTCAAATTACTATCTGCATTCAGTCAAATTCCAGCTAAGCGATAAATGAAATGATATTCTTAATTTGGGCAGAAAGACACCCCCCCCAAAAAAACCCTATATCATTTCTGAACATCTTTTGAATTTTGTTCATTATTTATTTAACCTTAATATCCAAATCTGGATTTTGAATTTTCAGAGACCTCACTTCAGTTGGAATTGTAAGTTCAAACACTGGATAAATAAACTGAACTTTCTTACTACATTTGCTTTGATTCTTTTAGTGGAGCTTTGCAATATTTTGACCTTACTAAAACCCACGTATCTCAAATAGGCTATGAAAATAGATGGTTTCAATCAATGGATCTTTCATTTCAGAATGTGTTCCCCAAACACTCCAGATCTTAAGTTGGAAAGTTCAAAGTCTGTAAGAATAGTATAATTAGATTGACCCAAAGAGCTTTGTAGCTTTCTGGAAGATTAGTAAGAAAGAAGTTCTATTCAGCTTAATTAGATCTTAATTCATCTCAACCGATATCTTGGTGCAGAAGAAAGGAGTCAGGAAGGAGAAATACTCTATCTAATTCAACAAATGAACAATAAATAGTGTTAAGTTTGCATGAAGAGACAGATGCGGAGTGCTTCAAGCTCTTTGTTTATTAGTGACTACAGCTCAGAATGGACCCACGTTGGCTGGGCTGCGGCTGCTACTTATAGCCAGCAGCCACAGTTGCCAGCCAATCAGAGTGCAGGGTTTTCCCACACTTTTTAAACCAATCATTTCTAACATTTTACAAGAACAGTTCAAACTAAACCAATGACTTCAAACCTGCATACATAACACCCCTCCCCACTAGGTTCAGTCCATACTCAAACCCCAGCCTATGTAATGTATTCTTTTAAATAGGTGGGGCTCTTACATGTACTTTGAGACCTACATGGTTCAGATGTTTTAAGGTTCTCACCTTGTGAGGGAGGAAATGTGTCTGCTGACATTACCTTACTAGGACTTGTGGTAATGGTAGAACCTGTTTGGTTACTACAACCTGGTCTCTCCTCCCAATCCATCTCCAACCCAATGTCAGCACCTAAATCAGGTAATGATGTGCAATCTTCCATTTGTGAAAATGGTTGTTGGTATTGTGACAGGTTTTGGAATGGTTCCTGTCATGTTAGCTCGTTACACATGGGGTTGATTCTTGCTTGTTGATTACACTCATGATCCTCCCTTCCCCTAGAAGAGGCAGTAGGTATGGGAACCAGAGAGGAGCAAAAGCGATGCTCCTGAGGCAATCTGGATCTTAACTGATCAAAGTGCCTGCTCCAGAGGACACCATCCTCCGTTTGTACCCTGTAAAACCTGGGGCCTGTGATTTGGGTTATCTCAGCAGGAATCCATAATGGTTCACCCATAAGGTTCTTAGCATAAACAGAATCACACACAGTGAATGTGCGAATTTTGCTAGTGGAATCTAGTGGTGCATTGGGTGCGTAAGTGGGATGAAGGCGATCAAGGGGAGACCTGAGTTCCCTACCCATCAACAATTCAGCTGGGGACAAATTAGTTGAGGGGTTGGGAGTGATATGCTGAACACTGAGAAGTTTTTCAACTCTCTCAGTGATATCCCCTAGACCCAATTGCTGAAGTTTTTCCTTGGTAAATTGTACCATACGTTCAGCCTGGCCGTTAGCCGAAGGATGCCCAAGGGCTGTCAAGGCATGTCTGATACCCTGTTGTGCTAGATATGATTCAAAAAGGTTGGATGTAAATTGAGGGCCATTGTCAGAAACAAGCACATCAGGTAACCCGTGAGTTACAAAAGCTTTTAAGCTGTTTGATGACAGCTTCAGCTGTGGTGGATGCCATAGGGATAACCTCTAGCCACTTGGAATATGCATCAACTATAATAAGGAAAGTGTGCCCTCTGGTAGGGCCAGCAAAATCAATGTGAATCCTGGACCATGGGCCCCTAGGACATTCCCATTCCTGTGTGGGGGCGAGAGGTGGGGCAGGCCTGACTACCTGACAGTTGGGACAAGATGCAACCCAGTTTTCAACCATTTTGTCAATACCTGGCCACCATACATAACTCCTGGCCAATCCCTTCATTCTGACAATTCCCGGATGACCCTCATGTAACATTTCCAAAACCTCTTTTTGTAGTTTTGCAGGAATGACCACCCTGTTACCCCACAAAATACATCCTCTTAATACCGATAATTCAGTTTGCCTGGATTTGAAAGGTTGGGTGAGTTGAGGTAAGTCTTGAAGTGGCCAACCCTTCTTAATCCAGCCTACAACAGGAGCCAATAAAGTGTCTTTGGCAGTCTCTCTGGCAATTTGAGCAGCATGTACTGGAAGCTTGGCAACAGTTTCTAGAAAAAAGGTGTGAGTCTCAGGAACAGGGTCCTCAATGTGTGAAGGAAGTGGGCAGTGACTCAAAGCATCTACATGCCCAATGTCTTTGCCAGGCCTGTGGATGAGTTTGTATGAATAAGCAGCAAGAAATTCGGTCCATCTCAGCATTCTTGGTGACAGGATCGTGGGTGTTGGTTTGTCCCCTGCCACAATGCCTAAAAGAGGTTTGTGATCTGTGACAACAGTAAATGTTCTCCCATATAGATATTCATGGAATTTCTTGACAGCTGCAACAATTGCCAAGGCTTCCTTATCCAGTTGGCTGTAGTTCCTCTCTGCTTTAGTCAAGGTGTGAGAGTAAAATGCAATAGGAGCTTCCTCCCACTGGGAAGCATATGGCTCAATACCCCCCCACTCCAAAAGGGGAGGCATCACAAGTGAGAACAACAGGAAGATTCTCAGAGAACTGTATCAACACAGCATCAGACGTGATTTGTCTCTTGATATTGTTAAATGCAGCTTGTTCCTTTCTCCCCAGACCCAAACAGATTTCTTGTCCAGCAACCTATGTAGGGGTTCTGCAATGGTTGCCTTCTGAGGTAGGAACATGTGATAAAAGTTAATGAGTCCAAGGAAGGCTTGCAAATCTGTTTTACATTTACGTCTAGGGGCTTCTTTGATTGCCTGCACCTTGGCATCTGTGGGGTAGATACCATGCTTGTCAATCATATAGCCCAAGAACTCAACCTTGTTAGTTCTAAGAGTGTATTTTTCTTCCTTGACTTTTAACCCCGCTTTTTTGCATCTGGTAAGGACTTCTCTGAGTCTCTCTTGTAACTGAGTGTCATTTTCAGCAGAGATTAACACATCATCAAAGTAAGGTACTACCCCCGGCAGTCCTTGGAGCATCCTTTCCATAAGGCTTTGGAAGATGCCTGGTGCCACGCTTACTCCAAACTGTAACCTTTTACATTTGAAAGCACCTCTATGAGTCACAATGGTTTGGGCCTCTGCAGTGGCATCATCAACTGTTAATTGTTGATATGGGGCCAGATCCACTTGGCAAAGACTGTACCCCTGCCAAGTTAATGTAATAAATGATGCACCACTGGAACTGGATATGCGCTCTGTTGAAGCGCATGGTTCAATGTCCCCTTATAGTCTCCACAGATTCTCACTGACCCATCAGTCTTGACTGGTGTGACTATGGGTGTCTCCCATCTGGGGTGGTCAGTGGGCTCTAAAACTCCTTGAGCTATTAGTTTATCTAATTGTGCATCAATTTTTTCCTTTAAGGCAAATGGGACCCTTCTGGGTTTTAAATGGATTGGTTGTACCTTGGGATCTAGGTTAAAGGAGATAGGGGTCCCCAAGTACTTGCCTAATCCATTGCTGAAGACCTCTGGAAACTCAGACTTCAAGGCCTCTTCCCACTCAGTGTTGCTCACGTGATTGATGCCAGTCACCTCAATGTCCAGCGGGTTGAACCACTCAAGGCCCAGCAGACTTGGCCGGTCCTTGTCCACGATGGTCAGTGGTAGGCGTTTGGTGTGGCCCTTGAACTTCACGCTTGAATTCTCTTGTTCCAACTACTGGAATCTTGTTCCCTTGGTAGTCTTTAAGAGTCAATGCTTGCTTCTTGAAGTGCTTCTTCTGGATGTTGGGAAGAAGACTGTGAATAGTGTCCCATGACGCCATAGATAGGTATGAGCCTGAGTCCACTTCCATTTGGCAAGGCCTTCCTTCAATAAATACCTTGACATGCACTTTTCTACTTCTTAAGGGTGATGAATGACCAATGGTGATTGTTTGATGAGTTTCATTCTTCCCATTTGCTTCTGCGCTGTGCCCCATTTTCTCACTGAGGTTGTTGGGCTTGAATTCTTTGTCAGGAAACTTCCTTCTGATGGGTGGAGTTCTGGATGATTTGCAGACTCTTGCTAGGTCTCCTCTTTTATCACAACGGAGGCAAATGGTGTCTAAAAGCTTGCATTCAGTGTGGGGGTGGCTTCCCCCACACCCTCTGCAGTAGAAAGCTTGCCTCTTTCTTCCTAGGTCTTTCTTTTTCCTCTCCATTCTGAGTCTGTAAATTCCTTCCTCCACCTCACTACAGTCTGACTCAGAATCTATTTGCTCACAATGAGTTGTTGTGGACTTTTCCACATCAGGATGGCTTGTGGCCTTGTTAATTTTCTTCATGGCCGCTGCTGAGAACTTGGTAGCTTCTGCTGAAGAGGCCTCTTCTATTGCTTCCTTCAGCGTGATCTTAGGTTTTAGTAATAACTTGCTCTGAAGCACCTTGTCTTTAAGGCCCAGAACAAATCGATCACGCATGGCCTCTTCTAAATTGTTAAATTCGCATGCACCCCAATGTCTCTTAAACTTGCCACAAAGTCGTTTACGTTTTCGCTTTCCCCTTGATCCCGACGGTAAAACTCGTGTCTCTTAATGAGGCACGATACTTGTGGGGCGTAATGGGCTCTTAACAACTTTTCTAAGTCAGGCCATTCCATTACCTTTATGTCTGCAGCTCCCGCCAATGCCTTTGCCATCTTGAAAACTGCCGGACCGCAGTGCGTGAGAAAGACCGCCCTCTTCTGCTTCTCGGAAATGTCGGCGAGATCGTTTCCTTCCAGATACATTTGGAAACGATCTGCATACAACTCCCAGTCTTCTGCCGTCGGATCGAACGGGGCTGGGGGGGGTGTTCAGCGCAGCCATCTCTCTCTTCTTCTGTTCCGCGTTGCCTTCTTCTTCAGGGAGATCCCATCCTCATCGCCAGTGTTAAGTTTGCATGAAGAGACAGACGCAGAGTGCTTCAAGCTCTTTGTTTATTAGTGACTACAGCTCAGAACGAACCCACTTTGGCTGGGCTGCAGCTGCTACTTATAGCCAGCAGCTGCAGTTGCCAGCCAATCAGAATGCAGGGTTTTCCCGCACTTTTTAAACCAATCATTTCTTATATTTTACAAGAACAGGTCAAACTAAACCAATGACTTCAAACCTGCATATATAACAAATAGTTTCCCATACAATTCTCAATGAACTGTTGGAGAAAAACAACCTCAACAACCTGCCACCCCTCTATCCACCATGATGCTTGAACTTCTCAATTTTTTCAGTCTCTCGATTTGTCTCTTGATTTGTCCTATTTCATTCAGAATTTCCAGGCATGCTCAACAGTCTTCCATGTATTGGCTTGCAACTAGTTTAAAGATCTTTGCAAAAGTTTAGAGATCCTTGCTTGCATAGAATAAATAAAGAAAAATAGACAAAGGTGGTATTCAGCAGGTTCTGACCAGTTCTGGAGAACCGCTAGCGGAAATTTTGAGTACTTTGGAGGTACTGCAAATACTACCTCCGACTGGAGATTTTACAGTATCCTTCCCCTGCCACACCCACAAAGCTATGCCCACAAAGCTGTTAGTAAAAAAATTGAATCCCACCACTGAAAATAGATCATGTATACCCAAAACTAAAAGAAAAAGAAGATAAGTAATCCATCTCTATTATACTAGATCTGAATGAATGTAGTCTAATAAGTGAAAGGAATATGATCTATATCAGAAAGTATGAATGAATAAAAATAAAAGTTCACCAATTGTTGATATATGCATGTTTTGTTCGAATGAGTAGGTTTAATTGAACAATTAGAAGAGAGCTTTTAAATAAATGCAATCCAGGGGAACACAATTTTTTAAATCCAAGTGACATTAATGGATGGATAGGATTGTGACAAGAGAACCTAAAAAAGTGACTAAGTCCCTTAGAGAGAATGGTGACTTTTGAGCATGAAAACACTGAAAAACATTGGTTTGTTTTAAATATATGATTTAAGCATGTCTATGCTTAGGTTTACATGTAAAAGAAATTAATATAAATTTCAATGCATAATCTGTTTGATTGTTTATGATGAAACTTGGAGACAATCACATTGAACAGGGGGTTGGACTAGAAGACCTCCAAGGTCTCTTCCAATTCTGTTATTCTGAAATGAGAGATTCTGAATGAGAAAATGCCATTTTCTATAATGCCAATTGAATTTTGAGGAAAAATGGGCATGAAAGAAGAAGAAACAAGTGAGAGAAACGAGACTGAAAGCAAAATAGCCACAGGAGGAGAATGTGCAACTTCAGAATAAAAAAGCCTTAGAATATAATTTCTAAAAAGAATAACAAGAAAGATGAAATACAAAGTTTGTGAAAGCTGTTTGGAACACAAGGAAAGGAATTACATTGCAGAGTGCTGTGGAAGTGTGGAATTTCATTAAAGGAAGAAATGAAAAAAGGATTCTTGGTGGAATCATTTTTCATTGTGGATGAGAAAAAGAATAAGCAAATTATTGCTGCAACAAACACAGATCTGAGAAAGAAATTATATAATGTGAATATATAGAAAAAGAGTTTCAAAGAATGTAATAAAAAAGAACAATAAACTGTTAAGATTAAAATGGACAGAGGAACATCTAGCAATTAGATGGAAATTAAAAAAATTGGGAAGTAAACAAACAGGGGTAAACAAAGTGCCTGCAGGAGAGTGACTGGAATTTGTTTTAAAAAGGAATGAAATAATTTCAGATGAAATTGAACTGTGGGACTGCTGGAAGGAGTATTTTTGAGATTTCAATGGAATGACAGATTTAAATTGAAATAAATGCTGTAAATGTTGAAGTCCAATTAAAATATTGATGAAAAAGAAATTATAAATGCTGTGAGAATGTAGAAAGTAAGATCGTAATATAGAAGGGATAACTAGAGAAATATTCAACTTTGATTGTGAGTTGCTTACAGAGTTGGTTGTTGAATGTTTATATGAACATTGCATCTATGTCTGATCATTAAAGGGAAGCTACTAATGTTTGTTCGTTTATGTAACTTTTCCTATCTAAATCTGGTGGGAAGGAAGTTGTCCTCTTGTACAAAAAGAAAGGTAGCAAGAAGGAATATAAAATTATAAGGAGAGGCATCTGAGGGTGGGAAGAAGTGAATTGGAGTCAAGAGGATAAATGATGGCAAATGGCAAAGTTGCAGCAATGTGAAGCCCACATAATGGGAGCAGAGCTTGCATTGTATTCCATCAATTGGACTAAACTGCTGGTTTATGTAGATGCTTCTTCTGTTGCCTGCATTTCACCAAATAGAGGTAGGTGCATTGTAATCCATGAAGACACTTGAAAAGAAAATTGGAACATTCAGCTTTTGCTATATTTCCTTACTTCTTCCTTCTCCCCTTCTTTCTTTCTTCAATTTAAACTGCAGCCTGTTGTGTAATCTTTATATTTTATTTTCCTTTTTAAAAAAAACCCCAACATCTAAACCCATAAAATAATTTTAAAAACTCACCTTGTTTAGCAATGCAATCATAACTAATTATGGAGACTTCAAAGTCAATAGTAATTGCATGATCCACCCTCTTGTTCTAGGAAAACTGCTGTTTCGGAGAAATGTATATACAAGAAATGTTGGAACCAATCATTCTTACTTCCCTTGACATCCATGATCTGGGTATAGAATTTTTCCCCTCCCAAACAGATTAGGACATGAGCAGTGGAATTTTTTGGCAATTGCCTGGATATTTTGAACAGGTGTATCTTGTCTATTCCTGCAGTTCTGAGGGTAAGGAGATGATAAATCTAAGAAATCCAAGTGCTTTGCACACAGGATCTCAACTCTTGCATATTTTGGGGTTCCCTAAACCATTAAGAAAGTTGGGGTGTGTGGAAGAACTCTGTTCATCCTCTGAGGAGGCCTTTAACTCTCAATGATTTATTTTATTTTCTTGATTTGATTTAAGAGTCCTATTGCCATGAGCTGTAATATTCTTTATTACAAAGCAAAAGTGTACTCATGAGGAAAAAATATAATTCATTTGGCCAAGTATTTAGAGATAGTTTCATAAATATGACATTCGATTTGCCAGAAACTGGCACTAGTGTGTCAACCTCTAAGCCATTTAAGTACCCACAGTGTTAAGCCCAAAAGATTTGATTTAACATATATTGGCCAAGGAGGAGTTATTTAATTGCAGAGCTGCTTGATGCCCTTGACTATAATAGGCCTTCAAATCTCTAATCGGTTATCATATTATTGGCTTAACATGTTATTTTTAATATACATTCAAAGCATCTGTTATAATGGTTCCTTTGGAACTGTTTGGATGCGCATAGTAAAAATGTTTATTGCACACAATGTTTTTTGCTCATTCTCTATGGGGGAGTTTTATTTTAGAGGTGGCTGTTGGTTTGATGGCAGACTCTACCTCCCTCTCTATTTTGTTCTCTGCTTTCTACCTGATCTTGTTTCTTTTTTGGTAGCCATATAGTTGTATTTCTCATTGAGTTTTTCATTGTTTATTTTATTGCTCAATTAATGGTTTATATAAAGGTTGAACTGAATGATAAAGGATAATGGTAAATATCCAATGACTTGGATATTCCTGCCTGGAGTGTGTGTGTGTGTGTGTGTGTGTGTATGGAGATGATAGGAGATGGGGAATCTCAAATTCAAATTTAAAAATTCAAATTAGATTTGAAGGGTTTATGTTTGTCCTATATATTATTTCAAGTATAGAGAAATTTCTACTTCTTCAGCTTTACTATTATATTTAATCTCTTTTCACATTGAAGGCTGCCTAACAGTACTGGAGACTCAACATAGTTTGGAGGCAATTTTGACTGTCATGCATTAAGGTTGTGTGAAGCAGGTGCAACCCAGTTTCCTGGGTTTGCTTTCTTTAGTGGGAGTAACATAGCCTGGCTTGTGAAGGACTGGGATTGGGCTGATCTTTGCTGCCCTTATAAAAAGTGGCTTCTCTGCATGTGCAGATACTGTGCGCTTCTTGAGCAAATCACAGAGCATTTCACTGTCTGAAAAGCAGTTGGGGGGGTGGGTTCCCTCAATGCTTCATCAAAGTGGAACATTCTTCAAAATTCTGCACACACTTAATACACAGTTTTAAGTGGAATTACTAATGCACACTTCTCAGAGTAAGATGCAGATTGTGACAGCCAGATCAATTTATAGTCACCTTGTGGCTGGTTGGCACACTTAACCTCTGCAGGAAGAGGGACTAATTAAGATGTTTTCCCCTTCGCCAGAGTTCCCTTGTGAAACTTGTTGGTTTTTAGCAGGTACTGAAAGACTTTCTCCATGGCTTGGTAGGCAGGTCCAACTTATGCCTTGTAGCTCTCTGTAGCTCTTCTGTTGTTCAGAAGCAACAAGGGCATTGACTGATCGATGTCAGCCCTTTAAGGTAGTCCAGGCAAGAAAACAAAACCAAGAGTACTTATGCTACCTTTATTGTAACAACATTTTTCAAGCTGGAAGGCACATCTTTCCCACTCCTCCACCCTTTACTTTCAAAATAACTAGGGAAGGTCCCTTCTGAAATGCTTTTCATACATGCATTAAGATGATTGTTGCCCTCTGCATATGGATCTAAAGCTAGCCATTTGAGGCATTTTCACACCAATGCATAGTATATAAATTGTATGCTATCTTATATATGCAAAGGGAATTTTGGTTGAAGGACAGCTTCTACTGGAAGAGAAGGAATACAAACTGTCTAGAGAAACCAACGACTCTATTTTGAGTATATTCAGGGGTAGGAAGAGAAAGCAGTGCATTGTATGAATGCAATCCACTCGGTCTTCTTTTACCAAGGATGTGAAGCCATGTATGGAAAACCATTTGCAGAAACTTTGAATCTGAATTGGTATCAATAAAAAGGATCAATATTTCATAGTAAGCATGATGAACAGGTGGTATACATATCCACATTAAAACACACACCAGCATTTTTATGACTCTGATCCACTATTGGTTTCTCACGGACAAAATCGTCTATATCACCATGGCATCAAGTAATGTGCTGCTCATTTGCAGATTTTTAATTTAAGCATTTATTTGGATATAGATATAAATAAACATTCATAAATCCTAAGCCACTAACCTGGATTTAGGACATCGTTAACTTAGTTGCAACATAGACTATTGATGGATTTCTAGTATATTACATAGTGTTTAAATAGACATAATAGGAATTAAATTACCCCATTAATTTTCCTTGCCCATGTATTTTTTAAAAAGAAGATATCCAGAGAAACTTTACAGCTTTATTGCCAAATTGTTTTTGTTTTGGTTCTATGATGTTTATAATCAAGCATTTGTTTTTATGGCAAAAAAACAATGAATAGAAAGTGAGAATATATTTGATTTGCAGAAGGTGCATTTCATATCATTACTGATGCCTTGTTGTAAAGATCCATGAATATTTAAGTATGGGAAAAATTATATCCTGCCACAAACCTAGTGACTGGCTTTCAGAGTGGAGCAAATGGAGATGAGACATAAAAATCAAAACATGCAAAAAGAGAAATAATGCAAATATTAGTGACAGGCCAGCTGTGATCATTTTTTATCAGAGACGCTTGTAGAAGAGTAGAGGCAGATACCTGCTTATTTACCATGTATAGAGAATTGTATGTCAATCAATTGTAATAATGAAAGGCAGGGGACAGGGTGAAATCTGCATATACCCTTCTAAGTCAATCAATTGGAGGAAGAAATGCAGAAAATGACAGCTGTTTGGGGATGTTCAGAGACAGTAGCAATTGATTGGGTCGAATTGTCACAATCTTCTTTGTACCAGAGCAGGGGAAGGGGGCATTAACGTTCCCCCCTATCTTATGCAAAACCTGGCTTGAAGTGAATACTCCCTTCTCACTTCTACATTCTGCAATCATGGGAGGTGACTTAGTGGAATTTTATTGGGCAGCTTTCTATGGTGGCCACATAGTGGTTGGTGAATGATTGCTCAGCAGGCTACTGTTGCATTACCTACATCCCAGCTGTATGCTGTTCCAAATGCATAATTTTAGTCCTTGTTAAAATGCACACACACCCTCCACAAAAGAAAGTAAAAAAAATCGGAAATAGCCCAGTAGGAAGCCCTGATGACAATCATTCTCTTTCATCTGTTTTTTCCTCCCTTCTACTTCAATTTTTGTTCTTGTAGATTCACAGCTCTCAAATACTTTAAGTTCTTACTATTTATTCCCTCTCCACTCTCTCCTCTATTACATAGGTTGTTCTTTTTGCCATTCTGTTGGATATGGGAGATGATAAGGATGGCAAAACAACACCTGTGTGCAAATGAGAATAAGCATGCCTGCCTTGCTTCATCAAAATGATGAACTATAAGGCTGAAGGGCGGGAGGGTGAGATCCTTTATAGAGACAGAATAAAAAGAATTAATGAATCTTGAAAAGCACACAGAGAAACCATACGGAGCTTTTTATTGAGAAGGCAAAGCCAAGATTCTTGTGTTAGTGGGGTGTATAATGATAGGCTATTAAGTCTCCATGCTAGCATAGCCTCTCTTGGGGCCAAGGCTGACAATTACAGTATAATAAATGTGATTCTTTTGTGATTCTGAAAGGTTCAATGTACAAAGAGTTCCTGACATCCAAAATGGTTGCCTTGAACTTGAACTGAACTAATAGGAGAGCAGGGTAGGGCGGATGCTTGATATATTCTACAATGTATGAACTTATGTGAGAATCTTAGGATGGATCCTCTTTAAAAAGACAAAAAAGCTAAGACCTTGTCCCCAGTGATGAAAGAGAGTATACAGAGGTTGGTTGGGGAATGGTAAAAATGCTAGTAAAACTATTAGACTGTAATCTTCTCCCATGTTGGAAGTTGAACGCTCATCCTCTGACCAAGTTTATGGGGAATTCTGGGCATGGTAGTCTCAACACATATGGGGGATGACAACTTAAAAAGCATCATGCCATCCCAGATTGCAGGTTGAGCTCAAAGACTTCAAGGGCAGTAGAACTACCATATAAAAAGAAACATGTCTTGCAACAGCCAATGGCAGGATGGCTGCAGGAGGGAGGTTTTAGAAACCAGAAAGCTGTCTCTGCTTTGCTTTATTTGCCTATATTGTATACAGTGGTTCTTGGCTGGTTATCAGGAGTATTTTCCCTCCACAGCTGGAAGAGAAAGAATTGCAACTGGGAATGTCAGGACTGAAGTATAGTTTTTCTCCTGGAAATATAACACAGATTAGGCTGACTAGATTTTCTACTGTCAATAGAACTACCTTATGAAAAGCTTTTCAGAAGTTCAATCTTAGTACAACTGACTTAACTATTCAATCCTAGGAGAGATTCAACAACATCTACATAAAGGTAGAATTCTCACTTTGATATGACACATATTATGTGCTCACCAAAGTCACCTCTGTTTAGTTTCTACTGACTGTATCCATCACTGTCAGATTTTAGGCTTGATCCCTTTGCTTATTTTAAAGTATAAAATTCTTCAAATTGCTTTTCTCTCAGTGGGCTACAGTAGAATGAAATAATGAAATTACAGGATTCTTCTTGCTAATTAACTATTCTGAAATGCATTATTCATGTTACATAAATTGCTTGAATGCCATAATGTGAATGTGCTTAACTTTAAAAAAAATGAACACATAATGCAGGGTGTATTTCCACCCCCTAATTATATAAGGCTTAAGACCATCTGCATATAAATATGTTCGTGATTTAAAATTTGGGGCAGAGGCTGCGGGGAACAGATGAGAGACTTAGAATTTTCCATATTCTCTGTTTTGGGCATCTCATCACTGCTAGATGTACCTGGGAGAATTAACCAACATTGTTACATTCATAGATGCTGAACCAAAAATGAACCCAGGAGGAGTAGAACTCTGATCTGTTTGACTTGCATATAGAGTGTGAGTTGGCCTATCTTTTGTAGCAATTGTATTAGTACATAGAACATAGAATAAAAGACCTTGACTGTCATCTAGTCCAACTTCCTGCTCAAGCAGGAGAGTCTATTAAGAAAGATGCTCTACAATTTACATCCCAAAACACATAATGTATGCTATAATTTTTTTTACAAATAATGCAACAACTGCAATGTGACTTAAGACCCAATTGTGGTAAATAGAATTATGTTTGGCAAACTCTGCATGTACAATAGTCTCAGTTCAGTGTCCAATGTGGGAACTGACCATATTCATGCTTAGCCAGAGAGAGAAAACTTGAAAAGTGGAAAAGTTACCTTCTGATAAGCAGGAATAATAGTCTTCTACAAAGACAGGCAACACTTTCAGGTTGAGAAGCTCTTCCTAAATACCCATTGAGAAACTCATTTGTATAGTCCTAGGGTTTAGATAATGCAGTCAATGAATTGGAAGGGATCTCAAAATGCACATATACCAAGCCTCTGCACATGGCAAGATCCATTACAGCATCTCGGTCAGAGGCTTTTTTTCTTTCAGACTCTTTTTGGAGACATTCAGTGAAGGAAAACTTATTTTCATATGGCAGCCAACTCATGCGGAAGTTCTCTTGATACTAGCCTGAACTTCTTGTAATTTTAAACCATTGTTTCTGGTCTTGTTCTTGGGTACAATAGAGAATAATTCCATAGGTTTTTTTTTGAATATTTGAAGGTTGCTATCATATCTCTCCTCAGTTGTCAGTTCCGTAGGCCAAATACACCCATTCTTTCAGTTTGTTTTGACCTAGGCTTCCCCAAAAAGCACTAAACAGACTCTTTGTCACGGCAAAACCCCTTTTATTAAATGAAAGTGAATTTCTTGCATTCACATTCAGCCAAAGGCCTGGCAAACAGTCTTTCAAGGGTGTAATTAGGAGCACAGACCTTATCTAGCTTGGAGACCTGCCAAGTAAATATTTTCAAATGTAGTGCTGACAAGGAAGGACTTGGCACAGAGTCTTTAAGATGCACAGACAGATCTTCACACTGCTGCAACAAATGAATTGTTTCCTGCACATTGTTTCCTCCCTTTTTGCTCCTCTTTTAATCCCTATGGGAGGGGCCATTCACCATCCACCTGTGGCTTTACTCCCACGTCGACCCTTAGTTCATAATTGTTCTTTTCTTTTGGCAGCTCTGTGCATGTGCAGGCTGGGAACTGGCTCCAGCTGCTCCCCTGCCTCACTGCTGTCTGATTCCGAAGGCAGCTGACAACTGCCAGACTGCCCTGGCCCCATCTCTGCCTCTGATGCAGAGCCCTCATCTGATCCTTCCTCAGCCTCCAGGACTGGCCCATGTTCCTCCCCAACCTCCTCACTGTCCAACTCTGCTGCCAGCTCTGTTAGTTACCGGTGGGCCACAACACAGTTATCCTTTTCAAGGTTTGTTTTAGATAACTTTCTTCTAAGTTTGCTTTGCTTGATCAATGTCCTTTTTATTGTATATGCCTTTGAAAAACTGAAAGCTCTACTTTGAGCATAAACCATCAGTATGCATGATATGCAAAAACAATATTAAAATACATGTGCACATCTTTCTCTGACTTGTTCCTAAACTGCTTGATTTGGGTTCTGTCTTACTGAACTTCACAAAAGCACACCCTTGAAGTAGTAAATATTCTAACACTTTCTCAGGAATGGTTGCCTTGATGAAGAATTAAATGAACTGTGAAAACGTGGTTCAGTTGTGGGGTTCTCATGTGCTTTGAAAGAAAAGAATCCTACAGCATTCCGTTGCAAATGCAAGTATTAACTGAAGTTACAAAGCAAATTTATCTGAATCTTCCACAACAGAGGGTACTTTATGTTATTCCATTGTTTTATTTTTTTTATTTATATTGTGGCGAAGCTTATGCTACCACCCTTAATGATTAAGAGTAGGCAGCTAAGACCATAGCTATGGTCTTAGTGTTTAACTTTCCTTATCAACATATTGTTTCATCTTCTCATAGTGCTGCTGGTAGCTATCTCTTACCAAATGCTCATCTGTCTCAGCTTGATCTCTGAACTTTGTGCAAACATCATGCTGAAAAAGGCATCCAGCAGGTGTTTCCTTTGATGTCCTTGGATTGAAGTGGATAATATATCATTTAGTTGTTTGGTAATTTCCCCTTTTTTCCTGCACAGCAAGCTCCTTTTAAGGCTCCCCCCCATTTCAAATACCCACAGCATTTTTGGAGTATTTAAATAATGTGGGGAAGAATGGATGTGTTTAATTTCATCTCAAGGCCTGTAAAAATTAACTGGTGAGTCAACTTAAAGGTTTTAAGTGGTTGCACTGCTTATATGACAAACAAGCAACAGATTCTTGCAGAGCAGGGGTGTCAAACTTGTGATGACACATCATCATGTGATGTATCGCAACTTTTTCCCCCTTTGCTAAAGCGGGGGTGGGCATGGCCAGCACGTGACGCATCTGGCCCACGGGCTACAATCCCTGTTGTAGAGGATTATTGATGGCATTGGAAGACGTATTTGCCAACACAGTTCTTTCTGGCTATTTAAAAGAAGGCAAGTCTATTCATTTTTGTAGGCTACAAACTGTATGCTTTGAAATACAGCCCAAAAGAACCAAGCAAGAAAAAATAAGTAGTTCCAGAAACATTTTGGAAGTATAACTTCATTCAAAGTTTTACACAATCCTGATTGAACTGTATGTTTCCATAACTCCCAAAATGAATAAAACACTCACACGACCTCTATGTAGTACAAATGCAAACATACATTTTTGAAAAAACTAAATATATGCTACTATAAATGTTATGTATGCAGGTTTAAAGTCATTGGTTTAGTTTGAACTGTTCTTGTAAAATGTAAGAAATGATTGGTTTAAAAAGTGTGGGAAAACCCTGCACTCTGATTGGCTGGCAACTGCGGCTGCTGGCTATAAGTAGCAGCCGCAGCCCAGCCAAAGTGGGTTCTGAGCTGTAGTCACTAATAAACAAAGAGCTTGAAGCACTCCACGTCTGTCTCTTCATGCAAACTTAACACTGGCGACGAGGATGGGATCTCCCTGAAGAAGAAGGCAACGCGGAACAGAAGAAGAGAGAGATGGCTGTGCTGAACACCCCCCCAGCCCTGTTTGATCTGATGGCAGAAGACTGGGAGTTGTATGCAGATCGTTTCCAAATGTATCTGGAAGAAACGATCTCGCCAACATTTCCGAGAAGCGGAAGAGGGCAGTCTTTCTCACGCACTGCGGTCCGGCAGTTCTCTAGATGGCGAAGGCATTGGCGGGAGCTGCAGACGTGAAGGTAATGAAATGGCCTGACTTAGAAAAGTTGTTAAGAGCCCATTACGCCCCACAAGTATCGTGCCTCATTAAGAGAGATGAGTTTTACCATCGGGATCAAGGGGAAAGCGAAAACGCAAACGACTTTGTGGCAAGTTTAAGAGACATTGGGGGTGCATGTGAATTTAACAATTTAGAAGAGGCCATGCGCGATCGATTTGTTCTGGGCCTTAAAGACAAGGTGCTTCAGAGCAAGTTATTACTAAGACCTAAGATCACGCTGAAGGAAGCAATAGAAGAGGCCTCTTCAGCAGAAGCTACCAAGTCCTCAGCAGCAGCCATGAAGAAAATTAACAAGACCACAAGCCATCCTGATGTGGAAAAGTCCACAACAACTCATTGTGAGCAAATAGATTCTGAGTCAGACTGTAGTGAGGTGGAGGAAGGAATTTATAGACTCAGAATGGAGAGGAAAAAGAAAGACCTGGGAAGAAAGAGACAAGATTTCTACTGCAGAGGTTGTGGGGGAAGCCACCCCTGCACTGAATACAAGTTCCTAGATACCATTTGCCTCCGTTGTGAAAAAAGAGGACATCTAGCAAGAGTCTGCAAATCATCCAGAACTCCACCCAACAGAAGGAAGTTTCCTGACAAAGAATTCAAGCCCAACAACCTCAGTGAGAAAATGGGGCACAGCACAGAAGCAAATGGGAAGAATGAAACTCATCAGACAGTAACTATTGGTCATTCTTCTTCTATCAATAACAGAAAAGTGCATGTCAAGGTACTAATTGAAGGAAGGCCTTGCCAAATGGAAGTGGACTCAGGCTCATATTTATCTATGGTGTCATGGGACACTATTCATAGACTACTCCCAAACATTCAGAAGAAGCATTTCAAGAAGCAAGCATTGACTCTTAAAGACTACCAAGGGAACAAGATTCCAGTAGTTGGAACAAGAGAATTCAACGTGAAGTTCAAAGGCCACACCAAACGCCTACCCCTGACCATCGTGGACAAGGATCACCCAAGCTTGATGGGACTTGAGTGGTTCAATCCACTAGGCATCGAGGTGACTGGCATCAATCACATGAGCAACACTGAATGGGAGGAGGCCCTGAAGTCTGAGTTTCCAGAGGTCTTCAGCGACGGATTGGGCAAGTATATGGGGACCCCTATCACTTTCAATCTAGATCCCAAGGTGCCACCAATTCGCTTAAAGCCCAGAAGGGTCCCATTTGCCTTAAAGGAAAAAATTGATGCACAATTAGATAAACTAATAGCTCAAGGAGTTTTAGAGCCCACTGACCACTCCAGATGGGAGACACCCATAGTCACACCAGTCAAGACTGATGGGTCAGTGAGAATCTGTGGAGACTATAAGGGGACATTGAACCATGCGCTTCAACAGAGCGCATATCCAGTTCCAGTGGTGCATCATTTACTACATTCACTTGGCAGGGGTACAGTCTTTGCCAAATTGGATCTGGCCCAGGCATATCAACAATTAACAGTTGATGATGCCACTGCAGAGGCCCAAACCATTGTGACTCATAGAGGTGCTTTCAAATGTAAAAGGTTACAGTTTGGAGTAAGTGTGGCACCAGGCATCTTCCAAAGCCTTATGGAAAGGATGCTCCAAGGACTGCCGGGGGTAGTACCTTACTTTGATGATGTGTTAATCTCTGCTGAAAATGACACTCAGTTACAAGAGAGACTCAGAGAAGTCCTTACCAGATTCAAAAAAGCGGGGTTAAAAGTCAAGGAAGAAAAATGCACTCATAGCACTAACAAGGTTGAGTTCTTGGGCTATATGATTGACAAGCATGGTATCCACCCCACAGATGCCAAGGTGCAGGCAATCAAAGAAGCCCCTAGACCAAAATGTAAAACAGATTTGCAAGCCTTCCTTGGACTCATTAACTTTTATCACATGTTCCTACCTCAGAAGGCAGCCATTGCAGAACCACTGCACAGATTATTAGACAAAAAGTCTGCGTGGGTCTGGGGCAGAAAAGAACAATCTGCATTTAACAATATTAAAAGACTAATCACGTCTGATGCTGTACTGATATAGTTCTCTGAGAATTTGCCTGTTGTACTGACTTGTGATGCATCCCCTTTTGGAGTGGTGGTGGGGGGTTTGAGCCACAGGCTTCCCAGCGGGAGGGAAGCTCCTATTGCATTTTACTCTCGCACCTTGACCAAAGCAGAGAGGAACTACAGCCAACTGGACAAGGAAGCCTTGGCAATTGTTGCAGCTGTGAAGAAATTCCATGAATATGGAATATATGGGAGAACATTTACTGTTGTCACAGATCACAAACCTCTGTAGGCATTGTGGCAGGAGACAAACCTACGCCCACTATCCTGTCCCCAAGAATGCTGAGGTGGACTGAATTTCTTGCTGCTTATTCATACAAACTCATCCACAGGCCTGGCAAAGACATTGGGCATGCAGATGCTTTGAGTCGCTGCCCACTTCCTTCTCACACTGAGGACTTTGCTCCTGAGACTTACACCTTTTTCCTAGAAACTGTTGCCAAGCTTCCAGTACACGCTGCTGAAATTGCCAGAGAGACTGCCAAAGACACTGTGTTGGCTCCTGGATTTCTGCTGAGATAACCCAAATCACAGGCCCCAGGTCTTACAGGGCACAAGCGGAGGATGGTGTCCTCTGGAGCAGGCACATTGATCAGTTAAGATCCAGATTGCCTCAGGAGCATCGCTTTTGCTCCTCTCTGGTTCCCATATCTACTGCCTCTTCTAGGGGGGAAGGGGAAGATCATGAGTGTAATCAACAAGCAAGAATCAACCCCATGTGTAACGAGCTAACACGACAGGAACCATTCCAAAACCTGTCACAATGCCAACAACCATTTTCACAAATGGAAAATTGCACATCATTACCTGATTTAGGTGCTGACATTGGGTTGGAGATGGATTGGGAGGAGAGACCAGGTTGTAGTAACCAAACAGGTTCTACCATTACTACAAGTCCAAGTAAGGAAATGTCAGCAGACACATTTCCTCCCTCACAAGGTGAGAACCTTAAAACATCTGAACCACGTAGGTCTCAATGTACACGTAAGAGCCCCACCTATTTAAAAGAATACATTAGATAGGCTGGGGTTTGAGTATGGACTGAACCTAGTGGGGAGGGGTGTTATGTATGCAGGTTTAAAGTCATTGGTTTAGTTTGAACTGTTCTTGTAAAATGTAAGAAATGATTGGTTTAAAAGTGCCGGAAAACCCTGTACTCTGATTGGCTGGCAACTGCGGCTGCTGGCTATAAGTAGCAGCCGCAGCCCAGCCAAAGTGGGTTCGTTCTGAGCTGTAGTCACTAATAAACAAAGAGCTTGAAGCACTCCGCGTCTGTCTCTTCATGCAAACTTAACAATAAAGTCAAAGGAAAAAGAGAATAGCCCAGGTGCAGGTGTTTAAAATAATTCCATTTGATTGATATTTTTACACTCAATGTTTAATAAGGCCCCCAGAATCAACACATCAAAATGCAGTGCTAATTATTAATTGTGAAAGCAGATTGAGTCACTTCCTATAGGATAAATCTATGCATAATTTTTATTTACAATGGCTATATATTTTACACCCATCATTAAAAATAACATGCTTCTTTATATCTATTGCTCAGGTACAGGAATAGGTCTGTGGAATAATTATGCTTATGTTGTTCTTATACAATTCTTCCACCATCTTATTGGCCGGTAAATGCTTGGCTATACAGACTTTTGAGATCTGCATGGTTTTTATGTTCAAGTAGATATGATATGTCTACTTTTTTGCTAATACATCCATATGAAGCTTGCTTTGAATTATCATATTACATTGTAAACAAGACCACATTAGCTACAGAGATATTTTTAATTTCCAAACAGCTTGTTTCTTTACGTTGAACATATGTGCACTTTTTTCTTCTAGTCAGCATTTCATGCAACTCTTACTACTAGGAGGAAATTCTCCCTCTCCAAACTTTTTTTCCGCATCCTCACAAATTTCCACATCAGACAGGCATTGAACAACATGCAGTTTTATAGCTCCTGTGGGAAAGATTCCAACAATTTTACTTGTACAATATATGTAGCCTGGTAATTCCTTTGAGTTCCCTGAGAATAAGAGTTGGTGTCAGAGATAATGTTATTGGAAGAAGTGCAGATGCGATGCATAGAGGTCTAAATGACAGAAAAATGAATGTTCAGGCCAAACAAAATGAAGACACCTGTTTGTTTTAATTTATGAGCAAATGGCTCAGGAAAATGTGAACAATTCTTTCATTTAGCTGACACAATGGTAAAATGTGTGTCAAGTGACTGTTCTCTTTTTATTTTATGGAAAAATGTTACAATGTGTTTCTGTGCCATTAATAAATATTACTAAAATTTGCTTAAAATTATAAACCATTTTTCTTGTCAAGGCACACATTAATTAAGAACAAGACAAATATATATAAGATGTATAATTTTAAAAGTACCAGTTGTATACTAAGAATATTTAAAACCAGAAATCAATTAAAATGTAATCATCCACACATCAGCTGGCAGATAACTTAAGTCATTAACTCCCTCTGATTGGGAGATGGGAAATTTATGATAAATACATATTAATTTCAAGAAGAGTTCAGACAATAAAATTTTATGTATCAGTTCGGGCCTTTCTGAGTGAAAATATCCAGTAAAGTTGGAATGCCTATTGTGATTAACAGATTTTGCTCTCCCTTTTAAACAAATACCCAGAGAAACAAATATCAATATCATACCATTGTTTTCAGTTTCGACTTATTCATGGTCAATTTGAATATTGGTGATTATGATTAATTAAATATAGTGCAAAGATTCCATCCAACATTTATGATTCCCTGATTACCAAATTCTAAAATAATAGATTAAATACAATGAGTAAGTTCCATAGAGTCTCAGTTTTTAAATTTGTTTTCCCTGTCAAAAAATTGCAGTTTTTCGTTAAATAGTGTACCAAAAAGCTTTGTTTATTTTGTGTGTTGAAGCCTGTTCAGAATTAATCATTTTTGCATGTTTATTTCTGAAAGTAGGTTTAATATATTAAACATTATGGTTAATTATATTTCTAATTTGCAATTTTGCACTGAATTCATTTTCATTGTTTTTCATCTAAGATGTTGCAAAAATATTAAAATAAGAGGTGCAATACAAGGTTTAAAAATATCCCAGTATATGTAGTTTAATCTTTTTATTACAACCTAGTCTCCCATATCTGTTAAGGATCTCTGATCTATGTAACCATCTATGGTTATCTTACCTTATTTTATTCCTACAACTAGGGCTGGTTTAAATTATGCTAGATTTGGAACATTTCTAAATTAACATTGAAGATGAATTTCTGCAAAATGAGTTGTATTTAAATGGAGAACCTACATTAAAAGTAAAGGTGCATCTAGAAGATATAATTTGAATAAAAAACTAAATAAAAAAACTAAATGTGCAGTGCTTTTCAAAAATGCAAATTCTTCTTTAGAGATGCATACACTTTCTTGGCAAAGACAGATAAACTGTTTTTGTTTTCTATTTTCATTAAAAAAGATTTTAACAACAACATATACAAAAGTAGAGATATCTATTCATTTCCCTCATTTAGGAAGTATACCAACAGTACTATGTCCCTGTTTTATTTTAGTCCTATTATAATCCTTTCATTTTATTTAAAACAAAGATATATTTTCAAAAATGTTTTGTTAAGAAAAAATAAATTAAAACATAATATAGGTAAAGATATAATTTCTGACTTCCCCCTTCTTTGTACTCAAACTGATTTGCCTTGCCTGTTGGCATAAACTTTAAAAACATACTCTAAATATTTACCTTACAGCATACATATATATGGAAGTTATTCTTGTATTATATAGCTGTATACTGTTAGTTTTGCCATTGCTGTGTATTCTGCAAATTCTTCCATTTAAACAAAAGCAGTTTAAGTTCTCAGTCTGATATTGTCAGTACTCCTTTATCCAGTATTCTACAAAGTTTATTTTCACAGCCATAAGTATGTATCTTAATAAATTACAGTATTTCTATGTATTCTGGAATTATTCCTAATTAAAAGTGGTTTCATTTCAAATCTGATTCCCAAAGTCTCTTAAATAATACTATGTATATTTTTTTTAATATTTCAGGTTTTCTGAATGTATATTACAAACTGCTTTCATTTTTGAAGTGCTATTTTCCTTGCTTTCTATGCCCTATATTTTTAGGATCACAGAGTATAAATCACCTATATCAATTACACAAAGCAAAAACACATTCATTTTTAAAGTCTCTACAATTTGTATTCCAAGGAAAGCTTGAATAATGCCCCTACCTCAAACCTCAGGATTAATAGCCATATGAATTCCTTGCTTCAGATCCTCCAAGACCAATAAATGGATAGTCCCTTTCCACATCATATAGGAGTTTCTGAGAGGCCTGCTGGATGCACTATCTTGGTTAGAAAAAGAACAAGTTAATGAGCCTATTACATAGAGTTGACCTACATACTGCAAGTACCCACGAAAACAGTACAGATCTGGACTCTACTCTGTCCTGCTATAGAGGATTTAGAACTTGTACTCAAGAACCCTAATTCCAAGGAATGCCATCAGTGACTTTTACAAAATTAGAGGATTGGAAGTGGGAGGTAGCCATTTAGAAGACAAGGCAGCTACCTGGAATCTTGTTCCAGTAAATCAGGTTTGTTCAGTTTCAGCTACACCTGAATGGGAACTGAAGGAGCTTTGGGAATTCAAATTCCAAGTGGAATATGTTAAGTTTGCATCGAGAGGCAGGACGCGGAGTGCTACAGCTCAAAGTTTATTGTGACTTCAGCTCAAAACAGACCCAAATGGCTCAGGCGTGGCAGCCTTTTATAGCCGGCTGCCGCGGCTGTCAGCCAATCAGAGTGCAGGGTTTTCCCACACTTTACAACCAATGAATTCAAACACTTTACAACAACAACCAGTCATTTCAAACTCTGCATACATAACACCCCTCCCCACTAGGTTTGGTCCATACTCAAACCCCATCTATCTAATATACTCTTGTAAATAGGTGGGGCTCTTACAGGTACGTTGAGACCTGCGTGGTTCAGGTGTTTTGTGAATCTCACTTTGTGAGGAAGGAAATGTATCTGCCAAAATTCCCTTATCAGGACTTGTTGTACTAGTAGAAGCTGTTTGGTTACTACAACCTGGTCTCTCCTCCCAATCCACTTCCAACCCAATGTCACCCCCTAAATCTGGTAGTGAATCGCAATCCTCCATTTGTAAATTTGGGTGTTGGCACCCTGACAGGTTTTGGACTGGTTCCTGTCGAGTTAGCTCATTACACATGGGGTTGATTCTTACTTGCTGATCGCCTTCATTATCTCCCCCTTCCCTTCTAGAAGAGGCTGAGGGCCTGGACTCCAGAGAGGAGCAAGGGCGATGCTCCAGGGGTAGTCTGGACCGTAACTGGTCTATGTGCCTACTCCACAAGACACCATCCTCAGTTTGAACCCTGTAAGACCTGGGACCTGTGACGTGGGTTATCTCAGCAGAAATCCATAAAGGTTCACCCACAAGGTTTTTAGCATAGACAGAATCCCCCACAGTGAGTGTGCGAGTTTTGCTGGTGGAATCTACTGCAGCGTTGGGTGCGTAAGTGGGGTGAAGGCGGTCCAGGGTAGACCTGAGTTTTCTACTCATCAAAAGCTCAGCTGGGGTTAAGTTAGTGGATGGACTAGGAGTGATGTGTTGGATACTGAGTAGTTTTTCAACTTTCTCAGTGATGTCCCCTGGACCCAATTGTTGGAGTTTTTCCTTGGTAAATCGTACCATGCGTTCAGCACGGCCGTTAGCCAAAGGATGCCCAGGGGCAGTAAGGGCATGTCTGATACCCTGTTGTGCTAAATAAGATTCAAAAATGTTAGCAGTAAATTGAGGACCATTGTCAGAAACAAGTACATCAAGTAACCCATGAGTTACAAAAAGTTTCTTAAGCTGTTTGATAACAGCATCTGCTGTGGTGGAACCCATGGGGATAACCTCTAACCATCTGGAGTATGCATCAACTACAATAAGGAAAGTGTGCCCCCTGGTAGGGCCAGCAAAATCAATGTGAATCCTGGACCATGGACCCCTAGGACATTCCCATTCATGTTTGGGGGCGAGAGGTGGAGCAGGCCTTACTTGCTGACAGTTTGGGCAGGATGCAACCCAGTTTTCTACCATTTTGTCTATACCTGGCCACCATACATAACTCTTGGCCAATCCCTTCATTCTGACAATACCCGGATGACCCTCATGTAACATTTCCAAAACCTCTTTCTGCAATTTTGCAGGAATAACCACCCTGTTACCCCACAAAATACATCCCCTCAAGACAGATAATTCAGTTTGCCTGGATTTAAAAGGTTGAGAAACTTGAGGTAGATCATGTAGTGGCCAACCCTTTTTAATCCAGTCCACAATAGGAGCCAATAAAGTGTCTTTGGCAGTTTCTCTAGCAATTTCAGCAGCATGAACTGGAAGTTTGGCAACAGTTTCTAGAAAGAAGGTGTAAGTTTCAGGAGCAGGGTCCTCAGTGTGCAAAGGAAGTGGGCAGCGACTTAGAGCATCAGCATGCCCAATGTCTTTTCCCGGTCTGTGGACGAGTTTATATGAATAAGCAGCAAGGAATTCAGTCCATCTCAGCATTCTTGGTGACAGGATGGTGGGCGTTGGTCTGTCCCCTGCCACAATGCCTAAAAGAGGTTTGTGATCTGTAACAATGGTGAACCTTCTCCCATATACGTACTCATGGAACTTCTTGACTGCTGCCACGATAGCCAATGCTTCCTTGTCCAGTTGACTGTAGTTTCTCTCTGCTTTGGTCAAAGTGCGAAAGTAAAATGCAATAGGAGCTTCCCTTCCACTGGGAAGCATGTGGCTCAATACCCCCACTCCAAAAGAGGATGCATCACAAGTCAATATTACAGGTAAATTCTCAGAAAACTGTATCAGGACACAATCAGAAGTGATTTGTCTCTTGATGTTGTTAAATGCAGCTTCTTCTTTTGTGCCCCAGACCCATGCAGATTTTTTAACCAGTAATCTGTGTAAGGGTTCTGCAGTGGTTGCTTTCTGAGGTAGAAACATATGATAAAAATTAATAAGTCCCAGGAATGCTTGCAAGTCAGTTTTGCATCTAGGCCTGGGGCTTCTTTGATTGCCTGAACTTTGGCTTCTGTGGGGTGGATGCCATGTTTATCAATCATATAACCCAAGAATTCTACTTTGTCAGTTCTTAGTGTGCATTTCTCTTTTTTGACCTTTAACCCTGCTTTTTGGAACCTGGTTAGAACTTCTCTGAGTTTCTCGTGTAACTGATTGTCATTTTCAGCAGAGATTAAAACGTCATCAAAATAAGGCACCACCCCAGGCAACCCTTGTAGCATCCTTTCCATGAGGCTTTGAAAGATGCCTGGTGCCACACTTACACCAAATTGTAACCTCTTGCATTTGAATGCACCCTGATGGGTTACAATGGTTTGGGCTTCTGCAGTTAGATCATCAACTGTTAACTGCTGGTATGCTTGGGCCAGGTCCAGCTTGGCGAAGACTGTGCCCCCGCCAAGAGAGTGTAATAAGTGATGAACCACTGGAACTGGATATGTGCTCTGTTGTAGCGCATGGTTCAATGTCCCCTTGTAATCCCTGCAGATTCTCACCAAGACATCCGCCTTGACCGGTGTGACTATGGATGTCTCCCACCTGGAGTGGTCTGTGGGCTCTAATACCCCTTGGGCTATCAGTTTATCTAATTGTTCATCAATTTTTTCCTTCAATGCAAAAGGCACCCTTCTGGGTTTTAAGCGGATTGGTTGTACCTTGGGATCTAGGGCAAAAGTGATAGAGGTCCCCAAGTACTTGCCTAATCCGTCGCTGAAGACCTCTGGAAACTCAGACTTCAAAGACTCTTCCCACTCAGTGTTGCTCACGTGATTGATGCCAGTCACTTCGATGCCCAGCGGGTTGAACCATTCCAGTCCCAGCAAACTTGGGTGATCTTTGTCTATGATGGTCAGGGGTAGGCATTTGCTGTGACCTTTGAACTTCACGTTGAATTCTCTTGTTCCAACTATTGGAATCTTGTTCCCTTGGTAGTCTTTAAGAGTTAATGCCTGCTTCTTGAAATGAGTCTTCTGAATGTCTGGAATCAGTCTTTGAATAGTGTCCCATGACACCATGACACTTTCTTGTTATTTAAAGGGGATGAATGACCAATAGTTACTGTTTGATGAGTTTCATTGCTTCCATTTGCTTCTGTGTTGCGCCCCATTTTCTCGCTTATGTTGTTAGGCTTGACTTCTCTGTCTTTGTTGTTTGCAGCAAACTTCCTTCTGTTTGGTGGAGTTCTGGATGATTTGCAAACTCTCGCAATGTGCCCTCTTTTTTCACAACGGAGGCAAATGGTGTCCAGGAACTTGCGTTCAGTGCGGGGGTGGTTCCCCCCACAACCTATGCAGTGGAAATCATGCCCTTTTCTTCCAGGTCGTTTCGTTTCCACTCTAATCTGAGTCTGTTAATTCCTTCTTCTTCTTCACTGTATTCTGACTCAGATTCCAGTTCATCAAAATGGGTAGTGGTGGTCTTCTCCCCCTCAGAATGGCCCGTAGTCTTGTTCATCTTTCTCATGGCTGCTGCTGAGAATTTGGTGGCCTCTGCTGAAGATGCTTCTTCTATGGCTTCTTTCAGTGTGATCTTAGGTTTCATCAGTAATTTGCTCTGCAAAACCTTGTCTTCAAGGCCCAAAACAAAACGATCACGCATGGCCTCCTCTAAGCTGCTGAATTCGCACGCACCCCCAATGTCTCTTAAACTTGCCACGAAGTCATTTACGCTTTTGTCTTCCCTCTGATCGCGGTGATAAAACTTGTGTCTCTTAATGAGGCACGATACTTGGGGTGCGTAGTGCGCCCTTAAAAGCCTCTCTAGATCAGGCCATGCCATTACCTTCACGTCTGCTGCGCCAGCTAATGCCTTCGCCATCTTGAAAACTGCCGGACCACAATACATGAGAAAGACTGCCCTCTTCCGCTGCTCAGAAATGGCGGCAAGATTGCTTCCTTCCAAAAACATCTGAAACCGATCTGCATACGATTCCCAGTCTTCATTCTTCGGGTCGAATGGGGCTGGGGGGGTGTTCAGCACAGCCATCTCGCTCTTTTCTGTTCCACGTTGCCTTCTCTTCAGGGAAATCCCATCCTCGTCGCCAGTGTTAAGTTTGCATCGAGAGGCAGGACGCGGAGTACTACAGCTCAAAGTTTATTGTGACTTCAGCTCAAAACAGACCCAAATGGCTCAGGCGCGGCAGCCTTTTATAGCCGGCTGCTGCGGCTGTCAGCCAATCAGAGTGCAGGGTTTTCCCACACTTTACAACCAATGAATTCAAACACTTTACAACAACAACCAGTCATTTCAAACTCTGCATACATAACAGAATAAATTTGATATTAGCCCATCTCTGTTAGCTCTTATTACATAATGTGTATTATACTGTTTCCCTGTAACCCCTAGTTTTACCCTTAGAAGATAACTACCTTGATTAGACTGTATATTATAATGTGGGTTTTTGGTCTGAACTGGTGTATTGTACTATCTGCCTGGCTCCTTGCAGTTTAGGTAGAAGATTGGTTTTTAATTAATGGATTGATAAGCAGTAATAACTATGAATGAGTGAGATTTATAAACAGATTATTTTCATTTTGATAGAACTATGTTAGTCTGAGAAAAGAAGTCTGGCCAACTGGCTCCATGAAAGATTTGGTGCCTGTACCCCATATGCTAAGTATGGTTAGTGTTTATCTTTAGTTTTGTATGTGTGTATATCTGTGTACCATGCAGTTTCAGTCTGATTTATGGTTTTATTTATTGTATGAACAAAAGAAAAAAGGTTAATTCAGCAACTAGGCTAAGTGTCTTGGGGGAATGCAGCCAATGTTCAGAGGTATTCAAGTGTAACTTCTGTTTACCTGCTCCCATCTGCAGTGATCCTGCCAGCTGTGATTCTTACTTTGACCAGGTTAGATTAGCATTATTCCCAGACTCTGGCAATGAAGTGTTGGCAAAAAGAGAAAATAGAAATCCGGCACACTAATTAAGAAGTGAAGGTTTCCAGATCTTTTCTTTATCCCAGTTGTGACAAGTTAAACATGTACAATTGAAATCAAGTAAGCCTGAGGTTGCCTTGCAATTACACAAGAGAAAGATTGAGCCAACTATTGACACTTCTCTAGTTGGCCTTGGAAAAATGGGACATGCTTAACTATCCTAAATCCCTTTCTTCGGGCCTTTAAAGGGATAGTTTTTCAAGGGCCTTGGTGGTGTAGGCTGTTAATAGTTCCAGCTGCCTGTAATTATTGCAGGCTCAAATCCCACCAGGCTCAAGGTTGACTCAGCCTTCCATCCTCTCAGGGTAGGTAAACTGAGGACCCAAGATTGTTGGGGGCAATAAGCTGACTTTGAAAAAATGCCGCTTAGTAATAAGCAGGCATATACAATGGAAGGAAGGCTATTGGTGAGCGCATTGGGTTGTATCCCAAAAATTGTAAGCCGCCCTGAGTCTCCGGAGAAGGGTGGGATATAAATATGAATAAAAAAAAAATATTCCTATTCTACTCTTAGCTGAATTAAAGACAAAGCTATAAATCTATAAACCTTGCTATTGCTATCCTATTCAGACAGCTTAGCTAATGGTTCTTCAACTGGATGTAATTTGGGCCTATCCTTGGGACAATTTGTAACTTCTTATTCAGGAGTCAAGGATCCAGTTTGTGTCAACCAGTTTAAGAACCAATGCTTTATGAATGACGGCAAATATATGTGTCCCAGGATAATGTTGCAGGATCCAATCAGGGTTAGTCACCCAGGTTTAGCCTTGACATTCCAGTGAGAAAAATGGTCACTGTGGATGGGTTCTAGCATGAGTTGAAAGCTTGGAAGACTAAACCTCTGATTCCAGTAACTGATCCAGACTGGATCCTGTACCATTGCCTTAGCCTTTTCTGCATTTCTTAATAATTTGAAAACCCAAGTCTTCCCTTCCAATACCTGTCCCCTGTGATTATTCCAAAACCACCAAAATAAATATATAGAAATATAAATCCACAAAGCTCACAATCTCTATTGAGAGGGTATGGACTGTGTGCATGCAATACATAGACTACTTTCAGGTGGGAGAAACATGTTGACTGATGGAAGGCAAACAGGCTATTTGGTGCATTACAGAGCCCTGAAAGCTCCTAGCTTAGGGGAAATCAGCATCTGGTAATTCAAATATAGTGCTGATTGGTGTTCTTGCTACAATAGCTGCCCGCTTCTCTTTTTTGGAATCTTACTGTAACACCAAGTCACAATGCAAACCACCAGACATAACTTGGCAGATGCCTAAAAGGGAAATTACTATGAACTTAAAGGACAGATATGCAAATCATCTTGAAGAAGACCCAACATTTGCTCTGTGTGTGTGTGTGAGATTTGGAAATTCCTGAATGGGAATGGAAATTAGGCCAAGCAACGCATATGATTTATCTGTAGCTAACCCTATAATAAGACTTAATATCTACAGGAAGAGTCATTTCATCATAGTTATATTGTGCCATGCATATGGCATTTTGCGAAATACCACACACACCATTTATATAAACAAGCAGATTTTGTTAAATCCATTTGATATTGTTGGGAGATGATCTTGTGTCTTCCAGGTCTTGTATGTTCCAGGTCATGTTTAAGGATGACATATACCACATTAGAAGAAGAACATGTAAAGGACCTTCCAGCTTTGTGTTTGAAATTATTGAGGCCCATGAAGATGCTGTTGGCATAAATGTAGAAGCAAAGTGACTGAAGTAACCTTTGATTATTACTATGCCTTGTGTTCTCAGCACAAGTAGCATTTTTATAAATGAGAAATAATATACAAACACAAATGGCTAATGTACTGGAAGGTACAGAATTTTGTCAAAGGGAATAGAAAATCAAATCAAAAGAACAACTGGTGGTAGTGGGATATAGTTGCCAATGGTTTTCTTATTTATAGTTATTAAAAAAATTAAATTAATCAAAACAATTATGGTATTGAATATTGTAAGATTGATTTGAAAGTAGATTGGTGTAAAAATGATGAACATATAATGGCTAAAATGTATAGATGTGTACTGAAATTTGAAAAAGAAGAACATGTGTATTTGTTGAAAGAGAACATGCGCTGCTTGTTACATTCATCTTTGACAAAATATGAATGACATGTGAACATGTGTCTGGCACAATAATGTCTGTGAAAGCTAGTTAAAGCAGGATTTCTGAACATGTATCCACAATAAATTTGCATCTGCACCCATTTTATTTCTGATTATAGAAACTATCAAATGACATTTCTGAGTATTGTATCATTAACATAGCAGTCTATTCCACATCTGTGTTTTGAAATCTTACGTACTATGTGTATTTGTTTTAATGAATGTGAAAATATGATCAGTAATTATCTGACACAGAATATTCAGTGTGGATGTTTTCTCTCAGGAGACCTTAGCGCAGATTTGCAAATAGGTTTTTGTTATAACTGGAAATTGAAGAGCTATATGCAGTTTAGAAAACATGAAACGTAGATTAAAGAAATGAAAACAACTTTATAATGTCTGTATGATGATGCCTCTCAGAATGCCTTATTGGAAGCCAAGATTCATAAATGGGTTCTTTTTCCTGAGCCAGATTTGGCAAATAATCTTTAGACTTGTAAACATCAAAGGTGAGTTTAATAAATTACAGCACTTTGTAATTTAAAGCCAAATCCAAACTAAAAAAGAATTCAGCACTTTTCTGCTTCTTATTAAAGTTACCTGAATGTCTTTTTTCTTTCCATAAAATATCAGGCCAACTGCAGATACAACAGCTGTATTGAAACTGGAGATTTTTTAACATTTAGTTTTTTTATTCTGTATCTCCTCCTCTTCAATTTTATACCAATATACCAAGACATAATCCTTCAAAAATTATAATCTGCTCAAAATCTACCACAGGTAAGACAAAGGCTGAAACATAATTCTTTCTCCTTTACACAGACAACATATAGTCTCCTATTGGAACTAGACTGATGGATAAATGGTCAGAAATTTGTTACAATCCTCAGACACCACTTTAAAAAAAAAGATTTTAAAAACAACTTTATTTACAAAAAATTAAAAACATACAAACATACGAATGTACAACAAAAAATATATATAAATAGTGCATAAAGCACTTTTCTTACTTTTACATTGGATATCAAATTTGAGAAAGTGTAATAATCAATAGTTACTAATAAATGGTGTATATTCATTACCACAATATTCTACTATTTATTATTGTTGGATTATAACTATTAATTAATCTATATAACCTTCATATTATTTATATAATAAAAGAGAACAAGATCCTTAAGACCATTATTATGATTATACATTCCATATGTACAACTGAGTATAATATGTCTCCTAGGTTCATTTCTTTTTTGTAATCTTTTTGTTGTGTTCCACCCAGTTGTACCATTTATCCCATATCCGGTAATAGTTTGAATCTTCCTTCCCATTTAGTTTAAGCGTGAGCCTCTCCATTTCAGCACACTCATATGTTTTTTTAATAATAATGTGTAGAGGTGGTACATTAGGGTTTTTCCAATATATTTTTTTTTAATTACATTTATATGCCGCCCTTCTCCAAGACTCAGGGCTTACAATTTTGGAGCACAACCCAATGCGCTCAGCAATAGCCTTCATTCCATTGTATATGCCTGCTTATTACTAAGCGGCATTTTTACAAGGTCAGCTAATTGCCCCCAACAATCTTGGGTCCTCAATTTACCTACCCCGAGAGGATGGAAGGCTGAGTGGATTGCGCTAGCGAAATCCACACCGCTGTTAATAAATGAATAATCAAATATCTCTCTTTAAGGGGATAATCCCCTTTAATCATACCCAGGAGGAACAGTTCCGGTTTCCACTCCAATCCGCATTTTATAATTTCTTCTATCCATTTTTAAAATTTCTATCCAGTACTTCTTCATCTTAGGACATGTCCACCAGAGATGATAATAAGTACCTATTTTCTCTTTGCATTTCCAACAGTTTGGGTTTGCTGTCAGAAATATTTTAACTAATCTAGAGGGTGCCAGATGCCATCTATACATCATTTTATAGAGATTTTCCTTATGTGATACTGACTTTGTTAGTGTGAGTTTCCTCTGCCAGATTTCCTCCCAATCATCCAAATCAATAGTATGTCCAAAATTTTTTTCCCAAGCTAACATTGGTCCAGACACCACTTTTAATCCACCATCTTTCTGTACATAATGGGGTTTGAAGATGGAAAAAAGAGCTGTAAGAATGTGTTTGGGGAATAAGGAGGCTGGCCAGAAATCAAATTTGGCTGGATTAGCACAATTTTTAGAAGTGGGTCTATAATAAAGCAGCAATGTGAATAGCATTGTCTTTTAAGATGTGGTATGTATATTTTTAAATGCCTGCACTGATTGGCTACTCATTATCCCTGTCTTTAGGATTTTGATCAAGATCATTGAACACAGGAGTCGAAGATGACATTCTTCTATAGCTTTCCTGTGATAGTGTGTTAACTGTGGAATTCCCTTTCTTCATATATTCACCTGCCACCACTGGTGGTACAGTTTAGAAATCTCTGTTGGAAACCCCACAGCTAGTTTCTTTTAACTCCAGTTTTATCTGATCAGATATGCATTTTATTCAATGAATTATTAATTCCTTGTCTTTCATGCTACAGTAATTGGATGAAAGCACATGCAGGCCTTGGTAGTTTTCTCTGCAGGCTGCATTTGCTGCTGCTCATTCTCTGGCATCTTCCAGTCAGTGGAATAACAGTCAAATAAACTCTAAACTCAAATCTACCACAAAATAACAATTTGCTGATCAATGAGTCACTAGAAGACAGACAATCCAGGCTAGGACAGTTCCTTCTCCATGTCTAAGAGCAACAGAGAAGCAGAGATCTATAGAATAGTGAATGAAACATCCAGGTTGTCAAGAGAACTGAAAGGGTTTTAAATGAATAGAAGTTGGATCCTCCTTGCCTTAACATCACTAGGTCTCCAGGTTTCCATTATTGTATAATTATTAATCATTGCCAAAGTAAGGTAATTGCACTCAGAAAAATGCTGCACAGTCCTTGGAAGGAAACATAAGGTTTGCTGGGTCTGGTATGCCTGCTAACAAAATCTGCATGTGAGTTTATATGTACGTGCAGGAACAGGCTTTCTGTGTCCATAAAAAAAGATCATTTGTAGTTTAGGATTGAAAACCTTGGCACTGTCTGAGTTTGGTTGTTTAATGATGTTACCTAGTTTGGGTAATGAAATGTCTGCAAGAAAACAACTAATCTCAGAGAGCATCCAGGTTCCCTCAGTCTTTTTGTGGTTGATTTTAACTTAGGTCTTTTGTACTTGCATCCAAACACCCCAAACAAATATCTAAGGGACAGAGTTTGTATCACATTGTCATGATGAATGAATTGTCACTTTCCTTCTTGTCCCAAAGGTGCTTTTTCAAGAGGCAACTGGACTTTCTGGTTTTTCTTTGAGGAAAGCTTGTTCAGCTCTTGAAAAAGCACCTTTGGGACAACCATGACCTGCATGACTGAGAGTCTCCATAGACATTTTCCTTCTTGCTTTTCATCTATGGATGTCTAAGCATACAGCTGCTAGTAAAACTTTCAACGCCAAAAAATAAACGATGCTTTTATTTGATTATGAGATTTTTATATGGTGCCTTTTCATTGGTGGCTCATGACATAGTCTTCATTTTACTCCACAGCAACAGCCTTGTGATGTAGTTCTGACATGAGAGAAGATGATTGGCCAAAAGCCTTTGTGTTTTTCATGGCAGAAGGTGAATATTTGGCTTTCCTGGGTCATTGTCCATCACCTTAACTACCATAGCACAGTGGCTCTCTGGTTGCTAACACTGCACTGAGGTTGTTATAATAAGCAGATGACATATCTAATTGTAATTTAGGTGTAATAATGCACAAAGGCTTTATTTTAAAGACTTTATTTTGGTAGATCTCAGAATGGAATGATGGAAGGCACGAGTCAAAAAGAGGGCTGTGAAAATATTTACAGATCCCTCACATCCTGGACATAAACTGTTTCAACTCCTTCTCTCAAAACGACGCTATGGAACACTGCATACCAGAACAACTAGACACAAGAACAGTTTTTTCCCAAATGCCATCACTCTGCTAAACAAATAATTCCCTCAACACTGTTCAACTATTACAAAGTCTGCACTACTATTACTGTTAATCTTCTCATCCCTCCTTATCACCCATCCCCTCCCACTTGTGACTGTATGACTGTAAGTTTGTCGCTTGTATCCTTATGATTTATATTGACTGTTTCCTAGTATGATTTGATTGCTTATTGTACCCTATGACTATCATTAAGTGCTGTACCTTATGATTCTTGACGAATGTATCTTTTCTTTTAAGTATACTGAGAGTATTTGCACCAAGACAAATTCCTTGTGTGTCCAACCACACTTGGCCAATTAAGAATTCTATTCTATTCTATTCTATTCTATTCTATTCTATTCTATTCTATTCTATTCTATTCTACTCTACTCTACTCTACCCTACTCTACTCTACTCTACTCTATTCAGTCTGAAAAATGGTCTTGGAGATCATCTATTGTAATTCATTCTTTTTTGTTCAGTGCAAGAAAGAGGATTGTTGCTTGAAGATCTCTAAAGAAGAGAGCCAGCTATTTCTCAGATTGATTGGTTCCATTGACAAAATAAGTTTACCATCAAGAGATTCCTTTGTCAAATTATTTCATCTCATGGAATCTCAAATTTTTATTTTTGCCCCTCCCCCTTCAATATTGAACAAATCATACTGAACAAATCATATTTCCCCCCCCAGTTCTTTCTCATAGGAAGCCAGTATAGTCCAGTGATTATTGGATTTCTCTCAGTGGTTGACTTTGGGCTATTGCAACTCTGATCAGCTTACCTCCTAGGATAGCTGTTGTAGAGTCAAAAATCAGGAGATTCCAGACAAACTACTGTACTTTTGAGTGTTACTTTTGAGTGTTAACCATGTTACTGGTTCTATTAACTGCACTGGAACTTAATCAGAGGTCTTTGCTGCCCTTAAATTAAATACATAGGATACAATGGAGGAATCATTTTAGAGATTTAGGAAAACCACACATCTATTCAGATTTAGTAGATTACACACCCTGGTGGGATGCCTGTTGAACTATCAGAATAAAAATACTTGATGATTCAGCTGATCTCTTGTCTCTTCTTAGCATTACTAAATCAAAAGATTTATAGCACTTACTTTAAGGCAATCTGTAATTTAATTATATATAAAAAAGGAAATACTATATGATGGTTGCTACTATAAAAGATTTCTGAAAAATAGCATATCATAGCAAAAGAGAGATTATTATTTAAATAGTTTTTACTACAATTTATGTCATTATCACCGTAATTGGATTGCTTGCATAAGATATTTGGAATTTAGTGAGATTTACAGTAGAACCTATACTTTAAAATAAAATTACATTACTAGAAATTAAAATCTTGTCCATTTTTTTGACAAAATGAAAATGACCTTTTCCTAGAACAGGGCTGTCAAACTCCTGGCCCATGGGCTGGATACGTCACGTGCTGGCCATACCTATGCCAGGTTTAACAAGGGGGAAAAAAGCCCCGATACATCATGTGATGCTGCCGTGATGACACGCCCATGCCCTAAAGGTACTCCCCACAAGACTATTGCTCGTCCTTTAAGAAATCTCTACTCAGTATGAAATATTTTTCATATGTAGGACTAACCATGAATTTTGAACAAAAGACAAACTTTTAAAAATGTAAATAGTCTGGGGCCAATACACTTTAGAGGACTAGCTGGGCAGATGTTTGGCTGTAAAATCTACTTTAATTTTCTTCAATGCTCATATGTGTTGCATGTTTGTCTAACAATCAGTACCCCCAAGCCTGACCAGTTGTATCTCAGAGCAGACACTATAGGTCTAAAAAGGAGTTGGTGTATTTCTTCATTAAACTGAAAACAAAAAAAAACTATAAAGAAGGATGGATGGTATAAAAGCAGAACAAGCCAAGGAAAGGATGAAAGTAAATTGAAGAAAATGTACAGGAAATGTGTAGTGAAGAATTATTCCAGACAAGCGGTGCAATGATTTTTGTGGTACTGTATATGACAAACTGTCAAGCAGAAGACAACCTCATTTGGAAACCATGCCCCCTCTAAAATTGCTGTCAGTGTAAATAATGTGAGCACCATGATGTTTTAGCTCAAAGGACCTGTCTATCTGAATCAGTCTGGAAGTGGTCAGGGATGAAATCTTTGGATGGACCAGGCTGCAAAAAACTGCCATAAAACCAATGTATGTTGCATAATATCCTATGTCATATCTTCTGTTTAGCTATGTGGGGCTAACAATGATTGGTTGTTTTTGTTTAAAGTTTACAAAGCCAACAACAATGTTGCCCAAGATAAATTATCAGTGTTTATGTCTAGTCTGCTCTGGTCTAGTCTGGTGTTTATCTCTGAAACACTGAACAAGTCCAGTCTTAAATCTTCAGTCATTATTCTTGCAATATTCGGACTGCAGTGAAGTTGGTGGAATTACTTTGCTTCTCCTCTTCCTTCTTTACTGCTATATTTTCTTAGCACTGTGTCATAGTTTATACTTTAAGGGGGATGTGCAGCCCAAGTAATAGGTTCTATCTATATTTTATCACAAACTTCATATTAGCTGAAATTGTCATCCATAGTGCTTGTCATCCATAGTTTTGTCTTGTCTGGAAAACAGATGTGTGCCCAGCAATTATTTTTTCACAGATTTAGCCAAGAAGACTACCTCATTCTATAAAGTTGCAGACTCCAGTGTGCTTTTTGTTAAATATAGAAACTACATTTGTCAATTCATCAAACTTTGTAGAAGTGTCATTGTACCCCTTTTCTTTTCTCTACTGTCACTTTTTTTGTACAGTCCTTATTAGAAATATACTTAGCAATAATTATAATGTAACGTTTGAAACATGCTTGCAAAGGTTTATTTCTGAAATACCTCTGAAATATCTTTGATTGTCAGATATTTAGGAATTAGCCACCTTGAATATAGGGCTTCAAAGAGCATCCTGCATAGGGTGAGTATGTTGGAGATTTGGCTGTTAGTTAAGTTAAACTCTTTGAAAACCAGAGAACTTATATTGCGCAAAATGAAAGAAGAAATTTATTTCAAGCAAGGTTCAACATAGAATATATGATTTACCCCTGAAGTCAATTTAATTGTCAGGTATTTGCATGTACAATTATCAGGCTTTTTGTAATACAAACGGTATATTCTGGAACTAAATAGGTCTCTTTATGTAGTAGATATAACATAAAGTATATTCTTGTCAGATGCTCTTGCAAATATGCAAAATTTTGCCAACATCTCAGAAACATCTCATCTCTGTCTAAAACATTTCAGTAAAATATGTAACTATACAAAATATCAGATTATGTTAGATCAGGGCAGAAGCCGCAGAACATTCTGTCCCTAAAAGTATAGACTTCATGAGTAGCATATGAAAGCAATGTTATTTTCTCACATATATTTCCTAGAACTGGATATTCATAGACATATTAGCAGTCAAAAACATATCTGCAATTAGGATTGCTAGCCAATGATAGCTTGATTGTCTACAAATGTGTCAAATACCCTTTTGAAGCAAAGTTGTGGCCATTAATACATTCAGCATAGTTTCCCATATGCAAAAATATTATAATTTTATCTGTTGTTCTTTCTATCTTTCTGAATCCCAAATTCTACTTTTATGAGAAAGGGAGAATACTTTCAGACTTTCAAGCTTCCAGTTAAAATTAAAAATGAAATATCTTTTAGCAAATGTCATGCAAAAGGAGGAAACGAATGAAGATTTTTTTCCACATGGCACAAGTTTGGATTCCTTTAAGGATGGAATTTGAATAAATGGAGGTACTAAATACATTTTAATTTTACTGCAGCAAAATGATACAGATGTGACCACTGCTTAATGCGAATTCACTCATACAACTGAAATGCAATATAAAAATGTGTGTTAAACATTACATATTATATTTCAAAATCTTTCAACATGTTTTGGTGGTTAATTCTATAGTCAGTTATATACCAGTGAGTGGAAAATTGTTACATAGTAAATTGTTAAGGGAAATAATTTTTTTGTGGTTTCATCAATTTGGACTTTCTTATTTCAATAAATAAAGTAGTACTTGATTGTAATAGTACTTACAATTGAAGCACAAGTATTTCATAGTAGATTGCAGGATATGTCAGGTAATAATAATGTCTCAGCATTTTCGAAATAATACTTGATTAAAATTGCTTAATGTTTTCCAGAGTATCCAAATTATCATAAGCTAGAAGATCTCTTGTCACCAATTTTGTAAAAATGGATGTGACTGGGTTGGAATTCAGGTGCCATAAACATAGATTCATTATCTGAGTTATTTGTTTATTTCCATGATGAGATTTTTTTCCTTGCCAAATTTTAAGGTTTAAATGCATGAATAGAAATGACTTGATCAAAAATTCCACTGTGAATCAAAAAGAAATAAACAGCAACCTCTTGCCAATTAACTTGGATTGGACTTCTTGGATTCTTATCAAATTGCCTCATTTGGCTTAAAGGCAAGAAGACAGAAACCATCACTGCATTTGGAGGACAGGATACGTTCTGCGGTACAGCAGACAAGTCACACTGGGACCCAGCATTTCTGTTTTTAATATAATCCTAGCAAATGCAGGCCTATACATAATTTTTGAGGCATGTAAGGTTTTGGTGTTAAGCCATTACTTCAGCATTTTTTGGGGTAAAAAATGTCACTTCTGCCCCAGATATATCCTACCATATGTTTTCAGATGGCTGAATGTTTTTGTCAAACTCCTTCAATTCCAAATCATATCTTAAAAGATCTGTTGTACTCAATTCTTTCTGTTCCTTCTTTTACTTTTACATAAAATGGGCATTTGGCTGCTATTCTAATGCTCTCAGGCCATCTGGGTTGAAAATTTGATTCCAGGATTGAGGCATACCTCATGGTCATGAGGGAAAAGAAAATCAATTTAGGAAATGTCTAGTTTTCACCTCTGATGGTTTTGTCAGTTTGGATAATGATGTACAGCTGCTCTTGCCTTTGCTAAAGCCAAATTTTCCCAAGCTTTATAAAAGTTTGATTGTAAAATCCATAATACCTATCAGAGCCTGTGTGCAATGGAAATCATAGTATAACCTATTTAAGTAGAGAATACATAATTTGTCAATCCTGCCTTATGGAAATTCTTCTTTGTTAAGTTTGCATGAAGAGTCAGACACGAAGAGCTTCAGTGAAGAGTTTATTAAGTGACTACAGCTCGAATGGACCCGACTTGGCTGGGCTACGGCTGCTTCTTATAGCCAGCAGCCGTAGTTGCCAGCCAATCAGAGTGCAGGGTTTTCCCGCACTATTTAAACCAATCCTATTTGACATTTTACAAGAACAATCCAACTAAACCAATAACATTCAAACCTACATACATAACACCCCTCACCACTAGGTTCAGTCCATACCAAACCCCAACCTATCTAATGTATTCTTTTAAATAGGTGGGGCTCTTGCGTGTACGTTGAGACCTTCATGGTTCAGAAGTTTTAACATTCTCACCCAGTGAGAAAGGAAATGTGTCTGCTGACATTTCCCCACTGGGACTTCCTGTGAAAGAAGACCCTGTTTGATTGTTAGAATCTGGTCTCTCCTCCCAACCCATCTCCAGCCCTATGTCAGCACCCAAGTCAGGTAGTGATGTACAATCTTCCACTTCTAAGGATGGATTTTGGCATTGTGACAGGTTTTGGAATGGTTCCTGTCATAATGGCTCGTTACACCTGGGGTTGATTCTTGCTTGCTGATTTTCCTCCTGTTTCTCCCCTTCCCCCCTAGAATTGACATCAGGTGAGGGAGCTAGAGAGGAACAAGTGCGATGTTCCTGAGAGAACCTGGATCTAAGTTGATCAATGTGCCTGCTCCAGAGGAGTCCATCCTCTGTTTGTACCCTGTAAGAACGAGGGCCAGTGATGTGAGTTATTTCAGCAGGAATCCACAGAGGCTCACCTATAAGGTTCTTAGCATACACAGAATGACCCACACTGAATGTACGAACTTTGGAAGTAGAATCTAGTGGTGCGTTGGGTGCGTAAGTGGGATGAAGGCGGTCAAGGGAAGACCTAAGTTTCCTACCCATCAACAACTCTGCTGGGGATAAGTTATTAGATGGGTTAGGAGTGATGTGCTGAACACTAAGAAGTTTTTCAACTTTCTCAGTGATGTCCCCAGGACCCAGTTGCTGAAGCTTCTCCTTGGTAAAACGTACCATGTTCATCCTGGCCGTTATGCCCAGGGGCAGTAAGGCATGTCTGATACCCTGTTGTGCTAGATAGGATTCAAAAAGGTTGGATGTAAATTGAGAGCCATTGTCAGAGACAAGAACATCTAGTAACCCGTGGGTTACAAAGTTTTCTGAGCTGCTTGATGACAGCATCAGTTGTGGTGGATACCATGGGAATTACCTCTAGCCATTTGGAATATGCATCTACTATAATAAGAAAGGTGTGCCCTCTGGTAGGGCCAGCAAAATCAAGGTGAATCCTGACCATGGGCCCCTAGGACATTCCCATTCCTGTGTGGGGAAGAGGTGGGGCAGGCCTGACTACCTGACAGTTGGGACAAGATGCAACCCAGTTTTCAACCATTTTGTCAATACCTGGCCACCATACATAACTCCTGGCCAATCCTTCATCCTTACAATACCAGGATGACCCTCATGTAACATTTCCAAAACCTCTCTTTGCAGTTTTGCAGGAATAACCACCCTGTTACCCCACAAAATACATCCTCTTAATACAGGCCTGGACTTAAAAGGTTGGGCAAGGTGAGGTAGATCTTGAAGAGGCCAACCTTTCTTAATCCAGCCTATAACAGAAGCCAACACAGTGTCTTTGGCAGTCTCTCTGGCAATTTCAGCAGTGTGCACTGGAAGCTTGGCAACAGTTTCTAGGAAAAAGGTGTGTGTTTCAGGTTCAAAGTCCAAGGAAGTGGGCAACGACTCAGTGCATCAGCATGTCCAATGTCCTTGCCAGGCTTGTGGATAAGTTTATATGAATAAGCAGCAAGAAATTCAGTCCACCTCAGCATTCTTGGTGACAAGATAACAGGTGTAGGCTTGTCTCCTGCCACAATGCCTAACAAAGGTTTGTGATCTGTAACAATGGTAAATGTTCTCCCATACAGATATTCATGAAATTTCTTGACAGCTGCAACAACTGCCAATGCCTCCTTGTCCAATTGGCTGTAATTCCTCTCTGCTTTGGTCAAAGTGCGAGAGTAAAATGCAATAGGGGCTTCTCTCCCACTGGGAAGCCTGTGGCTCAAACCCCCCCCACTCCAAAAGGGGATACATCACAAGTCAGTACAACAGGCAAATTCTCAGAGAACTGTATTACAGCATCAGACATGATTAGTCTTTTAATACTGTTAAATGCTGGTTGTTCCTTCCTGCCCCAGACCCAAACAGACTTTTTATCAAGTAATTTGTGCAATGGTTCAGCAATGGCTGCCTTTTGAGGTAGGAACATGTGACAAAAGTTAATAAGTCCAAGGAAAGCTTGCAAATCTGTTTTGCATTTAGGTCTAGGGGCTTCTTTCATTGCTTTAACCTTGGCATCTGTAGGGTGGATGCCATGCTTGTCAATCATATAGCCCAGGAACTCAACCCTGTCAGTTTTAAGAGTGCATTTTTCTTCCTTGACTTTTCACCCCGCTTTCCTGAATCTGGTAAGGACTTCTCTGAGTCTTTCTTGTAACTGAATGTCATTTTCAGCAGAGATTAACACATCATCAAAGTAAGGCACTACCCCTGGCAGTCCTTGGAGCATTCTTTCCATAAGGCTTTGAAAGATGCCTGGTGCCACGCTTACTCCAAATTGTAACCTTTTACATTTGAAAGCACCTCTATGAGTCACAATGGTTTGGGCCTCTGCAGTGGCATCATCAACTGTTAGTTGTTGATATGCCTGGGCCAAGTCCAATTTGGCAAAGACTGTACCCCTGCCAAGTGAATAACAGATGATGCACCACTGGAACTGGATATGCGCTCTGTTGAAGCGCATGGTTCAATGTCCCCTTATAGTCTCCACAGATTCTCACTGACCCATCAGTCTTGACTGGTGTGACTATGGGTGTCTCCCATCTGGAGTGGTCAGTGGGCTCTAAAACTCCTTGAGCTATTAGTTTATCTAATTGTGCATCAATTTTTTCCTTTAAAGCAAATGGAACCCTTCTGGGCTTTAAACGAATTGGGGGCACCTTTGGATCTAGGTTGAAAGTGATAGGGGTCCCCATATACTTGCCCAATCCTTCGCTGAAGACCTCTGGAAACTCAGACTTCAAGGCCTCCTCCCATTCAGAGTTGCTCACGTGATTGATGCCAGTCACCTCGATGCCTAGTGGCTTGAACTACTCAAGTCCCAGCAAGCTTGGGCGATCAGGGGCAAATGTTTGGTGTGGCCTTTAAACTTCACGTTGAATTCTCTTGTTACAACTACTGGAATCTTGTTCCCTTGGTAGTCTTTAAGAGTCAGTGCTTGCTTCTGGAAATGTTTCTTCTGAATGTTGGGAAGTAGCCTGTGAATAGTGTCCCATGACACCATAGATAAATAGGAGCCCGAGTCCACTTCCATTTGGCAAGACCTTCCTTCAATGAATACCTTCACATGTACTTTTCTGCTTCTCAAGGGTGAAGAATGACCAATGGTGATTGTTTGATGAGTTTCATTCTTTCCATTTGCTTCTGAGTTGCGCCCCATTTTCTCACTGAAATTGTTGGGCTTGAATTCTTTCTCAGGAAATTTCTTCCTACTAGGTGGAGTTCTGGATGATTTGCAGACTCTTGCTAGGTGACCTCTTTTCTCACAACGTAGGCAGATGGTGTCTAAAACTTGCATTCAGTGCGGGGTGGCCCCCCACAGCCTCTGCAATAAAATTCATGCCTCTTTTTCCCAAGGTCTTTCCTTTTCTTCTCCATTCTGAGTCTATAAATTCCTTCCTCCACCTCACTACAGTCTGAATCAGAGTCTATTTGCTCGCAATGGGTTGTTGTGGACTTTTCCACATCAGAATGGCTTGAGGCCTTGTTAATTTTCTTCATGGCTGCTGCTGAGGACTTGGTTGCTTCCACTGAAACAGCTTCCTCTATGGCCTCCTTAAACGTGATCTTAGGTTTCATTAGTAATTTGCTCTGTAAGACCTTATCTTTAAGGCCTAGAACAAACCGATCATGCATGGCCTCTTCTAAGTTGGTAAACTCACAAGCATCCCCAATGTCCCTTAAACTTGCCATGAAGTCGTTAACATTTTCGCTTTCCCCTTGATCCTGATGATAAAACTCGTGTCTCTTAATGAGGCACGATACTTGTGGGGCGTAATGGGCTCTTAAAAGCTTTTCTAAATCAGGCCATTCCATTACCTTCAAGTCTGCAGCTCCCGCCAATGCCTTCGCCATCTTGAAGACTGCAGGACTGCAGTGTGTGAGAAATACCGCCCTCTTCCGCTTCTCGGGGATATCGGCGAGGTCGTTTCCTTCCAAATACTTTTGGAAGCGATCCGCATACGATTCCCAGTCTTCTGCCAACAGATCGAATGGGGCTGGGGGGGTGTTCAGTGCAGCCATCTCGCTCTTCTGCTTGTCTTCCACGTCGTCTCTTCTTCAGGGGAATCCCATCCTCGTCACCAGTGTTAAGTTTGCATGAAGAGTCAGACGCGAAGAGCTTCAGTGAAGAGTTTATTAAGTGACTACAGCTCGAATGGACCCGACTTGGCTGGGCTACGGCTGCTTCTTATAGCCAGCAGCCGTAGTTGCCAGCCAATCAGAGTGCAGGGTTTTCCCGCACTATTTAAACCAATCCTATTTGACATTTTACAAGAACAATTCCAACTAAACCAATAACATTCAAACCTACATACATAACATTCTTCTTCCTCTTCTTTTTCCCCTTCCTCTTCCTCTTTCTCTTCTAAACCTTTGGCCCCAGTGACTGACACAGATTGGATCCTGCAACTTTATCCTGGGATACATATATTTGACTTCATTTGTATAGCACTTGTAGTTTGAAAGTCATTTTTACTTTTTAAACTAAGGTACATTTCAGAAATGTGGGTAATAAGATCTTCCTTTCCTTTCAGTGAATCATGATTATGATACACCCTCCTCTGATTGCCTGGAGAAATCTAACTTTCTTTTCATCTCCATCTTTCATGGGAGTAATTATCACTGCACAAACACATAGGGACATTCCTGGAAATGCAACTTCTATATCACATGAACAATAGCTGTTGTTTCATAAAAATGGGTTCTGGGCCATAACATTAGCTAAATCAAGGATTATGACTCAAACCCCTCAGTAGTCAAAATTAGAAGAGATAGTAAAAGCAAACTATATTTTTAATTTACTTCAAAATAAAAAAAATTAGGAATGATAATTGCCAAAACAAAAAAGCTCTGTATCATAAGTTTTTTTAAAAAATTGTGATGCTGAAAGGAGTTTCACTAATTACTTTAACAAAAATGAGAAATGAATACAAATCATTTCTGTTCTAACTCTTGGAACAAAAATCAGCTATAGAAGTGATTTTGGCTCACTGAATAGCATAAATGGGAGAAATTCAGGCTTCTCCATTAAAACAAGTGCTGGAATAAGTTTGACTCTTATCATATGCAATGAATTATGTTGAATATTGGCAAAATGTCATCTTTCTTTTTCTTTAATTATCTCATCTTCTGCAGAGTGTTAATCACGTAAATATATGTAAGCATTTTTACAGCATTATAGTACCTGGCATGATGGATGAAAAGAAGGTAGTAAGTTAATTGCATGGCACATATTTAGCATAAGGAAAGTTCCAGTGCCAATATCTTTGCATTTCAGAGTTAAAAATTGTTCAAGTTATAAACTGGGAAACACTGTTTGAGTTTTTATAGAGCTGTTGCTGTTCAGTATAGACAATATAGGCTAAAATCACCAATGAGGTAAACCAGCATTTAATAAGTTTTGCACACCTTACTTTCCCACCAATCTAGCTATAATATCCCTCTTATTGCTTTTCTTCCATTCTGTTCCTTTTATAGAGTAATAGCAATAGCAATTTGGTTATTCTTTTTTAAAGGCATGATTTTAGTATGCTGTCTAATGTGCCTTTGATAAAGAATTCCCTGACCTCTAAGCACTCAGCCCAAAAGTCTGAAGTTGTATGAATATACATTCATCTTCATTTGAAAGAGAGGCATTTAGGAGCTGCTTTATACTGAATTCTGAATGATCAGTCAACAAAGAACTTGGGAAGACCAAGGTTACAGGGCAGAAAGAACAATGTACGTTGGGTGGCAACAGCAGCCGAATCCTAGAGATGCCAGGTTTTAAAGCACTCCTGTGAACAGGGCTGCTTTCTTCATGCTGAATTCAGAATTATAGAGGGGAAAAGCTCATCTCTTATGTAGATGAATTGCTTCAGAATAAAAAGAAAAGTTTACTGACAAAAAAAACCACAATTAAACTGAGCTGCAGATTAATTTGTCTTTTATAAAAAATAAAGAGGGATTTCAAGTGAGACTATCATGAGTTTGATGGATGGATAAATGATTGAAACAGGACATTGCCTATTACACAGGATTGCTGCATTGTTATTGTATTACTATGCATCTATCATCTGCCTGTCTATCCATCTCTCCCTCCCTCCAATTAATTTATTTGCATACTATTTTAATATAGAAAGATTTTTAATTCTTTATTCAGTTTATGACATAGTGTAAGGAAATGATAAACACAGTATATTATTGTGGAAATTTAAAAACAACAGCAACAACATGAAATTGCATCAGGCAAGCATTTGGTTTGGAAAATCACAGGTAAGCTCTGAGATTCTATTCAGTCCCTTATTGGATTTATTAAAAATGTCATTCTAAATTTGCTTTGCAAACTAAAGTATATGGAACCAATAAAATAGTGCTGGAAATCTTATTATATATCAAGATATAATCTTTATATTTTATTCATGTTTCAGACAAAATAAATCCTTATCTTCAGCCCAAGAGAGTGTATATTTTAGAGAACTGCATTTTGAATTTGAACAGATTATTTAATTACAAACTAATTGTTTTTCAATAGCCTGATGTTTTGTAAATCAGTTCCTCTCCAAACTGTAGGTTAGCATAATCAGACAAAATGTTGCAGTGAAATGCTGACATAATCTGTAATTGTAGAGATAGAGGTGAACTAAATTAACACTGGAAAATATATTCTTGAGGTGTAAACCAACATTATTACAAACCAGATACTATTTTGCCCTGGTATTTGCATAATCTACATGAAATTTGCATAATCATTATGAAATGTAGAGTGTATATTTTCAATAACTTATATATATTAGCATTTATCCTGGCTTAGTGTCAGTACGTTTAATGTCCCTTACCACCATTTGTTTAGCAATTGATTGAAGTTATAAAAGTGCTGAAAAATGAGACTTATTTTCAAACCCGGAGCTGTCACAACCTCCCTACAGTCATGTGATCATGATTTGGCTCTTGGCAATTGGATTGCATTTATGATGATCACAGTGTCTCACAATCATGTGGTCACCATTTGCAACTTTCACACCCAGCTTCCCAGAAGCAAAGTCAATGAGTAAATCACCAGGAAGTGGCAAATTAAAACCATCTAACATTATATTTAAGAATCAAGGATGATTCATTTACTAAACTCAGATGGAACTGATGGAACTGATGTAAATTGTGCTTAATGACAGCACCATTTAGCATCAGTTGGCAATCCCTGCAGGTAGTTCTTGAATTATGACCACATTTGATATTAGAATTGTGGTTTTAACTCATTGCATTTTTAAGAGACACATCCACGTGATTGCCCTGCTTAATGACCATAATACTGGCTCTCCCTTTTGTGGTCTTTAAGCAACTGCATAGATCACTAACTGGAGCCTGGGATACTTCAAGAATTTGGGGAGGCCTTGGAGGCCAGACATAAGTCTAGGCCCACGCTGCAGCATCTCCCCAGTTTATAGATGTTCTCCACTGGGCTTCCCCCAACTTGAGTCATCCCTTACCCAGCTTCCCATGCCATTGATTCCCACACCCTTGGGCTTTCCTCCTTTCTTCCTGTTTGGACCTCCTGTATGGAGAATTAGTGCAGGGAAGCACCTTAGAGGGAGACCACAGCTGCAATATAAGGATATCTGCAAGAGGGATCTAAAGGCCTTGGGAATGGACATTAACAGCTGGGAAACCTTGATTTCTGATCATTCAGCTTGGAGGTTAAAGACGCAGCATGGCCTTCTCCGATTTGAAGAGACACTCATTCAACAGGCTAAGGCAAAGAGGCAGTCCTGGAACCAGCAAAATCTGGGTGCTGGACAGGAGACAGACTGTCCTCAGTGTGGAAGGGCTTGCCACTCTTGAATTGGTCTTTTTAGCCACACTAGATGCTGTTTTAGGACCTCTTTTCAGAGCATGATACCATAGTCTTTTGATACTGAAGGATGCCAATGGGGCTTTCTCCTTCATACCTTGTCATGCCTTGCTCCACTTACATCTTCAGAAGAAATCACCTTTCCAAAAGAGTTCCCAGCTGATATGACACATGGATTTCCTATAGCATTTGCTTCATGCAAATATACATGAGGGTGTTCTTTGTGCAATCTCTCAGAAGGACATGAATCTATGGAGAGTCTCAGTCATCCAGGTCATGGTTGCCTTAAACATGCTTTTTCAGGAGGCAACTGACGTTTTTGGTTTTTTTTTTCCTTTGAAGACATTTTACTTCTTAACCAAGAAGCTTCTTCAGCTCTGACTGGTTGGTGGGGAATGGATGGTAGGGAATGCAGAGAACACAGACATCCCCAACAGCCTGTGCCTGTCTTCAACAGTAAAGGGACACACGGCAGAAAATGTCCTGCAGCCAAAAAGGCTCCACATACAGTTTCACTACTCAGGTGACCCTGAGGACACAGAAAAACCTCGAAATGGCCTCAATGATTCTCTAAAAGAATGCAAATGACTAGCTGTCTGCAAGTAATATAAATCCTTCCATTCCCCACTGTCCATAAAGTCAAAATGGCAGCCACAACTCTGTGAATAAAGAACCAAGCAATTTTGACCATGGTTACCCCTTCTCATGATTATGCCAAATGCAAAAGAAAAGCAGATTTATGGACCAACATTCCTTATATAGTATCTTTGCTGTACCAAGTGATTTTGGACCAGTGATCCATGCCCTTAATAATTTCTTATTTAGATTACTATGAGCTGCTCAAATAGAGCTGCCTTAAGAGTCTGTTGTGTAACTGCAGTTTGGTTTGTCTGAATAACAGTGGCCTCCAGATTTTTTCCATGTACAATTTATTTACTTAAACCTATATTTTAATTTATTTTAAAATTTAATTTATTTTTCAACATTTACATATTACTTGTTCTTCTAAATTGGTGAAGTTTACCAATAATGTCCTAAATAGTTTGCGCCAGGTAGGTTAAAGACCGGTTTCTCATTTGGAAAGCTGACTGTTATTTAAAAAGAGCAAATTTCTCTGCACTTGGAGTCATGTTTATGATAAAACCTATCACTCTGATAAAGCTTCTTTAGCTGAATTTTTACCTGTCAGAACACTTTCAAAGACATAGTAGGCCAGGGAACAGGATGGGGGAGGGGTTTATATTAAGTACTGTAGCATCATAGGAGACAAATTCTGTAAGGACAGGATGAATGTTATTTAGTGATGGAAAAGTGCATCTGGTTGCAATAATTCACAAAAGTGACCTTGATGGTGAATAAAGAATTCTTATGAACACTGAGAAAGCCAAGTGATGTAACAAAAGATACCCTTTAAGGAATGCAATGCGTTACAAACAGGGATTTGATCTACAACTAGGCATGTGTGAAAAGGATCTACCCAAATCTTGTCAATAAGAACTGGTGACCTTGAAAAGGAACAACAGACATGAAAACAATAGATCTTTGTCTGGAGGTGAGATGTGTGGTGCTAAATGAATGGCATCCAATTATCTAGTAATTACAGTGCCATTCACACCTGCCTCCACTCATGACTGCTGTTAAGATGGATACTGAGAGATGTCGTGTGGACACCAAACCAGTGAGGTTTTTTTTAAAAGAATAAGTTCACAATAATTGGCAGATACAATAGGAGAATGGGAAGATGATGCTGATGGTACATTTTATAGCTGTTCTCCCTACTGTGCTTTCTGATGCTGGTTCATTACTCTTGTATGAGTATCCGGTAAAAACTGAAACAAAGCACATACATACAAAAAAATAAACAAGCAGAAAGCTGAGTTGATACTTCACCCTTTACACCAGGGGTGTCAAACTTGCGTTGTCACGTTGGCATCATATGATGTATCATGACTTCCCCCCCTTTGCTAAACTGGGCATCGGCCTTCTGATGACAGCTATCTGGCCTGCAGAAGGGGAAGGCTTGCTTTATATGATTATAATTTATTGGTTTAATCTATTGATCAAATGTCTGGAATGAGATGTGCTTATTTTCTCAAGGAATCTAATAAAGGAACTACCAAGGAGACAATACCCATACCAACACTGACAGTAGCACCAAGGACATGTCTGTACAATTATTAATCACAAATATACTTCTAGATAAAGACAGCATTTTCCTTCCATTTAATTTGTCCAATTCTCAGAAACTGTAACATCTACATAAATATTTAAAATCTGAACAATTAAACATGGCTAAAAGCAGCCAAAAACAGCCAAGATTAGAATGCAATATCCAACTCAAGAAATGCAATAATATTCCAGAAGTTCGACGCAAGAGTGAACAATGTGTTATCCAAAAACCAACCTTTTTGACATCAAAAAATTGCCTGGAAGTGTTTGTAATTTATTTCTCTGCCATTATCTATAGTGTATAAATAAATAACATTTTCTGAAGATATGTAATTTAGTTTAATTAAGCTGATTCTTTGGGAAAACTTTATGTCCAATATAGTGGTCTAATTCAAGGCTACGTGGTGCATAAACTCTTAAGTATGGCTTCCAAAACTTGCTCAAAATTTGCTATTCTGACAGAAGTGGAAACTTATAAATCCATTTCTACACAATGGACATAAAAGGAGCCCCTAACAGGCATCCTCTAGGCAATGATGATGTCACTGGTGAATCCTTTCAACCGGAAGTGCCTCTTGTGCTTCTGACTCCAATAAAATGGAGGAACCACACTCTTGGGAGTCTAGCTATAGTTGTTTCCAAGATTGGGGTACATGTATCAGATGAGATACATCTCTCTATGGAGATCAGTATAAATAATTGTGTTGAAATTTTAGATTTATAGGTATGCCCAAATGATATTTTGAGATGATGGGAGTACTCAGATTAAACCAGATTAAGGTTTGAATTCAAAATCACACAAAAAAGCATGAATTCTCTATTGATATCTATCCCTGTGCCTCTAGTATTTTAGAAACACATTATTCTATATTGTATTAGTTATCAGGTTATAAGAAATGTACATATAGACCCATCATTTTTGAGGTTTCCGGGTAGAACTGAATTATTTTTTGGAATTTATTGTCTTGGATATGTGAGCTTGGATACCACCAAATGTTACAAAACTTTTAATTTTGTTCTTGAGAGGAGATCCCAGTTATTCTTGATATAACTATACTAATTATAATTTAATTTATTTTAAAAATTATTCTCCAGTTGAGAGATTTATTGTATTTTGTTAATTGGCCAAAGTCCATTAGAAGAATTCAATGATCACACAACATAAAAAACATATTTAATAGCATCCACTGTGGCTTCAAATGGTATGCTGAGAGTAGAATTAACTTGAGGTTTATCCGTGTAGCAACTGTGTAGCTTCCATCCTGGTGCCATACAAGGAAATAATGGCATAAATTGCACTGCTCTTATGTAGTGTCCCTAATGTAGATTTCTGGAGCAGAACCATACAGCTCCTGCACACAACAATGTAAGCGAATGATTGGCTGTTGTCCCTGGCTGCAGTTAAAATGTTACCAACTGCAGAAAAAGCTGCTATTCAGAATAAGTGCCAAGATAGTGTGTTTATTCAAAATTGGATGCTCCGTTCAATTTTGGGAGAGGGGAGGGGATGTCACAAAAGACTTTTGACCTAACAACCACTAGATGGAGGCAAAGAATCCATCTCTTGTAACTGCAATGTAGTAGCTGCTGCCTAAGTAATTTTGGAGCAGGAGTTCAAGAATGGGGGGAGAATTGATACACATCTGAGATGTGTTCATCTGTAATTTGCTCTTGGATACTTCCACATCATTTTCCAAAAAAAAAGTATTGATCTGTCAATCAACTATCTGCTAAGTAACAGCAAACATGTCAGTATTTTTTGTTTCTTTTAGTTGCTACCTAGTGTTTGTCCATAATTGTGTAATTAAGATGCAATCATTGGATTAGTGTTGTTTAACACCTGAGGTGTAAAAATCACTATATTGATTATTGTGTCATTATAGCATGCATGCATATCATATTTTTCAAAAGTTAGGAGAGAGAAAAAAATAAAACTATGCTTAAACCATACCTCTACTAGATTATGTACTCTAGGAAAGTAAAATTTTTAGAAGATTGTTGCATGAGAATCCAGGGCTTCCCTGAGAACAGTTGTCCCTGGGAGAGAAATTGTCTGACAAGAAAGGCAATAAAAAAATCAAGTCATTTTGACAGTAACTTTATTCAATTACAATTACATCTTTTCAACTGAAAACAGGCTAGACTCAGGGAACTGAGTTTTCTAGGCTGAATAGCTGATCAAGATTTTTAAAGAAAGACAGAAGACACACACATAAAAAGGAAGCTTTCTTGTCTTTCTTTCACCAAAAACATGAATGCAGAACAGGTATTAGCCTTCCCAGATAGACCAAACAATAAACATAGCCAGATGAATTAATCCTGCTTTATTGTAAGGCTACATTAACAGATTCTTGTAAGTCTAAAAATATGATTCTTACACTATCACATTTACATTCTGAAGTCCTGTGTATGTATATCCTTCTGAATCTTAATCTGCCTATAATGCAGCTATAGACTATACCTTTCCTCCCAAGGTCATTCCCACATATCACTACAGATGAATTGAAAGGTTGAGGAGTCACTGTCCCTAGCCATGTCATCTCAGGCCTCCTCCTCTCTCTACCATGTATTGTCTGGGTGGGACCTATTTTGTTTTTGCAGAGTAAGCACTAGTTTCACACCAGAACATCTTGGATTGGCTTCAGCCTGTTGAAGCTCTGTGTTGAAGATACGTTTACAACAAGCCATAAGGGGCATGCTGTGATAAAAAGCATGTAGGGAGGAGCTCCAAATGTGGTTAAGACTGTAGCTCCAATGGGGAACTCATCTTCAGTACTAAAGAAATTACTTCTTCAACTAATTACAATTACAGTTATTTATTATAAACTCTATCTATAATAATGCATATTTTCCCAATATATGTCATTAGATCATCTCCTTCTTCTTTTAGCTGTTGTCAGTTCAACACAGGCTAAAAACACCTATTTAAGGATTAATCCCAGCCAAATGTCATCTTTTGGAAAGAAAAAAGAACATAGTTCTTTGATAATGAAATATAGATTTCATGTGTTGTCAGCAGAAGGCTACCTCTTGAAGAGAGCAAGACTAAACATTTTTCCTCTTACCATTATATTTACTAAAGTCAGAGGAGGTACAATTATTTTATAGTTATTAATTTTATGACAAAAATCTAGGTCCTTACAGAAATTGTTCAGGAAGATTGAAATTCCCTAATGATTTCCACTTGTTCCTTGTTTGCAGATGTTTTCATACATTTTCAGTTAAAGTCTCATGAAAAAGAAATAGTTTTATACCTTATGCCTGTCTTTACTAATAGTTAAGAAATCTCAAAACATTTTAAATGGAAGCAATCATTTCAATGGTTTGCGGCTGTTTTTGGAGATGCAAACTTGTATATGATGTTTTGCTGGATACTTAATACATGGTGAGAAAATAGCCAATATATCAGATGACAGTGACATAACTATCAAGTTATTTTTTGTTTCCAGTTACAGCTCAACCCCTCTAGTGAATTCAATTGAACTATTCACATGCAACCAAGGACACAATTTGGCCCACACTGTATATACATTCTGAGAAGTTACTGCAAAATTTGGTCTCCCCATTGACTCTGATCTTGTTGTATTGAGTCATTATATTAATTTGTTAATCATGTTTTGTGCTCTGATAACAATTTCCCTTCATCCTGAGCAGCTGTCCAAATGGACAACAGATGCCAAGTTTGGGAACTAGCTGCTATCTGCAGATGGCTAGTTTGAAAAGCAGCTTGCTCTGTAGGTATTTTTATTTTAGCACAAAACTTTGTTACAGGAAATGATTTGGAACAAAATTCACAGTTTGTGCATAAGATCCTTGAGGATAATAATCAGTTACTAATTCAATGCTAATCACATAACAGTTCTTTTACAAAGTCGGAGAAAATATAAAAATATCCATAATTAATGTTGGAAAAGATAAAATTTTGTCCATTTTTCCATAGACTCATACCTAGTCATAGGTATGCCATCATAGAATTGCCAATGTTCCTGTAATCTTTGGTGTATCTGAAGAATGGATAGCAAAATCATTGACAACAAATATAAAATCAATGGATGGGATATCTTTTGATTTCTCAATAAATAAAACAATTACTAAAATTAGCTAAATTTTTAGCCATGAAAGCCAGCGGGGTGACCTTGGGCCAGTTATTTTCTCACAGCCTAACCTCCCTCACAAAGATGTTATGGGGAAAATAGGAGTGGGAAGGACTATTTTGGTATGTTTGCCACCTTGATTTATTTATAAAAATAACTAAAGACAGGATACAAATAAATAATTTTTGTACAATTAAGTGCTCCTCAAATGGGGCTCTTTAGCTAATGTTACCCTAGTCTGTGTACATTGGAAGATGAGCATATTTTACTCCATGTGCTACAGTATTTGGAAATGTACAGTGTACAACTCCATAGATAGCAACAGCTGTTATTTTAGGAGTAGAGTTAGAATTGGATTGTTATTGTTAGAACCCATAAATATACAATGGCTCAAAATTTGCTGCATACCAATGTTCAGTTTCTAGAATGTCAAAAATTTACATTTGTATTTGCTCTTTTTAGAGACACACAAGCAAAGTATGGTTGTTGGTCATCTCTACAATGCTACTGTGATGTAAAACACTTTGTAATAGATTTAAAAGGACATGATACCTAGGTAGCTGTGGTCAGTGATATTTTTACACTAAAAATACCTAGGATAAGTATAATATTAGCAATAACTGATGATAATACAGTCAGCTGTAGATCCATACTTTATTGAAGTAAACTGTCTGTAACAATGACAATGACAAATCCAGTCTATGCTTCAAACTGTTTGTAGTACATGAAAGAAAGATTCAGAGGATGCAAATGGGTTTTGTATCGTGATTGTTATATACTGTTGAATGACTTCCTCAAACATATGGAGAAAAATAATATGCCATGGATTCCATACATATTCCATATCATTTCTCTTGTGGTTGTATTCCTGATTCCTATTTCTCTGTAATGATAAGTTGCCAGATATCTCTCATTGGTTATCACCTAAGAAGATAAGAAGAGATGGTCTGCTTGAGCTAGCCCAGGAATGTGCGTCCATGCTGCCGCTCGTGCCGCTTGTACTCCCTTCCTGCAACAATAAAGAAGACCTTGCTTTCAGCAGCTGTTCTGTTTAAATTCTTGTGCCGCGCAGGCAACACTTGCCAGTGGGAAATTCGAACCCAGTGTAGGAAGTTTCATTTAAGATTTAACAATTGAGTTGGACTAGAAAACTTCCAAGGTCCCCTCCAGCTGTATGCTAATCAAATAGCTTGTCTTCAGAAGTTGCATGTGTTCCATCACTAGAGGCTTGAGTAAGTTGTTGGACTGGTCAAAGACCTCTGAGATCTCTTCCAACTCTATTATTCCAGGTTACTTATATTTTGGATTATTTGCATCTTCCTAACATTTTTTGTCTTTAACAAAGAATCTGCATAATTGAGCTAAAAAGAAAAATGTTTTCATTATTCATTTAATAATATCAATAGTAGGATTTGTATAAGATCACAAAGAAAAAACAAAATTGGTCCCAAATATAAATCATAAGGACTATAAGGATTATGAATTGCAAGGACTGTTCTAACTTTAGAATTTTAAGTGAATTTAAAAATGATATATTTTTCATTCTGGACACTTTTGATATGTACTAATCAACTAACCACTCATATCATCATCTTGGAAATCTTGTAAATTGACAGAAATTATTATAAAGTCTTCAACTCTGAAAGTTAGTGATGGCTCTGATTGTATCCTTTAGTACTAGAATAAACAGTTCTTTGGAAACATCTGTGATGTGTTCATCTAGTAACATAGTTAAATCAGACAATTTTGAATACCACAGAAAATTACACATACACGTACTTAGTAAATCTATTTTCATTTATACTATTGAATCCTTTGTTTAAATAGAAATAATTTATTTGCTGGTTTTAGAGCTCTTCGGAAGAGTGGCTAAAATTCAAATGTAAGTCAGCTGAGTTACTGTTCCTGTAGCTTATTTATATCAAGTATTATACAAACGTTTCTGTCTTAAATACTTTTCATTTTAATCAACTAAGTTTGCTATAGCATCTCTGACAGATTTATAATGCCAGGAGAGATCTAACATCTCTCTCTCTTCCTCCCTCTCTCCATCCATCTCCCATAAACAAAAGGGGAAAAGATAAAATTTTCAGACCTACAGCTACATTCATTTATTGCAACAGAAATGAAAATACTTTAATGCATGTATTATGGCATCAATTGTTTTCTGGATTTATGGGCACTAAAATTCCTGGAGCTATTTCTGTCTGTGTGTTTTTAACCAGTAATGGGTTATTTCACGTATAAAATTACACTGACCTCTTTTGATGGCAGTAGCTTTGCAAATTACCCAGGATTTCTGTGCTTTTTTTCCCATAACATCAATTTCTGCTACTCTTTGCTGCAATTTGATATTTATTCTACTTTAGAGCTTGCCTCACCCATCTTTCAGAACCTGAGGTGATATTTTACCCTATGTCCTTGTCACATACGTCCTCTGACACCTTGTTGCATTTATGTAACTGACTTTCGCATTGCACATTTATTTTACAATTTTTGCCAATTTGCAGCACTCTAAATATGTGCAATCAGAAAACTCCAAAAGAAGACAGGCACTTTGGAGTCCTAATGTACAATCATTTAGACATGAGTTAGCGGTGTGCGGCAGCAGCCAAAAAAGCTAATGCAATTCTTGGTTATATAAACAGAGGCATAGAATCAAAACCATGTGAAGTATTAGTACCAATTTTTAAAGCCTTGGTAAGACCACACCTGGAATACTGCATCCAGTTTTGGTCACCACATTACAGAAAAGATGACTTTGGAAGACTTTGGAAAAAGTGCAAAGAGCAACTAAGGTGATTATAGGCCTGGAGACAAAAACTTAGGAAGAACAGTTGCAGGATTTGGGTTTGGCTAGTCTAGAGAAGAAAAGGACTAGGGGGGAGGGGCATGATAGCAGTATTCCAATATTTAAGGCACTACCACAAAGAAGGGGATCAACTTATTTTCCAAAAAAGGCAGGACAAGAAATAATGGATGGAAACTAGTTAAGGAGAGAAGCAATCTGGAATTAAGGAGAATCTTCCTGACAGTGAGAACAATTAACCAATAAAATGACTTGCCTTCAGAAGTTGTGGGTGCTCCATCACTGGAGACTTTTAAGAAGAGACTGGACAGCCACTTGTCTGAAACAGTATAAGGTCTCCTGCTTGAGCAGTGGTTGGACTAGAAGACCTCAAAGGTCCCTTCTAGCCCTATTCTGATTGAGGTTAAGAATAGTAACATTTAGTTCTAAGATCTTAGCTTTGGAAATTATTGTGTCATCTTTAGATTTTGTGTGTGTGTCAAAATTGATTGAGACAACTTTTGTTACTGGGTGCTAAAGTATAATAAAATATAAACAAATTAATGAATAACTCTTGATTAAGGAGAAAGTGGAAATTTTAATGTGGGAAGCATATCCAGAAACTAGCTAAGTGGACCTCCTGAGATGTCTCCCATCCAACCAATGTCTGGACTCTGTGTCCTCCCTCCCTTCCTCCTCCCTCTCTCTTATACTAATATTAGTTAATTAAATTAGTATTAATATTAATATTAATATTAGAATTAGTTAATTTTCTTCTGGCTGGAGAATTCTGGAAGTTGAAGTCCACAAGTGTTAAAGTTGCCAAGTTTGGGGACCCCTGTTTTAGAGTGATAGCTTTCATTAACCTGCAAGGCAAGTGAATTGAATGCACATGTGGTTGATTAAGAAAAAATCCACATTTAAAATATACTTTAAAGCCTTATTGTCATTCATTATCACTCAGTGCTTGTTGGAATATCTATCACTTTATTCCTTTTCAGTACCTGAAAGGCATATCAATATCACGAATGAGTATAACAGAAAAAGTATGTCTACAGTATTCTGTACATACACCATACATTGAAAACATTCATATCTTAGCATTTCTCTGCATAAAAGCTATTTGATTAGATAGATGGAAAATGGAATGTCAGAGCATGGGAAAGAAAAATGTATGCAAACAACCTTTGTTCCAAATAAAAAATATACTCTTCTTAAATTTAAAATATTTAAAATATTAAAATATTGGATGTGGAAGACGGATAATAAAAGTAGTAATAGTCAAATATAAATGTAAGGATGATATACTTTTGGCTATGTGCTAATATACAGCAAAGCTACTTGATAATATTGTTCTAAACAAACATTTAAGTAGGGTACAATGATTTGACTTTTGGTTGTTGTAATGCATTACATGATAAGCCTACATCTATATATCAATACATAAAAATGCTATATACAACATACACAGTCTCAGCTCTAGGGCATATGATATACACGATTACAATTGTATATGATTGTTTCTTGCCTTTTGCAATATTATTATATTGTTATATTTATGTTATCTTTATTTTTTAAACTTTATTACTCTTCTGGAGACCATAAGCCAAATTCAGACATGATTAGAACTGCATAGAAACCTACTCAAATACATTCATAAACAAACAAAACGTCTTGTCTGGCTCTCCTTCATATTGGTTGAGAAAACATGAACAATGTCTGTTGATGGTTTGGATCAGGTACCTCCTGTTGATCCTGGGAGCAGATGCCACACGGTATTTGAACTGAAATAGTAAACAGAAACTAAACAGGCAATGTACTGTTGCTGCATCTGCCTATTTGTTCAGTAAACAAATTAAATTTGTCCAGTTTTGCTCATGTCTGAACCAAATTGCATTTGTAATTCCTCTGAAAGATAATGACCATTTGAACTTGCATCCCATAGAAATAACAATAATTCTCCACACTGGCTTTCTCTTAAAGGAACAAAAGCCACCCAGCTACATTATACAGCCTCAGTTGTCTATGTTTATTCCTGGATTTGACTCTCTTGCCTTCTGCAGCATTTACATAAAGATGTACCGAAATGCAAGCTCTCAGTAGATTTTTTTATTCCTTACAACACAGTTTTTCTCTTTTAATGAAAGTGAAGCTAATTGCCCCAAATCAGCTGATGAAAATATTGAAGAAGAGCTTCAGATTTGTGTAATCAACTTTGTTTCCAGTCAGTTCCTGTTTAATTACTTAGTAAGAGGCAACTTTTGAAAAAGAGGAAAACTGGAAATAAATGTTCCTATAAATGATAAGGAAATAAATGTTCCTTATCAGTATGAATATAATTATGAGATTTAATGAGACTGACTGTTGCATGAGATGATAGCTTAGTTACCTTGTTTGTAGTAAGACATGGCCATAAATAACTTTTCACATTTCCCAGTCAAATTGCAGCAGAGAATGATATATAATTCTCAGGGAAAAGGAAAAAAAATCTCAAGGCAGGATAGTCCTTTAATTGTGGCACTGCTGTAAAAGGCCAATGGGAGGAATGACCACATGATGATTGTTGGGATTTAATTGAAATATAGGAAGTGGAGGAGGTTGCATCATATATCTTGGCGACTACTATACCAGGGGTGTCAAACTCACATCGTTACAGCGGCATCATGTGATGTTTCAGAACTTTTTTCCCTTTTGCTGAACCAGGCATGGGTGTGGCCAGTGCGTGACACATCTGGCCTGTGGGTTACGAGTTTGACAGCCTTGTACTATACTGTATATAATTAAAGGAGTTGAAAAGTAATATACTTCATACATTACAGCAGCGTTTCTCAACTTTGGCAACTTTTTAAGGGTATTACCTACTTCTCCCAGCCCTGTGTAAACTCCAAATATTGTGTGTCCCTCAAAAAAACAGCACAGGACCCAAGACATAACCTAGTGGCACTAAATCAAGATTTCCCTACAAGTTAAAGTAGAGCCATTATTGAGCATTCTTCAGGTGTAGTTGTATAGCCAGCTGCGAGCTGATATGATAATAACATCTAGTGCAAATTTTATCAATCCCAAAACAATTTGAGCACCACTATAACATCATCAGCATTGACAAATTCACCTTCAGTCTATTGCAAAAGACAGCTTTACTTGGAACAACACATCTGTGACAATATCTGTAACACCATCAAAAATCCACATCTGTCTATCCCAGGGAAAGATCCAATAGGCAGACAAAAATGCCAAATCCATTATGAACATCTGGCTGACTAGGCAATGAACCATAATAATAATTCTATCAAAGAAGGAAATAAACTTAGATGTTTGGCAGGAAATGTCATGGTTACAATTTTTGGGATATAAAAAATATTATTCACAGGAATTTCCTTAAAGTTGGGATTGCAACACTTGGAACATTGAAACAACCCTTCTTCAACAGCATTATACACTATTGCATATGACTTAAATGAACACTTGATAGAATCAGTAACAAAGCAATTTCTGTATTGGTTCACACTGATACCTCTTCTGCTAAGCCTAGCTGAGAAAACAGCTGAGCCAATGCCAGACGAAGTTTCATATTCCAAAAGATCAATTATATTTTTTAGCAGCTGAGTCATGGGGTGTATGGAAATATGAGAACCAAATGTAAAACCAAAACTAAACTGGGGGGAGTGGGTGCATCTGGATAAAGGAAGATATTTCAGTACAATGCCAAATCAGGACTTCAATCCAAGCTGTAATTGAAATTTAGAAAACACAGGAAAACACAGCTAATCTTGTGGTACTTGCATGCCTGTCAAGCTCTTTTAGTCAATGAATCATTACCTTGTGCTCTGTTAAGGCTATACTGCTTTAATTATGATTTCAGTGATTAAAGCTTTTGATGGCAAAGTTTAGTTTAGAAAGCATATGTGTTTATTTTTGCCCCACGTTGTTTAGATAACTTTGATAATTATGCTATCCTTTGGGCACATAGCAGTCCAATTCTGAAAAACAAAACTTGAAAGGATTTGTAGTCTAGAAAAGCCTATAACATAGTCAATGTGCAGATCCAGCACTTATGTAGTTTTTCTGGAATGAAACAATCATGTGTGAAAAGGAGATGCTTCCCACTCAGTCTTATTGTTCCATCTTCATTTAATGGTCCAAGGATAATGTACAAGGAGTGAGAATTATTTTCTAGATAAACAATCCGGCTTTATGTGTCATTAATGAACATTGTATAATTGGCACATGTTCTTGTTTTTAATCTGTTACTCTTTTGATTCTTTTAGGTAGTTTATGTTTCAGTGCTTTTAAGAAGTAATTAAATAGATTAATTCAAGAACAAAGTTTTATGCATTGTGAAAAAAAGTCATTTAACCTTCCGTATTATTCATTTCAGTGGGAATACAGCACAAACAATTTGTGTGATCATCAGAGATCAGCAAAGGTATTTATAATATAAATGCCATGCTAATGAGAGAGGTAGAAAACTGCTCCCATGCAGAACAAAATACATATGATCAATGTATTTAAATGTCTATGTCAGAAGATACTTTATTTTTTATGAACATTTGCTTTTAATCCTGTTCTGTCATCAGAGTATTGGATCAGGAAGTATTGGATCTGAATCGTTCCAAGATTTAAGAAAATATTTTTCCAATAAATTTGATGCCGGTGCAGAAGAATACAACAGAACCAGAATAATTTTGTTTAGGAGAGAATTAAGAAGAAATATGAGTGCCTAGAGACTTGGCTTGAGAAGTAAAGATTTTATTTTAAAAGCCACAAGGTCTATCACATGTGGATTGCAGAATTCCAGATAACCACTTAGTCAAAGCACCTGAGTCATGTAGATCAGGGTGTCAAACTGGTGGCTTCCAGGCTGAATGCATCATGCTCAGACCTCGCCCACCCTAGTTCTGTGTACGGAGAAAACATCACAAAATATCACGTGACAGCAACATGACACTGCGAGATTGACACCCATGATCTAGATGTTCACATCCTAGATGTGGTGGCCCTACCATACTAAAACTTCCTTCAAAGGATGGGACCAAGAAATCCATTCAGCCTGGCTTAGTTTTGGAATCAATTAATGAGGAGAAGATTAAGCTGTTAAGATTGTAAGCCGCCCTGAGTCTTCGGAGAAGGGTGGCATATAAATGTAATTAAAAAAAAAAGCTGTACCTGTTGAAAACAAATTGAGCCAAATCTAATATTACTTTGGTATCTAATTCATTCTTTGTTGAGATAATTAAACATGCATTTAAAATCATGTAGAATTTTGATCCAAGGTTTGATCCAAAGTTGCGCATTGGTCTGATTAGCTCTGGATCCATTTGCAAGGTGAGTCAAATTCTCAGTTAACAACAACATAATGTTCTAAGAGCAGAAGAAAAGGTAGAATGAAGACTTTGTCTAGCCACAATAATGAGGATGAGAAAGCAAATGAAGCCTTGTCATTCCAAAACAGCTCTGATAAACATAGAGTTTAAGTTGAGAAATTTCATCCAATTAACATTCTGTCATTGTTAGAGCATTCACTGCCTCTTTCAACCCACCCAACATTCTCCAGATATCAAGTACTGATATCAAGTATCGAACTCATCCTCCAGAGATAATAACAAAGTTTCCAAAAGCTGTAAAGTGCTGCAAAGGTCCCCACTCCTCTCATTCAATACATGGTTGTGAAGCATCTCACTTACCCATTGCTGCTTCACTTCCTGAATTTATATTGGTGAACTTTATCAGGCTGAAATACTCAGATCCTATCACTTAGTTCTTCAACAGAACTATCCACATCAAATTTAGGAGTGAGAGATATTTTACTAATTGTAGCTTTTGCAATCATAGATGTAAATTAATTCATTCACTAGCCAGTATGGCATGTGTGCCAGAAGTGGTATGCAGAGCCATTTCTGCCAGCACATGAGCTGTCGTCCAGAACTAATGCACTGTGCATGTGTATGTGCCCCCTGTCAGCCAGCTGATTGTCGGGTATCTGCCACACATGCATGAGGGGAGATGCGCGTACACGTGCAAGGGGTGGGGTGCATGGGGGAGTCATGTGTGCATGCACAGAGGTGCATGGTGGGGGGATCACACATGCATGCGTGGGGTGGTGGTGGTCATGCGTGCATTGCATTATGAGTAATAATTTTTCTTTAATAACTTTAATAACTTTATTAATAACTTTCAGCACACAATGACAAAAAAAGTTAGCCATCACTGTCCTATAGCATATACTTGTATTTAAATTTGTGCCTTAATACTTGGGCATATTGTCTATTTCATATCTCCATGCCAGAGTTAAGGTGGCAAAGAAAATGCAACATGAACATTCTGAAGCAGGATTAACTGATCATCAGTTAATTATTTGAGCGCTTTTCTTTTGTTAACCATGCTAATTCTAAACCCTTTAGAACTGGGCTGTCAAATTTTATAACAAGCAACAAATTTTGACAGTCCAAAAAGTATCATTAGCTTGGATAGGTAGACATTAAACTATAAATCATAATGCCAGATTTGCTTATAATGATATTAATTTTCCTCATTGATAATAAAGACGCACGAGGCCTGTGTAACCAAAGTGATTTTCTTCAGAATGAAATATGGATTGATATTGCCCTTTATGATAACATTGCTCCAATAAAGAAGATTTAGGGATGTTCTAATTCTTTTTATGGCCACTATGCAATATGTTTTTGCTAGGGATGTGCAGCATTTTGGGTCTGTCTGAAGTTCTTTCAAAAAAACCACAACTTTTCCCAAAATCATGCAGCTGTCTTTTTTAGCTGTCATGTACGTAGAGGAAAAAACACAGCTGCTGCATTGCAGAAGAGCACTATTTTTATGTTCCTGTCCAAAGCACTGCACATTCCTAATATTCACTTTTGTTATAAGTTCAGGTAGAGCTGAAGATGTGGTAGTAGTTGGCAGAAGTTTTGGAAGAGTTAATTAGTATTGATTTAAGTATCCAGTATTTATCACTTTAAATTAAATATGTAATATGGTGTGCTTAACAATTTTATTGCAACTGCTACACTGTTAATTAGCACTGTAAGCCCTTTTTATTATAAAATAGCATTATTCTTTCCAGACTGAGCTGAAACAGACCATGCTAATATTCTATGTAGTAATATCTTTTTTATATAAAAAAAATTAGACAAATTAGCATATCAATTTTCTTTTGTATATTTATTGTGGGAACATGAAATAAGGCAGCTGAAACTTTCCACAACATGGAATAGAGAACATAATTGGTAATTGAAAGAGGCCTCATTTATATTTCCAATCCTAAATCATGCAGAACAACATGCTGCTTTTAACTATTGTAATAAAAAGAAAATTACAATGTTTCTATAGAATTCCTTAGAAATAGTATCTATTTCAGTGCAGTTCCACCCCCACTCCTGCTTCTTTGCAATAAAAATCTGGGTTATTGAAAACAAAATTAATCTAGCCTCCTTGTTAAAGATTCTAGCAACATAACTGTGATGATTTTATTTGTTTGTTTGTCAAATGTAGGTACCACCCATCTCACTCTCAGGGTGATGTAATTGCTTCTGGCATCTAAAATTTGCAGCATGATTGAATCTTTCAAATATTGTCTGGAAATACAAGGATGTTATGGTTTAAAACCACAAACTGATTGGGGTATGATATACACATCTTATAGAGCTCATATACCACATACCAGCAGATAGAAGTCTGTCCCCACTGAAGTTCATCAGAATGATGAGTTTGCCACTGGCAGGGCAAATAATCTGATCCAGGTCCTTGTTGAAACTTCCTTGTCTTCTTCTCATGAGACCTGGTTATAGATGCCAACAATGGTAATATACCAGGACTTTCTGAGAGGAAAGAGGAACTTTATAATGCATTCTTTTATTCCAGTCACTAAAGGCAGAGTTGTTCTTCAGCAGAGCAGATTTGACTGCATAAACGTATTCATAGACTCTTATTGTCAGTCTGTGGTTTCTCTTTCCAAAAAGATGTATATCCATCCGCTGCTTTCTGTAATGAACTGTCTGGTTTCACTCAGTGTAGCAATGTCAATGCTACAACAGCAAAAATTGGTTGCTAGGAACACTCTTTGTCTTTCACGTGACATGCTGGTTCCAGGATCCAAAAATTTAATTTAATTTAATTTAATAATTGGACTTGTATGCCACCCCCTCTCTGAAATGACTTGGGGCAGCTCACAACTAAAAATACAACCAACAAATATATTAAAAACAAATTAAACCTGACAAGCCCAAATAAAATCAGTTTAACCCCACCCCCAAGAGGTCAGTCCAGCCCGGCCTGTTCAAACAGCCAAGTTTTCAGATTGTGGCAGAAAGAGCGGAGATCCGGAGCCAAACAGAGGCCCAAGGGCAGTTGATTCCACAAGGCGGGAGCCGCTACAGAGTAGGCCCTTCCCCAGGGCATCGCCAGCTGACACTGTCTTGCGGACGGCACCCTGAGAAGTCCCAGTCTGTGCGCTCACACAGGGTGATCGGCATTCGATGTCGGCAGGAGACGCTCCCGCAAATATCCCGGACCCAAGCCATGAAGGACTTTGAATGTTAATACCAACACCTTGAATTTCACTTGGAGTTTTCTCCAAGTGAAATGAGTTTTCTCTGATTTTTTTTGATGATCAACTGCTAATAAAGTAATCTGTCAACTGCAGTTAGCTGGCCAGATGTGGGGCAGGAGGTTTAGGGTAGTTTTTCTAATGTCCTTCCTCATATGAGGGTGTGCAATGTTATCCTAGAAGGATTGTCCAATCATTCCTGTCCTGGGTACAGACACAAATAATCACAATAACCACAAATCACCACAGGGCCACCTGTGCAGGTTGTGATTGCAACTTCTAGTAGTTATCTCCAACTGTTGCTTCACTACTCCCCCAACACCACAAGGCTCAATGAATTTGGTTTGGACTGATATGATTTGCAGATGAATTGTGGGTGTAGATGAAGATGTGTAGACAGAAGCCCTGTGCATGATGGAGTCTTAAGTGGAATAGCTACTGTACAATGGCAATCCCAGTCTCTTGACAGATGAGCTCTTAATCCAGTGGCATAGAGAACTGTTATGGTTGGAGACCTTTCTTGCTGCAGTGGATCACCATAATGTCTAAGTGTCTTGTCATGCTCTTAACACTTCACAATACCTGCTAGTCCTTCCTCCTTGACCATTCATCACTTTCCTCCACTCAGTCTCTCAGGGCCAGATTTCATATGTTGAGATAGACAAATTCCCTACCTCAGTGAGGATCAAAGACTAGACAGCCATCTTCACCTTGTTTGGCCCATCTGCCAAGATGGTTGATTGGCATGTGGCTGCTAGTAGAGCCACAGGTGAGGTCACCACAATACTAAAAAGATGTTGAGATTCTGGAAAAAGTGCAGAGAAGAGCAACAAAAATGATTAGGGGACTGAAGGTGAAAATATATGAAGTAGGAATTGGGTATGTCTACATCTAGTGAAAAATAAAGGACTGGGGTGATATGACAGTAGTGTTTCAATATAAGAGGGGCTGCTACATAGAAGAGGGGTCAACTTATTTTCCAAAGCACCAGAAGACAAGACAAAAAGCAATGGGTGAAAACTACTCAATGAGAGAAGCAACCTAAAACTAAGGAGAAATTTTCTGACAGTGAGAACAATTAACCAGTGGAACAGTTTATAGTCAGAAGTTGCTGGTCCATTACTGGAGGCTTTTAAGAAGATACTGGACAGCCACTTATCTGAAATGGTATAGGGTCTCCTGCTTGCGCAAGGGGTTGGATTAGAAGATTTCCAAGGACTTCCAACTCCAATGTTCTGTATTCTTCAACTTTTATATTACTCCAAAATAGTTCTCTAAATTGGGACTTATATGGATGTATATGGTTGATGTCTTCTGTGAGAAAACTCCAACAAATATTTTCCTTTTCAGTAATGGATTACAATACTGTACAAAGATTTGACATCAAATATCAATAATAATTATCCATTTTGGTTAAATTACAGATATCTGCTTTGTGTCAGTACAGTAGTGTTAGAGAAAAACCATGTAAAAATAAGCACAATCCAGTCTATACCTCTTAATTAAAAGAGATATACAGACTTTTTAACATTAAATTAGATTCAGATCTTAATTTGACAAAAAGGAAAATAGATAGATGTTGCATTTAGGGCTACAGCAAACTGAACTTTTCTTACTCCTCCACTGGCTTTGTTCTGTATACATACAGACTTGCCAATAAAATGAAGTTGATATTAAGGAATCATTAAATCTAGGAATGAAAGTATTTCAGGAAAGCAAGTTGTTCTTGTTTGAATCAGGAGACTAAAGAACAATATATTTATTTAAACTGACAGATGTCTAGCAAAATATTTTTATTACAAAGTGTATCTAGGCTTTCATTTGCAAACAAGGTTTTTTCCCCCTCTGAGTCAGTTTTTGACTCTTGTGACCGGATTAGTCCTCACAATTTCTTTGGCAATGTTCCTTCACAGTGGCAATGCCTCCTTCTCAGGGCTAACAGAGAATGATTGGCGTGGGATCACTCAGCTGGTTTTGTGCCTAAGGATGATAATGATGCTTTAACTCAGGGGTGTCAATCTTGATTGTGTAGCATCAGCATTGTGGTTGTCTTTGGGGCCAAGGTGGGATATATCTGGCCTAGGTAGTCATGGCCATCTGGGCGTGGCCAGCTTAATGTCACTCATGTGGGCTGGGCTGTGTTGGGGAGGAAATCCAGGGGTCTCTTGCAGATGGGGCTGTGGGCAAGTGGCCCATCCCACAGGAGGTGAGGTGATGCAGAGGGTGGGGTGAGGGTACTGCTGCTGCAAGAGGTAGAGTGGCTGGTGCCAGAAACCATCAGCCATCACTTGCTTGCTGCCCTTTGTATGGAGGCAGAGGCGCAGGGGAGAGGCACATGATCCAGCCTGCTGGATGCACTGGGCAGCCACCTGCCCTGTCCCAGCCACATGGGATGGAACAGGCACCTCTGGTGGTCTGCATCACAAGCCTCACCCCGCACTCTGCCTGCCACCGCTGCTGCTGCTACCATGCCTGATTCTTGGACGGCCAGCTGCAGAGCTCCTGCTGCCACACACTTCTCTCCTGTGCACACACAGTGGGCACACACATACACAGGACTGGGCCTGCTCATCCTAGCAAATACACGTTGGTCTGCCTCTTGTGCACACACGTGCCTGCCGGGATGGTGTGGGCTGGGCCTGTGCACACATGTGCCTGCTGCCTTCTGTGTGCATGTGTGCACACTGGGATGGGATGGCATGGGCCAAAGGGATGGGGGCTGGCCCCTTACTGTTTCCAGGATGGCTGCATGGGCTGATTCAACCATATTGCTGGCAAGATCTGGCCCATGAGCCTTGAGTTTGACACCCCTGCTTTAACTACTACAGCAAACTGGCTCTCATAAGCAAATTGCTGAATGTGAAAAGTTAGTAATTCCTAAGTTTTCTCTATCCAATCAGCCATAAACAACATTTTCCATACATAGTCTTATTTCTCTTTTCTCAGGATATGGTCAAATGCTTGGAACTCAAGACTCCAATTAAGGAAACATAAAAGATTCCCTATAAGATGCTATATGTTCTGTGATGTTTTGAAAGACAATGTTAAGTATATTTCATGGGAATATAAAATGTTTGTATGTAAGTTCTGAGTAGAGAACTATATGAAAAAATCAGGGTAACCTTTCTGAAAACTAATGGTTTTATATGTATTGTAAGTATGAATTAAGCCTTTGATTAAAAAAAATCAGCTAAAATTCATTAGCAGGTCTAGGTGGAAGGAGGGAAGGAAGGAAGGAAGAATGGATTACTAAGGCTTCTCAAATTCAAGAAAAGGACATGTATTGGGATAAGAAAGAATGATAGGGAAATAAAATCCATATCAAGAAAGCAATTAAGGACATTTCTGCTTTTTGCTTAGATTTTAAATGGTATAACTAAAGAATTTCAGGTGCTGGAAAGAGTGAATCTCCAAATAACTTGCTGCATTTATAGTGGAAAGCAAGGGCATCAATGGTGAGGAGAGAAGAGAGGTTCAAAAAAGTCAAGATAGCACAGTAATACTGTGTTCAGCGCCATTTTGTTGTGTGCTTCCAACACACATTAAGAAGCAACAGAGCTTTGATCATGCAGCACAGATGCCACCTTGACATTTTGACCCCTATGGATGTCCTTGCTGGAAAGGAATAAGAAAATAAAAAGAGAAGTCAACATTCAAAAGACTGTGACAATTCATAGAATGAAGGAAATATGGGAAGAAAAAAGAAAACAGATAAATTGTTAGGAGAAAGAAACCTGATTGATCAAAAACCATATTAAAAGTAATCATAGAATCATAAGGATGGAAGAGACCTTGGGGTTTTTTCTAGTCCAACCCTCTGCCCAAGATATAGTCCTTGTCAAATTGTTGTCCAATCTTTCCTGAAAAGCTCCAGGGATGGAACATCCACAACTCTAGGAGGCTGTGGATAGATAATACTTAACAATATTAACTTGGAACATCAAGTCTTCAACCAGCATGGTATTTTTCTTTTTCTTTTTTAAGTAAAGGAAGAATGAAGAGTGAATGAGACATAATGTTGCTGGAGCAAAGAAAGGGAAAATAATAGTACAAGGAAGAGTTGAACTGAATGTGTACATATGAAACAGAAATATATATATACCCTGCCCCTATTTTTATGTGTTTTGAAAGCATGATACATGTAGAAATCTTTTAGAAATGTTTTGTGTTATATTCATATTGCATTTTAGAATGTATATTCTAGAATATTTTATTGTGCTGATTAATTTCAGTCAAATGGATCTGAGAGGATGACAATGCAGTACATAAAGTTTAAAAATAAATGTGTAATGCTTAAATATTCATGAGGAATAGTAGGGTTGTTGCCATTAAGAGTCATCTTGCAGTGAACTGTAAACCTTCCAATGTTCACTTCTGAAATCTACTCTGGAAGGTTCAAGGTGTTTTCTGGAACAGATCTGAGGAGAGGGTGACAGATAACGGAAAGCCCCGCTATTTGAACAGAAGCCCATTGCTATATTGTTGGGTATGAGACACAATTAGCCATTTTTTCACAGTAAGTAAACTGAATAATAGCAATTGCTCAGATAAAAGTAACAATAACACCTTTAAGAATACACAGTAGACTAAGGAGAAGAATATAATAAAGAGAAAAGAAACCAATAGGGAAAAATCCTCATACTGTAGAAGCTTTGACCTTAGAAACGTTAAACTAAACAGTGTTGGTGGGGGGGAATCAATCATATAAAATTTAATAATTTGGAAGAAAAAATGTTATTTTCCTGCGATGGTCAGGTTATTGGTTTTGGCCGATAGCTAATATAGCATTTAATCTTTTTTCTGTTTCACTCACTCTCACACGTATCACATTTGGTATGATTAGGCAGGACTGCCTGAGTGTAAAAATGTGAGAAAATGCATCAGGAAAATCTTTTCCTATTCAACTGTGAATCATTAGTGAGCTTTTTAACTAGATACAGCATTTTTTGATAGACAACTCCTTACTTAGTATCTTTTAAGCAAGGTGATTTTTTAAAACATCTTTAGAAGTTAAGGGGGTTATAGACTTGGATAATGATACCCTAGGGATATATATTTTTGATATGTGTCGGATGAGCAATATGCTTTTACCAAGAAAGAAGCTATCATTTACAAAAAAAGGTTCTGATGGTTCTGGACAGTAGAGATGAGTTTTCATAAAATGTTTCCTTAGATAGGTACAGCTGGTAGAAAAACATATTTTTTGCAGAAAGGAAGATAGGGAGGAGTTAAAAGACAAGCTATTTGCTCAAATAATTGACTAGAAAGTGGATGTGGGCTCAATGGCAAGACACAAATCATTCTTTAAACTTACTCTCATTCAGGATCACTTTCTCTGTTGATTTGTCCTCCAAGATGTATCTTCTTTGGTTATAAATGCTCATCAACTTTCAGTAGTCAGATTCACACATTGCCTTAAAATGTGTGTTGTTTATTGATTAGTCAGCTACTGACAGTTTCATATAACATGTGGAGTCAAAACCAAACAAGCCTGCTTTATTTATTGTCAGAATCTTTGAGTCTTCAAGAGGAATTCTATCATATTTTATTATGTCCCAAAGAGCAAGGCTCTTAACTAGAAATGCCCAACCTGAGAAAGGAACATCCACCATTGGAAGTTGAGATCCATGTCATATTGTAATCTAATTTTCCCCAATGTGATTCTCTTTAATGTTTTATGACTGTAGCTATCTAGAATATATACTGTACTTAGTGAGAACTGCAATTTTAACATGTCTTCAGGGTATCTGTCTGGAAAAGGCTGATACACTGCAAAATAACACTATCATGAAATTGCAGGCAAAAAAATTGGGGTAATGGTGACATCAGGTCACATACTTGGAATTAGAAGACTTTTCTAAGTACAGGAAAAGATAGGAATGTCTTAAGTGGAAGAGGTTTAATTTCAGTTTTAAGAATCTCTAAATAGATTTGTAAAATGTTATTTCCAGCTAAAGATGGATAAAAATTGCACAATTTCATACAGCATAGCTTTCAAAGTTTCTCAAGAAAATTCTGATCCTTAAAAGAATTGAATGATTGTTGTGCCTAATTTTCACTTTTGCATAGTCTAGTAACGTGTACAAATGAAGCTTGATTTACAGTAGGGTCCCCCCCTCAATATTGGTTACTTTAGATCAAGGATGGACACCTTCCTGGGACAAATATAAATTGGGTAAACTCTGCTTTTTATTGGAATAATGGGAATGGAGTCAGAGTAAAACCTATATTTAGTGTAATTGTTCTACCCCTTCAAATACAGTTTTGTATCAAATTTGAAATTGCTTGAGGGACGTATACTAAGGTTTTGTGTCAGTTACTTGTGAATCTGGGGCCATAGATTATACACCTTTGCTTTACATAGTCATATTTTGTTGGATAAAACAAATTAAGTTAATAGGTTATGAAAAGTCTTCTCCTGGAGCTTGTCCAAATGTTTCACAGATGCTTTTGCCATCTGCTCATTGGACCTCTGGCCTTCATGACTTCTAAGGATTTGCTAACTTTATTAGTTGGTTCATTTTGCAGTCATTACATCATTTGTTCTGGTGTTGTCCCAAACATCTATTAAAGAATTATAACAATAGCTACCATTTAGACTTTGTTTACTATTATAGAAAAATATATTTTGATGAAACAATGCTAATTTTTTTTGCTGTTGCTAAAAAATATTTACTTTTCTTTGTCTGACACTGATAACTTGTTTAAAAATTTTAAGAATCTTTTTTATGAATCAACATGGTTGAATCAAGACCTGATTCAACCATGTCACATAATATCATGTTACATTATGACTTTTGCATGTTATGTTCATTATGTTAAGAGGTCCCTCAGGGCTCCATACTATGTTTTCTCAGTTTACGTGCTGACTTTCTCTTTAATTTTTCATCACTGGGTACCATAATGATGACTTTCATCTTCCCATGAGTTGATCTTTGTGTATCATTTAAAATTGCCTGTTAGGTTTTGAGAACTTGATGACTCACAATTTTTAATCTGTTTGAAATAACTCTATAGTTTATAACATTATCATGAAAAACTACTTCCTTAACTTTTTGACATTCTTTCCATTCAGAATAATTAAAATCAGAGATTCCGATAATGTAAATTACAAGGGGATGAATGAAAAGCACTGCCCCCACCTCCATAGCTGTACTTTAAATAAAGATATTTTAAAAACGAATAAAAAAAATGATCCTTGAAGTAACTCTTTTGTTATCAATATTTACTTTTCCATATAATCACCACTATGAATTACTGTATATACTTTTGCCAATGATAAACAAGCTTCTTAAAATCATCAAGAAAGAATACCACACTTATTTATTTATTTATTTATTTATTTATTTATTTATTTATTTATTTATTTATTTATGAGATTTATATGCCGCCCTATCTCCCTAAGGACTCAGGGTGGCTTACAATATTAAAAACAGAACAATACAAACATTAAAAAACTATTAAAACAAAAATCTCATAAACCATTAAATTTAAAACTACAACTAAAAACTTAAATTTAAAACTTCAACTAAAAACCCTCCCCCCCACATCAGTCCGAGTAGGCGAGTTGGTTTTCAACCAGGTCCTGATAGTTCTTGTGAACTCTATAGTTAAGCAAATTCCTGTTAAGATATTCCTTCAGTTTGGGCGATAGGTACTAGTCTCATGGCACCAATTGTGAATGGTACAGCAAATGGGATAGGACATTAAGATCCAATTTCACAATCATCTCTTGACTGGCCTATGAGATGTAAGATCTGACACTGACAGGTTACAAATTACTTCTTTTGCTTTCAAATTCATTTAATTGTTCTTTAAAAGTTTACAAAGCTGTAATGTTGCTCTCTGAAATTATAGTGGTATTTGGTTCAAGAAAATCCATGCGAATAATACTATCTATATCCCAAATAACTGTAACCAAGAGATTCCTATCAAAGCCTGGATTTTGATTTTCTATCCCCACCCCACAGGCTTGGACATGATATCCCATCGACTGATGCTTTATTTCTGGGTCATAATGATGAGATCTTATTTTGTTGATTGTCCTAACATTGTGAAGAGATTCTTCGCCATTATTCTTGTATGCAATGAGTATAGTATTACTGTCAACAACTGCTAGAAAAGAATGCAACAATTGCTAGAAAAGTTCAGCATGCAAGGAACCCATTCTTCACAAACTTTCCAGTTTTGATTAATATCAATAATGTGTCTCATACCTTTTAGTGAAATGCCAAGATTGACTGCAATTTCCCTTTGACTGATCTGCTGATTATCTTTAATCAGTTCATCAAGCTTTTTCATGTGAAACTTGACAGTTGCTGTCATAGTTCGTCCACTTTGTTCTTTATCACACAACTTAGCTCTTCCCAGTTCATTATCTTACATTTTTTTGGCCCAGCCACAGAGAATGTTTATGTCAACCCAGCCATAACCAAAAATAACCTGCATTCGCTAGTGAGTTTCAATCTGAAACTCATAATGTGAGCACACATTGACAAGTACCCACTGCAGGCTTTCATTTCAAAAACAACAAACAAGGAGAATATTTGTAGTTGAAATGGTTGAAATGAAGGGTCTCTGATACTCTCTGAGCTTGTTTGTCCTTAGTAAGGACTTCATACTAGCACTGATAATATTACGTAGTTTGAGTAATGAAACATCTGCAAGTAAACAACCAAGCTGAGAGACCACCAAGGACCCCTCATTTCACAAACAAGAGCAACAAAAGCCTTCTTGTAGCAACTTCCTAATTTCCTGAAGTGAAAGAACAAATACTAAAGAACACGCCAGAGCTTCTATCATGCCGGTACTGCCATTATTGGAAACTTATAACACTGGATACATTTCTTTTTATTCATATTCATACCTTCATATTTTGGTACCACCAAAGTTACATGCATGATGCTAAATGAAAGTAGGATTTTTTCTTTAACAACAAATTGCACATAATATATAAGAAAAAAAGATTTCTGATTGTTACTTGTTAATTAAGAGATTGCTGTGACACGTCATCAGAATGATAACCCCATATGCCTCACCACTTGCTCTGTGATATACTGGAGACTGGGAAGAACTTCAAGATCATGCATAGAAGTGTTAGAAAGCATTGTGAAGGCAACCTTACACAACAGTGACATCCAGTGAAGGGAACTAGAAGTTGTCACTGCTGACAGAAACCATTCATGAGCCCTGTACTATGAATCTTCTACTGGCTTTGAAAACAGATATTGCCAAAAACTGATAGAATACCATTCACAGATTAACAATTACACAACAATTGACTTCCAGTATCCTCCTTGCACTACACTCTATGCTCTACTGCAGAGCCACCTCCATATTCACAGATGAACTGCAAAACAACGTGTCTTCTTCAAACCCAAAGGCCTACATATACGTGTATGATTATGGAGGGGAAGGAAGTATGACTTGAGAGTAAAGTATTGCAAAAGTGCCTCTCTACAGAACCTATGGATGAGTTGGGTTAGCTAAATGGTCCAGAGACTTCTACCATCATAGAAAATAGAAGGTGACACCTGGTATTAAATGGTCGTATTTCTATTTCACCCTCTATTTATATATACAACCACTTGTTCTAATTTTTATTTTTTTGATTTTATTCACTTTCCATTGCTTCATCACTATTCCTCATTATTCTATGCTGTTGGAATATTAAATATGGTACCTCATTCTCTGACAGTACAAATAAATGTGCAAAAATTATGCCAGAGATAAAAGAAAGATGGTGACAATGTGTATCCACCAAATGTGTATCATCATGATAGCTCAAGGGTTGTATTTTTTTTATTCCATGAAGCAAAGGTATAAAAAGTTTAGGTGGCACAAAAGAATATATCTCTCAGATTAGGTTAATAGAAATTGATTTTTTTTAAGAACGCATAGAAATTGCAGCTGAAATTTAACACACTAACAATTTAAATCTTGATTAAATTGAATTTTAAAAAATTGCAAATCCAGGTAATATCTTTGTTTTTTGCTTTAGTTTGTTTTCTGTAAATATTTGTTATTCATTATTAATTTGTGGTGCTCATCATTGGATATCATGGTCCTGATTTTTATTAAGCTAGAAGACAAAAGAATGTAAAAATTGCCTTGATAAGACTCTTAAAGATCACTCTAATCCATGGTTTTGTTAATGTAAATGTAGCCAGATAGATAGTATTAGAAATTAATAGGAAGAACATTATACAGAAAAAGTTGCTAGTCCATATGACTTCTGGGTATATCTCAAAACAGGGAGATTCTATTTTAGAAAATACAACTAATACCCACAATTACAGGCCTGTTATTCATGAATTCACTAACCACTAAGTGAAATTTATTTCAACATTTTGTAGCAATGGAGTCCATAAGTTAAATATTCACTATGTAAAGACATTCTTTTATTTATCAAGAAATTATTGCAATAAATAATGTTGGAAGTCCTACTGTTTTTCTTTCATCTACTCTCCACATGCATTTGCTCTTTATCTTATTTAATTTGTAATTCTTTCTTGGTTGTTTACAGTTCTTCAGAAATCATTAAGAAGATTGAATAATAGTTAACTTTATGAATCAAGTATCCTACTTCAGCAAACCAGTAAACAACTTTGGCTAAAATGAAATTAGGTTCATGACACTATTCCTGCATATTTAATAAGCATTGCAGAGCATCCCATTTGTAAGTACTTTCATTATTCACTAGCTAGTGAACTTTCAAAGACCTTTTACTCTTTCATGTTAGACTATGGGAGGAAATACAGTAGATGAATTATTCACTGATTACAGCTGAGGAAGCATTTAGTATATCCCAAGAGTAGTGTTGAACAGAGGACAAGTTGAGGTAGACTGGTTTTGGATGATTGTCTTTACATCTGATGACAGTGTCCTATCTTGTTCAAGCATTTATCATTATAACCCCCATTGACTATACTACTACATAGTAGGTTTAAAGAGATTTTTTTTAAATGAAAAAGTTGCTGGCTTAATGTATATTAACAGCATTTATGTGGCCATATTAGTAAAATCAGGACACATTCAATTTATTACTTAGACATGGTCATGGTCATTTATTAAGGTCTGCCAAATAAGGAGAGACCTTTGTATGTCTTTTATCAGCATTATGAATGCTTGGAGGTAAAATGTTTAGCCTACCTCTAATTGCTCTTTGACAATATCTGACAGTACTTAGTGGATTTATCTTCATAAATTGTTTCTTTATTACAGGATCTCTTAGGAACCGCCGTTTCTTGAGCAAATGAAGAAGGAAGTGCCTGATTTACTTAACTTTGGACTTCTCATTGGTTTTTCTTGTTTTACTCAATATATCTTTTCTCTCCCTGGACTCTACAGGTGAAACTCAAAAAATTAGTATATCATGCAAAAGTTCATTTATTTCAGTAATGCAACTTAAAAGGTGAAACTAATATATGAGATAGACTCATTACATGCAAAGCAAGATAGTTCAAGCCATGATTTCTCATAATTGTGATGATTATGGCTTACAGCTCATGAAAACCCCAAATCCACAATCTCAGAAAATTAAAATATTACATGCAATCAATAAAACAAGGATTGTACATAGAACAATATTGGACTTCTGAATAGAATAAGCATGCATATGTACTCAGTACTTGGTCTGGGCCCCTTTTGCAGCAATTACTGCCTCAATGCGGTGTGGCATGGAAGCTATCAGCCTGTGGCACTGCTGAGGTGTTATGGAAGACCAGCATGTTTCAATAGCAGTCTTCAGCTCTTCTGCATTGTTCGGTCTCATGTCTCTCATCTTTCTCTTGGCAATGCCCCATAGATTCTCTATGGGGTTCAGGTCAGGCGAGTTTGCTGGCCAATCAAGCACAGTGATCCCACGGTCATTGAACCAGGTTTTGGTGCTTTTGGCAGTGTGGGCAGGTGCCAAATGAAGTCAGCATCCCCATAAAGCTCATCTGCAGAAGGAAGCATGAAGTATTCCAAAATCGCCTGGCAGATGGCTGCGTTGACCCTGGCCTTAATGAAGCACCGTGGACCAACACCAGCAGATGACATGGCTCCCCAAATCAACACAGACTGTGGAAACTTCACACTGGACTTCAAGCATCTTGCAGTGTGTGCCTCTCCATTCTTCCTCCATACTCTGGGTCCTTGGTGTCCAAATGAGATGCAAAAGTTGCTCTCATCAGAAAAGAGGACTTTGGACCACTGAGCAACAGACCAGGTCTGTTTTTCTTTAGCCCAGGTAAGACGCTTCTGATGTTGTTTGTTGTTCAGGAGTGGCTTGACAAGAGGAATACGACATTTGAAGCCCATGTCCAGGATCCGTCTGTGTGTGGTGTGTGTGATGCACTGACTCCAGCCTCAGTCCACTCCTTGTGAAAGTCCCCAACACTTTTGAATGGCCTTTTCCTGACAATCCTCTCCAGGCTGCGGTCATCCCTGCTGCTTGTGCACCTTTTTCTTCCACACTTTTCCCTTCCACATAACTTTCTATTAATGTGATTTGATACAGCACTTTGGGAACATCCAACTTCTTTTGCAATTACCTTTTGAGGCTTTTCCTCCTTATGGAGTGGTTTTCTGCACAACTGTCAGGTCAACAGTCTTTCCCATGATTGTGATTCCTACTGAACCAGACCATTTAAAGGCTCAGGAACCCTTTGCAGGTGTTATGGCTTAATTAGCTGATTAGAGTGGGACACTTTGAGCCTAGAATATTGCACCTTTTCACAATATTCTAATTTTCTGAGATTGTGGATTTGGGGTTTTCATGAGCTGTAAGCCATAATCATCACAATTATGAGAAATCATGGCTTGAACTATCTTGCTTTGCATGTAATGAGTCTATCTCATATATTAGTTTCACCTTTTAAGTTGCATTACTGAAATAAATGAACTAATTTTTCAAGTTTCACCTGCATATACACACTTTTAGTTGTTTTCATGGGTGTCTGTTGGAGGAATACCCATTGTTTCGATACCTTCATCCCGACATTCCCCATTAGCCAGGATATGCCTGGCATTTTTTCTTGAAAATCCCTTAGTTTTTGCCTAATTTTAAAACAATTTTTTTTACAAAATACTCTTTTAAAATTTCAGTGACTATGATCACATACTATATTAAATATAATATACACATTGTGCCTTCATGCCCTCATACATAGCTCTCTAAACTGTTAAATGTACCATATCATCTGAATCTAGAATCATGTGAAAATATAAAAGTGAAATTTGTAATCAAGGCTTGGTGTACTTTTTGAATATCAATGTCTGTGGGTTTATAATAAAAACTTTAGTTAAAAAGCTATGCACAAGATAGTTTATCAGCTTATACATACAGCCAAATTATGGAACACACAAGGCTTTATCCATAATAATTTATCAATATGTAATTCAATATTTAGACTGGATACACTATCTTTTTAAGCCCATGGGTTACACTTAGCCCTTGAATTTGTATGCCTAAATTTCCATTTTAAAAAGTGATGGATGTAAAAAAGGAAGCAAAGCTCAGTGAAAAAAAAATCTCACAAGCTAACATTGTTTTGAGAAAAAAGGAGAAAGATAGTGAACTCTAGTTTGCATTCAAATCCTTCAATATATTTACATTTTTCTAACTTGCAAATAATCTTTGCTTTCATTATATCTAAGCGTTGCTTCATACATTGCCATTTATTCTTTAAATTTCTCACTTTGTTCTTTTTATGTACTCATTAATTCTATCCAAAAGTAACTTTTTCAGTCATTCTCAATGAGTCATTCTTCATATATGACCAAACCTCTTCAGTGTACTCCAATACTACAGCACTTTTGCATTCAATTTGCATTCATTCATCATCCATTCATTTGTGACTCTAATGCTATAATAATAAGGAAGTATGTGTGGGAAAAGAACCACACATACTTCCTTATTATAACTTGCTCACCTGCATTCAACTTTTATGTTCCTTCTAACTGTCATGTTCTTTTAACAAAGTGGAAAGAAGCATGTTCTTCAATGCAGTCATTTCTGTTGCTTTTGTCATTCATTCCTCACAATAACTATGTATAACCCTCTATCTTTTTGCAGCATTTGCAAATCTTAATTTCCCCCCCACCTGTTTTCACTTTTTAAAAAACCCTATCAAGGCACACACATTCTACTGAATTCATGTACATGCTTAAGTTTTTCACCTTCTATATACAACTTGTAGTCAGTTATTCCATTTTCCCTGTCAAGTAGAACCATCTTGGTCTTTGATACAATTTCAAAATTGCACCAAGCTGCAAATGATTCATGTTGTCTGTTGCTATAAGATCATTAATTGCCTTTGTATCAGCCATTATGCAGGCTTTTGTAAAAGCTGAGTTAGCAGCAAAGATCAAAGCCATACTGTCTGTCTGTTTTTCCAACCATGTAGCCTTAAAATGTAACAACTTGTTTGCTTCTCGCACACAGCCTTGCTTCACACATTTTGTAGCAACCTTGTTTGATGTTCTGCATTTCACCAGTAGCTAGATAGCTTTGCACCCACCACTGATAAGGTGGCTAACATGATAGGTACATATCAGCAAAAGTTACATGCCTGTTAGAGCTGCTTTTCTTTTCTTCATTATATGTAACCAATAAGAATGAGCTTCTTTGTACTGTAACTGCTTGCTTAGAGAAAATCTAATAAAAGGGGCTGAGTCCACCTTTCGGGGCTCTCTCACCCCATGACAGAACTGGAGAGGTTTTGTGTGGAATTGGCTCACAGTGGGAAGCCCACCGGGCAAGGGGGAAAGCAATCCCTCAGTTGTCTGTCAAAGGCGCAGCATGGCCTGCAAGCAAAAGTATACACATGTACCTTTAAAATCATAACAATCATACCATATACATTTATCCATAAATATTTGGCAGAGAAATAGGAGTGGCTGATTGCAAAAGGCAAAAACATATTCTTTACTATATGAAAATAAGCGTTAGGTATCATAGAAATGACCTAAAAATAACAAACGTTGAATATAGCAGGAATGTATAGAACGATGTATGGTAAGACACAATGAAATAGAGTCCAGAATGAATGGGTACTGAATGAATATGATTTGAATAGATTCTCTGTGAATTTTGCATGATCCTAATACTTAATACTCTTCCACCTTCAATTAAGGTGACAATTCAATTTTACTTTGCAGGGTGTACAGCCTGTGACATTTCTTTGAGGCTCTTATGTTTTCTCTTCAAACTTTTTACTTATGTGGAAGATCCTGTGGAATATATGACCTAAATTCATTGACCACTACAGGTATTTTCAATCACAGCCAGAGGATAAAAGATGGGTTCCAATGGGAAAAAGAAAATACAGCAAAAGAACAAGACTGACACTTCTTGTAATTGAACTGACATATAATCAAAAGTCATTATCAGCAGTAGCTCAGCTGTAAAGGGCTATTATAATGTTAACAAGGTTAACAATCTAGGAAAAAAGTCTAGGAACTAGTGCCATTGCTCTTGTATAGTTTCTCTTCCATCAACTACAGAAGTATACATTGGCTGTAACAAGATTTAATGTTAGGGAAAGAATGATAAATACTCTTTTGTCTCTCTGTCAATTGTCTTTACCCTAGGAGGATGCCTTCATGAATCTTTTCTCCTAAGAAGCAGCCTATCTGATTGCTCTTGCAATAAAATAGTAAATTGAAGGTGATACAATATCTTTTTTCAACATCTATTGATTAACCAGTGATGGGTATCAGCACTGCTGAACCATTGGAAGCATCACGTCAAACAAATGAATATCACAATGGAAAGTTCATATATTTAAACAGCTAGAAACACATATCCCAATTTTCATTACTTTCAGACTTAAAATGGACATGTATAGTACATATGACCTGGATTTCAGTGTGTGTCATTGTATATTTGTGGTCAGGAGATTTGGAATCTCAGCTTCTCATTCTCCCCACAGAAGTGCCATACAAGGAGATTCTGATACACCTCAAGGCTAAATACCCAGCGGAGAATGCATTATGCTGCTGCACAGAACAGCTCTTTAAAATTCTCAATATCTTATTCCTACAAATGCTGTTTATTTATTTATTTACTTAGCATATGGCATCACTGATATGCAGCTTTAATAAAACACTTTATATGTACAAACACTAATACAATAGACAAAATGACAATTTAAATTAGGGTAAAACCATGATAAAATTGCTAAAAGATCTTGAACCCTAAGCCCATATAACTTTAAAATACAAATAAGATGGGAGTGGTTTCCTATTTTTATGGGGTTTAAAAAAACACCCCCGTTTAATCTTCGAATAATTCTATTGATTTTTCATCCAAGTACTAGTCAGATCTAACCAGTGGTGGGATTCAACAATGTTTACTACTGGTTCTATGGGTGTGGGTTGGTGGGCGTGGCAGGGGAAGGATACTGTAAAATCCCATTCTCTCCCTACCCCACTACCTGCTTTCCAGCTCTGTTCTCCTGTGCAGGGCAACAAAAGAAGACCCAGCCGATCAGCTGGGCCTCGGGGGCCACAGAATAGATGGGGGTGGGTCAGAGGTGGTATTTGCGGGTTCTCCAAACTACTCAAAACTTCTGCTACTGGTTCTCCATAACTAGTCAGAACCTGTTGAATACCACCACTGGATCTAACTCACTTTAACTTGAGTTCAGTCAAGTCTGTTAGAGTTTGCCAGCTAACGGAATAAACTAGGATGTTTGGAATCTTGCAAAGTGCCAGGATTATGAAAATCTGTTTTCACATTTTTTGACAAGAAAAATCTTTCTTTTCAACCAACAATCTGAATTCCATATCAAGGCATTTCATTATGGAACACAACAGCTCTTTAAGCACAGAGCCTACTGGGTAACCATGAGCCAGACACTTTCTCTTAGTCCTAGGAAGAAGGCAATAGTAAACTACTACTGAAAAAAAAAAATCTTGCCAAGAAAATTTGCAGGGACTTGTTCAATCTCCAAGAATCAGGCACAACTGAATGGAAGGGGGTAAAAAGAATAAAGTGGCAGTCAGAACAAACATATATTATAATAATATATATATTATAATAATATATTGTATTATAACAATACAAATGGGAACTTGGCTCTGGTTTGGAGAAAGAGACATGTCTTAACTACTTTTCAAAAGACTTTGAGGGTCAGAGACAGCCATACATAAGGGAAAGATAATTCCAAAGAACAGGGTCTGTCACCAGAGGTAATTATTATATCACTCAAAGAGAAACAAGTTAGTTTTAAAGAGATAATTCTATATGCTAAAAGAAATGTTTTTAAAAAGTAAATTCAAGATTATTTCATATAGCCTAAACTTTGAGAACTGTTATAGAATGGACTTCTAATTTTGCATTCACTTCCCATTAAATAGTTTGTGGAACAGTATTACTAGTTATTTCTCTTGATATAACCTTAAATGTCTGATTTTATGATCCTTGAAACATTTGTATGTATTATTATGGGGCAATAAATTTTTACAGTTTATAACATGGGTACATCTATATATATAAAAGTGAAATACCAGTCACGCATCATCACAAATTCTCCAGAACCATAAAGCCTACAAACTTGAAAGTTGGCATGTATGTTCCTCTTGGCTTCTAGGTGGTCACTAAGAAAGGATTTTTCAAAATGACCATCAAAGCATTAGTATTTCGTATATTATTATTAACACGCTCTGATGCTAAGGAGTTCTACTCCCTGTCCCCACCTGAAAAGAAATCTGTTCCAAATGCAAAACAAAAGCAGAGGAGAAGAGTTTCAGTTTTAGTTTCACAGCAGCAACCAGCTTTAGTACAGAACAGTTGAGGTAAGCCACACTTAGGCTCCTTGCTGTCTCCTTTACAGAGCAAATACTGTTTCAGTTTCCATATTTCAGTTTCAAAACAACTCTCAACTCTCTCACACACTGACAGGACACTAACCAGATGAATACCGATGAATGCTGATAGGCAGAGGCAGAATCCCCCCCCTTATTTTCCTCCCCCAAAACTAAGCCCGACCACATAGTTTCGTAGCAAAGCACAGGTATCAAGCTAGTTAAGTATATGTTCAATTTTCTGTGAGAAAAATGCACATTATCTGCCATAGGTTGGAGTAAGCCTGAAATAGGCTATTGAAACACATGGCATTAGTAGTTGGTCTTATCCATTTTGGATTGCATGCAGGAATAGCTTGTTATAAAATGGATTGAGTAGGATTTTTTACTCTCTCAATGAGGATACTATTCTTTCCATTACCATTCATCTAGAATCCTTAATAACCAGAAGACATAGAAATTGACATGTTGTTACATAAGTAAGTAAGTAAGTCAGTCAGTCAGTCAGTCAGTCAGTCAGTCAAGTCACTCAGTCAGTAAGTCAGTCAGTCAGTCAATCACAGTAATAGGTCTGGATGACAAAATTAATATGGATTGCTAAAAGTAGAAAGCAACTGTATGACACATATTTGAAGATTCCCTATATTTACTAGTCATAAATGCATGGCCATAGTGGGATAATAATGACTAACTTCAACTCTGGATACAAGTTATGCTTGCTTTAGGACAGAATAATTACTGACATTATCATTAGGACACTAATAAGATTGGCCTTGTTGTGGTAAAATTAATAAATAGTTCTGTTAATTAACCCTATAAAACCATTTATTAAATAAACATATGGATAATGTTTTGGAAAAAATGTGAAAGTGATCTGGATAGAAAATTAATCTGATTTATTAATTTTCTATACTTAGGTAAGGACTAAGGGATTGTTGAATCTTTTCATCACCACCTGCACTATGAAAACTTGCTGAGTGACAGATGCATCCCTTGAGGTTCCTAGTTGTTGGTTCATGAGGTAGTAATTGGAGTGCATAAAATATTGGTTTGTTTCCCAATATTTCTGAATTTCTTTTTCTGTTTGTTTTTACCTGCAAGTAGAAGTGCAGTTCTGTGTTGTGAGGGAACAAAGTGCTGATTTGATAAAGGAATATAATTCCCCCTCATCTAGCAGGAGGCCCTTTTTATTCTTGAATCATCTCCCTCCCTAGGTGTCCACATTTATCACTTCATTATAATGACAAGGACCGGATACAATGAAGGGAAGGATATTATCTCTCTACTGTAATATTGGTGTTAGGTTTAATATTTAGAGACAGAGGATTAGCTTCACCTTCCAAAAAGAGATTTCTACAATAATGAAGTTAATGTGTGTTGTAATAAGGGTTTTGTTCCCTTTTTTGTTCCCCGTAATGTGGAATTAATTTCAGTCTGGATGCACAGAAGTCCCTGCTGGTTTGTGTCATTGGAAGGTGAATGTTGGCAGGCATCCAACAGGCTTCACACAATAGAGGCAGGCAGCTTTGGCTGAGCACGCTTGGCTAATCAGATTTTTAAAAAGCATTGAGCCATTTCTTCCCTGTATGAGTGTGAATGCTTAATGCGACTTGATTTTTTGTTATTTTAATAGCAGGATAATCTTTGTTTAGAGCAATTCTTTGCAGCAGAATGAAGGTGGGGGTCATGGGTTTCTGTACTCCTTGTAATATGGGCTGCTCTTTGACTCACACAGAAAAAAGGGGAAAAAGGAGAAGGGAAAAATAATAATGTCAAGTTAAATATGGAGTTCTTCATTGACAGAATCGTGAGAAAGTTCACAAAGGGCACATATGCATAAACCTGAGAGAAGAAGAAGAAAGATGTGAGAATAAAGATGGTATATACTTTAAGTAACATTTGTTAATACCATTAATCTGAAATATCTCACTTGAATATTCTTTATTTCTTATTATCTATGTCAACGTATCTTGGGGAAGTTTTTTACAATACATTCTTATATTTCTTTATAGAAAGCTTTAATATAAAACTTCTTTCCTACCTCTCTTTAAGAGAAATCCAAATAAAATTAAACAGTGAATAAAAAACCTAATAAATTACACTAAAATGTCTCTGGAAAAGCACTTCCAATATTATAATTAAAAAAAAACACCGAGCTTGCTTCAATCACTCGTTTCTCTGGAGAGTTGATTAATCCTTCACCACTGTATTACAGTTAATGTAGGAGGACTCATCATTTCCATCCATTTCAAATATTTTATCATCTCAAATATTAGATATGTAGTGACAGATCTGGGTGTATAAGTAGAAGGTCTCAATCCTTCATTCTCAGAAGTTCTCTGGTTAGTACACACCCTGGCCCCACTTCCATGCTTTGGTACAGCTATATGTAGTTGCTGTTATGTATGTAGGTTTGAATGTTATTGGTTTATTTGAACTGTTCTTGTAAAATGTCAAATGGTATTGGTTTAAATAGTGCGGGAAGAATCCCTGCACTCCCATTGGCTGGCAGCTACGGCTGCAGGCTATAAGAAGCAGCCGTAGCCAAGCCAGGACGGGTCCATTCGAGCTGTAGTCACTAATAAAGTCTTTGCTGGAACTCCTCGCGTCTGACTCTTCATGCAAACTTAACACTGGCGACGAAGGTGGGATTTCCCTGAAGAGAAGACGACGCGACGAACAAGCAACTGAGCGAGATGGCTGCGCTGAACACCCCCAGCACCGTTCGATCCGGCGACGGAAGACTGGGAATCGTATGCGGATCGTTTCCACATGTTCCTGGAGGCGATCTCGCCGGCATCCCGAGAGACGGAAGAGGCGGTCTTTCTCACGCACTGCGGTCCGGCAGTCTTCAAAATGGCGAAGGCGTTGGCGGGAGCAGCAGAGCTGAAGGTAATGGAATGGCCCGATTAGAAAGACTTTTGAGAGCCCATTACGCCCCACAAGTATCGTGCCTCATTAAGAGACACGAATTTTACCGTCGGGATCAAGGGGATAGCGAGAATGTTAATGACTTCGTGGCAAGTTTAAGGGACATTGGGGGTGCTTGTGACTTTACCAACTTAGAAGAGGCCATGCGTGATCGGTTTGTTTTAGGCCTTAAGGATAAGGTTTTACAAAGCAAACTATTAATGAAACCTAAGATCACGTTTAAAGAGGCCATTGAAGAAGCTGTTTCAGCGGAAGCCACCAAGTCCTCAGCAGCGGCCATGAAAAAGATTAACAAGGCTTCAAGCCAGGCCTCAAGCCATTCTGATGGGGATAAATCCACATCTACTCATTGCGAACAAATAGACTCTGATTCTGATGGCAGTGAGGCAGAGGAGGGATTTTAAACTCAGAATGGAAAAGAAAAGAAAAGACTCTGGGAAGAACAGGCAAGGGTTCTATTGCAGAGGCTGTGGGGGGCCACCCCGCACTGATTGCAAGTTCTTTGACTCCATTTGCCTCGTTGTGAGAACGGGGTCACATAGCCAGAGTCTGCAAATCATCCAGAACTCCACCAGCTAGGAAGAAATTCCCTGATAGAGACTTTAAGCCCAACAATTTCATTGAAAAAATGGGGCGAAATTTAGAAGCAAATGGCAAGAGTGAAACACACCAAACAATCACTATTGGTCATTCTTCACCCTTAAAAAGCAGAAAAGTTCATGTGAAGGTGTTTATTGAAGGAAGACCTTGCCAAATGGAAGTGGACTCAGGCTCTTATTTATCTATGGTGTCATGGGACACCATCCACAGACTCTTTCCCAAAATTCAGAAAAAGCATTTCCAGAAGCAAGCACTGACTCTCAAAGACTACCAAGGGAACAAGATTCCAGTAGTTGGAGCGAGAGATTTCAACGTGCAGTTTAAAGGCCACACCAAACGTTTGCCCCTGACCATCGTGGACAAGGATCGCCCAAGTTTGCTGGGACTTGAGTGGTTCAAGCCACTTGGCATCGAGGTGACTGGCATCCATCACGTGAGCAGTTCTGACTGGGAAGAGTCCTTGAAGTCTGAGTTTCCAGAGGTCTTCAGCGAAGGACTGGGCAAGTATATGGGGACCCCTATTGCTTTCAGCCTAGACCCCAAGGTGCCCCAATTCGTTTAAAGCCCAGGAGGGTCCCATTTGCTTTAAAGGAAAAATTGATGCACAATTAGATAAACTCATTGCTCAAGGGGTTTTAGAGCCTACTGACCACTCCAGATGGGAAACACCCATAGTCACACCAGTCAAGTCTGATGGGTCAGTGAGAATCTGTGGTGACTACAAGGGGACACTTAACCATGCGCTGCAACAGAGCGCATATCCTGTACCAGTTGTGCATCATCTGCTCCATTCCCTTGGCAGGGGTACAGTATTTGCTAAACTGGATTTGGCTCAGGCATATCAACAATTAACAGTTGATGATGCCACTGCAGAGGCACAAACAATTGTGACCCATAGAGGTGCCTTCAAATGTAAAAGACTACAATTTGGAGTAAGCGTGGCACCTGGCATTTTTCAGAGCCTTATGGAAAGAATGTTGCAAGGACTGCCAGGGGTAGTACCTTATTTTGATGATGTATTAATCTCTGCTGAAAATGACACTCAGCTTCAAGAAAGACTCAGAGAAGTCCTTACCAGATTCAGAAAAGCGGGTTTAAAAGTCAAGGAAGACAAATGTACACTCAAAACAGACAGAGTTGAGTTCCTGGGGTATATGATTGACAAGCATGGCATCCATCCTACTGATGCCAAGGTTAAAGCAATCAATGAAGCCCCTAAACCTCGATGCAAGGCAGATTTGCAGGCCTTCCTTGGCCTTATTAACTTTTACCACATGTTTCTACCTCACAAAGCATCTATTGCTGAGCCCTTACATCGCCTACTTGATAAGAATGCTGTTTGGATCTGGGGCGGAAGGAACAGTCAGCATTTAACAGTATTAAGAGACTAATCACGTCTGATGCTGTGTTGATACAATTCTCTGAGAATTTACCTGTTGTTCTGACTTGTGATGCATCCCCTTTTGGAGTGGGGGTTTTGAGTCACAGGCTTCCCAATGGACGGGAAGCCCCAATTGCATTTTACTCTCGCACGCTGTCCAAAGCAGAGAGGAATTATAGCCAATTGGACAAGGAGGCTTTAGCAGTTGTTGCAGCTGTTAAGAAATTTCATGAATATCTGTATGGCAGGTCATTCACCATTGTTACAGATCACAAACCTTTACTAGGCATTGTGGCAGGAGACAAACCTACACCTAATATCCTGTCACCAAGAATGCTGAGGTGGACTGAATTTCTTGCAGCCTATTCCTACAAACTGATTCACAGGCCTGGCAAGGACATTGGACATGCTGATGCACTGAGTCGTTGCCCACTACCTTGCCACAAGGAGGACTTTGAACTTGAAACTCACACCTTTTTCCTGGAGACCGTTGCTAAGCTTCCAGTCCATGCTGCTGAGATTGCCAAAGAAACTGCCAAAGATGCTGTGTTGGCACCTGTTATGGGCTGGATTAAGAAAGGTTGGCCTCTTCAAGATCTACCTCACCTTGCCCAACCTTTTAAGTCCAGGCAAACTGAATTATCTGTATTAAGAGGATGTATTTTGTGGGGTAACAGGGTGGTTATTCCTGCAAAACTGCAAAGGGAGGTTTTGGAAATGTTACATGAGGGTCATCCTGGGATTGTAAGGATGAAAGGTTTGGCCAGGAGTTATGTATGGTGGCCAGGTATTGACAAAATGGTTGAAAACTGGGTAGCCTCTTGTCCCAATTGCCAGGTAGTCAGACCTGCCCCACCTCACGCCCCCACACAGGAATGGGAATGTCCTAGGGGCCCATGGTCTAGAATCCACATTGATTTTGCAGGCCCTACAAGAGGGCACACTTTTCTAGTGATAGTAGATGCATACTCCAAATGGCTAGAGGTAATTCCAATGACATCCACTACTACTGAGGCTGTTATCAAGCAGCTCAGAAAATTGTTTGTAACCCATGGGTTACCAGATGTCCTTGTCTCTGACAATGGCCCTCAATTCACATCTAACATTTTTGAATCCTTTCTAGCTCAACAGGGCATCAGACATGCCCTCACTGCCCCTGGGCACCCTTCGCCAACGGCCGGGCTGAACGCATGGTACGCTTTACCAAAGAGAAGCTTCAGCAGCTGGGTCCTGGGGACATCACTGAGAAGCTTGAAAAGCTTCTTAGTGTTCAACACATCACTCCTAGCCCATCAACTAACTTGTCCCCAGCAGAGTTGTTGATGGGCAGGAAACTTAGGTCTTCCCTTGACCGCTCCATCCCACTTACGCACCCAACGCACCACTGGATTCCACTTCCAAAGTTCGTTCTTTTAGTGTGGGAGATTCTGTCTATGCTAGGAACCTTCTAGGTGACCCTTTGTGGATTCCTGCTGAAATAACTCACATCACAGGCCCTCGTTCTTACAGGGTACAAACAGAGGATGGCCTTCTCTGGAGCAGGCACATTGACCAACTTAGATCCAGGGTCCCTCAAGAACATCGCCCCTGTCTCCCTCTAGGTCTACTACCTGACTTGGGTGCTGACATTGGAATGGAGATGGGTTGGGAGGAGAGACCAGATTCTAACAATTCAACAGGGTCTCCTTTCACAGGAAGTCCCAACAGGGAAATGTCAGCAGACACATTTCCTCTCTCACTGGGTGAGAACGTTAAAGCTTCTGAACCACGAAGGTCTCAACGTACACGTAAGAGCCCCACCTATTTAAAGGAATACATTAGATAGGTTGGGGTTTGGTATGGACTGAACCTAGTGGGGAGGGGTGTTATGTATGTAGGTTTGAATGTTATTGGTTTATTTGAACTGTTCTTGTAAAATGTCAAATGGTATTGGTTTAAATAGTGCGGGAAGAATCCCTGCACTCCCATTGGCTGGCAGCTACGGCTGCAGGCTATAAGAAGCAGCCGTAGCCAAGCCAGGACGGGTCCATTCGAGCTGTAGTCACTAATAAAGTCTTTGCTGGAACTCCTCGCGTCTGACTCTTCATGCAAACTTAACAGTTGCTATTCTCATTTCCTATCTTCCAGAGAAATGCTTTAATCCGGTACCCTCTTCTTTAGACACAGTACATGAGAGACAACCACTAAGGAAAGAGAAAGAAAGAAAAAGAAAAAGAAAAAGAAAGAAAAGATGTAAATATCCCCACTCAGGTCTAAGTAGCATATTAAATGGCAAAACATATGAAAATATAGAATTGTTCGAAACAAAGAAAACCACTGAAAAATGTCATCCACAGCAACCTATAGAAACATTTGGGTATGTTAGAGGGAGTCCTCGACTTACAACAGCTCATTTAGTGACTGTTCAAAGTTACAATGGCACTGAAAAAAGTGACTTATGACCATTTTTCACAGTTACAACTTTTGCAGCATCCCCACGGTCATGTGTTTGAAATTGAGATGCTTGGCAACTGACTCGTATGTATGACGGTTGCACTGTCCAGGGTCATGTGATGCACCTCTTGTGACCTTCTTATAATCAAAGTCAATGACAAAGCCAGATTCACTTAACAACTGTGATGAGAAAGGTCGTAAAATGAGGGAAAATTAACTTAACAAATGTTTCACTCAACAACAGGAATTTTGGGCTCAATTTTGACCATAAATCAAGGACTACCTGTATAAAGTTTGCTTTCTGCAAAAGAATGTCTTAAGACTTATAAGTGCAAATAGGTATAGCCATTTTCTGAATTGTATATGGATAGTAAATTAAAAGAGAGGACTCATTGGAACAGACCCTGATAACACAGTTGTCTATGGAGATTCTCAGTCATATAGGTCATGGTTGTCCCAAATGTGCTTTTTTTTCAAGAGGCAACTGGACTTTCTTGTTTTTCTCTGAAGACATTTTACTTCTCATCCAAGAAGCTTCATCAGTTCTGAGCTAGTGAAATTTCCCCAAGAAAGTCGCCCTGAGTCTCCGGAGAAGGGCGGCATATAAGTGTAATTAAAGAAAAAAGTCAGTTGCCTCTTGAAAAAGCACCTTTGGGAAAGAGACCCTGATGCTGGGAAAGATTGAAGGTAAAAGGAGAAGGGGATGGTTATATGGTGTCATTGATGCAGTGCGTGGACTCTGGAAGGACAGGAGGCCTGGCATGTTGTGTCCATGGGGTCGTGAAGAATCAGACACAACATAGCAAGTGAACAACAGCAACAAATGTGGATGGTAATTAAAGGAAAACTAATCATCAGAAAAATATATTAACAAGTATAAACAACGTGATATAGCATTAAAACTGATCCTAATATAAAAAAAGAAAAAAAAAGGACTGGGACAATTATCAATAAAATAACTCCAATGAATTTGTTGACAGAGTCACTATTGATTAAAATGATTTGCAACTATTGCAAAAAAGTAAACATTTACCCTTTTCTATAAACCAGGTATACATTTTTTCCATTTAATATGGAATAACATTTTAGCTGTCCCTATGCTTGAAGTCCATGATTCTTGATTCCTTATAAGTTGCAAATGCTAAGGCCATGTGCATCTTTAACATAGAGCAAATGATCCAACATCATATTAACACTGCTGTTAATGTAATGTTAATGTTAAAATTTGACTTATTTATAGATAATCCTTGACAAACAACCATTTTTAGCGCTCTTCAAAGTTCTAACAGCACTGGAACAAGTGACTTATGACCAGTCCTCACACTTATGACTGTTGCAGCAATCCCACAGTCATGTGATCAAAATTTAGATGCCAGCATGTATTTAATAATAATTTATTCGACTTGTATGCCGCCCTTCTCCCTAAGGACTCAGGGCGGCTAACATTAAAACAGCACAAAATTTACATAAAACCAAATTAAACCTAACAAGTCAGAATAAACAATAAAACATTAAAACATTAAAAGACTAAAACAGTTCCACCCCCCCCCCGGGTCATTCCAGGCTGGCCTGTTGAAACAGGTCTTCAGGTCCTGGCGGAAGGAGCGGAGATCAGGGGCCAGACGGAGATCCATGGGGAGCTGGTTCCAAAGGGTGGGCGCTCCCATGGAGAAGGCCCTAGCCCTGGGAACCGCCAGCCGACAATGCCTAACCGACAGTATCCCAAGATGTATTTAGGACAACTGCAGCATCCTGGGATTATGTGCTTACCATTTTCAATCTTCCTAGCTGACTTCTGACAAGCAAAATCACCGAAGAAGCTTTTAATTCCCATTTACTTAATGATCTTCTGATTCACTTAATAATGGCAGTGATTCACTTAACAACTATGGCAAAAAAAGATTGTAAAATCAGGTGCAACTCATTTAACAAATGCCTTGCTTAGCAATGGTAATTCTGGTACCAATCATGTTCATAAGTCAAGGACTATCTGTATTTTACAAAAATTCCAGATGTGCTCATAAGTACCAAAAGAGTTTCTACATGTAAGCTGTCTTTCACAAACTACTGAGCTGGAATGATGTTTCAGAAGATGGGAAAAGTAAAAGTAAAACTCTTTTCATCCATTATACGTTAATCGATTATCCATTTCCAAAATTAAAATCATAACTACCAATCAAAATTTGTGAAGAGTAGATTCCACATTTTCACTAAAATTAGCTACAATTAATTTCTCCTAGAATTCTAATAATACCTAAGCAAATTATCAGTGCTTACTCCTCATTTAAGTGTCATAATACATGCAACCACAAAAATGGGAAGATTACAGTCATGTTTCTCTAAGAAATGGCTGTGGGCAATACTCTTTTATTTTCTCCTAGCATTAAAATCTGGAATTAGAAATACAGATCAGCTTCAAAGACCTGCATGTGGAAAATGAAGGGTTGTTTTTACAGAGGCACAGCTACTGAAAATATACATAGATAAGGAGAAAGATCTTTGACATGGGTAAATTTGTGTGCATAAATCTATGCTGTCAGAAATTAATGCTTAAGATTATATTAAAGTGTTTAGAACTCTTCAGCCTTCATCAACTTGGCATTTCCCCGTGTTCTCATAGATGATAGACTGGGAATTAATCAAGTCAAAGAGTCCGTGGTATAAATCAAAGTCAATGGAGGTAGACAGATTTTACACTGGCTGAGTTCTGGCTCAGTCATGTATGCAGAACATGGAAAACAGGCATAGAAATCCAGTCACCAGTGAAACAAACTAGCAAATGAATAACCACAACATGGTTAGAGTGGAAATGAGGAAGCCGTTCTTCTGTCTTAGAGAAAAGAGGCATAAAAGGTTGAAGATGGGCAAATTGTTCTATCAATTACTACTGCTTATTTAAGAAAATATTAAAACCATTTTCACTTGGCTTGTTAGCCAAGCTTGGTTTTTGAATTGGCCTTTCAGAAGTGTAAGTGGATCTTTCATTAGCAAAATATGTATATTCCACAAAGATTTCTACAGAAAGAAAGAGGACATTTTTTGCCAAATCATTTGCATTTTCTTTCAGGCTCCTCTAATGCTCTTTTGATGTCCTAAACCCAAAATGGGAAATTATCTCCTTTCTACCAACAAGAGTGTCCCTTAATAGACATTTCATTAATAAAATTGTGGTATCTGAATTTCTGATGGGAAAATGACAATTTATTACTTAAACATGGTTTAAGTAATGCTGATTAGCATGATGCCCTGCATGTGAAAATGCTTAGGTTATTCCACACTGAAAGTGCAGAAGTTATCAAAATCAATGCACAATTCATTCTGAAGGACTGCAGTTGGACTTCATTATTATTGTTACACAGCCTGAAAAGCTCTTCAGATATCTAAAACTTGATAAAGAGGCAACTTTTCATTATACAATGATAACATGTTATGAGGGATAATTCTTCCAAAAGAAGAGAGTATTGGTAGCTCATGGTTGAATTGTGGAATCCTAGGTGCTCTCTGAATTTAGTTGTTTGCTAGGTAGTATCTTCGCTTCTAGAAGAAAGTGGGATTTGTTTATATATAAGTGGCTTGCTCTGTCAGTGTTGATGGAAGTGATCTTCAATTATCACAAGCATACAAGCTGACACCAAGCAGTTTATTACCAAAATAAAGGCAGACAGAAACTGTCACTCCTGAGTTTTAGGTCCATATGTTGCATGGGTGGGAGGAACAGACACAATAATTTAATTTTACTTTAACTAGAATTTGATTCACAGCAGACCCTGGAATTCATTCATAATGCCATCTTTAATATTTATAAAATAAATTCTACTAATCAAAAGTTCTTGAATGTTTGCTTTTTCCAGGCCAGTTTGCTAGGGGACACCTGACAAATTTATTAGCTTTAGGTGGCACAAGACTTTTCTTCCATCCCTCCTAAAATTTGGAGATCCCTGATCTTCTTGAAAAATGTTTAGCTGATGCTGTGTTATGCTACAAACCTAGAATAACCATCATCTTAACTGTTGATTGAACAATCTGATTATAAAAAGTACCTTCTATTTTCATTTGATACATAGTTGGACATTTCTTTACAAATAAATGCTTTATTATACTTCATCAATTATCAAATATCTGTAAATATTAAGAGAGTGAATGAGTAGGCAAAAAAGAGAAGGGAGGCCTGAATAAGTAAGATGGATGAATGCAGCTAAGAAAAGTATCTTGGCAGAATTATTTGCTTTAATGAACTCTGCAGCTCTGATTTATATGCTGAATTGTGTATTAGAACCTTGTAACGATACTATATCGAAGTACTTCCAGTGGAGAGAAAAAAAGATTAATGTCATGTTATAATAACAATTACCTCCTTAGCTCATGCAATTGCTATAGATAAAAAGTAAGCACACTTTTCTTTCAAGCATTCCTTGGGCAGTACAAAACTTCCAAAAAATGGGAATAAACTGATTCCAGTCACAAAGGAAACTAGCTGATTTTTCTGTTAATTTTATGGAAATGTATAGGAATAAGAGAAAAATACACTTCATTGAAAGAAACAATACTGGTACCTGCAGAATTCTTTCTAGTAAAAATGAAATGTAACCAAAGAAGCCTAGAACCCTGCTTATGCTTTCTTCCAATTTATCCCATTAAGTGCCTGAAAAGGGGAAAATTCTGGCTTGTATTTTAGTTTAGTTTCTGCAGCTGGAAAAGTCAGTTGGGAAAAACTAAGGAAAACAGTGAAACGTTCCTTTTGGATTTCTGCCCTAGTTATAAATTAATAATAGCTGTATACAAGTTTTGCCAGAACAAGAAGAAATACAGGAGAAACTGAAGATTGCACATAGGTTTTCAAAAAACTGTCTGATCTTAAAAGAACCTCATGTATCAAGCCAACAACTGTGCAAAATAACTGATTTTTTTAAAGTTAATGGTCAAAGTATTTTGGAGCAAGGTGATTGACAGTATTGTCATTTTAGACATCATAATTTCCATTCACTCACTAAGATTTGTAATTCATAGTTTCTATGGAAACAGATCTAATTCTTCCCATAAGCTGCAGCTCAGGATGGTCAATCATCTTTGTTTTGGTTGTATGGAGATGCCAGTTTCCCAGAAGCTATTACATTATGATGAATACAGCATGCATAACTTCAAAGGAATAAATGGCTTCACAATGTAAACTTACATGTTAATTAGAAGTAAGTCCCCATTATGTGCGATAATGCTTGCTCTTCATGCCACACAGCATTTTTTAAAATTACATTTATATGCCGCCCTTCTCCGAAGACTCAGGGCAGCTTACAATTTTTTGGGACACAACCCAATGTGCTTAGCAATAGCCTTCATTCCATTGTATATGCCTGCTTATTACTAGGGCTTTTTTGCCCCCCACAGCAGCATTTTTACAAAGTCAGCTTATTGCCCCCAACAATCTTGGGTCCTCAATTTACCTAGCCCGAGAGGATGGAAGGCTGAGTCAACCTTGAGCCTGGTGGGATTCGAGCCTGCACTAATTGCAGGCAGCTGGAACTAAGTGCTAGGCATTTAACAGCCTGCACCACCAAGGCCCATTTGCAGGAGAACAGACCAATCTACACATCTCTGCCCAGAAGAAGGTCCCATTATCTTTACCAGCAGTTAGTCTCAGTAAATAGACTAAGCACCATTCTGTAAAGAATCTGCATAATTGTTCCTGTGCAGACCTGCTATGAAATTATTGAAATGGAGAGATGCATTTTTTCTTCAGTAGTAAACAGTAATAATAGCACCATTTGAACACCATCAGCATTGACAAAATCAACATTAGTCAATTGCAAAAGGCAGCTTTACTTGTAACAGGTTACATCCTGCAACAATATCTTTAAATTTATAATAATATTAAATTAATAATAATAATTATAATATATTATATTATATTATATTATATTGTATTATATTATCATATATCATATCATATATCATATCATATCATATAATAATATTTATTATATTTATTATTATATTAATCAACTTCTGCCTATTCCAGGTCCTTGGGAAGGACTTGATAGGTAGACAAAAATGCCAAATTCAGTCTAAACTGTCAAGCGCCATTCGCCAAACGCCAAAAGTAAGAGAACTACGATCCTCTGAAGCTTGTCAAAGATCCGTTTATTTCTCTACTACGGGGGTAACGACCATATACATACACTCAAAGTCAGCTCTGGCTGGCCCTGCAGCTCAGAGCTGTATTTATACAATCATCTACGTGCTTGGTTAGGTTAATTAAGCACTCATTACATAACCAACTTCTGGACATTCTCACTGGCCACCATCCAGATGAGTTATGGCTAACAGACTTTTGCATCCCCTCTATGTTGCTACTATATGTACTGTTTGGGGATTATATATGAGTGGATTACGTGTTCATCCTTGACCCGGCTTCCAGGTGTCATGGCTCCATGTCTGTCAGCCCTGGAGTCATGACAGGCTGCCCCTCCTACCAGGCGTCCACCTGTCAAAATATAAATTGATATAATAACATATAGAGTGCTTCGGAAGGGATTCAGGCATTGGTTTTCAATTTATTGGGGTGCTTTTATGGAAGTGCCTGATGAGCCTATTCGCACAGAGATGCATTTACCACCATGAGGCCCTTTCCTGTACCAGGTATTGTACCAGGTATTGCATGCCCCATTTTTTATCCGAGCATCTAATACTCTATCTATTTCCATGTGGTTTGAGGTTATTTGGGTTGGTTCTACATGTGAGTTAGTCTCCCTAGTCTTACCGGTTTTTAGTAGACTTGCATGAAACACTGGGTGAACACGTCCTAGCCATGGCGGTAATTTAAGTTTCACGGTTACAGGGTTAATTACTTTAAGTATAGGGAAAGGTCCAATATATTTGGGTCCTAACTTACGGCTATGTAATTTCAGTTTAAGGTATTTAGTAGACACATAAACCTTATCCCCAACAGCAAAAGGTTTATGATCCTGTTGTTTTTTATTTGCTTGGGTTTCATGGGCACTAGTCATTTTTCTCAATGATTTTTGTACCTGTCCCCAAGACTCCTGAATCTTTTCTGCCCATCCCTTAACACTGAGTGGATCCTCTGGTTGAAATGTAAAAGTTGGAATAGGGCCAAATTCAATGCTATGCACTATATAAAATGGACTGTATCCTGTACTACTATGGACAGCATTATTATATGCGATTTCTGCGAATGGTAACAGATCCACCCAGTTTTGTTGTTGGTAGGAGATATATGTTCTCAAATACCATTCAACCATAGCATTAGCTCTTTCAGCTGCCCCATTGGTACTCGGGTGATTGGCTGAACTTAATCCCTGAGATGATCCTAACAACTTGACAAAAGCCTTCCAGAACTGAGCAGTAAACTGGACTTCTCTGTCAGATACTATTCTCCTAGGGGATCCATGTAACCTATATACATGTCAGATGAACAGTTCAGCTAGCTTGCCTGCCGATGGAAGTCCTTTACAGGGAACAAAATGGGCCTGTTTTGAAAACAAATCTACTATAGTCCATATGACATTGTACCCCTTACTGCTTGGTAATTCCACAATGAAATCCATCGCAATGTCTTGCCATGGTCTTGAAGGTTCTGATACCTGTTGTAATAATCCTAACGGCTTGCCTGTTAGGGGTTTAGACATTGCACAGACATGACAGGTTTTTACATAGTGTTCTATCTCAGGTCTCATGTTGGGCCACCAAAATTGCCTATGTGTTAAATGTAAGGTTTTGAGGAACCCGAAATGTCCAGCTGATTTTTCATCATGGCACTTGTTCAGTATATCTTCCCTCATTGTATGTGGTACATAAATTTTATCTCTTTTCCAAGCTATTCCATTTTTATAAGAACACACTTGTGGATGTTCTCTCAACCATTCATCAATTGATGTTTCTTTCTGCAACCTTTCATAGTTTACTTCTCGTAGCCGTGTTACTCGTCCAGGTTCTACACTATTATTATCGATTAAAGGCTGTATAATGACATTTTTTTCTGCTTGGTATTGAGGCAGTCGGGAGAGGGCATCTGCCATAAAGTTTTTCCCTCCAGGAATATACCTTAATGTGAAATTAAACCGTTGGAAATACAGAGCCCATCTTACTTGTTTAGGGGACAGCTTCCTGGGCTTTTGTAATGCTTCGAGGTTGCGATGGTCAGTCCAGACCTCGAATTTTTCTTGTACCCCCACTAAGAAATGTCTCCAGGTGCTTAGGGCCCATTTGATTGCGAAAGCCTCTTTTTCCCATATTGCCCAACCTCTTTCTGTAGAACTAAATTTACGGGATGTGTACGCACAAGGGTTTAGTATACCCTTGTCATTCTCTTGTAGGAGAACAGCCCCCACAGCTACATCACTTGCATCTGCCTGTACTACATATTTCTTTGTTGGGTCAGGATGTTGTAGAATGGGTTCTTGGGAAAACAATGATTTCAATGCATCAAATGAACATTGACACTCTGTGGACCATGCTATTTTCTGGTTTGGTTTGGTTTTTTCTGCTTGCCTTCCCATTTTTAACAGGTCAGTTATAGGCAAAGCGATGCGAGCGAATTGAGGTATAAACTGCCTGTAAAAGTTCACAAACCCTAAAAAGCTTTGTACTTGTTTCCGAGTTTGGGGTGGTTCCCATTCCACAATGGTTTTCACTTTACTCGGATCCATCTCTAATTCTGTACTAGATATGTGATACCCCAAATAATCTAGTTTTGTACGATGGAACTCACATTTTGAAAGTTTCACATACAGTTTAGCCCTCAACAATTTACGTAGTACACTCCTTACAAGGTGGACGTGTTCCTCCATTGTCTTTGTATATATTAATATATTGTCTAGGTATACCAACACTCCTTGATATAAATGTTCCTGAAGTATACTATTGATTAACTGCATAAAAACAGCAGGGGCTCCTTTCAAGCCAAATGGCATCACCCAGAATTGATAACTACGCAGAGGATAATTGAATGTGGTTTTCCATTTGTCCTCGGTTCTCACCCGTACCCGATAGTAGGCCTCCCGTAAATCTAGCTTAGTAAACACCCACCCAGTTGATAAGGTGGCTAGCAGCTCACTAATTAAAGGCAAGGGCTACAAATTATTCACACATATGGCATTCAGACCTCAGAAATCAACGCATAATCTTAACCCACCATCTTTTTTTTCTCGAAACAATACTGGTGCAGCTACACTCGAATGCCCGGGTTTAATAAATCCACATTCTAGGTTCTTTTCTAGGAATTTCTGCATCTCCATCTTTTCTTTGGGGGTCATAGCATACATGCGAGGTTTTGGTAAAGTTGCCCCACGCACCAATTCTATCGCACAGTCCATTTGTCGATGGGGTGATAACATTTCACATTTTTGTTCACTGAATACCTCAGCTAAATCGTGATACACAGCTGGAATGAGGATCACATCAGTGTCTTCTAATGTAGCCACTGGTTCAGTGCTTGAATCCTGCTGTCTTACCAGGTTTTCTGGAGCGGGTGGCTTGGGGCCTGTAGTTAACCGTAAACACCGAAAACCACCTTCCCACCAAATGGTGGGCCTCCATCTATCTAACCAAATCAACCCAAGTATAACATCCTCTCTCATTTGAGGAATTACAATGAACCGTAAATGTTCCCAATGTGTTCCAATTTCCAATTGTACATGACTAGTCATCATGGCAGGAGGTGCCCCCCCCAATAATGAACCATCCACTTGTTCAAACTTCATAGGCTGTGGAAAGGTTCCATCAGCAACTGTAACTTCTCTACAAGACGTTGGTTGATCAAACATCTAGTACATCCCGTATCTATCAATGCACCAACCTGGCCCCCTATACCGCCATTAACATTATTCAACACAATAGGGATCACAAAAGGCCTAACAGGGGAGCTTACCATATCATCAACTTGGTCTTCAGTTTCACTATCACATAGTCCAGAGACCCCTTTCCCCGTCATCACTCTCCTCTCACTCTGCCGCTCGCCCTTGGTCTCCTCCTCTTCCACGTCTATTGGCAACAACGCTGTGATATCCCGGCCCTCAGCCATGGCTCAGCAAAAAAATAAACTTCTCAAAAAGAAGAGGGAGAGCTGACTTTTTCTGTCAAGCACCGTTCGTCAAACGCCAAAAGTAAGAGAACTACGATCCTCCGAAGCTTGTCAAAGATCCGTTTATTTCTCTACTACAGGGAGGCTGGCCTTGCAGCTCAGAGCTGTATTTATACAATCATCTACGTGCTCGGTTAGGTTAATTAAGCGCTCATTACATAACCGACTTCCGGACATTCTCACTGGCCACCATCCAGATGAGTTATGGCTAACAGACTTTTGCATCCCCTCTATGTTGCTACTATATGTACTGTTTGGGGATTATATATGAGTGGATTACGTGTTCATCCTTGACCCGGCTTCCAGGTGTCATGGCTCCATGTCTGTCAGCCCTGGAGTCATGACATAAACATCTGGCTGACAGTGCAACCAACCATAATGATTTATTAAATATATATGCCTCCTAACTCCCAGCATATAAAATGTAGATAGAGGAAAAATAGGACCAATGGACTTAAGAGAAACTTCACAACCTACTTTTTAAAATTTGCATATGTGAATGTGAAAGGGGAAATATAGGGCCAACGAGCCTCAATTAATTTGCCAATTAATGATGTATAGAATTGTAGTCAGTGTTGCTAACACATTTATTTCTGATATTTAAAAATTGCTTATAGAGATGTATTTTGTAGAATTGGCATAACATTTAGTCTGGAGTGTTTCATCATTAGAATAATTTCATAGGTCTCTGTGAACGATAAAATCAAGTTCTTCCAAATCTGCAAGAATGTAATGAAAAGTTGAGAAAAGAATATTAACTTTTATTTGGTTTGAGAACTAAAATATTTAATGCCAATACTGAAATCCTTTATTGGTATGTATATTATAATCATTCTTAAAATTAGTCCTAGCATATTTTCATTATATACTAGTATATAATGATTCTTGCCATCCAAATTACCAAAGAATTTTGGAATACAGGACTTCATTACTTCATTGCTTCTGCAAATTTCAGACAGCAAAAGAAGAAAGCAAGAGGTGCATTAGAAGATTGCGTGTAAATGAAGGCCTTACATGAAGAAAGAAAGATTCAAAGAAGGCAGCTTAAGTAAAGTAAAACTTTGATATTAAAATAATGAGAACTTGAGAACAAAATAAAATTATAGAAACTTGTTTTTGAGGTGTTTGTAATAATCCAATCTGTTGGGCTGTGGAATCAAAACTAATCTAGGTTTAGACTTAGAATTGGATCATAATATTATTTACCAAAGGAGGCTGAGCAACAAAGGGAAAGTATGTGTTTAGATAGATAGATAGATAGATAGATAGATAGATAGATAGATAGATAGATATAGATATAGATATAGATATAGATAGATGGAATTCTTTATTGGCCAAGTGTGATTGGACACACAAGGAATTTGTCTTGGTGCAAATACTCTCAGTATACATAAAAGAAAAGATACATTCATCAAGAATCATAAGGTACAACACTTAATGATAGTCATAGGGTACAATAAGCGATCAAATCATACTAGGAAACAGTCAATATAAATCATGAGGATACAAGTGACAAAGTTACAGTCATACAGTCACAAGTGGGAGGGGATGGGTGATCAGGAGTGATGAGAAGATTGACAGTAATAGTAATGCAGACTTTGTAATAGTTGAACAGTATTTGTTTAGCAGAGTGTGATGGCTTTCAGGAAAAAATTGTTCTTGTGTCTAGTTGTTCTGGTGTGCAGTGCTCTATAGTGCCATTTTGAGGGAAGGAGTTGAAACAGTTTATGTCCGGGATGTGAGGGGTCTGTAAATATTTTCACAGCCCTCTTTTTGACTGGTGCAGTATACAGATCCTCAATTGAAGGTAGGTTGGCAGTAATTCTTTTTTCTACTGTCCTAATTATCCTCTGAAGTCTGTGTCTGTCCTGTTGGGTTGCAGAACCGAACCAGACACTTATAGAGGTGCAGATGATAGACTCAATAATTCCTCTGTAGAACTGTATCAGCAGCTCCTTGGGCAGTTTGAGCTTTCTGAGTTGGTGCAGAAAGAACATTCTTTGTTGTGTTTTTTTGATGACGTTTTTGATGTTAGGTGTCCATTTTAGATCATGTGATATAGTAGAACCTAGAAATTTGAAGGTCTACTGTTGATACTGTGTTATCTAGTATTGTAAGAGGTGGTAGTATGGGAGGGTTTCTTCTAAAGTCTACCACCATTTCTACGATTTTGAGTGTGTTCAGTTCCAGATTGTTCCAGTACACCATGAGGCAAGTTGTATATCCTCCTGTCTTTATGCAGATTCGTCATTGTCTTGAATGAGACCAGTCACTGTTGTGTCATCAGGAAATTTAAATTTACAATGACAGAATAGAATACAAAGTTGAAGAGAGTCATCTAGAATATAAGTCAAAGTCCATCCTTACTGTAGGAATCTAAATTAAAGTTACCTCACTAATGTAGAGAAGTATGGACATGAAATAAAAAAATCAACAGTGGTTACATAAACACTACCTTAGCTACGAAAAGGAGAAGGACTGAAGAAAACGCTCAAGATTGACTACCTTGATTTTTTTCAAAGGGGAAGGGGAAAGAATTGTTGTTAGGCTTTTTGTTATTATATCCATGGCAATAAAAATAGTCATTGTGGAATCTCTTTCCTGACCTAGCCTGCTTTGAACAGCTGATATATTGGTAGACATTCAACACAGAAGAATTCATCACTTCAATTGGTTTCATCAAAGTTACAAAGTTTTCTCTCTAACATTGAATCAGAATTTGCCTTCTTGTTACATATTCTGGCATGATTAGAGCACATATTTTCTATGTGACAACTTATAGCCCCTTAGTCTTCTCTTTTCAAAGATAAATCTCAGATCCTTCAAACTGTCTTCATGGGATGTTACAGGTTCTATAATCATCCTTTACTGATTTCTCTGTTGTTTGTCCAACTCTTTCCTTCAAACAGTTTCATATACACAGAGAGACATGCATGAATACAAAACTTCACCCATTTTTTGGTCAACAAATTGAAACCTTCAGTCTTTCAGTAAGAGAAAACTCTAGTGCAAAATGACTTACCACAAGACATTCCATATCTGTGTTTATTTTAATTTAGCAATTCTTTATAGAAGGGTTACCAGATTTTGGCTGCAAATTTTTCACAACCATTAGATAGCAGTAAAGAAGGTACCCAGAGTCTTTCTGCTTAGATCAGGTGGCCCTAGAACACAGTATTGTTGCAGAAACAGAAGGGGCCAATAAAAACCAATGAGAGCTTTGTCAAGAAAAGAAACCTTATTAGATTACACAGCCAAGTTAATAGAACGTGCCTGAAATTCATGAATAATTTGAATAACTCAGCAACAAAACTACTTTCTACTTCTGCTAGGTTTTAAACTGGTTTTCAGAGATTACTTTGTCCTTCATTGTTTATTTAATGTCTTTTAAGAATAAGCCAGCCTCTGCATAGCAACAATACTTCCTATAAGACTTCTTATATGAACAATAGTAATACCTATGAAGTTTAGTACAGAGGAAAAAACACAGTAACATCTAGAAAAAGATAAGTAGTTCAATTATTACTTTTTGGGTTTCTTTTCTTTTGCCAGAGGCAAAATAAGATTTATTTTATCATTTTGTTCCCCTGAAATGTACTGAGTATTTTCGTTTCTCTTCGACAGGTTTCAATGAAATGTTATTATCCAAAGCTTCATAGAAGAGTCTGTATTTTTCTTTTTAATTAAGACAGGTGACACAGTGGGACTTGCATGATTAATGTCTGAAGGAAAGAATGATATGTCTTTTGTGAATGTTTGCTGTGAAACCAGGGAAAGGTCATTATACTGTGTCATAATGCATGGATTTTTTTAAAGGAAACTTTGGATCAGGAAGGCTTCATCTTCCAATTTATTTCAAACACTATGAATGCAATATTCCACATAATGACTTCCTGGCCATATTATGGTTTGACTGATATCGTTCCTTTTCAAATTTGGGCTTTATTCTTTTGGAGAGAATTTGCATTAGCAATGTCTAGAGACCCAGATAATTTTTGAGTAAAGACCAGAAAGAGAGAAGCAATCATACAAATGCTGGCATTTTTCCAAATAGTCATCTGTTGTTGTGTTGGTTGTGATGCTAATTTTTCTGTCCTGTGCTTCTTTCAAAGGTGAAATGGTTTTCAAGCAATGATATGAACATCAGGTACCTTTCAGTAATAGTAACAAAGCATACAGACTGCAGTCACTGGTGATACTAAACTGTGGTTTTGCATTATGCACAGCCACAAGCCTAGCTGTCAGCATTCCAGAAAAACAACTTCCAACACCAAAACTCCAAGACAGGCATTTTCTCAAAGTTCCATTTTATTAGAGTTGTCATACTGGCACATCTGGGAAAACCTGAATCTGAGAGTCCTGGGTTTTCCCACAGTGATTGAAAATCAAAGACCCATCCTCCTGCACCCCTCAGTCCATCACATGGCCTAGTCACTATCCATCCTAACTCTAACCACTCCTTGTCCAGGTGCAAGATGACATGACCTTGACTGTAAAGAAGAATGCTATTATGTCTAACTACATACACTCTAAGAAATCCCCCCTCCCAATTTCCCAGGCAGCATGGGAAATTGGGAGGGAATGTGGCAGCATGGAAGCTTTTGGTACTAATATGGCTTCCAAAGCCTGACACCAGCCTGGTTTCAGTTTGACATATTCCTCCCTTCTCATTTTTATATTAGATTAACTATACTGAATTCTAAACTGTGGTTGAATTTAGAGTCAACAAGGAAGGGCAAAGGAGGACCTTGTGGCCTGGATCTCAAGTTCACAGTGAGTCTAAAATTTAAACAATTCTAATAATGATTTTTTCTTATAAATTCAAATTATGTCTTATTTGTACATACATATGTATTTCAGTGTGTGTATGTATACATACAGTATGTGTTTGTATGTATATATAATGCATATGTATGCATGTGCACAGACCCACAGACACAGACAAACACACCTAGAAGGACTGCCTAGTTGCTCTGAGTGCTGTTGGACATCTTGCTGCCCCAGATACAAAAATGAATGACCACTGGTCCAAGGGCCACCTACCCTGCCAATGATCATTTCCACCTATTGCTTCACAACTATCCGACAGCTTGCTGCTTCTGAATAAAGATTCCATGAACAACTTGTGAATGCCTAACACGATGTTCAGACTTGCAAACAAATACAAACCATCTGAATGCATCCCAGACCCAAACAGTCCATATTTGATCATATCATAATATGCCAATACGATCATCATCACTGTGCCATGAAGATGATAAGTGATGTACAGATCACAGACTGATCTGATCAGTCCTCAATCTATACATAGCCCCTTTCCATCATAAGCAACTAAGGACTATCAGAAAGTCATTTAACATTGGAAAATATAAGTCCCAAACCAAGTCCAACATTTCTAAGATGTACTTAATGAGGAACTCTTTGGTAGTTTAGGAACCTGTTTGGAAAAATGGACACAGTTTAAGGATGACAATAACTGCACTTGATCTGAAAGTCTGGGTGCATCAAGACAGGTTTAATGAAACCATAAAACCATTTTGGCAGCCTCTGGGCCAAGAACAAAGCCTATGCAAACTGAAGGAATGATACATCATCTGTCTCAAAGAAAGATAAGTTTAAGCACTTGGAACCCAAAATACAGACAGAACCTTGAGAAGACTAGTGGTGATAGAGGAAAGCTGAATAGGTGAAATGTTATGCGGACATGTTATTTACCACTAAAAAGTCAGTTCATTCTAAATCAGGCATTTTCATGCCTATCCAGTAACAATGAAAGCCATTCATAAAGGAAAAGACCATCCTTTGAGCATCCTGATCCAAAGCCAATTGGGGTTTCCAAGAAAAAAACAGCCTCTTGAATTATGCCCAGAAATAAGCAGGCAATCACTTTAGACATTTCAACACTGGTTAATTTGTGCTTCTTTGTGAACTACTACTACTACAACAAATCATTATTTATAAATCCTCATGTAGGCAGTGTGTGATTTGAGGTTTCCAAATAACCCTCAGTGATATTCTCAGACATCATACATTGCCATGTCCTAATGTTTCAGCTTAGTTACCTAAACAACATTTTGAGGGTAGGTAGGCAGTGTAGGTTTTTAGTATTTAGTATTTACATGACTTTAAAAAAAATCACCTTTCTTCCTCTAGCTTTCAGTTTTGGACTAGAAGATGTCCAAAGTCCCTTCCAACTCTGTTATTCATCTTTTAAACTATAATGATAACCTTATTCTATTGTTGACATCTGAGTTTTGTGTATTGAAATTAGTGGCAGACTATGCGGCTGATTTTTAACCATGATTACATGATACTATAGAAGCTACAAAAATGTGATCTGTGCTAGCATGTGTTCCAGTTCCCAGGTTGCCTATCTCACTTTATGGTCTCCTGCCACTCAATAGAGTTTATATAATTGTTCAGGGAAAGTTTTGAAACCAACTTTGTTATTTCAACTTTTATTCAAGTGGGCTGAAATCGCATTGAGTGCAATTGAGATTACTAACAGATAGAAATATATAAAAATCAGAAATAAAAAAAATCATGAGAAAAGCCAAAGATAGTTAAAATATTTTTTTAACACAGTTCATGAAAGGAAATTATTAGCCTTCTGACAGGAATACAATAAGAATTCACAATTAACTTATAAAGAATGAAAGAAACACCTCTTAGTCCAAGTTTTTTCCAGAAATAAAATACACATTTCCTTGTGTGAGAAGTTCAGTTTATCCTGAATGTCTCTGAAGATAATTTAAAATTCATCTCATGGAAGCAGAGAGCTGTGAATAGAAATCAAATATTAACATCTAGCCCGGAGATGTTTAGACTTTCAGCTATACAGCAGAAAAATATTTCTTCTATGTAGGATTACTTTTTCATAACAACTCCAGTTATTGCAGCACAATCTGCATGGAGTATAAATATTGTTTAATGATGAGGATCTAGATGTAGATGCGCAAACCTTGGACTCATTTAATCCATTTAATTTTAGCAATGGGGCCTTGGGCAGGTGCCTGTCTTAACACCAGATAATGAAATGTAGGACAGAAGCCATGCAGTAAGATAGGGACACATCAAGGTGGGGCTCCCAGTGATACAAAAGGAGCAATTTGGCCAATGGTCTTTGCTTTCCACTCCCCTTTCACCCCTTAATTATGGCAGATTGACGTCTTAAATAAAGCTGTCAGCACCTCTTCTTGTCTGTACATCAAGGCAATTGTGAAAGGGAAGCTAGAGTGGCTACTTGAAAAATTGCCAGTGATGTTTTGTATAGGTTCATCACTCAAAGGCTTCAGTATCAAGGCATGACCTGAATGTGTGAAATAGCCATTACCAATCAACCATACAGAGAAAAATGTCATATCACAAATGGCTTCTTTACTAAAGAAACCAGTCATGCATTTGCTGGTAAAAGTCATGAAGTTGCTAACTTTCATGCAATTATGTCAGTATGTGTAAATTATTCCCTAGCTCCCATTGGATAAAAATGACAGTCATTCAGTCAAAAATTATATCATTTTTCTTCTTAATTATCATAAAGATGCAATCAGTGTTTTCAAAATTTAAATTCATATTCTGAGTCAAAGAAATCTAGTTTTCTCTACTCAAGAAATAACTTCAAAATGAAGTGGACTCATTGTGCTGTTTTTTTCCCTTCTTTTTACTTTCTGAAAACAAAAGGTGCTGAAGAAAATTCTGTTCTCCAATGCATTATTTTCCTTTAATGCCATAGATAATCTCTCTCTCCCACTGTGCTCTCTCTCTCTCCTGACTGGCCCTGCTTTGCATACTCATAAGCACTTATAATAATCAGCTTTCTTATTCAAATGATAATGCAGATTAGATTTGAAAACAAACTTTGTCATGAAAGATCTCAATTATTTGAGATCTTGTTGAAGTTTGTAATTACTTAGCATGGAAAATGAATTTGAACATCTCTTAAGACTCTGATGTATTATGAATCAAGTATTATTTTTGTCTCTGGTTTAGCATGTAAAATTAGATTCAACATTCAAGCTGCTGTACTGATGTATGAACAAAAGTGTTTTAGTGTTATTACTGTAGCTGTAGCTTCAGAAAAAATTCATGGATTCTTCTGAGATCATGTGAATTGCAAAGCTAGCTTTCTGATAAGTATAGGGTAAACATTTTTTTAATGATGACTCATTACTGTAATTTTTTTTTTACTAATGCCTGCTAGTAAAATATTTCTATCTAGGATACTTAGTGTTGCACCTGTAATAGCTGCAAGCCATGGAGAATTTTAGGGGTACAAGATGGAAGATGGAAAAATTAACATTTTGTAGATTAAGTAATGCTTCCCACTTGACAAAGGAACAAAGATATTTTTGCACAATAAAAACTAATTAGCATAATGAATAAATCAACAAAAAAGAACTAAGTAAAAATATTGAAAAAATCTTTAAACACAATAAAATATTAGACTATATTATAAGTTGTGATAAAAATTAGATAGAGAATAGAATACTGGATAGAAAAGTAACTGAAAGGAGTTCAAATATAGGAAGGGTGATCACAAGGAACAGAATAATTCTCTGTAGTGTCCCAACTGTAGAATTAGATTAATGCATGAAAATTAGAATAGAATAGAATAGAATAGAATAGAATAGAATAGAATAGACTGCTTTATTGGCCAAGTGTGATTGGACACACAAGGAATTTGTCTTTGGTGCATATGTTCTGAGTGTACATAAAGAAAAAATAAATACATTCATCAAGGATCATAAGATACAACACTTAGTGATAGTCATAGGTTACTAATAAGCAATCAAAGTTTTGGGCTAAATAAATTAGGAAGAATAATGGAACAAACAAGCTCAAGAAATGGAAGGCTCTTTTTAATGAAGTAAATAATAATCTGTCGTGGGTTTGGTATTTGCATCTTGCATTGTACATCCAACATTGAGTAAAAAGGTACGTACAGTCATCTGCAATATGCTTTCCAATTCTGAAATTAAGTTATTCTGCATTATCTGCATCATTGTTCAGATTCTAAATACACTCAGATTTGGGCCTCAAAAATAGCTATTTTCAAGCTAGTAACTGTAATATCAGAAGTGACCGAATACTTGCTAGTATTCCTGCTTTATCCCACCAAGAAAATAATTAGGTGAAACCCAGCTTTGCATCTTGATAAAAGTCTTGACTCAGATTTTAACAAAAGTTAATGTGTGTGGTCCATAGCCTTATAGTATATCTGTGAACTAATTAGGTTATTCCTATTATGAAAGAAAAGTGAACCTTTTTTTGTTATTATATTTGCTAAACACAGCAGGATTGACTTCACTGTTTACCTACTGTAATAGTTACAAGGCATCTTCTAATTTTCTTATTTGTTACGATTTCAGTAAATGTGTCCAAAATGAAGCCATGCATCTAAAAAAAAAGAGCAGCAATATGAAACAAAGTAGTTTTAAATCTTATTTGGCTACCTTATTTGGAAGCTGCTTCTGGCACTTTATGCAGATATTTAAGAAACTGTTCCATTACTTGCTATTTTGTTCTCTGGAGAAAAAATGTGATTTACATGGAATGATTACATTATAACCTGGGGGGAAAATTCAGTTTATAGGATTCTTGTTAATATTATAGCCTGCAGCAAATATACTTTATATTTGATGAGGAACTGAGTCAGCCTTGAACTATTTCTATGTGCTTATTTTAACAAAAATGTGACAGTTTTTGTGCCTTTGAGAGAATTCTCCATGCTGTTTTCCTGGCAATATTTTTGAAGGTGATTTGGCCTTGTCTTCTTGGGGAGAGGAGAGAGAGAGAGAGGCGGGGAAGGGAAATTAAATATAACTATAATTAAATATTTAGTTATATTTTTCTTTACTTCTGACTGACTCTTGCTTCAAAAGACATAACATAGGGCATCTGTAATCATACACTAAGATTAGCTCACCTAAAACAGATTAGTCTGAATTGGGTTCATCTTCGCCAAAAGCTTATGTCTCCCAAAAAGAATCAATTTTGATTTTTTATTTGTGTATGTGTGTGTCCCCAATTTTCCCCAAGGTCTGAAAGATGGAAGGAAGGTGAGAATAGCAATATATGATTAGCCAGAGAATAGAGCTCTACCTTGCCCTCATGCTGTGCTAGTTGTTGAGGGAAAATGATGAAAAGTGCCTTTTTTGTCTTCCTGACTTTAAGTCCATCTTAGAATTGCAATGAAAGGTTTGTTTGTTTTTGATAGGATTTCTTCTTGTTCTTTGGAGCATCATTCTTTTTATGATAGCTATAAGGAGTAATTTATTCTTTTGTGTCTTTACTAAGTTATGTTGGTAGTGACAGATTGTCTCAGCAGGGGTAACTGCAGGATATTGACAACAAGAAGCAAACCAGCTCAGATAAAAATAAATTGATATCTCTTTACTATCAAGAAGTGTTGGGGAGGGAGAGAAGAGCAGTAAACCCTAATTCATTTGCCTAATAATTGGACCAATTTATTGCCAATCAAGAGTTTGCACTAAGAGAGGAAAGGAAGGTTTGCAGATCTTTGTCAAGGGACACTCTTCAAGTATGATTATGGATAGTTTTTCCAACAGCTTTTCTTTGTTCCTTTTTAAAAATAGGATTTTATCTTTCTATCTCTTATAGAGAAGTTATGGGCCTCAGGTCAACAGTTGATTTATGAAACACTGGAAATGCTTCAAGAGATGTAGTGCTGTTTCTTTTGACAGCAAATGCTTCACAATGGACAAAGAAATCATGGGATGCGCCTGCTTTTCAGTCAGTCAGGCAAGTATGCTAGACATAGAGTTGCACATGATTTCAAAGAAGTCCTTTGCATGTGACAGAGTTAGTAATCTGTGTCATGTTCTTTAGTACCTGTTCTTTGGAATATAGTTTCCAAAAATTTCTTCAGCAACATAAGTTTATTTTTTAATTCAATTTCTTTCTACCAGTTAACAAAAGAAAACATTTACAGTACACAATTTAGGAATGCAATGGGGTTATAGTGCAGGTGTGTGATTGTTAATATTACAAAAATTTATCTAGTTAGATTATGCATTTTAGCTTTACAGAAGTTATGCATTGTTTTTTTCCTCAGTAATGTGCTCTGCATTTCGTCTGATAATAACCTCCAATTTGGTATTCCAAAGTGTTTAATTACACTGGTTCAGATTTCTGGAAGTGGATCCAGTGAATGCTAGATTGGGCTAACTTGGTTAATCTTTATTTCTCTGGAAACAACCATTATTATTGAACAGATTTGTATAGCCACCCAATTCACACACAGTTATTTTGGGAAGTGTACAATATTAAACATAGTTTAATCTCCACTCTATCCCTAAACTCTATTCTATATGAAACAATTACACACACACACACACACACACACACACACACACACATATTGCTTATATATAAGATGTATATATAACATATCCTTAGTATCTTTACCAAAGTAGGATACAGAAAAGATCTGAAGTTTTAATAGTATTATTTTATTTATGAAGGAGTTTCAGTATGTGATAGGTAAACCAAATAGAAACTTGATTTACTTGATTTATGCTGCAGTGTTGAACTAATAAATGATTTGGTATTTCATATTCCACATGAAATGATTTCATATTTTTTACTTTTTTGCATTTTTAATATGTCACCTTTCAGAAGAATAATCTTCTGAAAGAGTCTTGCACAAATATAAAATACAATTAATAGTATATGAAAACAAACTGCCAAAATCTTAAAACTCCATTTCCAGGGTATTTAGTGCCAATGGCCCTGCAGAGATCAAGAGAAGATTGTAATTGAACATGCTGATTCCTTCCTGCCTTCTTTCAGATTTTAGGGATTCTATCCACAGGGAAATGGTGGTAATAGCCCACTGAAAGGATGGAATAATTCTTTTAAACTATCATAACATATGATTAGAAATACAGGTAGTCCTCAACTTACAACCATTTGTTTAGTGATTGTTTGAAGTGACAATGACACTGAAAAAAGTGACTTTTGGCCATTTTTCACACTTACAACCATTGCAGCATCCTCATGGTCACGTGATCAAAATTCAGAGGCTTGGCAACGGGTTCATATTTATGACAGTTATAGTGTCCCAGAATCACCTTTTGCGAACTTCTGAGATGCAAAACCAGTTTCACTTAATAAGTCTTTTACTAACTTAATAACTTCAGTGATTCACTTAATAACTGTGGGAAGAATGGTAATAAAATTGGGCAAAGTGCACTTGACAATTGCCTTGCTTAGCCACAATTTTGGTCATAAGTCAAGGACTACCTATATGCATTTCAAATAAGGATTTTAATGAACATTGCTGTAATGTTGAGAAAAACGTATTTCAAAATACACTAGAATCATTATCATTTCAAAATAATATAATCTGAAGTATAGGATGCATTTTTGAGTGATCATATATGAAAATGATGTAAGCTGGAAATAGATCAAGCTCTGTGTCACAGTATCTGCAAGCAAACCTGGGACAGTCTGGTTAACTTTGGCTTTTATTTAATTTGTTATATTAGAATTTAACATTCAAGTTTGTTTTGTAGAAAATGACTTGCAAGACTTTTATACACAAAGTTTTAAATAAATAAATATGATTATATTACACAAATGAAGGCAGATATACATATCCCAGAATAATGTTGCAGGATCCAATCTGTGTGGGTCACCTGGACCAGAAGTTGATTTTTCCAAGCTTCCGGTCTCATGCTGGAGAGAATCTGGAGAGAAAGAAGTTCCCTGAGGATGGATTCCAGCACAGGTCCAAAAGCTTGGAAGAATAAACCTCTGGTAACTGACACAGATTGGATCCTGCATGATTACATTTAATACTGCCCTAACCTTATATTTTCAACATGCGGCTAAAACCTCTTACCATTCCCTTCATTATTATAGCAAAATTGGATATTTAGATATTGTATATTTTTCAAACAGCTACATTACATGGTTTTTTGCTATCTTTAGCAGGGCTCAACACTTTCCTTTAAGTTTTTTTAAAATATGTCTCTCTATCAGCACAGTGAAATGACTTCCTCTTCTGAAGTCAATTTGCACAATGTTTTTTATAGCCCTTATATTTACAGGCAACAACTTCAGATGGTGATAACATCTACCAGCTGAATTTCAACAAAACAATAAAACTCTGATTATGCTCTGAATGGAACTACTGAAGAGTTGGGAAATTGAGGATAAAAGCTGTTTTCCCATCCAGGTTTGCATATTCATGTCCATCTGACAAAAATGCATGACAGTTGCCCATGGTAAATATACTGAGTATTCAAATTGAAGTCAAAGGTCTTTTTCCTTCAAAGAATTTCTGATCAGATGAATTACAGGCCTGGATGGTGGCTGCCACATATGCAATCAAATGCTCAGTGATAAAAGAAATGGCAACTGAGATCTTTGAAAGCATTATGCACAAATGATCATTATCACTACATCCACAGTGGACAAGCAGAGATAGATAGATAATTGTCTTTGAGCTATACAGTGAAAATTGACCTGTTGTATGGGCAATCAGTCCTTTTCGTCAATTGCATTTCCATTCACCTTGCAGAGTTTCCCTCTGACTTCAGGTTTCCACCATAAACTTATTACTTTTCCTTCTGCATTCATGTAAAAGTGGAATGTGAGCAAAGTCAAGAATAATCAAGAATTAGTTGACATTTTTGTTCCAGATTAGCCATTTACAATCACTATAGAATATTGTTTCAAGGTTATTGTGACTAGAGCCCTCTGTAAAAATTTTCACTGGGGGGGGAAGGAGAAGTTAAGAGTTAGATGGTGTTAGAATAATTTGCACATGGATGAAACCAGCCAGTTTTAAATGTCTTTAGAATTAGTGATTCTATTTTATGCATACAATAAGTTATGAATCAGGTTCATTTAATTAATGCTTTACTATTATTTAAGCAATCTGACATTGGAAAACAAAACAAGTCATCCTGTGCTATGAGTTCTGCTGATAGATTATATGCCATGACTTCCTGATGGCAAGTAACACAATCTTCATTAATCAGACTATTTATTCAGCCTATTCACTTTTATAGATCAAGAAACAGATGTGTGCACTGTCAGACCTGAATTGAATAACCAAAATTGATTTCTTCATACACATGTAGAGGTAGTTCTTGTTTTATGACCAATCACTTAGTGACTGTTCAAAATTACCACCCAGAATTGAAGTTTGATGGCTTGGACACCCCTGACATGCAATCACATTTTGGAGCCTTAGCAATCAGCTTACTTTGGATCCTTTTAAGCTTCTCAATCATGTGACCATGATTTTACAACATTTTTTTTTGCTGGAAATTAGCTTTGACGTCTGGTTCCCAGCACAAAAATCCCATTTCAGGGAATGGATTTACTTAGCAACAGTGGTGTTTGCTTAACAACTATGTGGTGTTTGCTTAATCACCATGGCATTTGTTTAATAATTGTGACATTTGCTTAATGTCTTCCACATAAAAAAGTACAAAATAAGGCATGGTCACATGGTGACTCATTTAAGGGCTCAATTTAAGGGCGGGTTGTTTTAATAGCATTGTTTATTATTGTAATTTTAACTGTTTTTAATGTTTCTTGTAATTTAGACTTGTCTTTATTTAATATCTTTTTATTGTATATATGTTCTTTTTTATATGTTCGCTGCCCTGAGTCCTTCGGGAGAAGGGCGGCATACAAGTCTAATAAAATAATAATAATAATAAATAATTAGGGTAGTATGTCAAGGACTATCTGTATATATACATACATACATACATACATACATACATACATACATACACTTTGTTCAAATAATAGTATTGAAGTGACATAATACTAAATAGGCTTATGAGACTTAATTATTTCTAAAAGACTTACATTTGGATACATGTTTTAATCCAATTGCTTAATTCCTTCTACTTACTAGCTGTAGTAGGTCTATTGAAATACTTCTAACTGTTGTTAACTAGTTGTCTGTTGGCATAATAGTGATATTTTTATCTCCATCCACATTACACATAAACTCTCTCTTTTCAAGATTTTCCCCACACCAGATATTTTCCAGTTTTGTTAGACTGTATGCTCATGATACAGTGATAAAGATCCTGTTCCTATTTTCACAGGGTGGAAAGTAAATGAAGATTTGACCTTTCCATTGCTAACTGAGAACCTATAAGAGGATATGGTGAGAATGATCAAATGATTGTAAGTTGAATGTTGCAGGGAAAAGGCTGAAGAAATTGGGAATGTTTAGTCATGCAAAGGGAAGACTGAAGGACAAGAAGGATATAAAAAGCAGTCTTTAAATTTGTAAAGAAATGTTGCACGAAAGAAATTATGTCAATTATTCTATAGTATAGCACATGGAATAATGGATTTAAAGTATGGGAACATGGATTCCTACTGGATTTTAGGAGGAAACTTCCAACAATAAGAGAACATTGGCAATGAAACCAGTTATCCAAAAAAATCAGTGAACTACACTACATGAGTCTGTTCAAATACAGGCTAAAAAGCCATCTGTCACAATTGTTTTAATTTGTATTCTACCATTGAATTGAGGGCTGGAATTAATGTTCTGAAGAGCATCTCCCAACTCTATGATTCCATGGTGTTATATATTCCCACATGAGGGCAGTGTTAGCTAATTGGGGTGAACAGAAAGATTAGATAGAAGGTATAATGTGATTCTTGGCATTATTATTTTACAATCATAATTTATAGTGGACATGCCAACCCTACTGAGCTATGTAAGTTTCTCTATTGATGGCAAAGAGCACAAATTGTTGACTCTGCACCTCACTTTATATTCTCATAACTCAGTTCACCATCTTCCAATACTGTATGGTAATAGTAAAAAACAACACCGCAACTAATAAATAATAACAAACTAAAAAGATTTTTTTTAAAAAATACAGATAGTCATCAACTTATAATTGGTCACTTAGTAATCAAAATTATATGGACCCCCTCGAACAGTAGTTATGATCCCATTCTGAAATTATGCCCCCTCATGATCACATGACTACTTGTGTAGCGTTTGGCAACCAGCCTATTTTATGGCCATTTGAGGCATCCCATAGTCATGTGAACACATTTTACAATGCTTTTGTTGAAAACTGGCATTTATCTCTAGGTTTTGGCAAAAATGGGCCATAGCAAAGAATAGGTTCTCTCTTCAGCTATGGTGTTTGCTTTATACCTGTGGGGTTTGTTTTATGATCACATTTACTTTACAACTGTAGTGTTCACTTAATAACTTGCAAAAAAGAAGGTTTTAAAAAACAAGTGGATAGATTAACTAAATTGCTAAAAGATAATCAAGACAGTGAATATTATAAAACATGGGATATCTGGTATGACTGGCTAAAGAAAAGGTGATATCTGATGACTTGGTAACATGTGGAAAATAAGGGTGATGTGTAAACAATTGTAAATAAATTATACATATGTTTAGATAGAGCTTAAAAGGATGAAGGAGTTATGACAATGTATAACACGCTATCAGAAGGAAAGTACAAGTGTATCTATTGCTCAAACAATGCTGTAAAATGTATGTATATATATATATATATATATATATATATATATATATATATATATATATATATAAATATTGAATAAATATTAAAAATAAATAAAAAACAAGTCTGGTCCCCTGTCTTATGATCATCAGAACTTACAGTTACCAGAGGTAATTAAAGTTTATGTAAGAATTTATAATTTAAAGGGCCATAATAACAATATTCTACTATTGTAAACCATCATTAAATACATGGCTTTTAAAAATGGATACCTTACATATCCCTGATTTATTTATTTATTTATTGGGTTTTTCTTTTTGAGGGGTGTTTAAGAAAACTTGAAAACTGAAAGCCAGTGTGGTCCAGTGATTAAGGCACTAGGAGAGAAGGTGGGAGACTATCAGTTCAAATCCTGCCTTAGTCATGAAAACCAGCTGGGTGACTTTGGGCCAGTCACTCTCAGCTCAGGGTTCTTAGGGTTGTTGTTGTGGCATAAATAGAAGGAGGAAAGTTTATTAGATATGCTCAACATCCTAAGTTATTTGCAAAAATAATAAAGGCAAGATATAAATAAGGTAAAATATAAAATAATCAAAAAAAGAAAAGTTAGTTTTGACTCCTGACAACTACTTGGGCAGTTTCCTGCAGTTTTCTTGGCAAGGTTATTTTAAAAATTGTTTGTCATGACCTCATTCTTAGGGCTAAGAGAAAATGATTGGCTCAAGGTCACCCAGCTGACTTTTTGCCTAGGGCAGTACTGGAACTTAGAGTCTCCTGGTTTTTAGCCAGATGTCTTAATCACTACATAAAATTGACTATTTCCTGAATCCTATCTTTTTAATATCCAGAACAATACTACTTTTCCAATTTCTCAAAATAATTTCCTTAACAACACTCAACATGCAATGTATCCAAAGGTCTTTGAAGTGAATCAAATTCCAAATTTTAGAACATGATTCCACATCACAATAACATTTTTAACATTAAAATATCTCCCCATATATCTATTTATATATATTAGAAAACTGTTCCAAAACAATGCCAATAAAACCAAAGACCAAAATATACGAATCAATGATCTCTCAAATATTTAATATCACCATCCAAGAAAATCATATATCCATTCTTTCACATTCATTTGTAGCGGTGTCGGATAAACTGATGAATCAACTTTAGTCTTAAGTCCAATAAACCAATTTAACATTCTTTAAGCTATGTAACCATTGCTGTTTTTTGTGATCATATGTTCCAGTTCTTTAGTTCATAAATAATAAATGTCAATCAGTTCAACTGAAAATATTCTTTAATTTTTAATACAAAAATGATATATTATATTACACCAGAGAAAGCTGCCGTATATGCAGGAATTGATAGCTTCAGCAAGGGCTTAGAAAGATCTTGACAGATGAGAAAGAAAAGGGGGGAGGGAGGGAGAGGGAGAGAGGAGATAAGAGAAGACATGGTAGGTAGCTCTTAACATTTAAAAGTATTGTAACCAAGGCTTTGAGGAAGATGGACATGTAACCTAAAGGCTGCAACTTTTGTATTTTCTGTTGTAATGTCTGGATTTGAAAGCATTTTGGGATTTTCTAACACTGGCATGCTTTGCTTACTAATCCTGCTTTCTCTGTTGCTCTTCATAGAAAATCCAATTTCACATTCATATTTGTAGAACCAGCCCAACAAGACAGACACAGACTTCAGAGAGTAATTAGGACTGCAGAAAAAACAATTACTACCAACCTGCCTTCAATCAATATATTGCACAGGTCAAAAAGAGGGCTGTGAAAATATTTACAGACCCCTCACATCCTTTACATAAACTGTTTCAACTCCTACCCTTAAAACGACACTATAGAGCACTGCACACCAGAACAACTAGACACAAGGACAGTTTTTTCCTGAATGCCATCACTCTGCTAAACAAATAATTCCCTCAACACTGTTCATCTATTTACAAAGTCTGCATTACTATTAATCTTTTCATCACTCTTTATCCCCTATCCCCTCCCACTTGTGACTGTATGACTGTAACTTTGTTGTTCGTATCCTTATGATTTATATTGACTGTTTCCTAGTATGATTTGATTGCTTATTGTACCCTATGATTATTATGATTATTATTAAGTATTGTACGTTATGATTCTTGACTCCTGATGAATGCATCTTTTCACTGAGAGCAAATGCACCATGACAAATCCCTTGTATGTCCAATCACATGAGGAATTTGTCTTGGTGCATATGCTGTCAGTGAAAATTTTCCTTATTTTCTTCTTCACATGAGAAACATGTGATGTATTCGGAGATGGTATTCAGTAGGTTCTGACCAGTTCTGGAGAACTGGTAGTGGAAATTTTGAGTAGTTCAGAGAACCAGCAAATACCACCTCTGACTGGAAATTTTACAGAATCTTTCCCCTGCATGCCCACCAAGCCACACTCACAGAACCTGTAGTAAAAACATTTGAATCCCACCATTGGATGTATTCAATTAAAGTTTAGCGTTTTGTTTAGTGGCCATGTATCCACAGTTTAATATGCTGTGTCTGTCTTGTTGGGTTGCAGAACCAAAGCACACAGTTATAGAGGTGCAGATGACAGACTCAATAATTCATCTGTAGAACTGTATCAGCAATTCCTTAGGCAGTTTGAGCTTTCTGAGTTGGCACAAAAAGAACATTCTTTGTTGTGCTTTTTTGATGATGTTTTTGATATTAGGTATCCATTTTAGGTCTTGTGATATGATAGAACCTAGAAATTTGAAGGTCTCTACTGTTGATATTGTGTTGGTACAGACCTGATACAGACTCTAGAATGGATGATTCATTAAACCATCAATGGCCTGATCAAACCTGAGCTCGTTCTAGTACACATGCATTGAACCTGATAGAGTAGCTTTAAGAACAATTGACGTTCTTGCTTCTTTGCGGAGTTCTGATGTAGAGACTAGAAATTCCACTTCCCTTCCTTAATGTAGACAGACATCTAAAAACTGTGATATCTAAATGACATTCAAAGACCATAAATTACATTCCAGCATTGTCCCAGAAGAAAAGGATCACAATTTGTCTAGAGCTAACTGAAGTGGATTGACTACTAAGTCAATTTTACTGTGATAATTTTACTGTATTATAATGTGGTGTTATAAGTACATCAGTTAAGATGGTCGATATAATGGCTGCAATTTCTTTTTTAAAATTGATCAGTTATATGGGTTCATAGCATATGATCAAATATTATTTCATTTGAATTAAATTGGGATAATTGTATTAAGATATTGATGCTGATGTTTCCCCCATTCACATTGATTTCCATTTGACATTTTAATTATTTACTTCATTTCCTATGGGTTTCAACAGTGATGGGAGACAATGTGATGAATCTTTAGAACTGACCTTTCTAGGACCTCAATATTCCAGCAGATGAGATACTGACAGAGTTTATTTGCACATAATAATATAATAGTCCATATTTATATAAAACACCTTTTGGCAACATGAGAATAGATTATTAAATTGAACTTGGAAAAATCAAAGAGTGGTTTATGAGAACTATTAAACAGACATCACTTCCCTCTTTAAATTCAAACAAATTAAGGCGAGAAATGTACATTTTAATTCAGCTTGTTCAAATTGGGAAAAGTGTTTTGACATTTACAATTGTATAGTTCATCTTTATTGATATATTCAAAATGCCACGATAGTAACTGAATTTTGAATTTATTAGCTAAACAATATTAGTATCTCTCTGTACTAGCTGTACACTTCCATCTATTATATGCTCATAAAGAATGCTGGGTTTTTTTCAGTTCCCAACTTTAATTTTTGGAACTTTAGAGAGAGCAAAAATAGTTTTCCTCTTTCATTCACTCATTGAACATGGACTTGCCCACTCACATGAGCATGCTTGTTGCATATCTCCACAAATTGTTAGATTTAGTCAAGAAAGGGTGAGGTCACCATTCAAGAAGTTACATACAAATATGTCCATAACATTATTCCCTTTTGGACACAGCAAAATTAAGTGAAATTAAAAAATGAATAAGAAATAGAAAATGAAAAAAAGATATGAGCTAAGAGAAAGGAAAATGAAATACCATTAAACTTAGTTTGTATCAACACAATTCACTATACTTCTTGTAAATCATTCTTGCTTCTATCATGTGTGTTCTTCATATATTACCTTTTGTTCTTTAAAATAATCTAACTTGCCAAGGATATCATCATCGGACCATGATTTTATTGATCTTCCTCTTAATCAATTTATTTTCCTTTGTATATTTGTTTTGAATGTAATCTTCATTAATTCTCTCTATATAGCCAAACAACTTGAACTTATTTCTTTCTTACTGACCTCTCATTCCTGTTATTGAATCTACACCCACATATTACCCTTTTATTCATGACGCTGTCTCTGGTTTTATTACATACATTTCTTAAGTGTCCCATTTCAACTGCATTCAATTTACTTTTATGTTTCTCTTGATATAGGCCACTCTAACTTCCACATAATAAAGTGGACAGAAGTAGGCATCTGTATACAATTTTTGTTCCTTTTTAAATATTCATTTCTTGCAATGGACACCTACTTTCCACTTTTTCCAGCTGTTGCACATCTTAACATTTTTCCATTTATTTTCCCATCATTGCTAAACATTTTACCAAGTATACAAGTTCATTTACTTCAGGGGTGTCAAATTCATGTTGTCACGGCCATGTCACGTGACATAGCGGGACTTTTTCCCCCCTTTGCTAAACCCAGCATGGGCATGACCAGCACATGATGCATCTGGCCCTCGGGCTGGGAGTTTGATGGCCCTGATCCACTTGCTCCAGTTTGTTTTGATTTTTGACTTTTTTTTTGCTGTGTATGAATAAGTTGCAATCATTCACTCCAAGCACAGCCAGCTTGATTTCAATCCACAGATTTAGCTAAATTATAAAACCTAATTGTTATAGGTCATTCAGAGTCTCAGCTAACAGCACGACTTTATCTCCGTAAACTATACAGATTCATTCACTTCCCAACCAACACATCTTAACATCATTGCAATAATTCCTGATACAGGTAATCCTTAACTTACAACAGTTTGTTTAATACTGTTTGAAGTTATAACGACATTGAAAAATGTGGTTTATGACTCTTTCTTACACTCATGATAGTTGCAGCTTTCCCATGGTCACATGATCAAAATTCAGATGCTTGGCAAATGACTCATATTTACGATGGTTGGAGTGTTCCAGGGTCATGTGATCACCTTTTGTGACCATCTGACAAGCAATGGAGAAGCCAGATTCACTTAAGAACTGCTACTAACTTAACAACTGCAATGATTCGCTTAACAATTGTGGGAAGAAATGAGGCAAAACTCACTTAACAACTGTTTTGTATGGTAACAGAAATTTTGGGCCCAATTGTAGTCATAAGTCGAGAGTTATTTGCACATTTATCCATAAACATTTTAATAATCAAGGAAATAGCCTTGCCTTACTCCTTGTCTGATGTTGAAACATTTGTTAAGCCTCTCATTTACTCTGATCCATGCTTTAATTCCACCATATACTGCTCTTACTTCATTCAGCAATTAGCTTCAAATAAATGTTTTATTTTGAACCCATTCATTTTATCTTATGCTCTCTGAATATAGACATTACAATCAATTTTCTTTCTTTCATTCATTTATGTTTGAATGAGTTGTTGAAGAGCAAAAATCTGGTTGATATCCTGCCAGATTGCAAAAAATGTTTTGGTTATTGTTCATTTCTTAATACCACTGAAGTAGAATTTTACCAAATACAGCACTTTTCCAGGTAGGCTTAATACACACTTTTCCAGATAGTTTCTTGTAGATTGTGTTTTTTTTTTCTTATTTCTTACCTGTCTTTACATAAGGGAAGAATAACAGTATTCTTGCAATTGTCAGATCCAGGTGTAAATTGAAATAATAAGCATGCATGGCTGAAGTTATTGCAAATAACTTTTGCATACTTGGTGTGTTGTGAGGTTTTTTGTGGGGGAGGGGAGGAGTGTCTTTTTTAAATTTATATTGCTCTGATTTCAACTGCAAATTCTAACTGGCCAGTTATTGCAATGCAGTTAGCTGGAACTGAGTTACTTACATCTAGAATAACAACAACAACAACAACAAAAAGCAGTTGGAGTAGTTGACCATAAAGCTCAAACTCAGATCTCTATAAATGTCTATGGAGATTCTCAGTCATCCAGGACATGGTTGTCCCAAAGGTGCTTTTTCAAGAGGCAAGTGGACTTTCTGGTTTTTCTTTGAAGACATTTCATTTCTCATCCAAGAAGCTTTTTCAGCTCTGAAGAAACATCCTCAAAGAAAAATCAGAAAGCCCAGTTGCCTCTTGAAAAAGCATCTTTGGGACAAATCTCCATAAAACTCTTCAGCAAAGAGGAACTTCTAGCTGAACTGTTTGGGTAACTGCAGACTTCCCAATAGTTGAGTCTGATTCTTAGTGACTACAGAAACACATTCTTTTGTAACAATCTGAATGTTTGTTTTCCATTGCCTTGTTCCAGGATTATATTTCGTTTCCTCTCCAAGTATTAACCAAGTGTCATCCTGTTTAGTTTTTCAAGTTTCCCCAAATAGATGATAAATGTGATAAAACTATTTGGCCCATTTCAGTCTCAGATCCCACCAAGGTTTTGAAAGGTTTACTAGTAACTAGTGCCTTGTCTGCTTGGAAAGAAGACGGAGTTTACATTTGCAAAAATACATGAGGTTCAAAGAGATTCATAAATAAAATAAAGTCATATAGCGTTGAAATGGCTATTAAAAAACAAACAAAGCATTTTATAAAATGCAAACAAGAGAACAACAATCAAAAACAGACTATTAGACTGAACCAGCCTATCCATTCGGTATTCATCTTTGTGTCATTCAGATGTTCGTAAACATTATTTGAATGCAAATGTTGGCAATCAATCTTTTTATGAATATTTCTCTGATGTCCTTGATTATGTTGAACTACTTTCCCCCAAATCCCGGGCATCAAGGAGAGCTCCAGTTTGGGCAAGGGTGTTTCAAAGACTATGTTTTCTTTTCCCAGCAAGAGATACTGATCAGAGAATAACAGATCAATGGCTGTGTGCTCAGTGGGGATTTCTGGATTGTGTTTCAAGACAGAAAAGTCACTGAATGAAAAATCATTGTGTTTTTTTTTCTCAACCTCAAGAGATATGAATCACGCATACTATTGTTGATGCAGAATGCCTTTACTCTGCTTTAAATTCTTCTGTTACTTTTCATCATTTATCAACCACACTGTACTTCTTCTATCAATTGAATAGATTAACAGCATAAGCCTATGATTACTCAAATCAGAAGCACTTCCCATTGATTCGGGAAGTTGCTCTCAAAAGGTGTGTTAAAAATTGAAGCCTAAATTTTACATGGTTACTAAAACAGCTTGAAGGAAAGCTCAATCTATAAACCTCCATCTGCCCACACATCCTTGATCTCTCTTGACTAAAAGGAACTCCAGGAGCTGAAGGTTAATATTCAGGGTGAAAAGTTGCTGTGAAATAATTTCCCCATCATCACTGAACAACTATTACCTCTCTTGCTATAGTCGAACTGTGTCATGTGAAAGTGTTGTCTGGCATATGGGAAAAAGATAAAGGAAGTTCATTAGTCTAAGACAGAATAGGATTTCTTTATATTGCTGTCATCCAGAAATAATGATAAATGCTAATTTGCAGTATTATAGAATCAGGAATTAGAAATTAAATATAATATAGAATAGAATGACAGAGTTGGAAGGGACTATATCATTTATGAATATATCATTGTTAGGTGGAAAGAAATTAAATATATCATTGTTAGGTGGAAAATCAAACCACTAATTGTTTGAAAATGCATATACCTAGAACCAGTACATTGCTTTGGTCATTAACTTAGTCTTAAAAAAAATCAGAATTAGATTATACATGGAATAAGTATGGGAAGAATGATTTTTCTCCATCCAAGTCACACTCATTAGAATGTTAAAACTACTGGAGATTAATTGAGTACTTCATTCAGTACTTCATTCATTTGATTTCCACTACAAATGCGATAGTCACAAAAAGGGGTCTTTACACTCTAAAGCAGGGGTGTCAAACTCGATTTCATTGAGGGCTGCATCAGGGGTTGTGTTTGCTGGAGTGGGAGTGGCCAGCTTGACATCACTCATGTTGAGACGCTTGTGGTGGCCTGAGCGCTCTGCCAGCGAAAACAGGCTCCCAAGCTCCATTTTTGGCTGCAATGGCCTTCCTGAGCCCGGGCCCCCTGCATGCAGCCTCCCAATTTGCTGGCAGAGAGCTGCAGGAGGTCATCATGGCTGAACACAGAGCCCTCCCTAGCTCTGTTTTCACTGGCAGAAGCACTGTAGGCCGGTCCTCTCCTGTTTCCAGCGTGGCCCTGTGGGCCAGATCTAAGCACCCCATAGGCCGAATCTGGCCCATGGGCCTTGAGTTTGACACCCCTGCTCTAGAGAGCTTGTGGACAGTTCACTTCACAAAGTATAAACGCATGCTGTAGCTGTTTGATATGCCCTGGGAGCAAAGTGAGAATAAACTAAATTGCCTAAGCTTTTTTAGATGTAATAATAATGCAATGCTATACATAATGGATATTCTTAGAAGTCCCATCTATTGTGATTATTTGATACTTCTATTTTTTTTAACTGATGAATATCTTAATTCAGAAATACCCAGCTATCAACTACTTGTCTGTTGGGAGTGGTTTATAGAAAAAGAAAGTGACTATATTTCCTTGCTGACCAACTGGATAATAATTATTATTATTTATTGAATCTATATTGCCATCTGTTTGCCCATGGAAACTCAAGGTGGATTACAGAATGTAAAACCATATTTAAAGAAAAATAATAAAAATATTAAAAAACTAATAAAAAGAGTCAAATAAATTAATAAAGTACAATAGAACAAAATATGGAATGAATGAATGAATGCATGAATGAATGAATCAAATGAATAATGCTTTCCAAAACACTTGCTTTTTCACTTTTCACTTTTATTTTCAAATTTTCTTGGCAAGGAAGGACATCTTAACTGTTGCTCAGTTATGCTGTAACCTCTTCATTCCCCTAATATTTCTTTGGCAACAGCTGCTTTTCATGCAACAAAATCAGTGGCTGCTTTCTTTTCATGGCACGTGAAAGAATAGAACTTTGGAACTGAAGCATCTGTCTACTAATTCATAAGGAAGCAGCTGCCTCAGTGATGCTTTTCTATGGAAAATCTCTGTGGTATAAAGAATTATTCTTACAATAATACAGAATCTTAGTGAATTAGGCCCATTGTATTTCATTCTCTCAACACCCCTGTCTTTCACTAAGTGTCATTTGTCAGAAAACTTTATCATAAAAAGGAATCAATAGCTCTGCATTATAATATTTCCAATAGTGATGCCAAAAAAGAAGCATTACCTTGTTTCTAATTAGACTTCATGATAAAACTGTGTACAACAACTATGTAGCCTATTATAGTTGGATCCACAGAGACATAAAATGAACAATAACATGATGATTGGGATAAATCTGTGCAGAGACAATGTTTCTTGTTTCATTAGCATTTTGTAGATTAAAAACCATTAAAAATAGTGGCATATTATAGAAAGCAATGCAACACACTTTCAAAAATTAGCTTTATGGGTGCAGGAAGATTTGAATATAGCACCTGTCTGCAACTTTTTAAAGCAGTTATGTCTTTTCCTTGAATCACATGGCTATATTCCCCAGGATACTGTGCTAAGGTTTAGGACAACTGACGGCCACCAGCTCACTGCCACCTGCACACCGCTGCCAAATTGCCTCTGCCAACTCACTGCTGCCAAGCCACCACATGAAAAGTCCGCATGGCCAACTTGTACTGGGACAACTTGGTATGGATGGCTGGAGGGAGAACCAGGTGAGCGAGTGGGTAGGCAGAATGCAGAGCAGCAGCAGCGGTTGGGGGTGTCCCATTTTCACACATTCCCACTGCTGCTCCTGCCCCTCTGGCATCTTTGGCTCAGAGCTCAGTGGCAGTGGCAGAAGCAGCAGTAGTGGTGTGTGTGAAAATGGAAAGCCTCCAGCTGCTGCTGCTGTCCATCTGCTTGCCCTCCTGTCCACCTGGCTCTCCTTCTGGCCGCTCATGGCGAGTTGTCCCTGTAATTAGTTGCCAAAAATCCCAGTAACCAGTTCACTGCCTGGTTGTTGGGTGGGCATGGCCATGGTGGATGTGGCCTACAGGAACTTCTGGGAGGTCTGTTTTTTGCCTTCCAAAAGTCCGGAGGCATCTCCTGGGCATCTGGGAGGACAAAAATGGCCTCTCCAGGCTCTGGAAGCCCCCTGAAAGCTGGAAGCAGGCCCATTTCCAGATTTCTGGAAAGCCGTTTTTCCCTCTCCCAGAGCCTCCACGTGGACCTGAACTTACCTGCATCAAAAATTGGCCACGTGGTGATTCCTGGGAGGGGTGGGGTGGGCAGGGCCAGCCAGTTGGTTGAAATACTAGTTTGGCAAACCAGATGAAAACTTAACATCTGGTTTGCCTGAACCTGTCCGAACTGGTAGAATCCCACTCCTGAGTTGCCCATGCAAATTTGTCCTGTGGCAACTGGGCAGCAGTGAATTGACAGAGGTGACTTAGTGGTGTTGAGCTGGCTACACTGAGCTGGCTGCACCATATTCTCCCATTCCAAGTGCATGCCAAAGTACGCTTAGGGAATTGGACCTGAAGCACTGCACAGCCCTATTCTATAACAAGTCACAGGGAAATATAAATTGGGCAAAAAAAGAAAAAGAAAATTTAAAAAGTGGTTCTTGAGACAGGAAGATGGAATAATAGGTCTGTTATTCTTTATGTCCGGTCCAAGAACTCTGCTTAATTACATATATAAGTATGTCTATTCTAGGTGGCTAAAAAGCCACAGAAGGATAAATAATTGCCAAATGGTCTTCTTCTTTTACATAGACGTAAATTTACCTGCCAGGGCATGCTAGGCTAACAATTCACCTGGAGGCTCTGTTCTAGCTAAAAATTTCAGACAACAGATTCTCCTTTGAATTGCTACAGATAAGGACGAAGTGCATCTAGAAAAGAGGGGATGACCTACAATAAAGTTCCAGCAAATTTGGATCAAATAATTTAAAAATCTTCAGAATACAAAGAATACAAAGAATACAGAATACAAAGAAGCAGGCATCAATCAATCGGGTGCTCAGCACTTGAGCATTAAAAACCTTAAAGGCTGAGGAGAGTGAATCTTTCCACTTTAATTGGCAAATCTAATAACTGCACTGTCAGTTTTATGAGCTTGAACTTTTAAGTTTGTTGCATCCAGAAAGTACTCAGCCATATATAGATGCCTGGAAATTTAAACACCTCTTCTTGCTTTTGATTTTCCACATTGGTCGATGCATCATTTGGTGAAGAGCAGCACTTCCATTTGAATAATTTATTTCCAGCCCTGGCAATGTTCAGCCAACTCAGTGACCTTTGGATTTGAATTAACTACTTTCCTGAGATATTCAATTAATCCCTGATTCAACCCCTCACCTGCCATAGAATGACCCTCTTCCTACCTGGTTGCATGTTGCTATTAGCAAGACTCTTAAACTATTTTCTCAACTAAAAAATGGCAAAGGTGCCAGTAGTTCTCCAACTGTTCAAATTTAATGCGGAACAATCACCCTTCTTTTATCCTCTATATTTATTCATATTTACCAATCTATTTGCATATTCAATGTATGGAATACTCAATAAAGGTAAAGGTTTCCCCTGCCCAGTCATGTCCTACAATAGGGGACAGTGCTCAACTCTATTTCTTAGCTGAGGGAGCCAACATTATCCAAAGACACTTCTGGCCTGCATGACAATACAACATAGTGTTCAAAACTCTGTAACCTTACCACCAAAGTGATACCTATTTACTCACATTTGCATACTCAATAACTTTTTTTAAAAGATAAGGGCAACTCTAATCCAGACCGTTATTTAATAATTTGCCTACTCAATGTAATATGTTTTGTGTTGACCCTCCAGCGACTGTCTGGACAAGTCCTTACTGTTTTCTTGGCAAGATTTGGGAAGGGGATTTATTATTATTATTATTATTATTATTATTATTATTATTATTATTATTTTATTAGACTTGTATGCCGCCCTTCTCCCGAAGGACTCAGGGCAGCGAACATATAAAAAAGAACATATATACAATAAAAAGATATTAAATAAAGACAAGTCTAAATTACAAGAAACATTAAAAACAATTAAAATTACAATAATGAACAATGCTATTAAAACAACCCGCCCCCATGGTCAATCCAGGCTGGCCTGCTGAAATAGCCAAGTCTTCAGGTCTCGACAAAAGGAGCGGAGATCAGGGGCCAAACGAAGATCTGCAGGGAGCTGATTCCATAGGGCGGGCGATCCCACAGAAAAGGCCCTAGCCCTGGGAACCACCAGCCGACAATGCATGACCGACAGTATTCCCAGGAGGCCCCTCCTGTGGGAGCGCACGGGGTGATTGGAATGTGATGCAGGCAGGAGGCGTTCCCGCAAGTACCCTGGCCATTTAGGGCTTTATAAGTTATTACTAACACCTGGAAGGAAACCCGGAAGGCAACCAGCAACCAATGCAAGTCGCGCAGGAGGGGTGTAACATGGGAGTATCGGGATACCCCCATCACAGCCTGCGTGGCCGCATTCTGCACCAGCTGCAACCTCCAAGTAATCCACAAGGGTAGCCCCATGTAGTGAGCATTGCAATAGTCGATTCTGGAAGTGACGAGCGCATGGGTGACCGTTCGAAGGGCATCTCGGTTCAGGTAAGGGCGGAGCTGGTGAACCAGCCAAACCTGGGCGAAAGTCCCCCTGGCCACAGCTCCCACTTGCTCCTCCAAATTGAGCTGTGCATCCAGGAGGACGCCCAGATTCCTCGCCCTATCCACAGGGGGTAACACCTCCCCCCCATGACCAAAGATGGCACATCCACTGAACACCAAGATGCCGGTAAGAACAGCCACTCAGTCTTGGCCGGGTTGAGCCTGAGTCTGTTACTCCCCATCCAGGCCTGCACTGCCTCCAGGCACCGGGACATCACCGAGAGAGCATCACTGATCTGGTCTGGGGTGGAGATATACAACTGGGTATCATCTGCATACTGATGATACCTCACCCCAAAACCACGGATGATCTCGCCCAACGGTTTCATGTAGATATTAAACAGGAGAGGTGAGAGAACCGACCCCTGGGGCACCTCACAAGTGAGGGGCCTCGGGGAGGATCTCTGCTCTACTGCCAACACTGACTGTGAGCGGTCTGAAAGGTAAGAGGAGAACCACCATAAGACGGTGCCCCCCACTCCCAACCCCCGAGCACGCAGAAGGATACCATGGTCGATGGTATCGAAAGCCGCTGAGAGATCTAAAAGGACCAGGACAGAGGAAAAACCCCTGTCCCGAGCCCTCCAGAGATCATCCACCAGTGCGACCAATGCTGTCTCAGTGCTGTGTCCGGGCCTGAAACCCGATTGGTACAGGTCAAGATAATTTGCCTTTGCTTTCTTCCTAGAACTAACAAAAAGTGACTGGCCCCAAATCAATCAACCGGATTATGTCTAAAGTAGGACTAGAATTCAGTCTCCCAGGTTCTAGTCTGGTACCTTAACCTCTGCATCAAACTGGCTCTCAAAATATATACTAGGCAATTCTAAATAAAACTAATGGATATGATAGCTCAGTGATTTAACAGAATATTTTGTTCTTTGTTCATTCAAGGTCATTAAGAATATTAGTTTGAAAGATCCCATGAACATAAAGCCATGCCACAACCATTATATAATATAATGTGCCACTGGTATATTTAGAATTGGAGAAAATTAAATGCTACTTGTCAGCTGCATGAATCTGTTCATTTTGACACTATATAAATTCAATGAATACATTACACAAAACCAATGGTTTGGTACAGTAATATTGATGGATGTTTGAAATGGAAAAATGGAAGATTCTGGAATTATTGGAAGATTTAGATCTGGCAAACATGATGCAGAAAATCAGTTGATGAAATTTTGTGAAGAGACTACTTTGTTTATTGCTAACAGATGGTTTAAGCAATATTAATGGAGAATCTATATCTTGGACATCACCGGATAAACAATATTGAAATTCAATTGACTACATAATAGGAAATGGAAGACAGATAAGTGCAATCTAGTCATCCAGGGCATACCCAGGTGCAGATTGTCAAACAGTCCATGAATTATTGATGTCAAGTCTGTGAGAATCAAATGAGGTAAGGTGTACCAGAAAGATTTGACCTGAAATATATACACACAAAACAAAAGATCAATGAAAAGAACAAATTCAGTACAGTTATGCAAAAGAGATTCTGAGGCTTTATGGGAGAAGATAAAAGGTATTTCAAAAACGGAAACAAAAACAAGAAAAAAAATCCAAAATTCAAAGAGCAAAAGATCTAAGTGACTTTCAGAGCAAGTCATAAGACATAAAAGGATTACAGAACTATAAAGTTATTTGTAAAGAGAGAATACAATACATTCAGAAAACTAACCCCACTAGAAATTGAGGTACAACAGGAAAGCACCAGGAACAGAATGGTTTAAAGAGACATCCATAAGTCAACAAATATGGGTTTGCTGTACTGTATATATATTTCTCAAAAAAACAAATATGGTAAGAGACTGGGAGGCTCAATTATTGGAAAAGATTGCTGTACTGTATATATTTTTCTCAAAAAAGGAAGACACAGGTGTATTGTATTGCAGTGTATTGAATATAAGACAAGCACATTTTACTTATAATCTTACAAAGAATAGTCATTTTTAGATAAAAGAATGCCAAATAAGTTTCAGACATAGATCCAGGACATGAGATTAGGTAGCTAAAATATAATGGACAGCATTAAAGTATAAAATATAAGATGGAGATTTACTTCAGCTTTATTGATCATAGCGAGATCCAGCCATTAAAATTAATAGATATGCCAGAACAACTGGTTATTCTTCATAAATTTACCCCACTTTAAAAATTTATTCTGTTCAAGGTCTTTCCAGCTCATCTTTTTATGATCCATAAAAACCTGATTTTATATAAATTAGTATTTAGCACATCCGTTCAGAAACCTTCTATCATCCCACTATATATGTTCTTCTACTGTGGGCTATTGTTGACTAACACAATTCTATTTTTACCACAGACTATTCAGGTCACAATTCTCCCTGGCATGACCACTTTAATCAGACAGGTTTCTCTCAGTGCTAAAATGTAGAATTATGCTCCAGTGGTGTTAATGGCATTTTGTTCTGATAACTTAACCATTCAAGGGAGATGTTTAAATTGTTACACAAACAAAGGCAAAAGAGAAAAAAAGAGCAAAATGCTAAAAGAAGGCATTGCTTTAAGACAACATAGAGCATTTTAAAATGTGTTTAAATAATCTGATGATTGCACAGTTGAACTAGTTTTTCTTTTGATCTCTGAGCTTTCCTTAGCTGTTAGAGGTTGTCTTGTGTGAAGACTTTGCACCTGTACTGATAAGATCAAGCTTTTATGTGAGAGCATAGCAGAATTCCTAATAAGCTGTTCTGCTCCCTGAAGGTATTATGGGAGCAACAGTCATTGAAACCTCAATGTCTATGCAAAGACAGATGATTACAAAACCATAGATACATATACACTAAAACTGCACAGAAGCTCATGTTTATATAGGAATTATCTGAACATGAGGAACATGCAGAAAATATTAATGTTCCTATGATCTAGAGAGAATATTTCTAAGATAGTTTTGCAGTATCAACCCTCTCCCCTCTCCACACCATTTCTTAAAATAGAGATAATATTTCATCTTTGTAAAAAATATATTGAGTTTCAGTCTGGGACATGCTGTCAGCATTATTGACAGCAATTTATTGCAAAGCCATATTCTAAGAGTGCTCCTTTATCAAATGAATACAATCACCGATATGGCATTTCAATTTTTTGTTTTTGTCAAATTGTTTGCCACTCACAACCATTTGTTCATAATGAAAGCAAATGGATCGAGCCAGATCTGTTTAAAACAAAAAAGGTATTTTTGTTTTAGATTAGCTTTTAATCTACCACATTATAACCATATGGAGGCATATCAAACATTTGGAAAATCCCCATGTAAAAATAATATTTCTTACAAATAGGGCAGTAGATAGTTAGAGGCAAAACACCAGCACTGATATGATCATGTGGTTAACCTTATCACTTGCTTTTTCTACCAATTTATCTATAACTGTGCTTGAACATATATTGTTTAGCTTAAATATGAAACTGTTGCATATATATGACCACTTTTGTCCCACCCCTTATGATTTATGCAAACATTTGACCTTTGTTTCCCACAATCAGAAAACAAATAAATTATAATTTCCTGTAACTTCAGAATAATAAACTTGTCACTGTATTTTTGAGTGAGATAGAACATTAAGAAAAATTTAGGCTCCCAGATTTTCCAAAACATAGGTAAAATTTTGATTAAAGCAGCTTCTAGATTAATTCTGGTGTATCAGAACACATAATCATGGATTATATTATCCTGTTTTCTAAAAAATCCATGCCAGATTTTTTTTACATCCATAATATTCAGTAGATCACTGTATCATTTTAATATGTTTCAGGCTAGATGCAGAAGTTTTTGGCTTTCAGAACAAAAAATTCTAGCAATGTGTTTATCTTCTACTCTGCTATTATAAAATAGCACGACTATCATATGGTGGTTTTTGCATATCAGAATCTGTTAGCCCTAATACGTTGAGGTAAAACAGCTGAGCACATAAATTGGAGGGTGGAAATTTAAAACCTTCTTTTTCATAAGTTCTTTGGATCTTCATACCCTGTCCTACTTCCTGCTTTGGGTAAGAAACTTGTCAGTTTCTGTTGTGGCCTCTTATAGGGAATGCCTCACATGGTAGCTTATCATAACCTCAGTATATTTGAGAGATAAGCATAAAAAAGGGAAATAATTTCAAAAGTATAACTCCCTAACAATATAGCATAAAGCATGCAGCTAAAGGTTTCAATTCTTCCTATACTGCCCCCTTCCCCCCGCCAACTCCTTGGGAGGTAAACCAACATCTATTTTTATTTCAAAAAGGAAGAGATGAACCATATTTAAACTTTTAAAAGCTTTTAATATCCAAAATACAAATATTTAGTTCTGCAGGAGAAAAATATCATTTTGTTAAAAAGAACAATGCATAAGAAATTAAAAATAAAGAGCAGATCACAAAGTGGCTGGCTAGATTATTTTACTGTTTTCTATAAAAACAGAAGCAAAATAACCCTTTGCTTTAGCTCAAGCTTCTTAGGGGTTAGGGGGCTCCAATATTTTTTTTAAGTTTTGAGGAAAATTGCAAATTCCTGTTTATTCAGCAGCCTTTCCCCCCAGCAGCCATCATGTTCTACCTTTTATTTTAAAAGTCAAACTATTTTAATATCACAAGCAAAAGTAGGAGATGGTGAGATCTGTATATGACATAGGACATCTCCTCCTTTTTAGAATGTGCAATGTTTGTCCTACTGTAGGCTGGTAAATTGAGCCTCCATGTTTGTTGTGCTGTCATATAAATGCATCAGGATCAAATTTAGCAATTCCTTGGACTCATTTAGAAACTGATTGTTGAGAAAATGCTAGGTTTTATTTCACATAAAAATACAGTCCCTTATAATCACAATTGAACCCAACATTTCCATTGCTAAGCAGGATAGTTGTTAAATGAATCTTGCCCTATTTTATGACCTTTCTTGCCACAGTTGTTAAGTGACTCACTGCAGTTGTTAAGTTAGTAACACAGTTGTTAAGTGAATCTGGCTTCCCCATTGACTTTGATTGTCAGAAGGTGATCGGGTGTTCCTGGGACATTGCAACCATCATAAATACATGCCAGTTGCCAAGTGTCCAAATTTTGATCATGTGACTAGGGAATGCAGCAATGATCATAGGTGCAAAAAATGGTCACATCACTTTTTCAGTGCCATTGTAATTTCAAATGGTCACTAAAAGAATGGTTATAAGTCAAGGACTACCTTTGCTTACATGCTGTAGAAACTTAACTTGGGTTTGGAGTGAGTTTTCCTTGAAGGAGAAGATCAGATGGTTGTAGGAAAGCAAATTGTCCTTCCTCTCATATTGTAAAATGGAAGTTCTTTGATGAACTGTTTTCACAACATCTTTTTTTTTAGTTTTATATTTTTAAATAGAAAATGAACAAGCAAAAAAAGAAAGCAATATTTATTTTAATAATGAAGTATTTTAGAAATCTTTTTGCATGTATGTGCCAAAGTTTCCACTATTTTGTTCGTTAAAGATGCCATTAAAAAGTAAAGGAATAAAAACTTCTAAAATCATTGTAAATAAAATTTTAGATTCTACTACATCTGGCAAACATTTACGATGTTCATGTATTTCTAATTTCTAGTGCTCTTCATATGTCCTCTGCATATAGTTAAAATATTCCTTTTGTGTCATGACATTTCAACCTTTTTTAAAATTTGTCTGTCTTAACATTTATTGCAAGAAATTGTATATATGTCTATAAAACATTTTATACCAATGTTCTCTTAAGTTATAACTTGGGGTAAATTTGATATTTCATCCTTACCATTGTAATACTGTGATTGTTTCTTTGAGGTTTTCCACCAATGTTATCATGCAATTTTTATTTGTTTTGTCTCTGTGTCATATCTATATAAGTTTATATAGATGTTTTAATTGGTGGCGTTGATTTTATATGATAATTTTCTTTTTAAAAATATCTTTTTAAAATCAGTTTCTGTTCTTGCAATACTTTCTAGTTATATCAACCATACAGATTCTGGCCTTCAACAAGTAATTCTTGTGTTTTTAGTCTGTTCCTGGGGTCTGAGTGGACCATATCTGTATATGGAATTGCATTTTCATACTGCAGTTATTGCCAGCATAAAAAGAATTTAAAAGAGAATTTGATGGTGAAATGATTTGATTTATTGTTTTTTATAATGTTCCATATTTTGATGAGTTTTTTTATAATCAGAAAAGGCAAGGATATCCCCCCTCTCTGTCTCTTAATATTGATCCCTGCCTTAAAAATATTGGCAGAAAATTTTGAGGTGACGAACGAATACCTGGTCTGAGAATCTGCAAGGAACATAAGCTTAAATGTTATGCATATGTTGTAATACAAACCATCAAAGAACCACAAAATGCAATAAGACAGTTGATGAAAACAACTCTGAACTCTCTGGATACAAAATCAATGTTTAAAAAAGAAAAAAATATTACAAGTCATTAACGCATGAAGATTTCCTGTGGAAACTAGTCAAAAGCGATCTTGAAAGGTAGAAAAACATAAAGATTTCTTAGCTAGGGTGAACTAACTGTGACTGGATATGATGAAGGTGTTATCCATGATAAACTATTTGTTTCAAATGGTGCCAATTCCAATTCCAGAAAAAAAATTAAAGAATGGCAAAGAACATCAATTCAGGTATATACAGTACAATGGGGAAAAATAACTAGACTAAAATTCAAAATTTTATAGGACTTGGGATGGTCTTGTTTTTCCAAACTTCAAAATATATTATAGAGCAAGCTATCTTTATGGCTAACACAATGGATAAGTTCCCCCAACAGTAAAACATCAATATTGGAAAGAAATGGCCCAGCTAATGGGCTTTACAGATAGTTATAGTATGGGGAGTTAAAGGAAGATTTCCCCAAAAATCACAAGACCATTATCCTTTCATAACAGAGAAAATTTAATCGTGCTTTTCTGCTCATCCACTCAGTTGTGCTTCTGATGAAAACATTCATAGGTTTTGTGAGGTATGTGGAATGCTTCATCGCCTTCAGTTTGGTGCATCTGTTCTTGTAGCTTGCACCTGAAGCCTAGATGTCACACAGATTTGCTCACTCTGTTGCTCTAATCTTGATGTCTGAGATATGAATTAAACATAAACACATAGGAGGGTATTTCCAGTTGTGATCCCAGATGATGCATTTAATTAAATAGAAAAGACTTGTCATGTCACTGTTTTTTTCTTTCACTCTTCTTGAATCTTCATTAATGTTCTTCCCACACCCTTTGCAATTCTGCCTCAATGTAAATCTGCCTTCTATGTTTCTCTGCATAAAAGGAGCAAGTCAATTCCCCCTCCCCACAGCCAAGGATACATTTCAGGGTTTGGTTGTCTTGTGATATAAGTGCATGTGTGAGAGAATGTCAAGCAGAATGTGTTTGTGATTCTTTCACAAATTTGTTCTAAATGCATTTGAGTTGCCAAAATAGAAAAGTTGTGCATGACACATATTACTTTAGCAAAGGAAACACACTTTGTTAAGTGTAAAGAAACTGTCTAATGAATATGCTACACCAGTGGTGGGATTCAAATAATTTAACAACAGGTTCTCTGCCCTAATGATTTCTTCCAACAACCAGTTCACCAAACTGCTCAGAAAGTTAACAAATAGGCTGAAACACTTCTACCCCAGGGCAGTAGTTCTTTTGAATTCTGCTGTATAGTGCAGTGTTGGTGCAGTGTTGGGGGTTTTCGGTTCAATGTGTGGAGGGTAAAAGATGTGTGTTTGTGTTTATTTTCATGGTCATGGTCATGACGTGCACTAAAGATGGTGTTTGATTTCATTGTATGAGGTGCAATGAAAATAAACTAAACTAAACCAAACCAAACAACCGCTTCTCCAGAAGTGGTGCGAACTGGTTGAATCCCACCACCAACTACAGCCATTAGAAAATATCCTTATTCAAATCAAGATGAAGAAGATTAAATTCAGACATGATGAACAACATAGAATTGGAATTGGGGGGAGAGGCCTCCTAATCCCAAACCTTCGTTCCTTTATTATTCTTTAAACAAATTCTCCTGATAATGAAAATATTCCCATCCTTCCATAAAATTCTTATCATGTTGGAATTCCAGGAGAAAGTGAGATGAATAAATTTGAGAAATGCATTTGATATTTCATATATACATATAGAATACTGTTAATGCAGTTGTTAAAAGGTGAATAATGGTGGGTTTTTTGAATAAATAGCAGCATTAGACATGGAGGGACCTAATCGAGGTGAATAGAAAAGGTGAACCTCATCATCACCCTGCACAATCAGATCTTCTCCCTGTGGCGCTATTGAAACAACTTTGTATTAGCATGGAATACGTGTATTGCCACATACTTAAGGTTTTGAAGGTTATTTTGACCTTGCTCAGCCTTGAGGGGATTTCACTGAAGCTAAAGCAATGAGTCCTCCATAATGATTTCAGAAAGATTGGAAGATATTTTTCCTATACCTGTACCAATATAGGTAATTTTTTATCTGACTTATGGAAGAGTTTCTACATTACCAGGTTAATGTTCTGCTTTCCATATCACTGGACAGATTTAGTAATACTGCACAAGAGTATGTCTTAGTCCAGTAAGGGAAAGAGAAACAATTTCGCATGTGGGTTTTTGTCACCTTTTTACACAGCCTGGTGGGTGATCTACTACATTATCTCAGTAGATGTGAAAGACCACCTGCATGTTTATAATTTCTGGAAGTGTTACGAAATTTGGATAGGTTGTCATTGCTCTTGATGTCTTAAATTAGAGATAATCTGTCTGTGCTTAAATTCACTTTCTAACATTTTTTCGGAATATGTATCTGTCTAACTATAGTGTACTTCGTAAATAAGATAATTTAAATAATATTAACTGAAATAACACCTCATTGTTTTAACACAGAGAATATACACAACTGTTTTGAGAAAGTGGATCAAAAACACTAAACAAATTGCCTACAACAGAAAAAGGCCAAATGAATGGAATTAATAAAACAGACCAAATGATATGTCAAACACTAGAAATGAAACAAATAATATAAATGTTAATGATCAAGACAAGAACATTCTCGCAACAGAATACCCTACACCACCAGACTTGAAATTTTGGTCTTGGACAAGAACTACGCCACCTACGGTTGGACCTAAGCATAGTACACAAAATTATCTGCTACAATGTCCTATTAGTCAATTTCAGCTTCAACTGCAACAATACAAGAGCACACAGATACAAACTCAATGTAAACTGCTCCAAACTTGATTGCAGAAAGTACGACTTCAGCAACAGAGTGGTCAATGCTTGGAATGACTCTCGTGTTACATCCTCAAACCCCTACTCTTTTAACCTTAAACTATCTACTATTGACGTCAACCCATTCCTAAGAGGTCTGTAAGGGGCATGCATAAGTGCACAATCGTGCCTACCATCCCTGTCCTATTGTCCCCATTATTCGTACCTATTTCCTGTATTCATACTCATGTATTCTTATACCTATCATCTTGTAAGTGATTGACAAATCAAATAAATAAAATAAAATGAAAAAGAAAGCCATAAATGTTGAAAATGTTAAAAAATGGCAAGTTATAGGAGTACAATGGAAAAAAAATGTTAAAATATGGACATGCTTTTCTTACGAAGTGGCTGTTTGATTTATTTAACATTCTTGTGTGACAATTATCTCCTACACAAAAGAAAGCTAGTAAGAATGAATGGAGATTACAGTAGGCTGCTAAAATAACTACAGAAAAAATATGTAGGAAGAATAACGGTACTTCAATTTGTACTGTAGACAACATAAAATGTCTCGTGGATTTATGCAAAACCCAAAAAATTTGAGGTTGAAATATACACAATCATTCAAACAATTAAAAACTTTTCTTGTTGGGATTAATGAATAGTCAATTAGAAAAGAGCAATGAAAAATTATTTTGTTCTGTTTGCTGCTGCAAACTACTAGATGTGCAAACATTGAAAGAGTCAGAAATACCTACAATGGAGAAATGATTGGTGAAGATGACAGAACTAGCCAAGATGGTGAATTTAACTTGTTTGCTTAGAAAAAGATCAACAACTACTTTTATTAGTGACTGCAAAGCCTTGTGAACTTTTTATTTAAAAAAGGGAAAAAGAACTTGTGATTTATGGGTTTGTAGAAATGGCAACCTATGGAAAGAAGGAAATGGTGATATAATCTTAGAGAGGGTAAAATCTATAACTGTTATCAAGAAGATCAGAAGCTGCTTTTTCATAATGTTTCCTCCCTATTTCTATTTATTATGTTCTTACTGTTCACTATTTTTCTTTATTCTCTTTATTTTCTCTTGTGACTTTTACTTTGTTAAAAATGTCTCTAATAAAAACAATTTGTATAGATTACAGTAGGTTGCACCTGGGAAAAGGTGTGACAGAAAACTGATGGAAAGGGTATGAGAGGTGACAATAAACAATATTTGTCAAGTGGGGCTTTATGCATACCAGCTGAAGTGGTTGGATTAGATAGAATGACTGAAGGTCAAATCCATCTTCGATCAAACCTATCACAGAAAGAAGATGAAGAGATAAAGACGAAGGGGAAGATTAAAAAAAAGTTGAGGTTGTCTAGAGCTGTTGAGACACTTCAAGAGACATAAAAAGTGTAAAGAAAAACAAAGCAATATATGAAGTGGCTGACATGCTTTGTTAAGGATAGAAAGTTATGATGAGATACAATTTTTGTTTATTCATTCAATTTCTCTAGGCACCCAGAGGTGGTATTCAACAGGTTCAGCGGAAATTTTGAGTAGTTAGGACAACGGGCAAATACTGCCTCTGACTAGAGATTTCACAGTATCCTTCCCCTGCTACTCCCACCAAGCAACGCCCACAGAACCGGTAGTAAAAAAAATTGAATCCCACCATTGTAGGCACCCATCTCAGTCAATGATTCTGGGTGGCTTACAATTCAAAAACTATATTATAATTCAGACACTAATGCATTTTAAAACAATAAACAACAATAAAAATTTCATATAGCAATACAGCCAGGAAATGGGACCCTTGACACATTCAGAGCTTCAGGCTCAGGAACATATAGCCAAGTTGGAGAGTTGGAGCCATTCTAATCTCCAATATTTGTAGCTCAGGTAAAATGAGGGGTCTTTGATGCTCTCTATGCTTGGAGCTGATAATGTTACCTAGTTTGAGTAATGAAACATCTCCAAGAAAACAACCAAGCTCGGAGACACCAAGGACCCATCATTCTAATCTGAAAGGAGGACGTTGCATAGAGCAGGGGCATTGCAGAAAAGCCAAGAGTGACAGCTGACACTCTTTAACTGACAGGATCTACAGCATGCCTATCTGCTAGATCAAGTTGGATGATTGAGAGTCTTAGAAAAAAAGGTAAGCCCACATACAACTCAGTCTCAACCCATGTGAGCTTGGATAACTCAGTCCCAAGCCACCAATGAATGCTATTTAGATTTAACTATATTTTTTTCCTTATGTCATGCTTTAATTTATTTTCTACACTCTAACTATGATGGATTTTGTAAATAAGATAATTTAAATATTATTAACTCTGAAAGAACACCTCATTGTTTAATTTTGTGATAATGTTACTGAGCGCAAAAAGGAATGGTAGGGTTGCATGCATATATGTATGCGTGTATCATACAAAGAATATATTACTCCAAATTTCCAAATCTGAAAGTTTAACTTCTACTAATGAAATTTCATATTAAATGAATATTAATATTCATTATTTGGAAATTCATTATTTCATTCAGTATTTAGAAGGTGGAAAATTAAAGAGATGTGAAGATTTTCTTCATACGTGGTAGCTATCACATTGCCTTCTATACTTTTAACATGAAACAACAGACAGTGATATAGGTAAGTGGACCACAATATCTTGTGTTAATGCAAATGACATATTGTCATTAAATCATTTGAAATTACTATAAGAGGTGTTTTATTGAACAATCTATGGAAGTAAATTAATTGGGCAATGAAACCTGACAGTTGCCCAGGTGAGATTGTCAAGCTGTAACGATGCCCTGAGGGCAGAAGACCCAGCTGGGTGCTTCTCTTTTCTTCAGAATGGTTATCGTCTTGTGATAAAAATATAATTACCCCCTGTTGGGACCTAATGGCTTAATGAGATTTGTCCAGTATCTAATATTAATGCCTTATGGCATTTGTGCACTGCAACACAAAATAGCTGTCATTTAGTCTTGTGTTAAGAAGCACCAACTGCACAGGAAAATATTCTTTTGGGTATTTTTATTTTGCTTATGAATGATTTCTGCTTTGAAATGTACTTGTCTTTAGATACACATAAGGAGCAATGTCCGATTGCCCTAATGTAAGTTTTCATTTAGCTTGAGAAGAATGCTTAGAAATAAGTATATTTATTTCCAGTGATATCAAATTAAGAAAATGAATGCCAGTTAACTTGATGCCCAAATAGGCCCTTTAAGAAATAGAGCAGAATTCTTGGGGGAATCCCTAAATATAACTCTTGTTAGAAAACAACAAAGCTGAAACATGCCAAAATTTACTTTCAAGTATTCAAAATGCTTCGATATAAGCTCATTATATCAGAGCACATTCGTGTTTCCTTAGTCTTTTGTACATTCTGGATTATAGAAGTATTAGTAGAAGAATGGATATGACTCACCAGATAGCAACACCACAAGACTGCAACTTCCATCATTTTTCATCAGTTGCCATACTGGCTATAAATGATAAGGACTGGAGTGCAGCTTTTATAGCATCTTGCTATAAAATTATCTGTCTCTGCTTTGATGCCTCAGTTGTAGTAGGCTTTAGGATAGTCTCCTTTGTGCAAGAACTGGGCCTTGATATTAAAACAGTTAAAGTTCCTTTGTTAAGCCTTTCATTTTAGCAGAGACTGAAATAAAAATATATGCATAGTTAATATATATGACTTATGCCCTGAGTTAAGTACCAGTTCACAACTTGGCTTTGATGTATTAAACTCCTAGAATAATAATGGTACCTAATAATTATACTGGGGATTCATGAGAACCATACAATGCAAGTTCAATGTGGTACTTCTTTTGTTTCTTTATTGATTCAAAAAGAACTGAAACAAGCATGTGTTACAGAAGCTATTTGTTTTGACAAATTTGTTTGTTGTGATGCAAGTTTGACTCCTCTGTGTTGGCCAACAAGATTTTGAATATAGCGTGCTTGACTTGTTTATGCCTCTGGTATGCCTGAGAAAATGATCCACATAATCTGTTTTGTATTGCAGAGTGGCCTTATTGATAAAACAAAGAAGTCACATTCTCAAGAACACTGTTTGTATTAGTGTATAGTCAAACTATATCATTCAAATGCCTTGGAGTTGTTTTCAATGTTTTCACATTTTGGAAGGTAGAAAAAATGGCCATCTTTATATGATCCAAAACCTTTTAAATGTTTTTTTAATAGTTCAGTTCTATAAACAAGGTCACAAGTTCTTATCAATGGTACATAGTGGCAAATATCACAATGCCCTTCAAAGTTATTCAATCAATCAATTTAAGCATCCTGATTAGCAAGCTTAGTTTGAATCTTGATGTGCCGTCTTCATAAAGACAAGAATCTGGTTTTTAATAAATGTGTGTGTGCAGCTCTATTATTTTAAAATAGTGGCTGAGATTAATCTATTTTGAAATCCCTTTGCCTCCCTGACTCTGTCGGATAAATTTATATCTTCATAAATAAGAGGTATTTAAATTTGTTTATCATTCAACATGCCCACATATAAATCACTAGTGTAACCACATCTGGAATACTGTGTGGAGTTCTGGTTCAACCCCTCAAAAGGAATACAGCGGAATGGCACAGAGGAGGTCAATTAAGATTATCTAAGTGCTGGAGCAGATTTTCTACAAAAATTGCTACATTTGGACCTTTTTGGAGAATGGAGGCAGATAAAAAGGGACATGATTAAGGTGTACCCAAATTATGCACGATATATCTAAAGTAGATAAGTGTACATTGCAGATCACCCAATGAAACTGAATCCTGGAAGAATCAGGACAGACAATTATTTTTCTTTAAGACCAATGCATGATTCAGCTTTGGAATAATTACCAGGCTTTGACAATTTAAAAAAGAGTTGGACCAATTTATATAAATCCGGGGACCAATGAATATTAGTTTTGATGACACCATAACTGCCTTTGAAAGCGATATGCTGGGAAGCTAGGAACCCCTTATGTTTTTTTAAATTACATTTATTTGCCACCCTTCTCTGAAGACTCAGGGCGGCTTACAATTTTTGGGATACAACCCAATGCGCTCAGCAATAGCCTTCATTCCATTGTATATGCCTGCTTATTATTAAGCAGCATTTTTACAAAGTCAGCTTATTGCCCCCAACAATCTTGGGTCCTCAATTTACCTACCTCGAGAGGATGGAAGGCTGAGTCAACCTTGAGCCTGGTGGGATTCAAACCTGCAGTAATTGCAGGCAGCTGGAACTTAAGTGCTAGGCATTTAACAGCCTGCACCACCAAGGCTCACAGGGACCAATCAAGGTTTTTGATTGGTCCCTGTGAGAAAAGACCACTAGATTAGATGGGCTCAATCCAGTAGAGTGTTGCTTTGATTCTTAATATCTGAGCCCACTTGGCCTTGAAAGATCTTTCTGAAAGAGCCAGAACAGCAGGTTTTAAGCCAAGACCTTCAGACATATTTATTTTTCAGCTCAGAATTGTTCAGCTCACTTATTTTAGAAGCCTTCTATTTTTCCTTTATCTTTTGCTCAAAAGAAAGGATAGCTTTCACATTAGCTAGGTTCAGTACTCCACTTTCATTGCCATTCACAGCCCATGTCCTTATCTTTTGGGTGATAAAGCAGTAATGATCTCCAAGAGTGGCCATTTTATTTTTCTTTTCATCATTGCAGTTGGTTGCAGGACCATTTAGCTGAGAAGAAATCTAAAATAAAAACAAGAAGAGATTCATTTGTTTTTTAAGCCTATGCTAGTTCTACTTTGCTGTAGTGAAGCATTGGTTAGAATGCAGTAAAAAGCTAAAGGTTTCCCTCACACATATGTGCTAGTCATTTCCGGCTCCAGCGGGTGGTGCTCATCTCTGTTACAAAGCCAAAGAGCCAGCACTGTCCAAAGATGTCTCTATGGTCATGTGGCCAGCATGACTAAACACCGAAGGTGCACGGAATGCTGTTACCTTCCCACCAAGGATGGTCCCTATTTTTCACTTGTATTTTTACATGCTTTTGAACTGCTAGGTTGGCAGAAAGTGGGACAAGTAATGGGAGCTGATTCTGTTACAGGGTGCTAGGGATTTGAACCGCTGAACAAGCTCAGTGTCTTAGCCACTGAGCCACTGTGTCCCCCTTAGAATGCAGTATTGCAGACTAATTCTGCTGACTGCAGAATTAAGAATTTAGACACCCATCTAGCCATGGAGATGGTTTAAGTATGCAATAATATGATATCTCATCTAAATACCACATGCAGAAATCTAAAATAAAAACAAGAAGAGAAAAATTTGAATCCTTCTAGTGCTTAAAGGAGAAATGAGTTTAAAGAATTATTAAATTCAATAGTCTTGAATTAGGCAAAAGACATCTCAGTATTAAAGACAATGAAATGACAGACTAAGGACTGGCAATTCCCACCCCGTCACATAAAAAAGGGACAAAAAGTATCTGCCGTCTTATGATAGCTAAGCTCAGTCATGTTCCTGAAAAATTGAACAATGAACATAAATACAGAACTGGAAAGAGAATATGGAATGTTCTTCATATAAAAAGGCTTTGCAAGCTGCAGATAATTGCAGCTCTCTCACTCCATGTGTATTTCAATTAAGTAATAAAATGTGACAGATATTATGTTTCAGGATGAAAGAAAGCAGGCTCTGAGTGTTGCTAATGGGAAGTCATATAGGTGTATAACAGCTACTCTTCATTTGCAAATGATCTCATCATAAAATAGCAGGTTTGTTCTGTTGGTATTACATCAAGAATTCCCAAGTATTTTTAGGGATCAAGGGTTGCATATTATCTACCTATTATCTTTATTCATTTATATGGATGTATTTATTCATTGTCCCTTCTTCTAATCCTGGCTATGAAATACTAAAAGTATATCTAAGCCACAACAGTAAGTATAGTTAGCAACAAATTTTACTATAACAAGAGAGGGTGGAGGGAGGGAGGGAAGGAAGGAGAGAAAGAGAGAGAAACAGAGAGAGAGACTATAAGTATATAGTAGTATAATATGTAACAAATATTAAAATAGTTCTATTTTAAAACTACATATCATAGACATTTACTTCCATGTTGCACTCAAGGAAACTATTGATGTACATATGAAAACCTTGGATAAAAGAGCAAATTGTTCAATATTTTTCAAATATATAGAGAACCCTTGGTAATAATACCTATTTATTTATTTATTTAGCATATGGCATATCATACATAGCGTTCTAGTAATAATACCAAATCTTATGCTATGAAATACAGCTTTAAATCTTCCACATTAGGCTGATGATGCTGAAGCTTTGATTCATCCTGCTAGGGAATGTACTGATTGTCAGTGAAAAAGCATATTGGCCATTGATTCAAAAACCAAGAATATTTTTTTCCTACCCTTACACCTCCTACATTTACCTCATGATTCATTTAGCACATTTTATATAATAATCGGTAATTTGACAGCTCAAATATGCTGCAGAAATGGCAGAATATGGAAAAGTGAAGTAGTGAACCATATGGTGTTTTCATTTTAAGATTTCACTTCATCAGTGCAGATGCCACACCTCAAACAATTATGACAACTCTACCATATTATCCAAAGGTTTTTAATAAGATGCAGATTGGAATAACACTTCATTAGAGATAGGTGTAGAAAGTAGGCATTATCCTCAGACAAACCATATTTGAAACATATTTAGTATATCCTGGCTTTAATATAACAGTTGCATTAGTTACACTCTGAACGCTCTCGAAGACTTTCTTTGCTAAGGAATTAAGATCTTAAACTATTCTGTGAGATTCTGAGCAGTATTACCAAGCTGAAATTCCTGTCTTTAAATACAGCATAAATATCATTCCCTCTTTCTGGGATACTGTTGTATAATTTTGCCATTTTGGCTTTTACCAACTAGGAATGGGTGACAGCGGCTTGACTTCTTGAAGTCCCCATCTTTGTGTTCTCTTACAGATGTCATCAGAAGCATATGGGGACCTTCCTTTGGAGTGAGGAAAGTTATGAAATCTTTCAGAGAAACTTTGCTTTATTATTGTTGCTGCAGCCTCAGCCTTATTTTCCTATGCTTGTACTACACTATCCTTTGGCTCCTTTTCTCTGGATAGACATATTACTCCTCCAGTTTAGTCAATATATGTTGGACTTCCTGCTCTTTTGCTCTAGACTAATGTTTCTTCAATCTGACATCTTTAAGATATGTGAACTTTAACTCCCAGAATTCTCTAGCCAGCATCTCAAAGTCTGCCAAGTCTGAGAAACATTGTCTACATTGTAATTCCATTACTCCTAGCTTTAGTTTTCATTTCTTCAACTGAATATATACTGGATTCATATATTCAATATCTTTAGATATCTTCCACATTTTCACTTTTGAAGCAATCCTTTGGCTCAACAGTATTTCATAATGTTTTTGTTTATGGCCAGATATCAAGTCCTTCTAACCTAACTAGTTCATCTATTGATCGTTGAGAAAGATTGGGAGGATGGTGGTAGTATTTGAAAAAATACTCTAGTTTTGCAAATCCCAAGACACATTAACTGTTATTAATGCCCATCCAACCACCATTTACTAAATACTATATTCACCTTGCCTGTGTGTGTTTTGAAAGACAAGCAAACCTTTTGACCATTTTCTCTCCTATTATAGCAATTGATTTGTAGATGCTTCTTTCACTAATTTGAAAGTGCTATTAATGGTAAAATTGCCACAATTTGGGGAATTCAGAAAATTCTATGCTCATTGCATTAAATTTGAACACTAACAGTTCTGCTTTACAGAGGTTAACCATTAGATCAAAACTACAAATGAGCAACAAAGAAATAAAATATTGGGAATTTTAACTAGTCCAGTTATTCATTAAATTGAACCCATAAAATCCAGGTTGTTTGATACATGACTTATTCAAAACAAAATTGATTCAAGAGTACATTATTTAGTCCAAGGTGCTTTACATTTCAAATTAATGCAATGCAATGCAATGCAATGCAATCAATCAATATCAATCAATCAATGCCTATATATTATAATAGAAAAGCTTCATGCATCGGCAGCTGCTTTTTTAGCCAAATATGGTAGCTGACCTTATAAGTTTTTAATGCTGCTTAATTTCAGGTGGGTATATTTAAGGGTTTCACCACAATAAACTTTACATTTCCCCCTGCCTCTCTTTTAAGACAACTATACTAGAGGTGAGGAAACAACAACATAGCAACTTTTGAACTAAATTGTATTCAATTGATCCAGCAGGTGTCCAACTCAACATTTAAAAAGAAACTGCTTTAAAAAGTGCTTAAAAGTAAGTTATTACTTTGCATTTATTTTCTGAAAAGGTTTGGCATGCAATTTTCTGATTTAGAATGCTAGGAAGGATGATTAGGCTTGGCATCTCCCAGAAAAGCAATTCATCATTGGCTTTGGTAGTGGTAAGTAGGGTGCATTGGTGCAGCTTGACCTTTGTCAGTCTAGACTTGCGAGAATGATAATCAACTTACATTTTTAGACTGGTCTAGTTTTGCTATGTCTGGACTCTAAATGTGGTGGGCCATCAGAAGCACAGCTGACTGATAAGAATTGATCCTTCTAGAAAGGAAGCTTTATCATGGCCAGACTTGGTGTATCATGATTGTGGTTTGCTGACAATATTCTGTGTTAATTAATTATTTAAATAAAAGAGGCAGCAGAAGCAGACCAGTACAGTGAGATCGTAACATCAGAAATAGAAATAGAAAGAAAGAGTAACACAGAAGAACTTCCATTCATAGCCTTGTTATCACCTATCATTTAAAAAGATTAAACATTTTAGCCAGCATTTATGCTAGTTTTGTTGCTGGGATACAGTCCCAATTCTGTATCATTTCAAAGTAATGTTTGACCCAATAAAGTGCACTTTTTGAACCCATATGCAGATTATGAGAGATAACTGGAATGCTCAGGTACATTGGCGAAACCCAGCAGAGAAATGTAACTTTATGAACAAAATCGAGACTTGTGTGGCTGGCCTCATTAAAGAAGCTGAGCTGTGAACATATGAATGAACTCCAAAGGTTCTTTATTCCAAAAGAAGTATTATAGAGAGGTGACAAAAACCTACTGGCTGACAACAATGGCACCATCAGAGAGCTTGTTACATCCTTCAATCCCATAAAAATTCTCCCTGTGTAGAAAAGTGAAATTGTGACATTTAATATTGTCTATAACCACTTCAGAAGTGGCAGAAAATCCATCAAATGTGAAGTTTGAAAGGTTAGAAAGTACATCAAAGCCACATGATACAGTGTGCTGCTTTGAAGTAGATCCTCATTTTGATTTGTGAATCTGCTTCAGCAGGATGATCCAATCAAAGCTTCATTGAACTGAAGCATTCTTTCAAAGCTTTGCACATCCCAAAAACACAGAAGGCTAAAAGATAAAAGGGATGTAATCATACTGTTAAATTATTGGCACAGGGGGCTTGGCAACGTTTGCCAAGATAGTTAATGCTTAGAAAATTATCTGCATCACTGTGCTTGTGAAAATGTAAGATTCTGTATTCATGTAAGCTGTTTTTGTAGATATATTTCATGCTCCCAAGGCCAAGTGCAATGAGCTGCACATAAATATTGCTACAGGTAAAATGGCCCAAGTCAAATTGTTCAGTTTTGAATATACAGCTTTCAGATATTGTTTAAGGTCTGACATACTAGCTGAGCTCACTTTGCTTAGAGGAAAGAAATATTCTGGTACACATAACATTTTTTTGAAAAGGGTGAGCTGTAGTGGGTACCTCGGATTTAATGGGCTATATTTGTATTTTTTCCTTGGCTGATAGGAGAAAGTTTTGCAGTTTTCTTTGTTTTTTAAATCTATGTTAGCATTGGTCAGACTCAGACTAATTCTGCCAACTGCCAGCAATTTGATCCAGATCAGCTCAAGGTTAACTCAGCCTTCCATCCTTCTGAGGTCAATAAAATGAGGACCCAGATTGTTGGGGGCAATATGCTGACTCTGTAAACCACTTGTAGAGGGATGTAAAGCACTATGAAGTGGTATATAAGTCTAAGTACTATTGCTATTTCTACCTTCAGACTAATTTTTCTGCCTTCTCCTTCAAATTGGCAGTAAGTTGTGGCAATTGTTGCCAGAGGGACAAAGAAGAGGCTTAATACTGCATAACATCATTTATTTATTTATTTTGTCAATCACTTACAAGATAATAAGTATAAGGATAAACATAATTATGAATACATGAAATGAATACATATAAGAAAAATCATACTGATGACCAGAGATTGTATTCAGCAGGTTCTAACCAGTTCTGGAGAACCGGTAGCAGAAATTTTGAGTAGTTCAGAGAACTGGCAAATGCCACCTCTGACTGAGATTTTACAGTATCCTTTCCCTGTCATGCCCACCAAGCCATGCCCACCAAGTCACGCCCACAGAACTGGTCGTAAAATTTTTTGAATCCCACCACTGCTGATGACCTTGGTGGAAATAAATATCCATATGATCATGGGGGCAAATCTTTTCAGTTTCCAGTGTAGACTTATACACTACTTGGTTCCACAGTTTGCTATCATCATCTAGTGTTGTGTGACCATCATTCTCCATTTTTCTCTTATCTTCTTCTTTCTATTAATTTAATAATAGGGAAACAGGACATTTTTATATATCTAAGCATCCTATTTTTCTATTGTCTTCTTTCTAATACTTAGAAAGCTCTAGGAACATAATCCAGAAGCAAAGATTTCTGAGAAATAAAATTTTCTGGTGTTCTTTCTGTTTTTATTGGACAGAGTTCTGGATAAATATTCAGACCACTAAAATACAGATCTGGTATATTTAGGTTGCATATATGTAGCTGACCACTAGACTTCAGTAAGGAAGCATTCTGTGTCTCTATGGGGCTGTCTAATAAACCTGAAGTTTCATGGTCCTGATTTGGTAGGACCAGCAGAAAATCTACAGTATATATTACTAAAACTCTTGTGTCTGTAACACTCACCTGGGAAAAATAGTGCATTATACAGCAAAACATTATCAACCGACGTACTTCCAATGGGCTAACTTTTACACAATTCATTCAAAATCCAGGACCCATGACTCATGTAGAATTGAAATTTGGCAAAGTTTATAAAACATTTTATGACATAAAAGTTATCATAAATCATTTTATGACATACTATAAAAGATTGTAAAACATTTTTGTCATCAACTGCTGGTTTTTGATTGTGCTAACATTTTAAATAATCTTTTGTTTTATATTAAAACACATTAAAAGGAAAAAGTGAAATGGGTAACAAAAAGACAAAAAAGTGAAGTTTTTTTCTGATTGATTTGCTTTTATATTTGACTGATGAAACTTGCATTTATTGTCACCTGATTTAGGAAATATTCATAGCAGAAGCAGGATTTAAACTGAATGCATAAATAAATAGGCACACAGCTGTGTCTTAAAGAATCTCTAGATTACATTTTCTGGTGCTGGGATGGAAGTGCTAATTTCTAATTAGTGCAGACAGTAGAACCAAACCATGCTGATAGCTGCTTGGTTTGGCAGGAAAAGCTGATATAAAAACGGTGGGTTCATCCTTAGCTTGCTAGAAATTAATGTAATTTGTAAACAGGAGAGATCACCATTTTCTGTATTTTAAAATAAGGGTAATGAAGGAGGCTTATATTGATTATGCTTAGTAATGAAGCTTTATGAGAGGACGTGCAAGGATAAAGGATTTTTTTTAAATCATTACAACCTCTAATATATTTCATCACTTTGGCTTTGGGATTTGATAAGAATCTTTTCTGGATTCAAACAAAATAAATGTATAATCTGTAGAAGTTCCAAAAAATATAATGAGTTTAGGAAGTGAGAATCCATGAGTGCAATTTCCCTAAGCTTTTTTTTTTGCTACAAATCTTTTCAAAAACATGCTTTGATAGTTTTTATGGGTGGGGGAATCAAATGTTATTGTCAGAATTATCTAAATAGAAAATATTCAGCAGAAAATAGTTTATACTTTCAATGGGTTGTCTTTCAAACTTAAAAAAAGTTAAATGGAATATTTACAGAAAATATATTTATAGAAAATATATGCTTTGCTATTCCTAGGCAGCACAGAGCATCAAAGTTCTATATAGGGATCGTATTTTTTATTAGGATCCAAATGAACATAGAATTAAACAGCTGGAAATGACTATTTACATGATCAAACCCAACCCCAGATTCAATACAAGAATCCAAATAAAATTATCCTCAGGAGATGACCATCTATCAGTATTTCAGTATCAATATTTGTAACAAAGCCCAAGACTTCTGTGCTTAATTGTTCCCTGTTGAACTAGTCTATAAGATTTTTTTCCTAACCAATTGAATGTTAAATTGGAATCTGCCTTATTATTATTTTGTGTCATATATTCTGCAGGAATGATGAACATACGTTAACATTCTGGGTGATATTCAAATATTTGAAGATGGCCATCATTTCTACCCTCAGTCTTCTTTTCTGAAGGCTAAACATTCCCAATTCTTCAGCTTACTTTCCTATGACTTCCTTTCTATTCCCCTGATCATTCTTTTTGCTCCAAATAACATGTATTTATGAGACATCTATCCCTTATTTAAAAATATAATTTTAATAAGAATTTTGAGTACAATAATAAAAACCAATACAAACTAAAGTTAGATAAAGAAAGTAGAAGTAGAGTAGAAGAAAAGGAATTAAAAATTCAAGAAGAAAGAAATAAGAAAAAGAACATAATAAAGAAAAAGAAGAGAAATATATAAGTATGTTACTTCTAGCCTTCATTGTTTTAGCAGAATCTTAGACTTGATCTAGTAATAGAAAGACATAATGATGCACTTTCTCTTTGTTTTCTTCTTTGTTTAATGACTGGGTAGTAAACATTGTGATAAAGCTGTATAAATCATTGCCCAGGCAATAAACAAGATCAGGGACATAGGGACAGGGGATAAAATTGGAGTTGCCAAGGCATTCCAATGATATTGTAAATAACTAATTAAGGGAGGCTCTTCAGCTATTGAACTTTTTCCTTCCTTTTGTCATGCAATTATTTTTGCTTGCTGCAGCTCCTCTTAGCTTTTGCATTGGTAAATGATGCCAACCTATCTAATGCAGTAAAAGCAGATTAGATTATGGCATCTAATCTAGAAAAGCAGCACAGTTTGATTCCCAATGATCTGTTAATAAAGGGAGAAAGAAGAAGAGCTTATGTGCGGGAAGTGATTGCTGTTGTATATTTTACATATATATTTGTATAAATTTTCAAGAGCTAAATAAAGGAATTAGAGCTAAATATGCCATGAATTGTGATTTATTTAACCTCCCCCCCCCCAAGAATATAGTTTTAATGTACATTATTTAACAATCATCCTAAGAATCTCATCAAAGAATTAGGTAAAACTATGTGGCTACATTAACTAACTCCACAATTATTTCTATCAGAGATGTTGGATGTTTATATCTGCTTTGTTCCCATAGACTGGGACAATCTGGTGAAAAAAAATCCAATTATATAAATTTTAAAAAATCCCCGCTCTATTAAAATTAGGTGTATTGGTTAATTTTTTGTTTTAGTAAATATGTTTCCCTTTATATTTGTATTTTGCATATTAATTGAAGTTCTGATGGCTTAGTGAATGCTTCTTTGAATTTCCTTATAAACATAGATTTTAAACCCTTAGATTTTAAAGTCTTCATCTGTCAGATATTTTCAAATGTAGATTGCAAGGTTATGTTTCACATGAAGATAACATTAAGTGAGAGTCCTAATCTTCTCTTCCATGATTCACACTGTGTCTATTTAGTTTCAAGATAATTGGTATAAATAATGGCTCACTGTACTTCAGCAGCATGCAAATATACAGTGTATTTCTGCAAAGGTGGTATGTAAATGAATCAGAGATGGCCAGTTGCCAAAAGAGACTCTATAGAATGAATTGTTACCGGCTTCTTTTAAGGGAATATTGGGGCCATCTGAATAAAACAAAGCAACACAAAACTAACCAAGGAGAAAGACAACAACAACACTACAATTACAATTCTTATTGTAAGACACATCTGACTCTTGCAGAGAGCTGTTTTCTACAGTTTCAACTATAGGCTGATTCTTCATCAAATCAACTTTCTCTAGTTTGCCCCAAAAGTGTTAAAGTCACAGAAAAAAGACTAAGATTCAAAGAATATGTGTAAGTAAAGAAAGAATTGATAGATCCATTGAGCCTCAGTGAAAATGGTGGTATATTCAGGTAATACTTTAGCATATATAAAATAAAATATTTTATTTTTATTTTATTTTATTTTTTTCTTCAGATATCTGGATATCTTAATTTTTTTCTACCTGAATCTTAGAACGTTATATTCCATAGTCTGGAGTGATCCTAAATCCTTTTCTTTCTCAAAGGAACATCAAAGAACAAAAAGCATCAAATACACTCCTCCTTCGCTATTTAATATCAATGGGAGAGAAAATCATGTCTGATCAGAATTTTAGCCACCTAGTTTTCCTTGGCTTTCAACTTAGAAGCCCGTTGTGTACGGGTTTTTTGATTTAACAAAAAGTTCTGAAAGATTGTGCTGCCAAAATTATTCTTCACCTGGCCAGTTTGATCTACTTGGAAGAAGCTGCAGATGATTCCTCATTTTAGGGAAATAAGGAAGACTTAGGCTCAGAGGCACTGAGTCATAGTGGCACTTCCCCTTTCCAGTGGTGGCATTTCCCCCTTGAAACAGTTTTTCAGTGGCAGCTAGCTGTTTCCCACTCTGGCTGATGTAGAAAATGACCAGGCTGAACCCGAGGGAGTGGTCAACCATGTCAGAAATCACAAATTCCTGCATGCCTGCAAAAGATCTAAGTCCAGCCCAGCTTGAATTCCTCTTAATTCCTGCTTTTCCTTGGCCATTAGTAGCTCAAATTTTGTAGAAAGCTTAAGCTTGCAGTAAATCTTTATACTCATTTGAACTGCCTGAGTCTCTTGATTTCCCTGGTGCTTCACAGCTCACTTCTAGAAGCAGCTCAAAACGAAGCTGTAAGAGACCAAAATTTCATCTTAGTTGGGTTATACTTTGACTTTGCCATTTAATTTTACTCTTTTTAAAACTTTGCGTATAGACCTTTTAATTGTCATGTTTTTATTTCTTTTTTATATTCATTATTATATTACACAATAGTATATATTACTTTATACATTCTATACATTCCTAAGCAGTATATACTGTATATTATGTATCATTATACATTTCTCAAGCATTAAGTGTTCTTTTGAATTACAGGAGTGTGTAACTGCAATTATTAAATAATTAACTACAATGATAAAATTGCATGTATTATAAAAATAAATTATTAAATTATAAGCTTTTACCTTCAGACATGACATGTAAATCTCTAGTTTCCAAATGTGTTCCCTAAATTCAGTACTTTTTCACTAACAATATGATGGGGGCAGGGAAGGCTAAGCCATAAGCACAGCCTTTCCTAATTTTGTATCCTTTGCATCCTAAAGAGGGCTTGAATTACTAATTGGGAATTCTTGCAAACTAATAGTTCTGAAGTTTACCATCTTGGGAAACATGCTAATAAATCAATGTATATGATGTATGACTTTTTAACAAGATCTTGATCCTGTCTATTCTGCTAAACTTCCAGAAGATTTGATGTTTTTAATATTTAATCTCATCTTTTGTCATTTTGTTTGGGTTCTTTTCACACTCTATTAAGGAGCATTGTGTTTTTAGTTTATCCTTTGTTGAACCTTATCTTGCAAAAAGGCTTCTTATAGAAAAACAAGTAATAATTGTAATGAATAAATAATATCAGTAGGACTTGCATATCAGAAATGCCTAGTGAATTGTGTCTGATCTCTGCAGCTTAGCCTATAATACTATGTTGATTTATCTGGCATCTCAGTGGGGTTTACCTTCTGAGCAAACACATAAAATGTTACTATATTACTGTTCCTATTACACATACAAATCCACAGTGCACAGTAGCCATTGTTTTTCTATACTAATATGCCAGACAAGAGGATAATGTTTTAAAACACACTATTTTTTTCAAATGATAATTCCCAATACAACCCTAAATATGCTTACTCAATGCTGAAGCATGTATATATAAATGCCATTTGAATGACATCTCGGGACAGCGACGGCAAACTGAAACATGGGTCTGCTTTTGTATGGCTGATGACTGTGGCAAAAATAGAAATGCATCAGCTCCTTGGAATTTCTTTCTGGAACAAAGAGAGGATAAGGATCCTTCACAAGTTTGCTTCATACTGAATCTCCCTGTGAAGAGAATGTAAAATAGTGATCTTGGGAGCTCTGGGATCCTGAGAGAAAATCATCCTACCTAAGCCATCATTCGATCCTTTCAAAGAGACACTGGATTTGCCCTCTTCCTCTCTTAACTACTTTAGGGATCTGCCTATTATTGAATTCTTAGACATTAAGAACCTTCTAAAGGAAAAGTTTCCTTATGCCATTGGGAGAATTTCCTTCTACCTTGGATGAAAAAGCTTCATGTAGGTTTAAATATTATAAGGAAAAACTTTACCCTTTGGAAAACAGCAGAATGTGGATTATGAAAAGTTAAGAGGCAAGATGGACTCAAAAGAATATTTCTGGTGGTGTTTAAATTTTTACAAAATAATATATAAAAAAGAGAAATTAATTACAAAAAATTCTGTCCTTGGGAAAGTTTTGTTGATTGGAAAATAATAGATGATAGAAGGGGACTTGAGGGTTGACAAGGGGGGAACCGGAGTGACCAAACAATTACAATTAAAGGAGAAAAGCCCAATTAATGCAATGGGACAATACTATTTAAGTATAAAAGAAATTAAATCTGTTTGCGAACAAGGTACTCGGAAATTATTTACAAAATTGTTTGATACTATGACAGAGATTATAAAAAAAACAACAACAGAACAACAACAGAGAGTGTCTGCCCTCTAGAACATCTTTCCACCCAGAGTAAGATCTACCCAAACCTTCCTGATCATCCATAAGAACCTAAAGACCTAACTCTGCCTGACTTGGGGCTCTGAAGGAGGGGCTTCATGTTGAAGATGGCTTATAGATTAATATCAGAACCCCCTCAGATCCTACTTCCTCCCCATCTTTTAGCTATTCCATTCTGTATTTTATATTTTGTACTTTTATATTTTTTCAGTATTCTATTTATATAGTTTAATACTTGTAAGCCAACCAGAATTACCCTGTGGGCAGCTAATAAATTTGATAAATAAATAAATAAATATAAACAAACAGATTTTATTTGATACTGAGACTGAAACAGATACTGAGATTGATTTCAATGAGATTTTGAGTTTTAAAAAATACTGGATTATAAAAGTGTTATGGAAAAAGATGCTGTGAACATGAACTTAAAAATGAAAAGGTAAAAGAATGATATGGAAAAAGTGGATTTACAAATAAAACCATTTGATGTCTTAATAATTATAGCCGACACACAAATAATAAATTGGATGAATGATTTAAAAAGCCTTCTTAGCGTAGTTTTACAAAAGGAATATATGAAATCAAGAAATCTTTTTCTGTGAGGAAACAAAGAGAAACTACTAAAGCTGTTCCTGAAAGGAGACAAAGAAAAAAATGATAAATCAAGTTTTGGGATATTAGTTGATGGAATTAAAGATCAAGCTTTATAAAAAGTAAACAGAAGGACTACAAAGTGAATTTGTTCAATCAGAATTAAAACATATATGTTGTGGTTTCTGGTGGCTATTAATGGGATTTCTTTTTGATTGGGACCAAATTATAAGGCCTTAAAGATTTGTTTACAAGGGGAGAGATTTCTTTTGTTTTAATTCTGATAAGTGATAAGAATGAGTACAAAATGCATTTTTTGCATGATGATCCAATTTGATTAAAATGGATTAAAATACATATGTTACTAGTTCTGCTGGTTCTTAATGTAATTTTGTTGATTAGGACTAAATGATAAACTTCTACAATTTGATTATTGACAAGGAATGCGATATGGGAAAATACCTTTCTTTAAAAATTGCACCACTAGAGGAAGTGTTAAAAAGTGTTAAGTTGCTGAAATATTTATATTTGTCTGGAGGAAGGAAGGTCGTCTTTTATTTATTTATTTAGAAAAAAGGTACAAAGAGATATATATATATATATATATATATATATATATATATATATAGTCTTGGTGTATTCGGGTCTTGTCCGTGTAAGATTGAGAATACCTTGGCAGCGTTTCGACGAAATCTCATCCATCATCTTCAGGCTGGTGTCTTCAGCTTCATTCTCCTGGGAGAAGTGTGTGATCGTGGCTGTTTTCCCTTTTAAACTCTAGAGTTGGCTGTGTTGTTACTTCTTGATTGGTTTGTGGAGTTGATGTATGCAGATTGGATGGCTTTTCCTGAGACCCTGTGTGGCTGAGGTGCTGGCTGTGTGTCTCTCAGCCTTTTGTGTTGTAACGACCTGGGTAATGGGCTGTGTGATGACCTTCTGAGTTCTATTGTTGTGACGTCCTGGGTGTGGTGCTGTAATCTCCTGGGTCGTTGTCTGTGCTGCAACCTCCTGATGTTTTGTGTTGTGATCTCCTGAGTTCTGTGATGTAGTATCCTGGGTGGAAGGCTGTGATGTGGCATTCTGGGCCTTGGTTTGGCTCGAGTTTGAGGTCTGGCTATGTGTTTATAGCGTGTGTCAGTTTGCTTAGTTTGGGGGTTGGAGGGGTGTAGCAGCTGGTGTTGCAGCCATGGTCTGGTTTCTGGATGGTGGTTGCCTTTCATCTGTGGCGTGGGCTTGGGTTTGAGTCTGGTGAAGGAGATTGGTGGTGGCATCATGTGTTATTTTGGGTCGGTGTTGGTTTTGTGGCTGGGACTCGTTTGTTGATTAGGGCTAGTTTCCAGATGTCTGGTAGGCGGGAAGTATCATCCCGTTTATTCATGTTATGGGGTGTTTCTCTATTTCGATGGCTTCCCTAATTATTCTCTTGTTGAAGTGTTCAGTATTGGAGATAAGTTTGGATCCCTCAAAATCAATTTCATGTCCTGTGGCTTTAAGGTGCTGGAAAAGGGAGGAAGTTTTTCTTCTTTTCTGACTGCGTTCTTGTGTTCTGCGATCGTGCATTTATTCTCCTGTTGGTTTGTCCAATGTATGTGGCTGGGCAAATTTTGCATGGTATTTTATAAACTCCTTGGTTTTCTAGCTGGATCTTGTCTTTGGGGTTTCTTAAGATGTTGGCTATTTTTGATCAGTGCCAAAGGCTGTCCTGATATTGTGTTTGTGGAGAATTTTGCTGATTTTATCTGTGGTGCCTTTGATGTAAGGGAGGAGGCGATGCCATTGTCCTGTTCTGTGTCTTGGTTTTGGGGAGTCTCCCTTCGGATTAGGTTGGTGATTGTGCTTCTTTGGAATCCATTGGACATTAGTTCTGTTCTCAAGTGGTCTTTGTCAGCTAGGCGTTTGGTTCTGGAGATGAGGGTCTTGGCTACGGAGTTGATCTGTGCAGGGTGGTGATGGGATTGTGCATTTAAGTAGCGGTTAGTGTGTGTCTTTTCTGGTAGATGGTGTGTCCTAGGTAGATGGGTCCTAGGGAGCCTTGGGTTTTTGTAAAATTAGGGACGTCCAGGAACGGAAGTTGATTGTTGGTTTCGTTTCCATGGTAAATGTATTTTGGGGTGTAGGCTGTTGAGATGTGTGAGGAAGTTGTCCAGTTTTTCTTTCCGTGGCCAAATTATGAAAGTGTCATCTACATATCTAAGCCAGAGTTTGGGTTTGTATTCAGATTGTCTAAGAGCATTGGTTTCAAAATGTTCCATGTATAGGTTAGCGATAGCCGGGTGAGAGGGGTGATCCAGCAAATTGCTCAACTTCATCTGTTTATATCTTTGTCCATTGTGGATAATCACGTGTTGGAAACAATGGTTGAGTCAGATCTAGGATATGTGCTTAGGGGGTTGTATTTGTTTTGAATGCTGTCATCGAGCTTCTTTAATAGTACTTGAGTGAAGAGGGATATGACATCG